>JAGSMX010000021.1:2400000-4800000 GCA_029286785.1 Meandrusa payeni
CCTTATACGACAGGCAGGGAATATCGTAGTCTTATTCTTGAGAGCCCAGAACTACAGGGCTGATTTCATATTTAACTAGCTCATCCCGCCCGCTTCGCTGAACACAGGACGATAAAATGTGGATTGGAAGACTTCACATGTCTTAGAAAATTATCCAACACATGTGACGTTTTCATTCTTGCCTAGCGGATCCCTCTAGATCGCACTAGGAGTGCACGATAGATATCGATATTACATAAAATATCGATATATGGATGCGATATATCGATTCAATCCGATAGTATCGAATCATCTAATATCGATATATTTCATCCGATATACGAAATATCGTTAGAAATTAAATAAAAAAGCATTCAATTCTATCTTTTTTGGTTGACAACCTGATAAATAAAACCCTTACTTGCGCAGCCATCAAGAAGACTGTAGTGTAGTATGTTACTACACTCCTACTCTTCACGATGGTAGGACTCTGTCTGTACTGCTAGCAGAATCAAATTAAATAGTCTGGACTGATATCCGAAGCGAAAGCCCCTCAGTTACGCGCCGAGTACTCTATTAGCACAAAACTTTTGTAATATTTAATATTAAGCGCTAATTAATAATAAACTTCGATATATTTGTACAATATATCGCGTAGTATCGATACCACCTTACGATATATTATATCGAAAAATATATCGATATATTTTTGGCATGAACATCCCTAGATCGCACTCAGGTTGGTAGCGTACTATGCAACTTGAGAAGCGGACTTTGAGCTACCAAGGCTCTTACACCTAATAAGTTCGATGAAAATTGGAAAGCGACTGCTTTTTCTGTCTACCCCACTAGAGTTAAAGGTCTCGAGATCCTATTACTACTATCTCGACCTCATTTTCATTTAAAAGAAAAATATATAGGACCTTAAACTTTACTAATTAAATTTATTTATTCAAGACTGGTCGTTTCTCATTATGAGAAATTTAAGAAAAAAAATGTCCGTTAATATTTTCCGCCGAAATAAATCCGCGAACAACGAAGGCAGCAGCATCCGTCTTTATTAAGACTAATGGTCTGCCTCGCACCTCTCAATTAATGTAATCCTCTTGGCAATTAATGGTCCAACTTGCCGACGTTCCTTGCTTCCACCAAATTACATCAGCAGTTGATAGATGCTTGGTGAATTTTAGAGCTCTGCTAGTAGAAGCGAACTGATGTACGCGCCCTTTTGCAACAACAACACAGATTAGCTAGAGAAGCTGACATTGACTGCTTCACCGAATTATCTCTAGTCGCTAAGCTGGAACCTCTATGGCTAGTAACACGACTCAACGGTCCCCGGTGAGGGTGACCTCGGCTTGGACGGTTACTATGTTACGCGTAAGTATTCCGATCCGAATGCGCCCGAACCACAGCACGGTCGGTTCCTATTTCACGGATAAGCTAAGGGACTAAGGGAATTGAGAACCTTCCTCCATTTTTGATGTCGGTTGAATGAAATGAAAACATCTGGGAATCAGAAGTACCTGTCTAACCCTCCGGGTCAAGGGTGCTAGTGTTTCTTATAGTATTACTAGAGAACAGTCCTCACTAATTATATGTTAAGATGAAAGCTGGCCGTACATAAAGCGTTAATTTTGAAAACAAAATAAATGTGGCAACATCGGTTTGCGGTTTGTACACAATAATGAGGAAACTTATATAAAGGCTTGGTTTGGTGGTTGGCTCCACATCACGTTCACATAGAACGATATTGTTTTTTTAAACGATAATTCATCATACACTTTTGTTTTTTACAATAATTTGAACCGTAATAACATAATCTTTATCTAATTATTATTTATTAGCAAATTATAAAAAGAGTACAAAAAGTCTGACTTAAGCTTAGGCTTGACTTAGGCTTACATTAATGCCAACCGAGTCCAAAGCGTGATGGCATTTATCAGCCTTTCTTTTTGTTGACAAGGAGGAAATCTTCAAAAGATACCCCGCCTTCTGGGGAAGGCGGCGGTTATGTGGGGCTTTCACCCACTAAAACCCTGCCGGCGGCCTTTCGTCAGTGCATGACGAGGGGCTCCGGGATCTCCAGTGGAACGCACCGGAGCCCCTCTGCACTGTGCTCAAGGAGAGCACGTCGGGGAAGGCTACGCCAGCCGATGTCGCCTTCTTCCCGGGTCCACCTTAGCGGACGACAAAGGCCCCACCCTTGTCGCCCAGTGAACCCGAGGCCTTTTAGTCGCCTTATACGACAGGCAGGGGATACCGTAGTCTTATTCTTGAGAGCCCAGAACTACAGGGCTGATTTCATATTTAACTAGCTCATCCCGCCCGCTTCGCTGAACACAGGACGATAAAATGCGGATTGGAAGAGTTCACATGTCTTAGAAAATTATGTCAACGTCAACACATGTGACGTTTTCATTCTTGCCTGGCGGATCCCCCTAGATCGCACTAGGAGTGCACGATAGATATCGATATTACATAAAATATCGATATATGGACGCGATATATCGCTTCAATCCGATAGTATCGAATCATCTAATATCGATATATTTCATCCGATATACGAAATATCGTTACAAATTATATAAAAAAGCATTCCATTCTTTTATTTGTGGTTGACAATTTGATAAATACAACCCTTACTTGCGCTGCCATCAAGAAGAGTGTAGTTTAGTATGTTACTACCCTCCTACTCTTCACGATGGTAGGACTCTGTCTGTACTGCTAGCATACTACTAGCATCCGAAGCGAAAGCCCCTCAGTTACGCGCCGAGTACTCTATTAGCACAAAACTTTTGTAATATTTAATATTAAGCGCTAATTAATTATAAACTTTCGATATATTTGTACAATATATCGCGTAGTATCGATACCACCTTACGATATATTACATCGAAAATATATCGATATATTTTGGCATGAACATCCTAGATCGCACTCAGGTTGGTAGCGTACTATGCAACTTGAGAAGCGGACTTTGAGCTACCAAGGCTCTTACACCTAATAAGTTCGATGAAAATTGGAAAGCGACTGCTTTTCTGTCTACCCACTAGAGTTAAAGGTCTCGAGATCCTATTACTAGAGAACAGTCCTCACTAATTATATGTTAAGATGAAAGCTGGCCGTACATAAAGCGTTAATTTTGAAAACAAAATAAATGTGGCAACATCGGTTTGCGGTTTGTACACAATAATGAGGAAACTTATATAAAGGCTTGGTTTGGTGGTTGGCTCCACATCACGTTCACATAGAACGATATTGTTTTTTTAAACGATAATTCATCATACACTTTTGTTATTTACAATAATTTGTTTAATAATAACAATCTTTATCTAATTATTATTTATTAGCAAATTATAAAAAGAGTACAAAAAGTCTGACTTAAGCTTAGGCTTGACTTAGGCTTACATTAATGCCAACCGAGTCCAAAGCGTGATGGCATTTATCAGCCTTTTTTTTTTGTTGACAAGGAGGAAATCTTCAACACGATACCCCGCTTTCTGGGAGGAAGGCGGTGGTTATGTGGGGCTTTCACCCACTAAAACCCTGCCGGCGGCCCTTCAACGGTGCATGGTGAGGGGCTCCGGGATCTCCAGAGGAACGCACCGGAGCCCCTCTGCACTGTGCTCAAGGAGAGCACGTCCCGGGGGAAGGTTACGCCAGCCGATGTCGCCTTCTTCCCGGGTCCACCTTAGCGGACGACAAAGGCTCCAACCCTTGTCGCCCAGTGAACCCGAGGCCCCTTTTAGTCGCGTTCTACGACAGGCAGGGGATACAGTAGTCTTATTCTTGAGAGCCCAGAACTACAGGGCTGAAGGTGACATCGGCTGGCCCGTGTCGCCTTGCACATCGTGGGCACAGGGGGGGAGGGAGTAACCTTCCCCCCGGGACGTGCTCTCCTGAGAGCACAGAGCAGAGGGGCTCCGGTGCGTTTCTCTGGAGATCCCGGAGCCCCTCACCATGCACCGTTGACCGTGAAAGCCCACATAACCACCGCCTTCCCCAGAAGGCGGGGTATCTTTTTGAAGATTTCCTCCCCGTTAACAAAAAAAAGCCGATGTCACCTTCTTGCCGGGTCCACCTTAGCGGACGACAAAGGTCGTGGGCACAGCTAGATATATATATAAAGGATAAATAATTACTGATGGATTCAATGAGTAAGTTTTGTTTTTATGTTTGATTTCAATGTTCTATGTCAGTGTTAAAGTCGAATTTCGACTATTGTAATCGAATATCGTCCTATAGGGCGACCATTAGGATTTATAAATTTTAAATTTCACACATAAATATACGTGGTATTATTATAAAGGTCACTATTTTCCTTTCTCTGCCTCAAATCAAAGACATAGTCCGTATTATATTCTTTCTATAACAATAGCTCAAGGGCGTTAAACGAGAAAGATCTTTTGTAAATATTATTCCAATCTACCGCCGCTTCGTTGATACGTATCCGCTCTTTATTTAAATCTCTCACCAATTTGTGCAGCCTCGTTTTATAGCAAAGGGTTCATATTTCTCTTACTATTATTTACAGACTTCAAAAGAGAAAGCTTTTTTTATACTCTCTAAGCAAGTGCTTGACGATGGTATGGTAAGGCAGCACTAGCTTAGTAAATGCCTATTTACTCTACATTTGGAAATACCCACATTGTAATCGGAGGGAAGGGCAGACGCGGGAAAACTATTCCAGTCCTTTGCTGTACGAAGAATGAAAGACGAAGCAAATCGTTCGGGTTTGAGGGATGTTCACAACAAAAGGTTGGAAATTCCTCAATGCTTCTCGAAGCCCGGTGGTGGAACGGGGATGGGGAAATTAGATCATGTAGTTCCTGAGCACACTCTCCAAATGCAATCTGTATAACACCGAAATGCTAGCTACCTTACACCCGTGCTCAAGACTGAGCAGATTGGTTTCAGCTGCGTCACCAAATAGCCACTTAGCCCGCCTTTCCAGAATCCAAAATTGCAAGATGGCATTTGAAACGCCTGTCCAAGTGTGACAACAGTATTCTACACACGACCGGACGTACGGTTGACGGCATGGAAGGCGGATAACGCCTCCCAAGGCCGATCGGCACACCCACGGCGGGCTCCAGCGAGCCCACCTGGTGACGCCGCTTTACCGGCCCTAACTCGCGGCCCCACGGGTACTAAGCTGGATTTAGTTGAGTTTAGCTGGGATTCGTTGGAATGGTTAACAAGAATGTTAATAATATTTATAAAAAAAAATCTTTCGTTAGTATTAAAGTAATTAAAACTATATTTCTGCGTTTCACCTTAATACCGGAGCCCCTAGAAGGCATGACGAGATTATTTTATCTCCCTGATGGTACAGATATATTTGTACAACCCTCCTGGCCCCACATGACATTCAACTTCAAAGTATTAACGCTTATATTTCCAATGACCTTTTATAAAAACTATAACGTGTTCAAAACTGCATAAAATCGCCTGCGCAGCGATACAACTTCAAACAAACACATCGGACGAGCATGTATTTATGGTAAATCGTTGCGACGTTAACATAAAACTAAAAGCTCTCTCATACCTGGTCTATTGATGCGAAGCTTAGGGGGGATTAAATATTTATAGCCAGCTATAATACTATCATACCATACACTTATTATAATGGATACGATCGTGTGATTATTTATCGAGAACGGATAATTTCAACCGAAGTAAAAAAGGTGGTTCACTGTTTTTTACCGACTTCAAAAGACGTTCTCCGTTGTTGTTAAGACTTCAAAAATTATCAATCTGTCTGTCTGTTTTTAATGTTTGTCACCTCATAACTTTCGCCGGGTTTCGTTTGGCTTTCACCACATCCCATTTTAATTTGGTCCATTTCTGACAATGGTAACCATGAGAAATCAAATAAGTCTTAAATGCCAACCGATTTCGATAATTCATTTTTATTGAAAAGAATGTTCTTAAAAAGGTAGTTTGATGAGAGTTTGGTTAGGCTGTGATGAATTCTATTTCGTAATATTCCTACGATAATTCGTAAATACAATTTGAATCGGTTTTTGTTTTTCCTCATAAATATACTTGCCATGATTATAATGTATGTATGTACACAATTAATTGTATATCTATCTGTAATCTAAGTCTATCTATAACATGATGTTGGAATTTGATTGCAAATTGCGAACTGGGCTGGAGTAAATTTCCGTCATACTGTGATTGAAAACGAAACGAGCGAATGATTCTATCCAGCTTTCATTATTGGTTCGATGGTACAGGAAATGCTTTTGAAATTAATTCATGCATCTGTATGAGTCATTTTTCTGGAAGAGGTGATTTTCTGGAACGTCTAAGATACGGGCTCGGCCTAGTTTATACGTTAGAAAATCCAAAGAAATATATTCAATTTCATTTTATTTTATAATCACATTGTGTTATGAGTAATGGAAGTATTTTTTGGTTTCCATTTTTTTTTTAATTCTTCATACAAAACAATATTTCTTGAATGTATGGTTAAGTAGTGTTGTATTAGTTGTATGTATTTCAGCCCTGTAGTTCTGGGCTCTCAAGAATAAGACTACGGTATCTCCTGCCTGTCGTACAAGGCGACTAAAAGGGGCCTCGGGTTCACTGGGCGACAAGGATGGGGGCCTGAGTCGTCCACCAAAGTGGAGGGGGGGAGGGAGTAACCTCCCCCCCGGGACGTGCTCTCCTTGAGCACAGTGCAGAGGGGCTCCGGTGCGTTCCACTGGAGATCTCGGAGCCCCTCGTCACGCACCGAGGAAAGGGCCACCGGGGAGGTTTTAGTGGGTAAGAACCCCACATAACCGCCGCCTTCCCCCCAGAAGGCGGAGTATCTTTCTGAAGATTTCCTCCCCGTAAACAAAAAAAAAAAGTTGTATGTATTTGTGAATGATGTGTTTTCCTATAATAGGTGAGACAATTTCAAAGTGTTTGTGGTTAAATTATATTAACACAGTATTGTATAACTGTTGGAAAAACTTATTAAATAAAAGGTAGGAACAATGCTGGAGTTTCTTCGGTCCCTTACTAAACGCCAATTTCATATGTTAGGACCTAATATATACCGTACATACAAACAAATAACGGTTTTTACAATTTTTATCTGTCTGTCTGTTAGTTCCGGCTAATCTTTGGCTAAACCGATTTGACGGGAATCTCACTGGCAGAGCTGATGTGATAAGGCTACTTTTTAAAAAAAAAAAAAAATGATTAGATTTCCCGAGTGTCGAAGCGTCTCATGTTAAAATTGTCAGTGATTTGATTTGAAGACAGTGTTTGTTTTTACTAGTAAATATATTTGCTTTAGAATCTAGGTTAATGTTTTATAAAATACGGAACCCACTAGACTATCAGCGTTTCGCTAATTGACAACAGGTGCAAGACCTCGCAAAAACGCTTCAAGCGTCTCGAATTTACTTAACAACACTTTAAAAAGGGACGAAGGGTCGGATCCTTCTTGAACCCTCTCAAGCAAGATAACCTTTAAAACGTCGCATATAAAAATACCTAAAAAAATATTATTATTTATTAACCGACTCCAAAATGGAAGAGGTTTAAATTTCGAAGAAATATATACAGACGAATTGAGAATCTACTTGCTTTTTTCTTTTTTGAAGTAATTTAAATATTATTAGTATTTCGCCACTTATTTAGCTTTTCTTTTTTTTTGTTAACGGGGAGGAAATCTTCAAAAAGATACCCCGCCGTCTGGGGGGAAGGCGGCGGTTATATGGGGTTTTTACTCACTAAAACCTCCCCGGTGGACCTTTCCTCGGTGCATGACGAGGGGCTCTGCACTGTGCTCAAGGAGAGCACGTGCAGGGGGAAGGGGGGAGGTTGCCACATATTTAGCGGGTCTAATCTGAATCTTCAGACTACCTGAAAGTTTGATCAAATCGGTAAATTTAGAAATGTATATATACATATACGTATACGTAAACCAAAACTAGTGTATAGCGATAAGCTTACCTCATATCACATAAAAGACCAATTAAGCTTAAAACTCTCTGTCTACTCAGCTACAGTTAAATGGACGTGAGAGCTTATTTATTTATTTCAAATTTGGAACGCATGAAATGAATATAATGATTATATAACAATGTAAATATAAATATAAATAAATTTCTTTTTCGTTTCAATAACGTATCCTTCAATTGTAGAGTTGGATCAGACCAAGGGCGCAGAATTCAAAGGAGTTCACTCAATCTCGACGAGAAAAGCTTTCGGAGCAATTTGATTCTATCTCGATTCCATCAGCGTGACTCGCAATTACCTTGAGAATGTATCAAGCGAGACGAAGGATCCTTTCAAGCTATGTACTCCTGGTACTTCGTACAAATTATTTTCTTTCAAACGAGGTACTTCTTTTAAATATTTTTTTATTTGTCAGTTTATGCTGGTTGGATAGTCGTGGAATGTGTTTCATAGCGAGTTTGGGTTCGAATTTCAAGAAATCACGAAGGTTTCTACAGATTTTTCAACCAATAAGGCCGTTTTGAATAGTTTCTTAGTAACATATTGGATTTGATTGACGGTGGTAAACTTACCACTTCACATTTGACTATTAAGTATGTTTATCATATTCGTAAAAACAGCGTATTTTTTTAAGACTCCTTAAAACTTAAAATTATCAATTCTGTCTATCTCGATAAGTGTTCAGGCTCCTGCCGGAAAAGTAATGCAATTCCGCACCGCGCGCGCCGATCACCGTTCAATTGTTGTAGGCGTTATGTGGTGTAACAAGTGCTATATACAATACCGATACTGAGTCACTTGCCAAACTACCGCGATACTATTAACATCGTTTTGACAATATACCTATTTTAAAGAATTTTTGGGCTTTGATTTACACCGTTCTATACGATAAAGATACAACAATAAGGTTAGCTTTAGTTTATGGCTTCTGATGAGAATTAGCTCTTGTCTGAGAAATATAAGTGAAGCAAACGCAAATAATATACGAACGTGTAGACGATCGACTTCGTTTTGATTTTTAGCTACATTCAAAAACTTTCAAAAAATTGAAATTAATAAATAAGAAACATACCATTTATAAATTCGTTAACATTTATTGAAATAGCACTGTTTTAATTTAAGCACTGAATTCTTTATAATTTACTAGCGTACCCAGCCCGCTTCGCCGGTCTAGATTTTGCTTTATTTTCTATAAACAATAAACTTACACAAATTAATGTGTATTATACTATAACAATATATTAAATTACTCCTATTTTATTAGTTCTTCTATTATATTATTTCTCTCCGTTTTCAATCTCTTCTATTCTCTTATCGAGCGGGTAAAGATCATTACCTACACCCATGTACATATCAGCAGCATTAGTAAACGGATACATTCGCGGCGCTATAACTTACATTGAATACTTCAAAATCCTTAATTATTATCTTTAATATACTTCAGTATACTTTATTTTACTTCAATATACTCCAATGTACTTAAATATGGTTCATAATAACATAAATATACACAACGCATGTGTCATTACAATTTTGTGTTATAAAACAATAGAATATCTGTATTTGACAGTCTCCGATCGTCACCAAACATACAGGATTACTCGCCAAGTCAATAAAACAAACCCACACACTTTCTCTTTTATATATATAGATTTAATGATATAATACCCCGACTTCTTCGATCGAGATAAAATAATGAACGAAATTAGTTAGCAAAACGCTGTTGAAGTGTCTATAAATATTAAATCGATGATTTAATAATGGAAATTGTATATTACATCTGAAGAACGATTTCATCGTGCCTGGCGATATCAAGGAGACAAGGAAAATTCAACAAGGATATAAATTTAAAAGAAATTCTTTAAAATAATTACTCACCTCGGCATGTTTTCCATCTTGTTAATAGCTTCTTATATCAGTATATTTCTTAAATTAGTCCATGTCAACTAATTACTATGTCTTTATTTTACCGATATTGTTATAGACACATGCGCCCGACATATCCCGTTGTGTCACGCAGCAACCTTTCACAATGAGAGTGGAGCGCGAACTGAAGGCGCCATTCGATTGACGAAGGGTGTTATATGAAATTTATAGAGCTGTTAATTTTAAAATATATTAATATAATAATGGTAGCATTTCTGAGATAAAATATAGGTTTTATAATGTACCTCGAAGCAGCAATGATATAAAGCTGAGCAATCGAATTACGATCTGAGTTAAACTAGTTATTTGCTATTAAATTTCCGACTTTAATAATCTTGTACTTTGTAGTAGAATTTTATTGGCCTAAATTTTTATAATTTGATACCTCAGTAAAATCGGATATCTTTTAACCCAACGTAGATGAGTATTTTTAGCCGTTATTAACTCTGTCATAATAACCTTTCTTCTATCAGAAGTATATATGTTTTCCAACATTATGTCATGAAACTGTGTTGAGCCTCCTGCTCTAGGATTTCGGGTGTTTTGTATGCAATTCATAACCTCACTCACTCTAGATTTCCCTTTAAATAATGGATGTTTTGCCATATTGTAAATTCGCCATGTTATCACTCAACGGCAATGTCAATCCAATTTTCTGGATACAATAAATTAGTTTCTAAAATGTCTAAAGCGATTAAACACCTCTATATTTATATATTATTGTCAATACATCAAGCAGCTTTTGCAGCAATAATATATATTTAACTAAGTTTTATAACATCATATTGGTATTATCTGTAACGGTGTTATAATTTTTGTTGATTTAAATAAATAAATAAATCAATGCACAGAAGCATTGGTAGAACTTTGAGTTACTTTAAAGTTACTCTCAGT
This sequence comes from Meandrusa payeni, assembly GCA_029286785.1. Taxonomy (NCBI): domain Eukaryota; kingdom Metazoa; phylum Arthropoda; class Insecta; order Lepidoptera; family Papilionidae; genus Meandrusa; species Meandrusa payeni. Next base: position 2,410,765 of record JAGSMX010000021.1, read on the forward strand.
AACTCTTAAATAGTTACGGTCAGGTTCTGAATGAGCGCCTTTATGACCCGGCTATCTGTCTACCCAGTATAAGTAATAACGCGGTTAAATAGGGCGGAAGGTTGACGAAGCTTGTTTGATTGGAAGTTGGTTAAATGGAACGTATATAACCGTATAAATATTTACATTTTTGATATTTTATTTGTAGAACAAATACAACGTTTTTGTTTTCCATATTTATACCTGTTTTCTTCTCTTGCGTCGAAATTATTCTATTCCTATAAATAATAAGGGTACATGGTCATACACACGGGATATTTTTAATGATTTTTTTGTACGTGTAAGAAAAGGATCAACGGAAATGAAATTAGTTTTAAAAGATTTCGGATATTCATTTACGTGATATGATAGACTTTTTAAAATCACATAACATCGTTCAACCGGAAGACCAGTGCCCTCGAGGCTGTTATTTGCCAATGAAATTTCACTATGAAACCAAATCTGTTACAATACAATCTTCATTGAACCAAAAATCTACTAATAGAAATTAGATGCCATTACATTCGAGATTAACAAATACCAACAAATGAAATAATATTGGAGTGTCAGTTGTATGCCAATGGTAACGCAGATTCTCACAATTGAACAAGCAAAAATTGACAACTGTGACGTCACTGTACGTTCCTTTTAATGTAATTAGATTAGCAAATTCGGGGTCCAGGATAACATCTATATCATGAATAAAATACAAGCTTCTTGATTCTGACTTCTCTACATTCACCACATAAACTAATGCAACTGTTATTTAACATCCATGTCCATAGACATATCGACGCTGGAAAACAAAAACGAAATTGTTCACCAGAGCCGAAAAACATTTCAACTTTTTTTAAAAAAAAATATAACTTTTGTGTTTGTGGACCTAGAGCCGTCGTATTACGACTAAAAGAAAATGTGTGAAATTTGAATATCCTGTTTTTCATCTTATTGTTACAAGTCATATATCATTCAGCGCGTCTTTTTTTTCTGAATCCAACGACGGAAAAGTTGAAAATGGCCATATGTGACACTACGTTTTTGCTTCGATATGTACGCAGCGTGTAATAAATCGTGTCCTATTTAACCCGTACCAACATATATCGACTTACAAAATGTACCTAATTTACTATCGTAAATTACAGAGTAACAGCTCTATGTGTGTCACCTTAAATTAATGTTGGAAATTGTAGCGTACGCCATTCTCTGTCCCCCGCCCCACCGAACATCTCCCTTCCCGCCCAGCAACAGTTTGCCCGTAATGCTGCCAGGATAAAAATACAATTTTCCCATTTGATGTTTTTTTTCACTCCCCGTATGTTAGTGAAGATAACTTACAACTAACTGTATTGGAAAAATTAAACAATAATTGAAAATTGAAAACTATTAGATTATTATTGGTGGTAATATTATTGGTATAGGTCAGTACAATTTAGGACAGTTTTGGCATGAACACCAAAAAATATATCGATTTATTTTTCGATATAATATATCGTGAGGTTATATCGATACTTTATATATACTATTTTCTTATATCGATCTTTTCCAAATATAGAAATTTGTTTATAATTAATTAACGCTTAACATTATAATTATTTTTTTTTAAAGAAAGCTAGCAATATTTCTTTTTTTTTCAGAAATATTACTAACAATCTTGTTAACCATTCCAACTAAGCTTAAGCTTGAGCTAGGACATGGTTCACGGTAATCCCTGTAGTTCAGCCCCAGCCCTGTAGTTCTGGGCTCTCAAGAATAAGACTACGGTATCCCCTGTCTGTCCGTACCCTAAACCATTAGGCTATTGACGCTTTATTAGAACAATATTGTACTAATAGAGTACTCGGCGCGTAACTGAGAGGTTCTCGCTTCGGATACCAGTCCAGACCATTTGATTTGATTCTGCTAGCAGTACAGACTACATATTACTACAGAGATTATAAAATTTATACAACGAATGCTGCCATCGCGAAGAGTAGGAGTGTAGTAACATACTACACTACACTCTTCGTGATGGCAGCGCACGTAAGGGTTTTATTTTATTCAAGTTGTCAACCACAAATAAAAGAAAGAATGGAATGGTTTTTTTATTTAATTTCTTACGATATTTCGTATATCGGATGAAATATATCGATATAAATATATTAGATGATTCGGTAATATATATCGCGTCAATATATCGATTATCTATGTAATATCGATATATATCGTGCACTCTGAGTGCAATTTGAATCCTAGACTCAGTCAATATGATACCAGTCAATTTAAACCGATTTCAAAAAAGGAGGTTCTTAATGATTTTGATGATTCTTTTTTTATTTTAAAGCTGATGCCGCAATTTGGTCTGTAGTTCTCACAATGGCATCCATGCGAAAACCAAATAAATTTTAAATTTGCATTAAGTCAATATCATCTATTTAGTTAATATCACGTCGATTTTAATGATCCATTTTTTATTGGAAAGGATATTTGATATGTAGTATTTTAAGGGTAATTTGATGAGAGTTTGATTAGATTCTTATCTGTTCTATTTCGAAATATTCCTACGATAATTCGGAGAGCGAGCGTACGCGCGTAATAGCGTTTAACATTCGATTCGATTTGAAGTCGATTTTTCTTTTTACACGTAAATATATATGTAATTATTCCATTGCTTTTTTATGAACAATCTACTCTGACAGGCCACAACATTTTCACGGGATCTAAGAGGTGGTATACCTATTAGGTTGCTTAGCTTGAACCTTTATTGCATTTTTGTTTGTGCTAACTGTCCTCGTAAAACTTTACCCCGGAATAATCTCCTGGCAACATCGGGTGATAAGAAAAATGCCTATAAAGCGACTAACTCCAATTTACACACGAACAAATTGCCTTACCCACTCCGTAACAACCCTTTCGCGTCATCCGTTCTATATGGCTCAAATGACCATTCTATTTGCTACTTATATGTAGATAAATCAACTCTATTCCCCAGCAATAAGGATTACTGCGGAGGCTTCTAAAAGATTGTCTTTGAAAGCAGCAATTGATTCGTTTAGTGTGTTTTTAATCGAAATTACAATTAACGGGACATTATTTTAATGAATGATCGTGGATAAAGGCCTTATTTCATATTTTTTTATTTGTACTAAATGATACTAGCATTCCAAATTAGCTATTTGCTTATTGCTATATTAGCTATGACATAAGTCTCGATAACCTCCTTCGCCCCGGACGAGCTCCTCACCATGAACCGAGGAAGAGCCACCGGGGGCGTTTTAGTGGGTTTTCCCACATATCCCCGCCAAAGATATGAGACATAAAACATATTTAGATAAATACATGCATAACCTGTATACGTACGAATTACGTTTACGCTACCCTATCACAGGTTATATACCCCGTCCCCGAAGGGTTCTCGGCTTGTCGTGCCGGGGGCTCAGTAGCCGTGGTCCGCCTCCCCACGGTGAAGCTAAGAGAGGCTATGTACGAGTCGCGGGGAGAGGAGTGTTGGTGTGTCGTTGCCACTCTCCTATCCCCGCGACTCAGCGGTACCGCACCGCTAATGCGGCGTGAAGTGGCTAGCGGCGGGGCCAAACATCTTGACCGTCCTTGGGGGCTGGGTGGACGATGTCAAACTCGCACTCCCGGTCCCCATGGCCTCCAGGTGACCGATTCGGGGGTTTGTCACCCGCTTACGGAGGCCTACGGAGGAAGGCGCACCTTAGGTGTTCGGGTGCGCCTTGCCTGTAGGGTAGTGGAGGAGACGCCGAAATGCGTCAAGTCGCGGGCGGGGCCGCGGATGTCTCCCTGTTCCCGTGGCCCTGCCACCATACGCGACCGTGGAGGAACACCCTGTGGGGTTTAGTCGGTGAGGGCCCGACATAATTCGTCCCTCCCGGGGAACATTTGCAACAGGTACGTTCCCCACAGGCTAATAAAAAAGGTTATATACCCCGTGGCAAAGGCATATACGTGTCTGTAGCTTTAATTTTACTCTTTTTACTTTTTATTACTTACTTTTTATTTTTATTGTAAAGCCTCGTAGACCAGGGTCTATAGAATTCGGAAGAAGTTCTGTCGCGAAAAGCTACGTACTAAAAGAGTCCCGGTGAGGTCACATAAGGGTTATACATCTCATTGTTAATTTAGAGGTTCAGCCTAAGCGCTAAACTATGCAACCTCTCATTCTCAATCTGGTGAAGCAGTTAAGGTCAGCTTCTCTGGCCAAAAATATATTAAGATACGCAAAGGCAAAATGGCGTAGTCCCAAGGCAAAGTGTACTTAGGAAGGTATTTAAAGTACTAAAGTACGTGGCTTGCCATAACACCACTGCTATTATACATGTATAAGTGTAAACTGATACATACACATATAAGAAAACATAGTTAGCTACGAAAATCATACATATATTGCTTACGGAGATATTGCAGTCAGCTGTGTCTATTACACAGATGACTGTGACCGAACAGGCAGGTGACAAGTGCAATGGTCGCATTAAAAGAGAAAATAATAGACTACAACATAAAAATGGCCATGAGAAACAGGGATGCAGCGGTCACGGAGAAACTAATAACAATGCAACGGGGCGTCTACGACGCGTGAACCAGACATCCATCTTATCTCCATTATAAAAACAGAAAAAAAAATTGTAGCTGTAGAGGTAGCACCCCTATTAACAAAACCAAAGTAACCAATTAAAGTACATACGAAAGAGCAAAGACACAAATCTGTGCTTGAGCTTTATTGAAAAAAAAAATTACGACGAATATATCTAAATAATATTCAATGCCATTTCGTAGACACTTCGTAGCTAGTTGAGTATGTGCACAGGCCGGCGACCCACTTATGACAATAGGAATGACGTGGAGTGATCTTGAAACCCGATAGAAGAATTCCAAGTGCATCTTAATGACCTTCCGACCTTGACCTTGCCGCTTTGATGCGTCATGGAAAAAGGCCAACGATGTCTTATACATTTCTGTAGCCCTAATAACTGCGATGAATTTGTTCGTTTTAAAATAATTCATGTATAATGGAAAGACGTGTTTTTAAATGTAATAATTATGCATGATATTTATACCACAAAACGTAGCGTTTTTCGGAGAATACTTTAGTATTTAACATATTGTAGACTACTTATCTGGGACCTATTTTTTAAAATTATTTCTTATACTATTATATATTTAAGCATCAATAGCCTAATGATTTAGGGTACGGTTTGCGAATCGTAAGGTCGGTTCGAATCCACCATTCGACTGTTGACGTGAACCATCTCCTAACACAAGCTTAAGCTTATTTGGAATGGTTAACAAGAATGTTAGTAATATTTCTTGTAAAAAAAATAATCTAGCTTTCTTTTTTTTTTTTAAATGTGCTGGACCGTAATCCCACCTGAAGCGGAAATGCAATGCACTGGAAATGGCCTGGATGGTAAGGTTCACTAGCTTAGTAAATGCCCTCTATTTTTAAAAACACATTGTAATCGGAGGAAAACACGAGGGAAAAATATTCCAGACCTTAGCTGTACGAATAATGAAAAAATCCAAGACAAGGTGATATCGAAAGAAATGTGACAATATCAGGGATACAGTGGAAAGCGACCAAAGGGGACAATAGCGCGGAAAAGAGAAAGGATCACAGCGTGAATGTTGCCATCTCAATGTCTTGTTACCAATACTGTTGAACGTCGGTAACAAAAATCATCAAATATGTTGCATTAATAAATCCAGAGATACCAATGATGTCTCATAAGTTGTCATAATAATAAATATAGCCGTGAGCAAAAATAAAGGGTCGGTTAAGAAAGTTTGAATATCTCGGAAGATAAAGACGCTAGCTGACTGAAATAAATTGTGCATAATAGACAATTAAATGTCCTTAAAATAAAATAAAAACATAAACCAATATAATAATTTTTATATGTAATCCATAATCAATTTTAAACGAAGCGTCTTAGGGTACGGCCTGTGAATCGTAAGGTCGTGGTTTCGAATCCACCATTCAACTATTGCCGGAACCATGTCCTAGCACAAGGTTAAGCTTAGTTGGAATGGTTAACAAGATTGTTAGTAATATTTTTGAAAAAAAAAAAGAAATATTGCTGGCTTTCTTTTCCAAAAAAAAAATTAAATGTGTATGTTATCGGAAATGTATAAAATCAAGGAATTGTATACAAATCCTAGGAAATGTGTAGTAATATTTTTTTTTATGATAACACTTATTGAGACAATCGGGTAACAGTCATACTGTAAAGTAATAATAATATACATTATTATTATATAAAATAATAGCACGTCGTATCGCAGCAGTAACCAATAATCACGAGAAGTCTTTCTAGCAGTTGTTTTTGCCGTAGAAACTTCTTCAATTGACTCTTTATAACGTGTATCTTCAATAAAATCAGTGTTTTTAACGTTTGTTAATATTCTTAATGACGCTAAAGTCAAATTAAAAAAAGTTAAAGCCAAATTTTATGAATTACATACATTTCCTAGGAATTGTATACAATGACGGATTACATACATTTCCGTTAACATATATGTAGGAAAAAAAAAACTTAATGTTGTATCCGATTGTTTAGAAAGTATAAAAGATGTATCCGAATGTGAGAATGAAGATGAGTGAACGAATGGCGAGCGATTGGGAATGAAAGAGATAAAAGAAAGATGGACATTACATTACATTACATTACGAACAGGAGTTACGACGTGGACACGAAGTGATATAATTAAGGTGAAATAAAAGAAGTTTTTCGAGCCACTATTTGTGCAATTTTATTTATTCAGACTGCTCCCCCTCCTACATATATATATATGTATATACGTACACAAATTATACTTCAACTATGAACCATATTTACATTAATAAGGCTTCTGTTTGTTCGTAGTCAAATTCAAGTGACAGTTGGACAATTGTAAAGGTCGGTTTCTAATTTAAATTGTTGATGTGTTCAGTAATGCGCGCAGTAGATAGTGTTAATTGTTCATTAGCTCATGTTGTAGCGCACTAAGGTCTCTTGGGGCAGTATAAATATATTTGTAGTATTTTTAGGACAGTGAACGAATCAGGCGAATGACGGGTAATTTGCTTTCAGGGTGTGCCCTACGAATTTATTTTATTACACTAATCATTTTAATACAGTAACTGTTAATAACAACTTACATACCTAGATGGAATCAATTCCCGGTATTATGAAATTCCGGCCATTGTAGCTCATTGACTTAACCGACTTCAAAAAAGGAGGTTCACAATTCAGTTGTATTTTTCTTTATATTTTTGCCTCCGTAACTCTGACATTTATAGATCAATTTTTAATTTTTTTTTGGAGTTAGATAATGGGATTAATGCACTATGAGATGCGTAAATTTAGTTATATTCGTTTAAATAAGAGATGTCAAAGAATCTTTAATTATAGCAATAAATTTTATCAATATTTTCATTTGAATTGCACCCAACTCGTGATTTATCTGGATTCATATTTCGTTAGAGGACCGGCATAAATCTTTCCTATCTGATTTCAGTGTTTGCTGTGTCGAAAATGATTTATAATTCTGATATTTCCGTATGTGTCGTGGAAAAAACATTTTCCTTGTTGTTTTCATTTTGTTAGGAAAGCAGTGTATAACAGAATGAAACAACAATAAAAATATAATATTATCAATTTCTTAATTTTTCTTATTACTTATTTAACCTCTCCTGTACTTCTTGGTTGCCTGTCGCTCATAACGCCAAGGCTGCCCTTGCCCGCTTTTACAGTTGCAGCCTTTATATATGTGCCACTGCTGGGCACAGGCCTTCTCTGTAAAGAGAGCATAAGGGCATAGTCCGCCACGTGGCCTTAGTGCGGATTGGCATTGACATGGCAGACTACACATAGAAAATTTGCTAGGACTTGTAGGTTTCCTCACGATGTTCCTTCACCGCCGAGCGCGTGGTAAATCAGCACATAAAATTGCAACAACAAGTTTATCGGTGCCGGCACCGGGGATCGAACTCGGGTTGCTATCTATGCTACTTTTTTTTTTAAATGAAAAGTGGCAAACGAGCATTAAGTGATCACCGTCGCCCATGAACATCCACAGCACCAGAGGAGCTGTAAGTGCGTTGCCGACCTTTGAGATAGGAATAGGCTCGTTTCTTGAAGGTCCCTAAATCGTAAACGTTCGGAAACACCGCTGGCGACAGTTGATTCCACAAGTTGACAGTGCGTGGGAGAAAGTTACGCGAAAAACGTACAGTCGTTGAACGCCAACCATCAAGATGGTGGCGGTGGAATTTGAAATTCTGCCGAGATGTGCGGTAATGGAAATCGGTAGCTGGGATGATTCCGAACAATTCCTCAGAACACTCCCCATGGTCGCTACTTGTGCGACCGAACGGACACTAAGTAACCACGGCCCGCTTTTAAGTTAAGCTTAATTGTTAATTGAACAGATTGTAATTTTATAATTGGAACAATAAAGAATTTTTCTATCTATTTACTTCAAAGAGGACAGAATTTTTTTCTCTAAAACCTTTTTATTAATCAGGAATTATTCAAATGGAAAATTAAATTTCCAAAACGGTAGGTAACACATTTATCCGTTCTATGTCCAGCTAAGTGGGCGGTGGAATGTCGTGGGCGGTGGAAGTCAACTAGTATATAAATAAAGAATAGCATTTATTTCGCAAAAGCGAAACAACAGACAGTCAGTAATAGCATATAGCTTAGCGCTTTTAATACGAGATATGCAAAAATAGTCGAGCACTCGATCTTGCTACAGCATACGTAGCAGACCAGCCATTCCAGGCTAGGGTTGTCAGTCATGTACGCCAGAATGTCATCGGAATGCAGTAGCACATAGTCTTCCAAATGTTTCCAACCGTATATGAGAGAATATTCTAGAATAGCTAACGATACACCAGTCTGTAAAAAAAGAAGATATTTACAAGAAAACAAAATACAACTTCTTTTCTTTCTTTTATTTTCGAGGTCTCATAGTTATATAACACAGTTCCAGCGTATATGTTCTCTTTCTTGTTTCCATATTATTGTCTTTACTACTAACTTTTTTTTGTTGATGGGGGAGAAATCTCCAACAAGATACCTCGACTTCTTGGCTGAAGGCGGGGTTATGTGGGGTTCTTACCCAATAAAATCCCGTGAGGGGCTCCGGGATCTCCAGTGGACCGCCCCGGACCTCCCATGTGCTCTTGAGCTCTCGGAGAGCACGTCCCGTGTCGGTCCCTCTGTGCCATCGCAGAGCAAGGCGACACGGGCCAGCCGATGTCGCCTTCTTCCCGGGTCCACTTCGGCGGACGCCAAAGCTGTGGGGACTTTGTCACCCAGTGAACCCGAGGCCCGTTTTAACCTAGTCTTGGATTGTCATAAACTCACCAATATATCATTCAAGACGCATCCTTCCATACCATTTTTATAAGTTTCCTGGTATTTCTTCTGAACCCTAGATCCTATGCCAATAAAATAAATGTAGGACATTTCCAAGTAAAAAAAAACTCAAAATCGGTTCACAAACGACGGCGCTATGACTTTCACAAACGATTGTTGTCATTAAAAAAATGCAGACGAATTAAATACCACCTACCTTTTTGAAGTCGGTGTAAAAGTTTTAAGATAAAGTTGAATTAATCACAGTATTAACTTTTAGCTGTACATAAAAAAAATTGTTAGCCTTTGAAAATATATATCAAAAATTACCTCTATTAGGAAGCATGCCGGTGCGACTTTAGCCCATAAAAACTTCGGTAAAATGGGTACTTCCCGTAAAAGCAAACATATGGTTAGAACATAAACAATTTTAGTCGAAAACAGCTTATCCTCGATGTACAGTCCTGTAACAAAGCACTTAAATATTAACTTAAATGTACTTAAATAGTAATGCTTAAGAGACACCTAGTAAGTAATCTCAAAGTGTTGAGCACGTGCATACGATACTATGAATCATTTTTGACGTGAATTTCCTTAGTCACGTTGAGCACTATTTGGTGGGGGAAAATCTTATGGGTTCTCGATATCTATATGCTAATGTTATATTTATATGATCTTGTACAGCCTGTAATATATTTGAAAAATAAACTATATAAACGTGTATATAACATTATATAACTGAGCTGTGGTAGCTCTGTGTCCGGGCGGTCGCTACCGCTCAAGTTGCATAGTACGCTAGCAACCCGAGTTCCATCCCGGTTGCCGGCACCAATAAATTTGTTGTTGAAATTTTATGTTCTTATTTACCACGCGCTCGGCGGTGAAGGAAAACATCGTGAGGAGAGCTACATGTCTTTGATAATTTTTCTAAATTTGTGTGTGTGAAGTCCAAATCATCGCACAAGGGCCGCGTGGCGGACTATGCCCTTATACTCTCTTTACAGAGAAGGCCTGCACCCAACAGTGGGAAATATATATTATATAAGTAAGGCTGTAACTTATTATGTAATGAAAATTTTAATACTAAAATTCTAAGTTATAAGTTTTCACTTCTATATGCAATCCCTATGACTGCCAATTTATTTCTCTAACTGGAGAATGTTCAAGATGTTTTTCAACCTTTTCCATTTTTAGATTTTTTTATTTTTTGTATAAACTAGTGCTTGACCATGATCCCACCTGGTGTTAAGTGGTGATATAGTCGAAAGATGGTACGCGCTAGTTTAGTAAGTGCCTATTCACGCTACTCTTGAAGGCTCCCACGTCGTACTTGGACGGAAAGACTGAGGCCGGCAACTTATTCCACTCCTTTGTACGCACGATGAACGATGACTCAAATCGCTTCGTTCAGACGCGCGGGACATCGACTATAAAAGTGTGGAGACCCGCCGAGTGTCTAAACGTCTGAAGGTAGAATGGGGATGGGGGAATTATCTCGTGTAATTCCTGTGCGCACTCTCCAAAATGTAATCTGTAAAACACCGAAAGGCTGGCCACCTTGCGCCTGTGCTCAAGACTATCTAGGTGTAGATCTTGGTCACCTATCAACTTTTTGTTAAGTATAACGTGTTATTTGTAAAAATTATTATTTGTAATAAATGTGGACAAAACTATAGTTTAAAATTATTTTTATACACGAAATTTTCATGTGTAATATAACATTTTTTCAGTGTTTCAATTGATTTTTCTCGAAAATGGAGAGCTCCTTCCAAGTTTTTCTTTCAAAATAAACTATAGAAGACTATTTTCTCTTTCATTTAAAATATATTATTTTTGGGCACACTTTAGTGGTATTATGAATAATTACTATATTATATTCAAACTTACGGTTATATTGAAAAGTTATATTGTTAATTAATAAAGATAATGCCACGAGAGTCGCGTGTATGGACGTCATCTCCAATGATCATAAAAAACTACATAATAAATAAACATTTCATTCATAAAATCCGTCTAAACTTGGAGACATTGACATCTGTCATTGTTTAAGACAACGATGACAAGAATTCGACCATAACTTGTCAACTAAATAGGTTCTCATATTAGGTATTTCATTATATAATTTAAACTTTATACGTTTAATTATCATATTATTTATCTTAGTTTATTTTTGACTCAATAATATATTTATTTATGATATTTTATTGTATAAAATATATTTTAATCTCATAACTGTTTTATTCATGTATCATATTTATTATACTCTTATTGTCTGTATAAATTCCTTATAAAATTAGTATTGCGCGCGCACGTCCTTAATTAGTCCCGGGCACCGCTGAAAATCAGCGCTGTCGCATCCTTGCGACAGCATATGCTGAGACGGTGTCAGATATTGGCATCATATGTTATGTATTATTTGTCCGTGTAACTTTAACTGTGTTTTGTCTATTTTTCATTCTTTTTTAATGTGTTTTATATTCTGTCTGTGATGTGTTTTTGTATTGTGATGCCAATAAATAAATATCTATGTCTATGTCTCTTGAACGATCTCTGCCAGTGGTCTCACTATATATTTTCATATTTTCGTAGTAAGTGCTTGACTACAATCCCACCCGGTGTTAAGTGAAAATGCGGTCCTGGATGGTAAAGCGCACTAGCTTAGTAAATGTCTATTCACTATTGGAAATACCCACATTGTAATTAGATGGAAGTACAGACGCGGGAGAACTACTCCAGTCTTTTGCGGACGATTGATGAAAGACGAAGCAAAGCGCTTCGTTTGGGTTTGAGGGATGATCATCCTGTGCGTCTTGAAGTCCGGAGATGGAATGGTGATGTGCGAATTAGATCGTGTAATTCCTGACCACACTCTCTCAAAAATGCTTGCATAAACTACAACCGAAAATCTATATATATTAAAGAGAAAGTGTGCGGGTTTGTTCCGTATAGGCTCCGAAACGGCTGGACCGATTTCATTGAAACTTTCAGGGAATCTTCAGATTAACCTGGCGAGTAATCCCGTAAAGTTTGGTAACTATCGGAGCACTCCTCTTGCTGAACTGTCAAATACAGCTTTTATTTACTATGATGACATTCTATTGTTTTATAACACAAATTTGGCAGGGCACATAGCGCGTAGAACAGATGGCCGATGGGGCCGAAAAGTTCTCGATTGGAGACCACGGACTATCAAACGCAGTGTGGGATGTCCACCCGCAGGGTGGTCTGTCGACCTCATCAAGGTCGCAGGACGCAGGTGGATGCGGGCCGCTTACAATCGGTCCTTTCGGAAACCGTTGGGGGAGGCCTATGTCCAGCAGTGGATGTTTTACGGCTGAAATGATGATGGTGATGATGATAACTCAAATTTGTTTTGACACATGCGTTGCGTAAATTTATGTCATTATAACCCCACCCAACGCTAGTGTTTTATTAAGTATAATATTACGTACACAGAAGCATATACGGACGCAATCTAACATCTAAGAATTCGGAACCACAATTTGAGTTTACGATGCACGTGGTCGTTAAAATACTCATAAAAATTTTATACCAAAGCTACCTAATCTCAGAACATTCGGATAGAGACGTGAGTGGGAATTAAAATGATAATACTAATAGAACAATGAAACTAAGATCGAAGTATTTAAAAAAGAATTCCAGAATAAAACTAAGTCTAATTATGTTATTATTAAGAAACGTAGCGAGTTACAAAGTGATAGAATTAGACGGGGATTTATTTAGACACGGTAAGCCAATGATGAGGACTGATGTATCGGAAGTGTATTTTGATAATAAAAAGAACTGAACAGTGACGAGGAAATAAAAGCACTGCTGGAGGCGCGCTACAAATTTAGTAACGATGAAATATCTACTAGATATCGCATTACGCGCGATGAAAGGGATTCTTCAGGTGTGTTGGAACATTTGCATATTTCAATAATTTTAACACTAGAACGTAAATCTGTAAAATAAAACCCCCCCACTCCATGTCCTTTTCAACCGACTTCAAAAAAAGTCATCAATTCATCTGTGTTTTTTATGTTTGTTAACTTATAACTTTTGACTGGGCGAACCGATTTTGACGATTCTTTTTTGACTCTTGACACCCTGAAGGCTCGACCTCGATGTAGGATATGGCAGCTCGTGCCATATCCTACAACATCAATAACGGTGTGCTTACGTGCCCCCAATAGGGGCGCACTTTTACAAGGAAGTGTGGTTATGCAAGCCATATGAGGGCACACTCAAGAGCCGCGTGACCTTTTTTTTTTTTTGTTAACGCGGGGGAATCTGTTTATAGACCATCCTCCGGTACCCTGGGTGGGCCCGGAGGGATGTGAAATGTGGAAACCTACCGCGAATGCCATCAGCCGATATGAGCGGGGTGTCCCGGATCTGTCAGCGACAGGACACCGCAACGACCGGCCGGTCCCGGCAAAGACCGGACTTCACCCTCAAAGGGGACTCCTCCGGCACTCAGAGAAGTCCCGACGAAGCCGAAGCATGCTGGGGCCAGGTTTCCATCCTGACCTCGCTTCGGATTACGGGGGCGGCGAAAGGAGACGTCTGAAACGTCTAGTAATAGTTATTCCTAATAATACATAGATAAATAAATATACATTATACGAAGAGGGCGTCCGCGTGTAATTGAGTTTATCACTTGATTCGATTGGAAGTCGGTTTTTGTTTTTACTCGTAAATATACTGATTACCTTAGTTGTCTTGCTGTGTGTCTACTTTTTAACAAGTTTATCGTTTATCTGTACCATTAAGTTGTTACAAATTTCGTAAATTTAGGTCTAGCAAGACCTCAGCCCCTGTGGTATCCCTTGCCTGTCGTAAACGGTGAGAAAAAGGAGCCTCACGTTCACGGGCGACAAGGGTAGACAAGGGAGCCTTTGTCGTCCACTACAATGGACCCAGGAGGAAGGCAACACAGCACTACGAGGGTGCTGGGGAGAGAGTAACCTCCCCGGGACGTGGTTCAAGGGCTTTAGTTAAGGGGTTTTATTGAGTAAAACTCAAATAACCGCTGCCGCTTAAATTTACGGCGTCAAAAAAAGGTCTAACAAGAAATATCTAACTTCCAATCCGTTCTGCTGCAGTCTTCTCCCTGAATCATATTCTTTATTGAATATCCTTTTCCTGAAGGTCTTTCAGAATCACATGACGAGAGACAGTTAGCTTTAGTATTCCGCACGTACGCCGCGCGAAGAATTGTTGGCGGAATGGAGACGAGCATCAGCATGTACCCGTACAATGTGGCCATAGCCAGGAATGGAAACCACTGGTGCGGTGGATCCATCATCGACGAACAATGGATCTTCACTGCTGGACATTGTTTAGAGTCGTAAGTACAGTTATCTTGTGTATTGAATGTAATCACGTTTATTGAACTCTTATTGCCGGTTTTCTGTAGTATTGCGCGCGCACGACTTTGGGTAATCGGTAATGATTTATCATGCGCTCGGCAATGAAGGAAAACACCGTGAGGAAACCTACATGGTATAGAAATTAATTTCTCGGACTACGCCCTTATACTCTCTTTACAGAGAAGGCCTGTGACCAGCAGTGAGACATATATAAAGGCTGTTACTATTTATTAATAATTTAATAGGTTCAAATTCCCCTATTCTAGGGAGCTTTTGAACACCTAGGCCGATATAATTGCCCCCCTCTCGACCTCCGTCTCAATCGAGACCGAGAGGTCGGGAGGGCGTAGCAGATAGATTCGTCGCGGTTGACGCGTGAGGGATTAGCCTCGACGTAAAAATAGTTATTCCTAAAAAATCCGTTCAAAAACGGTACCCACGACCAGGGGAGCAGTCGCCCCCAACGCTGATAACCCGGGTAATGGGGTAACACCCCGAGGCCTGTACCTGCGAGTTTCTCGTGAACCTTGTAGATGACTCGTGATGATGATGATATTAATAATTTAATAAGATGTCAGGAAAAAACAAAAAACGAGTGTGCTTTAGACCACACTGAACTAAAACTTCTTTAGGTTGCACAAACAAAACGAAACGGCAGGTGTACGTCAGGCGCCGCAGACCCGAATAATACCTTCTACGACATGTAAATATATAATATTATATATATATAATATATATATATATAATATATATATATATATATAAACAAACTATAACGCGATATTTCATTTTGTAAGCTGAGTGACGCAAAGAAAAAAACCAAAGATGGAAAAATCTGAGGATTACGGTTTTCGAAAAACAAATGCATGAGTAAATAGGTGTATAAATTTAAAATTGGAATTCCTAACCAAAGAGATAGAGGTAGGAGATATTTGAGATCAAACTTGCCAGTACGAAAAAAGGCCAATTTCATTTGTAAGGACCTAATATATGTATAATGTATACACTATTGTTGAAGAGAAAAACAAAATGTGCACGCACACCGCTCTCTTTCTCCTACAGTGTAATACAGACAATAGGCCTGCACTGTGTCTTAGATATACGAACCGTAACTCCCTCTCTTTCTATCTTCAATGAAATCTCCCTATCAAATTCCATTCGCCGCACGGGATCAGACTTTTCGTAACGCTGCCAGCTAACTTAAGTCAAGCGAAAAAAATTTTACTTAAAAAATCTGCGTGCTCTTTTGTAATAGATTTTCTAATTTTCAGAGCATTCGACGGTGATAAGCAAAAATTACTGTCTTATATTATCAGAGCGGGGAGTTCGTTTCACAACCGCGGCGGTTATCAGGCCAGGATTAACAGGGTGGGTAGAATTTTTCTTTATATTTTTTTGTTGTCTTTAATTATGGAGTTATGTTCCAAGGTTTAGGCTATTAAAAGTTTGAGGTTTATCTTCTTCTCTGGAAGGCTGGCGACCATCATGGCGATTTGGACCCTCGACACAGCAGCTCGAAATAATGAACGTGTGCTCTTATTGAACCATTGGCGTAGATTATTACGCCATCGGGTTCACTGGGCGACAAGGGTGGGAGCCTTTGTCGTCCGCCAAGGTGGACCCGGGAAGAAGGCGACATCGGCTGGCCTGTGTCTGGGGGGAGGTTACTCCCCCCGGGAAGTGCTCTCCTTGAGCACAGTGCAGAGAGGCTCCGGTGCGTTCCACTGGAGATCCCGGAGCCCCTCACCATGCACCGAGGAAGGGTCACCGGGGAGGTTTTAGTGGGTAAAACCCCATTTAACCGCCGCCTTCCCACCAGAAGGCGGGGTATCTTTCTGAAGATTTATTCCTCGTTAACAAAAAAATTAAAGCCAAGATGTCCTTCTCCTTTCCGGATTTCTTTTCCCTTGTATCTTTCCCTGTATAATGAGCTGTAACAAATCGTATTTTGGATTGCGCATTATATGACCTAGGTATTCCAAGGACTAGGCCATTAAAAGTTTGAGGTTTATAGTGAGTTCAATTTCTAGGGGATCGCCTCAAGTGCAGATGTATTGAGAAATTATTTTCCTTCGGGAAAACTCGGATCTTTATCGGAATACGTTGACACCCGAACTGTCGTCGAATGGTCGTATTAAATGAGTGATATTTTCATATTCATTAATATTGAAATTAATTGTTTAGTGTCAAATGTCAAAATGAATAATGTCATTGTATTATATAGAGATTACAATCATAACAATGTTTACTTAAAACGGAATATTACCGTTACCAGTGTATTAAACGAAATGAGTTCCCGATATTTTTAAGTTTTAAATCATAATTATGTTATAACCAACTTCTGTAACTTTGAAAATACTCAATTTTATTGTCATTAGTAAAGAAAACATTATCACCACTATAAAATAAAGCTTATTGGGAAATATAGATAAAAATTATTAGGCTCAGTTTTAATACCAGGTAAAAATGGTAATGCGAGGGCACGAATTGGATGGTCTTACTGAAAATCAACGCTGTGGCAGTCTTGCCACTTCATTGGCATCGTGTCCTATTTCTCCGTTCTTTCTTTCAACGTAATTTTTCGTTTTTTAACATGTGTCATATTTTGTTAGTAATATAGCATATGATGCAATAAAAAATGTCTGTTTTTTTTGGACGAACGTACACAGATTGGCCAGAGAAGCTGGCCGTGACTACTTCACCGGATTGAGAGGTGGCGTAGCTGTTAGGTCGCTTAGCCTGAATCTCTATCGCTAGTAACTCGACACAAGGGTCTCCCCGGTGGGAGGTAACCTTGGACGGTTACTATGTTACGCGTAAGCATTCCGATCCGGAGGCGCCCGAGAGGGCCGAACCACGACTCGGTCGGTTGCTATTTTACGGATATTTTCCTTTTTTAAGATATGTCATATAAATATATATATCTATGTCTACTGCATTACCACCAGGCGTTCTTCCCACCGGATTATACACCTGGGAACGCGGACTACGACTTCTCGCTGGCCCGTCTGGATAGACCGATGCCCATTGGTAGGAACATCGCAGTTCTTAATCTACCCTCTAAAGACTACATGATCAAAACCGATGACATTCTCATCGTCACCGGCTGGGGGAGTACAGATGTAAGTATATCTTTGAAACGTACCCGCAATTCTGTTTGGTTTTCAACCGATTGGTTTGGTTTTCAACCGATTACAAAAAAGATTACGTGACGTCATGCGTGTTTTTGTTCAAATGTAAAAGAATGAATTGACGATACAAGACCTGTTCGATACAATACCCGTACAGGGTTAATAAATATTAGTATGTTGGTAACATGTGTTTCCGACTTGCTGTTAGGAGATGTAAGAGGTGAATTGTGGGTGTCTATAACACAATAAAGAAGAGTATCTATAATACGAATTTTATTTATGAACAACCAAAGAAACCAGCACAAGAAAACCATTGTGGCGAACATAAAAGTGGTCCTTCGAGCCGGATATTAGATCAAAGCTCGACATCCTGGACTAACCAGATCCGCACGGATAGCAATGCTCTACAAACTGCTGCAGATGAGGAAAGTGGTCCAAGATGGTCACCCTCGGCATTAATGAAAACGACGCGAGAACGTGAAAGATAATTTTTTGTAAAAAAAAATACGTTTTTCATCTTGACAGTTGATTCCGCAGGTTGATAGTGCGTGGTAGAATTATAAATAATCTTTTAATTATAAATAATAATCTCTCCTCCCCTGTGCCCTCGTAGTGCAAGGCGACGCGGGCCAGTCGATATAGCTTTCTTCCCGGGTCCATGTTGGCGGACGGCATTCGTAGCTTAAAAAATAGTTTTATTATGACACTAAAATTTATTTATTTATTTAAAACAACAAAAATTATAACACTGATACAGATAAACCAATTTGATGTTATAAAAACTAAGTAAGAATATTATATTTATACATATATATATATATATATTTCTAAAATGGTATTTTATCCATTAATTACAGGACACTGTACATAAGGTTTGATTGTTTAAAGATGATGTACCAGATTTAGCCGGTTGATTTTAACATGTTCCAGCAATCAGGGTACGCCAATATCCCCGACCGGCTCCGCTTCGTACCAGTGCCAGTGATGACGGCCACGGACTGCCAGCATGCGTACCGATTTTACATCACGCCGCGTATGATGTGCGCCGGGTATGCTACGGGAGGAAAGGACGCTTGCAATGTAATCGTTTAACTATCTAATAACTTTAAACGAGCAATTCTTATAGAGGCTATTAGGAGACCGCTTTCGAAAACGAAGACAGACGATATTACTAACGACATCTTTGATAATGGGACAAAAAAACGATCCTGATTAAAAAAAATATATATTAAAACATTTTATTACCATTATTTGCGCTCCATCATGTTAGTATAGTTAAATGAAACGATAGTTTCATAAAAAATAAAGTACTTTACTAAAAAAAAACAGCAATGAACCACAAAGTGAAAAACAGCTGATCGGATGCCTATATATACAAATATTTAAATTGAATCTCGGAAACCATCCACCGATTTTCATGACTTATATGCAGGAGGTTTTGGGGGCGATAATGGGATCGATCTAGCTAGGATTTTAGTTCAGTAGATGACATTGCTAAGCAACAATAATTCAAACAGTGTTTGGCTTGACGTTGGGCCAAGATAATCAATTATTTAGAATAGAATAAATGTTTATTTGTTTGGTCATATATGATTACAAATAAACAAAACATATACGTAAAAGAGAAAAAATAAGGATTAGAAATAAAAATTACAAAACAAAAGTAATAATTACGTATTATGACGCCAACAAATGGGACAGCGCTCAGCGTATTCTATGAAATTCCAAAACACTGGTTTTCAGCACGGTCCCTCCATCATCCCCGAGCCCCCGTGCGAGATGTACACACACTTACCATTGTATATAACATAATTCATAACACTTGGTCTCCAGAATATCTTCGTGAGCGCTTTGTACTAAAACAGTTCGTCGGCCGCGAACCTTCTATAATAAATTTTTAGCATTCCCCGAATGTCACACGAATTTCTATGGCAATTCTTTTACCTGTACAGCTATAAAACTATGGAATAGTTTGCCGATTGAGATTAGGGAGGCTTCCACTAAAGGTTAGCTGGAAGAAAATGCTAATTAGCATTAAGTTCGCCTTTGTACATAAACTTTGGTGCAATCAAGGATTTATCTATCTATCTATCTATCTATCTATCTATCTATCCCCTAAGCATAAATATTAACATGAATTATTTATAAAATACATGTATCAAAAAATTAAAAAAAACGTATTGTTTTTTAAAGAACGGCAATTTTATAGTTGAAGTTCTAATAATACAATAGTGGCAGTGAACCCGATCATTAAAATTCCAGCACGACTCGGGAGGGCCAGCGGTGCGCGATGGTATACTTCTGGGTATAGTCTCGTTCGGAGGGAAGAAATGTGGTGATCCACAATCTCCAGGAGTTTACAGTCGTGTGTCCGAGATAACGGCGTGGGTGGAAACGACAATTAAAGCAAATGAAGCGAGCAGCGTGCCCGAACTGATGCCGAAGATATTAATAGCACGCCAGAGGGAAAAGGAATTAAGAAAGTGAGATTTGTTTTTGCTCCTTATGTATTTGTGACAGAGAATCAGGTTAAAACGTCAATAGCTTTCAATTTTTAATAGGGTACGGGCGAATCGTAAGTACGCAGGTTCGACTATTCACCGAACCATCTCCTAGCACAAGCTTAAGCTTGCTTGGAATGGTTAACTAAGTTAAAAGAATGTTAGTAATATTTATGAAAACAAACATAGTATCGTAGCTTTTTTTTTGAGGAACTACACAGGTTGGCCAGAGAAGCCGGCGTTAACTGCTTCACCCGATTGAGAGGTCACCTCTTCGCATAGGTCGCTTAGCCTAAATCTCTATCGCTAGTAACTTAACACAAGAGTCCCCCGGTTCCGTGACCAAAATCTTCTTCCCGGACGCCGCCGAAGCATATCGTACGGTGCGAAAGATTGATTTGGACGCTCTAACGGTGCAGGTGCTCACGGGACATGGCGGGTTTTCCGAATACCTGAATCGCTTCAGGTGTAAGGAGAGCCCGTCGTGCGCCTGTGACAACACCAGCACCGAGGACATCATCCACCTCCTGTAGGAGTGTCCAATCAACGCGGCTGATAGATACGATCTGGAAGAGTATACGGGCTTGGCAATAAAAATGGACAACCTACCAATATTTGAGAGAAGAGAGTAAGAATGTTAAAGTAACAATAATAGAAAATAAGAGTAGTAATATTAAAAGAAGATAGATTATAAGAGAAATCTGTATAAAATATAACTTTTTTGTGTGTTTACTAAGAGAAAAAGGAAAAGATGAATGGAAAAAATCCCTAACCACCCACGTTGGGGAACTTGTTTTTAAAAAAAAAGGGTCCCCCGGTGAGGGGTAACCTCGGCTTGGACGGTTATTTGTCATAGTCTATTACTTTTGGGTAGTGTATACAAAACATAAAAGTCCCAAGTCTGATATTGTCCCATAGACTCACTTACACTTATTTAGAAACGAATTTCTGTCCATTCGTAGGTTGACTGGAAGACTCGCGTTAAGACCGCATATATAGCCGTGAGTAAGAATAAAGGGTCGGTTAAGAAAGCTTGAATATCTCGTAAGATAAAGACGCTAGTTAACTGAAATAAATTGTGCATGATAGACAATTAAATATCCTTAAAATAAATATCATTAAACAAAAACATAAACTTAAACGAAAAAGGTTATCTTACGTAAACTTACTTAGGCGATACTATGTATGTGTAAAATTTAATGAAAAATACCGTATCATCCAAGTTTACGTAAGATGTCCTTTTACGTTTAAGTTTATGTTTTTTTAATGAAATATAAATGTCATCACTACAAACATGCACGATGAAGTGGAAACAGCTGCTAGTCGAGCCAACAGCGTTGGAAGTATAAACAGTACGCTTAACGATGATAAATTTTATTGTCGAAAAACTGATCGTCGCCTTTATGTTGGCCCTCTCGGGCGCCCTCGGATCGGCATGCTTACGCGTAACATAGTAACCGTCCAAGCCGAGGTTACCCCTCACCGGGGGGACCCTTGTGTCGAGTTACTAGCAATAGAGGGTCAGGCTAAGCGACCTAAGAGCTATGCCACCTCTCAATCCGGTGAAGCAGTCAAGGCCAGCTTCTCTGGCCAATCTGTGTAGTTCGTCATTAAAAAAAAAGCCTTTATGTTAGCGACACCTCTCTGCCATGACTTTTTCTTCTTTCTGCCGCCGCGCGTCTCGTTCTATACACATACGAATTGTGTGGTTAAGTTAAAGAGCGTTTATGTATCTCCCATTGCTGGGCACAGGCCTTAGCTGTAAAGAGATTATAATAAGGGCATAACCCGCCACGTGGCTCTAGTGCGGATAGGCAGATTTTACATATCTTAGAATAATTTTCTACGACATGTAGGTTTCCTCACGATGTTTTCCTTCACCGCCGAGTGCGTGGTAAATCAACACATAAAATTGCAACAACAAATTTATGTTGGCACCGGGGATCGAATTCGGGTTGCTAGTGTACCATGCAACTTGAGGCGACCGCCAGGACACTGAGCTACCACGGCTCTGGTGGTGGTTAGATTCATTGTATATAGTGATCATCACAGCGGTCATTAGGGAAGAGTAGCGGCGTGTTGTGAAGCTTGTCAAAGACAGAGTGATGATCACGAGGACTCTGTCAAGAGTGACACCGACTAAGAAGAAAAGAAAGTAAAAATCTGGGCAGTAGCAGTCTTACAGCACATGCTGAGACGGTGTCCAATGTTGGCATCATGTCCTATTTCTCCGTTCCTTCTTTTTTAATATGACAAATAAATAAAAAAATAACTACGTCAATTCATTAATTCATACGAAATTTACAGATTCAAATATCAAGTCGAAGATAAGAAAAATAAAATTAAAAAATGGCTACGCGAGACCCTCAGCTCCCCGACATTCCTAGATCTAGCGAAGAAGAAGCTAAAAGAAGCGGGATTCAATTTGAGAAGACGCCACAGAAGAATGTTTAGCGAGAGTGCATTCATGGACGATAATACAATTGACGATATAAACCTATCGAATCAGATCAACGAACGAATACTGGGCGATGGTGAGGATAATGAAGCCGAAACGCTATTCAGAATGATGGCATTGCAGGAGATAATGGATGAAAAGCAGAACGAAGACGTACTGATTCGAAATATTAGTAACTGGAAGAGAGGAAGAAGGGACTATCTTACTGCTTCTGATTTCATCTCATTTTTATAAATATTACTACATGACCTGACAAACTCCGTACCGCCTTATTTTTGGATAGTTTATTTGATAGTAGTTAACAGTCGAACCGAGTTCGAAGTTTGAAGATGTCATTCGTTGGCTGGGGTCGGCATTACTAGGGCACACGCTGGGTACCTGGCCCCACTAATGCTTCGGCGTCGTCGGGACTTCTCTAGTCCCCTTTAGAGGAAGAAGTCCGGTCTTTGCCGGGACCGGCCGGTCGTTGGGGTGCCCTGTTGCTGACAGATCCGGGGCACTCCACTTATAACGGCTGATGGCATTCGCGGAAGGTTGAGTGGGTAGGGGTCGCCCAGACCGATTCCCACAGATCCCTTCGGGCCCACCCAGGGTTCCGGAGGATGGTCCGTAAAAAGGATTCCCCTGCGTAAAAAAAATCTTTAACCATGAGAAGTATACGAATATTTAAAACAATCAATAGGTCAGAATCAAGGCAATCAGAAGATCGGTGGCAAGAGGGTAGTATAGGCTATAACTATCTACCCCGTTCCAATTAAAAAACGTGATAGCTTACATTATAGTCAGAAAAAATGTTGATTCCATTAGCAAATAAATACAGATAGGAAAAACCAATATAAGCGGAATATTTTTTGGTGTACTATAAAAAGTGATCACGGATTAGTGGTACATTAAAGAAATCATAAAATTTATGGACTTTATAAAGCCAACGTCTCTACAACGCATTTAAGATTTTTATTATGACAATAGCGCCTGAAAGTTTTTAATAGCAGACACTATCGCTAATATTTGCTATTAAGAAATATTTTAAATTTGTAATTTTATTTTTAAATTTTATGCATAAATGACGCTATGAGGTGCCATTATCACCTCATAGTGTCATTACCAGATTACTATACATTTTAAAAATAATATTAATAAAACGACATCTAGTGGTAGTTTCTAGTAATATCTAGTAAAGTTCTGTTAAATCACAAGATTATAAAATATCGTATTGTATCTAATTTTTTAACTATTATAGAACATTGTTAAAAGCGACATCTGTTAACTGTTATAATGATTAACTGATAATTTCATGCTCGCCTCCTTATTCCGCTTCTGCGCGTTAGATGTCGCTACACATAAATTGTTTTATTATCGTATTATAATTTGTTTATAATTAAGGATTGCAAAGTAACATTCGCTATTCAAATTTATTTAAATTACTTTATAACGTGAATAGTAAATATTTATGTAATAGTTAGTCACCAAACCACATGGCTTGTGATAGAATAATCTTACGAGTCTAAATATAACAAGGATCTTAGGATTGAATCAAATGCTGGCCTTAGACATTGTTGTAAACGGACAGAAATAAAGACACTTAAATGACAGAACACAAACAAAAAATACATATAAAGTACTAAAAACTATCATATTGTGTTATTTCTTTTACCCTTACCATGACCCTTCCTCGAATTACCCCCAAATAGAAGTTCAGGCTAAGCAATAGGAGGCTAGGAGCTAAAGAGCTAGCGGGGCCAGGCTGAGTACTTGGCCCCGAGAAAGCTTCGGCGTCGTCGGGACTTCTCTATTTTTTTTTCTTTTTTTTTTTAAATAAAGCTAGCAATATTTCTTTTTTTTTTCAGAAATATTACTAACAATCTTGTTAACCATTCAAACTAAGCTTAAGCTTGTGCTAGGACATGGTTAACAATAGTCGAATGGTGGATTCGAACCCACGACCTTACGATTCGCAGTCCGTACCCTAAACCATTAGGCTATTGACGCTTCAAAGAGTCTTCCCCTAGTCCCCTTTAGAGGAAGAAGTCCGGTTTATACCGGGCTTCTTCCGGGCCGTTGGGGTGCTTTGTCGCAGACGGATAACGGCTGATGGCATTCGCGGACGGTTTGGTGATATGAAAAAGAAGTACATTAAAAAAAAAAGAATGCAGTTTGTTGACCCCGTAACACTGTTATTTTTATCTGTCGTTGCATTTTACTATCGTTCAGTGATCTCGTCGTGTTTTTTTTTCCTGGACCTGCATTGATAGCGATTATTTGCAATGCAAACGTTGGAGAGATAAAAATGTGATTAAACATTTGCTCAAAGGATCGGAATTATTTGTCAACTGACGCATGGAATCGTGGAGTTTATTATCTCGTCTCGTCTATTCTTATAAATGGGGAGACGTTATTTTGCCAGGTTTTACTGCAAAATCTAAATGATGCTTATATTACATGATGTAGCATGTTTAAGAGAATGTTTAGTATATAATTAGAGTCGTGGTAGCTCAGTGTCCGAGCGGTCGCTTCAAGTTGCGTAGCACGCTAGCAATCTTTTTCCTTTATGACGAACTACATAGATTGGCCAGAGTAGCTGAACTGCTTCGCCAGATTGAGAGGCGGCATAGCTCTTAGGTCGCTTAACCTGAACCCCTATCGCTAGTAACACAACACAAGGGGGACCCGGTGAGAGGAACTTGGCTTGGACGGTTACTACGTTACGCGAGGGCCGAACCACGACTCGGTCGGTTGCCATTTCATGGATAATCTAAGGGACATTCAAAAGCTAAACTAACTTTGAGTGCCACTTCGGGGAGCGTTGGCGCTGGGAGAAGAAGTGGCCAAAGAAACTCCAGCAACGCTCCTAACATTTAAGGGGAAAGCAATTGAACAATCTGATTTAAATTTCAAGATTCAATGAGTTTGTTGTAATTTTATGTGCTGATTCACCACGTACTCGGCGGTGACCGAAAACATCGTGAGTAAATCTACATGTGTTTACAAATATTTACGACAAATGAAGTCTACCAATCCGCACTAGGACAGTGTGGCGGACTATGGCCTTAGTCTCTCTTTACAGGGAATGCCTGTGCCCAACAGTGGGACATATAAAAAAGCTATAAATTTTTGTTATGAAACTAGAACGAGTCTCTAATTTGTTTCACTTATGTTTATTTTTCTTCATTATTTAACAAATGTCAAATTGTATTATAAACAATAGATATTTCAATTGTCAATCGAACTTAAAGAATTTGTAGAAAATTGTGAAAAATTATCATTTGTAAACCAAAACAAATATAACGATCTATTACAGATATATCAATTATAGTTCCATTATTACGAAATACATCAAGTACCAACACACCAGTGGCAACAATGAATCAAAACACTGCTAAAAATAGAAAATATCGACCACTCTTCATTACGTTTGTCTTAAAAATAATGTTAGCAATATTTTTTTTAATAAATATTTCTAACATTCTTGTTAACCACTCCAACTAAGCTTAAGCTTGTGCTAGGAGATGGTTCACGTCAATAGTCGAATGGTGGATTCGAAGCCACTACCTTTTTTTAACGGGGAGGAAATCTTCAAAAAGATATCCTACTGGGGAGAAAGCGGCGGTTATGTGGGGTTTGACCCACTAAAACCTCCCCGGTGGCCCTTTCTCGGTGCATGACGAGAGGCTCCGGGATCTCCAGTGGAACGCACCGGAGCCCCTCTGCTCCGTGCTCTAGTAGAGCACATCCCGGGGAGTTTACTCCCTCCCCCCCTGTGCCTTCGCGGTGCAAGGCGAAGAATGCGACACGGGCCAGCCGATGTCACCTTCTTCCCGGGTCCACCTTGGCGGGCGATAAAGGCCCCCACCCTTGTCGCCCAGTGAACTCGAGGCCTCCCTTTTAGTCGCCTTCTACGACAGGCAGGGGATACCGAAGCCTTATTCTTGAGAGGCCAGAACTACAGGGCTGATAGAAGCCACGACCTTACGATTCATAGATCTAAACCATTAGGCTATTTACGCTTGACTATTGCTATTTGTGACATTAGTGGTTCATCAGATTCGTAGCTCTGTTGGTTTTTTTTAGATTTGTATACCATAAACTACATAACACGAGAGAGTATATGGATGAAATAAACGAAAACTAGTAGACGCAGTTAGAATGCAGGAGTTCAAAAGATTGGTACAAACTGGCTGGCAATGGATCACTCGAAAGCTTAGCCAGTAAATTGTCATTACAATTTTTATATACCATTCTAATATTAAGATGTTCATGCCAAAAATATATCGATATATTTTTCGATATATCGTGAGGTTTTTACGCGATTGTACAAATATATCGACATTTTTCATATATCGAAACTTGTTTATAATTAATTAGGGCTTAATTTTAAATATGAGAAATGTTTTCTACTAATATAGTACTCAGCGTGCAACTGAGAGGTTCTCGCTTCGTATACCAGTCCAGACTATTTGATTTGATTTGATTCTGCTAGCAGTACAGACTATATGCATAGATTATAAAATTTATACAACGAGTCCTGCCATCGTGAAGAGTAGGAGTGTAGTATTACACTACACAACACCCTTCGTGATGGCAGCGCAAGTAAGGGCTTTATTTATCAAGTTGTCAACCACAAATAAAAGAAAGAATGGAATGCTTTTTTATTTATATCGTTAAGAATATCGATATTAAATGATTCGATAACTTATTATTTACTTGACATGCTAAGGTCTAGAACCTTCTGATGACCGATATCATGGCCACTGCCTGAGGAATACCCTAAAGCCACTGATTTCCATATCGGGCGATGACGTTTAAATAATCAGCCATCGTCAGCTATAGTCAGCTTTTTTATAATTTGTATAAAATACTTTGTATGCGTCCATGATATAATATGGCGCAATATAGTGACAATGAAGATTATTGACTTATCCATCTGAAGGAATCCTGAGACGCAGTACTAGATTTCCGTGTAAAAAAAAAAGCTAAGAATCAATTGTGTTTCTTCGGCCACTTCTTCTCCCAGCTCCAACGCTTCCCAAAGTGGCACTCAAAGTTTAGCTTAGATTGTCCCTTAAATTATTCGTGAAATTGCTACCGATCGAGTCGTGGCCGAACTCGTTAATATGTTACTAATAATTTAACTTTTTGTGTATATTATTAAGAGATGAAAGAAAGTGAAGAATGGAAATATCCTAACCACCCACGTTGGGGAACTAGACATAGCATAGGTAGACTATACTTAGAGTAAAAGACAAGGGGCAATAAACTCTGAATTAAAAATATAAGTCAGTAGTCATGCCTCGTGTTACATAAAAAATATATATGTTAATAATCTAACCCCTTAGATGTTAAGAGCGTTGCTGGAGTTTCTTCGGCCACTTCTTCTCCCAGCTCCAACGCTTCCCAAAGTGGCACTCAAAGTTTAGCTTAGATTGTCCCTTAGGGAGGAGGGATTAACCTTCCTCCCGGGACGTACTCAACGAGGGGCCACATTGTAGAGGGGCTCCGGTGCGTTGGAGATCCCGGGGCACCATTCACCGAGGAAGGGCCACCTGGGAGATTAAGTGGATAAAAACCCCACATATCTTGTTGAAGATTTCCCCCCTGTCAACATAAAAAAAAG
Organism: Meandrusa payeni; assembly: GCA_029286785.1. Classification (NCBI taxonomy): domain Eukaryota; kingdom Metazoa; phylum Arthropoda; class Insecta; order Lepidoptera; family Papilionidae; genus Meandrusa; species Meandrusa payeni. Next base: position 2,439,203 of record JAGSMX010000021.1, read on the forward strand.
ATTGTCCCTTAAATTATTCGTGAAATTGCTACCGATCGAGTCGTGGCCGAACTCGTTAATATGTTGCTAGTAATTTAACTTTTTTGTGTATATTATTAAGAGATGAAAGGAAGTGAAGAATGGAAATATCCCTAACCACCCACGTTGGGGGAACTAGACATAGCATAGGTAGACTATACTTAGAGTAAAAGACAAGGGGCAATAAACTCTGAATTAAAAATATAAGTCAGTAGTCATGCCTCGTGTTACATAAAAAAAAAATATGTTAATAATCTAACCCCTTAGATGTTAAGAGCGTTGCTGGAGTTTCTTCGACCTCTTCTTCTCCCAGCGCCAACGCTTCCCGAAGTGACACTCAAAGTTAGTTTAGCTTTTGCATGTCCCGTAGATTATCCGTGAAATAGCAACCGACCGAACTGTGGTTCGGCCCTCTCGGGCGCCCTCGGAATGCTTATGCGTAACATAATACCAAAGCCGAAGTTACCTCTCACCGGGAGGACTCTTGTGACGAGTTGCTAGCTATACAGGTTCAAGCTAAGAGACCTAAGAGCTATGTCACATCTCAATCCGGTGAAGCAGTCAAGATCAGCTTCTCTGGCCAATCTGTGTAGTTGGTGACAAAAAAAAAAACTAAAAAGCTACACATTTTTGCCTTTTTGTCACCGGCAGGGTTTAAAAAGTCCAAAACCGCTGTAATTGGGTCACGATGACATAAAGTAGCCGGGAAGTGGACGGAGGCAGTTTGATTCTTCTCAATTTGCACGGCTTGCGTAAACCGGTGGTTGGGTCTTGCGCTTGGTGCTATAGGATGTTTCTATTTCTAAAATTCAAAATTTAAACAACTAAATAAAATTGCAGTTGTCTGTAATATTACTATAACCGCGTTTTACTATATGCATATCAATGTATTTACGGTATATATACCAATTTTTTTTTACAATTTTTATTTTCTGCGTTTGTTACGTCTAATGGAACGGATGGAACAATTTTGACAGTACTGTCACACTTAGCTGATGTAATAAGGAGTAACTTAGGTTAAAACTACTTTTATTTTAGAAATATAATAAAATTCAAATAATCATCATCACAAAGTGTACAGAAAGGGACATACTTTTTGAAAATATTTATTTATTAAAGTGCAGAGAGCCCTTGCTATTCCAAATACGAAAAATAAAAAAAGTAGAGGACGACCGCAGGCCACGTGGTGGGCAACCGTTGCCAACGATATGCAACGAGCTAAGATAGAGGTACGGACAATCCAAGACCGTCTGTCTTGACGCCGCAACACGAGGGAATCGACCCCAAATATAGGGAAAAGGCATGGAAAATGTAATGATTTATTTATTAATAAACAAAATATAATCCAATAAAAGGTATACCACATTATTATATTTACGAATTCTGCGTAGATCGGAGTAAATTTATTGATTACTTAAAAATCGATAAGTTGTTCTAAAGTAAAAGGAATAAGGCCTTGAGTCCTTTTATCGTAGCAGAGTAGGTAGAGACAGCTTTCGCTGACCATTTTTAAGCTTCTTAGGTCCTATATATGACAGGGGGTGAACTCACAAATTTTTAGCATGTGATTTTTGGTTCTAAAGAAAGCCGTCTGGGATCCATTGTAAGTCGAGCCACTAATTTTTTTTTTAAAGAAAGTTAGCAATATTTTTTTTTTCAGAAATATTACTAACAATCTTGTTAACCATTCCAACTAAGCTTTAGCTTGTGCTAGGACATGGTTCACGGCAATAGTCAAATGGTGGATCCCACGACCTTACGATTCGCAGGCCGTACCCTAAACCATTAGGCTATTGTCGCTTAAATTTAAATTAAAATTATATATGTTTACATTTATTTATTACATTACATTTAAATTTTATAAATTTAAATTATATTTGTAATTTAATGTGTAATTTATTATAATTAAGTTTGTATTCAGCCTGTATAAGCGATGTTCCGGTCTAGTTATCCGAGTTGCCCGACAATTGTGGTCACTTATGTAACACCCTGTAGCAACTATTTCTATTCAATCTCCATCGATTACCGTATTACGTATCGCTTTCGTTCACCGGCCGGCCCCCAATTGTACAATATTCGATTTCTTTGTCACGGTCATTTATAAGTGGAACTAGTTTTAATTGAAATTATAAGGAAAATTAATTTAATCTAAAATGAACATTGTTATGAAAATTAGCTAGCTTCGTGTAAGTCAAAAGAGTATAATTCTAATACCAAATACTAACCATAATTCTAGGAATATTATGAAATGTTATAAACTTTAGATTTAGAAAATAATTATGGCAATTCTTCTTGTTCGTCGCTTGAGTCTTTACAGACTCGTCGTGGTTATCACGTATTAGGTATCAGTGACCCGCTTCACAAGCCGCCGCCACTCCTCCCTGTACGCTGCTTTTTTCGCACATTGTTTTTTTTTTTTATGACGAACTACACAGATTGGCCAGAGAAGCTGGCCTTGACTGCTTCACCGGATTGAGAGGTGGCATAGCTCTTAGGTCGCTTAGCCTGAACCTCTATTGCTAGTAACTCGACACAAGGGTCCCCCCGGTGAGGGGTAACCTCGGCTTGGACGGTTACTATGTTACGCGTAAGCATTCCGATCCGAGGGCGCCCGAGAGGGCCGAACATTGATGCAACGGTACATCTATAGCCGTTCTTATCTGGTCGGTCCATCTCATAGGTGATCTTCCCCTAGGTCTGGTACCTTACCCTGTACTACCAGGCGTTCGATGGATTCGTCATTACGCCTGCAGACATGACCAAAAAATGTCAGTATCCGAGCCCGAATAATGGAAGATAGACGCTGCTTGATGCCGAGTTCTTCAAGTATTGACTGGTTAGTTCGGAATGCAGTCCAAGGTATCCTCAGCATTCTTCTCCAGCACCACATCTCGAGCGCATCTATCCTCTGTTTCTCGCTCTCTCGTAGGGTCCATGTTTCAGAGGCGTACAAGAAAATGGAGAACACAAGTGATCTTACAAGCCGGGTTTTAGTTGCTTCGGTGATGTCACTTCACAATTATGGCAATTACTATACTTCAAATATGACAATTATTTTTTATTTATTTTGTTATTTTATTGTTTGTTTTGTCAAGGTTTTAAATTTTTTTTTTATGCTAAACGAGCCGAGATGAAGGAAGAATAGACATTAAAAATTATTGGAGCTTGTTTTTATAAATATTATATTTTAAGTTTTACTATTTACTACTACGGAAATTGGTGGCGGGAGAAGTGGCCGAAGAAACCCCAGCTATGTTCCTAGTACCTATCGGGTATTGCCTACCCATAAAACGGCGGTATCGTGATAAGATTACTTACGACCCCTGTCGGCCGTGGCAGGACGCTTTGTAGAAGAATGTCTATCAAGTTTCCAAACAAATTAGGTCACCAGCCCTAATTTGAGTATTTGAAAACCATGCAGCCCTGGGAACGAAGTATTCCAAACGCGAAGTACAAAGTTACCATTGAGACGGAAACTGCACCCGCTGGAGGTCCGTGACTAATTTACGACGAAGTGAATCCCCGATTGTGTCATTTCGCAACACAATCGTTCCGCGAACCTGTCACATTCGTGCACCATTGTCGGTGGTCGAGTTATGGAATTTGCTTACACTGCGTTGTAACTTCATTCATATTTCGCCTTTTTAATTCTGAGATATTTTATTGTTGTATTTCGTATTTATTGCCAGTACCTATCGTTCGTATGTAAAACTGCTCGTATCTCAATGCAACAATTGTAATGCATTGTCACAAATGTTTTGAAAAGGTGCAAAAAGAAAAAAACGCGAACCGAACTTATTAAAATTGCTTCGAAAACGAGGGTAACAAGCTCCCAGAAGGCGGGGTTATGTGGGGTTTTTACCCAATAAAACCCTCCGGTGGCCCTTCCTCGATGCATGGTGAGGGGCTCCGGGATCTCCAGTGGAACGCACCGGAACCCCTCTGCACTGTGCTCTTCGGAGAGCACGTCCCGGTGGGGGAAGTTAATCACTTCCCGCTCTGTGCCGTCGCATTGCAAGACGACACGGGCCAGCCGATGAGCCTTCTTCCCGGGTCCACCTTGGCGGACGACAAAGGCCCGCACTCTTGTCGCCCAGTGAACCTGAGGGTTCTTTTAGTCTCCTTTTACAGGCAGGGGATACCGTAGTCTTATTCTACGAGCCCAGAACTACAGCACCCTAAACTATAGCTACAGCTACTACGGCTAACAGACTGAGGTCTAGTCTGAGGTGGAAGAAACTGTTAGAGCTCAAAGCAAAATATCACGCGCTCTGTGGCTTGTATCTCAAACACTAGTATATTATGGCACTCGTATATCGAGGTACCGCTGTACTTCTTGACAACGAGCACGATGTGGAATTAGAAAGGGAATGTGGCCCCCAGAACAGTAAAACTTCAGAAATTAAAGAGAGCATCCGTGCGTAATAGCGTTTAATACGCCACTGACACATTTTATTTGAAAGAAGTTTTTGTTTTGTTTAGTATTTATAGAATACTAGATTAGTAACAGATAGTATAATTAGATTACAATTATAATTGTAAGTGTATATATGTGTATATTTTTGTATAATTTGTCTATGTACTCGTATTTTAGTGTAATATTCTAGAATATGGATGCAGTTAGGGACGGCGTTAGAGCGAGTTTCCCGCGCGGAGGCTGCGCGGGCGTCGGTCGCCGACCCGCCGTCCTTGCACGTGCGACTGTACACCAGGACGACATGCTGACACCTGGACTACGTTTACTTTTTATGTTTTTTTTATACTTTCCAAGCAAGTGCTTGACCGCGATCCCACGTGATGTTTAGTCGAAATGCAGTCCTAGATGGTGAAGTAAGCTTAGTAAATGCCTATTCACTCAGCTCATGAAAATACCCACATTGTAATCGGAGGGAAAGACAGACACGGGCAAACTATTAGAGTCTTTTGCTGTACTAACAATGAAAGACGAAGCAAAGCCACTCGTCCAGACCCTTGTGTCGAGTTCCTAGCGATAAAGGTAAATAATAGCTACCTAGCCTACCTATGCCAACTCTCAATCCGATGAAGCAATTAAGGTCAGCTTCTCTGGCTAATCTGTGAAATATTAATAAAGTATTATTATTGACATCCCTACATCTGTACATACAAATACCTAACGACTTGTAATAAGAAAATCTCTCCTCTATAAATTGGTCGGAATGTTATCGCGAATAAATTATCCTAAAAGGACTAGGTTAATTTATTCGCCATTAAAGAGGTTTTAATCTCAGCGATTCGCCTTTCATTAAACCCAGTGAAACTGAATAGCTGGCTGATCAGTGTAGTTCCATCAAAAAAAAAAACGAATTTCTGATATTCTTTATTCGTTACTTATACGTATTTAGTTTGTAATAGTAACTTGTACATACTAACCAACCACCATGCACTGAGATACACCATTTCGTCCATGTGTACACGCTCGTACGTCGACCTATAGGTTGACACTCGCCTATGCAGTTTTCGGTAATCAGATGCCACTACACTGACGGCTTATTCAACGTTATGCTATTATATTTACTACAAATACATTAAGTTAACATGTCGCATGTTAAGTTATTTTAAGTTATCTGGGCCGGTGGCAGACTAAGACTACGGTATCCCCTACCTGTCGTATAAGGCGACTAAAAGGGCCTCGGGTTCACTGGGCGACAAGGGTGGGGGCCTTTGTCGTCCGCTAAGGTGGACCCGGAAAGAAGGCGACATCGGCTGGCCCGTGTAGCCTTGCACTGTGAGGGCACAGGGGAGGAGGGAGTAACTTCCTCCCCGGGACGTGCTCTTCTTGAGCACAGTGCAGAGGGGCTCCGGTGCGTTCCACTGGAGATCCCGGAGCCCCTCGTCATGCACCGAGGAAACGGCCACCGGGGAGGTTTTAGTGGGTAAAAACCCCACATAATCGCCGCCTTCCCCCCAGAAGGCGGGGTATCTTTTTGAAGATTTCCTCCCCGTTAACAAAAAAAAAAAGAAAAAAGTTCACAGATCTGACAAACAAGAAATGTTCAACGGAGCCCCCAAATCTGCTATTTGCTAGACATTGTATTTATTGGCATCATAATATAAAAAAAAAATTTAGCACACATTAAAAAAAAAACAAAATGCAATTAAAGGAAGGGACGGACATGACGCCAATATCGAACACCGCTCAGCAGTGCTGTCACGAGGCTGACACAGCGCTAATTTTCAGACATGCTCAGTGATCATTAAAACATTACTAAATACGTCAAATACTAACACACACACACAATTGGCATGACAGTGGTTCGCCGTCGGTAAACCATAGTGGTACAAATGAACTCGGACTACTAAAACTAATTAACTTATATTGCCATTTTACATAAATCAAACTTATACATACAATGTTTTACATTTTTTTATTATTTCTAAGCAAGTGCTTGACTACGGCCCAACCTGATTTTAAGTGGAAATGGAGTCCTGGATGGTAAGACGCAGTAGCTTAGTAAATGCCTATTCACTCTACTCGTGAAAATACCCACATTGTAATCGGAAGGAAAGACGCGGGCAAACTATTCCAGTCCTTTGCTGTACGAATAATGAAAGACGAAGCAAAGCGCTTCGTTCGGGTTTGAAGGATGTTCACAACAAAAGGATGAAATCCTGCAGTGCGTCTTGAAGTCTGTTGGTGGAACGAGGATGGGGGCATTATTGTTATTATCTGTGTATGTCAGTGTGTGTGATCGTATCTGCGTATGTATCTGTCCACGACCGTATCATTCAACCTTCTCGGACGCTTTCAGTGAAGAATGCAATCGCGAATAGAGTAATATCCAAGCCAAGGTTTCCTCTCGGCGACCCTTGCGCTAAGTTACTCCAATACAGGTCAATCCTGAATCGTCCTTAAATCTTGGCCTCATCTCAAAAACCTGGTGGAAACGTAGGCCGATCAATAGGTACTTCCCAAGAAATCAAATCGATAGTTTCAAAATCTAATTAATGAAATTACATGGAAAAAATGGACTTGTAAATTGCACAAAACCTGAGAACAAAGCGGTATGGAGTGGACATTTATTTAGTTATTCTTGATTTTACATGTTATAAAAAAAAAAAAAAACAAAATGCAATTAAAGGAAGGGACGGACATGACGCCAATATCGAACACCGCTCAGCAGTGCTGTCACGAGGCTGACACAGCGCTAATTTTCAGACATGCTCAGTGATCATTAAAACATTACTAAATACGTCAAATACTAACACACACACACAATTGGCATGACAGTGGTTCGCCGTCGGTAAACCATAGTGGTACAAATGAACTCGGACTACTAAAACTAATTAACTTATATTGCCCATTTTACATAAATCAAACTTATACATACAATGTTTTACATTTTTTTATTATTTCTAAGCAAGTGCTTGACTACGGCCCAACCTGATTTTAAGTGGAAATGGAGTCCTGGATGGTAAGACGCAGTAGCTTAGTAAATGCCTATTCACTCTACTCGTGAAAATACCCACATTGTAATCGGAAGGAAAGACGCGGGCAAACTATTCCAGTCCTTTGCTGTACGAATAATGAAAGACGAAGCAAAGCGCTTCGTTCGGGTTTGAAGGATGTTCACAACAAAAGGATGAAATCCTGCAGTGCGTCTTGAAGTCTGTTGGTGGAACGAGGATGGGGGCATTATTGTTATTATCTGTGTATGTCAGTGTGTGTGATCGTATCTGCGTATGTATCTGTCAACGACCGTATCATTCAACCTTCTCGGACGCTTTCAGTGAAGAATGCAATCGCGAATAGAGTAATATCCAAGCCAAGGTTTCCTCCCTTGCGCTAAGTTACTCCAATACAGGTCAATCCTGAATCGTCCTTAAATCTTGGCCTCATCTCAAAAACCTGGTGGAAACGTAGGCCGATCAATAGGCCCTTCCTAAGAAATCAAATCAATACAGTTTCAAAATCTAATTAATGAAATTACATGGAAAAAATGGACTTGTAAATTACACAAAACCTGAGAACAAAGCGGTATGGAGTGGACATTTATTTAGTTATTCTTGATTTTACATGTTATAAAAAAAAAAAACAAAAAGGCGGACTTAATTTTGCCACATGACATTCTCTCTACGGACGGCTCTATTTACGTACTAAAAACATTAATACTATCTAATGAATAATAAATGTCATACTATACCTTGTATATTTAGTTCTAGCTGACCATAATGCTGACAATTTTTTAACCGACTTCAAAAATGGATGAGGTTCTCAATTCTTCTGTTTGTTTTTTTTTTATGTTTTTTACATCATAAACTTCAACTAGGTGCATGCGATTGCGATGCGATTTTCATGGTTCTTTTTATTTGAAAGCTGATGACGAAGCGTCAATAGTCTAATGGTTCAGGGTACGGTCTGCGAATCGTGACGTCGAATATTGACGTGAACCATCTCCTAGCACAAGCTTAAGTTCCGAATGGTTAACAAGAATGTTAGTGATGTTTTCTGAAAAAAGAAAGAAATATCGCTAGCCTTCTTTCTAAAAAAAAAAGATGCTTCCAATGTGCCATCCCCAATTCAATTTGTCCATGAGAAAACCATATACTCGTAAGTCTTACATTTGCATTAAGTGTGTGTACGAGGAATAACTTAAAATAACGTGAACCAATTTTGATAATTCATTTTTTGATGGAAAGTATGTACTACAAAGGCAGTTTGATGAGAATTTGGTTAAGTTCTGATTATTTAATAACCCTATTCGATTTGAATTTCTTTTAACTCGCATATATTAATGGTTACTTGACAATCTGAACCAACTCACACCTCCTGCAAATAGCCTTAAGTAGTTTCAAGAATATCCAAGCGGAGCTGTACCGAGACGCATTAGATATTCCCGTGGCCCGAAAAGACCTTATCGTAACGAAAGTTCACTACTCGGGCCGTCCGTCCTGTTTTATTTTCCCAAAAGAAATGGCCCAGAGGCATTGCACTCCCCCCCTAGCCGCGGTGGGGGGAGGGATGCGCAAGCGCCGGATTCCACTGTCGCTTTTCGAGCTTTCTTCCGCCTCTAGCAGCCTTGGAGTTTTGGAACAGGAGATGTGTTAAGTAGGTATTTGTTGTGAGTTTTATTTTAGTCATAACTATATATTTTATCTGATAGCACTAACTATCGATAACATGATGTATTCTGTTGTTGTAAATTTTGTCAAAAAGTTGTCGAATATTAGGGCACAGGGAATCACGCGACCCTAGTGCGGATTGGAGTGGTTGGTGCCACGGGTCAAATTTGGATTGCTTACTAAGCAACTAGAATTACTATTTATATCCCTAACTAGATGCGCCCGGGGTGTTACTCCCACTTATAAAGCAATTTATTTTTTTCTAAAATGAAAGTAGCGTCAGTTATTCGTTATTAAATCAGGTATCTGCTAGTGAATAGAGATTAGTCGGAACAAACTGACAGACACACAAAAATTCCGTATAAAATTTATAGCTTTGGGCACAGGCCTTCTCTGTAAAGAAAGTATAAGGACATAGACCACCACTCGGCCCTAATTGCGGATTGGTAGCACACGCTTGCAAAAAAAAATCTAAGATATAACCTACATATCTTAGATTTTTTCCTCGCAGATCACCGCCGAGCACGTGATACGTGTACTCGGGCTGCTGTGCAACTTGAGCAGACCGCCCGGACACTGAGCTACCAGGGCTCTAAAAAAATCCGTATACACATTCATATTCATGTAGTCAAAAGAAAATGTTTTAATATTTCAACCTGACACTCCAATTTTGTATATTTGTATACATTTTTCTAGATCTAACTACTTCTTAATACATTTACAAACGCTCTCAGTCCGTCATCCAGAGGGGTAGGCAGAGATCACTTAGCTAGACCCTGGTAATCCTCTTTCGCTTTATTCGTATTTTAAATATAAATATTATATAAAATTTCAATTAAATTTTACAAAGTTTTAGTTGAAAATCCTCTCTACTCCCTTCTATGTTCGAGGTAGGAGTGAATGAACGAAATGGGCGAGATGGTTTTTGACTAATACTTTCACCGGGGTGAAGGGCCTGTGCCTTCGGAGGCCCTTGGCCCTGCTCCTAAGGCCGATGCACTTATCTGCAGCCGAATTATAAAGCGCAGGGTACTTCGAGTCAAAGATCTGGGTATCCGGGAAGTTTTGTGCTTGGTTAAAATACTTGGTAAATATTTTGTTATAATTGTATCATTACTATGTATTACATTCGCCTATGTTGGAAGAGAAAATGAAAGAACTGTTATATTTTGTACCCTTAGATACAAACTAACCCAAACTCTCCACCTAATCCAAACATATACTTATGTTGATCAATAAAGGCTGTCTAAGTTAAACAGTACATGCCAGCTCCCCCTATAAATTTTTATTTTATTTTTTTACTGGAGTGACAGAGAATTTTATCAGTTTTTGATAGAGTTTATGGAGTTTTTGTCACTTAGATTTTTTATTCTTTCCATTTTTAGCATAGATTTGAATTTTTAACCGTCTTTAAAAATGAGATTCTCAATTCGTCTGTATGATTTTATATTTATTACCTCATAGCTTTCGACTTGTTGGACCGATTTTGATGATCCTTTGTTATTTAAAAGCTCTTCCCGTGTGGTCCCATATTTGGTCCAGTTCTGACAATGGTATCTATGGGAAACTAGAGTCTTACATTGTCATTAAGTATGTGCTCGACAAATGGACGAATAACTCAATGTCGCTATCCGATTTCGATGTTATTTTCAATTGGAAACTTAAAGGGTACTCTGATTTTAGCCCTGTAGTTCTAGTCTCGTAGAATAAGACTACGGTATCCCCTGCCTGTTGTAGAAGGCGACTAGAAGAGGCCTCGGGTTCACTGGGCGACAAGGGTGGGGGCCTGCGTCGTCCACCAAAGTGGACCCGGGAAGAAGGCGACATCGGCTGCCCCGTGTCGCCTTGCACTGCGAGGACACAGGCGGGAGGGATACGTACTCTCCGAAAAGCACCGTTCAGAGGGTTTTTCTTTTTGTTTTCCCTGAAAGTTTCATTGAAATCTCACACTTTCTCTTTTATATATATATATATATATTTAGATTTCTCCGTTAGTAATCAGCATTATAACGATCAATCTGTTAGTATTCAATGATGTCTAGGACGTACAATCCTCAGGGGAAATAAGGATGTGACCACCGAGGTGGATCCGGGAACTCCGTTTTGCTTTTAAGTGATTAATGATTAGTATATTTGCATGACAGTGTGACGGTTGAGAGGGGAGAATATCGCAGCTAATCTTGGGTTGTAGGTTCGATTTAGACATAGATATTTATGTATTGGCATCACAATACAAAAACACATCACAGACAGAATTTAACACATATTAAAAAAGAATGAAAAATAGACAAAACACAGTTAAAGTTACACGAACAAATAATACAAAACATATGATGCCAATATCGGACACCGTCTCAGCATTTGCTGTCGCAAGGATGTGACAGCGCTGATTTTCAGCGGTGCCCGGGACTACCTAAAGACGTGCGCGCGCAATACTACTTTTATATAGAATTTATACAGACAATAAGAATATGATAAATATAATACATAAATAAAACAGTTATGAGATTAAAATATATTTTGTACAATAAAATAATAGATGAAAAAATTTCGTAAATAAATATATTATTGAGTCAAAAATAAACTAAAATAAATAACATGATAATAAAACGTATAAAGTTTAAATTATATAATGAAATATTGAAAATATTGGAAACAACAAGCCACCGATATCGCGGGGATATTATCTTTTTGTAACTTTAACATCAGGTGTTTTAATTTATTTTTAAAAGCGTTTACAGATTTACTGTCTCTTATGGGCAGTGGCAAAAGAATTGAATGAATGAATGAATATACTTTATAGTGCAACAATTTAAAACAAAATACGTTACAGAAATAACAATTATACAATTTTCACATTAGTCGATGTAATTGCATACGCAATGGGCGGTCTTATCGCTAAGAGCTATCCAGACAACCTTTGTATGGACAGAAACTTACGTCTAAAAAAGATTTTAGTGGGTCTGTGATCATATTTATTTTAATATAACAAATTATACATATTTTTTATTTAAGGGTTCGTGAGGGATCATGGCTGCGTCACATGGACCGGAGTTGCGAGTAGCGCCCAGTAAGAGAGATATGGTGTACTGAATACCAAACTTCGCTAGTTCGAGGATCACTTTAAGAAGAAAAATAAGGCACAAGTATTAAAAAAATACATACAAATTTGAGCTGAGCCCCGAGTCAGCTATTTCTCAGTGATTTTTCGATATGAAACCGATTTATTATAGAAAATAAATTAACATTCATCATTACCAAATAAATAAAATATTAAAACACACGCGACGTGCCAATGATACGCCATCGGTATACCATAGCTGCACCAATGAGTTAAAAGACTACTAAAACGGGTAAATTTCGACCATTGCGATACCAACAAAGGTTCATTTTGTACACAATTAGCTTAGCAGACTCTGATGACGCCTTAGAAGAAATACTGACTTGGCTATCATTATTTTCTAGAATCGATAGTTTTTGTTGTTGCGTGATTAATTAGGTTAAAAGGTTAATTGGTAATCCAGTTGAAACTGATTTGCCAAGTCTTGAGCAGAGGCATAATGACGAAGTACCCGCTTTCGAATAAAAATAGAACCATTCACAAAAATCCATATAGACGAACTGAGAACTTCCTCCTTTTTGATGTCGGTTGAAAACTAACGTGCCAGTACGTTGAATTGACATTTAGAAGACATACAATAGCGAAAAAAAAATTCACGCCAATTATTATTTTTTTAATGACGAACTACACAGATTGGCCAGAGAAGCAGGCCGGTCTTGACTGCTTCACCGGATTGAGAGGTGGCATAGCTCTTAGGTCGCTTAGCCTGAACCTCTATCGCTAGTAAGGATCACAACAGGACACAGGATCTCCCCTGGTGAGGGGTAATCTCGGCTTGGAGGGTTAGTTACTTCCGAGGGCGCCTGATAGGGCCGAACCACGACTCGGTCGGTTGCTAGTCAACCGATAATCTAACATATTCAAAAACTAAACTAACTTTGAGTGCCACTTCGGGTAGCGTTGGCGCTGGGAGAAGTGGCCGAAGAAAATCTAGCAACGCTTCTAACATCTAAGGGGTAACGCTAATCGTTTGAAAACTAACGTGCCAGTACGTTCAATTGACATTTAGAAAACATACAAAAGCGAAAAAAAATTCACGCCAATTATTATTTTTTTAATGACGAACTACACAGATTGGCCAGAGAAGCAGGCCGGTCTTGACTGCTTCACCGGATTGAGAGGTGGCATAGCTCTTAGGTCGCTTAGCCTGAACCTCTATCGCTAGTAAGGATCACAACAGGACACAGGATCTCCCCTGGTGAGGGGTAACCTCGGCTTGGAGGGTTACTTACTTCCGACGGCGCCTGATAGGGCCGAAGCACGACTCGGTCGGTTGCTAGTCAACCGATAATCTAACATATTCAAAAATTTTTTTTTTTTTGTTTACGGGGAGGAAATCTTCAGAAAGATACCCCGCCTTCTGGGGGGAAGGCGGTGGTTATGTGGGGTTCTTACCCACTAAAACCTCCCCGGTGGCCCTTTCCTCGGTGCATGACGAGGGGCTCCGGGATCTCCAGTGGAACGCACCGGAGCCCCTCTGCACTGTGCTCAAGGAGAGCACGTCCCGGGGGAGGTTACTCCCTCCCTCCTGTGCCCTCGCAGCGCAAGGCGACACGGGCCAGCCGATGTCGCCTTCTTCCCGGGTCCACTTTGGTGGACGACTCAGGCCCCCACCCTTGTCGCCCAGTGAACCCGAGGCCCCTTTTAGTCGCCTTGTACGACAGGCAGGGGATACCGTAGTCTTATTCTTAAGAGCCCAGAACTACAGGGCTGATATTCAAAAAACTAAACTAACTTTGAGTGCCACTTCGGGTAGCGTTGGCGCTGGGAGAAGTGGCCGAAGAAAATCTAGCAACGCTTCTAACATCTAACGCTCGGTTGAAAACTAACGTGCCAGTACGTTCAATTGACATTTAGAAGACATACAATAGTGAAAAAAAAATTCTCGCCAATTATGATGTGCGATTGTATACGTGCGGCGGGTCATCAAAACGCCCAAATCCGCATTTACATTCTGTACCGCTAGTGCGCAGGTTAACTCCCCACTGTGGCGTCGCTTTGCTTGTACTTTCACTTTTCATTGTAGGGCAAACCGCTAAGTGTACCCCAGTCACTTTTGTTAATATAACATCAATGCAAACGCAACTTTATTGCAATGATTTAAAGTGTATTTTTATATGTTAAGTATGCAACGTGAGGAACCCTGTCACAATAAGCGTTTGTTTTTCGAAATGTCATAATTTGTACAAGTATGATAAGGCAGTTTAGTGTTTATTGTTCTATTATAAAGTCGAAGTTCCTTTGCGTAGATGATGTAGTTGATATGTTTTGGTATAGGGCAAGAGGCTTTGGTTGTTCCGCTAAGAGAGATTCGGAGCCTTACGGACTCACGTTTGCGGGCGTTATGAAATCGAATCGACATGAACCTTTGTATGGCGTTTGTTTTTATTTTTAACTAGCGATCGCACGCGGCTCCGTCTGTAAGCCCACTTTCGTTTCTTATCGATTTTATGTAATTAATTATAAACGTTTTTAAGTCAAACTTCTTTAAACTTGAATTGGGGGGTAAGCCGGCCTATGCGTTACGAAAAGTGTGTGCGAGACAGAATTATCAGTTATTTAAGATAGAGACGACATATTTTCTTTCTCTCATAGGCATTTACGTTAAGTGTACTCGTATCTAAGACACAGTGCAGGTCTATTGTCTGTATAATACTGCAGTAGCAAGAGCTGTTCTACAAAGCGTCCATTCGCGACCGTTCGCGATATAATTATTTTATGGGAAAACCCCACCCTCTTGATAAGATTAGGAGCGTTGCTGGAGTTTCTTCGGCCACTTCTTTTCCAAGCGCTAACGCTTCCCGAAGTGGCATATAAGTTAGTTTAGCTTAGATTGTCCCAATAGATTTTGCTAATAAAATAGCTACCGACCGAATCGTCGTTCGGCCCTCTCGGGCGCCCTCGGATCGGACTGCTAACGGGTAATAATGGTAATGGTCCAAGCCGAGGTTACCCCTCACCAGGGGGCCCTTGTGTCGAGTTACCATCTAATAGAGGTTCAGGCTAAACGACGTAAGAGCTATGCCACCTCTCAATCCGGTGAAGCAGTAAAGGCCAGCTTCTCTGTGCCAACTGCGACAGTTCGTCCAAAAAAAAAGAGAATACTGCATGAGCATTTTTCTCTCTCTTTAACAATTGTATATATTAGATTTTGTGTATATATCATACATGAACATACAAATAGATGGAGCTAAAGAAGTTTTACTTCTGTCGTCTGGTCTAAAGCACACTTAACATTATGGTATATATTAGAACCTTTTTTCTTTTTTTTTTGTTGACGGGGAGGAAATCTTCAGAAAGATACCCCGCCTTCTGGGGGGAAGGCGGCGGTTATGTGGGGTTCTTACCCACTAAAACCTCCCCGGTGGCCCTTTCCTCGGTGCATGACGAGGGGCTCCGGGATCTCCAGTGGAACGCGCCGGAGCCCCTCTGCATTGTGCTCAAGGAGAGCACGTCCCGGGGGGGAAGGTTAGTCCCTCCCCCCCTGTGCCCTCGCTGCGCAAGGCGACACGGGCCAGCCGATGTCGCCTTCTTCTCGGTCCACTTTGGTGGACGACTCAGGCCCCCACCCTTGTCGCCCAGTGAACCCGAGGCCCCTTTTAGTCGCCTTGTACGACAGGCAGGGGATACCGTAGTCTTATTCTTGAGAGCCCAGAAATACAGGGCTAGCGGTGCTAGCGGTTAGATGCCAAATTATTACGGGCTAAATGAAATACCCTGCTTGATGTGTGTTTTGTTTGAAAGTGGTAATAATAATATTTTCTTGTTAACTATTCCATTTAGGCCTAAGCTCGTGCTAAGAAATCGTTGATAAATAGACAGATGGAACAACCGAAGACCTATGTTTCGTCGACTGTACTCTAAACAAGTACACTATTGACACTTCGACCGTTTATTCTGTTATATAAAGTCGAAGTTCCTTTGCGTAGATGATGTAGTTGATATGTTTTGGTATAGGGCAAGAGGCTTTGGTTGTTCCGCTAAGAGAGATTCGGAGCCTTACGGACTCACGTTTGCGGGCGTTATGAAATCGAATTGACATGAACCTTTGTATGGCGTTTGTTTTTATTTTTAACTAGCGATCGCACGCGGCTCCGTCTGTAAGCCCACTTTCGTTTCTTATCGATTTTATGTAATTAATTATAAACGTTTTTAAGTCAAACTTCTTTAAACTTGAATTGGGGGTAAGCCGGTCTATACGTTACGAAAAGTGTGTGCGAGACAGAATTATTAGTTATTTAAGATAGAGACGACATATTTTCTTTCTCTCATAGGCATTTACGTTTAGTGTACTCGTATCTAAGACACAGTGCAGGTCTATTGTCTGTATAATACTGCAGTAGCAAGAGCTGTTCTACAAAGCGTCCATTCGCGACCGTTCGCGATATAATTATTTTATGGGAAAACCCCACCCCCTTGATAAGATTAGGAGCGTTGCTGGAGTTTCTTCGGCCACTTCATCTCCAAGCGCTAACGCTTCCCGAAGTGGCATATAAGTTAGTTTAGCTTAGATTGTCCCAATAGATTTTGCTAATAAAATAGCTACCGACCGAATCGTCGTTCGGCCCTCTCGGGCGCCCTCGGATCGGACTGCTAACTGGTAATAATGGTAATCGTCCAAGCCGAGGTTACCCCTCACCGGGGGGACCCTTGTGTCGAGTTACCACCTAATAGAGGTTCAGGCTAAGCGACGTAAGAGCTATGCCACCTCTCAATCCGGTGAAGCAGTAAAGGCCAGCTTCTCTGTGCCAACTGCGACAGTTCGTCCAAAAAAAAAGAGAATACTGCATGAGCATTTTTCTCTCTCTTTAACAATCGTTTATTTTATATTTTGTGTATAAATCATACATGAACATACATATAGATGGAGCTAAAGAAGTTTTACTTCTGTCGTCTGGTCTAAAGCACACTATGGTATATATAAGAACCTTTTTTTTCTTTTTTTTTTTTGTTGACGGGGAGGAAATCTTCAGAAAGATACCCCCGCCTTCTGGGGGCAAGGCGGCGGTTATGTGGGTTCTTACTCACTAAAACCTCCTCGGTGGCCCTTTCCTCGGTGCATGACGAGGGGCTCCGGGATCTCCAGTGGAACGCACCGGAGCCCCTCTGCACTATGCTGAAGGAGAGCACGTCCCGGGGGGGAAGGTTAGTCCATCCCCCCCTATGCCCTCGCTGCGCAAGGCGACACGGGCCAGTCGATGTCGCCTTCTTCTCGGTCCACTTTGGTGGACGACTCAGGCCCCCACCCTTGTCGCCCAGTGAACCCGAGGCCCCTTTTAGTCGCCTTGTACGACAGGCAGGGGATACCGTAGTCTTATTCTTGAGAGCCCAGAACTACAGGGCTGGGTATATATTAGAACCTTCAACAACGGTGCTAGCGATTAGATGCCAAATTATTACGGGCTAAATGAAATACCCTGCTTGATGTGTGTTTTATTTTAAAGTGGTGATAATAATATTTTCTTGTTAACTATTCCATTTAGGCTAAAGCTTGTGCTAAGAAATGGTTCATAAATAGACGAATGGTGGATTCCGATCTAAGACCTATGTTTCGTCGACTGTACTCTAAACAATTACACTATTGACACTTCGACCGTTTATTTTGCGTATACAAGTCGATAGACGGCTCAAGAGTAGAGTGAATAGGCACTTAATAAACTAGCCCGTATCTTTTGACTATATCACCACTTAACATCAGGTGGGATCATGCTCAAGCACTAGTTTATACCCCATAGAAAAAGAACTGATTCTAGATTACCTAATGCCGATGGATGAGACGGGTGGAAATATCCACCAGCTCTTATTTGACTCTTGGACCTAGTGGAGATCGCACCAGAATACAGAACTTTTTCGTGTTCGTGACGACAAAACTTAGAAATGGTGTCGCGTTATATTTTTGTGATTTCAATGAAACTCCAAGAAGTTCCACTTACGGACTGAGTCAGAAAAAAACCGCTAACGGGCGTCGCTCACACCGCCGTGGGAGTTTCTTGTTTAAGTTAAATCATTACCATTTATAAGACGTCGAAGGAATACGATGATATTTGAGTTATAGGTACGAAACAAATTTGAAAGAACGGAGAATTAATTTTTACTATAACACCACGAAATTGGTTGGTAAATATGCAAATTTTTATGATCATTTATTTTACAGACACTTATTGAGACTAACCACTTTCACAGTTTTGAATTTCCGACGTACACTTTATAGCGGCTATTTTACACATGACAGTGCAGCCAACCTGCCAAAAGTAGGCAAAAATATGATAAAATCCCTAATAGTAGTTTGTTATAATGAATGAATTTAAAACAGAAAGAGATAGAGTTACGTTTTGTGTGTTACAGTAGAGACAAAAGAGAAAGGTGCGAGCACACATTTTCTTTCTCTCTTTCTCTCGTAGCCAATTACGTCTCGTAAATCTAAGACACAGTGCAGGGGTAGTGTTTGTAATCAGTAACAGTGCGAGGATACGTATGGAAGCACAACAGAACATCTCCGTAAATATAATTATAAACGCGGGGCGTAACGTCAGAAATGACGTAATACAATGCGCTTTAGGCATCGAATCCATCCAGGAATTTGTTATGAGACCAGCTCGTAACTTATTTGACCGTGCGGACAATTCCCTATTCTAGGGAACTTTTGAACATTTAATTTTCCCTCTCGCCTCTCCCCCCCCTCGACCTCCGACTCAAATGAGATCTAGAGGTCGGCGTAGTTACTTGATGGATTAGGCGTGGCTGACGCTTGAGGGATTAGCGTCGACATAAAAATAGTTATGCCTAAAAATCCATCCAAAACGGTACCCATGACTATCCTGAGCAGTTGTCTCCTGCGTTGATTAGCCGGGTAATGGGGTCAATACCCCGAGGCCCGTATCTGCAAGGTTCATTGAACCTTGTAGACGTCCGACTTGTTGTTGTTGGTAATGTTTAAATGACACTGTCAAGATCAGAAGGTGTCACTATCACACGAAGTAAGTGAAAGCAGTGTATATATACTGCACAACATTACCTATATCTTTTCTATAATAAATAACAGAAGAAGTAATTATTAATACAAACATTATAAATAAAATGAAATTCAATCCAATAAAATAGATATAACAATACTTATTGAATTAAAAGAAATAATCTCTCATTCTAAAATAAAACTATATTATCTATTATAAAATAAATTATAAAAAATTAATTATACCAAAAAAAAAAGAAAAATATCTTACAAAACGAATAGAAAAATTCTTCATGATTTAAAATGAAACTTCATATTTTTGACACCACAA
Source organism: Meandrusa payeni (assembly GCA_029286785.1). Taxonomy (NCBI): domain Eukaryota; kingdom Metazoa; phylum Arthropoda; class Insecta; order Lepidoptera; family Papilionidae; genus Meandrusa; species Meandrusa payeni. The sequence continues at coordinate 2,458,706 of JAGSMX010000021.1, forward strand.
ATCAATATTTTTAAATTATTTAAATAAAATCAAATTATAAATATATATATATATATATATATATTTAATATGTAATCAAATTTGTTTCGCTATAATAGCAGCGACAAAATATCCTTTTATTAATGTTGCTATTATTGTACTATAAAATTGTACTGTATAAACTTTGTTAAGGTTTTAAAATAAAGATTACATAGACATATAGTAATTTTACTTCAATCGTGTTGTGTGACCTATGTGCTGTGTTGCCATTAATTGTTTTTTTTTTAAAGAAAGCTAACAATATTAATATAATAGCTAAGCTTAAGCTTGTGCTAGGGCATGGTTCACAGCAATAGCCGAATGGTGGATTCGAACCTTACGATTCGTAGACCGGCGTCCATCTGGGGACGCTGCTTTCCTCCTCCCACGTCGCTCGCCGTCGATGCACCGGTCTTATCTCCGAAAACAGTTTTGCTCACCCCAGAGTACGAAGGGCAGACGGTGCTGGGCACCGTGTGGGATTCCCCAGCCATATGGCTGGGACCTACCTGGGGACTCAAGTCTTTAAACTGTCCATCATTGGTGCTTTTGTTGCTGATCCACAGTTTTGGACGCTAATGACCAATCCCTTGGCCATTCATCCCCTCGGCACGTCGTACCTTGGGATTGGGGTAATTTGAGAGGTTGTCTTCCTCTTGACTTCGGTCTCAATGACCGAAGTCCCCGCTCCCCCGCTCAGGGTGTGCTATGAGCGGGCTACGGTGCGCCCGACGTGGCCTAAGCCAAAAGCCACCCTGGGGGCGGACTCGCCGCACGACTCGACTGATTGCACTGGAGAGAAGACTATACAGTCTCCTACTCCAACGGGCGATGAGGTCGTCACTTCCCGACGCCGTTGACTGATTGCACTGAAGCCAAGACTCCTCCTCATGGAGAAAGAGTCTTCGCTCCTGCGGGCGGTGGGGTCGTCACATCCCTACGCCGACCCTAAACCTTTAGGCTATTGGTATGCTAATTAGCATTAGCTTCTGAGATACAGCTTGGCTAGTTCGGGAGTTAAGGAACTCATCCATAAATGTATTGAACTTTCTGATGCAAATAAACTATATTATTATTATACTAGAGTAACAATTAAGTTAATTTCTGTAAACGAACGCCAACATTTTCATTCCTTGTATTTTTAAAAGTCAATAGCCTAATGGCTTAGGGTACGGTCTGGGTATCGTAAGGTCATGGGTTCGAATCCACCATACGACTATTGACGTGAACCATCTCCTAGCACAAGTATAAGCTTAGTTGGAATGGTTAACAAGATTCTTAGTAATATTTATGAAAAAAAAAGAAATATGGTAGCTTTCCTTTAAAAAAAAATGTATTTTGTATTCGTCGCGTATTACATTACGGTGTGCACGGCGGCCGTTCGTTGTCATTCGCGGATGTCGCCGATACCGGATTCAGGATCCGTCCTCCCTTTTGCTTTCGTTCGTTCACTTTCTTCCAATCAAACATGTTCGCACATGTTCGTTACCCGAGCTGTACTTAAGGAAATTTTTTAAAGTACAACTTGTGTCACGTATACACCCTAGAATATTATATTATATACTGACACGAAAAAATAATAAAATTATCAATTTGTCCTCGTTGTCGTAGCGTCGTCATTAATGGACTAATTCTGTTTTTAAATTTTCTTTTTCTTAAAAGGATCTAGGGGATCTGTGGGACTCATAAGCAAGCTCAAAGTCGCACAACGAGCTATGGAGTGGTCTATGCTTGAAGTATCTCTACGAGATCAAATCAGGAGGGGGAGATCCGTAGACAAACGAAGATAACATAGCTCGCCGGATAAGCAAGTTGAAGTAGCAATGGGCAGGGCACATAGCGTAGAACAGATGGCCGATGGGGCTGAAAAGTTCTCGATTGGAGACCACGGACTAGAAAGCGCAGTGTGGGACGTCCGACGACCTCATAATGGTCGAAGGACGCAGCTGGCTGCGGAGCCGCTTACAACCGGTCCTTTTGGAAATCGTTGGGGGAGGCCTATGTCCAGCAGTGGATGTGTTACGGCTGAAATGATGATGATGAAAAGGATCTGGTTTCAATTAGGTCCTATTTGACGTAGTACCTCGGGTTCCGAAGATGTGCTAGTATTCCTAAAAATCCTATAAAAGAATGTTTCTTGATTGAGATATCGATAGATTTATGTCAATCTAAGACTAGGTACGTCCTTAACAGCTCAAATGTACATTACGAGCAAAAACAAAACCGACTTCAAATCGATTAAAATGTTAAACGCTATTACACGCGGACGTTCTCTTTATAATAGGTTGTCAAATATCTCCCTTCCGCCTTTTGTCTTTTGAATTTCGCGGCTATGTACAAAGCGCTACAGAGCTCGTATCTAGCAATACTATACATAATTTGAAAGGTCTTGACATAACCTACAAAACGACGCTATGCATAATTAGTTTGGATATTGCGTTCAACAGTTATAGACGTGTAAACATGGAGTTCACTAACGCCGAAATTCGCGCTATTTTAAAGTTTTCCTTCGTTAAAGGCAAATCCGCTAGAGAAACGTTCCGTGAGATTAATGGTGTTTTGGGGATGGTACTCTATCACTTCGAACCACGGAGGAATGGTTTCGACGATTCAGAGCCGGTGAAAACGACACCATGGATAAGCCAGCCGGCGGAAGACCTGTGACGACAAATACCGATCAAATCATGGACTACATCGAGTTAGACCGGCATGTGGCATCTCGTGACATCGCCCAGGAGATGGGAGTTAGTCACCAAACCATTTTAAACCATCTGCAGAAGGCTGGATACAAAAAGCTTGATGTTTGGGTGCCGCATGACACAAAAGGCGGAAGGGAGATATTTGACAACCTTTATTTCCAAATTATCGTAGGAATATTACTAAATACTCTTAGAATTAATCAGAACCTAACCAAACTCTCGTCAAACTATTGAAGTGCATCCTTTTCTATAAAAAATGCAAAATTTAATCTTATATTTGTTTTCTCATGAATACCATTTGGCAGAATTGTACCAAATTTAAATGGGACCACCGTAAGCACTATTTTCAAATAAAAAATAATCGTAAGAATCGGTTGACCCACTCGACAGTCATGCGGTCAGTCAGATAATATACAAAATACAGACGAATTGAGAACCTACTCGTCGTTTGCAGACGGTTAAAAATAGTATGGAAGAATATTTGTTGATTGAGATATTGATAGGTATATGATAATCTAAGACAGAGGTTCCCAACCTCATGCCCGCTTGTTTTTATTAAACATTAATTAAAAATCTGAATTATTACTACGTTTTGTAAATACATTTCTCTGGGTGTATTCTATTTGAATAATAATTTTATTATTTTGAAACATTTTTGTTTATTATTAATTAACAAATCATGAATATAAGAGAATAAATGATGGGAAAATGAGAAGTTATGGAAGGAGTTGGTCGATTAAAAATAGGTGGTGCCCGCCACTCGACGGATATTTTAGAATGTGCTCTAGAGTATAAAAAGGTTGGAAACCCCTGATCTAAGACTAGGTAAGTACTCCTAAACGACAACTAGCACATATGTAAAAGAAATAAGATAATATAGGCGTACGAATTTATATAATATTAAAATAACTATATTACTTGGGAAATGTTATAGACGCTACTACGCAGCGTTTAATATTTGATTTGTAGTTTTTTTTACGTTCAATACTGGTAATAATAATGACTTCGAATGGAACTTCAATAGCCTAATGGTTTAGAGCACGGTCTACGAATCGTAAAGACGTAGAATCGAATTAACCATTCGACTATTGACGTGAACCATCTCCTTTTTTTTTGTTAGCGGGGAAGAAATCTTCAAAAAGATACCCCTCCTCCTGGGGGGAAGGCGGCGGTTATGTAGGGTTTTTACCCACTAAAATCTCCCCGGTGACCCTTTCCTCGGTGCATGACGAGGAGCTCCGGGATCTCCAGTGGAACGCACCGGAGCCCCTCTGCACTGTGCTCAAGGAGAGCACGTCCCGGGAGGGGGAGGTTATTCCCTCCCCCTGTGCCCTCGCAGTGCGACACGGGCCAGCCGATGTCGCCTTCTTCCCGGGTCCTTTGTTCGGTCCAGCGGACGACAAAGGCCCCCACCTTTGTCGCCCAGTGAACCCGAGACCCTTTTAGTCGCCTTCTACGACAGGAAGAGGATACCGCAGTCTTATTCTTGAAAGCCCAGAACTACAGGCCTGAACCATCTACTAACACAAGCTTAAATTTAGTTGGCATGATGAACAATAATTTTTTTAGAAAAAAATATTTTTTTTCTAAAAAATAATGTCTATCCCAGAATGATAATCTTTCCCCGGATCTTGAATGAATTGGGAGATGTAGGTACATTGGTACGTACATATCTTATTTACAATCGATAACGTACAGAATCACATCTACATAACTGAAGAACTGTAGCGGATATTGAGATGAAAAGAGCAACAGTGGATGACGTAATATTTCCCGTGATGACGTCATTGTTTACTGTTCGGAAAGATCCCAGTCATTTTATAATAAAGAAATGGTGGTAAACGAGCTCTAGAGCCCTACATAAAATTGGTCCATCTGGATGGAGGGAGCCCTACGCCCCGACATATGCGCGGCATCTATTCCAAGACTTTCCTCGGCAGATGTGGCTGGCTCGCTGCCACTTCAACTTGCTGAATTGAGGAGCTACGTCTTCTACCTTTCTTCTCCGTCGTTCTACGTTGCGGACTCTATCCCTGAGAGAAATCCCAAGCATAGCTCTTATCATCTCTCGTTGTGCAACTTCAATTATGTTACAATACTTAAAATCTAATCCATCATCGGACTTTAAGACACACTGCTGGAGTTCATAAGAAGCGCTTTACTTCGTCTATCATTATTCGTGCAGCAAAGAACTGGAATAGTTTGCCCGCGTCTGTCTTTCCCTCCGATTACAATGTGGGTGTTTTCAAGAGTAGAGTGATTACTAATCTAATGCGTCTTACCATCTCGAACTGCATTACCAATTAACATCATGTGGGATCTTGATCAAATTCACTTCCCTAGAAGGTATAAAAAATCCCCTTTTTAGTGTTAAACGGAAATAGTGGGAAAGAGTGTTTTTCCTCTGCGTTAGTCATGGTTTTAAAACTCAGTGAGTACAGGATGACTTATTACGTTTACACAACATGGTAACAGCAGAAACAAAAAGCATTCGAATACTATTAAAGAAAGAATAATCGAGAAATAAATTCGTTACCGTTTTAATTTGGCAAGTTACGTGTTTTCCGTACAACGGTTACAGAGACAACGAAAAACAAACGTTAAACATTTAGCAAACCATCGGGCCGTCGCAAAAACTCGGAAACTAGCTCGTGAACGGCCACATTCTCCAGTGCCCTAGCATAAAAACCCAAAAATGGGGGTTGGCAGACAATTGGTGTTGTGTAAGACCGCGCGAAACGCCAAATGTCGGTCAACGGGTTGCGTAAGAGAGAAAGGTTGCATAAGATACAGCCAGCTTAGAGCGAGACGAGATGAGTCGCTTGCGCCATACCATAGACTAATTTATTAACAGAGTCGACAGAATACGTTTATGTTAATAAAATAAATAAGTAATTTCTCACATCCTTTTAACTCTAGCGAGTAGACAGAGACAGATTTCGCCGTCCGGTTTTGTACTAAGCTGATTAGGTCTACATACACCGGGCATACATTATTTATCAAATGATTTTTAATATTTAACCGTAAATATATCGACTAGCGTACCCAGCCCGCTTCGCCGGGCTAGATTTTGCTTTATTTTATTTTAACAATAAACTTACATCATTAAAAATTTAATTTAACTCTCACAATATATTAAATTATTCATTTCTGTCAGTATTCATTCTCTTCTCGAGCGGGTGGAGATCATTACCTACGCCCATGTACATATCAGTAAATACAAAATCATTTAAAAAAACATATCGGACTTAAGTTAAAGTCAGAAATAAAACTACGAAGTAAAAGGCTTGTTTGACAGTTCAAAAAGAGGAGTGCTCCGATCGTCATCAAACTTTACAGGATTACTCTCCAGGTCAATCTAAAGATTCTCTGAAAGTTTCATTGATATCGCTCCAGCCGTTTGGGAGCCTATATGGAACATACATGCACACTTTCGCTTTTATATGTATATATGTATATATATATATATATATATATATATATATATATATATATATATATATATATATATATATATATATATATATATATATATATGTATATATATATATATATATATGTATATATATATATATATTTCTTCCTTGTATTCTTCCGGAACCACAGTCTGTAAAAGATTCATATTTTAATTCTGTTTCTCGTCTTCTCAAAATGTCTTTAGGCCTTCTGAAACCTACTTGGTGGTTTTTTTTAAAAGCCTTTATATATACCCTACTGCTGGGCATAGGCCTTCTCTGTAAAGAGAGTCCGGATTGGCAGACTTCACATGTGTTAGAAACATTTTCTAGGACATATAGGTTTCCTCACGATGTTTTCCTTCACAGCCGAGCACTTAGTAAATCAGCACATTGCAATAATAAATTTATTGGCGCCGGCACCGGAGATCGAACTCTGGTTGCTAGCGTACTATGCAACTTGAACTAACCGCCTGGACACTGATCTACCACGTCTCTGGTGGTAAATACTTTGTTAATATTATGCAATAAGAAAAATTAATTTCTTCAAACTTTAATGTATAACTATTATTATAATTAAAATATAAAAATTCCAAGTAATATGCGTGAGTGATATGTTTAAAGGAAACACGTGACCGATAATGTTGGTCTGGTACGTGCGTTATCGTCTGGTACGCAATGTCCGTAATGATCTTAAGAAATTATTAAAAGTAATAACGATACGACATGAAAGTTGGGAAAGCGTTAACATAACCTATTAGGTACCAAGTCACGGTTGACCAGCTGTGGACTAATTGTCGTGCTGGATGCAAATCTCAATAAATTGAAGCCATTTCGCAACAAAACGTCAAATTTTCTCAACTATACTCTACGGAACAAACTTCTCTAAAACAACCAAAAAATGGCTGTCTATAACCTGCCCAAACTTAATGTAAAAAAGTTCTCATACCTTGGCTACTAAAGCTGGACTATAACACCATAGAAAATTTACTAAAAATCTCATCGTCTTTTTTAAAGAAAGCTAGCAATATTTCTTTTTTTACTAACATTCTTTTTAACCATTCCAACGAAGCTTAAGCTTGTGCTAGGAGATGGTTGAATGGTTGATGGATGGAGGAGCCCTGTACTTCTGGGCTCTCAAGAATAAGACGGTATCCCCTGCCTGTCGTAGAAGGCGACTAAAAGGGGCCTCGGGTTCACTGGGCGATAAACGTGGGGTCCTTTGTCGTCCGCTAAGGTGGACCCGGGAAGAAGGCGACATCGGCTGGCCCGTGTCGCCTTGCACTGCGAGGGCACAGTGCAGAGGGGCTCCGGTGCGTTCCACTGGAGATCCCGGGCTCCTCGTCATACACCGAGGAAAGGGTCACTGGGAGGTTTTAGTGGGTAAAACCCCACATAATCTACTCTAATCTAACATATCTTTTAAAGATTTCCTCCCCGTTAACAAAAAAAAAGGAGATGGTTCACGTCAATAGTTGATTGGTGGATTCGAACGTACGACCTTACGACTCGCAGACCATACCCTAAACCATTAGGCTATTGACGCTTAAATTAAAACAACATTTCTTACTAAACTAAACTTACACATACACCACACAAACACACACACACCACACATATTCTCTCACGCGTGTTAAACAATACAGTATTATTATAACTATAGTCACCAGTCAAAGACACCAGTCTTTAACAAATTGTTAAGAATCTACGTAAAACTATACGATAAGTTATATGTGATTTATGTAAATTTGTGAAAGATCAATAAATAAACATTTTTTATTATTTCTTATTTTATCAATGAAGTGAACCGCTGAGGAATTTTCCGAGGAAACGCAAGGGTTTTGGATAGAGTAACTCGTGATTGTTTTTCTCATTATTCATTTAATAAGGTACACCAGCAGCATTACACAAACATCCTTACATAGTACAAAACAAAGTTGCTTCCCGCTGTCTGTCTGTTCGCGTTAAACTCAAAAACACTGATCTTCATGCTGTGCTTAACAATGGATAGAGTGGTCCTTGAGGAAGGTTTTATTATATAATTTATTAAGTTATACTAGCTAAAATATAACGATATTTCCAAAAAATATAAGCCGTCTGATAGTTTTCAATGAAACCGCTGCCTAAATCCTTTGAGATATAACAAAATAATATATGGTGGAATTCTGTATCTTCAATAGTTCTATAGGAAATCCGCAATGACATATCTATACTATATCCATATCAACATTTTAAAAATGTTGCAATCATAAAGCGGTAATTGGAAAGCTAATTACATAACTAGAGTATTATTCCTGATTATTTTAAATACGTTAATTGCCTTGAGCATTTCATGTTTAATTAACTTTTATTTTAAATTCCACGCGGACAAAGTCGCGGGCACAGCTAGTTAATAATAAACAAGATTACTTAAAACTATGTGCTATAGTGTATGCCAATTTTAGGTGTACATAAAAAGAACGTAACTTTTAATTATTAAAAATAACTTAATTTTTAGTGAAACAAACTATTTTTTTTTAATTAGCTGATTAATTTGAATGTGCACGTGAGCAAAAATAAATGGTCGGTTAAGAAAGTTTGAATATCTCGGAAGATAAAGACGCTAGCTAACTGAAATAAATTGCTACATGGAGGCAACACTAAAATTTTAAATAAATATAATGAAATACTGTATTATCTAAATTTACATAAGGTATCCTTTTTCATTTAAGTTTATGTTTTTTAAATAATTAAAAATATTTAATTTTATTTTAAGGATATTTAATAGTTTATCATGCACAATTTATTTCAGTTAGCTAGACGTCTTTATCTTCCGAGATATTCAAATTTTCTTAACCGACCCTTTATTTTTGCTAACGGCTATATTTATAACTTATGTCCGGAAGATTTTACACGAATTGGAAAAAAAGTACCGAGGATATTATATGTGGCTGTAGTTTAGTCAATGGCGAGAGTAACACTTCGTACCATTACTGCTGAGGAACGTAACCTTATAAACAGGGTCCATTGGGTGTTGTCAAAGGCAGAGTGGCATTGGAACTGCTCGTAACTCGACATTCCGATCCGAGGGCACCCGAGAGGGCCGAACCACGACTCGGTCGGTTGCTATTTCACGGATAATCTTAACTTACTTTGAGTGCCACTTCGGGAAGCATTGGCGCTGGGAGAAGAAGTGGCCGAAGAAACTCCAGCAACGCTCCTAACATCTGGTGGGGCCTACCCATAAAATAGCGGTAACGCACAAGGAGACTACGTGTCATAGAAAGCGATCGACCATTTACGGTATAAAAAGACACAGTCGGACAATCTTGTGATAGATTTGTTTATTGAAAAAAAGTCTTTTTTATTTGACAAATAATCTATCTTTATTTCACTGATTATGTTAAAACTTTTTTATCACTGAACCTTTTGGTGTACATCGGTACTAATAGTGGTACGTAATATCCGATAAACTTATTCTTATTGGTATAAACCAGCTCAGAGCTAAACACTGAGTTCCTAAGTCGTACACCAAATCAGTCACGAGAGTATGACGAGGTTTTCGAGTGCTGAATGAACTCTAATGGTAATTTATCCGATGTCAAATAGGTACAAATAGTTCTACGTTTAATGTGAACTGCTAAGCACAGTTATCGTCAAAATAATAAAAAGTCAAGGTAAAATAATTTTCTACCTAATGTCGCGTCTATTTCAGCAGCTTATACTTTAATATCGTAAGAGGGGAGGAATGTAGGTTACCGTCTTTGTCCCCCCCACGTTTGCCGTCATTTCCCACTACCACCACCGCTATTGAACTGGTTTGCGCCAGATATATGTTTGCGGATTTGATGTTAAGTATCTTGAAGTTATAAGATGAGGTCATGACGAGTGTGCCATCCCACGTCATTCGTTGAAGACTGTTCTCTAAGCACGCCACCGCGTACCACGTATGTAAGCACCACCACACCACTTACTAAGATATCTGCCAAGTGTATATGTGTATTTTATAGCAAAGAAGAAAGATTTTACGAGATTTCCTGCATTTTTCAAAGATTTCTATATATAACTTTTAAGTATCCTATAGAAAACTACTTTGGACTATTAGCAGACTACCGAAAAGGGGTGCCGATGAACTGACAATATGTACAAGACTATCAACTATCTTCAAAATATCCCAATAACCTCAAGCGTCAATAGCCTAATGGTTTAGCCAGGTACGGTCCGTGAATCGTAACGTCAGTAGGTCGAATCTACCATTCGATTACTAACGTGAACCATCTCCTTACATATGCTTAAACTTAGTTGGAATTGTTGACAAGAATTTTAGTAATGCTTGTAAACAATAAATATTGCTAGAATTCTTTAAAAAAAAATTGTACGCCTACTATAGTAGACTAAAATTAGTAAATTTTGACAAGAACTGGTTTAGCAGACTCGGTCTTTAAAAGAGATCGGACGGTTATGATTTCGCATATTCATAAAATTATTATTGTCATTAATTCTGTTAACTTTAAAGATATTTGGTGTTTTTATTATAATTTAAGTAAATAACGACCTCACATATGACATTTTTTATAATTACAAGGAAATCATGTGGATTCTCCCTATATGAGATTATTTTATTGAAAAAGGGGCAAAGGAAAGTTCCTTATTAGCTTACCTGATCTTAAGTGATCACAATCACCCAAGAACATCCAGAACACATCTAGTGTGATGTGATAAAGCTATTTAGCTATTTGAATGCTAACTTAAGGGGGTAGGGCTAATTTTAAGTTAGCTTACTAGATTTTTATGGGTAATAAAAGCTGGGATGGTTCGACACTCTCGGACGCACTCGGGTTGGAATGCTGTCGCGATCAGAGCAATCCAAACAGTCCCTTGCACGTTTGGACTCAAAAATCCGTCTGTGATATCATCGTCTGATCAGCGTGTAACAGTGTAAAATACAACAGAGACTACGACGGATATACGGAATGGCAACGTAACACCAACACTCCTCTTCGCCCGCGACTCCTCGGCGGACAAACATTAACGGCCCATTGGGACACCGCCTCGGCCGGCTCTACCCTTCCCGCACGACAAACCGAGAACCCTAGGGGGGACCTAGGGATACGGCTAAGTCATTCATATTCAACCGTTTTTATAGGGGCCACGTTTTAGTCATGGTGCCGAGGGCCACAAGCAAAATTTATTTAAGTCTTAATTAAAATGTAATTCCAGGTTAACGACGTAGTTACCTTATAATGAAAAGAGAAGTTTTAACGAAGATGTTCATATGTTTTAATGCGATTTTTGATACTGTCATTTTAAACTTTATCCAAGATCAGGGTTATTTCTGTTTTGTAAATTTTTAACTTCAGATGGGCCAATAACCGTAGTTTGAATTTGTCTAGGCTAAGTCAAATAGGAAGAATCATTTTAAGGACCAATCATCTTTGAACCATATTTTTTCGTCGTGAATTCGTGAAGATTGAGCAACCAAAATGAATTTGGTAATCAGGACTGCATAAATGCGCGCCGGTCGACCGCTCCGCTTGGACACTCGGTCGCGGTGAAATTCGTCGCCGCTACACCCGGCGTCCTTCGCGTTCGCTTTCCACTGCACCGCCTCGCGCCTATGCTCGCCTGGTACCCTGCCAGCTAATGCACATACTTTGAATTTTTCTGCTATACGCCAAAAGATTCCATCCATAAATCCATTAACAAACAGAATGTATTTAGGATAAATTGAACTATTTTTGGCAATTTACATATATACAGGTAAAAAAAGAAGTACAGAAGTCCTATAAGGTAACGACCCAATTTCTCGACATTCTCATTTATTTGGAGTTTCGAAATTTTTAATTCTGCTTTGGCCTCGCAAGAAGCCAAACTATTTGTTGGCAAATCAAACAATTCAGAAATAAATGTACTTTTACAGAAAATCTGTAAATATTTCTATACTCTAAGTATACTATATTATCTTAACTTTGATTACTCGTACTAAAAAATATACTGACCTTCTTCATTAGGAATCATTAGCGGTAGTAGAAGTCTATACTTTCACTTTTTTTATTCTTTCAAAGCAAGTTATTGTCCACGATACCAAGTGATGCTAAGTGGAAATGCAGTCCTGTTAGATAAGGCGCACTAGCTTAGTAAATGCCTATTCACTTTACACTTAAAACATTCTAATTGGTACTTACTCTACTTGTTTTATTTTTCGATATGTTTCATGATTCCCCAAGCATTCCGGTTCTTGGCCCTGTGGAGGGCGACGCTGGTAGATGACTCCAGTTCTTCGGAGATCTGGTCCGACCATCTTTTGGGATTTCGGTGTCTTGATCTTTTTCCTTCGACCGTTCCCATCACTACCAATCTTTCTAAATTTTTGGCATCCCTTCGTACAATGTGACCAAACAATCTCATTCATCAACAGAGAACAGACTTACAGACTTGAGATTAAATATTTAATTTAACTCTCACAATATATTAAATTATTCATTTCTCTTCGTACTCATTCTCTTCTCGTGCGGGTAAATATCATTACCCGTATCATTTATACAAAAACATGTTAATGTCAGAAATAAAAGTACGACTTATAGCTTGTTTGACAGTTCAAAAAGAGGAGTGCTCCGATCGTCATCAAACTTTACAGGATTACTCGCCAGGTAAAGAAGATTCTCTGAAAGTTTCATTGAAATCGGTCTAGCCGTTTCGAAGCCTATATGCAACATACCCACACACTTCCTTTTTATATATATATATATATATATATATATATAGATTACTTAATTCAAATGTATAGGGTTATAAACCGAATTCCAAATATGAAAGGTGTCATTATGTACAAGATTAACATATAGCAACTATTGAAACAACATTGGAGTGTCAGTGGTCCTCCTCCTCCTCCTTGCGTCGTTTTCCGCATTGCTGAGGGTCGCGACCTCCGCGAATTATGTGGCGGACGATCGCTTTCCACCTGCTGCGGTCTTTGGCGGTGTGAAATGCCTCGTGGACGTTGGTGTTGGTGCTAATTTGGTCTGTCCAACGCATAGGGCTCCTCCCTCTTGGTCGTTTTCCCTGTACTTTGCCTGTGACCAGGAGTGTTTCCAAGGTATTGGTTTGAGTGTCAGTGGTAGGCCATTAGAAAACCATAGTGGAACCACTGAACTAGGATATTGAAACATTTGACAAAGAATGTGAAGAATAATTGTTAAATGTCCAGTAATGTTAGTACAAATAGTGAATGGAAATGGGAAGCTACGTGTAATTGGTTGACAGTGAAAAACCCATTTTCCCGGCGCGTTCGACAGTGACCTGGAGTGTGGAGGGGAGTTGGCCGGGTGAACGATCCCAGCGCGATATCATCCCAACGATGCGCCGGCGCCGGGCCTTGATTACTGAGCGAAGGGCTAACAATTTTGTACTTAACGCTTTGATAACTTATATTTATAAAGAGTCCGTCGTGGGTACTTAAAGTTAAATAATATAATAATAATAATAATAATTTATTTATTCAAACAAGTAACTTAGACTCATCATTTTTTTAAAAAAAAGAAAAAACTGTTAACCATTCCAACTAAGCTTAAGCTTTATGATGACATAGATTTTATTGATGACTTTCTTTCTCGCTTCATGCGACCAAGGTGTGTGTGCGTAGTTTAGGGTATGATGGAGCTGACAGGCCCAAAAGGGCAAAAGTACCGAATAAATAAAGAAAAAAAATAGCTTAAGCTTGTGCTAGGATATGGTTCACATCAATAGTCGAATGGTGGATTCGAACCTACGACCTCACGATTCACAGACCGTACGCTAAACCATTAGGCTATTGACGCTTCGAATCATAACAATATAGTATTTTTAGAATTTACAACAGAAGTATACAATAAATATTAAATAATAACTTTACACTAAATTAGATTATATAATCACGGCTTGACTATGCTTATGTATGCCCTTATTCCCACCAAGTGAGACGGCGCAGCATCTGTTTACATAAACAGTCCTTTGAGCGTTCATGCTCAGGATGCTGCTGGAGCTGGTCCGCACCCTGCGCTCCAGAAATGCACACCTCTCGCGCATTGTCGCAAAAAAGCAAGCCACCTGTGCATCCGCGAATATCACCGATGCACTACAGAAACGGGGCAGCCCCAACAAAACCCTGAACGCGTTATATTGAACACGGAGAGCGTTGTACGATCTTTGAGTATACTTCGCCCACAGACTGCATATAGCACTGTCATATATACTTATCAACCGACTTCAAAAATGGTATTCTCAATTCTACTGTATATCTTAGTTTGGTCCAAGGACTTCCATGACAAAACCAATGCATGCAGTGCATATATTTATGAGCCGTGATAGCTCAGTGTCCGGGCGGTCGCCTCAAGTTGCATAATACGCTAGCAACTCGAGTTCGATCCCCGGTGCCGGTGACCAATAAATTTGTTGTTGCAATCTACACTAATCTTGAGGACAAACCTACACGTCTTAGAAAATTTTTCTAAGACATGTGAAGTCTGCCAATCCGCACTAGGGCTGCGTGGCGGACTATGCCCTTATACTCTCTTTACCGAGAGGCTCGTGCCCAACAGTGGGACCTATATGACGGCTGTAACTCTGTGCTCCAAAGGATTTCTATGATTCATTTTGTTGATGAAGGTTTGGTTAGGTTCTGATTAATTCTATTTCCTAATAATCCTACGATAATTCAGAAATACAAAGAAGATGTCCGCGCGGAATAGCGTATAACATTTGATTCAATTTGAAGTTCGGTTTTTGTGTATTTCTGTACTCTTTCCATGTATTTATGTATTTATAGAGAGCCACAAAGGATTATTTTATACTTTTTCTAATTTTAAAATATAAAATTTCATTGAAATGTTGAAATTTTCTTTTATAAAATGCCTCAAGATATAAATAAATAATTATTTTACGGAATATTTTATAGACATTAAGTGTTGCTACTATAAATATTCTACAGAAGCTCAGCTACAGAGTTACGTCTTTTATTTCGTTCTTCCAATTAAATAAAGACAGATAGACTTCATTACATCATTCATATATGTCTATAGTATACTGTATATGTATATATGTACATGTATTTATGTATGTATATATTTCTTACCGACAAGACAAAGCTTATACATGCCCTTAATTCATATAAAATACCGGCGATGGGCTTCAATTCGACTTATTCTACCACTTTAGAATTGATTTGCCAAATGTCAAATTGGATAATAGACAATAGAATTAAATATGGAACGAATTCGTAATAGAAAAATATTTTGTTTTGTAAAACAATAAATATATGTGTTCCTGGTAATTAATTGATAATATATATATACTAAAACTTTCTCCAATACACGGTAAAATAATATGGGAATCAAATCAGTAATCATTTTTGCATACAACAACAACATGCAACATTACATGTGTTCCAAACCATCCACAAAAAAAAATGATTTCTGAAAGTCATTAAAACGGGCATCTGTAAGTCAAATGCGAAAATAAAAAAATGAAATGTGACTTTTTAAATATGTATTTTACTTTTTTATATATTTTCAGCCAGTAATATCAATATAATACTTAATTAACATTTAATAAGTATCATGTCTATATGTCTATCCCTTCTGATATATATTTGAATTTAGAACGGTCAAAAATAGTGTTATTTAAAATTTATTTTTTTGATGAATATTTTATGGCTTGGCAACAAGACCTTTAGGCAAGTCTTTTTTAAAACATATTCACTTATTTCTTACGTCTAAGATGAAAATCGTAAAATGTAAGTTAGATGATCCCCTCCATGAGTCCCCGCGCCATTTCTATGAAGTTAATCTAATCCTTAAGGTTTATTAGTTAGGTCCTGTGTTGCCTTTTCAAATTATTTTATTCTGCCAACAAAAAAATGTTTTGCGTAATTTTTTTTTAATCTGTCAGTGATCAATCGTGTTTACAATGAATGTCTTAAAGTGGAGTTTTATTTTATGCAACACCAGTTACGCGTGACTGAAGATAATTGCTATTGAAATTAGTGCAGTTTCCAACCTTTTCGGCGTTTGTTAAAATTTCGTAAGGGTTTAAGTGATTATATTGCACTAATTTAGCCATTTTGATTTTTTTTTTTATAATTTCTAAGCAAGTGCTTGACTACGATCCCGCCTGATGTTAAGTGGAAATACAATTCTGGATGGTAAGGCGCACTAGCTTAGTAAATGCCTATTCACTCTACTATTCCACATCTCTATATTGAACGATGCTGTGAAAGTGTGAATACGAAATTACTCTGTCATTATGAGTACACAAGAAATGGAATATACCATACATAAATATACCATCACCCCTTAGATGTTAGGAGCGTTGCTGGAGTTTCTTAGGCCACTTCCCGCCAACGCCTCCCGAAGTGACACTCAAAGTTAGTATAGCTTTTGAATGTCCCTTAGATTATCCGTGAAATAGCAACCGACAGAGTCGTGGTTCGGCCCTCTCGGGCACCCTCGGATCGGAATGCTTACATAGTAACCGTCCAAGCCGAGGTTACCCCTCACCGGGGGGACCCTTGTGTCGAGTTACTAGCAATAGAGGTTCAGGCTAAGCGACCTAAGAGCTGTGCTACCTCGCAATCCGGTGAAGCAGTCAAGGCCAGCCTCTCTGGCCAATCTGTGTAGTTCGTCAAAAAAAAAAAAGTATACCATCGTAAGTCTATATTATTATTGCAACAGTTTTATATATTGTTAGCTAGCAACACGTGGCACCCTGCTATTGTTATGCAAAATAACTACTTCCAACGATATGTTAGTGATTTACCTGAACCTTATTTAGTTTATAATTAATAATTTAGTTGAACATCACATTAACTTGGCATTGTAAACAATCATCATCATCATTTCAACCGTAAAACATCCACTGCTGGAAATAGGCCTCCTTCAACGATTTCCAAAAGGACCGGTTGTAAGCGGCCTCCATCCAGTTGCGTCCTGCGACCTTTATGAGGTCGTCAGACCACCTTGCGGGTGGACGTCCCACACTGCGCTTGGTGGTCCATGTTCTTCAATCGAGAACTTTTCGGCCCCATCATCGGCCATCTGTTCTACGCGCTATGTGCCCTGCCTTTGCCACTTCAACTTGCTTATCCGGCGAGCTATGTCGGTTACCTTCGTTCGTCTATGGATGTCCTCATTCCTGATACTCCGAGCATAGCCCTCTCCATAGCTCGTTGTGTGACTTTGAGCTTGCTTATGAGGTCCATAGTGAAAGACCACGTTTCTGTTCCGTATGTCATCACTGGTTACACACACTGGTCGAAGACTTTCGACTTCAAGCACTGAGGTATTTTCACGTTGTAAACAATAATTTCATTTTATTAATTTGTAATCTGACATCTAATTAATTTTGTATAAAGATTGTGAGGACGCGCCGTTGGACGGTATTCGTTAAAATTATTCTTTGGACAACGTTACGCCTGAAAGCGCGTTATTAGTTATTGGACTGTTCATTCCACAAGACTTACAAGTTATTAAAATATATTTTCAACAGTACTTACCTAGTCCTGAAATCCGAACCTGCTAAAAAAAGTGTGTACAAAATGTCTATTAGTTTATGGTTTACGGATCGTGTCGTATGGTTACGGATGTGGTTGTCGAATCGGATGCGTGTGATGAGGAATGGAACAAGTTGCCGGCGTCAGTCTTTCTGTCCAAGTACGACGTGGGAGCCTTCAAGAGTACAGTAGTACTTACTAAACTATCGCGTACCATCTCTCGACCAATTCTCCACTTAACATCAGGTGGGATCGTGGTTAAGCACTAGAATATACCCCATAAAAGTTAGTGTTAGTATTTGACGTATTTTTAATGATAATTATGCAACAAATCGTTTTCATAATTAAATTATCAAAAATCTACCAATATATCCGAACTCAAAATATCAAAATTGAAATATTAAAATATCAAATAACAAAATTATTATGAGATCAACTCAAACTATTTCAAAAAAAAAAAAAATGGTTTTATTAATGACGTCACTAGTAAATTCAAACATAAAATAAATATAACATTTGAAGTCCGTTAAAAAACCACTTTTACTGATATGTAGAGTAATGAGAGAGAGACTTCAAAATATCTGCTAAATTATAAATTAGGAGGTAAATGAATATTATTCATGTAAATATGAGAGTATTGTAGTTAAGAATTTGTCGCGTGATAATCGATCTCATCTATATACATATAAAAGTGTGTGGGTTTGACCTGTATAGGCTCCGAAACGGCTGGACCGATTTCATTGAAACTTTCAGGGAGTCTTCAGATTGACCTGGCGAGTAATCCTGTAAGTTTGGTAATCCTGTAAGATTAGAGATCCCGGAGCCCCTCACCATGCACCGAGGTAGGACCACCGGGGAGGTTTTAGTGGGTAAAAACCCCACATAACCGCCGCCTTCTCCAGAAGGCGGGGTATCTTTTTGAAGATTTCCTGCCCGTTAATAAAAAAAAAGCCTAAAAAAGGATCTGAGTAATCCTCTTTTTGAACTGTCAAATACAGCTATTATTTACCATAATGATATTCCATTGTTTTATAACCCAAATTTGTATTGACACATGCATTGTGTATATTTATGTCATTATGAAACATATTGAAGTATCAAAAACCTCAAAATGTTAAGAATGATATTGTATTTCCTGATATGCACATGGGTGTAGGTAATGATCTTCACCCGCTCGAGAAGAGAATGAATACGGAGAGAAATGAATAATTTATTATATTGTGAGAGTTAAGTTAAATATTTAATGATGTAAGTTTATTGTTTAAATAAAATAAAGCAAAATCTAGTCCGTCGAAGCGAGTTAGGTACGCTAGTTTATGTTTAAATTATGATTACAATGCAAATCTAGTAATCTAACAATATATATCCTATATTTGAAAAATGAATCCTCAAAATGACGTCGTTAAACCTATTTCAAAGACTCGTTTTTTTATATATATTATCTGTAGTCTAAGAAAAGTGTAATAACACTGGCCGGATACAAGACGTTATAGCGTACTCGAAATATTTTCTAGGATTTCTATCGTACTGTACAGCAATAAAGGGCCGGCCCTCCAACACGTGTCCCTCCTATCTCTGTGACCCAATTACACACACTAACCAAACACGAGTGCGCCTGTGTGTATACCTGTCATGTTGCATTCACATGCATTCACCGATACGAGCGTTGTTCATGTGTGTGTTATTTTTGGAGTAAATAACACGTATGTGTGAGTGGTTTTGAATAATAGACGGTCTATAAGGATGTAGTTTTGTTACAGTGTGTGCGTTTCGGTAGTTTCCTTATATTATAATGTGTGTTCGGGAACGTCGCTGCGTATTCTAGTTTTGTTGTGTGCGTGTGTTTTACTTTTTTATGACACTACGATGTGGGCGCGACAGTTTAAAAAGCGTGCTTTTATTTGCGTGTTTATGTTCGTTCCGCTTTTTCTCGTGAATGTTACCGATGGATCTTTCTAAAGATAGATCGATAGATAGATGTATTGTACACCACAAGTAATAGGTTGTCAAATATCTCCCTTCCGCCTTTTTGTCTTTTGAATTTCGCGGCTATCTACAAAGCGCTACAGAGCTCGTCACTTTAAAATAGCGCGAATTTCGGCGTTAGTGAACTCCATGTTTACACGTCTATAACTGTTGAACGCAATATCCAAACTAATTATGCATAGCGTCGTTTTGTAGGTTATGTCAAGACCTTTCAAATTATGTATAGTATTGCTAGATACGAGCTCTGTAGCGCTTTGTACATAGCCGCGAAATTCAAAAGACAAAAAGGCGGAAGGGAGATATTTGACAACCATATATATTTACGAGCAAAAACAAAAAACGTTATTACGTACTCTTTGTATTTACGAATTATCGTAGGAATATTACTAAATAGAATTATTCAAAACCTGACCAAACTCTTATGAACCTTGATGTACATACTTTCCAATAAAAAAATAATTATCGAAATCTGTTGTTGTGATTAGTCCATTTGTGGCACAAATACTTGATGCAAAAAGACTTTTATAGTTTTCTCACAGATCCCAGAAGACATGACAGAAATGTACCAAATTCGATTACAAAGTTCCTGTCATCATCATTCCAGCCGAAGGTCATCTACTGCGACCTTAACAAGCTCGTCAGGCGGCCTAGGAGGCCTACATTTCTTTCTTTTACCGTATTCATGTACGTTTATCGTTAAAGAGTACTTACCTAGTCTTAAAGTTAAGTCTGTAAAGAGAGAATAATTTAGGATTGGCAGACTTCATATGTTTTAGATTTTTTTAATCATGTCGGTTTCCTCACGATGCTTTTCCTTCACCGCCGAGCTCGTGGTAAATCAGCATATAAAAATGCAACCACAAATTAATTGGTGCCGGCACCGAGGATCGAACTCGAGTTGCTAGCGTACTATGCAACTTTTTTTTATTTATTTATTAGACAGAAAAACTTACATTTTTTTGGACGAACTAACACAGTTGGCACAGAGAAGCTGGCCTTTACTGCTTCACCGGATTTGAGAGGTGGCACAGCTCTTAGATCGCTTAGCCTGAACCTCTATTAGATGGTAACTCGACACAAGGGTCCCCGGTGAGGGGTAACCTAGGCTTGGACGGGTACCATTTTACGCGTTAGCAGTCCGATCCGAGGGCGCCCGAGAGGAATGAACCACGACTCGGTCGGTAGCTATGTTATTAACGAATTCTGTTGGGACAATTTAAGCTAAACTAACTTATATGCCACTTCGGAAAGCGTTAGCGCTGGGAGAAGAAGTGGCCGAAGAAACTCCAGCAACGCTCCTAATCTTATCAAGGGGTGGGGTTTTCCCATAAAGTACTTGTAGCGCGCAAGGATTATTCGCAACCTCCGACGGTCACGGATGGACGCTTTGTAGATTTGTAAAGATCTAGCCTGTGCAACGGTGATCACGTCGTCCGGATCGTCGAGAACGTGTCTCGGCCTCCGGACGGCGTGTCTGAATTTACAAGTGGGGACAGTCTTGTAAGTGGCGGCACTCACAAGAAGTTTATTTGAATGTTTGGTGGCAGTCTCGAAAAACCGTCGAGATGCCTGCTTAAAGAATTGGGCTATCGTCGGTAACCCTGTATCGACATGTAATTCGCAGAAAAACTTACAGCACCATTACAGCTAAACCAATTCGGTGCTGTAGTACACAAATAATTAATCAAAATAATAACAATACAATAATAGTTAACATGGCAACTTAAAAAAAAATCATTTAACACAAGTGACAACTCAAACATTCATCATCTCGATGTATCTATAAGCAGCATCTATGAACCGCGGCTGGTCACACTGAAATATATCAATATGCTGTGAGAAAAACTTGTGGCGACCGCCCGGACACTGAGCTATCACGGCTCTTCAGCGTTATAAGCTTGTGCTTCCCGTATAATCCCATTCCAATTTGGTCTAGTTCTGAAAATGCCATCCGTGAAAAAACCATAATAGTCTTAAATTTGTTTTTACTAGTAAATATACCTGTTTGATTTGAGTCATACAACATCCACTTTCAAACTACTTTTCTCTTATCACGTCAGTCTTATCTAGTGTATTTATCTCGGCAATTTAAATGTATTTCACGTCAAAACAAAATAAGAAAACGCAAAAAGTATGTATGTAGTTTTTCATAAAAGCAATTGCCATAAAAAAAGATTTCAATACGTTCCAAACGGCAGTAAACAAGCAGCGCGTGTAGTAGTGGATTCCTAAATGTTTTATGAGGAAATCTTATCGTACCTTTTGATTTACAAGTCAATGTAAATAAATATGGACTATGTACAATCGTAGTCTCTTCATTTAGTCCTTATAAGTAAGCTCAATGTCACACGAGCTATGGACTAAGGCTACGGTATCATAACCCCCTTTATCGCCCGCTGAAGTGGACCTGAGAAGGCGACACCGGCTGGCCCGTGTCGCCTTGCACTTGCACTCTCCGACAGCACAGTGCAGACGGGCTCCGATGCGTTCTGCTAGAGATTCCGGAGCTCATCACGATGCACCGATCGCCAAAGGGGAGGTTTTAGTGTGTAAGAACCCCACATAACCCCGCCTTCCCCTAGAAGACAGAGTATCTTGTTGAAGATCAAAAAAAAAGAAAAAAAGCGTTCATAACCAGCTCCTCCGGTGTTGTGGATTAAGAATTCCGGAAATATTTTGGAGAATGTGCTCTGGAATTACATGACTAATTCCCCCATCCCCGTTCCACCATTGAACTTCAAGACGTACTGCAGCATTTCATCCTTTTGTTGTGAACATCCCTCAAACCCGAACGGAGCGCTTTGCTTCGTCTTTCATTGTTCGTACAGCAAGGGACTGAATGGTTCTGCCTTCTGACTGGAATAGTTCCGTCTTTCCTTCCGATTATAATGTGTGTATTTTCAAGAGTAGAGTGAATAGGCATTTACTAAGCTAGCGCGCTTACCACCCGGGACTGCATTTCCACTTTACACCAGGTGGGATCTTAATCAATCCCTTGCTTAGAAAGTATAAAACAGCCGTGTAAGCTAGTAGGACAGATGCATTCATTCCTCATTCAATGTCGTTGTGTATTTACTACGCGAGTCGTAGTGTACAGAATGCGGGCGACATCCGCGGAGATACATCCAGCTCTAATTCAATTAGCGATCTATTCCCAGAAAGTCCGTTACATTGTAAACACTGATCCGATCAGTGGACGTAGTCCTGGATTCGAATTACGAAATTATAGCATACTGACTCATTGAGTAAAAAATCCCAGGTGTCTGGGCACGCGGCGCTCGAACTTCAAATTCGTGACAGCAAATCCTAGGTACATACGTTATTCCAACAAAATTGAAGTATTTATTATATACTAGCGTACCCAGGGCTAGATTTTGCTTTATTTTATTTAAAGATTTCTACATTTCTCTTTGTATTCATTCTCTTCTCGAGCGGGTGAAGATCATTACCCACACCCATGTACATATCAGTAAATACAATATCATTCTTATCATTTATACAAAAACATATAGGGCTCAAGTTAATGTCAGAAATAAAAGTACGACGTATGGCTTGTTTAACAGTTCAAAATTGCTCCGATCGTGACCAAACTTTAGAGAATTGCTGGCCAGGTCAATCTGAAGATTCTCTGAAAGTTTCATTGGATTTGGTCCAGCTGTTTCGGAGCCTATAAAGAACAAACCCACACACTTTCTCTTTTATATATATAAAGATGTATTCACTGAGCACAAATTTTCGTTTTCTATCTCTCTCATACCGCGCTCTCGCTTGCACATTTTGAACGATGCGGCATTTAACCTGACTTTGACTATATTTTTTTTATTGTGAACGGGGAGGAAATCTTCAAAAAGATACCCCGTCTTCTGGGGGGAAGGCGGCGGTTATGTGGGGTTTTTACCCACTAAAACCTCCCCGGTGGCCCTTTCCTCGGTGCATGACGAGGGGCTCCGTTATCTCCAGTGGAACGCACCGGAGCCCCTCTGCACTGTGCTCAAGGAGAGCACGTCCCGGGGGGGGGAGGTTACTCCCTCCCCCCCTGTGCCCTCATAGTGCAAGGCTACACGGGCCAGCCGATAAAAGAGTAGTAGTAATGTGGTTAGGGACTATAATCTCTGTATCGTCAATTTCGTTTCTGTAAAAACACATATACGGTATGTTTAATTAAGCCATCGTTAAATTTTTGTTTAGGAATTTTTTTCCTCAAAACTTCAAAATCAACCAGGGTTAAACGTTTGGCAAAAGCGGTGCGGTATCTCTGGCAGGAATGCCGACGGTTATTTTTAACTGGCTCAGTTAAATGGGACAACGCACCGTTAGCGGGAAACGGTCGAATTAAATAACCGAAGTCTTTTATGTATGTATTATGTGAAAATTTATTTCAAACTATAGGAAGAGCTAATAACTGAACATACATACGTTATTAGACACAATGAGCTTTGAACTTTGGTTCTATAGCAAACCGATGTATTAAAATCATACCATTATCATTAAGAAATACGTCAAATACTAACACACATATAGTGCTACATCAGCGGTAAACCACCAATTAATTAAAAGCCTAAAACTAGCAAATATCGACCACTATGATGCCAATGAACGTTAATTTTGTACACAATTGGTTTAACAGAATCGGAACCTTAATTTTTTTTTTGACGCACTACATGTATAGATAAGCTGACTTCTACTGCTTCACCGTAGTAAGAGGTGGCATAGCTCTTAGGTCGTTTAGGCTGAAAATCTAGTCTAGTAACTCGACACAACGGTCCCCCTACAGCATCTGATCGCGTCGGTGAATTGGCTATATTTCGGTGACCTACTTAGGAAATTTTACTGTTTCACCGTAGTAAGAGATGGCATAGCTCTTAGGTCGTTTAGCCTGAAACTATTCTAGTAACTCGCTACAAGGGTCCTCCTATTGAATCTGATCGTGTCGGTGAATTGGCTATATTTCGGTGACCTCTTTAGGAAATTTTACTGCTTCACCGTAGTGGGATAGCTGTTAGGTCCCTTATTCTGAACCTCTATAACGATCAATACCAGCGGTAGGGACGGTAGGAAGATAGACATCTTTTTGAAACAGGTAAAGGAGAAAATTTTTAAAAAAATATAAAATTAACAAAAAATATTTTGTGCCGAAAAAGGGGTTTGCTGCATGTGCTGTGCTATTTAGATGTAACACAGCGCTGATTTTCAGCTAAAAAAATATTGTGTATGTTGATTTCTTACATCTTATACAATTGACTGACACTTGAAAAGCTGTTTACCTTATCCCTTTTAACTTTTACTTCCTACCTACAAAGAAAAGGAGTTGCCAATAACTTGGAGCAGTTCCAACGGACCTTGAAAAGAAGGCAATGCGTTTCATTTTGCTTCTCAATGCGTTATGGGTTAAGAGAGACACTGAGATTCGAGAGGAGAGGTACTCCAGAAGTGAATCTCCATGCGATCACGCCGAGAGGATCGATAAAATTAAAATTAAAATAGCCATAACTCTGCGTTGCATACGGACGCCCTGGTTACTGAACGTCCGCCTAATACTAGGGCTGGCGCTTGGAGAAATTTAACAAATAAATACGAATTAAGTTTCTACAATATTTATATAAAGAGTAAAATACACAATATCATACATAAAAACATCAGCAAAAGTCTCTTATGTTGATCGAGACTTTTAGCTTTAAGACCGTTTGCAGAAACGACTATCGGCACAATGATCGATCGTCAATAGCCTAATGGTCTGCACGGTCTGCACGGTCTAATCGTAAGGTCGGAGGTTCGAATCCACCATTCGTCTATTGACGTGAAACATCTCCTAGCACAAGCCTATGCTTAGTTGGAATGGTTAACAAGAATAATAGTAATATTTTCTAAAATAAAAAAAGAAATACTGCTAGCTTTCTTTAAAAAAAATCGTCGAATATTATTTTCCTCTCTTGCGTTAAAAAATGGAAATCATTAATTCACGTACTGCCTTGGATCGACGGTGTGAACGCTTTTATTAATCTTACCTTCTCTTATTGGTACAACCAACGTCAGCCTTTCAGACTATATACAGGGTGTCCTAGAATGACGATAATCCTCTCCTCTGATGAGGAACTAGTTAAAAAATCAGCGTTCTAAACCCAGTAGTTCTCGAGTAGTCGTTTTATGAAAACACTAGTTTGCCAACTATGCAAATTGTGGTCAATATTTCAAAAAGGAATTTATTTTTTTATTTTTCTTTTACACAAACACACACACACATTTTTACATACATATTATTTTTCCATATACATTTTTCTTTTTCAGATTTTTGTACACATCTCCCTGCTAGACTAATACATGGCCTGTATTAGGGAGATACCTAACTCCGGGTTTATCTTAGGAACTAAATTTGAATTATTTATGTGAATTGGTTTCAGTAGGAAGAAGAACCACTGCTATCTCTGTCTAACTATAAAAGTTTCACTAAAACATCATGTACTCAAAAAAACTGTAAATTGTTTCTTATGCCCTAATCACCTCGCTTGAAACTCGTAGGACGATGAAGGATGTTTTGTTTTAAAAAAAAAAACTAATATTAGGTACACTAGACTGCCCTGATCTGTTGTCTAAAGTACAGTTTAACGTTACTAATAGACGACAAAGACTTAAAAATATTAAGCTCTTCCTAAAACCTAAACATAGAACGAACCTGAAGGCACACTGTCATTTGTACCGTATGTGCTCTGTTTATAGGGATTACAGTGACATTGATTTAGCGGTAACGTCTGTAAATAGGATTATTTGTTCCACCAAAATAATATAAATATGTAACTAACCTAGGCCTTAAAATTTAACGTTTTATTTTTTTTCAACTTTTTTAAACAAAAACCATAACTATTTATTTCTTTTGTTAGTTAATTTTTCATTTTAGAAATTAGTTAAAAAGTGTTATTTACATTGTATGTATTTGTGAATGCTGTGTTTTCCTATAAGTAGTAAGACAATTACAAGGTATTTGTGGGTATATTAAATTAGCATAGTATATAAAACCTTATTAAAATAATTAAAAATAAAACCTTATTAAATAAATAAATTAAAAACGACTTGAAATATTATTTTATAACAGAAGTTGCACATAACTTTTTAGCGACTATCTTTTGATAAGAATTGCCTACACTTTAATATATTTTTAGAGTATATTTATCAATGTCAGTCAGTCAGTCGAGTCATCTACAAGGTTCACGGGAACCTCGCAGGTACAGGCCTCGGGTGTTACCCCATTACCCGGGTTATCAGCGCAGGGGCAACTGCTCCCCTGGTCTTGGGTATTGTTTTGGAACGGATTTTTAGGAATAACTATTTTTACGTCAGGGCTAATCCCTCAAGCGTCAGCCGCGACGAATCTATCTTCTACGCCCTTTCGACCTCACGGTCTCGATTGAGACGGAGGTAGAGAGGGACCTATGAGTTCAAAATCTCCCTAGAATAGGGGAATTTGAACCTACGGCACACGTCGGGAGGACGCGCGTGTTGCGGGGTTTATCAATGATATTTTTCTCCAAACATACATTTGTTCCCGAATTGTTTGATTTGGCAACAACTAGTTTGGCTTCTTATGAGGTCAAAACAGAATTAAAACCTACAAACTATTGAAAACTCTAAACAAAATGTCGAAAAGTAGCACTTCAGATAGTATGTTTTTCGTGTTTTAGTAAAATGGTTGCTACTTGAGTATTACAAGGTGTAGAAAGCTGGATTTTTTTTGACTGAATCCTAATGATAGGGTCTTTCTCCGGGTGCGAAGTTATCGTTACATTCTGGGACAACCTTGTACAGAGAAGACGCCAAATAATGGGTATTTGGCGTCTTCTCTGTAAATGTCACAATCTGCATGGCCTTAGTGGGGATTGGCAGAGTTCAAATGTCTTAGATTTTTTAGCACATGTAGGTTTCGTCACGATGTTTTCCTTCACCGCCGAACGCGTGGTGAATCAGCACTTAAATTGCAACCGCAATGCCGGCACCGGGGAACGAACTCGGGTTGCTGACGTACTGAGCTACCACGGCTATATATTTTTTGTAATCAATTTGATTTTAATAAACACGTCTTTCTTCGAAATTCACCGAGCATTAAGTATTAATCAGCGTTAGCTTTTATTTTTAAACTTTTTTAATCCGAACGCATTACATCCCTGTTCGGCGTGCAAGTGCAGTGTGTATTTATATCGGCCTAATTTCTAAAGTGGGATGCATTTGTGGGGCAGCCCTGCGCGTCCCTCGCTAGCGGTGCGCCTTGCAACTTATGTATTCCTGGTAAAAAGAATTATGCAATATTAGTTTATTCGCTAAACGTGTTCCCATCACCATACATTTAACGAGGGCGCAACTTTTTTAACATGTTATTTAACAGATATATTTACGAGCATAAACAAAAACCGACTTCAAATTGAATCAAAGCATGGACGCTCTCTTTGTATTTCCGAATTATCTCGTAGTAATATAATGAACCTGCAACATGATTGGTACCGCCTGCTGCACGTGATTGTAATGGGATAAATAGCAGCAATTTATGTCGGTACCTGGATATTTGTCTGGATCTTTTGATCACCTCTTTGGCTGTAATGCTCCTCATTTTAAATACCTCTATCCATTTAGAGGTCGCATCGATCACAACGAGATAAGTGTTCCCTCCCGACGAGACGAGCTGCATCGTAATAAGTATCATGACGGTGCCAGACAAATATCCAGGTACCGACATAACAGGAAGAAGGAAAAAGTCTTGGCTAACAAACATCAAAGAATGGACTGGAATAAAAACAGACGAAAACTATTCCACTTAGTCACGAATAAGGAGACGTTTAGAAGACTGACTGCCGACCTTCAGTGATGGAGTGGCACATGTAGAAGAAGAATATAATGAAATAGAATTAATCAGAACCTAAACCAAAATTCTCTCGAAGTACATCCTTTCCAATAAAAAATGAATCATCGGAATTGGTTGGCGTGACATTGAGTTATTCGTCCATTCGATTTTCTCATGTATACCATTGCAAGAATGGGAATATCAAATACATACAGACGAATTCTGAACCTCCTCCTTTTTTGGAGTCGGTTCGAGCATGCGGCTCACCGTCGTCCATGAACATCCACAGCAACAGAGGAGCTGTAGGTGCGTTGCCGACCTTTGAGATAGGAATAGGCTCGTTTCTTGAAGGTCCCCTAAATCGTAAACGTTCGGAAACACCGCTGACGACAGTTGATTCCACAAGTTGACAGTTCGTGGGAGAAAGTTACGCGAAAAACGTACAGTCGTTGAACGCCAACCATCGAGATGGTGGCGGTTGAAAATTGCGAACCCCTAAATATATAAAATTATTTTCTATTGCGAATTCGTTCCATTTGTACGACATGTAATTCTTATTTTTCTATTTCCAGAGCAATTGCTTGAGCATAATCTCATCTAATGTTAAGTGTAAATCTATATATATAAAAGAGAAAGTGTGTGGGTATGTTCCATATAGGCTCCAAAACGGCTTTACCAATTTCAATGAAACTGTCGGAGTATGTTCAGATTGATCTGGCGAGTGATCCTGTAAAGTTTGGTGACTATCGGAGCACTCTTTTTGAACTATGATGATTTTCTATTGTTTTATAACCCAATTTGTATTGACACATGCGTTGTGTATATGTCATTATGAACCATGTTGAAGTACAATGGAGTATACCGAAGTATATTAATAATTAATGGTTTTGTAAATATTCAAGGTAAGTTATAGCACGTTATAGATATGTACATGGGTGTAGGTAATGATCTTCACGCGTTCGAGAAAAGAATAGAAGAGAATGAATACGGAAAGAAATTAATAATTTCAAATTTTGTGTATTTCAAATGATGTAAGTTTATTTTTTAAATAAAATAAAGCAACATCTATAACTAAATTGACATTTAGTAAATCAATTAAAAGTAAAAAAAAGTCTCCAGTATTATAATAAAATAAAGTTTTTTTTTTTATTTTAAAAGACAACCATGGAGGTTTTATTGTGAACATTATACAGTACTGTTAGAATAATGTCGGATAAATCAAGATTATAGTAAGTTGTCTATAGTAGTTGCGTGTCGTTTGAAGGGGGAAAAAACTGCCAGTTACTATTGTTCAGATGCACCTCATTTTTAATTACCATCAATGGCAAGGTCGGTGCCGGCTTCCTGAACTGTTGTTTCCCGGTGAGTTTACAGTTCGTTTTTTTTTATTTAAACCCTAGCGATAGATTTATGGCGACTAAATATTGTGACATAGAGGAATTAATTGTTTATGATAGAGATTGTGCGACAAAATAGGGGCGATAAGGCACAATACAAGGTTTATTTACGTAGATTATTTGCGTGAACCGTCTTATAACTTATTATCAACTCCAGGAAGTGGCATTCAAAGTTAGTATATACCTCGAATGTCCCTTATC
Organism: Meandrusa payeni; assembly: GCA_029286785.1. Lineage (NCBI taxonomy): Eukaryota > Metazoa > Arthropoda > Insecta > Lepidoptera > Papilionidae > Meandrusa > Meandrusa payeni. The sequence continues at coordinate 2,488,789 of JAGSMX010000021.1, forward strand.
CTTGAAAATCAACCGACCGAGCCATGGTACGGCCCTCTCAGGCACCCTCGATTCAGAATTATCACGCGTAACATAGTAACCACCCAAGCCGAGGGTACCTCTCACCGCGGGTACCTTTCTGCCGAGTCGCTAAGAATAGAGGTTCATGCTAAGCGACCTAAGAGCTATGCCACCTGTTAATCTGATGAAAGGATACCCTGGACTGCGAAATGCACTAATGCAACAATCCTTTTTTGTTTTACTTGTGGGAACGTACCTAGCCGCGTAAGCGTCCTCCGGGGGAAGGACGAGTTATGTCGGGCCCTCACCGACCAAACCCACAAGATGTTCCACCAGCGTCGCGTACGGCGGGGCTGCGAGATCGCTTGCGCACGCACCGCGGCCCCGCCTGCGACCTGGATGCCTTTCGGCATCCCAGTCCCGGGGGGGGACGAGCCTCCCCCTCGCTGCCCTCCAGGCAAGGCGCGCCGGAACATAGGACGCGCCTTCCTCCACGACCTCGAAAGTGGGTGACAAACTCCCCGAGTGCGTCACCGTCAATGCAACAATCCTAAACCAATTACAAATTATGACTTGTTTGTCTACCATATGCCGATTACGACAAGTGTTTCGAACACAATGCGCAGAGGTGACAGGTAAAAGATCTCGCGGCCGTCAGATCCGTTCAGATATAAGACTCGTCGTCATCCAAATTTTACTCTGCTGTAAGAGGCGCACTGGACAAAAGCCGGTAGAGGCAAATCATCCGCTCCAGGTGCAACCCTGATAGTGACCCGGATCCTCAGACATAAGGGACCGACACTAGAGAGAGAGAATCCGGTGAAACGGTCAAAGGCAGCTTCTCTGATTATGTGGAAGTGATGTATTTTATTATATAATGTAAACTTTCTACGTTTAATTATCATATTATTATTATTTTTTGACTTAATAATATATTTATTTATGATTTTTTTTCATCTATTATTTTATTATATAAAATATATTTTAATCTCATAACTGTTTTATTCATGTATCATATTTATTATACTCTTATTGTCTGTATAAATTCCATATAAAAGTAGTATTGCGCGCACGTCATTAGGTAGTCCCGGGCACCGCTGAAAATTAGCGCTGTCTTATCCTTGACAGCATATGCTGAGACGGTGTCCGATATTGGCATCATATGTTATGTATTATTTGTCCGTGTAACTTTAACTGTGTTTTGTCTATTTTTCATTATTTTTTAATGTGTGTTTAATCTCTCTGTGATGTGTTTTTGTATTGTGAAGCCAATAAATAAATGTCTATGTCTATGTATGCCTACCTCTATTATCGATGGTTGTGACAAAAAATGACAATCCTTCAAACGCTGTATTTCCATGTATTATATGACGCGTAGTTTAATTCTAGTACAACTATGTTTATAACGGGTACAACAAATTAGGGAAGTGAACATATTTGATTAAACCCGATATTATTACACCACGTGTTACGTCATCCTTGGCTTATGTAAGAACTCATCTGCACCTGCCATCCGACCGTCGAGGGTCTGGTAACCAATTATTTATCGCAAATCTCACGTAATCAGGTAACATAATATATATACATCAACATTTCCACCTGGCACCAAGAGCATTGGACACAGACCTCGTCTTAGCACGATCTCGACACGAATCTTTTCTAAACTACGTAAAACGTGTCCGTGCCAGGAAGTGTTCTGGTAAAATGAATTCACTAGTTCTCAATTCGTATCAAGTATATGTACACAGGTCTTAGGTCGCTTAGCCTGTACCTATCTAAGGACTTACTAGGCTATATAGCTTTTATCGGAGCTTTATGTGCAACTTTGGGAAGTGTTATGTGCAGGTGTGATCCAACCCCACGCATACGTAGATTTGCTCAAATAAGGTGCTGAGAAATTTCCCTAATCAGAGCGAGAGATATACTGAAAAATATTATTTAAAAATTCCAAGCGCGACCGATAATTTTCCATTCAGGAATCGATTCATAAACATTGCATAAAATGTATTCTCGATACAAAGTGGCGCGGTAACTCGACGCCATGTTTCACGCGACCACAGAGTAGGCTACTCGCATGCTCTGCACAAATTATCTATAATAATTCATTGTTTATCTTCACCTTGATTTCTTTTATGCAAAACAGCGCTGCGGAGACGTCATTTTATGAAAATATCAATAATTATTACAAACATCAACAATTATCACAATTACTTTTTATTACAAGGTTTATTACGATCGACGCGTTTTGTAGCGGTCACGCACCATCTTGGATCTAGGAATCGATTCCTAAATGGCAACAAGGATATTTACGAATAAAAACCATCTTCAAATTAAATCAAAGGTGGAAGGGTCAAACATTATCGCTTTTTAACGCGGTAGCTCTTTTTTTGACGTAACAACGTCTTATAAATTGATGAATACTGGATATCATTCGTGACGTAATACACCGCGATTTAGGCATCGAATCGATCCACGAATTTGTCACGAGACTAGCTCGTAACTTGTTCGACAACGGTCCGCACGAACACCTGCGCCGGTTCGCCTCGCAACACGCGCGTCCTCCCGACGTCCCCTATTCTAGGGAGCTTTTGAACTCGTAGGGGGGGGCCCCTACGCCCCCCTCTCGACCTCCGTCTCAATCGAGACCGAGAGGTCGGGAGGGCGTAGAAGATAGATTCGTCGCGGCTGACGCTTGAGGGATTAGCCCCGACGTAAAAATAGTTATTCCTAAAAAATCCGTTTCAAAACGGTACCCAAGACCAGGGGAGCAGTCGCCCCCTATGCTGATAACCCGGGTAATGGGGTAACACCCCGAGGCCCGTACCTGCGAGGTTCCCGTGAACCTTGTAGATGACTCGACTGACTGACTGACTGGATATCATTCGAGCAAAATGTCCCGTCGAGCCGAGAGTTCCCGAGAATTGCCGATAGTGCACGATGCCGCATTTGCCTTCAAAGTGTGTAAACAAGAGCGCGGTATGAGAAAGATAGAGAACGCAAATTTGCGCTCAGTGAAGTAGGAAAAAAGTTAAGTGCAATAGAATATAATGAGGAACACGATAAAAGATGTACGATTACTTCAATTTTGTTGGAATAACGTGTGTACCTAGCATACGTTGTCACAAATTTAACGTCCGAGCACCTTGCACCCAGACACCTGGGGTTTTTCGAAGTATCATAGTTATATTACGAAGTCCATTATTATCCCTAGAAGTTCCTTGGTATATCATCGGAACCCCTAGTACAGGACTTACTAGGGATCTCCTAAAACTCGTATGGTAGAATGATTATTGACAGTAACATAGTTTAGTATATAATAATCCGAGAATAGGTAAGTGACTCCATAACGAAAACGAACACGAATATTGAAGAAGAAAGAAAGTAGCGTCAATAGCCTAATAGTTTAGGGTACGGTCTGCGAATCGTAAGATCGTAGGTTCCAACCCACCATTCGACTATTGACGTGAACCATATCCTATTTTTTTTTGTAAACGGGGAGGAAATCTTCAAAAAGATACCCCGCCTTCTGGGGGGAAGGCGGCGGTTATGTGGGGATCTTACCCACTAAAACCTCCCCGGTGGCCCTTTCCTCGGTGCATGACGAGGGGCTCCGGGATCTCACGTGGATCGCACCGGAGCCCCTCTGCACTGTGCTCAAGGAGAGCACGTCCCGGGGGGAGGTTACTCCCTCCTCCCCTGTGCCCTCGCAGCGCAAGGCGACACGGGCCAGCCGATGTCGCCTTCTTCCCGGGTCCACTTTGGTGGACGACGCAGGCCCCCACCCTTGTCGCCCAGTGAACCCGAGGCCCCATTTAGTCGCCTTATACGACAGGCAGGGGATACCGTAGTCTTATTCTTGAGAGCCCAGAACTACAGGGCTGCACCATATCCTAGCACAAGCTTAAGCTTAGTTGGAATGGTTAACAAGAATGTTAGTAAGATTTCTAAAAAGTTAAAAAAAAGAAATATTGCCAGCTTTCTTTTTAAAAAAAAAAAATTAAACGCGTTAAATCCGCAATAGTTTTATTCAATCTATGCTATGCTAGTCATGGTTTTTTGCTTCACAAGAATCGTCTGTTTAACATCAACAGTTAATCCCTTCGTCTCTGGTAAGAAGAAGTAGCTGAAGATCGCAGAAGAGAAACAGACGTAGGAGAAGATGTAAAATACAGGTCCCGTGAATGTATGAATGTACGCCGTATAACGTTTAACGTATGATTCAATTTGTTGTCGGTCTCTTTAAACTCTTAAATATTCTTCCAATGAACTAAGTGTAATGTCTGTAACGTGATTACTCTGTACAAGATATCAAATTATATGCGATAGAGCGATTTTTTTGTAAAATAGTCGATGTGACAAAATTTTACATTACCCACACACCTGTGGCCTAATAAATTACTTCGCAACATTTAAGTTTATTTACGTGTATAAAGACGTGTAAATATTCTTATTGAACATTTCGAATACGTCAGTTCGTATACGTACATACAAACGCACGAAATAAACTTTCTTGTGTATTAATTCACAGAGCCGTGGTCGCGTCAAGTTGCATAGTACGCTAGCAACACGACTTCGATCCCCGGTGCTGCCGGCACTAATAGATTTGTGGTTGCAATTTTATGTGCTGATTTACCACGTGCTCGGCGGTAAAGGTAAAAACTTCGTTGTGCTACATGAGCACAGCACATGCTGAGCCAACCTTTTTTCGGCACAATTTCTATTTTGTACTTTTTTTATGTTGTTTCTGTATTCTTGTGTCGAATAAATGTTTATTCTATTCTATTCTATAAATAGGAACGTAGTAAGGCCTAATGTTCTTTATTTAATATCATGTCAGTCAAGGTGACCAGGGGACGATGTGGGTATTTCTGAACAGACGCGTCTGCCAATGTTGGCAAGTTGGGCGTCCGGCTTTACAATGCTGGATCAAACATTTGATATTTAAAGTGAAAACTTTAGTCGCGTTGACCACTTTTTGGTAGGTTAAAACATTATGAGTTCGCGTTTGATTTGGCTTTATGATTTTGTCACCTACCGTACCCAATCACCATTGGACGTTGAATTACGGGACACCTGTATACACAAAATCTATATATCGAAATAAAATTGGAGTATCTGTTTTTAACATTAAAATAACTAAAAACTTTTAACTACATGCATATGAATGTATATACAGTATAAATAACTTTTATAATTTTTTTTGTCCGTTTGTTACTGCTAATCTCTGGAACGGGTGGTTCGATTTTGACGGTACATTCACTGGCAGATAGCTGATGTAACAAGGAGTAACTTAGGCTACTTTCCATTTAACTGACTTCAAAAAGGAGGTTAATTAGTTGGATTGTTTAGCTGTGTTTAGTTTAGTACATCCCATCAATTTCTCTAAAATTATAAACAGCAAGCGGTGTGTAGCGGGAATGGAATTGTGGCGGAAAATCAAGATTTGTAATGTATTAGTTAACATGGAGAACATCACACAGAGCAGTCCCGCACGACACTCGATTAGCGGCTGTGTCCGGTGGGAACAATTTGAGTGCGGTGGAGCTGGGCGTAGTTCTACCATGTATATTAATTTAATAAACTAAATAACTTTTAGGCACAGCTAGTATAATATATACATTGTTCAAGAGAGAAAGAAAATGGGCGTAACTTTCTCTTTCTATCTTCACTAACTCTATTCTCCCTCTCAAGTCCCGTTCGCCTCACCCAATCACACTTTTCTTAACGCATTCACCAGCCCACTCCCCTAGAATGTGTGTAAAAAGAAGTTTTTCTTCAAAAATACCTGAAATTTTATTGCTATACGCAATGATTGGCCAATTCTCTGACTCAGCTTCCAACTTGGCAGCGTGATAGACTTCTTGACGACGTAAAGATCGGGGTTCTTGCACTCATGCGCTAGATTATAGCGAGGCTATCTGTTTTTAACCGACATCAAAAAAGGAGGAGGTTCTCATTTCGTCATCATCATCATCTCATTTTTATTCATGCTTCCGCACGCATAGTGACGTCACTTTGTTTTTTTTAAAAAAAAAGAAAGCTAGCAATATTTTTTTATCAACAAATATAACTAACGTTCTTGTTAACTATTCCAAACTAAGCTTAGACTTGTGCTAGGAGATGGTTGACGTCAATAGACGAATAGTAGATTCGAACCTACGACCTTACGATTCGCAGTTCGTACCCTAAACCACTAGGCTATCGACGTTTCGAACTTATGAACTGATTTTGAAATATTTTCTATGTTCTCAAAGTCTTTCAATTCGATCACATATAATTTCTTGTTGGCATAGGAGCTTGGGTGCAGAAGAGATATGAGAGAACTCTTAAAACTATATAAAATTATGTTTCATTCCATCATTACCAAAGCGAAACGTCAATAGCCTAATGGCTTAGGGTACGGCCCGCGAATCGTAAGGTCGTGGGTTCGAATCCACCATTCGACTATTGCCGTGAACCATGTCCTAGCACAAGCTTAAGCTTAGTTGGAATGGTTAACAAGATTGTTTAAAAAATTCTTTCTTTGCTTTCATTTTAAAAAACAATTACCAAATACGTTAAATACGAACACACTTACGGGCCTGACATATGCCATCGGCAAACCATAGAGGCACCAATGAACTGGAAGACTACTAACTGCACATACACCATTTTGTACACAATTTACACGGCTTACATATCGACGCTGGAAAACAAAAACGTAGTAACTCACAAAAATGAAATTGTACACCAGAGCTGAAAAACATTTCAACTTTTAAAAAAAATTATAACTGTCGTGTTTGTACACGTACTGTACCTAGGGCCTACCCAAAAACGACAGCCCTAGGTACTGTACTGTACCTAGGGCTGTCGTTTTTGGACACAATATTTATTATTTTTTGCTGTATAAGTATTGTACCACGGTATTATTAACCTAGAGTTTCGTAAGAAAATCGTTTTACGGTACAAAAATAAAAGAAAAGTGTCAATCTTGATAATCTTATTTTCGCTATTTTTCATCCAATTGTTACAAGTAATATATCATTCGACGCGTCTTTTTTTTCTGATTCCAACGATGTAAAAAAGTGAAAATGGCCATATGTGTCACTTACTACGTTTTTGCTTTCCAGCGTCGATATGACACGGTCGGGTATGTAAGTACACATTTTTTTTTATTTGAAAAGTGGCATACGAGCATACGGCTCAACTGATCTTAAGTGATCACCGTCGCCCATGAACATCCACAGCACCAGAGGAGCTGTAGGTGCGTTGCCGACCTTTGAGATAGGAATATTTCTTGAAGGTCCCTAAATCGTAAACGTTCGGAAATACCGCTGGTGACATTTGATTCCACAAGTTGACAGTGCGTGGGAGAAAGTTACGCGAAAAACGTACAGTCGTTGAACGCCAACCATCAAGATGGTGGCGGTGGAATTTGGAATTCTGCCGAGATGTGCGGTAATGGAAATCGGATGATTCCGAACGATTCCTCAGAACACTCCCCATGGTAAATGCGATACAGGATGCAAAGAGAACCGACATCATCAGACTCAAAGTGTCGAGTCGATCGGAAAGACCCTGATCGTCGACTATTCGAGCAGCTCTACGTTGTCAAACAGAAGAAGTTGGTATTGGGGTTGCCCGGCCCAGAGATGCGACCAGTATTCCATATGAGGCCGTACTTACGCCTTGTAAAGTTGCAGACGGTGGGCAGGCGTTTGCACGGCGATATGATCACACTGATTTTATGTATAAATCCTTTACCTTTACCGCAATAAGACTTTGGAATGCGCTGCCAACAAATATACGTACAGCTGGAACTGAATCTACTTTCAAACATTTACTGTGGAAGCTTTACCTAAGCAAGGAATAGTTTGTCAATTGCTGTCCCTATCCATCTTTAATTCTATATATATGTATTTATATATGTATCTATTTATTATTATATATAGTTATTATGTTTATATGTTTAATTTATTTGTAAGTATGCATGTATTTATTATAGTTTTCTTTTATTTATTATTTTCTCATATAGCTTGCACCCGTTACTTTGTCTCTTCACAACCCCAAGGTAGACTGGCAGAGAATGCCTACTGGCATTAAGTCCGCCTATTTGTACCTTTATTTTTTGTATTGTGTGCAAATAAAGAATAAATAAATATATAAATATGAAGAGATTGACAAAAGTACTAGTAATACACAATTGGTTTAACAGACTGGGCGCCATGGCCTGTCAATAAGGAAAGGAAGGAAAAACAAACAGCGTATTTATTGTATATTAAATAGGTATTTATTACACTTACTTGCACCTATAACGTCAAATGAACCGCGCTTTGTAGACGTTCAACAAATTTATTGTCAGTATATTAGGCCTCTTTAGGTTTCCAAAAGAAAAACAGACATTAAAGCAAATATATACATAGAAAAAACAATCATTGTCATACATGATTAGGACTGTATAAGACACGTCTTTGGCTCGGGATAAACAAAAAAAACAACAGAAACAAAGCATTTCTAGCACCATCTGGACAATAAAGAAACCAACATAAATATAATTTAATTAAAAAAATATATAACAATATTAAATATAAGGAAATTATGAAACTTAGTATACGGCCCTTTCACACGGGCGTTACGAAAATCGCATTTTAAAACATGTAAGTCAGCCTGCAAACAATGCGATATGCTTTTAAGTATATATTAAGTTATATTGATTTAAGTAGTGAAATACATTGCATTGTAAAAATATTCTCTCCTTAACATTAAATCAGATATGGTACAGGACAGGTTTCGAACGCCTCCTCTCGCTGCCCCCGTAATCCGAAGCGGGGCCAGGATGGGAACCTGGCCCCAGCATGCTTCGGCGTCGTCGGGACTTCTCTGAGTGCCGGAGGAGTCCCCTTCGAGGGTGAAGTCCGGTCTTGCCGAGACCGGCCGGTCGTTGGGGTGTCCTGTCGCTGACAGATCCGGGGCACCCCGCTCATAACGGCTGATGGCATTCGCGGTAGGTTTAGTGGGTATGGGCTGCCCAGGCCGAGTCCCACACATCCCTCCGGGCCCACCCAGGGTACCGGAGGATGGTTAATAACTCGATTCCCCCGCGTTAACAAAAAAAAAAAAAAAGATATGGTACAGGACGGATATTATTAAATCGTTGTTATGATTTCTACACACCAGTTACGACAATTACTATAAAACTATGATAGAGGCGATATTATAGGTACTGTTACTGACTGTTACGCAGTGGTTTAACCGACTTCAGGAAAGAGATCTTTAACTAGTAACTTGTCAATTTTCTCTCACAGCATATTGATATATTTCAGTGTGACCAGCCGCGGTTCACAGAGGCTGCTTGTATCCATCGAGATGATGAATATTTGAGTTGTCACTTGAGTTAAATGATTTTTTTTTTATGTCGCCATGTTAACTATTATTGTATTGTTATTATTTTGATTAATTATTTGTGTACTAGAGCACCGAATTGGTTTAGCTGTAATGGTGCTGTAAGTTTTTCTGTCTAATAAATAAAAATAAAACGTTTTTGTTTGTTCACTCATAGTACCGTGATTTAGGGATCGATTTTGATTTAGCTGTCTAAAAGCGTTTACTAACATTGACCCATGGTAATTTTGTTGGTATAGGATCATCATCATCATCATCATCATCATCATCATCAGTCCGTCACAGTCCACTGCTGGACATAGGCCTCTCCAAAGGCATGCCACCGTCCACGATATACGAGGCATAGGATGGCTTTGGATTTTTGAAGATATACCAATGAACTCCTAAAAATCATGTAGAAGAATGTTTTTTTGGTTGATATATTGATGGGTTTCCAAGGAAAGTACTCCTTGGCGAAACGAGCACTAAGTTATCGAAGAGACAATAAAGTCGTCAGATCGTAGACTTGGAACAGACATATATGCGAAGAGAAGCGGTTCTGCCTATCCGGGTCAAGGGTGTGACTGATTGTTATGTTTAGTTTTTTCAAGCATTAATAACCATTAGTTAAGTGAGACTTTATGATCTTATCGGGATACGAATCACTCCTGCTTGTACCAATTAGTTTTGACTTGCTGGTTTCTTACGTATAAAAAAATCTCTTTCTAAAATTTGTTGTGTGGGGATTTCTTGACCAATTGTGATATAGGGCCTTGCCTTGCCTACCCTGTTAAAGAAAAAGACGTTTTTATTTTCTTATTAATGGGATTATTATATATCGCACAACATCACAGAGATGGCGTTGTAATATTTCGTAATTCTTAATGTCAGCAAGTTGAAGTGTCAGTGGTTTCGGCACATCTGCCGAGACAGTGTGGGGGGAGGAATGTCTTGGAATAGAGGCCGCCGCATAGGCCGGAGAAGCGTGGGACGCCCTCCCTGCAAATGGACCGACGACCTTATAAGGATAGCCGAAAGTGGCTGGATGCTGAAAGCGGAGGATCGTCGTGGAAGGCATTGGGGAAGGCCTATTTCCAACAGTGGATAGAAACAGGCTGATGATGATGAACGAAAAATAATGGTTTTTTATAATATTTCTCATATTTTTATTCTATTATAATGGTTAATTTGAATTATAGATGAATTTATTCTGCTATGTCGCTGGTGTGTAGACGCCATTATATTTAGGAATCATTTTGGTAACTATATTTTTCGGAACCCGTTTTGTTTTACGTTCATCATACACTTTACGTTAGTATATACTATAATGGTGGATATAGTTATTTATAACCATTATACAGATAAATCTATTGATAAGAGATTAAAAGAAGCAGCCATAGAATATGTATTTGTAAATGATGCATACACTTTTACGTTATGCTATCACCAACTACCGGAGCGTTGAGAATAATCTAGATAAATCTATATACATAGAAATTAATCGCAATTTTCCTTGGTCATCGCATCACGCGCGGATGGACCAATTTCGTTATTTTTTTGTTGTTGTGTTTTTTTATTAGAATGTCACATGTAAGACAACTTAACGGAAATATTTATTTCTCTTCTTATCTACAATATATTTTGAAAATTCATGTTTTTCATATACCCAATTATATGTCGCCAATTCCCGTGATGGTATGCCAACAAATCTAAAAGCACCTGGTAATAAAACGATGAATTTTGTATCATAGAGATTACATTATTAAACACTATGATTTCAATAATATTATTTTGATATACCAATACGAATTTAACATTCATATATTCGGATCAGCTAGTATAAAAAAGTCCCAATATGTTTTATTGGGACAATTAACATGCCACTTCAAATGCTATTAACCGCCAACAAGCGTCTACTAAAAGTTCAAAGCGCACTGACAGCGTTAGAAAGAGACGAATAGGCTCTCATAGAATTAAATTTTTAATTATTTAATATTTATCAAGATTATATACGCGATTACCGAATACTAACAATTAAAACGATACATAAGTGTCAATACATAAGTGACAATAACTCACCGGGAGCTATGTGACCTCCAAAACTGCACGTGACCCAGCCACAGACATAACACACAACACACAACACGTTTAACATACAGATGGGCTGGCCATGCGCAGCGATGGATGAAGCCAGGATACGAAAGGTCGAAGAAATCGAGTAAGACCAAAGCTTCGTTAAATGATCGTTATGAATCGGGACGCCGAAGAAATTGGCTTTAATTGGACTATGACCGTATATAGGCCGCGGAAGTAGCTCAGCCAGGCCTAAGCCCAAAAATGGCTGTAGAGCTAACAGAAGAAGTAACATTTGACAATCAAAATGTCACCCTAAACGTTCATTTTTACAATTGTAATAGCGTACTTGGAGACATTTATCAATATATTCGAATTGATAAAAACTAGTAAATTTATAGCGTCGTTGATTTGAATTTTATCAACGACAACAAATAGTAATAAAGCTCCAGTAGTGAACTTTGAAGACATTATACACATTACAATATTAAAAATCGATAGCACTTTTTATCATAAAAAATTTACATCTTGTACTTACCAAACGGTAGCATCCTAATGACGTGTTTCTACCATAGACAATAAATTTCATTTCCCCTAAATATATTTAATTAGACAAAGAAGGTTATCTAACAAGAATCATTAGGTACTTTTTAGGAATAAACATTTTAGAAGTCAACAAAATAAAATAATAATTATTATTACGTAATAATATCCCAAAGCTGATACCGTAATCGCTTAGCGTAAAAACTTAATATGTACACATATTTTCTTTTTAAATTAATGAAAAAAGTTAATAAAAATCAAAAACAGAATAGGCATAAACGAAAAAAAAAACATTTTCAATACGGTCTATATAACTTTACAAAACCTCTTCTAACAAAATAATAACAACCTCGGATAAGAGTAATAGGGTTATTCAAAATATTTTTCCTTAAATACTAACCTTTTCTGATTTATTATTCATTGAAAATATCCAAGCATAAGAATTAAAGGCGTGTAGAGAGAGAGAGAAGAAAGAAGACAAAATAATTACAAGCTAAATCATTCGATTATTAACTGATCCAAAATTATATACAACCAATTTACATAATTTTAAAACATAACCTAATTTATATATTACATCATACATTACAACAATATGTTAATTATATTACGAAGTATTAAAAATATTTACTTCTTTACTCCAACAAATTGTGAAAAGATAAATGTTTTATTGTCTTAGTCATAAGAACGTAAGTAAAAATATATATACTCTGTGTCATCGTATAATTTCCCGCCAAAAATATATGCTTTAAGTCTTAAAATAGGAGCACAGAGAATATTATTTTCTACAAAAATAAAATAAAAGATGACCGCTATATTTTTTTTATTGTCGATTTATTGTGCGTCGTATTTACTGTCTATTTTGAGGTTACAATTATTAAAAGAGTTTCTGACATAAACATTGGCTGTTTAGTGTAGTTCTGAGCGGATTTTAAAAAGTAATCCAGTTACAGGCCATCTTTTATTTTTATTTTTGAGTAGTATACAAACACTTTTAAAAATTTCATTCGAAAACTAGATATTTGTTATAAATGTCTTCTTAAAACTTCTAAATGTATAAATACATCTTTTACGTTGTTTTAAGTTATTATATATATCTCTTGAACAACGAATCCGGCCACCACATTTGAGATCACATCTTTGTGGCCATAATTTGTATTCAATAGATAATCTTTTTATAAAAAAAATAACCTAAATCTTTCGTGTATATTTATATAAAAGTAAACAGTATAAATCACAAAGTAATTTTGCTAACTAGTCTTATACAAAGAGGCGTCACTTAATTATGTCTAATGCACGATATCACACGAAGTCCGTTCACCAATCTGCGGAAGGTTCCATCTGTAACAACGAGAAAAGTATTTATTATTATATTATATTAATTTAAATTTATAAAACATAAAAAAGATGGAGTGTTTTTCGTTTCCTTTGCCTGTTCATTAACCAAAGTAGTTCTACTAGACTACTTTGGTCACATTGCCCGAAGGCAACCAGATAATTTAAAGAAAATGGTTGCTGTAGGGAAAATCGAGGGCAAAAGATCACGGGGCCGATCACCTACTCGCTGGTCTGACCAAATTAAAAACATAGTTGGACTCGACATTCCGACAGCGATGAGAGAAGCGCGACTTACAGAAGGACAGAGCAGTGTGGAAGTAGCTCGTCGACGTCTCAGTGAAAGCGCTTCAGGATAAGCACGACCTTCAGGAATGAAGAATACGATAAAGAAGAGAAGAGAGCCTGTTCATTTAAATAAATGCAATAAAGAAATTATATTTAATACCGATCCTATTAAAACTTCTGTAAGTCGTACTTTTAAGGGGCAAACCAAATAATTCGAGTTATAGAGCGACACAGGCGCATTCTGATCTCGAAGTGGCACTCAAAGTTAGTTTAGCTGTTGAATGTCTCTTAGATTATCCGTGAAATAGCAACCGACCGAGTCGTGGTTCGGCCCTCTCGGGCACCCTCGGATCGAAATGCGCATAATATAGTAACCGTCCAAGCCGAGGTTACCCCTCACCGGGGGGACCGGAGAAGAGAGGTGGCGTAGCTCTTGGGTCGCTTTGCCTGAACCTCTATTAGCTAGTAACTCGACACAAGTGTCCCCCCAATGAGGGATAACCTCGGCTTGGACAGTTACTATTTTACCCGTTATCAGTCCAAGGGCGCCCGAGAGGGCCCCACGACTCGGTCGGTAGTTATTTTATTTATTAAACTAATTGGGACAATCTAAGCTAAACAAACTTATATGCCAATTCAGGAAGCGTTGGCGCTGGGAGATGGAGAGGTCGAAACTCCAACAACGCTCTTAATACAGCGGGTGGGGCTTTCGCGCAAGGATTGTTCGCAACCTCGGGCGGTCGCGAATGGACGCCTAAAGTTTTTCATCTTATCGGGGTTGACTTAAAAAGATTCTAACATAGAACACACAAGTATATTTACGAGTCAAACAAAAACCATCTTGAAATCCCACTTCCATCTTTGTATTTCCGAATTATAGTAGGAATATTACGAAATCGAATTAATCATAACCTAAACAAACTCTCGTCAAAGTACCCTTGAAGAAACTTTCCAATTTGAAAATGAATCATCGAAAACGGTTCGCGTGATATTGAGTTATTCGTCCATTTATCGCGCCCATACATTCTTAATGCAAATTTAAGACTTATATGGTTTTCTCATCAATTAAAAATAATGAAATTTGATTAGAGTAACAATCTTTTCAAGGCTACACCCGTATTCATTTTTTTTGGACGCCATAATTTTCCGTTTAATCTTAATCGATTATTAGAAGAACAAATTAAAATAATACAAGAGAACAATACCATAATCTATGCCCCCAGCCTTTGACATAAGCAGATGCAACAGATGTATGAAAAAAATCGATTAGAAACCATTTGTAGATTATTCAATATCGATTCGTTCTATCGACATTCTCCGAGCGGTTACGTCGAGTGTTACCACATTGGAAACATGGAAACGGGGCTTCGGTGTTCAATATGTTGTTTGGTCAAGGCCGGATCATCATAACTGTTAATTTATAACTGACCTAGTTCTCTATAAGTCAGTTTTGACCATTTTACATAATAGATCATCTAGTCACAAGTTAAAAATATCTATACAAATAAAAATTTGGTGTGTCTGTTTTTAATTAAAATATACAGCTTTTGATTCATTTTTATTGGAAAGTATGTACTTCAAGGGTACCCCTACCTCTCATGGCCCCACCAACCTCGCGGTTATATGGGCCGAAACGCTGGAGGGTACGCGTGGTCTGGCCGTGTGGCCCCACACGCACCTTCTTGACTCCCTACAAGTTCTTTATCAGGGCCTTTCTCCACCACGGAGCTCAACCCCTTAAGGGGCTCTACGGCACGCAACATAATAGCTCGCTCGACGGCGCCTGACGACTTTTAACGGGTCCTTCGTTTAAATTGCGTTGAATTTGCACTGAACTGGCATAAGCCAGGCGTGTGCAAATTCCCTGAACGTGAGGAAGTTGCCCTCCGAGGAGACCGGATCGCGGAAGTAGACCGGACCCCGGACACGTACGTGTCAGACCGTTCAGTAGCCTAGCGCGCATCATACAGTAGGCACGACCACAGCACATGGTGGCGATCCTCTGCATCCTGTCGACAATCACACGCTTACTTACGTACTTCAAGGGTAGTTCGATGATCGTTTCGTTAGTTTCAGATTAATTCTATTTCGTCATATTCCTACGATAATTCGAAAATACAAAGGAAGCGTCCGCGCGTAATAGCGTTATAGTTCGATTGAATTTGAAGGCGGTTTTTGTTTTTGATAGTAAATTTACTTGTATTGCCAAAGTATCATAGTTAAATTAGGAAACTCTTCTATTCTATTTCTTAAACATTCCTGTTCGTTGTCGTCTTAGTACTAACCTAGTCTTAAAACATTTTTCTATACGATTTTTAGGAGTCATTAAAATCAAATGGAATTTGTTTGTAGCAATTTTATGTGGTAATTTACCATGCAATTACCACTAAGATATCGGAAGTCTACCTATACGCACTATGGCTGTGTGGCAGACTATATTTTTTTTTATTAGCCTGTGGGGAACGTACCTAGCCGCGTAAACGCCCCCCGGGGGAGGGACGAATTATGTCGGGCCCTCACCGACTAAACCCCACAGGGTGTTCCTTCACGGTCGCGTATGGTGGCAGGGCCACGGGAACAGAGGTGGCAGACTATGTCATATGCTCGCTTTATGGAGAAGGCCTGTGTCCAACAGTAGGATATATGTATATGTATGGAGACTGTAACTCGTAGGCGTTTATCTAGTGTACTGGCGTTGATAGTAAGGCGTTTCGCCTTTCTAAAACATATATATCTAGCATTTGATAGTGTCCAACGTCCGAGCAAAAATGTCGGTCCGAGGAACTATGTCACCACTCTTAAGACAAGTTACGTCAGTACCGCGGAAGCTCGTCGACCGACTTTCACAGACCAACTTACGTAACACCGAATTCGTATTACATAACAGTTCCACAGACCTAATGTCCCACTATGGCACTTACGTCACTTTTTTTAATAATTTTGGCGGGTAAAGTTGAATGTTGGTAGAAAGTGGAACGTGTGAAATGGCAACACTGAAGCGGTTAATTAGGCCGCGTTCGCACGGTGAGTTCGATTGCGATTTTTAATCGCGCCTATGTTGCAACCGTCTTGGGTTTTTTTTCGGCGACAGGATGTTCTTATAAACGGATGGATAGTTCCGGCTATGGTAAGAGGAAAGCCGCCTTGATCTCGTTCCAACATTTAGAAGATCATTTTCTTATCATGATTGCGCAATATTTGATAATATACGGAATAGTTACGGAATTTACTATGAATACTAAGCATAAAACGGTGAAGGAAAACATCGTGACGAAACATTCATGTCCTACAAAATTTTTCTAGAAGTGAAGTCTGCCATTACGATACCCTTATACTCTCTTTACAGAGAAGACCCAGTGCTCAGGAGTGGGACATACATAAAGGCTGCAACTTTAACTAAGCATAAAAATAAATTCATAGCTACAATAAAAGTTAAATTTAGAGTCGATCTTAAATATTGATTTTTTCCATAAAACCTCCATAGACTCCATGACTTGTCAGTGATGTCGATGAAAAAACAAAATATAGTAGAAAATATGTAATCATTTAATTTGTAAATGTTAGCAAAAGCAGAAATAAACTTTTAATGTGGTTTCTTTGGTTACAAAGCAACACAAAAAAAATGGCGCGGGGACTAATGGGGGGATCATCTACGTAACGAATAAGTGTGTGTTTATAAAACGTAAGAAATAAGTGTGTGTTTTATAAAAGACTTGGCATAAAGGTCTTGTTACCAAGTCATAAAATATTCAACAACAACAAAGCAACACAATGTTATCCATGTTTTTGACGTGACAACGTCTTATAAATTGATTAATACTGGATGTCAATCGCGTAAAATGTCCCGTTACGCTCGAGCCGAGAGTTCCCAAGAATTGCCGATAGTGCACGATGCGGTATGAACTAAATACTAATTGCAGTACGAACTATAAGGCTGTTTAAATTTTATACTAGTACTAGCAGACACGACGAACTTTTTTTTGTCATCAAAATTATTTTTAGTCATTGATGTTGTAGTTAAAAAATAAAAAAAATAACTTTCCATCGGCCATGCGGGGTGACAAACGATTCACATTATAGCATAGGCCAAGGATCATGTTTGTTGTATCACTATCAAACAGTCATTGATCGATTGATCAATCATCGAACGGAATGAAATACAAATAAATTACTAAAATTACTATTCAAAAATAGGGTTTGGTGATATAAGGTTAATAATTAAGGGTTGTATGTATTTAAAAAAATATAAATTTGGCTCAAAAAATTATTGTTAGGTGGACAACCCTTATCAAGTGATAAGGGTTGTCCGATTGTCCGATGTCGATCTGGTTTTCACATCTATTGACTTTTTTTGTTTAGGACGAACTAATACAGTTGGCCAGAGAAGCTGGCCTTTACTGCTTCACCGGATTGAGAGGAGGCATAGCTCTTAGGTCGCTTGGCCTGAACCTCTATTAGGTAGTAACTCGAGTTACCCCTCCCCGGTGAGGGGTAACCTCGGCTTGAACTATACGCGATACTTTACGCGTTAGCAGTCCGATCCGAGGGCGCCCGATAAGACCGAACCACGACTCGGTCGGTAGCTATTTTATTAACAAAAACAGTATTGGGACAATCTAAGCCAAACTAACTTATATGGCACTTCGGGAAGCGTTAGCGCTGGGAGAAGAAGTGGCCGAAGAAATCCCAGCAACGCTCCTAATCCTATCGAGGGGGTGAGGTTTTCCCATAAAATACTTGTGTCACGCAAGGATTTTTCGCAACCTCTCCACTCTGACACTCCGACCAACATTTAAATACATGTTTATTATTCAAATATATTACGGACTGTACAAGATCATGTCAAGATATAAATAAATACATTATTAGGATGTCGTTGACGCGTACCCATATGTATTATCAATACCAATATCAAAAATTGTAGTGTTAAGCAATTTTTGGTATTGGTATTGGTAGCTGAGGAAAATTTCACTTCAAAAACAGCGTTGATCGTTTGATCCGCCACGTTTTATTTGATTTGAAATTGGTTTTCGTTTTTACTAGTATAATATACACTCGTGAGTAAAAATAAAGGGTCGGTTAAGAAAGTTTGAATATCTCGGAAGATAAAGACGATAGCTAACTGAAATAAATTGTGCATGATAGACAATTAAATATACTTAAAATAAAATAAAATATTTTTATTAATTTATTTATATTTCATTTAAAAACTTAAACTAAAACGAAAAAGGTTATACAGTAAACTCGGATAATACAGTATTTTTCATTAAATTTTATTTAATTTATTAGTACTTAGTGTCGCCACATGGAGGCAAAAGAAATCTTTTTCCGGCTTTTTCCGGCCGGCTGCCACGGCTCTTTTATATACGTATATGTTAAAGTTACAGCCTTTATATATATAATATATATGTCCCACTGCTGGGCACAGGGCTTCTCTGTAAAGAGAGTATAAGGGCATAGTCCACCACGCGGCCCTAGTGCGGATTGGTAGACTTCACATGCCTTAGAAAATTTTTCTAAGACATGTAGGTTTCCTCACGATGTTTTTCTTCACCGCCGACCGCGTGGATAATCAGCACATAAAATTGCAACAGCAAATTTATTGGTGCCGGCATACTATGCAACAAGAGCCAACCGCCTGGATACTGAGCTACCACGGTTCTACGTATATGTAGAATATATAAATTACTGTCCAAGAGAATGTGTGAGCGCACTTCTCTCCTTTGCCGCTACAGTCATATACGAATGATAACTCTCTGTATCTTTCCACGCGTCCGAACGAAGCGATTTGACTCATCGTTCATCGTGCGTACAGCAAAGGAGTGGAATAAGTTGCCGGCGTCAGTCTTTCCATCCAAGTACGACGTGGGAGCCTTCAAGAGTAGAGTGAATAGGCACTTACTAAACTAGCGCGTACCATCTTTCGACTATATCACCACTTAACACCAGGTGGGATCATGGTCAAGCGCTAGTTTACACGCATAAAAAATCTTCGTTTTTCGTAACGCTCTCGTCTTGCATTCACCAGCTCACTCCCCAAGTTAGGCATAAAGAAGTATTGCTTCAAAAGTCCACTTAATTACAACGTGCATCATTAAATTACGTTCAAAACAAAAGCATTCATCATAAACAATCTGATAACAAACATTAGAGTTACAATTAATTTTTAATAGACGCTACGCACACACAGTGGGGGCACACAGAGAAGGGGGCACACACGCACGCGACTACAAGTCAAACGGGTGTAGTCATAAAAAAATCACAGAGCAAAGGGGTCATTGCACCGCGGCACCCGAAACGCATGGCAATGCACTCCAGCTAGCGCGCCAGCTTAGAACTATGGCGGGAAACGTTACGATAATGGCGGCGGCGTCTCGTGTGTGAACGTGGATTATTTACTATTTAGTTTTTAACCGACTTAAAAAAGGGGAACGTTCTTAATTCAACTGTTTTTTTTTTCAAACGACTTCAAAAGGAGGTTAGCAATTCGTATGTACTTTTTTATTTCTGTTATCTCATAACTTTGGCCCTATTTTCATGTTTTTTATTTCAAAGTTCTCCCCGTGTGGCCCCATTAAACGCTATTACGCGGCGACTTCTTTGATGAATTATCGTAGGAATATTACGAAATAGAATTAATCAGAACCGAACTGAACTCTCATCAAACTGAAGCGTCAATAGCCTAATGGTGTATTGTACGGTCTGAGAATCGTAAGGTCATAGGTTCGAATCTACCATTCGACTTTTGACTTGAACCACCTCCTAGCACAAGCTTAAGCTTAGTTGGAATGGTTAACAAGGATATTAGTAACAATTCTAAAAAATATTGCCACCTTTCTTTAAAAAAAAATACTCCTGCAGCCTTTTTACTTCCAATGAAAAATGAATTATCGAAATCAGTTGGCATGATATTGGGTTATTCGTCCATTTGTGGCGAACACACTCGATGAAAATTTAAGACTTACATGGTTTTCCCTTGGATCGCATTGGTAGAATTGGACCAAATTTAAACGGGACCACACGGGAAGCTTTCCATTCAAAAAAATATCAAACTCGGTTCACCCAATGGAAAGTCATGCGGTAAGAAATATAAAACAAATACAGACGAATTGAGAACATCCTCTTTTTGAAGTCGGTTGAAAAGCATAAACTGTGTAAGGAGTATTTATTACAATTTATTCGTAATTCTTACCTGCCAATAATAGAGAAAATAAGTACAAACATACCAAGTTTAATTTTCTCTTGTTGAGATTAAATAAATGAATGACTAATCATATATTATCAATAACGCATTTAAACAAACGAAATACTAAAGTGATAGCTGCACATTTAACACGTGAATTCCAGCCAGTGACATTGGTATAAAAACAAAATCCATCTGAAATCCAGATTAAATTAAATCCAACATGACATTGTCGTGATGTTACATATCGATGCAAGTGCGCTCCGCGGTGACGTAACGGAGTCCTAAATGTGGGCCAAATTAAAAAAAAATGGCCACACCCACATACAACTTACGCACACAGGCGCGCAGTGAAAGTGCGTCGACGATCAGCGCCGGCGCAGCGTTGTTTGTCATTCGACATCCGCCCTCCGTGTACAGCGGACGTGCTTACGTCTGCTCGTGTATGTTTATATGAATTACATAAACTATTTCATCGTAAAACTTCATAGAGGAACACATTTTATTTACATAATTCTTGCGATTACACAAAGGAACCTTATGATTGATTTACAAAATTACATTGCATTAAAAGCAATACATATTTCTATTGCGTGTCATTCCAACTAAACAATTTTTAAATGGAAATTATAATTTTTAAATCCTAAAAAAAATAGATTTTGATTAAGTAATCGACAATATAATATATATTAAAAATCCGAAACAAGTCCTCTATTTACACACTAATAAAGAAACCTTTTTAAAAAAAATATTTAGGAATCCGTTTCACGGTTGCTTGTCAATGTTCTCTGGAGCATTCTGTAGAACACAGGTAATATATAAACGATAAATTTGTTGAAATTTGTGAATTAACGCATTTTATAGCGGTCTATTTATCTTAAATTTCCTACGGTTTTAGCACAACATACGATATGCTTACGGATAAATAATTTTTCATTAAAGATTCCAACAAAGTCTCAAGATATTTGTTTAATTTTTTAACCATTCTTGAACCAACAGATATTGTATAATATTCTCAATTTTTTTTCACCTCTTATACCATACGAGTATATCTATTTGATGGAAGAACAGAGGTATTCGACGTACAACCAAAGTGCGCTTGGTCCGTACTCTGATCTTTTCCATATTTCTATACGTTGCCGAGACTTGGACTATGAGAAGTCGGGATAGTCGTGTCATAGACGCCTTGGAGATGTGGTGTTGGCGAAGACTGCTCCGTATACCTTGGACTGCCATGAGAACCAACGAGTCCATACTGAAGGAGCTTAAGATCTCCACACGGCTATCCGAAATTTGCCGCCAAAGAGCCCTCAGCTTCTTTGGACACATCATGCGGTCTTCCAAGCACTGTCTGGAGAAGCAGATCATCTTAGGCAAAATGGACGGCAAACGTGCTCAGGGTAGGGCGCCTACAAAATGGTCGTACATGATCATGAAGACTGTGGGATGCAGCGTGCGGTCCACTCGGCCTATGACCGCACTCAATGGAGGCTGCTTGTACGTGGTCGCGATCCTCAGCAGTGAGGGAACGAAGAAGAAGAAGATTTGATATAATATTTATTCTGAAGCAATGATAACCTAGTGGTAAAAAAAAACTAAAATTTAATGAAAAATACTGTTTTATCCAAGTTTACGTTTTTCGATTAAATTCATGTTTTTTAATGAAATATAAATAAATGAATAAAATATTTTATTTTATTTATAAGGATATTTAATTGTCTATCACGCACAATACATTTCAGTTAGCTAGCGTTTATATCTTCTGAGATATTAAAACTTTCTTAACCGACCCTTTTTTTTTGCCTAAATCTACGACCATATCATTCGCATCCCGAACGCCCTAAGTGATCTAACATAATATTTCAGATAAGTGTAAAATATTTCACTTATAGATAATGAAATAATCTAGAGATAAGAAATACGTGAATCATCTCTGATCTCTGGGAAAGTATAGTTTATAACACGTCATATGTTTACGATTTTGCATTTGTTTAACAAATTATTTAATATTACAGAAATTTTGCCAGAAGGACATGTAGTTCATGGTCGTTAGAGTGACATAATTAGACTTTGGATTCGATTCCCGATCGGATTAAGTATCTATCTGTACAAACAAATATAATAAAATCTGTTACTTAAATTAAAAATAATATAATGTACTAATTGGCCGCGGGTTCTTCCTTTTTAAAAAAAAAAAGAAAGCTAGCAATATTTCTTTTTTTTTCAGAAATATCACTAACAATCTTGTTAACCATTCCAACTAAGCTTAAGCTTGTGCTAGGACATGGTTCACGGCAATAGTCCAATGGTGGATTCGAACCCACGACCTTACGATTCGCAGGCCGTACCCTAAGCCATTAGGCTATTGACGCTACGAAATTAATTGTTACCCGTGATAAAAATTTTTTAATCGATTTTTTTTTTAAATAAAAGTAGCTTAAGTTACTCTTTATAATATCAGCTATCTGCCGGTGAAAGTGAAAAAACAAAATCGGTCCAGCCTTTCTAAAGATTAGCCGGAACAGGCAGACAGACAAAAATTGTAAAAAAAATATTTTGTTATATGTACCGTATATAAATTCATATGCATGTAGAGCAAGTATATTTACGAGCAAAAACAAAAATCGACTTCAAATCAAATCGAACGTTAAACGCTACTATAGATTTAGTAAGAAAAGATTTTCCTTCGTAATTTTTCGGAAATGTTTGTATTTATTTATTTATTTACAGGAAGATATAGTTATAATAAAGAAACAGACTGCCAATAACAGATCTTCGTGAATACGAAAAGCTTAACTAGCTAACAACTTTTCAATTAAACAAATTTCGACAGAATGCCCGTCTTATTGCTACAGTTGTAGTATCAAATATGTCTACTTCTGTACTTTTCGAATATTTATTGAGCGTGTGACCAGCACGCCACATAAATGAATTTTGACGATAGTTGCAAGATGCCAAAGGGAGATGGATAGGAATTTGATAGCGCGCTGATTTCTTGAGCACGTTAAATTTTATTTTCGAGATAAGAGAGGGACAGTCAATGCTACCGTTGATAATATTCAGAAAAAAGGTTATGTCTGCTGCCTCGCGACGAATAGAGGAAGAATATGAAATTGAGCGCAGTATTTCAGGTCAGTCATGTCAGTTACAGGTGTAACGAAAACGATAACATTAATACTTAATAACCTTTTTCTGGATATCTTGGATACGTGAGATATAGATATTGTAACGTTTTTCTCATTTATCGTGCTTTCTCAAATAGTTTATTATTAGAAAAGAAAATGTCACTCCTTTAATATTTTTTTGATGACGAACTACACAGATTGGCCAGAGAAGCTGGCCTTGACTGCTTCACCGGATTGAGAGGTGGCATAGCTCTTAGGTCGCTTAGCCTGAACCTCCATCGCTAGTAACTCGACACAAGGGTCTCCCCGGGGGTAACCTCGGCTTGGACGGTTACTATGTTACGCGAACCACGACTCGGTCAGTTGCTATTTCAGGGATAAGATCCTTTAATACGATCATTCATTAATGTATGGGTGTCATCGTATTCCGATAAAAATCAGAGTTTTCGCGAAGGAAAATAATTCTCTTAAATCTTGCTACATCTGTACGGGCGGACTCCCTTTTTGTATTTCCGAATTATCGTAGGACAATGAACGTAACGGAACTTTCATCAAACAACTCTTAAAGTACAATCCTTTCCAATAAAAATGAATCATTGGAATCGGTTGACGTGAGTTATTCATCCATTTATGGCGCACATACTTGATGCAAATTTATAAATTTAGTGGTTTTCTCACGGATTCCATTGTTGGTATTGGACCAATTAAAATGGGACCACATGGGAAGTCAAATAAAAAGAAACATACAGACAACATCCATTCAACCTCCTTTTTTGAAGTCGGTTGAAAAGCGGTTGTTTTCATATTAAACACAGACATGCCATTTTTTTTTTGTTTAGATGTATATCGATACATATAAAATAGAATGTGTGTGGGTATGTTCCATATAGACTCCGAAACGACTGGACCGATTTCAATGAAACTTTCAGGGAATTATCAGATTGACCTGGCGATTAATTCTGTAAAGTTCGGTGACGATCGGAGCACTCCTCTTTTTGAACTGTCAAACAAGGCATACGTAGTACTTTTATTTCTGACATTAACCTGAGCTCGATAGGTTTTTGTATAAATGATAAGAATAATATTGTATTTACTGATTTGTACATGGGTGTAGGTTTATCTTCACCCGCTCGAGAAGAGAGAGTAGAAGAGAAATGAATAATTTAATATATTGCGAAAGTTAAATTAAATATTTAATGATGTAAATTTATTGTTTAAATAAAATAAAGCAAAAATCAAGCCCGGCGAAGTGGGCTGACTAAGCTAGTATATATATAATATATATTTATATTTTATATATAGTAAATATATACATATATATATATGTATGTATAGCAACGACCTTTTAGTAGGACTAATGATTGACTCAACTTTATTCATATTTATAAGATAATTAACACTTCAAGATGAATGATAATTGTGACAACCTATACTACTCGATCTTACACAGTACCTAAAGATACAGTTAAGAGATATATACACGTAATACCGACCATTGTCTTCGATCCATTCAAAGTCATACATTTCATATTCCCCTCTGTCACACTAATGTTTTACATAATTCTTTTACATTAACGCTATGGAAGCTCTGCTACCTGTACTTACAACTGAAATTAAAGCCTCATACAAACGCTTACTCTGGAATAGGGATGTTCATACAAAAGAGATATCGATATATTATGATAATTATTTTTTTATATAATTTAAATTTTACGATATAATATAAATGTGTATTTTTTAATATTTTCTAAGCAAGTACTTGACTACGATCCTACCTATTTTTAAGTGGAAATGCAATCCTGGATGATAAGGCGCACTAGCTTAGTAAATGCCTTCTCTCTACTCTAGAAAATACCCATATTGTAATCGGAGGAAAAGACAGACGCGGGCAAACTATTCCAGTTCTTTGAAAGACGAAGCAACGCGCTTCGTTCGGGTTTGAGGGTTATTCACAACAAAAGGATGAAATCCTGCAATGCGTCTATAAGTCCGATGGTGGAACGGGGATAGGGGAATTAGATCGTGTAGTTCCTGAGCACACTCCCCAAAATGCAATCTGTGGAAAACCGAAAGGTAAGCTACCATACGTCTGTGCTCAAGACTGAGCAGATTCTGTCGATACTATACGATTTATTGTATAAATACATCGTAATTTAAGTAGCCCATTTAGTGCTAACGTCACGTGGAATAGGGGTGTAGTAACTAACATACATAATTATGATATTTGATTATCAGAAATATATCAATATAAATATCTCGAGTGAATTCAACCTTCTTTTTGAATTCGGTTAAAAAGTCATACGCAATCTTTATTCCGGTTAATAAACCGAGTACTTAAATTCAACCGGCTTAGAAACCCTGGAGAACTTCTCAAGGTCTAAGGTCGTTACTAAGCCATCTATACAACTAAAATTGGACACTCTGTGTGTTATAAATAACCGCTTTTGCTACATACATATGAATGTATTTACAATGCATATACCAAAATAACATTCTATATAATTTTTGTATGTCTGTTTGTTCTTCATAACAGATAGATGATGTAATATATAACTTGGCTACTATTATTTTAGAAAAATTTAAACAAATAGTTTTTAATCGCGGGTAACACCGTGGGGTGCACCTAGCATATCATCAGTACTTGGATGAAATTGTCTCGACGCACACGTTCTATATCAGATATGTTTTGTTTGTTTGTCCGTCACTTCGATAACGGATGTGTGTCAACGGTGCCAATGAATGCCCTAAATATTATAGTATGGCTCTGATAATATTTAGGGGGTCGGCTACATAGTTTTTTTTGCTTCTTGCAGCAACATACTGCGATTGTTATTTAGCTTTAACTTCCTTGTACTTAACCCTTAATTAACCGACTTCAAAAAGGGAGGTTCTCAATACGATTGTATTTTTTATGTTTGTTAAGTCATAATTATCGACCGGGTGGATCGATTTTGTTGATAGTTTTTTCATTTGAAAACTGATGCTTCCAGTGTGGCCCAATTTGGTTCCAGTTCTGACATTGTTTGAAAAAAACATAACGTTTTAAATTTGATTGATTGTTTAAAAACCCAATACAACTCACAAAGACGACTGGCTGATCAGGGTAGTTCGTTAAAAAAACCCTTTATATCATAATAATAATAATATGATCATATCTTTATTGTACACAGCTATGGTCACTGAAATACTGTCGTCCTGTCGTCTCCTAAACTAGGAAAACCTGTGTTATAGGAAACAGTACCCACCCATTATGTTTCAATTGTGCAAAAATTAGAAATTTACATTAATTTTACTTAATAATTAATATATAGTGTGTGAGTATTTGTGTGTGTGCATGTGCGCTTTTAAAATCTAAGTTAAAATATATGTACCACTGTTGGGCTTAGGCCTTCTCATTAAAGAGAGTATAAGGGCATAGCCCGCCACGTGAAGTGCCCGACATGTGAAGTCTGCCTATGTGTGAATATTTGCCATGAAGGTTTCCTCACGATGTTTTTGGTTACCGCGAACGCATGGTAAATCAGCACGTCAAATAGCAACAAAAGGGCATCGAACTTGATTTGCTATCGTCCTACACAACAGTCCGGCCACTAGTCTAACAAAACTCCTCATTTGAAATATAAATTTAAAAAAAATCTCATAACGTTATTTTTTATGTAAACCAAAAACCTTCGGTATATTAAAAAAAAATACCATATTAAAATAACTTCTCGATAACTCGATATTAAAGTTCTGGAATTGAAATACCGATTAAAAAAAACGAAAAAATCAGGTCAAACGAAAAACGCAAGTTGGAAATGTCGAAATCACGAACACATGAAAATATTGCTGCATTTCTAGTGATTCCTGAACGCTTATTACTTTTAAAAGTTTGCGCATAGGTCAAAGGATAAGTTGCTATGGCGAAATTTGGTGGCACGTTTCCGTAGGTTATTTGGTATACGTCTACCATAGATATAGTATGTGTTGTGGTGATATCGAGAAGGCATAAATTCACACATTTTATATCGATTCTAAGAAATATAATTGTAGTCTGTAATATCAAAATTACCGCTTTCACCACATGTATATGTAAATACGGTACATATACTTTTAATGTATATAATATACATTAATCTCATAATTATTTATACGTGTATTATATTAATTGTCTGTTGTCTGTATAAATTCCATCTAAATGTAGTATTGCGCGCGCCCGACTTTTTGTAGTCCTGGGCACCGCTGAAAATCAGCGCTGTCGCACCCTGGCGACGTCATATGAGACGGTGTCCAATATCGGCATCATATCGTATGTTCTATTTGTCCGTTTTTTCTTTAACTGTATTTTCCTGTTTTTCTGTCTTTTTGATGTGTTTCATATTTTGTGCCAATAATGAATATGTCTATATACTAAAATTTATTACAAGTTTTGTCTGTTGTCTGTATAAATTCCATCTAAATGTAGTATTGCGCGCGCCCGACTTTTTGTAGTCCTGGGCACCGCTGAAAATCAGCGCTGTCGCACCCTGGCGACGGCATATGAGACGGTGTCCAATATCGGCATCATATCATATGTTCATTTGTCCGTTTTTTCTTTAACTGTATTTTCCTGTTTTTCTGTCTTTTTGATGTGTTTCATATTTTGTGCCAATAATGAATATGTCTATGTCTATATACTAAAATTTATTACAAGTTTTGTCTGTTTGTCTGTCTGCTTGTCCCGGCTTATCTGTGGAACGGATAGACCGATTGAGGCATGACATTCACTGGCAGACAGCTGATGTAATAATGAATAACTTAGTGAAATAAGGTTTGTCGGATCAGCTAGAAGTAATACTAATACTCTACACAATGTGTTGTTCAATCCATCCTACCCTTCCTATCTTAAGAAACGTTTTGTGTGTCTACACGACTCACATTCACAATCTTTAAGATCATCGGAGAATATGACATAAAATGTCAGAGCATGCTACAAAATTCTTGAGCAAATCTTTCTCAGCAGAAGCAGTCCGACTTTGGAATGCTCTGCCACAATACATAAGATGAACTAAATCCTTGACAGCTTTTAAGAACCTAGTACTTGTACACTTTTCACTATCTTTCTTTATAAAAGCGTCAATAGCCTAAAGGTTTAGGGTACGGCCTGCGAATCGTAAGGTCGTGGGTTCGTTTCCACCATTCGACTATAATAATAATATTGCTAGCTTTTTTTAAAAAAAAAAAGTATTATATGGTATGAATATATATATATATATATATACTTAGATATCTGTTGTGTGCCTGCCCTGTGCCCTGCTCTCCTTGAGCACAGTGCAGAGGGGCTCCGGTGCGTTCCACGTTGAGATCCCGGAGTCCCTCGTCATGCACCGAGGAAAGGGCCACCGGGGAGGTTTTAGTGGGTAAGAACCCCACATAACCGCCGCCTTCCTCCAGAAGGCGAGGTATCTTTCTGTAGATTTCCTCCCCGTCAACAAAAAAAAAAATTATCTGTTGTTGTTAGTTTATATATGCATCAATGACATCGGCTTATGTGAAAATTGTATAAGTATTATTTCTGTGATGTATTTTGTTTTTAATTGTTGCCCAATAAAGTATATTCATTCATTCATTCATTAATATAGAAGTTAAAGAGTCTTGCCATTAATACTTAAATAAAAAAGATCCTATTCCAAATACATTTATTACTGTTACTGTGTGTTAATTTAATACAATGTGGTATAAACTAGTGATTCCGCCTGATGTTAAGTAGTGATATAGTCGAAAGATGGTACGCGCTAGTTTAGTAAGTGCCTATTCACTCTACTCTTGAAGGCTCCCACGTCGTACTTGGACGTAAAGACTGACGCCGGCAACTTGTTCCACTCCTTTGCTGTACGCACGATGAACGATGACTCAAATCGCTTCGTTCGGACGCGCGGAACATCGACTATGAAAGGGTGGAGACACACCGAATGTCTAGACGTCCGAAGGTAGAATGGGGAGGGGGGAATTAATTCGTGTAATTTAACCTTTCGGACCAAAGGGAAAAGAAATGTTGGTCGACAATGAAGGTGGGCTGATGACATAAGATAAGCAGGAAGCTGTATAATGTCAGGCAAAGACAGTCATGGAAAAGGATGAACCAGGCCTTATCAGTGGTCCAAATCGCATGAATAATACTTACACTAATTATAAGTTATTTTTAAGTCTTTTCTAATTTGGAATAAATCTAATATGATTCCTAAAACGCTATTAATATCAGCGTTAACCTCCAAAAGTTCGCTGGTAAATGGTAAATAGCATTAAGTTAGCTTTTGTACATATATTTTGGTGTAAAAAAGGATTAATGTTAATGTCTTCGTCTCTGAGATGAAAGCGTCAGTAAATTCGTTTATTCATTAATCCTATATCTGCCATATATCACTTCGCATATACAGAAATCTATAAAATCAGCGCTGCCGCATCCTTGCGACAGCATATGCTGAGACGGTGTCCGATATTGGCATCATATGTTTTGTATTATTTGTCCGTGTAACTTTAACTGTGTTTTGTCTATTTTTCATTCTTTTTTAATGTGTGTTAAATCTGTATGTGATGTGTTTTTGTATTGTGATGCCAATAAATAAATGTCTATGTCTATGCCTATACTTTCATTGGTACCTGTCACTTCTAATATTGCCCTTTGAGCCTTATTAATAGCATTACAAGGCTAAACCCTTATTTCTCCAATTATATATTAATTAATTTATTTAATCGAAAATTTAACATCAATTAATGGAATCGTTTCTTAGAAGTTTTTAACTAAAATAATTTCTAATTAACGAAATGTTGCCAGGCAATTTCGCAATCCACCGGTTGACCTATAATGGAAAACATACAAATGACTCGAAAGTTTCAAATGGGGTGGGGAAAAAATTTTGAAAACTTTCATGGTTACTGGCAACACCGTCACGTTGGTACCGGTGCGGTGTGTCACGCGCTTCTCGACGAGGCTTGTCATACCGCAAGGTACAATGAAACGTTTCCAGAAAGATTATCTTCTTATAACTACCCTCCTATGTCCGTCGATCAGATGAATGTCGATATACCGCCAAAAGAACACATTTATTTATTTATAGGAAGATGAACAGCAATAGAATTTACAAAAAAGATATAATAATTGTTAAGAAACATACTGCCAATAACAAATCTACGAGATAACGAAAAAATTACATATATTTACAGATCAGTATATTTACACGTTAAAACAAAAACCATCTCCGAATTAAATTTACGCTAAAAAATGGGACCCGCACTGGCTTTCAAATTAAAAAAAAATCATCAAAATCGACATCGTGTGGGTTTGGTCGGTAAGGGCCCGACATAACTCGTCCTTCCCCCGGAGGACGATTACGCGGTCTTCCCACAAGTAAAACAAAAAAAAAGTTTCATATTTGAGCCGTTTGGGGTAGAAACTGTGGGTCCATAGAGTCCTAGTGCACATCACCTTTATAATGTGATAGCTAAGAAGTTGGTCGACACATTTGGTGACCAGAGGACTGGCTTATACCTTGCAAAGAGGCTAAACATTGCCATACAACGTGGCAATCCTACCAGCATGGTAGCGCGTTGCCAAGCAACGACGGTTTGGCACGGTTATATTTTTTGTAATTTATAAAAATACCTATTATATTGTAAATATTTTATAGTTTAGTTATATTTTCTAGTTTTAGTTATAACAAAATTATGTATTACTTTTAATAGTAACTACATATTTAAGCTAGTAAGTAGTTATTACCTCTAACTAACTTCTGTACCTAGGTAGGTGTAATATTAAGTCGCAACGCTATAAATAAAGCTCAAAGTTCACAATTGCCTACGCATCCAGCGACATTATTAAGCACAAGCGTGGGCCTAACTTAGAGTACCGGTTATCTGCGACTGTTCACAGTATACGTACACTGAAATGTATGTCCCAATATTGGTGGAAAAGAAGTCGCAAATGGACTTTTTAGGAACGTAAAAAACAATTTTGTGGACAAATATACTTCTGTAATTATATTTACATGTAAAAATAAAAATCAACGCGCCGATAAAAATTACGCGCGGACGCCGTCTTTGTATTTACGAATTATCCCAGGAATATTACGAAATAGAATTAATCAGAACCTAGCCATCATCAAGCTACACTTAAAGTGTAGTCTTTCCAATAAAAAGATGAATCACCATAATTGGTTGGTATAATATTAAATTATTCGTCCATTTGTCGCGCACATACTTGATGCATATTAAGAAGTTACACGATTTTCTTATGAATCCCATTGTCAGAATCCACACAAGCTTCCAAATAAAAAAAAATTATCAAAATCGATTAACACAGTCAAAAGTTATGAGGTCATCAACAATCATACAGACGAACTGAGATCCTCCTCGCTTGAAGCCGGTTGAAAAATCAATATAAAGTTACGTAGGGACACCAGGGACTTGTATTGATAAAAAGGGACAGTCCAAGTCAAAACGGGACGTGTGGTCACGTTAGTTATTTTACGTTGAACATATTGTAATTTACTAGCGGACCCAGGAAGCATTGTTTTGCCTATATGGCATATAATTTTGATTGACAAAATATAAAATAACTAACTTATTGTATTACCGCATGGGCTGTGGATCATGTTTATTGAAACAATAGCTAACGGTAATTTACCAGTAGATCAGTTATCGACCTCCAAAGGTTAAAAAATATTAAAGTACTAATACTGAATTTAAAAATTGGAGGTTGATGTATTTATTAAATGTATTTTTTAATGTCAAATCGTAAAAAAAATAATAATAATTTTTATTCAAAGAAAAAAATTAAATTTCTGGGGTTGACAACCCTTATGACTTAGGGGTATGAAAATTAGATAGTAGCTGATTCTCAAAGCTACCGTAAATGCACAAAAAAATTCATAAAAATATTACAAGCCTTTTTTTTAATGACGAACTATAC
Source organism: Meandrusa payeni (assembly GCA_029286785.1). Classification (NCBI taxonomy): domain Eukaryota; kingdom Metazoa; phylum Arthropoda; class Insecta; order Lepidoptera; family Papilionidae; genus Meandrusa; species Meandrusa payeni. Next base: position 2,521,622 of record JAGSMX010000021.1, read on the forward strand.
AGATTGGAGAGTCGTGGTAGCTCAGTGTCCGTGCGGTTAGCTCAAGTTGCGTAGTACGCTAGCAACCCGAGTTCGATCCCCGGTGCCGGCACCAATAAATTTGTTGTTGCAATTTTATGTGCTGATTTACCACGCGCTCGGCGGTGAGGGAAAACATCGTGAGGAAACCTACATGTTTTAGAAAAAAATTTCTACGGCATGTGAAGTCTGCCAATCCGCATTAGGGCCGTAGGGACTATGCCCTTATACTCTCTTTACAGAGAAGGCCTGCGCCCAACAGTGGGACATATATAAAGGCTGTAACTTTAACTTTTATACAGATTGGCCAGAGAAGCTGGTCTTAACTGCTTCACCGAATTGAGTGGTGTCATAGCTCTTAGGTCGCTTAGAACTCTTTCAAGCCGTATCGGTGGAGCATGGTAACTAACATTATGATACGAGAAATGTTCTCACCTTTATAGCCATTGTCTAGGCGCCCCATCCTGAGCACGATTGTCGTTAATTTTCAACCGACTTTAAAGAGGAGGTTCTCAATTCGTCTGTATGGTGGTTTTTAATGTTTGTTACCTCATAACTTTCGACTGAGACTCAGAACTTGTCACTGTGACGTCCATAAGAAAATCATTTATGTGTTAAATTTGCATGAAACATGTGCGCGACAAATGGTTACTCAATATTACGCCAATGAATTCCGAATATTATTTTTTTATAGGAAAGGATGGACGACCTTAAGGGTAGTTTGATGTGTTTTGTTAGGTTCTGATTAATTCTATTTCGTAATATTCCTATGATAATTGGGAAATGCAAGAAGAAAGTCGAATTTGAAGTCGGTTTTTGGTTTTAACTTAGACATATAAATGTGTACGAAATTGCTTTATTAGACTCGGGAACCAATAAGTTATGTTATCATCACTATGTTATCACTGCTCCATATTTATATAGACATAGACATTTATTTATTGGCATCACAATACAAAAACACATCACAGACAGAATATAACACACATTAAAAAAGAATGAAAAATAGACAAAACACAGTTAAAGTTACACGGACATATAATACAAAACATATGATGCCAATATCGGACACTGTCTCAGCATATGCTGTCGCAAGGATGCGACAGCGCTGATTTTCAGCGGTGCCCGGGACTATCTAAAGACGTGCGCGCAATACTACTTTTATATGGAATATATACAGACAATAAGAGTATAATAAATATGAAACATGAATAAAACAGTTAAGAGATTAAAATATATTTTATACATAAAATAATAGATAAAAAAATATCATAAATAAATATATTATTGAGTCAAAAATAAACTAAAATAAATAATATCATAATTAAACGTATAAAGTTTATATTATATAATGAAATATTGAAAATATTGGACACAACAAGCTACCGATATCACGGTATATGTACTCTTATATCCATTAAAAACATTTTCAAACTTCCAACTGGGACAATTAAAAAGTTCTGGAAGCCAGTACAGTCATGGCCTTGGAAAATTGTAACGTCGTCAATTGTAATTAGAATTTAGTATAGAAAATATTAGTCAACACCCAATTAATTAAGGAACCTAAAAATAGATTTCACCCTGCATAATAAAGCTTATAAATGAGTAAAATATTGATTCAATTTTTTTTTGACGAACTACACAGATTGTTCAGAGAAGCTGGCCTTGACTGCTTCACCGGATTGAGAAGTGGCATAGCTCTTAGGTCGCTTAGCCTGAACCTCTATTGCTAGTAACTCGACACAAGGGTCCCCCAACATTTTTATAACGGCGGTACTGTACTTTTATTATAAGAGTAGGGATAAATCCACATTGTTTATGAAATATTTAGAGGTATATAATTTTTCTTAACCTCGATAGAGGTTTATTTTGAGCCGTTTGGGATAGAAACTTTGGGTCCGTGGGATCCTAGTGCACACCATCTTTTAATGTGATAGATAATAAGTTGGTCGCCACATCTGGTAACCAGAGAGCTGGCTTATACCTTGCAGAGGCTAAGCATTGCTACATGCATACATACATGCTTAGCCTCTGCCAAGCGACGACGGCTTGGCAGTTACGAGTATATTGGAAAAATTCCTTTTTTAGTTAGTATTATCTGTAAGTTTGTATTATTGTTTTTCTTTTCTTTCTGTCTTCTTTTCATTATTTTTTTATAAATATTACTAATTCTTCTTGTTAACCATTCCAACTAAGCTTCAGCTTGTGCTAGAAGACCTAACAAGCTGACCTTAACACATCAATAGTCGAATGGTGGAATCGAACCTACGACCTTATGATTCGCAGACCGTACCCTAAACCATTAGGCTATTGACGCTTTTATTTTATTTTAAAAACCTTTTTACCTGATTTTAGTACATTTTTTTTTATATTTTTTTTTGTTTTTTTTTCTTAAAAAAAAGATATGTGGAAGAAGAAAGATAATAACGGCGCCACAAATTAGAATAGAAATTCACATTTGATTTTAAAATATATACTTATAGTTTTCTAAGCAACGGTGTATCGAATAAATGTCCATGTATACGTTAATTTAAATGAAGAACTCGGGGGTCTTGTAGGCTGGTATTAAAGAGGTTAAATAGCTCTTAAATACTATCTTAATATGATGTTACACAAGAGTCGACCAGCCGTCGATTTCCCCGGACGTTACAAAAAACTTTCGAACACGGCTACTTGCTCCTGCGCCTGTAGGGAGCGCGCTATGCAAATATGCGCAATCATCATAATATAAAATAATTAAAATTAAACTGTAAATTTTTTAACACAAGCAGAAGTCAGAGACAGCTTTCGATATCCATCTATCATTCATAACATAATTAGGTCCCATAAAAACATAATAACATTCCCGTAGACGAATGTCTTCAATCAATGCGTCCTTCCAAGAGGTTATTTAATAGTGAGGATTAAGAACTATGCCACATCTCATTACGGTGACTAAATAATTTGTGTAAACTACGATACAGAAACTTGGTTTTTCTTTGATGAACTACACAAGTTGGCCAGAGAAGCTGACCTTAACAGCTTTGCCGCATTGAAAGGTGGCATAGCTCTTAGGTCGCTTAGCCTGAACCTCTATATGACACATTGCCTAACCTCGGCTTGGACGGTTACTATGTTACGCGTAAGCACTCTGATCCGAAGGCGCCCGAGACAGCCGAACCACGACTCGGACGGTTGCTATTTCACAAATATTCTAAATAATTAAAAACTCTTCGAATGGAGACCGCGCTAGGGTCTAAGAAACATAAGGCGCCCTCCGTTCAGATGGAGCGACGACCTTATAGGGATATCCCGGAAGTGGCTGCATGAGGAAAGTGGAGGATCGTGTATGGTGGAAGGCATTGGGGCGGGCCTATTTCTATTAGATTACCATTTCCGGCTAGAAAAGTTTAATACGTCTGTCATGTGTGTGTAAATAGTAGCGAAAATTTATTATCTAAAAGTTGGCCGGTAGTATGCGATATCGCCCAAATGTGTTTTATTAAAAAAGAAGGCACAGGTAAAGATTGTTCCTGGTTTCCTTGTGCCTTGAATATACGGGATGTGAATAGGTAAAGTTTTATTAACCTTTCTGAAGCAGTCAGCAACGGTAACGGTTATAGGAAACATATTTTCTTTCTGCTTTTAATTAGAACTACCATAGCAACATTTGAAGTCACATAACTGATATGATTTGCCCGTAATAAAACGGTGACATTCAAGACCCTGATCAGTACCTCTTCTCCGGGCATGAGAACTTTTCTGTCAACAATACCCTTTAATAAGGAACACAGTAGCGTGGAATGCAAAAGAGATAAGCATAATGGAATCGGAGTAATGAATTCGGATTTTATACTATTGTAGAAATGTAAATGAATTCTTTGAACCAATATAGAATAAGTCCTTAACTATTCCCAATACACAATCATAGTAGTATAAAACACTCTTGTAAACACAGCTGACTTGTGTTGTCGCAGGCATATCAACTGGCACACATTGGGATTGCGAAAGCTCGTCGACATAGTTTCGTATTACATACAAGTATCTGTATTTTACACTTAGATGAGTTGCTATCAAACGTATTAGCTTGAGATTCTTAATTATTTTTGTCTTCGTATCTAATAATGATCTAAGGTTGCTGCCTAGTAATTGATGTTGACACAGGGCCCCAAGTTCGCTAAACCAATTAGTATCAAACGTTAAGTTTATCGGTCGATTTACTTTTGGTACATTACTAGTTCATTGCTTTTTCTATGGTTTATCAAAGCGCGCACCGTCTGCTTTCATCAATGTCATTCATTAGCATTTTGAGGGATTCGGTACTCTCGTTTCATTAGGATACTATTAATGACCACTACGCAACTGGACCTACTGGATAGGCTATTGGATTGAGCGATAGTAGAAATTTTATTATGAGTCGAATGGGTCGATCCCCGGCTTGATTAGTAGCTTCATTCATATTTTTAGAAGCTAAGCTAGCAAGATCGCAAGACAGAATTGGACATGAAACTTTGAATACCATTTATTCCCAATGAGCTCTTCTCATTTGCAAGAGGCAAAGAAATCAACCCTCCCCTTCTACCCACGTGGCTTAAAATTGCGAGGGACTTTTTTTTAAATAATGCTTAATAATAGTTTTTTTATGTCAAATAATTACTAACACTCTTGGTAACCATTCCAACCATACTTAATATTACAATGCTTCAATTTCAATTGCAATTGGCCGTCAACAGGTCAATAATTGGATCACCGAAATTGTTATATAAAACTTTTGATTATTTTAGAATAACTCTTTGTTTCAAGAAAGATTTCGGCTGCCTAATATAACTGCAGCAAATCTCCATGCATACTGGGATAAAAATGAGGAGAACATCCGGTTACACGGCTCGAATCTATTATTTTTATTTATGTATTAATGACACACTAATTATAATAATAACTTTATTAATAATACACAAGCAAATATGTTACAATATACAGGAGCTGTAGAGCTATAGTGTACCTATATCTCAAAAGACAGTACCTTCCATGACTCACAATCAGAAAATCTAGCGTAAAACATATTAAACATAAAAGCTGCAAATATAAACCAGACTTGAAATAATTCAATTCACAAATGTCATGCATGAAATCTATTTGTACCCACCGGCAAATTGTTTGAGGTATTACGCATATTTAAGCTAATATGTCTACTGTATTAAGGAAACATTTACTATCAAAAATAAAAAATATGTAAATCACCCAAACAAGGTAGACAGAAAATTACCGCTATCGAAGATTCAACGGTAGATCCAAAATGTGTCTGAGTTAGAACTGTCACAGATTTTAGCATGTGGTATTTTTGTCCTTGCAACAATGATATATAATATTCATAAATAAGCTCTTTAACAAGTCCTTTTAACATTAGCGGCGCAGACAGGGGCAACTTGCGATGTCCGATTTTCGTTCAGTAAGTTCATAATAACGTGGTGAACCCATGGTCATAGTAACATTAATTAGCAGTAATAATGGCAAAGGGTTCACCTTACTATGGAACCCGCCTATGTGTTTTATGTATGGGTAGTGTGTACGCGCATGAGTTTCTGTCTAAAGTACAAAAATATTACGTGCAAAATTTGTGCCCAGTGTATGGTGATTGGCTTACCACCTGTCATAAACCTAATAAACCTGGTGTAACGCCGATAGCGATAACATTCTCTGTCTAGTCTAGTTACAATAATTGTTAATAAATAATCACATAAAACGTAAATTAGGTTAAAGCATATAATCCATTAAGGATCACATCGTAACCTTAGTCGTAATTCTTTCTTTCTTTTTTTAATAATTAATTAATAATTTTAAAAATAGATAAATTTTTCGGCGAACGTAACACCATCTCGCATAAAGCCGTCCAAAAACACAAAAGGCATATTAACGAAAAAAAGTGAAAGTGTGCTGGAGGCGCCCGTTCACACACAGACGGACACGTGCGTACAGCTACACGCACGCAGACATCGATTTGGTCTGATTCATCGACTTGCGGATTTAGTGTCCCTAATACATATCTATATGCTTCGGTTGCTTTCCTTCAGATATTCAATAAGTGTTGTGGATTTTTTTCCGTGGGGAATAGAGGTTCAGGCTAGCCGGTGGCAGACCGGCCCGCCGTCCTTTAATTCTGGGCTCTCCCCTGCTGATGGTACCCCCTGCCTGTTATAGAAGTCGCCTCGGGTTCACTGGACGTCAAGGGTGCGGGCCTTTGTCGTCCGTAAAGGTGACCCGGGATGAAGGCGACATCGGCAAGCCCATGTCACCTTGCACTGCGAGGGCACAGGGGGAAGGGAGTGCTCTCCTTGAGCACAGTGCACCGAGGAAGGGCCGCCTCGGAGGTTTTAGTGGGTAAAAATCCCACATAACCGCCACCTTCCCCCAAAAAGAGGCGTATCTTTTTAAAGATTTCTTCCACGATAACAAAAAAAGAGGTTCAGACTATGTGATCTAAGATCTGTGGTACCTCCCAATCCAGTGATTAATCTATGTAGTTCGTTACAAAAGATAACGTCTATCATCTAGTCGATTATTGGTATAAAATAAGCTGAAGAAAAACAAATATATTTATTATATAAATATATTTACAAGCAAAAACAAAAACTGAATTCAATTCGTATCAAACGTTAAACGCTATTAGTTGCGGAAGCCATTTTTGTATTTCCGAATTATCGTAGGCTTATTACAAAATAGAATTAATCAGAACTTAACCAAAGTCCAATAAATAATTAATCATCGAAGTCGGTTGGCGTGATATTAAGTTATTCGGCCATTAGTCGCACACATTCTTCTTCTTCTTCGTCGCTTGAGTCTTTACAGACTCGTTGTGGTTATCACGTATTAGGTATCAGTGACCCGCTTCACAAGCCGCCGCCACTCCTCCCTGTACGCTGCTTTTTTCGCACATTGATGCAAGGGTACGTCCATAGCCGTTCTTATCTGGTCGGTCCATCTCATAGGTGATCTTCCCCTAGGTCTGGTGCCCTCCACCTTACCCTGTACTACCAGGCGTTCGATGGATTCGTATAGATTCGCACACATACTCGATGAAAATTTAAGACTTATATGGTTTTCTCATGGCTGCCATTGTCAGAACTGGATGAGACTAAATGAGACCATATGGGAAGCAGTTATGAGGAAAAGAAATTAATATATAATATACAGACGAATTGACAACCTCCTCCATTTTGATTTATATCTATCTATCTATATTGTACCAAGAAGATTAAGTTTTTTCGTTCGGTCTCTGTCTACCCACTAGGGTTGAAAGTGAGATCATATTTTTATAAGTAAATCTTTATCAAACTTAAAAGACAAAAACGTCTTTGTATATTTACGTGACATTCCTAAATGCGTAGTGGTTCCTTCAACTTTCTCTTCAAACATTTTATCTTAGACTTAGGACAGCCAACACTTTCAAGGTTGCCTTTTACGTTGATAAAAAACTTTAAAACGTTTTAAAAGTTTACTTTAACAAGGTGTCACTGGCTGGTCGTTAAAACTGTTCTGTCTTTAAATGTAGGTTTGCTGCTCAATAAATTTGTTTTTAAAAGCCTAAGTGTCATTCACCCGTTTTCAGCCAATACAAATTTTACTAATTGTCTATTTTAAAAAAAAAAAAATATTTGGTTAAACTGAATTTGTTGATAATATTTAAATATTTATTGTCTTGATTTAAAATTAAAAGAAATATTTTAGTGACACTAATCGGTTGTTACTCATAACATAATAAAACGGCTGTGTATTATACAGATGACTGTGACGACGTCACAGGACTGATGACAAGGGCAATGGTCGCATCAAGGGAGAGGATAGTGGACTACAACCTAAAAATGGCCATGAGAAGCAGAGACACAGCAGTCGCGGAGAAGCTAATAGCAATGCAGCGGGACGTCTGCGACGCGTGAACCGGTGCGATCTCTGGCCACCTCCAAATTTAGGCATTATATATAAAAAAAAGGACAATAGTAGCTGTAGAAGTGGCACTCTTTTAATAAATGCAGAGTGAACAATTTAAGTGTATTGGAAAAAAGCACCACAGGTTTGTGTTTGCGAACTAACAATAAAAAAAAAACATAATAAAACGATTACAGAAAAAATCAATTCTTTGCTAATATTTGGTATGAGAAATAGATGCCATATTTATTTCCTTTTTAAAAGGTTAGTTGTTAAATAAAAAGGTAATGATAAATTTATGATTTTATTAATTATACAATTAGTTTAAAAATAATTAAAACAATAAATTTACGTATTTCAAGTGGTCATAGTTGTGCATTAAATATTAAATATGGCGGAAAACAATTTCACCATTGTTCTAAAAACACGTCAAAGGTAAAATAGTTTAAAATCAACAAGTTGGGCGCTCGGAAACCAGTAAGTAGGGCGAGCGAGGCGAAAATTTCGACGTTGATACGCGAATTTAGAACAAATTTCATAATACGCAAGGGCGATATTCGCAAAAAGTTTGCGAAGCGAAAACGAAAGTCCATATCACAACGTTTTGCACAAACGAATTTGAATATCGAATTCTCGATTCTTTTTTCGATTCCTATATTTGATGCTGGTTGCAATCTGCCTAAAAAGAGCCCTATACAACTTAAAACAATAAATATATTTTTATGCGATTTATTATAATTTTACACAATTTCATTATATACTAAGAATAATTTAATAGAAGAATAATAATTTTATGAATGTAATCGTTTTGAAATGATTACTTTACGGTAATAATTATTTTTTATACAGTTGCCTTCTTGTATGTCTTACGTACTTCGATTTCGATAAATTTTTTTACATAAAAGTTAATTTATAGACTCGTTTTTTTATTTTATTTATGAAAAGCTTTTACACCTTCAAACACATTGTGTGAGGTGGTTCAGCTTATGGACCTTCGGACCGGAGAAGTCCCCTTTGAGGATGAATTCCGGTCTTTGCCGGGACCGGCCGGTTGTTGGGGTGTCCTGTCGCTGACAGATCCGGGGCACCCCGCACATAACGGCTGATGGCATTCGCGGAAGGTTTAGTGGGTAGGGGCTGCCCAGGCCGAGTACCACACATCCTCCGGGCCCACCCAGGATACCGGAGGATGGTCTATAAAAAGATTCCCCCGCGTGAACAAAAAAAAAAGGTGGTTTAGCTTGTAGGTCGCTTAGCTTGAACTATTGATAGTAACACGGCATAACGGCCCTTACGTTATCAGGATAGCCGGAAGTGAAAAACGCAGGATCGTGGAAGTTATTGGGCTTAATACCAGCAGTGGATAGGAACAAGCTGATAATGATGAAGGTCAAACTATAATAATATTTTAATATTTAGCATTACATGATATAGGACCTGGATGACCTGGATTTTTTTTGGAAAAACATGGTTTTCGGTGATTTTATTTAGATAAGAATTACATAATTATGAAATATGAATAATAATTTTCGATCTTTCCGACGAAATCCAAAAAAAAATGATGTCAAAAAAAGTTAATTACCTCCAGATTGTACGGCTCGTCTAACTCTAGATTCAACCCGCTATTTGATCCCGTTAGTGATTCCTGGCCTTAACCGACAAACCCGACAAAAGATTTAGTGCATCAACTTTGGAATGTCTGTTTGTTATATTAAAATAACTACATTTTATACTATTTTTGTCTGACTAACAGTCTGTTCCGTCTAATCTTTGGAAAGAGTTGGACCGATTTGACAGGACTTTCACTGGCAAATAGCTTAAAAACAATCGTTTTTAATCGAGGGTACCTAACAGGCACGTAGCTAATAATTTATATAATATATTTACTATATAAGTAGGATGTAATCATTTGATTTGTACAGTCCCTGTATGACTTCCGAAATTATTATGTGTTTTATTTGATAAGCATTTGTGTGTACGTATATCGTAAAATATTATCGTAAACGCACGTTTATCAAGAGACGGTCAAGGGTACAGCGCATCCTCCATTATTACAAAGTTCATTCAATAGTTTGTATAATTATGTTTATTTTAGTACAGTAGTTCTAATTTCTATGATTCAATTGAATTACGAGCCGTGGAGCGCAATGTCCGGGCGGTTGGATCAAGTTGCATAGTACGCTAGCAATCCGATTTCGATCCCCGGTGACGGAAATACATTTGCTGTTGAAATTTTATGTGCTGATTTACCATGCGCTCGGCGGTTAAGGAAAACATCGTGAGGAAACCTACATGTCTTAGAAAAAAATTCTAAAGCATATGAAGTCTGGCAATCCGCACTAGGGCCGCGTAACGAGCTATGCTCTTATACTCTCTTTAAAGAGAAGGCCTGCGCCCAAGAGTGGGACCTATATAATATACGAGCCGTGGTAGCTCAGCTGTCCGGGCTGTCCGGGCGGTTGCCTCCATTTGCATAGAACGCTAGAAATCCGAGTTCGATCCTGGGCGGCACCCAGCCATGAATTTATCGCAATTTTAGGTCGTTAGGAAACCTACATATGTGTCATGTGTGACAATCCGCACTAGGCGTGGCTTCCTTTATTCTCTCTTTGGCCTGTACCATTCCAACTAAGCTTCACATTCAACAATCTGGATCGCTACAGACACACAAAGCATCCATTCCCGACCGCAGGAGGCCAAATTATCCTTGCGCGTTACCGCTATTTTATAGGCAGCCGCCCCTTAAATGTTAAGAGCGTTGTTGGAGTTTCTTCGGCCACTTCTTCTTCTAGCGCCAACGCTTCTCTAAGCTAGCTTAGATTATTCGTGAAATAGCAAGTGACCGACCCATGGTGCCATAGTAATTGTCTGTAGAGGTTCAGGCTAAGCGGCATAAAGAGCTATGCCATCTCTCAATCCGGTGAAGCTGTTACGGTCAACTTCTCTGGTTAATTTGTGAAGTTCGCTACGAAAAAAGGTGTTAGGAGATGGTTCACGTCAATAGTCAATAGGCGCTATATCCAGACAGTAAAAAAAGTCAGTGTGCTTCAGATCACACGAATTAAGTAAAACTTTTTTCGCTCCATCTATGTATAAGTGTGTTAATAATTACATAATATATACACCATTGTCCAGGGGAGAAAGAAAATGCGCGCGCACTGCTCTCTCTTGCTTCTACAGTGTCATACAGACAACAGGCCTGCACTGTCTTAGATAAATGAAACTGAACTCTCTATCTTCACTAAAACACATCTCCCTATCAACTGGACATGACTTCAGGGGATTACACTTTTCGTCACATTCGATCACACTTTTCGTCACATCCGATCACACTTTTCGTAACATCCTATCACACTTTTCGTAACGCGGAATGAGTTACGAGAAACCAAGTCAAGTTTTACCTAAAATACAGACGCATTAAAAACTCACCTCTATTAAATTAGGTCAAAGAAAAACTTCTCAAGTTCGTGTCACGTGTTTGAAATATTCGTGAAACGTGCCCGAATTCTCAACTAAAATTTCCTTCACCGCCGGGCACGTGGTAAGGACGTGTCATATTTAACATAAAAATGTGTAAATCCAATCGCCTTATAATAACACTTATTAAACTATTGAGTTTAACTTATTCGATCCATTTTAAACTCTATCACATTTGGGGAAGATTCAAAACATTCTAAATTACGCGGCGATGCGCTTCGAGTCACGTTGTCTTGTTTATTATTACCTATCAGGCGAATATAGACTTTATGCCCCTTGTTTTAAAAACGAAATGAAAATTTCGATAAACGTCCAACAGATAATACTACGCACTGATTAATAAACGATTGTAGTATTTACTACGGCGTTACAAAAGAAATGAAGGCTATAGACGCCAGAAGAGTGAGCTTGTTATGAAAAGTGTGATCCGTCGAAGCGAACGGAAGTTGAGAGGGAGATGTGTAACGTTTCGTTTACCTTAGACACAGTGCCTATTGTATGTATCACAGTGTAGGAGCAAGAGAGAGCAGTGCACGCGTATATTATCTTTCTCTCTTAAACAATATATACCTGATATATTATACATATAATTATATATATATATATGGTCTTTTTTTCATTATTTGATATTGATTAGATTTTTTTTAATAGAAAGCTAGCAATATTTCTTTTTTTTTCAGAAATATTTCTAACATTCTTGTTAACCATTCCAACTAAGCTTAAGCTTGTGCTAGGAGATGATTCACGTCAATAGTCGAATGGTGGATTCGAACCCACGACCTTACGATTCGCAGACCGTACCCTAAACCGTTACGCTATTGATGCTTCAACAATATAATTGATAGCAATGTATCGGCATATAATATATGTCGTACGAGATTAAAAACAGCAACAATTGAAACAATATTAGATCATTGGAAAACATAGTGCCACAACTGAAGTAGCGAATTAACTTTTTAACTCGTTAGCCGCATGTTTCCTCAACAAAAGAATGGCTATCGCGATTATAAAATCTACTTAGATCACTTAATTATGAACTAATTAGTAACTAACCAAATCAAGGCAAGTAAAAACGTAGTAAGTGACACATGTGGCCATTTTCACTTTTTTACGTCGTCGGAATCAGAAAAAAAAGACGAGTCGAATGATATATGACTTGTAACAATTAGATGAAAAATAGCGAAAATAGGATTTTCAAGATTGACACTTTTCTTTTATTTTTTGTACTGTACAAAGATTTTAATGTCGTTGTACAATACTTATACAGCAAAAAAATAATAAATATTGTGTCCAAAAACCACATCTCTAGGTCCACAAACACGAAAGATATAATTTTTTTTTAATAACTTAAAATGTTTTTCGGCTCTGGTGAACAATTTTGTGGGTTACTACGTTTTTGTTTTCCAGCGCTGAAATTAAGCAATTGAATTTCCGTAGCTCAGTGTCCAGGCGGTCGCCTCAAGTTGCGAAGTACACTGTTAACACGAATTCGAACCCCACTGGTGACATCAAAGAAATTCCTAGTTTAACTATGCCCTTATACTCTCTTCACAGACAAGGCTTGTACCAAACAATGGGACATATACATAGGGTGTACCTTAAAGTCTTCTTCTTCTTTGTCGTTCCCTCATTTCTGAGGATCGTGGTCACTAGGGCCCCTAAAATGAACAATCTGCCTCCATCGGTTTCGGTCCGAGGCAGTCACCAGCTGGTAGAGATTAGGAGAGGAGATGGCACCTTTTACTTGGTCAGACCATCGTGTTGGCGACCGGCCTCTTGTTCTCTTGCCTTCTGTATTGCCAACGATGACCAGCTTTTCAAGGTTGCCATCCCCTCTACGCATTATATGCCCGAAATATGACAGTACGCGCTGTAGACACGTAGTGGACAATCTGGTCTTTATGGCGAGCTGGGAGAGAATAGATACATTTGTGCGCTTGGCAGTCCACGGTATTCGTAGCATTCGCCTCCAGCACCACATCTCGAATGCATCTATTCTCTGTCTTTCTCTTGCTCGAATTGTCCACGTCTCGACTCCATACAGAAAGATCGGGAATATTAATGCTCTTACTAACGGAGCCTTTGTTCTATAGCTTATTCCTTAAACTCTATTTAACATCTAATGTTACCATTTGATCCTTGCAATAAATTTGTTATGGATATTGAAAAAAAATTACAGCTAAAGCGAATGAAGCTTATTTTTACGAATTGAAAGTGTGTATTTGTTTTTTTTTCTGTGTATAAACTAGTGCTTGACCACGATCCCACCTGATGTTAAGTGGTGATATAGTCGATGGTACGCGCTAGCTTAGTAAGTGCCTATTAACTCGTAAAGGCTCCCACGTTGTACTTCGTCGGAAAGACTAACACCAGCAACTTGTTCCAGTCCTTTCCTGTACGCACGATGAACGATGAACCAAAAAAACAAACTATGAAAAGTTGGAGATCCGCCGAGTGTCCAAAGGTCCGAAGGTAGATTGGGGATCGGAACGGCGGAACTAACTCTTGTATCAACTCTTTAATTGAAATTGAGAAACTGCTAAATAACTGGCCAGCAAATTTATTACTTTTATAGTGTGCGAGGTTTTTAAATTAAAAAGTGAACTTTGACATACAACTGGCTGCCAACAGTGTATATATTTCATAATTTGATAGGCACGTGACTAAACAATGCGATAATTTATGCGTAATTAATTGTAAGTCATCACATTTACAACTATAAGTTTATACCTAATGAAAATTTTCTAAAAACAATTCGAACACGTGCTTTCCGGACACGTGAGCGAAAGGGAAATATTTATTATACACTAAGTTCTACACGCAACACTATGCATGCTACTTTACAGTGTGGCCAGATTAAAAATATATATATTCGTAATTGTGCAACCATTACACTACAAGCAATAAAAATGCGTAATAAATATAAATAAATAAAATTATTTTATAATTAAATTTATTAGTTTTTTGAAAGATATTTTTTAAAAATTTTATTCTATTGTTAAAATAAATAAATTTGATTGGAATGTAACTTCACCGCATTAAAAAATTCTATTTAAAAAAATATTTTATACTGTATTTTTTTATAATAACTCTTATTTTTCAACATTATTATAACGTAGACTATTTTTGAAAGATTTTTTAGAACTAGTTTCTTTATTTTTCTAAAAATATTTTAAATTAAACTTTAATCATATGGAATATGGCTCTTTTTCCTTTTCTACGTCCCATATATATTATTATTATAAATAAAATTAATTTATATATTTTTTAAATGTATTAATTATTGAAAAATAATACTTTTAAATATTTTATTATAATTTATTTTAAATACTACTTACCATTTATTTTTAATATTTTTAGTAAAAATTTCAAGTTTTATTTAACATTTAAAATAATTCAAACATTACCCGGTAATATTTTAAAATGAAAATCTACTGGTGTCAAAACATATCCAAAGCACGACGGCGGCAATAAACAAATTGCATATTCTAGTGATAAAAACAAAACCCTTCGAGTGCGTGATTTACGACTTTCCTCCACACATGTACAAGTTACGCACACATATACAAACAACGCACACAAAAGAAATGTAACACACTCACCAATGGTCAAAGCGAATGATCAGACGCATGAGGCCCTCCCAATTGCAGCATTGATCGACACAGCTCCGTAATCTCAGGGTGATTAAGATTTATTAGATGCACGTACATTTGCTTGTGGAGGCTCAGCTCCCCTGACACAGCCTCCAGCCTCTTAAGCAGCGTCTCTTTTTCTCTCAGAAGTGTTTTTACTTTTTCCTCCACTTCCCTGGAACGCACTTTGGCTTTCTCGCGCGATTTCCTCACTGCTATGTTATTGCGTTCCCTCCTCCTCCGGTATTCGTCTGTGCCCTTGTCGATCACCTTCCCAGAGGATCGTCTAGGTGGTGCTGGCTTGTGTTTCAGCAGGGGAGGTAGCAACGGCGCTCCCAAAGGAGGCAATGGCGTGAAGCCACCTCCGTAAGGTCCGCTCACACCCACAGGCGGCTGGGGGTTATACTGCCCTGTGTACTGAGCACATGTGACAGATCTCCTGAAATCGTGAGGTTCCGGGGGTTCTTCTTTAATTGGTGGCGCTTGTTCGTGAGGATTTGACTGAACTGGTGCATACGATGCTCCGGAATGAACAGGCTGGGGCATGTAAGCGAGGGTGGTCCTGGCGAATGGTCTTTGTTGAGGGGAGCGTCCCCCCGGTAGTATCTCCTGGAATAGGGCCATGGTCTCCTCACCGCGGAACTGGTCCTCGATGAGGTGCTGAAGGTCGAGGCTGATCTCCTGTCCATTGAGCTCATCGAGATCCGGTGGCGGGAAGGGTGTTCTCTTGTCTTCCCCAACCTTCTTGAGGTCGGGTTGGGGCGGCGGCGGAGGGGCCGCGGCCGCATCGTACATCTGTGGCGACTCCATACCGCCCGGGCCAATCCCAGGCCCTGCGGCGCCGGCCCTGTTCTCCACTGCGCACTGGTTGGACGTCACAATGCACATGCACGACACTCGCGTGGCGCGTGCGAACGCGTCGGAGTTTTAACGCGGACTGATGTTGCGCGCGCGTCGAGCAAGGTTGCCGGAAGGAAGCGCTGAAGCCGCGCTGAAAGTTCGCGGGTAAAAGTTTTTTTTTTATTAAGGCGTACGCACACCGCCGCGGCCAGTATTAATGGAGCCGATACGTTGACCTATTAAGCGTAATGATACATACATTAGACGCTTGTGAGAACATAATTTGTAAATTCTAATTTGTACAATGATTTGTTGTTTCTTCGAACTTTAATTGTTTATTTTTAAATTATTAATTAATAAAGCTTTAATGAATAAGATTTATTTTTTGTACAGACATTTAATCTATAATTATCAGAATAATTAAATTGCTTTTTTTATAGTTTTTTTAAATTAGTATTTATTTTATTAATTTTTATTTAATATTAATTATTTTATTGTACTTACAATACGGTTTACGGTTTGAAGGAAATGTATTTCCTTGATAAGAATAACAAAAATACTCTTATTTAAGGTAAATACACAATTATATAAATTTAAGGTAATCGTTACAGTTTTAGGAACATGTTTAAGGTATATAAAATAATACATTTACAACAACCAAAAATAATAAAATTACTATTTTTTTTTTTTTACATCAGTTCGGATTATTAGATTAGTATTTATTACCTTTATTTTATTATATTATTAATAATGAATTAATTTATTTAATTTATTAAATTTCCCTGTTTATTTATACTATTATACAAAAATAGTTGTATCGTTTTTATATTTTAAATTTTCATTTATTAATTTAGAATAAGTAAGAAACAGCTTATTGCCTTACACTGGGGACAACAATTTTAAATAAACTAGCGTAATCAGCTTCGCCGGGCTAGATTTTGCTTTATTTTATTTAAACAATAAACTTATATTATTAAATATTTAATTTAACTCCACAATAGCCTAACGGTTTAGGGTACGGCCTGCGAATCGTAAGGTCGTGGGTTCGAATCCACCATTCGACTATTGCCGTGAACCATGTCCTAGCACAAGCTTAAGCTTACTTGGAATGGTTAACAAGATTGTTAGTAATATTTCTGAAATAAAAAGAAATGTTGCTAGCTATTCAAAAAAAAAATAAAAAAAATAATAATTTCTCTCCGTATTCATTCTCTTCTATTCTCCTCTCGAGCGTGTGAAAATCGAATAACACAAGGGTACCCCCGGTGAGGGGTAACCTCGGCTTGGACGGTTAGGCGTAAGCATTCTGATCGGAGGGCGTTGGAGAGGGCCATTTTTTATTGGGAAGGATGTTTTTCAAGAGTAGTTTGATAAGAGTTTGGTTAGGTTCTGATTAATTCTATTTCGTTATCTTCCTATTCTATTTTAATTATTCCGCGTAAATATACTTGTCGTCATTAAAATAATCGATTTAAAACATCTATTTCCAAAATTATTAAAACAAACAGCCAAACACTAAACAATCGATAAGAGGTGATGATTAGACATCAAGAAAACACTATCGTCACGGACTATTCGTAACCGTTATCAGTACAATCGGAGGCGTATTACAAATAACTCGATATCGTGTGATAGACGAGTCGATTACGGGCGAACAGACGTGTTGTCAGTGATTGTACGTGGACAATCACCTTAACGGTGATGAAAAGGCCATGGTGCAATAACTGGAATAGAGAAAGACAGAGAGAAAAAAACCGAATGTGTTTTAGACCACACAATTGAAGTAACACTGCATTAGCTCCATCTATTTGTATGAATGGACAAAGACATTTTATTTATTGGTATCATAACACACAAACACATTACATACAAAATATAACACAATACAAATAAAGAAAGGAATGCCGACAAATGCATGATAACATTGGACACCGTCTCAGCATGTGCTGATATTCAGTGGTGTCCAGAACTACCCAATGTCGTGCACGCAATAATACTTTACGTGGCATTCATACAGTTCTACATAACAAATATATAATACGTATATAGATTAGGTTAATGGTTTTTTAAACATGCCAATACTTACTTATGTATTCTATGTATACTTATGTATTGTATACAATAATATAATAGATATACATAATATTTAATATATGTATAATACGATTGTCCAAGAGCTGCTACTTCTTCCTACAGTGTGATACTGACAATAGGTCTGCACTGGCTTTGATATAAGAAACGTAACTGGCTATGAGAGAAAGAAAGAAAATGTGTGCTCGCATCTCGCTTGCTCTTACAGTAACTTATACCTCCATCTCAACTTCCAGGCCCGATCACACTTTTCGTGACGCTTTCACCAACTCACCCCCCGTGCGTAAAGTGATTTACTGTATAAAAAGAAACCAAGATGGCCTCCCCTTTTTCTTACGAAGTATCACACCTTCGCATGATAGCAATAAGGCTTCAATAGAGAGTCACATTTCTCATACGCTTTTAAAAAAGATAAACGCTTATAAAGGCATTGCTAGCAGTAATTGCATGCAGGTCCGCTGGTTCCCTATATATTCTAGAAAGTCCTTGCATTTTGGAGAGTGTGCTTAGGAACTACATAATCTAATTCCCCCATCCCCATTCCATTATCGGACTTCAAGACGCTCTGCAGGATTTCATCCTTTTGTTGTGAACATCCCTCAAACCCGAACGAAGCGCTTTGCTTCGTCTTTCAAAGGACTGGAATAGTTTGCCCGCGTCTGTCTTTCCTTCCAATTACAATGTGGGTATTTTCAAGAGTAGAGATAGGCATTTACTAAGCTAGTGCGCCTTACCATCCAGGATTCCATTTTACTTAACATAAGGTGGGACCGTAGTCGAGCAATGGCTTAGAAAGAGAAAACTTATGACAGAACTGGACGGAACCTTCAGTATTGCAGGTGACCCATTGAGCCAACTCTTCATGAGTTGGACCGGCAACACTTCTCACATCTGGCGAAACGCTGTAGTGACCTCCATTTCTAGAGCCTTCAATTCGACCTCATCCCGTGTTTAGGTGTTTCAAACAATACCTTTATAAGCCCTTATCTTTTTAAAAGCGTATAAGAAATGTCACTCTCCACTGAAGCCACGTCTCATAGCAACCACCTACGTGCTGTGTAAACTTCAAATGGAAACTAAACTAAGCCTAATGGCACGTAACTGCCACGTGTTTTATATCACACTTATATACGTATGAAAAGACATTATTTATTTCTAGTTATAGTCAATTTCAAAGTGTCAATAGCCTAATTAGGCTTAGAGCACGGTCAAATCGTAAGGTTCGAATCCACCATACGACTATTGGCGTGAAACAACTCCTAGCACAAGCTTAAGCTTAGTTGGAATTGTTAACAAGAATGTTTATTTAGCGTACCCAGCCCGTTTCGCTTGGCTAGATTTTGCTTTGTCCCGGGACGTGCTCTCCTTGAGCACAGTGCAGAGGGGCTCCGGTGCGTTCCACTGGAGATCCCGGAGCCCCTCGTCATGCACCAAGGAGGTTTTAATGGGTAAGCACCCCACATAACCGCCGCCTTCCCCCCCGAAGGGGTGCGGTATTTATTATATATCAACAAAAAAAAAAGATTTTGCTTTATTTTATTTAAACAATAAACTTACATCATTAAATATTTAATGTAACTCTCACAATATATTAAATTATTCATTTTTCTCCGCATTCATTCTCTTCTTGAGCGGGTGAAGATCATTACCTACACCCATGTACATATCAATAAATACAATATCATTCTTATCATTTATACAAAAACATATCGGGCTCAAGTTAACGACAGAAATAAATGTACGACTTATTGTTGGACAGTTCAAAAAGATCGTCCGATCGTCACCAAACTTTACAGGATTACTCGCCAGGTCAATCTAAAGATTCCCTGCTTGTTTCATTGAAATCTATCCAGCCGTTTAAGAGCCTATAAGGAACAAACCCACACACTTTCTCTTTTATACATATAAATTATTTGCATATTGAGATCTGAGAATCGGCTACTATTTTTCAAATCCTGTGATAACGGTTGTCCACCCCTATCATTTTTTTTTATATCTAGACTTTTTTTTAATTGTGGCATTAAAAATACATTTCTACAACCCTAAATCCTTCTATCACTTTTTAATATTCATTTCAGTAATGTAATTATTTTTCATCCCGCTCGATAACTGATTAATCGACTAATGACTGTTTGATGCTGCTACGACAAACATGATCCATGGCATATGCTGGAATATGAATCATTTGTTACCTTGCATGGTCGATGGAAAATTTAATTTTTAAATTTTGACTACCACAATAATCACTAAAATTAATTGAATGGCAAAACAATGTTTGCCGGGTCAGCTAGTTGTTACATAGATATAATTATTATGGTTACGAAATAGCCGTGAGCCAAAATAAAGGGTCGGTTAAGAAAGCTTGAATATCTCGTAAGATAAAGACGCTAGCTAACTGAAATAAATTGTGCATGATAGACAATTAAATATCCTATATATTCAAACCGAGATATTCAAACTTTCTTAACCGACCCTTTATTTTTACTTACGAGTGTTTATTGGGAAAATAATATACAAATACATTATAAACATAATATATTAAAATAAATTAAAAAAGGAAGAAGTCACGGACAAATAGGATATGATCCCAACATTGGCGACCGTTTCAGCATGCGCTGTCACGTTTCACAAGGCTGCCAGAGCGCTGAATTTCAGCGGTGTTTCTTTTCTCTACGTAATAAGCTTGCCGAAAAGCGGAGAACAACGGCAATTAGTTATAAAAATTAAATTCCCGCTGCCAGCGTTGCCGCATGTTGCGAAATAAAATCGAACATTTCGCAGTAATCCGTGAAAAATGTCGACTGGCTTCTCAGTGCCCAGCACGTGACTGATTAAAGCGTATTTTAAATCTTATATTTATGAGTAGAAAAGAAATAACGGACTTCAAATCAATACTACGCTAAAAAGGACCCAAAATTGTGAACACGTGATGCCATTGTCAGAATCGGACCAAATGCAACATATTACACCAGTTTTTATATAAAAAAGAGCCATCAAAATCGATTCACCCAGTCATCAGGGAACAAACATAAAAAAAACACACACACAGACATATTGAGAACTCTTTTTTTGAAGTTGGTTGATAAATAGAAGCGACGGTACTTTGAAAATAAATTGTAAGTAACATGTCATTACGATTAAACAATAACTGTTGAACTCATCTGTGCCTATATCCTAGGCATTCGCTGGAGCCCTAGTAACAGCCCCGACTTGTAGTGGGGGTGCGGTGAGCGGGCCGACCGCCCGCGTTGTGACGCAATCTTACCGACACCGCAATGTGATCGGATCGTTTCGTATTGGCCCGTGATACTAAGAGACTAGTACTATCGACCAGTATATTTACCAGTAAATACCCGACTTCTAATCAAATGAAATGTTATCCGCCTGCTGGTCGTCAATCGGGCACATTCGTGGAGGGAGCACCGACCATACTCCGCACCTGATCCAACTAACTCTCATCAAACCTTTGCAGTACATACTTTTCAATAAAAAAATAATCATAGAATTTGGTTAACCTTTTTTGAAGTCGGTTGACAGAAAATATATCAAGTATATTTACGAGCAAACACAAACACCGACTTCAAATCGAAACAAAACGCTAAATTTGAAGATAAATCTATATATATATAAAAGAGAAAGTGTATGTTCTATATAGGTCCCGAAACGGTCTGATTCCAATGAAACTTTCAGGGAATCTTCAGATTGACCTGACGAGTAATCCTGTAAAGTTTGGTGACGATCGGAGCACTCCTCTTTTTGAACTGTCAAACAAGCCAAACGTCGTACGTTTGATATGTTTTTGTATAAATGATAAGAATGATATTGTATTTACTGATATGTACATGGGTGTAGGTCACCTGCTGGAGAAGAGAATGAATATAGAGAGAAATTAATAATTTAATCTATTGTGAGAGTTAAATTAAATATTTAATGATAAAATAAAGCAAAATTTAGCTCGGCGAAGTGGGCTGGGTACGTTAGTTTTAAAAAAATTAAAATTATATACAAATTATAAACACATAAGTGCTTTGGTGACTTATATATTATATTTAAGTTATTAATATATTAGTTAACGAAGTAAGTGTTTAGCCAGCCTCAATGGCCAATACGCGATGGCGAGGCGTCGCGGTGACTGGGTAAGTAGGCGAACGACAGCAGAAAGTGGTTGCCGATGGTGACGCAACCGCGCTGGTAACCCAGTCAGCGGCGGAACGACCGTCTCGACGGTGCCCGACGGTGGCTCGACGGACGGTACCCACTTCCTGTAAAGTACACGGGACGTTTTATTTATTTAATCTTTTTTTGCACCATAGATAACTAACGAGACATAAAACGACTTCAAATCGCAACGAACTTTAAACGCACGGACGCCATCTTTGTATTTCCGAATTATTGAGAAATAACGAAATAAAACAACCAAATTTTTATCAAACTACACTTTGAGTACATAATTTTTATATAAAAAAGAATCAACGAAATCGATTGGCGTGATATCGATTTATTCGTCCATTTGTGACTTACTTAATGTAAATTTAAGACTTGTATTGGACCATATAGACCAGTATTTAAACACTAGTTTTCAAACAAAAAAATAATCCTCAAAATATGTTTACCCAGTCGAAAATTATATTTAACAAAAAAAAAAACAAACGAATTGAGAACCTCCTCCTATTTTAAAGTCGGTTGAAAAAGAGCTCAAAAAGGCGCTTCTTTATGCTACACATCACAGACCCACTAAAATATTTTTAGACGAAAGTTTCTGTCCATACAAAGGTTGTCTGGAAGAGATCGCTCTTAGCGATAAGACCGCCCATTGCGCATGCAATGACCTTGTCTAATGTAAAAATTGTATTTACTATTTCTGTGATGTATTTTGTTTTTAATTGTTGCGCAATAAAGAATATTCATTCATTCATTCATTCATTCATTCATTCACTCATTCATTCATTCATTCAATCATTCATTCATTCATTCATTCATTCATTCATTCATTCATTCATTCATTCATTCATTCATTCACTCATTCATTCATTCATTCATTCTCTGTCAGTCTTCCTTGGGGTAGAGACGGGTGCAAGTTTAGAGAAAAATAAAAATCCATAAATAAATTTATACCTTTTTTTATGACGAACTACACAGATTGACCAGAGAGGCTGGCCTTGACTGCTTCACCGGATTGAGAAGTGGCACAGCTCTTAGGTCGCTTAGTCTGAACCTCTATTGCTAGTAACTCGACACAAGGGTCCCCCCGGTAAGGGGTAACCTCGGCTTGGACGGTTACTATGTTACGCGTAAGCATTCCGATCCGAGGAAATTTATACTTAACCATAAAATTTATATGTAACAACCACCTGCACCCAGCGGTGTTACCAGCGATTAAAAATTATTTAAATTTTTCTAAAATAAAAGTTCCTAGACCATTTGAATATACCGTACGAATATACCAAAATCGTCTTGTTGCGACTAATCTCTGGAACGGCTCGACAAATTTTGACGTGACTTTCACTGGCAGATAGCTGATGTAATAAGGATACCATACAACGTGGCAATGCTAATGGGCACGCTGCCAAGCGACGACGGTTTGGCACAGTTATATTTTTTGTACCTATTAAATTATAAATATTTCTTTTTTTAGTTAGTATTAGAAATAAGTTAGGTACTTAAATTTAAATAATTTTTTATAATTTTTAATCGCGCGTAATATTGCGGGGCGCTAGTATATTTTATGAATCTAGAGGGATAGGGACAACAAATAGTAAATTTAAAACTATTTTTTTAGTTTAATTATATATCTAATTTATAAATATATAATACAATAAATAATTATATATGTGGACGTACGAAGTTATCATCGTATCACATATCCTGTACCATACAACCAAGTATATTTTACTAGTATAAATAATAATCGACTACAAAAAAAAAATAATTGAAAATGTTTTAGCGTCAGTGACAGAACAAACATTCGAAAACTCCCTTTAATCTCTCAGTTTAATTTCTGAAGTATCGTAGTTATGTTACGAAGTTCTGATAACTTTAACCGTCAGCAAAAATAAAGAGTCGGTTAAGAATGTTTGAATCTCGGAAGATAAAGTCGCTAACTGAAATAAATTGCTATATTACGATTAATACTCTACGACCTCCTACCTAATGATATCCCGCGCCCCATAGACTTCAAATCTCAACTCTCTCTTGTCAACTCTCCATTTGTCTATATTTTATGTTCATTCATTAACAAAAATAACATTAGAATATAGAATATAGTTTGTCTGTCTTTTAACTGACTAACCGTATGTATATATTGTGTATGTTTCTATTGTTTTAGATATATCAACAGTAAGCATCGTCTTTGGAGATCCCGGAGCCCCTCACCATGCACCGAGGAAGGGCCACCGGGGAGGTTTTAGTGGGTAAAAACCCCACATAACCGCCGCCTTCCCCCCTGAAGACGGGGTATCTTTTTGAAGATTTCCTCCTCGTTAACAAAAAAAAAGCATCGTCCGGAATTGTCTCAGCAGTATTTTTTTTGAGTTTCGTTTCTCGTCCGTCACGAAGCCCGCTTTTTAGTGCAGTTTAACGTCACACTTGGACATTGGCGAAATCTAAATGGAAACGCCATCAACAAAAACAATTGAATTGAATTGACAATTAAATATGCTTAAAATAAAATATTTTTATTAATTTATTTATATTTAATTAAAAAAAACATAAACTTAAATTAAAAAGAATATCTTACGTTAACTTAGATAATACATTATTTTTTATTAAATTTTATTTATTTTAAAATTTTTGCCTCCATGTGGCAACACTAAGTACTAAAATTGAAAACGTAAGATTTGTCTATTTTACAATTTTCTAAGTAAAAAAAGCCTATACTTCCCGTGTGGTCCCATTTAAATTAGATCCAATTCTGACAATAGGCTCGATGAAAAACCAAATCAGCCTTAAATTTGCAACAAGTTTGTGCACCACAAATGGACGAATAACACAATATCTCGCCAAGAGATTTCGATGATTCATTTTCTAATGGAAAGAATGTACTTTAAGAGTAGTTTGAGGAAAGAATAAAATTTAGGTTACGTTCCGATTTAAATTTCGTAATATTACTACGATAATTCGGAAATACAAAAAGGGCGTCACCGCGTAACAGCGTCTAACGTTCGATTCGATTCGAAGTCGGTTTTTGTTTTTACTCGTAACAATACTTGTAATGACTCATGTTGATTAGTGTAAAAAAATTGTAAATCAATGACGTCATCAGATGAAAGCAAAACAATTGTTAGTTATTCGTTAAGTGACATTAAAATAAGCGGTAAGTAGTTACTTAATTGAGTAGGAAATATAATTCCCGAGAAGTCTTTGATGAAAAGTATATAGCAACATTTTAATTAGATTTTTTTTCGAGAACCAATGTTTTAGTATGTGATTTTTTCGTACTTAAAAACATTAAAACACTTATACAATAATTTTCTCGTTAAAACGTCAATCAAAATGACTTATAAAATTAGAATTGTTTTATGGAACAACAGTAAACATTTTATAGAATGCATGAAAGAATGGCAACGTCTCAAAACTCGAACGGCATCGAGGCGTTAGTACCAGGACGTCAGCGCGGCGGGCGGTTATGCAACCGAGCGAGCCCACTCTCACTTTCGCGAACGGGAGGCCGCAGCGAGCTTTGTACTCCTAATGTCATCCGCACCGCTTCCATTTTATGGCCGCCTGGTATCGAGTTATGGAACAAAGCAATATTTGTCGTATGTTTTTGATGTAAAAAAACATCTTTCTTTACTTGCTTAGTTAGTTTACTTACTTAGGGAGTGGTGAATGTCGAGATCGTTACAAAAAAATGTGATCGGGCGAGGTGAATGGAAGTTGAGATATAAGTTAGTGAAGATAGAAAGAGAGAGAATTTTTTTCGTATATTATATTATGTATAGATGGAGCTAAAAAATTTTACTTCAGTCGTGTAGTCTCTAAGTACACTCGTTTTTTATTGTTTGTTTGTGCCTATATGCCTAATAATGCCAATAAATCTAGAAAAATAATCCTATAGATTTTTTATAATATAAATTTTCTAGAGTCCCGACCGACTTCAAAAAAGTAGGACGTTCTCAATTCTGCGGTCTGTTTTTTTCGCAGCGCATAAATGCATTTAAAAATCTATATTTTCATTTATTCCTCAGTTATGATTTCATATCGATAAAGGTCCCATATGAATTTTGTTGAGATAGTACCTTAGGCTCCGAAAATATACAAGGGAATTCCTAAAAATGTATTGAAACCATGGTTAATAATTGTAGCATCTTATATTTTATTAGCGTACCCAGCCCGCTTCACCGGGCTAGATTTTGCTTTATGTGATTAAAACAATAAACTTACATCATTAAATATTTAACTCTCACAATATATTAAATTTTTCATTTCTCTCTGTATTCATTCTCATGAAGCAGACAGCAGTTGCCAAATCTCGTGTCAAAGTCCCAAGTCAAAAGGTCTTGCGAGTTAAAATTCCACAAAGCATCTATTCGCGACCGTCGGAGGTTGCGAAAAATCCTTGCACGTTACCGCTTTTTTATGGGCCGGCCCCACCCCTTAGAAGTTAGGAGCGTTGCTGGAGTTTCTTCGGCCACTTCTTCTCCCAGCGCCAACGCTTCCCGAAGTGGCACTCAAAGTTTTTAGCTTTTGAATGTCCCTTGGATTATCCGTGAAATAGCAACCGACCGAGTCGTGGTTCGGCCCTCTCGGGCACTTTTGGATCGGAATGCTTACGCGTAACATAGTAACCGTCAAGCCGAGGTTACCCCTCACCGGGGGGACCCTTGTGTCGAGTTACTAGCAATAGAGGTTCAGGCTAAGCGACCTAAGAGCTGTGCCACCTCTCAATCCGGTAAAGCAGTCAAGGCCAGCCTCTCTGGCCAATCTGTTTAGTTCGTCATAAAAAAAAGAGTTAATTTTTTTTATCGAAGTATAATCTACAATTGATTTTAAAAATGAAAAACGCTAAATAAGGCTAAATCTGTGTTCGTTCCTTTGTTATACCTCCTTTGTCGATTCATCTAATGAAATTCAAATTTATTTGTTGAAATGTAAATATCATTCTGCTCTCTAACATTGTATTACATGAATATCAAAAGACCGTTTTTTAGAGCGAATGCGTAAATCTAGTAGGTTAAATATATTCGGCTTGGAAACAGTTTAGTAAACGATAGGATAACTATAGCCGTGAGCGAAAAGAAAGGGTCGGTTAAGAAAGTTTGAATATCTCGGAAGATAAAGACGCTAGCTAACTGAGCTAACTGAGCCTCCAGAGTATTGCTCTTAGTATTGCCTCCAGACCAACAATAAATACTAAAATTTAAAAATTCAATTTTAAAAATTTCAAACTTTCTTAACCGAACTCTTATTGCGACCTACTAACCTTTTTGTTAACGTAGAGGAAATCTTCAAAAGATACCTGGTAGGTGGCCCTTCCTCGGTGCATGGTGAGGGGCTCGGGATCTCCGCACCGGAGCCCCTCTGCACTGTGCTAAAGAGAGCATCCAGGGGCGGAGGAGGTAGCTCTCTTCCCCTATGCCCTCGCAGTGCAAGGCGACACGGGTCAGCCAAAGTCGCCTCCTTCCCGGGTCCACCTTCTCGCCCAGTGAACCTGAGGCCCCTTTTAGTCGCCTTCTACGCCAGCCAAGGGAATCCATAGTCTTATTCTTGAGACCCCAGAACTACAGGGCTGCCGACCTACTAACCTTACGTATTTTTGCTCACGAGTGTATATTCCCATTGTATAAAGGTTAACAATTATTACTCCAGTGGGTTTTGAAAGGTAAACAAGACACCATTACATCAAATTCTTTAACACTTTCTTATTAACCGACATCAAAAAGGTTCTCTTTTTAACCAACTTCAAAAAGGTGGAGGTTGTCAATTCGACCGTATTGTTTTTCTTTATTTATGTTACCTCAGAACTCTCGACTGGGTGAATCGATTTTATTGATTTTTTCTTATTTGAAAGCTGTGCCTTTTATAGTCTAATTTCAATTCTGGACCAAAGTTCTGACAGTGTCATCCGTGAGAAAACCATACCATGCCAACCGATTTCGATTTATTCCTACGGTACATCCGTCAAGTCTTCAAGGGTAGTTTGATGAGAGTTTGGGTAAGTTCTGATTTATTTTATTTCCTAATTCGGAAATACAAAAAGGGCGTCCGCGCCTAATAGCGTTTAACGTGTTATTCGATTTCAAGTCAACAAAACACATAATAGAAAATAGTTCACGAGAACGTGTTTTCATTAATCGTATAAGTCACACACAAATTTTATCGTATGCAATCGGACTAGAGTTACCAGGAGAACAAAAATCACAGGACATATATTTTAAGCCGATTTAAAAAAAGTAAAAGTCTGTTTTTTGTCCATATGGTTTTAATAAAATAGCTACCGACCGAGTCGTGGTTCGGCCCTCTCGGGCACTTTTGGATCGGAATGCTTACGCGTAACATAGTAACCGTCAAGTACCGCGTAACACAGGTTCAGACCTAGCTACCGCTAAAGCGGACCTTTCAATCCCGTGAAGAAGTAAAGACGAGCATCTCTGGCCAACTGTATAGTTCGTCCAGTCTGTATTCGAAGTTATACTTCTAAAGGCGCGTTATAAAATAATTATGACAGTAACAAAAAATTCCTACATCCTACAACACTAATAATATGGCTTATGCAGAACAATTACGACGACATAGAAAAATTGGTAATTATAAATTGATAGTTTTTTATATCATGCATACACGTTACGTTGCATGTAATACACATTCACACATATTTTTACCCTTAGCTATGTTTCTTAACTTTTTTCCTTCTTTCTTAATAACATTACGTTCAAATAATGACGGAGGAAGATACTAGTTCTGCACGATGCAGCTTACGCTAGTTCAGGAGTTTTTTTTTTTTTTTTTTTTTTTTTTTTTTTTTTTTTTTTTTTTTTTTTTTTTTTTTTTTTTTTTTTTTTTTTTTTTTTTTTTTTTTTTTTTTTTTTTTTTTTTTTTTTTTTTTTTTTTTTTTTTTTTTTTTTTTTTTTTTTTTTTTTTTTTTTTTTTTTTTTTTTTTTTTTTTTTTTTTTTTTTTTTTTTTTTTTTTTTTTTTTTTTTTTTTTTTTTTTTTTTTTTTTTTTTTTTTTTTTTTTTTTTTTTTTTTTTTTTTTTTTTTTTTTTTTTTTTTTTTTTTTTTTTTTTTTTTTTTTTTTTTTTTTTTTTTTTTTTTTTTTTTTTTTTTTTTTTTTTTTTTTTTTTTTTTTTTTTTTTTTTTTTTTTTTTTTTTTTTTTTTTTTTTTTTTTTTTTTTTTTTTTTTTTTTTTTTTTTTTTTTTTTTTTTTTTTTTTTTTTTTTTTTTTTTTTTTTTTTTTTTTTTTTTTTTTTTTTTTTTTTTTTTTTTTTTTTTTTTTTTTTTTTTTTTTTTTTTTTTTTTTTTTTTTTTTTTTTTTTTTTTTTTTTTTTTTTTTTTTTTTTTTTTTTTTTTTTTTTTTTTTTTTTTTTTTTTTTTTTTTTTTTTTTTTTTTTTTTTTTTTTTTTTTTTTTTTTTTTTTTTTTTTTTTTTTTTTTTTTTTTTTTTTTTTTTTTTTTTTTTTTTTTTTTTTTTTTTTTTTTTTTTTTTTTTTTTTTTTTTTTTTTTTTTTTTTTTTTTTTTTTTTTTTTTTTTTTTTTTTTTTTTTTTTTTTTTTTTTTTTTTTTTTTTTTTTTTTTTTTTTTTTTTTTTTTTTTTTTTTTTTTTTTTTTTTTTTTTTTTTTTTTTTTTTTTTTTTTTTTTTTTTTTTTTTTTTTTTTTTTTTTTTTTTTTTTTTTTTTTTTTTTTTTTTTTTTTTTTTTTTTTTTTTTTTTTTTTTTTTTTTTTTTTTTTTTTTTTTTTTTTTTTTTTTTTTTTTTTTTTTTTTTTTTTTTTTTTTTTTTTTTTTTTTTTTTTTTTTTTTTTTTTTTTTTTTTTTTTTTTTTTTTTTTTTTTTTTTTTTTTTTTTTTTTTTTTTTTTTTTTTTTTTTTTTTTTTTTTTTTTTTTTTTTTTTTTTTTTTTTTTTTTTTTTTTTTTTTTTTTTTTTTTTTTTTTTTTTTTTTTTTTTTTTTTTTTTTTTTTTTTTTTTTTTTTTTTTTTTTTTTTTTTTTTTTTTTTTTTTTTTTTTTTTTTTTTTTTTTTTTTTTTTTTTTTTTTTTTTTTTTTTTTTTTTTTTTTTTTTTTTTTTTTTTTTTTTTTTTTTTTTTTTTTTTTTTTTTTTTTTTTTTTTTTTTTCTATGCCCTCGCAGTGCAAGGCGACACGGGCCAGCCATCGCCTTCTTCCCGGGTCCACCTTCTCTCCCAGTGAACCCGAGGCCCCTTTTAGTCGCCTTCTACGACAGGCAGGGGAATCCGTAGTCTTATTCTTGAAACCCCAGAACTACAGGGCTGCCGACCTACTAACCTTACGTATTTTTGCTCACGAGTGTGTATTCGCATTGAGTAAAAAGGTTAACAATTATTATTCCAGTGGGTTTTGAAAGGTAAACAAGACACCATTACATCAAATTCTTTAACACTTTCTTATTAACCGACATCAAAAAGGTTCTCTTTTTAACCAACTTCAAAAAGGTGGAGGTTGTCAATTCGACCGTATTGTTTTTCTTTATTTATGTTACCTCAGAACTCTCGACTGGGTGAATCGATTTTATTGATTTTTTCTTATTTGAAAGCTGTGCCTTTTATAGTCTAATTTCAATTCTGGACCAAAGTTCTGACAGTGGCATCCGTGAGAAAACCATACCATGCCAACCGATTTCGATGATGCATTTTTTATTCCTACGGTACATCCGTCAAGTCTTCAAGGGTAGTTTGATGAGAGTTTGGGTAAGTTCTGATTTATATTATTTCCTAATTCGGAAATACAAAGGGCGTCCGCGCCTAATAGCGTTTAACGTGTTATTCGATTTCAAGTCAACAAAACACATAATAGAAAATAGTTCACAAGAACGTGTTTTCATTAATCGTATAAGTCACACACAAATTTTATCGTATGCAATCGGACTAGAGTTACCAGGAGAACAAAAATTACAGGACATATATTTTAAGCCGATTTAAAAAAAGTAAAAGTCTGTTTTTTGTCCATATGGTTTTTACCGATAAAATAGCTACCGACCGAGTCGTGGTTCGGCCCTCTCGGGCGCCCTCGGATCGGAATTTTTACGCGTAGCATAGTAACCGTCCAAGTACCGCGTAACACAGGTTCAGACCTAGCTACCGCTAAAGCGGACCTTTCAATCCCGTGAAGAAGTAAAGACGAGCATCTCTGGCCAACTGTATAGTTCGTCCAGTCTGTATTCGAAGTTATACTTCTAAAGGCGCGTTATAAAATAATTATGACAGTAACAAAAAATTCCTACATCCTACAACACTAATAATATGGCTTATGCAGAACAATTATGACGACATAGAAAAATTGGTAATTATAAATTGATAGTTTTTTATATGGTGCATACACGTTACATTGCATGTAATACACACATTCACACATATTTTTACCCTTAGCTATGTTTCTTAACTTTTTTTTCCTTCTTTCTTAATAACATTACGTTCAAAAAATGACGGAGGAAGACCTGCACGATGCAGCTTACGCTAGTTCAGGAGTTTTTGACGAACTATCACAGTTGGCACAGAGAAGCTGGCCTTTACTGCTTCACCGGATTTGAGAGGTGGCACAGCTCTTAGATCGCTTAGCCTGAACCTCTATTAGGTGGTAACTCGACACAAGGGTCCCCCCGGTGAGGGGTAACCTCGGCTTGGACGGTTACCATTATTACGCGTTAGCAGTCCGATCCGAGGGCGCCCGAGAGGGCCGAACCACGACTCGGTCGGTAGCTATTTTATTAACAAAATCTATTGGGACAATCTAAGCTAAACTAACTTATATGCCACTTCGGAAGCGTTAGCGCTGGGAGAAGAAGTGGCCGAAGAAACTCCAGCAACGCTCCTAATCCTATCGAGGGGGTGGGGTTTCCCCATGAAGTGCTTGTATCGCGCAAGGATTATTCGCAACCTCCGACGGTCGCGGATGGACGCTTTGTGGCTTTGTAGAGATCTAGCCTGTGCACGGTGATCACATCGTCCGGATCGTCGAGGACATGTCTCGGCCTCCGGGCGACGCGTCTGAATTTACAAGTGGGGATAGCCTTGTAAGTGGCGGCACTCACAAAGTTTATTTGAATGTTTGGTGGCAGTCTCGAAAAACCGTCGAGATGCCTGCTTAAAGAATTGGGCTATCGTCGGTAGCCCTGTATCGACATGTAATTCGCGGTTGCGTACGAACCACGGCGCACCCGTGGCTCGTCGCAGAAAACGATTTTGGATAACCTGGAGTCGGTGAATATGACGGGGGGAGGCATGCGCGAAGACCGGGCTCGCGTACGTCATAACGGGACGTATTACTGCTTTGTAGAGTGTCACCTTATTACGAAGGGACATTTTACTCTTTTTATTGATTAAGTGATATAGGCGGCCCATTACGTGGGCAGCCCGGTTCCTAACTCGAGTTACGTGCGGTCCGAAGCTTAGTTCAGGAGTTAAGGGACTCACATTTATAGGTATTCAACTTTTTTTGGTGCAAATGAACTATTTATTAATATTATTCTATTTCGTAATATTCTTACGATAATTCGTTGATAAAACAATTTTAATTTAATCGATTTGAAGACGGTTTTTGCTGTTGCTCGTCAATATATTTGTAAATTAAAAAAATAAAGACACAATCCGTTGAATGTCGAAATTAGTGGTCACCGTAGTTCGTCGGTACTAGCGAAAGTGTGTCAGGCCCACGCGGCAACGGAGTAGGGATGAGGTATTTCCAACGTGAAATGGTATGGACATATCTACTACTAAAACTTGTTAAAATGCCTTTATTTTGTTACGATTCAGTTACGACAGATGGGAGTAAAACGGCTCCAAAGACAGTGATTTTCAATTCGTCTGCATTACCCGACTTAATTTAAGAGTTGTGATATCAGTAGACACACAGGACACACACACGTTCGCACATTCACTCACACACAGCCTACATCCTGACACTCATCCACGCTGCAACTAATTATATTATTTCTTTTTGTTTGTGTTTGAATTCTTTATGATGGTTTTTCGTCATTTATGATGTCGCCTTCTTCCCGGGTCCACCTTAGCGGACGACAAAAGCCGTGAAGCCCAGTGAACCCGAGGCCCCTTTTAGTCGCCTTCTACGACAGGCAGGCTATATCGTAGTCTTATTCTTGAGAGCCCAGAACTACAGGGCTGCGGGCCGGTCTGGCACCGGCCCGCCTGCGCCATCACCTTACGGGATCGGCCCTCTCCCGATCCGGTTCGGCGGTCTCCTTCTGGGTCATTACGGACTCGTAGAAGGAGACCAGCCCTTCCATTTAGATTTCCCCGCCAGCGCAGCCGCTGCTGCCGCCGGCAGGGAGAGGTCTTACCCGATCTGCTGGACCAAGATCCGTCTCTCCGATGATGAATATCCCTCCTGTAAATGAAGAAATTGTGTATAGAATAGAAAAATAAAGAAAAAAGATAAATACTATACTTACATATATATATTATTTACATATACATATAAATATACTTAGAATTAAGAAATTATCAAGAAGAAAATCATAAAAATAAGAAGATAGATACCTACCTGCAATCTCTGACCCCCACAAGTCAGAGAAACAAATAGAATGTCCCGGAAAGGGCAAAACATGTCCTTTCCGGGGGAAAACCTTTAAAAAATATATATATCCCTCCTGACCTGACCTGAACGAAGAGCTCTGCTTCGTCTTTCATTATTCGTATAGCAAAGGACTGGAATAGTTTGCCCGCGTCTGTCTATCCCTCCGATTACTATGTGGGTGTTGTCAAGTGTAGATTATATTTCTAGTGCGACTTGCAATCCAGGATTGCAAGAATACTGCTTAAACAGCAGGTATAGGGATCGTTTGGTTTTCTAGATGACCTATGACTAGTGACGGGAGAAGATCAGAAATCTCTCATCTTCAGCAGTCTATTTTTATCCTAACCATTCGATGCTAAGCCGTAGAATGGTACCCAAATGAATCTGAAACACATTTCATTGGGCAGACGATCAATTAGCATACAATAAGCAACCTGTTAGAAACTACTTGGTCAATCGGCAGCACACTGACCTCCGGCCTGTATTGTGGACGTCCTTGGTACGATTAAGCACGTCGACCCCCTAACATTGTTGTTGTCAAATAAACCGTGGACCTGGACTGTGCATTAGTCACTATTAATCGTTACTTAATTTGCAGCGCTGCATTCCTAGTATTCTCTCCTTATCGTTTCCTTAGCGCTGAAGGTCTTGACCAATAAACTCATAACCAGCGATCACCAATCTTCCCTATATTTAACCGACTTCAAAAAAGGAGGAGGTTCCCAATTCGTCTGTATTCTTTTTTTTAATGTTTGTTATCTCATAAGTAGCGACTGGCCAAACCGATTTTGATAATTCTTTTTGTTATTTAAAAACTCTCCTGTGTGGTTTAGTTCTGACAAGAGAAATCCGTTACTCAAAGCGTCAATTCGCGACGGTCGGAGGTTGCGAACAATCCTTGCGCGATATATTATTTTTTATGGGAAAGCCCCACCCCTTGGATAGGATTAGGAGCATTGCTGGAATTTCTTCGGCCACTTCTTCTCCCAGTGCCAACGCTTCCCGCAGTGGCTTATAAGTTAGTTTAGCTTAGATTGTCCCAAATTATTTTTATTAATAAAATAGCTACCGACCGAGTCGTGGTTTGGCCCTCTCGGGCGCCTTCGCATTGAAATGCTTACGCGTAACATAGTAACCGTCCAAGCCGAGGTTACCTCTTACCGAGTGGTTAAGTTATTAGCTAATAGAGGTTCAGGCTAAGCGACTTAAGAGCTATCAGCCACCTCTCAATCCGGTGAAGCAGTAAAGGCCAGCCTCTCTGGCCAACTGTGTATTTCGTCCATAAAAAAAAACAAGAGAAATCCATTTGTCTTGAATTTGCATCGAGTATGTGCGAGAGAAATGGTCGAATAGCTCAATATTACGCCAGACGATTCCGATGCAACTTGAGGGTAGGCAGTATGTGTGTGTATTTTTTTTTACATCATTCCCCCATTGTTTGGTACTTTAGGGACCTTTCATCTTTCTTCTTCTTGCATTCCCTTTCCGTTCTTCCTGTTCCAATCCCACTCCCACTCACTACTCTCTTCCACTCACCTACTCTTACAATTGTTGCTCTACTACATAATAACACATTATTACAATTTCTTTATTACTACTATTACTAATTTTTAAATACTATACTACATTTTTCATTCTCTAACTCTACTAAATACATTTACAATTACTTACTCTACTACGTTTTTTACATTTCTTACTCTACTTCCCTACATTATTACAATCTCTTACTCTACTTTCTTACTCCATTTTCTTATTCTATATTTCCTTACTCTACATGTACTTTCTTACTCTACATTTACATTTTTTTATTGTTTTTTATTTTTTGTATTTACTCATTGAGAGCTTATTTATAGACAGCAATTTGCTAAAAGCGCTAGTGCTTGTTGCACGACATTAAAAAGGTAAGTCTCGGAACCATGCCCTCAGGTACTCCTTAAAGAATTTCACATTGAACAGCCAATAACAAATTCTTAAGGAATGCTTACGGTATCTAAATTCACCTGCCTTGCAACAAATAGTAAATAGATAATAGAAGAATCTGCCATTGGATTACATTGTTATCTATTTAATAGAATTATCATACTACGGCCACCTCAGCACACATACAGACGAGTGACCTAAAATTGTAACTAAAAAGATGCAAACAATCTTTTTAAAGTTTTGATACCAGGGCCGGATTACGGTTGCGCTCCAATTACCGGTTATGTAATGATAAAATTTCTACTTTTTTATTTTTTAAAGCACGATGACGATGTTTCTTTACGTAACCCTGATGCATATGTGTTATCCATACATTTTGTTATATCAAAGATAATGTAATGATACTGCATTATTTACTCGTGATATATAATAACCTGGTACATGGTTTTTAATATTACATATAAAATCTATACTAATAAATGCAGAGAGCTTTTTTTCTGTTGCCTTTCTGGGATCTCGTGGAACGCACCGGAGCCCCTGTGCCCTCCCAGCGCAAGGCGACACGGGCCAGCCGATGTCGCCTTCTTCCCGGGTCCACTTTGGTGGACGACGCAGGCCCCCACCCTTGTCGCCCAGTGAACGCCCTTTTAGTCGCCTTGTACGACAGACAGGGGATACCGTAGTCTTATTCTTGAGAGCCCAGAACTACAGGGCTGGAGGTAATCAGAACCTAACCTTTTTTTTTTTTTGTTCACGGGGAGGAAATCTTCAGAAAGATACCCCGCCTTCTGGGGGGAAGGCGGCGGTTATGTGGGGTTCTTACCCACTAACACCTCCCCGGTGCATGACGAGGGGCTCCGGGATCTCCGGTGGAACGCACCGGAGCCCCTCTGCACTGTGCTCAAGGAGAGCACGTCCCGGGGGGGGAGGTCCCTCCCCCCCTGTGCCCTCGCAGCGCAAGGCGACACGGGCCAGCCGATGTCGCCTTCTTCCCGGGTCCACTTTGGTGGACGACTCAGGCCCCCACCCTTGTCGCCCAGTGAACCCGAGGCCCCTTTTAGTCGCCTTCTACGACAGGCAGGGGATACCGTAGTCTTATTCTTGAGAGCCCAGAACTACAGGGCTGCGGGCCGGTCTGCCACCGGCCCGCCTGCGCCATCTCCGAACGGGATCGGCCCTCTCCCGATCCCGTTCTGCGCCTTCCATTTTGATCTCCCCGCCAGCGCAGCCGCTACTGCCGCCGGCGGGGAGAGGTCTTGCCCGATATGCTTCATTTGACATTTATTTGGTAAAATAAGTTGAAGCAAATTGAGAATGGATCTTTAACACGTAAAATATGTAATTTAAATATTATAAGCGTATCAATAAGACAATGTATTAATTTATAATGTGTTTATTTTTCTCTTTGTTCGATTTGTAATTAAATTAATAATATAATCGATATTAAAAATATGAATGAATATCCCATATTGTCAAAGAAGTTTTAATTCTAGTAAGTCTATTTTTTATTCGTTTTTTTTTGTCGTCGTGCCGCCGGCCCTGCCTTTTTCTATTAGTAGCTGGGCTCGTCCTATTTTAGGGATTGCAACATAGGGCCACCCACACACACGTATTTGTTGTAGTTATCGATGTGTGTGCGTAGATAATGCATAGACGGCGTAGACGCGTGGCATTTTCTAAATTATATCATCGTTTGATATATGTTTCAAGTTTCTTTTTATATCGCTTATAAGAATGATAGATAACGGAATTCGAGCGCCGTTGTTTAACTGAGTTTGAATATACTAGGACCCCAATACCGGGCGAGAATGCAATCTGACTCGTTAGTTACTCGCCAATGAGGCGGCCCATCTTGCCACTATGTCTATAGGACAGGTTGTCGGCAGAAGACGATTATTGTTTTTTTTTATAATTTCTAAGCAAATGCTTGATTACGATCCCACCTGATGTTAAGTGGAAATGCAGTCCTGGATGGTAAGGCGCACTAGCTTAGTAAATGCCTATTCACTCTACTCTTGAAAATACCCACATTGTAATCGGAAGGAAAGACAGACGCGGGCAAACTATTCCAGTCCTTTACTGTACGAAGAATGAACGACGAAGCAAATCGCTTCGTTCGGGTTTGAGGGATGTTCACAACAAAAGGATGAAATCCCGCAGTGCGTCTAGAAGTCCGATGGTGGAACGGGGATGGGGGAATTAGATCATGTAGTTCCTGAGCACACTCCAAAATGCACTCTGTAGAAAACCGAAAGGCTAGCTACCTTACGCCTGTGCTCAAGACTAAGCAGATTGGTTTCAGCTGCGTCACCAAATAGCCTCTTAGACCGCCTCTCCACTGAGTCCAAAGCTGCGAGATGGCATTTAGCTGCGCCTGCCCAAATGTGACAGCAGTATTCTACACACGACCGGACTTGAGCTTTATTTATTATTGGAACTCAAAGTGGCAAAGGGAGATAACTTTTTTAGGGGAGTCAAGAAGGTGCGTGTGGGGCCACACGATCAGACCACGCGTACCCTCCCACGTTTCTGCCCATAACCGCGAGGTTGGTGGGGTCATGAGAGGTGGTGGGCAGCAATAGTTGGTGGCAGGAGAGATTGTCCCAATCCAGAGCAGTCATTTGATGTACAAATAATGGAAGACGAAGCAACACGCGTTCGTTAGGCTGTCAGTAATTTAGTTTGAAGGCAATTAGTACTCGTAAAGGTACATTTATTGATGGTATACATGCATTAGTTCCGGGTGGTCCCTCATTAATATTGTATCAACAGCAACCGTGTGAAAATACAATTAAATGTCAACCGCTAATAAACGATTACGAGTCAATGTGTTATGTTAAGTGACATTCTGCTATAACAAGTAGCATAAATATTAATAGAATCGTTTAATTATCTAATTGTTTG
Source organism: Meandrusa payeni (assembly GCA_029286785.1). Lineage (NCBI taxonomy): Eukaryota > Metazoa > Arthropoda > Insecta > Lepidoptera > Papilionidae > Meandrusa > Meandrusa payeni. The sequence goes on from JAGSMX010000021.1 coordinate 2,560,105, forward strand.
CTTTATATTGTATATACTTCTCATTTTTTTTTGTTTCTGGCTCCCCCGACTTTGTAGGTCGACTGTTGACATACTACATCCCTTCTCTCTCTCATACCCTTCTCTCTCTTGTCTCTTATTCCTACTCTAATTACAATATTTTCCTTACTTTAATATTAATTTTTTTATGTTGACCGGGGAGAAATCTTAAAAAACAAAAACATACAGACTAATTGAGAAACTCCTTCTTTTTAAATTTTTTTCTATAATAAAGTACTAGGAGTGCATAAAGTTATAAGCAGTTAGTCATCGATTTATATGACTGTTGCCCTCTCTAATCCCATAGATGAATTATATCAATTACACATAATAGGTGAGCGAACGTCGCCAGCGCGACTGCGTTGCTAAAATATCTTGCATTTTATGCTGCTCTAGTAATTGTTACGTAACTCAGTGTACTTGATGATACTTTTTTAAGGAATTTTTTTTTTTTTGATGAACTACACAGATTGGCCAGAGAAGCGGGCCTTGACTGCTTCACCGGATTGAGAGGTGGCATAGCTCTCTTAGGTCGCTTAGCCTGAACCTCTATCGCTAGTAACTCGACATAAGGGTCCCCCGGTGAGGGGTAACCACGGCTTGGACGGTTACTATGCAGCCCAGTAATTCTGGGCTCTCAAGAATAAGACTACGGTATCCCCTGCCTGTCGTAGAAGGCGACTAAAAGGGGCCTCGGGTTCACTTTGCGACAAGGGTGGGGTCCTGAGTCGTCCACCAAGGTGGACCCGGGAAGAAGGCGACATCGGCTGGCCTTGCGTTGCAAGGGCACAGGAGTAACCTCCCCCAGGACGTGCTCTCCTTGAGCACAGTGCAGGGGGGCTCCATTTCACGTTGAGATCCCGGAGTCCCTCGTCATGCACCGAGGAACCCTATCCACCGGGGAGGACGGTTACTATGTTACGCGTAAGCATTCCGATCCAAGGGCGCCTGAGAGGGCCGAACCACGACTCGGTCGGTAGCTATTTCATGGATAATCTAAGGTACACTCAAAAACTAAAGTAACTTTGAGTGCCAATAGGAAATTTACAGAGTTATGATGCAGAGGTTTGACTTACGATGTGATATGCTCGCGAATTTGGATCCCAAAAAAACAATTAATGTTTGTGTCCCGACTATCGCAATGACAGCAAAAGCTATCTCTGTCTACCCCGCTACCGTTAAAAGGGCTTATTTTATTTAAATAACATAAGTATACTATCCTATTAAATTCGTCCACTTACCACAAATTCTAGCGGTCGTAAAAGATTAGATAATTTTACTACGAAAGTTGTGACATTAATAATTTTATGTCTTGTGTATGTAATGTTTATGTATTTGTTTATATATGTATGTTTTTATCGTATAGGGGGGAAAGCCTATTCCCATCAGTAGATTGATATGACTATGATTGTGCTAGTAGTGTTTTGATCGAAATCTTATCGGTTAGTTAAATAAAAAAACTTCTAATGACTAAGTTTTTGGGTGAAATTTTAGAAACTCGTAAAAGGTAAAGTTTAAAAAACGTATTTCAATGATATGACTATATTCTCTTATTATTATGATTGGACTAAATTGGAAAATCGTGTAAACTTCTAATAATAATGTTCAATAAAAAAAAAAGAATAAGGTATATCACATAGTAAGAATTTCAATTTAGTTATAAAAGACGTTCAAAATAAGCATAATTTTAATGAAAACGGCAATTTTAATAACAGCTCACAGTCATTTTTACAATGTAATGATTAGTAGGAATACAGCGACATCTAGCGGTACGTAGCAATAACGAAAGACAATATTGTCATTTGGTTTGTTTTCACTACATTACTTGGTTGGTTTTTTTTCATTACTTGGTTGGCTTACTGTAATACTATGATGCATAAATGAAAATGTTCTTAATGTTGTACATATATTATTGTCAGTAAATGGTATCGCGTCTCGTTGTATTTTAAAGTAAAACTAAATTATTTTTATTTTTCATTTTCATTATTGTGAAAATTCCTAGCATTCAGATAATTTATGGCAATGGCACGTAATATAAGCTATCGCTTATGCCTCCTCTCGATGATACAATCGGCCATTCGAGTACATTATTAGTAGGTTAATGCGTATAATTATTACGTTACGTTGTCATTTACTATATGACATAAAATATATTTTAGTGACATCTATCATATGCTGTGTTAATCTGTAAATGCAACTAGAGTATCTTAAGACTTATTAGTTACAATTGTCAACACTAGATGTCACTTATCAATACTAAGTTTAATAATTACAATTTTGTTATGCCCCGTACGCATGGCTGTCTAGTTAGGCTTTAGAGTTTTATTTTATAAATCGTCAAGAACATATAATAGATCTATTTAAGCGTACTGAGGCAGACAGAGAGAGAATAACCGCTTCTACTATTGTTCACCAAGCACTGATAATTTCGCATACAAGTACTCAAATGAATATATTGGAACAACGGCCTACTTTGATCGAACTCCAATTGTCGCTAAAACCTTTTTGCAAACAATGTAAAATGCACATATATACATGCCGTATTTAATTATTGGTACAACAATGTACTAGAATAGTTTACCCGCGTCTGTCTTGCCCAATAACAATGTATGTCCAACAACAACTAAGCTAGTGCGCCTTACCATCCAAGACTGCATTTCCACTAATATCAGGTGGGTCGTAGGTAAGCACTTGTATAGAAAATATATATAAAAAAAATAAGCAATTCCATTGATAAATGAAGATTATAACTAATAAATAAAATAAATTGTATGAACATGAAATAAAATTGAAAAAAGATCGTTTTTTATTTTATAAATTGCACATATACAAAAATTTGTTTCCGCCCGGGATCGAACCGGGGACCTTCTGCGTGTTAGGCAGATGTGATAACCGCTACACCACGGAAACTGATACATGTACAAATACAATTATCTGTTAAATTAATTATAGCAAGATACGTTATAATTAACTTTTGTTATTAAAGAAAAATATCACGTTATTGCTGTTTTATGGACGAGCCTCACCCGTTAGATATCAAGAGCGTTGCTGGAGTTTCTTCGGCTACCTGTTCTCCCAGCGCCGACGCTTGCCGAAGTGACATTCTGAATTAGTTTAGCTTTTGAATGTCCCTTAGATTATCCGTGAAATAGCTACCGACCGAGTCGTGGTTAGGCCCTCTCGAACGCCCTCGGATCGGATTTTTTAACACACTACTACACGCGTAACATAGTAACCGTCCAAGCTGAAGTTAACCCTCACGGTTACCCTTGGTTACTAGCTAATAGAGGTTCTAAGCGACCTAAGCGTTATGTCACCTCTGATGAAGCGGTAAAAGTCAGCTTCTCTAGCTAATCTGTATATGTCGCAGGTGAAATCGCAGGTGAAATCGTCGGTTGTGTCCTGTCGCTGACAGATCCGGGGCACCCCGCTCATAACAGTTGATGGCATTCGCGGAAAGTTTTGTGGGTACGCTGCCTAGTCCGAGTCCCACACATACCTACGGGCCCACCCAAGGTAGAGAAGGATGGTCTATAAAAAGATTACCCCGCGATAACCAAAAAAAATGGTTAAATCGTCGGTAACAGCTAGTAATAGGTTGTCAAATATCTCCCTTCCGCCTTTTTGTCTTTTGAATTTCGCGGCTATGTACAAAGCGCTACAGAGCTCGTATCTAGCAATACTATACATAATTTGAAGGTCTTGACATAACCTACAAAACGACGCTATGCATAATTAGTTTGGATATTGCGTTCAACAGTTATAGACGTGTAAACATGGAGTTCACTAACGCCGAAATTCGCGGCTTGGCCACTGTTTGGGACGATTCACCGGCCTTCGACCACGACCGTTTTCGCTTGATATTGTCGTATGTGATCCATTTTTCGTCGCCAGTCACCATCCGCTTCAAGAATGGGTCGAGTTCGTTCCGTTTCAGCAGCATATCGCAGGCGTTGATTCGGTCCATAAGGTTTTTGCGTCAAATCATGCGGCACCCAAACATCAAGCTTTTTGTATCCAACCTTCTGCAGATGGTTTAAAATGGTTTGGTGACTAACTCCCATCTCCTGGGCGATGTCACGAGATGCCACATGCCGGTCTAACTCGATGTAGTCCATGATTTGATCGGTATTTTTCGTCACAGGTCTTCCGCCGGCTGGCTTATCCATGGTGTCGTTTTCACCGGCTCTGAATCGTCGAAACCATTCCTCCGTGGTTCGAAGTGATAGAGTACCATCCCCAAAACACCATTAATCTCACGGAACGTTTCTCTAGCGGATTTGCCTTTAACGAAGGAAAACTTTAAAATAGCGCGAATTTCGGCGTTAGTGAACTCCATGTTTCCACGTCTATTACTGTTGAACGCAATATCCAAACTAATTATGCATAGCGTCGTTTTGTAGGTTATGTCAAGACCTTTCAAATTATGTATAGTATTGCTAGATACGAGCTCTGTAGCGCTTTGTACATAGCCGCGAAATTCAAAAGACAAAAGGCGGAAGGGAGATATTTGACAACCTATTATTTCTATCAAATAATTAAACTTACAGTATTTTACATTGTTGTTAAGTAAGTCGGTTGTTGATATCGATTGTAATTACTGTAGTTTCTGATGTTATCGTTACATTACCCTGAACAGTATTATGTATGTTAAATAAATAATAAATTGTACTCGGATAGTTAAATGAAATAAGATTCTATATAATCTATACAAATAAATAAAATTGGAATGCCTGTTTGTAACTTTAAAATAACTTTTTACGATAAATTAAATACGCCTTAAATAAGTCTTGACCACAAGTACAGGCGCAAGGTGGCCAGCCTTTCGGTGTTTTACAGATTACATTTTGGAGATTGTGTACAGGAATTACACGAGTTTACCCCATCGCCATTCTACCTTCGGACGTTTAGACACTCGGCGGGTCTCCACCCTTTCATGGTCGCGTCCGAACGAAGCGATTTGAGTCATCGCTCATCGTGCGTACAGCAGAGGAGTGGAATAAGGTGCCGGCGTCAGTCTTTCCGTCTAAGTACGACGTGGGAGCCTTCAAGAGTAGAGTGAATAGGCACTTACTAAACTAGCGCGTACCATCTTTCGACTATATCACCACTTAACACTAGGTGGGATCGTGGTCAAGCGCTAGTTTACAGGCATAAAAAAAACGCCTTATATTTCTTACTAACTAATCTTTTATATTTAAAAAAAATAAATTGCTGTTCGTTAGTCTCGTTAAAACTCGAGAACGGCTGAATGGATTTATCTTATCTTGGTCTTAAAATGTTCGTGGAAGTATAAAGGGTGAGAAAAATTAGAATAACTACCGGGAAAATCCTTAAAAATAACCCTGTTCTATTTCCCATACAAACGTCTGCAACTTTACAAGGCGCAAGTACCGCCTCATATGGAATACTGTTCGCATCTCTGGGCCGGGGCTCCCCAATACCAACTTCTTCCGTTTGACCGTGTACAATGTAGAGCTGCTCGAATAGTCGACGATCAGGGTCTTTCCGATTGACTCGACCCTCTGAGTCTGCGAAGAGATGTCGGTTCTCTTTGCATCCTGTATCGCATTTACCATGGGGAATGTTCTGAGGAAGTGTTCGGAATCATCCCAGCTACCGATTTCCATTACCGTACATCTCGGCAGAATTCCAAATTCCACCGCCACCATCTTGATGGTTGGCGTTCAACGACTGTACGTTTTTCGCGTAACTTTCTCCCACGCACTGTCAACTTGTGGAATCAACTGTCGCCAGCGGTGTTTCCGAACGTTTACGATTTAGGGACCTTTAAGAAACGAGCCTATTCCTTTTTTTTTTTTTTTTTTTGTTCACGCGGGGGAATCTTTTTACAGACCATCCTCCGGAACCCTGGGTGGGCCCGGAGGGATGTGTGGGTCTCGGCCTGGGCAGCCCTACCCACTAAACCTTCCGCGAATGCCATCAGCCGTTATGAGCGGGGTGCCCCGGATCTGTCAGCGATAGGACACCCCAACGACCGGCCGGTCCCGGCAAAGACCGGACTTCATCCTCAAAGGGGACTTCTCCGGCACTCGGAGAAGTCCCGACCGTATATACCGTAGTCTTATTCTTGAGAGCCCAGAACTACAGGGCTGACGGTATGGTTATCTATAAACCGGACATATACATTTTTGTCTGTCTATCGATTCTGCTAATCTCTGAAACATTTAAGTCAATTTTGATAGGACTTTTAACTGGCAAATAGCTGATGTAATAAGAAGTAACTGAGATTAAAGAGTAACAAAGAATAAAAAACATGAAATTTTGCATACAAGGGGTATAGAAAAAACATTATTTTTAATCGTGGCTAACACCGCGGGGCGCAGCAAGTTTTATATAACATCAATACACCGATTGACTTGTAGCATGTTATGAATAGTTCTTTCAGACCTTCGTTCAGTACTATACATAACTTTAAACAAACATTAGTGGATTTAATTTGTTTGAAATTGGCCTAAACGACGACAATAAGTATACGGACAGATACAGATCAGATAGATTCTTGTAATAGAGAAAAAGCAATGGATTTGGAGGGGGATATTTTTTTCTTTTTTGGGAAATATTCTAGCAATGAATTCCTTTTGAACAATTATCTTGAAAGGGATCTACAAATATTTCTTCTCCCGTTAAACATAACACACTATATTTTGTTCTCACCTAAATATTGCATTAGAGATAACTTCATAACTTCTATCGGTCGCTATTCTCTTCGTTATTCTATTTGTTGTTTAGTAATTTACATTTTGATTTATATTGCGACTGTTTTTTGATGGCAGATTAAGTAGCCCTGCCTCCGTTGTGTTATTATGTTTCCTTGTTAACTGTTTCGTCTACGGATGTGGAGGTATTTGTAATTTCATCACAAACACTGGAAGAAGTTTATTGCATGTCAATTTAATTTTAACCATACAAAGTATACAAAGGTCCTTCAAATTTGTTAAAAACAACTCCGGTTCATTTGTCACCGTCAACTGGGTTTATGTCGTTGTTGTTTATTTGTTTTATATTTTTATCGTTGTCGTTCATTTATATTGGCGCCATTTATCATTCTTACTTATTCTATTTTATATGAATCTATTAGTGTCTGATATCAACATAATTTATATGCTTCGAATTGTTCAATTGTTAACCGACCATACGAAGCAATGGACATCACAGCTGCAACACATAAATGGAATGGATAATAGTGGACCACAGAGCACAGAGTCCTATTGGAATACAACAGTCATTGGTTTCTTGGGAATAATCAAATCTTACGTTATTTATGGGCAACTTTCTCAAGTTCCGGTAATTTTTTATCTTATTTCTATAATAGTATCTTTAGCTTCATTATAGAATAATCTTACGGCTCGCCCGATCGTAAGTTATCATCGTCGCCGGTGTAAATCCAGATCCACGACATCGGAGGAGTCGCAGGTGCGCCTTTAAGAAGAGTGAGGTTTGTGTTATGAAAGTTCCTAAATCGTATAGCTACGGAAATACCGCTGGCCACAAGTTGACGGTGCGTGAAAGAAAGTTACGCGAAAAACGATCAGTCGTGGAATGCCAACCATCAAGATGGTGTAGATATTTGAAATACTACCGTAAAATACGCCCATAGAGCCGTGGTAGCTCATTGTCTGGGTAGTCGCCTCAAGTTGCCATAGTACACAAGCAACACGAGTCCCAAAAAGAAACATTGTGAAATATTCTGCCTTCATGATCGACTGAAATCGTTACTATGTCTATTATTATATAATTTGATCGATTCGTGTTCAATTCTTTACAGATTCTCTACTATACGGTAGTTACTTTCACCAATTGTTTGTTAAACGTGGAACTCGTGCTGACGGTTAGTATGAAAATTATTTTTCTTAACTTTAATCTGGTCATATCTTCAGTCTAGCGTGCTATTAGATAACCGCAATTTAAGAATTATCATCTATCATTACCAGGCGGGTTATGTTATTATAACTTTCAGTATGTACCGATCTATCACAACCATATCAATTATCATTTCACCATTACTAAATACGTCAAATATAGCCGCAAGCAAAAATAAAGGGTCGATTAAGAAAGTTTGAATATCTGGGAAGGTAAGAAGCTAGCTAATTGAAATAAATGATGCATGATAGACGATTGATTTTTAAAGACGGCACGGAAAAAATCGATCCGGATTTTTTAAAAATCGTATTTTTATACGTTTTATTAGCATTATTTACGCTCCATCATGTTAGGATGAACGCTGTCGGGAACAAGGGACGGCGGCGCGGCGTTCATTGACCCGAGCATCAGCTGTTTTTGACTTTGTGTTTCATTGCTGTTTTTTTTTTAGTAAAGTAATGTATTTTTTACGAAACTATCGTTTCATTTAGTTATACTAACATCATGGAGCGTAAATTATCGTTATACAACGTTTTAAAATATGATTTTATTTTAATCACGATTTTTTTCCGTCCCACCATCAAAGGTGTCATTAGTATTATCGTCTGTCTTCGTTTTCGGAAGCGGTCTCTTAATACCCTGTCTACAGTGTAAGCAAGTTGAAATGGCAATGGGCCGATGGGACCAAAAAGTTCTCGATAGGAGACCATGGATCGGCAAGAGCAGTGTAGAGTGTCCACCTATAAGATAGTCTGAAGACCTCATAATGGCCATAGAACGCTGCTGGATGCAAGCCGCTTACAACTGGTGCTTTAGGAAATCTTTAGGGGAGGCCTATGTCCAGCAGTAGATGTTCAACAGCTGAAATGATGATAATTGTGATATACCTACCATGATGGTATCCTCACTAAACATATCTAACATTTTTTTTAACCGTTTCCAGTTTTCAGAAGATAATAGTAGAAAAATTCTTCTCTTGACTTGGTTAGCTAAGCACATAGTGTTACTGAGTCTAATCAGTTTAAAAATGAAATTTTCTTCGTAACACTTAAAAATACTAAAGTCACACTTCTAATGGCTGCGATGGACGAATGCGCTGGTGAGTAGTCACAATTATATTAGATTGATACAGCTTTATTGACCACAAGGGAGAGGGCCGATCCCGTTTGGAGATGGCGCAGGCGGGCCGGTGGCGGACCGGCCCGCAGCCCTGTAGTTCTGGGCTCTCAAGAATAAGACTACGGTATCCCCTGCCTGTCGTACAAGGCGACTAAAGGCCTCAGGTTCACTGGGCGACAAGGGTGGGGGCCTGCGTCGTCCACCAAAGTGGACCCGGGAAGAAGGCGACATCGGCTGGCCCGTGTCGCCTTGCGCTGCGAGGGCACAGGGGAGGAGGGAGTAACCTCCCCGGGTCGAGCTCTCCTTGAGCACAGTGCAGAGGGGCTCCGGTGCGTTCCACGTGAGATCCCGGAGCCCCACGACATGCACCGAGGAAAGGGCCACCGGGGAGGTTTTAGTGGGTAAGATCCCCACATAACCGCCGCCTTCCCCACAGAAGGTGGGGTATCTTTGTGAAGATTTCCTCCCCGTCAACAAAAAAAAAGCTTTATTGACCACTAGCTGTAGCCCGCGGCGTTATGCGCGATTAAAAACGATTTATTTCATTTTTATTAAAAATAAAAGTATTCTAAGTTACTTCTTATTACATCAGCTATATGCCAACGAGCGCCTCTTCAAATTTGGTCCTGCCGTTCTAGAGATTAGCCGGAATGAACAGACAGACAGAAATTGTAGAAAATGTTGTTTTGCTAAATGATATCTAATATGTATGAAATCTATATGTATGAAAGAGAAAGTGTGTCGGTATGTTCCATATAGGGTCCGAAACGGCTGGACCGATTTCAATGAAACTTTCAGGGAATCTTCAAATTGACTTGGTGAGTAATCCTGTAAAGTTTGGTGACGATCGGATCACTCCTCTTTTTGAACTGTCAAACAAGCCATACGTGGTACTTTTATTTCTGAGATTATCTTGAGCCGAATATGTCGTTGTACAAACGATAAGAATAACATTGTATACACTGATATGTATATGGGTGTACTTAAGATCTTTACCCGCTCGAGAAGAGAATGAATAAGGAGGGAAATGAATAATTTATAATATAGTGAGAGTTAAATTACATATTTAATTGCGGGCTGGGTTAGTGTACCCAGCACGATTCGCCCCATTACACTATATATAGCCTACACATGCTACTTTAACAATTTTCAATTTTTTGTGTTTGTAAAACCTATGTTTTAGATAAGCGTAAGGCATACAAAGCCTACTTCGAGTCTGTGATGCGGTTTGTAGAGCAAGGAGAGCTGGAAACACCGTCCAAATTGGCGCTACTCTACCTGTGAATCTCCTATCGTGCATCGTGACATACGTCGTTGTGCTTTTACAATTCAAATTTTTATAAATCACTGCCTCGATACATTGTACAGAGCACTGCCTCGATACATTGTACAGAGCACTGCCTCGATACATTGTACAGAGCACTGCCTCGATACATTTTACAGAGCACTGCCTCGATATATTGTACAGAGCACTGCCTCGATTCATTTTACAGAGCACTGCCTCGATATATTGTACAGAGCACTGCCTCGATATATTGTACAGAGCACTGCCTCGATTCATTTTACAGAGCACTGCCTCGATATATTGTACAGAGCACTGCCTCGATTCATTTTACAGAGCACTGCCTCGATATATTGTACAGAGCACTGCCTCGATTCATTTTACAGAGCACTGCCTCGATATATTGTACAGAGCACTGCCTCGATATATTGTACAGAGCACTGCCTCGATATATTGTACAGAGCACTGCCTCGATACATTTTACAGAGCACTGCCTCGATATATTGTACAGAGCACTGCCTCGATATATTGTACAGAGCACTGGTTTAATAATTTTGTATTACAACTAAAATATAACGTTAAATAAAACCACCCATACGGGATATTTATTGAAGTTTGATTTTTAACCGAGTTAAAAAACAGAGGTGTTTTTACCCTTTTAATTACCTCTTTACCCTTATTGGCAGGCATGACTTGGCAATTCTGATGTCCAATTAATACAGGCACAGAAAATAGAATATTTTACGTTTTAAATAGAGTTCAAATTATTTGTAATCAAAATAATTCCTTTTTATCTAACCAGGTTTTTTACAGTATTTATTTAAATCAACAAAAATTATAACACCGTTACAGATAATACCAATATGATGTTAGAAAAACTTAGTTAAATATATATTATTAAAATTATAACAAATAAAAAGCTGCTTAATGTAGTGACAATAATATATAAATATAATAAAGTCAAACACCTTCTACGCATTTGTAGGCAGCTTCGATAAACACAGACTCTGTGCAACAAAATATATCAATATGCAGTGAGATGGTATTAACAAACCCAACCGCGCGCGACAGCGGAGAGTTCCTGGATAAGTTAGTCCTGGAGACAGGTAGTAACTCATATTATCATTTCATATACTACATATATACATATGATATTGTTGCCATAATCTTAGTTTCAAATAGTGTAAAATAATAAAGCATTAGTTGTCCTAAAGAACAAATGTTTATTTGCAAATAATCTGCCATGTTACTAATGAATTTATAGTCCGTAAACATTTAAGTTAATATGTTCATTGTCATCGTTTATTACGGTGATATGTTAATATATATACAATAATCTAGTGACAGTACTGTAACTAAGCAATCTATATATATAAAAAAGAGAATGTGTGTGTGTTTGATCTGATTAGACTCCGAAACGGCTGGACCGATTTCAATAAAACTTTCTGGGAATCTTCAGATTGACCTGGCGAGTAATCCTGTAAGTTTGGTGACGATCGGAGCACTCCTCTTTTTGAACTGTCAAATACATTTTTTTTTTACTACGATGATATTCTATTGTTTTATAACTCAAATTTGTATTGAACATTCAAATGTAAAGAAAAAACGTGAGCAGTAAAAATCAACATTACAATGTCATCGATAAGCAATTCAATTGTTCACGTCAATGAAAATTTACCAATGCAAGAGTATCAACATAATATTTGGAACATGTGCACCAAATAGCAACAATTTAAACTAAACTAAAGTGTCAGTGTTAATATTGAAGAATCATAGTGACGCAACTGTAAACTAAATTAAAGTGTCAGTGTTACTATTGAAGAATCATAGTGACGCAACTGTAAAATAAATTAAAGTGTCAGTGTTACTATTGAAGAATCATAGTGACGCAACTGTAAACTAAATTAAAGTGTCAGTGTTACTATTGAAGAATCATAGTGACGCAACTGTAAAATAAATTAAAGTGTCAGTGTTACTATTAAAGAATCATAGTGACGCAACTGTAAAATAAATTAAAGTGTCAGTGTTACTTTTGAAGAATCATAGTGACGCAACTGTACTAGCAGTTGTGTCACTATGATTCTTAAGTTAAAAGTAAAGTAACGACCTTTATATATGTCCCACTGCTGGGCACAGGCCTTCTCTGTATAGGGAGCATAAGGTCATAGTCCGCCACGCACACTTAGTACGGATCGGCAGCTTCACATGTCTTAGAAAAAATTTCTAGGTCTTGAAGGTTTCCTCATGTTTTCCTTCACCGCCGAGCGCGTGGTAAATCAGCACATAAAATTGCAACAACAATTTAATTGGTGCACCGAGGATCGAACTTGAGGCGACCGCCCGGACACTGAGTGTTCTATCTTTAGCGTATAGAACGGTGTAAATCAAAGCCCAAAAATTCTTTAAAATAGGTATATTGTCAAAACGATGTTAATTGTATCGCGGTAGTTTGCCAAGTGACTCAGTATCGGTATTGAAAGCACTTGTTACACCACATAACGCCTAGAATAATGAAACGGTGATCGGCGCGCGCGGTGCGGAATTGCAATTACTTTTCCGGCAGGAGCCTGAACACTGAGCTACCACGGCTCATTTTCAAATTGTGATGTAACTGAATGTAATTAGTTGTTTTTATACATTCTAAGCAAGTGTTTCACCACGATCCTACCTGATGTTAAGTGTAAATGCAGAAAGAAAGTTTGAAATTCTCGGAAGATACAGATGCTAGCTAACTGAAATAAATTATGCATGATAGACAATTAAATATCTTTTATAATAGTTTTATAATTTATTTATATTTCATTAAGAAAACATAAACTTAAACGAAAAGGATACCTTACGTAAACTTGGATAACACAGTATTTTTCATTAAATTTTATTTTGATTAAATATTATATTTTAAGAATATTTAATTGTCTATCAGGCACAATTTATTTCAGTTAGCTAGCGTCTTTATCTTCCTAGATATTCAAACTTTCTTAACCGACCCGTTATTTTTGCTTACGAGTGTAGTTTGAATTTAAAATGCACTCATACCATTTGAATTTTGTTGAGTCTCGATGAATATACCAGGGAACATGTAAACAATGCATTCTTTGAGATATAGGTAGGTTTGTGACAATCCATGACATGATAAGTACTTCGTAACGGTCGGTTAATGTCTTTACTAGTTAATATACTCGTTTTATGTCGTACATAATGACATCGAATATGCCGTTACATTTCAATTAATCTGTCAACATCAAATAATCAAAACGTTACAAAGGCTACAGTATGTTAGTGTCTGGGCATTCGCCTGAAGTTGCGTAGTACGCTGGCAACAAGCTCAATCCTTTTTTACGAACTGCACAGTTTGGCCAGAGAAGCTGGCCTTGACTGCTTCCACCGATTGAGAGATGGCATAGCTCTTAGGTCGCTTAGCCTGAACCTCTATCGCTAGTCACTCGACATAAGGGTCACCCCGGTGAGGGGTTACCTTGGCTTGGACGGTTACACGTAAGCATTCCAATCCGAGGGCGCCCGAGAGGGCCGAACCACGGCGTGATCGGTATTTTATTATTAAACCTAAAGCGACAGTCTAAGCTAAAGTAACTTATATAATTATATAAACCGGCTAGTCTTGCCCGATCCTTTAATATAGTATATACTTTATAGAGACCTGTGCCCGACAGTGGGATACATTTTTTTAAATAATTTCTAAGCAAGTGCTTGACTACGATCCCACCTGATGTTAAGTGGTAATGCAGTCCTGGATGGTAAGGCGCACTAGCTTAGTAAATGCCTATTCACTTTACTCTTGAAAATACCCAGATTGTAATCAGAAGGAAAGACAGACGTGGGCAAACTATTCCTTTGCTGTACGAAGAATGAAAGACGAAGCAAATCGTTTCATTTGGGTTTGAGGGATGTTCACAACAAAAGGATGAAATCCCGCAGTGCGTCTAGAAGTCCGATGGTGGAAAGGGGATGGGGGAATTAGATCACATAGTTCCTGAGCACATTCTCCAAAATGCAATCTGTAGAAAACCGAAAGGCTAGCTACTTTACGCCTGTGCTTAAGACTGAGCAGATTGGTTTCAGCTGCGTCACCAAATAGGATACATAAACCGTTACTCTTTTTATCAAAACATTCAATGTATAATAATTTAAGCCGCATGTTCGGAAGTTCACCATTTATTTCACAGAGAGTTGACTGCATTTCCAGAACGTGAATTAAGTTTTTAATTGTAATTACAAATGCTAATACGCACGTGCTGAATGTCGGATCAAGACTGCGAGACAATTCACATGTCTGAGAAACAATTTAAATATTTTATAAACGTATTAAGTCCGCTACGGAATAATAAGTACGGAACAAAAAACGACTTCAAATCGAATCAAACGTTACAAGTTATTACGCGCAAACGCCCTCTTTGTATCTCCGAATTAAAGCAGGAATATTACGAAATAGAATCAATCACAAACTAACAAAACTCTCATTAAACTATCTGGAAGTACCAGTTCCAATAAATAATCATCGAAATCGATTAGCGTGATGTTAAGATATTCGTCTTCGGAATCTTTTTATAGACCATCCTCCGGTACCCTGGGTGGGCCCGGAGGGATGTGTGGGACTCGGCCTGGGCAGCCCCTACCCACTAAACCTTCCGCGAATGCCATTAGCCGTTATGAGCGGGGTGCCCCGGATCTGTCAGCGACAGGACACCCCACCGACCGGCCGGTCCCGGCAAAGACCGGACTTCATCCTCAAAGGGGACTGCTCCGGCACTCAGAGAAGTCCCGACGACGCCGAAGCATGCTGGGGCCAGGTACCCATCCTGGCCCCGCTTCGGATTACGGGGGCGGCAAGAGGAGGCGTTCGTAACGCCTCCTGCGCACCCCGATACGTCGCCTGCGGAGGGGGGGAGCCTCTGCGCTCGCGACCATCGCAAGAGCGAGGCTCGGAAGCGACAGGTCTACACCACCGATGGCAGATACCATGGCATGGCGCTTTATTCGTCCATTTGAAGCAAACATACTAAATGCAAAATATAAGACTTATATGATTTTCTCATGGATATTTTGGAGAGTGTGGTGGAACTACATGATCTAATTCCCCCATCACCGTTCCACCATCGGACTTATAGACGCACTGCGGTATTTCATCCTTTTGTTGTGAACATCCCTCAAACCCGAACGAAAGCGCTTTGCTTCGTCTTTCATTCTCCGTACAGCAAGGGACTGGAATAGTTTGCCCGCGTCTGTCTTTCCTTCCGATTACAATTTGAGTATTTTCAAGAGTAGTGTATAGGCATTTACTAAGAAAATTGCCACCGTCAAAATTAAAAATTATCTAAATCGGTTCACCCAGTCGAAAGTTAACTGGTAACATACAAAAAAAATACAGACGAATTGAGAACCTCCTCGTTTTCGGCAGTCGGTTGACAAGTCATACACCTCTGATATAAATGATCAATCGTAATTACAGTTAGGATCTTATATCCGTACAGTATTTTTATATCAACAAGTGAATATAATAAAATGGACATTGACCTCGTGATAAAAGCGCTTTGTACATACTAATGCGTAATTACTGCTGCTACAGCTGGGACTGAGGAGTCGGGAGGGGTTAGAGCGGGGGTTCCCAACCTTTTTGTACCCTATACCCTAAAATATCATGTACCCTAACATTCACAAAACTCGTCCTTCTACCGGGGAACGAGTACGCGGTAGGGTACGTTCTCCATAAGTAAAACAAAAAAAAGGGCGATGGTTCACGTCAATAGTCCAATAGTGGATTCGAACCTACCTACCTTACGTTTCGCAGACCGTACCCTAAACCATTAGCTTATTAGCTATTGACGCTTCAAAATTTATGTTATAATTGTAAGATGAAATTATTTTATTTGTGTTAATTACTTTATTTAATATTTTAATGATAATATATCATTTTCCACACACAGTTATTTACGGTGCTGTAAAATGTAATGAATAATGAATAGTCAGATCAACATTACTGGCGATGACAGGCCGTTAAACGTGACCGCGTGTCTCCTTTTTATATGAAAATTCCAAATGTTATTTGAGTAATTATTATATTTAATACTGAAACATGAAACTAAAAAGTTTCACGTTGAATATTCATCAATTATATGTAAATAAATGTAAAGAATAACGCATTCGCGAGTTCTAAGGCAGCGTTCCGCTCTTTACTACATAACATGTTTTTATTAAAAATACTGTTATATTCTATAAATAAGTCCTACTGTTGTACACAGGCTTTCTCTTGTATCGTAGTCATCGTTCATCGTGCGTACAGCAAAGGAGTGGAACAAGTTGCCGGCGTCAGTCTTTCCGTCCAAGTACGACGTGGGAGCCTTCAAGAGTAGAGTGAATAGGCACTTACTAAACTAGCGCGTACTATCTTTCGACTATGTCACCACTTAACACCAGGTGGGATCATGGTCAAGCGCTAGTTTACACGCATAAAAAAAAAAATCTTAAAACAATTGCTATCACTGGTTTTCGTGTCCTACCTACGTTTCTGTCACCACCGAGCCGCCTGGTAAGTCAGCAATTAAAATTGCAACAAGCAAGTTCAATAGTATCGGTACCGGGCATCGGACTTGAGTTCTTACTTTCTATTTTTGAATGAACTAACACAATTGGCAAGAGAGGCTGGTCTATACTGCTTCTCCGGATTGAGAGGTGGCGTAGCTCTTAGATCGCTTAGCCTGAACCTCTATTAGCCAGTAAAGGGTCCCCCCGGTGAGGGGAACCACGACTAGGTCGGTAGCTATTTTATTAATTAAACTAAATGGGACAATCTAAGCCAAAACTAACTTATATGCCACTTCCGGAAGCTTTGGCGCTGGGAGAAGAAGTGGCCGAAGGAACTACAGCAACTCCAGGGTGTGGGCCTTTCCCATAAAATACTTATTAAGAGATCTACCCTGCCGTACATTTGGACGGAATAACTATATCACGCCAACGGACTTTGATGATTCATTTTAATTGCAATCAGAGTACACCCTGTACTTTTTGAGTAGTTTGGTTAAGTTCTGATTGATTTTGTAACTTATGTAATAAATAGTTTTTAATCGCGTAGAGTCGTGGTAGCTCAGTGTCC
Organism: Meandrusa payeni; assembly: GCA_029286785.1. Classification (NCBI taxonomy): domain Eukaryota; kingdom Metazoa; phylum Arthropoda; class Insecta; order Lepidoptera; family Papilionidae; genus Meandrusa; species Meandrusa payeni. The sequence goes on from JAGSMX010000021.1 coordinate 2,577,516, forward strand.
GTGCGGTTAGCTCAAGTTGCGTAGTACGCTAGCAACCCCGAGTTCGATCCCCGGTGCCGGCACCAATAAATTTGTTGTTGCAATTTTATGTGCTGATTTACCACGCGCTCGGCGGTGAAGGAAACCTACATGTTTTAGAAAAAAAATTCTACGGCATGTGAAGTCTGCCTATCCGTATTAGGGCCGCGTGGCGGACTATGCCCTTATACTCTCTTTACAGAGAAGGCCTGCGCCCAGCAGTGGGACAGATATAAAGGCTGTAACTTTAATCGTGTATAACACCGCGAGCTGTAGCAAGTCGTACTATAAGAACAAACGAATCAGTCTAGCTCTAGTTACGCTTCTTAGTTATATATATTTTACGCTTATACTCGTAAGTTAGTTTAGCTTAGATTGTCCCAATAGATTTTGTTATTAAAATAGCTACCGACCGAGTCGTGGTTCGGACGCCTGGCGCCCTCGGATCGGACTGTTAACGCGTATTAATGGTAACCGTCCAAGCCGAGGTTACCCCTCACCAGAGAGGTTCAGGCTAAGCGATCTAAGAGCTATGCCACCTCTCAATCCGGTGAAGCGGTAAAGGCCAGCTTCTCCGTGCCAACTGTGCTAGTTGGTCAAAAAAAAAACTAGCTCTAGTGTTACCGTGCCTTAATAAAACGATAAAAAAAACTACACTCACTAACAGGGCTTGAATGTTATCATTGTTAACCACGATTCAGTACAATAAGGTGTTTGCGAGAGTATAATAATTTTATTCTGTGACTAAGAGCAGTGGTGTTATACGAAATGAAAAATAAATTCATACTCAATGACAATAATCCGATCAATCAAATTATATGTGCTATTTTCAGTAAGTGTTCATATATTTTTCAACCGACTTCAAAAAAGGAGTAGGTTATCAATACGTTTGTATATTTTTTTTATGTTTGTCATTTCATAACTTTAAACTGGGTGAACCGATTTCTATGATTCTGTTTTTATTTAAAAGCTGTTACGACCATTGTGGTCCCTTTAAATTTTTTTTTTTTACCTGTGTAACAAAATGCGGATGCACACCCCGAAGCCATAAGGGCCGGCGACGGCGGTAGTGTCGGGCTCCAACCGACTAAAATCTTCACACGTCCATTCCCTATCAGTCCCCATTTAATTTAGTCCAGTTCTGAAAATGGCATTTTCATGTCATGTAATTTTCAATTGATTTTTTTTTATAATTATTTTATTATTGTATTATTTATTTTTGAAGCGTCAATAGCCTAATGGTTGTAGGGTACGGCCAGCGAATCGTAAGGTCGTGGGTTCGAATCCAACATTGGACTATTGCCGTGAACCATGTCTTAGCACAAGCTTAAGCTTAATTGGAATGGTTAACAAGATTGTTAGTAATATTTCTGAAAAAAAAATGTAATATTGCTAGCTTTCTTTAAAAAAAATTACTGTTGATAGATTGAAATGTAACGTGTATATTTGGAAGATGTTAAATATAGCAACAATTGAAACTATTTTGGAGTGTCAGGAACGCATCGGCGTACTTGCATTGTGCTGAAGCACGTCCCCTGTGGAGACTTCCTCCCCCCAGCTCCCTCGCAGTGCTAAAGCAATACGGTACCAGTGCGTCCCCACCCTTGATGCCTGTGAAAGGACCCTTTTAGTCGCCTTATACGATATACCATAGCCTATATTCTATAAGCCCAGCAATACATGAGTGGCCTTTGGGAGGGAGAAATCTCGAACAAGATAGGAAATCGACACAGGCGGGGCCTGTGGGGCAGGCGGAGTTATGAGACTTATTCACTTCGGGCCCTCTTCGGTTCGTGGCGAGGGACTCCGGGATCTCCTGTGGAACGTGCTGCACTGTGCTGCGAAGCACGTCCCGGGAGGTTACTCCCTCCTTTAGCATCCTCGCAGTGCCCAGGTGATATCGGACTATCCCTGTTGCCATCTTCCCGGGTCCGCGTTTGTGAACCTCGGTTTCTGACGTTACAAAAGCGACAATAAATAAATGTATCTATGGAGTGTCTGTTTGGTGTTTCAATACTCGTTTCCACTACACACATCTCAATGAATATACCAAAATTTTAATATATATAACCAAAGGTTCAAAAAGTTAATAACTTATAAATAATTTTTCTTTTTTATTCTATTTCTTTTGATTAGTTAATTTTAATTAAAAATTTAGTTTGATGTTACTTTCTGTGTTTTTTTAGTTATAATTTAATATTGTAACTTGCCATTTATACCTTTTTGTTGACTGGGAGGAAATCTTCACAAAGATAACCGCCGCCTTCTGTGGGGTTCTTACCCACTAAAACCTCCCCAGCGGCCCTTTCCTCGGTGCATGACGAGGGGCTCCGGGATCTCACGTGGAACGCACCGGAGCCCCTCTGCACTGTGCTGTTAAGCACGTCCCGGTAGGTTACTCCCTCCTTTAGCATCCTCGCAGTGCCCAGGTGATATCGGACCATCCCTGTTGCCATCTTCCCAGGTCTGCGTTTGTGAACCTCAGTTTCTGACGTTACAAAAGCGACAATAAATAAATGTATCTATGGAGTGTCTGTTTGGTGTTTCAATACTCGTTTCCACTACACACATCTCAATGAATATACCAAAATTTTAATATATATAACCAAAGGTTCAAAAAGTTAATAACTTATAAATAATTTTTCTTTTTTTTATTCTATTTCTTTTTGATTAGTTAATTTTAATTAAAAATTTAGTTTGATGTTACTTTCTGTGTTTTTTTAGTTATAATTTAATATTGTAACTTGCCATTTATACCTTTTTGTTGACTGGGAGGAAATCTTCACAAAGATAACCGCCGCCTTCTATGGGGTTCTTACCCACTAAAACCTCCCAGGTGGCCCTTTCCTCGGTGCATGACGAGGGGCTCCGGGATCTCACGTGGAACGCACCGGAGCCCCTCTGCACTGTGCTCAAGGAGAGCACGTCCCGGGGAGGTTACTCTCTCCTTTAGCATCCTCGCAGTGCCCAGGTGATATCGGACTATCCCTGTTGCCATCTTCCCGGGTCCACTTTGGTGGATGACTCAGGCCCCCACCCTTGTCGCCCAGCGAACCCGAGGCCCTTTTTAGTCGCCTTATATTATTATACCTATAACTGCGATGGTATTAACCTTACAACCTTTCCACTGTTTTTATATATTGTGTGTTAAAAATGTTCATTATGTTGGTGTTCAATAAATAAATAAATCCTAAAAAAAAAATTACATGCTTAACAATTTTTGTCTGACTGTGTGTGTTCGTGTGAATCTCTGGGACGGCTCTACCGTTTTCACTAACAGATAGCTGATGTAATAAGGATTAGTTTAGGCTACTATATTAGTAAAATTAAAATTAACAGTTTTTCTCAGATAATATCGCGGGACGCAGCTAGTATGATATATAACGGAATAATATTTTTCCAGTCAACATACCGGCTATATCATATGGCACCACCATCGGCTGGATGTCACCCATGACGCTGCTTCTACAGTCTAAGGAGTCACCGACAGAAGTTCCGCTGACAGATATGGAGGTATACTTTTTCTAATCAACTACTAAAAAGGATGTTTTCGTGTGTGGTCAATAATGAAGCGAATTTGTGTTTCAACCAACTTCATAGAAAGGAGGATTCTCAATTCGCCTGTACGCTTTTTTTTTTTTGTTACCGCATAACTTTTGACTGTGTGAATCAATTTTGATGATTCTTTTTTTATTTGAAAGCTTGTGTGGTCTGGATTTTGATAGATGATTCATGAGAAAATCATGTTAATTCATGATTTGCATCAAGTATGTGCGTCACAAATATACGGATAACTCAATTTCATAGCCAACAGGTTTCGATGATTATACTTATTATAGACTAATAATAATAAATCTTTATTAGTCACCATAGAAAATGTTTGGACAAAGAAACGTGAAGTCCCTGACTCCTGAGCTAGGTTCTATTGGACCTGTGTTTCAGGGGTCAGTGTCTTCTCCCATTTGAAAAGCACAATAAAATACAATATGAGCATAACAAATCATAACAATATTTTATAAATGTGTTGTTGTTTTATAAGTGTGTGTTGGTGTGTGTCTGTGTGTAAATTTGTGTTTGTGTTTGTCCCTCAGCTTTATATTATATTACATTTTATTAAATTAGGAGGCGTTCAACTCTAGTAAATATTTTATACAAACTAATTAACATTTAAGATTTGACAAAGGATGAATTTTAAGAATTTATTTATCCTATTGAACAAGGAAGTGGCTCTGAAGCGCTGCTGTTGACGTGCAGTTGTTGTTCTAGATTTAGTAGATGGGCAGATGTTCATTATTACCCGTCTAGTACTAACATTACTGCAATTATATGATTATTGGAAATGATGTACTTTACGAGTAATTTGATAAAAGTTTGCATAGATTTGAATAATTCTATTTCGATACATGAAGAGGCCGTGCACGTTTAACGTTTGGTTCGATTAGAAGTCTGCACTCTGGGATTTCATCTTTTTGTTGTGAACATCCCTCAAACTCGAACGAAGCGCTTTGCTTCGTCTTTCATTATTCGTACAGTAAAGGACTGGAATAGTTTGCCCGCGTCTGTCTTTCCAATTACAATGTGGGTATTTTCAAGAGTAGAGTGAATAGGCATTTACTAAGCGCTTTACCATCCAGGACTGCATTTCCACTTATCAACAGGTGGGATCGTAGTCAAACATTTGCTTAGAAAATAAAAAAAAAACACAGATTGGCCAGAGATGCCGGCCTTAACTGCGTCACCGAATTGAGACGTGGCATAGCCTGAACCTCTGTGAAGTAATTAGTACTACCCGTGCGTAACGAGGACGGGACGCTAGTATTTACATATGTATTTAGCCAATTAGTGTTGTATCTAGGTTTTTCATGTAAATTGGTTTTACACCAACATAATTTTCGAGTGAAATAGAAACCTGTTCGCATTTCAGATAAAAGAAATTACTAACCGAACCTATTTTTAAACTGTCATGTAAAAATTACATTTAATTTGAACAAGTGTAAAAGTAACAAACGTAAACATCTGTTAATTCTTAACCTTGGATGGTTTAACTGGTATGTGTGAAATTATCGAATATCTGACATATTTTTTATTGACTCTAATTAAACATATAGGAAATATGTTTTTGTAGAAAAAGGCTCATGCAGGATTCCTCACGATGTTTTCCTTGCACGTGATAAATCGACAGTTAAAATTACAACAAACAAATTCGAGTCAAATGTCATCTAATCTTACGTTGGAGAAAGGGGGGGTCACGGCAAATATCACGCATACTATTTTGGTCCATTTAATCCAGATTGTACACGCTTAAGATTCAATCTTAAGCGTAATCGTAATACGATTAAGATCATTTACTAATTCTTTCGAAAGAAAATAACGTTATACATTTACTGACTGTCAAACCACCATATTTGTTTTATACCAAATAGCTCAATTTAATCTCAATTTACGGTACAGTGTAGCCCGTTCTTTGTTTTCGCGCCACTGTCAGCCGAACGCGCGAATCGATGAACGAGGGCGTACGAGCTGAGTGGCAGCGACACACGGACAGGTTCCAATCTGCTTTGTTTATTTTTGTAAATGTTTTACTCGACTCAGTGCATGCTCTTACCAAGTTAAAATAGAATTTGAATTTTTCTTTTTACAATAACAATCCAACGCGTTTACGTAAGAAATTCACATTTTGAAAAATCTCACGTGAGATTGGGAGATGGGGAAGAGGGAAAGGGTGGGGGCAGAAAATTAAAAAACACCTCACGTAATTTATGGACGCCCCTTATTGAAACTTTAATTTAGTTTATCGTCACATTAACTTGGCATTGTAAACAATAATTTAACTTTATTAGTTCGTAATCTGACTTCTAATTAATTTTGTATAAAGATTGTGATTGTACAGTTGCGAGGGTATTCGATAAAATAATTCATTATACAGCGTTACGCTGTCTCAATAAAGCGAGTGTAATAGTTATTGGACTATTTCATTCTACATAACCTTTTTTTTTGTTAACGAGGAGGAAACCTCCCCGGTGGCCCTTCCTCGGTGCAAGGTGAGGCACTTCGGGATCTCCAGAGGAACGCACCGGACTCTGCACTGTGCTCAAGGAGAGCACTTCCCGGGGGGGAGGTTACTCCCTCCCCCCCCCTGTGCCCTCGCAGTGCAAGGCGACACGGGCCAGCCGATGTCGACCGGTCCACCGGTCCAACCCGAGGCCCCTTTAGTCGCCTTCTACGACAGGCGCGACCTTAACCAGTAAAAGTGCAAGGACTCGCATCCAAGCACAACAAAATATCACCCTTAGAATGATCCTAAACGCGGGGCGTTACGTCAGAAATGACGTAATACACCGCGATTTAGGCATCGTATCGATCCACGAATTTGTCACGAGACTAGCTCGTAACCTATTCGACCGCGCGGACAACGGTCCGCGCGAACACCTGCGCGGGTTCGCCCGCAACACGTGCGTCCTCCCGACGTGCGCCGTAGGTTCAAATTCCCCTATTCTAGGGAGATTTTGAACTTCTCTCGACCTCCGTCTCAATCGAGACCGAGAGGTCGAGAGGGCGTAGAAGATAGATTCGTCGCGGCTGACGCTTGAGGGATTAGCCCCGACGTAAAATAGTTATTCCTAAAAATCCGTTCCAAAACGGTACCCAAAACCAGGGGAGCAGTTGCCCCTGCGCTGATAACCCGGGTAATGGGGTAACACCCCGAGGCCTGCACCTGCGAGGTTCCCGTGAACCTTGTAGATGACTCGACTGACTGACTGAGGCGCGACCGTAGTCCTATTCTTGAGAGCCCAGAACTACAGGGCTGTCATTCTACATAACCTATAAGTTATTACACTAGCGCCCGGACACTGAACTATCGTTGTGTATAAACAAATCAATATTATGCGTGCAATCTAATCGATAACAATTTAATTATGAATAAAATAAATGCAATTAATTTTATTAGCTCATTGTTATAAAAGATTTAATGTTCGCATTAAAACTTATGTGCACGAATAGAAAGATATTGGCGACATCTTTCGCTTCCCGTGTTAACTCCTTTGTTCTCCGTCGAATTTCTTCGTTTTCAATTATATCCCTATGGGAGCCGATACACTTGAGCATTCGCTTAACATACATCGAACCTCGTTTTTATGGCGTACTAGCGTACCCAGCCCGCTATGCCGGGCTAGATTTTGCCTTATTTTATTAAACAATGAACTTACATCATTAAATATTCAATTGAACTCTCACAATATAATAAATAATGAATAATTTATTTCTCTCCGTATTCATTCTCTTCTCGAGCGGGTTAAGATCATTACCTACACCCACGTACATACAACTCCATTGTACTTCAATATTTTCACAATGATATAAATATAAACAACGCATGTATCAATTCAAATTTATGTTATAAAACGATAGAATATCATCATAGTGAATTAAAACTGTATTTGACAGTTCAAAATAGGTGTGCTCCGATCGTCACCAAACTTTACAGGATTACTCGCCAGGTCAATCTGCATATTCCCTAAACATTTCATTAATTCATCGAAGCGTCAATAGCCTAATGGTTTAGGGTACGGCCTGCGAATCGTAAGGTCGTGGGTTCGAATCCACCATTCGACTATTGCCGTGAACTATGTCCTAGCACAAGCTTAAGCTTAGTTGGAATGGTTAATAAGATTGTTAGTAATATTTCTGAATAAAAAGAAATATTGCTAGCTTTTTTAAAAAAAAAAAAAATTGTGTCCAGCCGTTTCGGAACCTATACGGATCAAACACACACACTTTCTCTTTTATATATATAGATAAACTAGTGCGAATCGATAAACTAAACGATCCTCTTGAAGTTAAGTGGTGATATAGTCGGTAAGATGGTACGCGGTAGTTTAGTAACTGCTTATTCACTCTTCGTTTTTTCAATTTGGTTCAATTCTGGCATCCATAAGAAAAATATATAAAATTGTATCATTACTACTTAGATATACGAAACATTTTTTATTTATTTAAATCGACAAAAATATAACACCGTTACAGATAATACCAATATGATGTTATAAAACTTAGTTAAATATATATTATTAAAATTAAAACAAATAAAAGCTGCTTTATGTATTGACAATAATATATAAATATAATGAAGTCAAACACCTTCTACGCATTTGTAGGCAGCTTCGATAAACGCAGACTCTGTGCAACAAAATATATCAATGTGCAGTGAGATGGTATTCTCTCTCTATCTTCACTAACTTCTACCTATCTACTTCTCTACGTTTCGCCCGATCACACGTCGGAACGTACTCCCCACGTCAAGCGTGCGGAAAGAAGTTTTACTTCGAAGAAAGACCAAAATATTGCATGACCTTGATGTAAAACATTAACCCCAACCGGCCTCCTTTTGAGGCGTGCAAAATAATCATCATCGCGCATTAGTTTTGGGCTTATATGAGTAAATAAACGTGAGATAAAATAATTATGTCAATGTGTATCAAGAGCTTCACTTTTCATCGAAATACGAGGGCGGCACTGAAAATTTCGGGAAACAAGGAAGTGATACAACATTACTATTTAAAATGTATTTATTGCTTTTCGAAGTAATCTCTCCGGGAAATTTGACACATTTTTTCATACGATGGAACCAATCATTGAAGCAACCATTCCATTCGGAAGTTTCGGACTTCAAAATGGCCGTTTTGAAAGTAATCAGAGACACGCATTTTAAAGACTATAGCTGACGAAGCCTCCCTAATCTCAATCGGCAAGCTATTCCAGAGCTTTATAGCTGTACAGGCAAATGAATTGCTGTAGAAATTCGTATCACATGCGAGGAAAGGAAGGGATCGCGGCGGACGAAATGTTTGGCAAAAAGTTTTTATATTGTCTTTTGTTTTCAGATATCATGGATGGCTTCTCTTCCGTATTTGATATGCATACCAGCGAACTATCTCATGGCGTTCGTGGGTGACAGATATGGTAGAAAGATGTCAATAATGTTAATGTCAGCGGCATGTGCAGTAAGTCAATGAACTTAGTCCCACTTTTGGTCGCCTTTTAAGTAATTCCAGGACTGGAGATTAACCAATAGCCTATATTAAGTAGATATGTTACCTTACCCGGACTTAATTTATTTGTTTATTGATCGGCAACACAATGAACATGTTCAATATCATTCATTCATTCAGATTGGCCAGAGAAGCTGGCCTTGACTGCTTCACCGGATTGAATTGTGGCTTAGCTCTTAGATCGTTTAGCCTGAACCTCTATCGCTAGTAACTCGACACAAGGGTCACCCCGGTGAGAGGGGTAACCTCGGCTTGGACGGTAACTGTAACGCTTACGGTTACGCGTAAGCATTCCGATCTGAGGGCTCCCGAGGTTGTTGTTTCACGGATAAGGACCTTCAAAAACTAAACTAACTTTGAGTGCCTCTTAGGGAAGGGTTGTGGTGGGTGGTGCCTACCCATAAAATAACGGTAACGCGCGAGGATTATTCGCAACCTCCGACGGTCGCGAATGGACGTTTTATGAATTTGTAAAGACCTAGCGTGTGCACTGGTAATCGCGTCGTCTGGATCGTCGAGAACGTGTCTCGGCTTCCGGGCGACACGGCGGAATTTAGTAAGTGGTGGCATTTACAAGAAGTTTGTTAGAATGTTTGGTGGCAGTCTCGAAAAACCGTCGAGATGCCTGCTATTTTGTTATTGTGCTATTTTCGGTAACCCTGTATCAATGTGGAGCTCGCGATTACGTACAAACCACGGCGCACCCGTGGCTCGTCGCAGAAAACGATTCTGAATTACTTGTAACCTACGGATATGTTTATGGGCAGCATGCACGAAGACCGGGCTCGCCACGTCATAACGGGACGTATAACAGCTTTGTAAAGTGTCACCTTATTTCGAAGGGACATTTTACTTTTCTTATTAATGAGGTTGATATACCTGACCTACGTGAGGGCCGAAGCTGAGTTTGGGATCTAACACGACACCTAGGTTTGTGTAGCCCATGGAATAGGGGTACCTAGAAGTTAGACGCAACGGGGTGGAGACTGAAGATGTACATGGCTGCGCTCTTAGCCGGGTGGATTTCTATTCTCCATTTCCGAAACTAATCCCCCAGGACATTGGCCGCGGTCTGGAGTTTTTTAAAAATGATTTCGGGGGTACGCACCTATGCATAAATGCCGGTATCGTCAGCGAAAAGGGCTAGGTCTGCTCTACGTGAGCACGGAATATCGTTAGTGTAGAGCGTGTCTAGGATGGAACCGAGCACGGAGCATTATGGTACTCCGGCTCGAACCCGACGGAGGGTGCACTCACTCGACGCGGTCCCTGAAAGTTCGAATTGTAAGGAAATCGCGCACTGTGCGCACTAGATAATCGGGCATTCCGAGGTTGTATACAAGCCCGACGTGCCAGACTTTGTCGAATGCCATCGCCACGTAAAGAAAGATAGCTCCGTTATGCATGCCAATAAGGGTTTTGGCGTGAATGTGCTCCGTGATGCGCACCTGTTGAGTGCATGAGTGTTTGGCGCGGAAGCCAAACTGCTCGGGTATGGGAATCTCTCGCGAGTCCATGAAGGCGCGTAATCGAGCTAAGATAAGCCGTTCGTATACCTTCCCCAAAACGGAGAGGAGACTAAAAGGTCTAAATGAAGTGGGTTCTGTGCACGGTTTAGCGGGTTTGAAGAACCCTACGACGGCCTACTTCCACTCGTTGGAAAGATGGCGTGTGTCATGGCCGCGTCAATTTGCATGGTTAATGCCATCGTATTTATAGGTGAAGACTGCATGAATCAATGGCGAGTGAAAATTATAAATATAACTAAAAAAACACACACAAAAAGTAAAATTTTAATTTTTTTTTAAAAGAAAGCTAGCAATATTTCTTTTTTTTTTTCAGAAATATTACTAACGATCTTGTTAACCATTCCAACTGAGCTTAAGCTTGTGCTAGGACATGGTTCACGGCAATAGGGCACGGTTCAAGGCGAATGGTGGATTCGAACCCACGACCTTACGATTCACAGGCCGTACCCCAAACCATTAGGCTATTGACGGAATAAAATTACTATGCAAAAAGATTTTTTATTTATTTATTACAGAATCCACTGTCCTTAGGTTATAAAACATTTTTTAACAACGGCCACTGTACCAACTGCCAACAAAGGGATTCATAATTTGTTCATAAGTTATTATAATATTACCTACCATGTCGTAGGATATGGCCGAGATCTTACCCTGCTTGATGGTTTTGACGAAGCGAATCTTCAATATATTTATTTATTTATTTCTAATTCACACCAACAAAGTAAACACCAATTACAGTTCAAAAAAAATACAAAAGATTTACGAAAAACAAAGACCACTTGTCGTACTCACCTCAGTTACAGGTGTAAACTAAACACTTAAAAAATTATAAAAGAAAACAACCAGAACTATAATAAAATACATAATGTGAAATATAGAAAAAAGTTAAAATAACAAAAAACTATATCCTAAACTATATATTATAAAATGCCTGTTGTGTGTTTGTTTTAAAATTAGGTAACCTATTTGAGAAAATGTCCACGTAATCAGTCAGATTCTTGACGATTTTCTGAGCGGGTAACACTTGAATTATTATTATTATTCATTTATTCAAATAAGTAACGAAGACTCATCATTATTTTAAATAACTATTAAATAACAACCTTAGACTTAATTATAAGATTATAATATAAAATTATTATTATAATTATTTGATTATAGTAATAATATAAAAAATATAATATAATATTATACTAACGGCTTGACTATGCTTATGAATACCTTACCCCATGTGAGACGGCGCAGCATCTGTTTACATGAACACAGTCAAGCCTTTGAGCGATCATGCTCAGGATGCTGTTGGGGCTGGTCCGCACCTTGCGCACCAGAGATGCACTCCTCTTGCGCATTGTCGCAAAAAAGCATGCCTTCTGTGCATCCGCGAACATCCCCGATGCACTACAGAAACGGGGCAACCCCAACAGAACCCTGAACGCGTTGTTATATTGAACATTATGTATAGAATAATAAGTTCTCACCAATCTATTTATAGGAGAATATTGCCCCAAGTTAGTTCGCGCTAATTTCTCTTAAAATGGTTTGTAATTTTTAGCTCTTTATTCCAGGCATGTTGGATTCTCAAGCTGTCTTCATATAACATCTGGGCGTTCATCGTGGCGAGGTGTCTGGCCGGGGTCGTAATGGCCGCCAGCTGCGTCAACTGTCCTGTTTATATTAAGGAAGTTTGTGACAGTAACATCAGAGGCGCTCTGGGTTGCATGGTAAATTTAGAATTCCCTTTTTTGTTGACTGGCAAACCTTCAAGATACGGGGCTCACTAAAACTCCCCCGGTGGTACTCTCCGGTGCATGGCGAGGGGCTCCGGGATCTCCAGTGAAGCGAAGCCCCTCTGTACTTTGTTCTGTTCACGTCCCGGGGAGTGGGGAGCGTCTCAAGCACCCCCGCAGTGCTAAGGCGACACGGGACCAATGTCGCCTTCTTCCCGGGTCCACTGCAGCCTACGAAATTCTATATAAAAAATAAAAAATATTACATTTTTACTCTCCAATGAGGAAACTGGGAATAGGTAACGAAAAGTATTTGCCACATATAACAAAATTTCAAAACGGCGGCTGCCATTCAAGCATAGGTTTTTTTTACTGCCATTTGAAGAGACATTTAAAAATTACATAACTATCTTTGTAAATTAATCATTTATTTTAGATCAATTTACAATACTAAGCTGCGAAAGTATCATCAAAATGATTTCACCCAGTCGAAAGTTCCAAACTAACCAAAATGGAAAAAAATACAGTCGATTTGAGAACCTTTTTTTTGAAGTCGGTTAAAAATAATTTCAGCTGGCGTTATTCTCAACAACGGGCAGTCTATTCGCGTACATCATAGGAGATATGTTCAGCTACCGCACAGTTCTGTGGATATGTTTGTCCATACCTGTGTTTCATCTGATCACATTCACCGTTATGCCAGAATCACCGTCCTATCTGTTGAAAATTGGAAAAGAAGAGGTAAGTCTACTTCTAGACATCTCCAACACACTCTTCACTCATCACCCTACGTTTCGCAGTTAAAGTTAAAGTTGCAGCCTTTATATATATAATATATATGTCCCACTGCTGGGCAGAGGCCTTCTCTGTAAAGAGAGTATAAGGGCATAGTCCACCACGCGGCCCTAGTGCGGATTGGCAGACTTCACATGTCGTAGAAAAATTTTCTAAGACATGTAGGTTTCCTCACGATGTTTTCCTTCACCGCCGAGCGCGTGGTAAATCAGCACATAAAATTGCAACAACAAATTTATTGGTGCCGGCACCGGGGATCGAACTCGGGTTGCTAGCGTGCTACGCAACTTGAGCCAACCGCCCGGACACTGAGCTACCACGGCTTTTCGCAGACCGTTCTCTAATTGTCAAGTGTTGTTACTTAGCTCCGCACAATTTTATGAGTACTTATAGAAACATACCACGCTTCTTTTTACTGTAAATCTTCTTTACGCATAACTTGGGGAGTAAGCTATAAAAAGTGTGACCGGGCGAGGCGAAGGGAAGTTTGAAGGAAATAAATTAGTGATGATAAAAAAGAAAGAGTTACGTTTCGTATATCTAAGACATAACAACCGGCCGAGCCGTGGTTTGCCATTGTCAGAACGCATCAAAATCTGTTCACCCAGTCGAAAGTTATGAGGTAACAAATATAAAAAAAACATACAAATTAATAATGAACCTCTTTAATCAAGTCAGTTGAACAAAAGGATGAAATCGTGTACTGCGCCCTGAATTCCGATGATGGAACGTATTAACAGGGTATTAGGAGACTTACAAAATAAACTTTTATAAGTCTCTTTAAACCCTATGTAATGTCTAACGCTTTATTTATCCGTGAAATAGCAACCGACAGTCGTGGTTAGGCCTTCTCGGATCGGAATGCTTACGTGTAGTAACCGTCCAAGCCGAGGTTACCCCTCACCGGGCGGACCCTTGTGTCGAGTTACTAGTGAAAGAGGTTCAGGCTAAGCGACCTAAGAGCTATGCCGCCTCTAAATCCACTGAAGCAGTCAAGACCAGCTTCTCTGGCCAACCGAGAAGAGAAAGTCTCTTTCTTATTTCTCAGAACTTCGTTTTATAATTATAAAAGAGAGCGTCGGCGTGTGGTATCGTTTAACATGTAATTATGTAGTCGGTTTTTGTTTTAACCTAAAAACATATATGTGTATATTTAACTACAGGAGGCAGCTAAGGCGTTATCGTGGTTAAGGCGTAAAGGGAAGAATCACTTTACAATACAGAATGAAATTGAAGCTATAAAAAAAGAACAGAAAAACGACGAAGAAGGAGATAAATTTCTATTGAAAGCAATTGGTATGTACTTGTTTGAATTTCCTGTTATATTTATCATTGGCAACACATTAAAGTTACAGCCTTTATATATATAATATATATGTCCCACTGCTGGGCACAGGCCTTCTCTGTAAAGAGAGTATAAGGGCATAGTCCACCTCGCGGCCCTAGTGCGGATTGGTAGACTTCACATGCCTTAAAAAATTTTTCTAAGACATGTAGGTTTCCTCACGATGTTTTCCTTCACCGCCGAGCGCGTGGATAATCAGCACATAAAATTGCAACACCAAATTTATTGGTGCCGGCACCGGGGATCGAACTCGGGTTGCTAGCGTACTATGCAACAAGAGCCAACCGCCTGGACACTGAGCTACCACGGCTCTCTCATTGGCAACACATACACATGTAGTATTTTATACAATAAGAGGGTATCAAATTTACAACTTCTTTTTTTTTCTAATAATTTTCATTCTAAAGGCTAAATTCCTTGAATAAATTTTTTTAATTTTTCAGTAAAGGACAGCATATTGTTGAAGGCGTTTCAAATAGCATTGGTGGCAGCGTTGGCTAGGGAAGTGTGCGGCGCTGTTCCGGTTCTGAACTTTGCCGGGGAATATTCTCCATGGCATCAGAAGGTACCGGGTTGGTGCTGACTCCAAACCAACAAGCGATGATGCTGGGATTTGTTCAGCTATGCGGCTCGTTGCTCGCTTCAAGTGTTGTTGAGAGAGTTGGAAGGAAGGTGAGACACTTAATTCTCTGAAAAACTTCTTAGACAATTATATTAACGAATTAATACAGATGATTTCGATGGCAAGCGGTTTGGCGACTGTGGTTGGGAAAGAATGTTTGGAAGGGAAAGGACTGGTTGGATGAGATTATCATTATTATGGGATTATATTCAGCCCTGTAGTCCTGGGTCTCAAGAATAAGACTACGGTATCCCCTGCCTGTCGTACAAGGCGACTAAAAGGGGCCTCGGGTTCACTGGGCGACAAAAGTGGGGGCCTGCGTCGTCCACAAAGTGAACCCGGGAAGAAGGCGACATTGGCTGGCCCGTGTCGCCTTCCGCTGCGAGGGCACAGGGGAGGAGGGAGTAACCTCCCCCCTCGGGACGTGCTCTCCTTGAGCACAGTGCAGAGGGGCTCCGGTGCGTTCCACTGGAGATCCGAGAGATGACGAGGGGCTACGTCATGCACCGAGGAAAGGGCCACCGGGAAGGTTTTAGTGGGTAATTTCGAGAGGTCATGGGGAAAATGAGATCTGTGAGATCTGGGAAAATGAGAGAATGTGATGAGATCATGGAGGCCGCGCATGGGTCAGAGAAGTGTGGACCGACAACCTTAGAAGGACAGCCGGAAGTAGGTGGACGCGGAAAGCGAAGGATCGTATAAGGAAGGCACTGAGAGGCCTATTTCCAGCAGTGGTTTGATATGACCTGATAATACTTGTTTTCCAGGTCCTAATGGTCAGCACTTGCCTACTATCCAGTCTGAGCATGTTCATACTGGCTTCTTGGTTCCTCGCGAGAGACTACCAGCTGCTCGCGCCCGCGTGGATCCCAGTCTTTTTGCTGTGCACGTGTATTTTGTGTGACGCATCTGGTCTTCAGCCCATTTCTATCGTCATTACAGGAGAGATCTTTTCTTTCAAGGTGAGGTTTTAAGGTGATCGACGAATTGATATTGGGCCGGCCACATCAGCCGTGGAACGGATAACCGTTGGTAGAAATGAGTTCTTGAGTAGAGACCGCAGAGTGGGACGCCCTAAGACTAGGAGCGATGTTCTTCGCAGGAAGGCTGGCAGGAGCTGGATGAGAGTGCTTAGTGTCATGCTTTTGGAGAGGCCTGTATCCAGCAGTGGATTGTTGTATGCTAATATTTTTTCACTTTTAATCAAACTTTTCTTTAACCGACTTCTAAAAAAGAATGTTTGTGCAGTCATAGCACCTTCATTTATGAGCCTTGTTGTTTTCCTTGATTTGGATTGATTTTTTTATACTTGAAAGGATTGGTTTCTACTAGGTACCCTATGAATCGTTGGCATAGGTCCTAGAGTTACGAGGGGGAGAGATTAACCCCCCCGAGACGTGATTTTCGAGAAACAGTGCAGAGGGACTCCGGTGCGTTCCACTGGAGATCCCGGAGCCCCTCACCATGCTCTGAGGAAGGGCCACTGGGTACACATCTTGTTATTTCCCCCCGTCAACAAAAAAAGGTCCTAGACTACCGAAGGTATATCAGGGAACTCTTAAAAATCGTATAACAGAATGCTTGTTGACTGAGATATTTGTAGGTAGGTTTATGACAATCTAAGAACTAGGTACAGACGAGTCTAAGACGAGGATGACAATCTTAGTACTCCTTAAGGACAACAAGCACGAAAGATAATAGAGGCGCGAGAAAAAAAAAAGAAATATTGCTAGCTTTCTTAAAAAAAAAAAAAAACTTCGAAATATAACTATGGCATTTCTAACGACGAAGACGGTTTTTGTTTTACCCATAAATTGCATCTAATTCCAGTACCGCGGAACAGTGTTGGCAACAACAATGGCGATCGCATCCCTGGCAGACTTCTTCCAACTGCTATACTTCAAGCCATTGGCAAGTTCTATTGGAGTACACGCAGCGTTCTATTTCTTCAGCTTCATGTGTCTCAGCAGTGCAATATACACGATTGTTGTAGTGCCAGAAACTAGGGCGAGATTTGAACGATATCTACGATGATTTACGAGGAGAGAACAAAGATAGAAATAAGGAAATACCAGTTATAACTAACTCTGTTTAAATATCTCTCTGTTTACTTGTTAACGTTTATAACTTACAGCTATACCAAAAATATTTCACGAATACCATCTACATTTTCACTTTTCACCAATCTACTATTGAATAGGAAAGACTGTCAGATAATAATACTGATTCTGTTAAACCAATTGTGTCCAAATGAAAATTCAGTGACACTACAGCTGTCGATTGTTACTAGTAATTGTTATAGTACCAATCTGCTAGTTCAGTTGTGCCATTATGTTTTTCTAATGGCGGTTTTTAATCTGCAAAACAATAAAATATTCCAAATATGCAGATACATATCAGAATCGAAATCATTTATTGGGTTTAAAGAATTTATTTGTCATAAGAACATAAACAAAGTTTACTTAAAATGAGATACAGGGTACTTAAATAATATAATAAATGATGTTTATGCAGGTAGATATCGTCACATGTATATCATCAATTCTTTTAGTTTGTTTTTTAAATTGTTGGAAAGTGTCGCACTCCTCACTTCATTTGGCAGGCTATTATATAACTGTGCTTCGTACATTATCGTTTTCTTTCCGTAATTGGTACGTGGGGTGATTACTTCGAGCTTATCTTTGTTCCTCAAGTTGCGAGTTCTTTCTTTTTTATACAATTGTATATTTGTGTGAATTGAATTTGTTATAATTTTCCTAATTTGAGTGTAAGTACAGTGTGTAGTTGTGTGTATTCCCGGATGGACCATAGGTATTGAATTAAGTTAAGAAATAATCTGTCCAGCCGTATGCTACCCTGCAGGCAAACGAAATTATTAAAAAGAAAGAATTAAACTCCCAATAAAATGTGATAGCATTGATCCAAATTGTAAAAAAATAAAGAATTCTTCTAGAGAAATACTAAGCTTTTTTTATCAAATAATATTTGAAATAAAATATAAAATAAATATTAGTAGACTACGGTTATTGGCACAATGACAATTGTCTTGTAATAGGTTGGTTATCTTTTTCTGGCCAAACTACGCTGATCAACAAACCATAAAATGTAAAAAATGTGAAATAGACTCAAAAGTCTATCATTTTTCAATCTTCAATTCATCTTCAATCAATTCACAAGTCATTAGATATAAGTTAAGAAGAAATAATATGTATACATTTGAAATGTAAATAATAAAGAACTGTTCTAACATGTTTTTAAACTTTCATATCAAATGCTTGACCACGATCCACCTGATATTAAGTGGAAATGCAGCCCTGAATGGTAACGCACTAACTTAGTAAATGCCTATTCACTCTACTCTTGAAAATACCCACATTGTAATCGGAGGGAAAGACAGACGCGGGCAAACTATTCCAGTCTTTTGCGGTACGAATAATGAAAGACGAAGCAAAACGCTTCGTTCGTTTGAAGGATGTTCACAACAAAAGGATAAAATCCAGCAGTGCGTCTTGAAGTCTTGGAGAAAGTTATTAGATGTAATTCTTGAGCACACTCTCCAAACTGCATTCTGTAACTCTCAATCCACCCACACACTTAATCCGCATATAAATCTTGTGTATGAATCTTATACAAGTATGTTTACGAGGTAAAACAAAACCATATTTTGGATATAATTTATTTTGGACTATGAAGAAACTTTTTGTCTATTCATAACCATTCCAACTAAGCTAAGGCTTGTGCTAGGAGATGGTTCACGTCAATAGTCGAATGGTCGATTCAGACCTACGACCTTACGATTCGCAGACCGTACCCTAAACTATTAGGCTATTGTCGCTTCAGATATAGGCACAAAAAGCTAATTTTATTATTTGTATAGATTAATTCATGAATCTATGAATAAAACGGAAACTTATTGCTACAAGCCGGGTGAGATTTGATCTTCGCATGTCATATAGTAAGTCCAACGTGCAGCCATTAAGGTATAGTTGTAGTAAGTTGTTTATAATTACGGTATCCCCTTCCTGTCGTACAAGGCGACTAAAAGGGGCCTCGGGTTCACTGGGCGACAAGGGTGGGGGCCTGCGTCGTCCACCAAAGTGGACCCGGGAAGAAGTGACATCGGCTGGTTCGTGTCGCCTTGCGCTGCGAGGGCACAGGGGAGGGAGTAACCTCGTGAGCTCGTTGCTCTCCTTGAGGACATTGCAGAGGGGCTCCGGTGCGTTCCACGTGAGATGCCGAAGCCCCTCGCCATGCACCGAGGAAAGGGCCACCGGGGAGGTTTTAGTGGGTAAGATCCCCACATAACCGCTGCCTTCCCCCCAGAAGGCGGGGTATCTTTGTGAAGATTTCCTCCCCGTCAACAAAAAAAAAAGTTATTAGATGTAATTCTTGAGCACACTCTCCAAACTGCATTCTGTAACTCTCAATCCACCCACACGCTTAATCCGCTTATAAATCTTGTGTATGAATCTTATACAAGTATACTTACGAGTAAAAACAAAAACCATATTTTGGATATAATTTATTTTGGACTATGAAGAAACTTTTCTGTTTATTCATAACCATTCCAACTAAGCTAAGGCTTGTACTAGGAGATGGTTCACGTCAATAGTCGAATGGTGGATTCGAACCTACGACCTTACGATTCGCAGTCCGTACCCTAAACTATTAGGCAATTGACGCTTCACATATGGGCACAAAAAAGTTAATTTTATTATTTGTATAGATTAATTCATGAATCTATGAATAAAACGGAAACTTATTGGTACAAGCCGGGTGAGATTTGATCTTCGCATGTCATATAGTAAGTCCAACGTGCAGCCATTAAGGTATAGTTGTAGTAAGTTGTTTATAATTACGGTATCCCCTGCCTGTCGTACAAGGCGACTAAAAGGGGACTCGGGTTCACTGGGCGAAAAGGGGGCCTGCGTCGTCCACCATGGATCCGGGAAGAAGGCGACATCGGCTGGTTCGTGTCGCCTTGCGCTGCGAGGGCACAGGGGGGGAGGGAGTAACCTCGTGAGCTCGTTGCTCTCCTTGAGGACATTGCAGAGGGGCTCCGGTGCGTTCCACGTGAGATGCCGAAGCCCCTCGCCATGCACCGAGGAAAGGGCCACCGGGGAGGTTTTAGTGGGTAAGATCCCCACATAACCGCTGCCTTCCCCCCAGAAGGCGGGGTATCTTTGTGAAGATTTCCTCCCCGTCAAAAAAAAAAGTTATTAGATGTAATTCTTGAGCACACTCTCCAAACTGCATTCTGTAACTCTCAATCCACCCACACACTTAATCCGCATATAAATCTTGTGTATTAATCTTATACAAGTATACTTACGAGTAAAAACAAAAATTATATTTTGGAAATAATTTATTTTGGACTATGAAGAAACTTTTCTGTTTATTCATAACCATTCCAACTAAGCTAAGGCTTGTGCTAGGAGATGGTTCACGTCAATAGTCGAATGGTCGATTCAGACCTACGACCTTACGATTCGCAGACCGTACCCTAAACTATTAGGCAATTGACGCTTCACATATGGGCACAAAAAAGTTAATTTTATTATTTGTATAGATTAATTCATGAATCTATGAATAAAACGGAAACTTATTGGTACAAGCCGGGTGAGATTTGATCTTCGCATGTCATATAGTAAGTCCAACGTGCAGCCATTAAGGTATAGTTGTAGTAAGTTGTTTATAATTACGGTATCCCCTGCCTGTCGTACAAGGCGACTAAAAGGGGCCTCGGGTTCACTGGGCGACAAGGGTGGGGGCCTGCGTCGTCCACCAAAGTGGACCCGGGAAGAAGATGACATCGGCTGGTTCGTGTCGCCTTGCGCTGCGAGGGCACAGGGGAGGGAGTAACCTCGTGAGCTCGTAGCTCTCCTTGAGCACAGTGCAGAGGGGCTCCGGTGCGTTCCACGTGAGATCCCGGAGCCCCTCGTCATGCACCGAGGAAAGGGCCACCGGGGAGGTTTTAGTGGGTAAGATCCCCACATAACCGCCGCCTTCCCCCCAGAAGGCGGGGTATCTTTGTGAAGATTTCCTCCCCGTCAAAAAAAAAAGTTATTAGATGTAATTCTTGAGCACACTCTCCAAACTGCATTCTGTAACTCTCAATCCACCCACACGCTTAATCCGCTTATAAATCTTGTGTATGAATCTTATACAAGTATACTTACGAGTAAAAACAAAAACCATATTTTGGATATAATTTATTTTGGACTATGAAGAAACTTTTCTGTTTATTCATAACCATTCCAACTAAGCTAAGGCTTGTACTAGGAGATGGTTCACGTAATAGTCGAATGGTGGATTCGAACCTACGACCTCACGATTCGCAGACCGTACCCTAAACTATTGACGCTTCATTTATAGGCACAAAAAAGTTAATTTTATTATTTGTATAGATTAATTCATGAATCTATGAATAAAACGGAAACTTATTGCTACAAGCCGGGTGAGATTTGATCTTCGCATGTCATATAGTAAGTCCAACGTGCAGCCATTAAGGTATAGTTGTAGTAAGTTGTTTATAATTACGGTATCTATAATTACGGCGACTAAAAGTGGCCTCGGATTCACTGGGCGACAAGGGTGGGGGCCTGCGTCGTCCACCAAAGTGGACCCGGGAAGAAGGCGACATCGGCTGGCCCGTGTCGCCTTGCGCTGCGAGGGCACAGGGGAGGAGGGAGTAACCTCCCCCCGGGACGTGCTCTCCTTGAGCACAGTGCAGAGGGGCTCCGGTGCGTTCCACGTGAGATCCCGGAGCCCCTCGTCATGCACCGAGGAAAGGGCCACCGGGGAGGTTTTAGTGGGTAAGATCCCCACATAACCGCCGCCTTCCCCCCAGAAGGCGGGGTATCTTTGTGAAGATTTCCTCCCCGTCAACAAAAAAAAAAAAAAGTTGTTTAAAATAAGTCTTACTTATACGCTGAAAATCAGCTCATCCTTACGACAGCATATGCTGATACGGTGTCCGATATTGGCATCATATGTTTTGTATTATTTGTCCGTGTAACTTTAACTGTGTTTTGTCTATTTTTCATTATTTTTTAATGTGTGTTATATTCTCTCTGTGATGTGTTTTTGTATTGTGATGCCAATAAATAAATGTCTATGTCTACACAGAATGTAAAAAGTTTTATATTGCTTACACTTTAATTTACAAGTATACTTAATAAGTAAAAACAAAAACCGACTTCAAATATAATCAACTGGACTTTATCACATGCGGAAGCCCTCTTTCTTCCTTATCCTTATTTCCGATTATCGTAGGAATATAACGAAATAGATTAAGTCAAAACCTAATCAAACTCACACTAAATAACCTTGAAGCACATTCTTTCCAATAAAATGAATCATCGAAAACGGTTGGCGTGATATTGACTATTCGTCCAATTGTCGCGCACTTTTTTTTGGACGAACTAACACAGATTGGCCAGAGAAGCTGGCCTTTACTGCTTCACCCGATTGAGAGGTAGCTCTTAGGTCGCTTAGCCTGAACCTCTATTAGGTAATAACTCGACACAAGGGTCCCCCCGGTGAGGAGTATCCTCGGCTTGGACGTTCACTATTTTACGCGTCAGCAGTCCGATACGAGTATAATCACCTATATATAATATACCATGACATTAAACTAGAGTTTTACTATAAGAAAATCGTTTAACGGTACAAAAAATAAAAGAAAAGTGTCAATTTTGAGAATCCTATTTTCGCTAGTTTTCATCTAATTGTTACAAGTCATAAATCATTCGACGCGGCTTTTTTTCGGTTGATTTCAACGACGTAAAAAAGTGAGAATGGCTATATGTGTCACTTACTACGTTTTTGCTTTCCGGCGTCGATTTATTTGCGCTAAAGTTTTACTTCGGCTGTGTGGTCTAAACCAACACTGTTTTTATGTGGAATTTTAACATTAATTTTTTGATTATTTGACATTGATCAATTGGTTGAAATGTAACTTTGTATGTAGTATTGACTTGGACACCAATATACTTATAAATGAAACGAAATATATGTGCTAGGATCGTACTAAATGAGAGTCCGTGATCTCTGCCTACCCCTCTAGATATTAGATATTAGTGTTTGTATTTTCATTGTATTGTAATTTTAACATTATCAAACCTCCAGCAATCAAAAGTAAATCTGCCAAGTTCTATTCAACACGATTACTTATCGAGGGTATTTCTATATCCTTCTCATTATTCTTCTTTCCTCTTAAATCATTGTAAATATCTTCTAGATCTCTTGCTCTCGTTTCTGGCGCTACAATGACCGTGTAAAGCGCACTGCTGAGACACATTAAGCCGAAGAAATAGAAGGCAATATGCACTCCGATAGAACTTGACAATGGTTTGAAATATAGCAATTGAACGAAGTCAGCAACTGATGCCATCGCCATTGTTGTGGCCAACACGGTTCCGCGGTACTGGAATTTAGAAAATGGTACAAGTATATTTACTAGTAACAAGTATAACAAAACAAAAACCGACTTCAAATTGTATCAAACGTTAAACGCTATTACGTGCGGATGCCCTTTTTGTATTTCCGAATTATCGTTGGAATATAACGAAATAGAATTAATCAGATCCTAACCAAACTCTCATCAAACTACTCTTGAAGTACAGGGTGTATTCCAATAAAAATGAATCGTCAAAATCGATTTGAATTATTCGGCTACTTGTGGCGCATATACTTAATGCAAATTTAAGACTTATATCGGCTTTCTCATGGATTCCATTGTTACAATTAGACCACACTGAAAGCACACACACAGAAAAAATAATGATCAAAATCGGTTCATTCAGTCAAAAGTTATGATGGTAACATAAATAATAAAAAAACATACGGATGAATTGGGAACCACCTGCTCTTTCAATTCGGTTGAAATCAAAAACCGACTTCAAATCAAATCAAACGTGACGAATCAAATAAGCATATTAAGCCAGAATACGGTCATTATGAGATCGATCTATGCCAATCGTAACGATGGTGTGATAATTGATCACACCGTCATTACTATTGGCGTGCTCATGGTATGCAATTGGTAAACATTACATACACTAAAGAGCTAGACCACTATGACGCCAATGAAAGTTCATTTTGCACACAACTGGTTTAGCTTGCTTTGCAAACAAAAATCAACTGACAAATAGGTACCGTGAAAATAAAGTACAATAAGTATTTATCATCCCACCTTGTATGAGAAAATCTCTCCTGTGATCACAACAGACATGGGCAGAAGACCAGACGCGTCGCATAAAATACACAGGCACAGCGTAAATACTGGGATCCAGGCGGGTAAGTGGTACTCGTAATCACGAGCGAGGAACCAGGAGGCCAGTGCCAACATGCTGAGCCCAGATATCAAGCAGCTACCGACCATAAGGATCTAAAAATATCAAGTGAAATTAGGATTTTGATCTACTACAAGACTTAATGCAATATTCAACTGGCAACTTCTCTCAATCTTTACATGTAGTGATAAGAATAAAGTAGATAATTATCCAATATTTTCAATATTTTATTATATAATTTAAACTTTATACGTTTAATTATCATATTATTATTTTTTTTGGACTTAATAATATATATTTATGAAAATTTTTCATCTATTATAAAATATATTTTAATCTCATAACTGTTTTATTCATTTATCATATTTATTATAATCTTACTGTCTCTATAAATTCCATATAAAAGTAGTATTGCGCGCGCAGGTCTTTAGGTAGTCCCGGGCGTCGATGAAAATCAGCGCTGTCACATCCTAGCGACAGCACATGCTAAGACGGTGTCCGATATTGGCATCATATGTTATGTATTATTTGTCCGTGTAACTTTAACTGTGTTTTGTGTATTTTTCATTCTTTTTTAATGTGTGTTA
Source organism: Meandrusa payeni (assembly GCA_029286785.1). Taxonomy (NCBI): domain Eukaryota; kingdom Metazoa; phylum Arthropoda; class Insecta; order Lepidoptera; family Papilionidae; genus Meandrusa; species Meandrusa payeni. Next base: position 2,602,485 of record JAGSMX010000021.1, read on the forward strand.
TAATCTGTCTGTGATGTGTTTTTGTATTGTGATGCCAATAAATAAATGTCTAAAAATTTGTTGCAATTTTATGTGCTGATTTACCACGTGCTAGGCGGTGAAAAAAAACATCGTGAGGAATGTACATGTCCTAGAATTTTTTCTAAGGCATGTGAAGTCTGCCAATCCGCACTAGGGCCGCGTAGTGGACTTTGCCCTTATACTCTCTTTACAGAGAGCCTGCGGCCAACAGTGGGACATATATATTATATATAAAGGCTGTAACTAACTATTTTATAGTGGTTGATAAGTTTTAAGTAGGTCCTACAAGGAATGCACATTCTCACCTTCCTTCCAACTCTTTCAACAACACTAGAAGCGAGCAATGAGCCGCACAGCTGAACAACACCGAGTGTCATCGCTTGTTGGTTCGGAGTCAACACCAGCCCGGTACCTTCTGATGCCATGGAGAATATTCTTCCAGCAAAGTTGAGGACAGGGACAGCGCCGCAAAGTTCCCGAGCCATTGTTACCACCAATGCTATTTGAAACGCCTTAAACAATATGCTGTCCTTTACTGAAAAATATTTGTGAAACAACTGAGTTAATTTTGTATACATAACTGCGGTTAAAAACTGTATATTGATTTTTTAATAAAATTCTAAAGCCTAAGTTCCTCTTTATTACATCAGCTATTTGCCAGTGGAAGTCTCGTCAAAATCAAATAAAAATAATTTTAAAATGTTATTTTGTCGTATGTACCAAATACACATTAATTATTATAATCATCTTCTTATATAAGCTCTACAGCCCTTTGTGAGCCTTGGCTTGGTCAAGCAACATCCTCCACCTCGGTCTATCCATGGCCGCAGTCCTCCAGGTTCCTATGCCAATTTCTTTGGCGTCTCGATTTACACCGTCTATCCAGCGGAGCTTTAGTCTTCCCCGACCTCTTCGACCTTCGGGGTCCCTCGTCATAACTGCCTTGGGTATCCTGGCTACATCCATTCTCTGCACATGACCAGCCCATCTAAGCCTGTTTAATTTGATGTGCCCAGCCACGTGCAGTTCCTGGTAGAGGTCATAAAGCTCCTGCTTATAACGCCATTATAATTATAATTCATGTTTATTACAAATTACAAACAGACTATCCCATATAATCTTTTTGTGTAAATAGTTAGGCTGATAGTTAGGCAACTATTGTCATTTCTTTTATTAGTTAGTATGAAGTTTGATTACATACGAATTGCTTTTAATAAAAATGTATCTCCTTCTTCGTCGTTCTTCTGTTCCCTTTTTATATCTTCAATTTCGTTCTGTATTGTAATATGGTTCTTCTCTCTACATCTCAACCACGACAATGCTTTAGCCGCTTCCTGTAAAATAACATGATAAATAATGTGAACCATCATCGTAGCTCGTTTTGGAATGATCTATAGATTATCAAATGTCATTTATTTATTAACTTAATATGGTACACCAACAGGATTTTTTTTATGACGAACTACACAGATTGGCCAGAGAAACTGGCCTTGACTGCTTCACCGGATTGAGAGGTGGCATAGCTCTTAGGTCGCTCAGCCTGAACCTCTATTGCTAGTAACTCGACACAAGGGTCCCCCCGGTGAGGGGTAACCTCAGCTTGGACGGTTAATGTGTTACGCGTAAGCATTTCGATCCGAGGGCGCCCGAGAGGGCCGAACCACGACTCGGTCGGTTGCTATTTCATGGATAATCTAAGAGACATTCAAAAGCTAAACTCCACCAACAGGATTACACAAGCATATATTGTACTTTTGAACACACACTGTTAAACAATACAGTAATATTATAACTATGGTGGGAAGCTGGTAATGTATCTGACAGAGTACCCTAGAATAGTCACCAGTCTTTCACAAATTGTTAAGAATCTAAGTAAAAATGTATGTTAAAATTACATGTGCTGTATGTAAATTTGTGTTATTATTATTATGGCAATGAACAAGTTTACAATGTATGTCCTGTTGTGTATGCCAATTACCGGTGTACACAACATTCGCTATTAAGAAACGTAACGTTTTTATAAATAAGGATAACACAAATATATTAAAATTAGCCGCTTCTATTATTAACACTTAGTAATAGACAAAGAAGATAGTTAAGAAGTTTTAGATAATTGACACTAAGGTGCGGAAGACGTTGCGCCAATTATAAAAAAATGTCCATCGACGTGGAGTTAGTATTAAGGAGGTTATAGGTTATAGTATATGTAGTATAAAAGTAGTATTGCGCGCGCACGTCTTTAGGTAGTCCCGGGCACCGCTGAAAATCAGCGCTGTCGCATCCTTGTGACAACATATGCTGAGACGGTGTCCGATATTGGCATCATATGTTTTTTATTATTTGTCCGTGTAACTTTAACTGTGTTTTGTCTATTTTTCATTCTTTCTTAATGTGTGTTATATTCAGTCTGTGATGTGTTTTTGTATTGTGATGCCAATAAATAAATGTCTATGTCTATATGTAGAGGAAATTCTTGGCAATGGAGAGTGTAACAGTAGGTTGGTTCTGGATGGGGTAACATCAAAAATCCTTTATTTTTGTTATTGTTGACGGGGGGGAAATAGACAAGATACCTTTGCCTTCTGGGTTATGCTGGATTTTTACCCAGTAAAACCCCTTCGGTGGCCCTTGCTCGGTGCATGGTGATGTCCGGGTTCTCCAGAGGAACGCTCTGAAGCATTCAACACTGTACTCTTCGGAGAGCACGTCCCAGGCGGTAAGTTAATTCCTCCCCCGCTGTGACCTCGCAGTGCAAGGTGACACGGGTCAGCCAATGTCGCCTTCTTCCCGGGTCCACTATGGCGGACGACAAAGGTCCCCTCGTCGGCCCGTGGACCCGAGGCCCATTTTAGTCGCTTTCTACGACAGGCAGGATACACTGGGTTCCAAGAGACGATGGCGAATTCAAGGTGAGACATTTGTGAACATCTTCAACAGAAAGAAAGACGTCTGTTGTTGCAAGATTATATAAATAAATTTACCTCTTCTTTCCCAATTTTCACCAGATAAGATGGAGATTCTGGCATCACCGTGAACGTTATCAGATGGAACACAGGTATGGACAGACATATCCACAGAATTGTACGGTAGTTGAACACGTCTCCTATGATGTAGGCGAAGAGACTTCCTATTGTAAAGAATAACGCCAACTGAAATTTAAAAAAGTTAAAGCTACAACGTAAATATGTCCCATTGTTTTACTATATGTGTTCTTACTGCCTTCTCTGTAAGGAGAGTGTAACATAGTCGCCACGCAGCTTTTAGTGCTGATTGGCATATTTCCCACATGTAAGGAAATATTCTAACTAGGTAGATTTCTATACGATGTTTTCCTTCACCGCTGAAAACGTGGTAATCAGATTGAAGTACCTGAGTTGTAGTGTTTATTGCTTTTCTCTTAATCTATTAATGTTTATTTTTTTGTGATCTACCATTCCGGACTACATTTGCACTTAACATCAGGTGGGATCGTGGTCCAGCACTTGCTTTGAAAGTATTAATAATACAGATCACCGGATTGAGAGGTGGCATAGTTCTTAGATCGCTTAGCCTGAACCTATATCGCTACTGATTCGACAGGTAACCCCGCACCGGGACACCATCGTCGCCCGGTGCGGTGTTACCTCGGCTTGGACGGTTACTATGTTACGCGTAATTCGGATTCGGTCGGTTGCTATTTCACGGATAATCTAAGGGACATTCAAAGCTAAACTAACTTTGAGTGGCACTTCGGGAAGCGTTGGCGCTGTGAGAAGTGGCCGAAGAAACTCCAGCAACGACCATAACATCTAAATGGTGAGGCCTGCCCAAAAATAGCGGTAACGCGCGAGGATTATTCGCAACCTCCGACGGTCGCAAATGCACGCTTGCGCAGGCTAGATCTTTACGAATCCACAACGTAAAGATCTAGCCTGTGCAATGGTAATCGCGTAGTCGCGATCGTCAAGAACGTGTTCGGCCTTCGGGCGACGCGACGCAATTTAGTATAGGAAGGCTTATAAGTGGCGGCACTTACAAGAAGTTTGTTAGAATGTTTGGTGACAGTCTCGAAAAACCGTCGAGATGCCTGCTTAAAGAATTGTAAAAACGACCGTTATCCCGATAGTTGTTTCTGCATACGGTCTTATAGTGTTAAATCTAGATGAACATCTTAAGAGACTTTCGGAAGAAGTTTGGTGGCAGTCTCGAAAAACTGTCGAGATGCATGCTTTATAAGATCAATTTTTAATAAGCGTCAAGAGTAATGTAACCTAATGCATCATTCGACTATTGACGTGAACCATCTCTTAGCAAGATTTTGAGCTGATTTCCAATGGCTCCTTTCCTACCGAACTCCGGCTTTCAGTAGCGATGCAAGCAGCTATATGAGACTAGAGAAATCGATTACCATACAACCCATTGCTCCCCTGATGTTATTATCACAAACTTCCTTTGTGTATACTGGACAGTTCACGCAAGCTGCGGCCATGACGATCCCGACCAGACACCGCGCCACGATGTACACCCAGATGTTACACGAACACAACTTGAGAGTCCAACATGCCTGGAATTAATACAGAATTCCGATCATATTTAACCAGCTGCTCTCCGCAGTGTTAGCCGTAAGACTAAAAACTATTTTTTTTATTTTCTAGAATAAGAATAGCCTAAGTTACTCTTTAGTATATTAGCTATTTGCCAGTGAAAGTCCCATCAAAATCGGTCAATCCGTTCCAGAGATTAGCCGGTACAAACAGACGGACAAAAAATGGAAAAGAAATTATTTTGGTATTTTAAGTTCGGTTTAGGGCACGGTCTGCGTATCGTAAGGACGTGGGATCGAATCCACTTTTCAAATCAACGTGAACCATCTCCCAACATAAGCCTTAACCTTCTTATTTGGAATGATTAAGAGGAATTTTAAAAACATTCATGAAAAAAAAATAGCATTCTTTTTTTAAAAAAATACGTACCAATATTTTCAAGCACTTTTTTTAATAGACGACGACGATATAATAGACACAGTTGGCCAGAGAGATTGGCCTTTACTGCTTCACCGGATTGAATAACAAAAATGAGTTATAACATATTTATTCCACCCTTAAACTAAGTTTAGTTAAACCAGGAATAAATTAAGAATAAACTGAGATTAGTTTACCACAAATAAATCCGGAATAACTATGGTTTATCTATTCTTCCTTTACGTCAAAATGCACAGCGTTGGCAACAGCGCAATCAATGAGAAACCATACTAAAAAAATAATTGCAGTCTATGTAGTAGTCTAGTAATGTGTCTGTCAATGTGTGGCGGTTATAAAAATATTCTATACTCTATATATAGATAGAAAATAATCGACTTCCACGCCTGTCCATAGTAAGAGACCTTTCAAATAAATGGTCTAGAAATATTATACCACTTTTAGAAAACCGATATTTTAATCGAAACTAATCATCGACATATAAATCAAAAAGGTTTTTCCCATCTTTTAAATATTTTTACTTATTTTGGAGTCTCAATGATATTTATTAAGTCATTTACTGTTTCTACTTCCTCCATTGCCCTTAATTCCACAATAAGTTAATTTAACTGAGCGAACACAAACACAAATCGTGGTATTTTAAATGTTATACTGGACTTAAACAAGGGTGTACGTCGTTATAACTTCGGAATAACGATTGTATGAACAAAAACGTCAAAGTTATAACAGGTATAACGTATTCTTGGTTTATTAGTACAAATTTTGCTTATTCTTAATTTATTCCTAAGTTTATCTTTATACCACGTTTACTTGTAAGGCTATTAGATTTTCTCTTCTGATGCGTTGCCCTTGTCACCAGTCTTCCTGTGGCGCCGTCACGGTCATCTGTGCAATAGACACAGCTGACTGTGTGTCGGGATATTACCTCTACAGCATGTTGGACGCTGTCGTGCAGTTGCAGTTTTCTGTCGGTTATAAACTAAGTTATAACTTACAGCACATGCAGAAGACATGAACATGACTGCCATTTTCCTTCCGAATCTGTCACCCACATACGCCACGAGGTAGTTCGCCGGAATGCAAATCAAATACGGAAGAGATGCTATCCATGATATCTGAAACACAGTAACATTAAGCACTCTTGCCCTTGACTTTGAAAAGCAGGCAGATTTCTATCTGTAAGGGCCTAAGCACACGTTCAGAAGCTTATTTAACCTCCCCCGGGACGTACTCTCCGAGAGCGCAGTGCAGAGGGGCTCCGGTACATTCCACTGGAGATCCTGGAACCCATTACAATGCACCAAGGAAGGGCCACTGGGGGGGGTTTTAGTGTGTAAGAACCCCACATAACCCCGCCTTCCTATCTTATTGGAGGTTTCCCTCCCGTCAACAAAAACATTTTTTTATTACATATATTATATACAAAAAAACGGTTTTCTACAAATTTATTTATGAGCGAAAACAAGAACCAACTAAAAATCGAATGTAACATAAAACGTATTTTCCAAATATCCTCTCTCACTTCCCTTTTTGAAGTCGGTAGAAAATAAGATAAATAGCAGAGTCTAATTTTGAAACACTGGGACTGTAAAGAATATTTGACCTCCATATCTGTGAGCGGGACCTCTGTCGGTGACTCCTCGGACTGTAGAAGCAGCGTCATCGGTGACATCCAGCCGATGGTGGTACCATATGCCAACGCCGGTATGTGTACTGTAAATATAAAAAAAACCCTTAGATGCTTTTATCTCTAGCGGGATAGATAAACACGCCATGACCGTCCGCTTTTCACAAAGCATAGTAAGGAACTTTTTTTTAAATGAACATAAAGAAATATGAAGCCCCTGGCTTCTGAGATAGGTGCTATTGGACCTGTGTTTCATAAGTCAGTGTCTTCTCCAATTTAATAAACACAATAATAAAACAGTATTCTATAATAGCGTTTCATTTACAATATAATAGTATAGTTACGCCAGCTCGTCAAAATGTCTACGAAAGCGAATGTGCTATAAAACACACAACTAATACAGCTAAGCAAAACTTGTTTAGCTCCATGTATATGTAGATAAGTGTTTATATATATAATATATATAAATGTATACATAACGAAAAGGAAGAGAGAAAGAAAATATCGCGCACATTGTCTGTCTCTCTGCACTTTACGCACTGTTGTCTTGCTTCTAAAATGCGGTACAGGCGAAAGATATACACTATGTCTTACATATACGAACTACACAGATTGGCCAGAGAAGCTGGCCTTGACTGCTTCACCGGATTTAGAGGTGGCATAGCTCTTAGGTCGCTTAGCCTGAACCTCTATCGCTAGTAACTCCGGTGAGGGGTAACCTCGGATTGGACGGTTACTATATGTCCTTCTCTTTTTATCTTCACTTATATCTAAAAAAAATACAGACGAATGGAGAACCTTCTCCCTTTTTTAAAGTCGGTTGAAAAAATACAGACAATTAACTACTTTTTGAAGTCATAAATACTCGAAATATACCTCATTAATACAACTAAATCTATATTATCTGATGTACCCGAGCCTATTTGTACTGGGCATGGTCGGGTATAGCAGGCTGCAGGTGAGGAGAGACGTCGCACTGTTTAAATATGTGTGGAGGGTGCTGCGGGTCTGGGTTCATCACTCAGAAGTGCTGGCCGCGCTACAGTTGCGGACGCCTGGCAGTTACGTGTACATGCGCCGTCGTCCACCATTGTTCCTACTGCCTGTCTCCAGGACTAACTTGTCCAGGAACTCTCCGCTGTCGCGTGTTAATACCATCTCACTGCACATTGATATGTTTTGTTGCACAGAGTCTGTGTTTATCGAAATTGCCTACAAATGCGTAGAAGGTGTTTGACTCTATTATATTTATATATTATTGTCAATACAACAAGCAGCCTTTTATTTGTTTTAATTTTAATAATATATATTTAACTAAGTTTTTATAACATCATATTGGTATTATCTGTAACGGTGTTATAATTTTTGATTATTTAAATAAATAAATAAATATTGAAGGACATTTTATCGAAGCTTTTTTATTAAAAAAATTGTTACTAGTAAGTTGATCACTTTTGTAAGTTTTATTATTCTAAGGCTTTGTTTTTGATCACACAACAATTAAAACAACAATAATTTTTGTAACCACGAAGATCTGTTATTGACTCTCAATTTCTTAGTAATTTTAATACGTATTTTGTAAAATTAGCTACTGATCTTCTTATTTATAAGTATATATAAATAAAATTCAATTTAATACTTACTAAATACAACACATATTATCTGATTGATTTGATTACCTTCACGAAACACATATTTATTTTTCATTTCGAATAAAACGACTTAGTTATGGATTAAAAAATATACGTTCCCACATGCACCTTGGCGATATAAATCTTAGTGCACAATGGCAACACTTGAAGCTCTATCAGCGGGTGTAATTGTTTTATCGTTTTATAAGGCCAGTGTCACACTACAGTCAAGCTAGGCGTTCACTTAATAAAGCCCGACACCTTACACCTTATAAAATCGCAGACAACGCGTCTAATTACTTTGCGGAACTGGATCCGCCGCTGAGAGTTTTGGTGAGAAATGCGAAGTTTACCCAGTCATCAATGACTGGGTAACTCCATATGACGGTTTTGGGGTGGCGCGTGCTTACAAAGGGTATAGAAAGAAGAATATAGAAGTCTCATGTTCTGGCGCCCGGAACAGAGCGTGGCCGCGGATGCGTCCATCGATCACGCAACGATGATAGAAGAACATAGGGTGTTCAATCAAAATAGTACATTAGAATGTTTTGTTGCAAATTTTCTGTATAAACTGGTAACACATATTCTTTATTGGCACAAAATAATAATCAAAAAGACAGAAAAAAAATACATTTAAAGAAATAAAAAACGGACAAATAGAACATAATATATAATGCCAATATTGGACACCGTCTCAGCATATGCCATCGCAAGGATGTGACAGCGCTGATTTCAGCGGTGCCCAGTACTACTCAAAGTAGTGAGCGCATTTACATGGAATTTATACAGACAACAGGAAATAAGAGTACAATAACAGCTATACATTTTGGTAGCAATTTCTATTCTCCGTCAAATTTTACCTCCCGTGCACGGTACATTTATACATGGCTTGTGGTCCTTCGAGCCGGATATGAACCAGGACCCACGGCTTATACTCATGCGCGTGTCATTAGGCGTTTCACCAGGTAAACATGTGAATTGGTCGAAATGGTTCGTGCTAACGCCAAAAGAGTGAAGGTTCTCGAAGTCTTTTGAACGCGACGTAATATAATTAATTAGTTCTTTTTTATTTTACAATTACATTTCTGATGCAAATGTGCGTTATGACGTCATGTCTCGCTATCGGTAATTAAAACTGCGATTTATAATTATTCACCATAAAAAAACATTGCATAATTATTTTCTTGTCGTTTTTTAAAAATAAATAGCTATTTAAAATACGGTATTATTTTACGGTGTTGGTGTTTAATGTCTCTTAGATTATCCGTGAAATAGCAACCGATCGATTCGTGGTTCGGCCCTCTCGGACACACTCGGATCGGAATGCTTACGCGTAACATAGTAACAGTCCAAGCCGAGGTCCTCACCGCAGGGACCCTTGCGTCGAGTTATTTGCGATAGAGGTTCAGGCTAAGCGACCTAAGAGCTTTTCCACCTCTCAATCCGGTGAAGCAGTCAATGCCATCTTCTCTGGCCAATCTGTATAGTTTGACAAAAAAATCAATATTTACTCGTTATCTGGGATAGAGATCGTGATGGGGGATACCTTGCTGCTGACTCCCTTTTTTTCCGTCGTTTTAGCTTGGGAATTCTATTATATTCAGCATCTTACGGAATGATAAACTGGTCTGTTATGCCTTTTACAAGACATCAGAAAGCATCTGATAAACCGACAAAACATTTTATAGACGCGGCGTATTAAAGTCAAAATAAAATACATACATAATGAACAGAATAACATACATACATAATTTTTACGATTGGCTGTTGATTCAAATCTGATTAGAACTCGAAGTCTCATCAGACCGTAAGCTGGATGCTTGGTCAAAGAGTTGTCGATTCTATTTAGTGCAATGTATTTATCAAAAGGAAATACTGAGATATAAGTAAAGATTTCCATAATTAATTCCATAATTTCCCTCAGATATAATATCAAAATTTCTCGCTTCAGTGCGAAAAACACAATAAATTAGCATATAAAATTATTAATTATAATAATCACATTTAAGTGGTCTTTTGTTTTGCGTCTTATTGAAAATTTTGTTTTTTTTTTTATAGGAAAGAAGGCAAACGAGCTTACGGCTCGCCTGACCTTAAGTGATTACCGTCCCGTCAGCATACACAACACCGGATGAGCTGCGGGTTCGTTGCCGGCCTTTGAGAAAGGAGTAGGCTCGTTTCTTGAAGGTTCAGGCTAAGCGACCTAAGAGCTATGCCACCTCTCAATCCGGTGAAGTAGTCAAGGCCAGCTTCTCTGGCCAACCTGTGTAGTTCGACATTAAAAAAAAGGACCCCAAATCGTACACTTTCGGACACCGCTGGTTTGCACAGGTTTATAGTACGTGGAAGATAGTTACTCGAAAAACGTACAATTGAACGTCAATCGTTAAGATGTTGTCGATGAGTTTGTAGTACTCAGGGATGATTCCGAACAATTCCTCAGAACACTTCCCATGGTAAATGCGATAGAGGATAATTCGACAGCTCTTCGCAGACCGCGGTCTAGTCGATCGGAAAGACCCTGGTCGTGGATGATTCGAGCAGCTCTACGCTGTACATGGTTAATTGGAAGAAGATGGTATTGGGCAATCCCGGCCCAGAGATGCGAACAGTATTCTATGTGAGGTTGTACTTGTGCCTTGTAAAGTTGCAGACGGTGGCCAGGCGAGAAATACTGTCGCGCTGTACTAATATGCCAAGTTTTTTAAGCAAAGGTAAGATTAATGATAATGATGATTTGTCAAATCTTTCAGTATCCCTTCCAATAAAACACATGCCTCGTTGAGTTAATGCGATGAAATTAATGATGTAGCTTTTGATTTACGTATGAGTATAGTTAGAGTGATCCCACCAGGAACAAGGAAACGTGGCCGTCAGAGCGAAATGGCGACTCACTGTGGACGGCCTCTGTCCCACAGCGGGGACCTAGGACAATAAGTCAAGTAAGTCATAAAGAGCTAAACAATTCACCAAGTAGGGGGTAGTAAGGGGCCGTTGTAGATCATTTAGATTTAAATATTTAGGATAATATTTTATAAAATAAAGCGGCCTTGCGAACATAGGACCGATGCCAGATCGATTGTTCGAATCAATTTCGTTCGTCGTTATTTTATGTACATAAATATTTTTTTTCTACAATTTGTTTCCGGTATGGCAATGGACTTATCACTTACCAATATCAAACCCAATAAGCTTCTTAAGCTTCTTTTATACAATTATTTCTGTTAGCTTTTTATAATCATTTGTAAATGCGAGGTACCTACCCTTATTTCAATTTTAAATAAACTTTCCTATTAAATATATTTTTTACACACTTTTATTTAATATATTATCTGATTGCTCCCTATTGATTTTTGGTGATTTTCTGAATATTACAGGTTTTGTGAGATCACTTATCTTTGTATTTATTTCCGCAATAGGAACGCTGTGATAATGACAATATAATTACAGCGTTCAACTGACGTATAGTATCATAATACGTAGCAAACGTAAGCGGTTGGAAATTGGAATCAGTGATATAAGTTTTACTAGTAAAAGTTTTTCTTATCCACGAGAGCTTAAAAATAAAACAGATTTTTCTAACTATAGAAACATGTTAAAAGCTGTGATTTTAATCGGAGGGCCGCAAAAAGGTATTTGTTTAACTTTGTCAACGTCACCGGTATATAATATTATGATCTGTTTTATGGGTATTAACATGAAATTAAGCATAAAAGACATGTTTTACACTAGTCTTAAACTTAATTACAAGCTAGCGAGATATTTACCAGTATAAAACTCAAATTTGTCTTTAAACGAAACCGAAGAAATAATGATTGGAATGTTGTTTCATGTTATCTTTACAACTCTTATAGGTACGCGATTTCGGCCGCTGTCGCTGGACACACCGAAGCCTCTTTTCCCGATAGCAGGCCTACCTCTCATCCAGCATCATATTGCAGCTTGTGCTAAGCTGGTGGAATGCAAGGAGATATTGATCATTGGTTCTTACACTACCACACATATGGCACAATTTGTGAGTGATATGCAAAAGGAATATCATGTAATTATTAGGTAATACAGGATTTGTTTTATATATGTAACTTTCAGCTAACAAAAGAAATGGATACTCATTGGTAAGAGTAATCCCAAGCGAGGTTGTTTAACGCAAAAACAACTGAAACACTATTGATTAAAATTTTAAATACTATAGCTTACTGACTGTGATTGTGACTTATCAAAAATATAATGATGCATCTGTGAGCTGCTTGCAAAAACCGTTGAAGTTCATAGATATCATGTATGATGGAAATATTTATCTTAAATGGTCTACAAAAAAGTCCACAACAACATATCTATATATTATGTACCATGAACCATAAATACAATAAAAATTCATAATTTATTTCTAATGCATATTTGGTAGTAACAATCCTCAAATTATTGTGCAAAATTATTTGATTTTTTTTTGCAAAACTTGGTTCTAAACATAGATTTTGTTCTTCTAAAATTAGGTCTAGGGATAATAGAAGATATTTACTAACATAATGTTTTGAGTAAATATATAGTGTAGGATTGAATTCTCAACTCTGACATCACTATGTTTTATTGTCATCAAGCATGTGAGGAACTAGGTCCTATAAAGTGAAAATAATTAGAAATAAAAATTACTATTGGTTATAGCACCGAGGACTTAATGAGGATTTGTGTTTTAAGCCGTAATATGACTAAATTACTAATCTTCTTTATAATCATTTCCTCAGAGCTGAGGGTTGTGACCACCAAGAGAGCTGCTTTGAACAAGCATTCCCCACTCTTTCCTATTTTGAGCCAGGTGGATAGCCGCCTGGAATTTTAATTTGGTAGCTCCACCAATAGGGAGGTGACAGTCCTCGCGTCCACAGGAAATACTACTGCCCTGTACATGCCCCCTGGGTGGTGCTAAACGAGTGACAACGCCGAACATCAGGTGGCGGTTATAATAACCTGACTTCCCGTTCTGGGAAAAGGCTTCAGTAGCCGTGAGAATTAAATAATCTCAAAAAATTCTGGCGTGGAAAGGAATGGGAAACTACCGCCGCTATCATTCCAAGAAAACCAAATTACTAATACTTTAATGATAAAATTATGATTTTTACACATAGGTACTATTTAGACACAAATACCTTAGCAAAACTTTAAAAATTATATTCTACAGATATTTACAAGAGTTCACCGCCCTGGGGACAGGTGGAGGGCTTTATCACTTCAGAGATCAAGTGCGAGCCGGTAATCCAAGTGCTTTCTTCTTATTAAATGGTGATGTCTGTGCAGACTTTCCATTGAAGGAATTATGGGGCTTTCATGAAGAGAAGCCTAATGCTCTGGTAGGTTTTTATTAAAGTATATCCTATTTGATTATTAAGCTATATTGAATTAACTGATAAAATTTTGTCACCACCAATTTATGAGTCTAAATTAATTACATTGTGGTAAAACGTGATAACTTTTATTTTAAATAACTTATTTCAAATTAATTAATTAGTTGTAATAGTTAATTTATTTATGACAATTTCCCATATTTATTGTTCCGTTATTATTTATATTTTTTTTATTCCCCTTCAATGGCGGATGGGAAAGGTAAGCCGCCTGTTTCCTGGCGCAGATGGCGTCAACAGGGTGGCCGATGTACTTTCTACCACAGGTACTATTAGGAGAGCCGTCAATAAGATGTGCCTCCTACCCACTGATAGGCTCGAAGAAGAGATCGAAGAACAGGAGAAGACACCAGATGCACAATATTCTTGAAAGCTACGTCTTTCAAGGCCCCTGAGGATGTACGAGCATTTAACAACATGACCGCTACGGGTGACGGAGAGACGAAGTGCAAGGGGGGCAGTCAGCTGTCGCCCCCTCTCGCACGCACGCACCACGGCCGCCGTCGGACACTTGCCACAGAGAGACTGAATTAAAATCACGTCTCAGTTAAATTTCTCTCTGTCCCTTTTCAATATAAAGTTTCTAAGCAAGTCGCCTTTTATTAATAAAAGCCTTAACATTAGGTTTTAAGTTAGGGAATATACATACATATAGTTGAGTTAGGTTAAATTGTTAGTGTCAATTTATGTGTAAAATTATCATGGAAGATAAATGTCCCTGAGATGACATTAAGAATACCCTTAATATAATAGAACCAAAGCAGACCATGAAATAAAGGCAAATAAATTCCAACCATACAGTCTAATGCAAATAATCCAAAAGGATACATTAGAAACCCAAAAAACCTTTATAAGAATTAAAATTAAGTTGACGTAAGAATAAAAATTCCACAATAATCTTCCTCTAACTCTTGTATTCCAACAACAAAAGTCAATATAAAAATGGCATCCACAAGCCAATCACTGAAAAAAAAATAAACTGCTACTGTCAGCAGTTGGAGTGGCTCTCCAATGAATTTGAATTTTCTTATTTTTATACATTAATTGTGTGTAAAATCTTTAAACTTGTTTATAACTTTCCAGGTAACCATAATGGGGACTGAAGCAACTCGCCAACAATCTATATACTATGGGTGCATGGTGCGTGAGGGTTCCACTAAAGCAGTAACACATTACGTAGAGAAACCTAACACATATGTGTCCACATTGATTAACTGTGGTGTGTATGTATGTTCGCTCCAAGTGTTTCATACAATGGCTGAGGCATTCCAAAGGAAACAAGAAGGTTATTATAGGTAAAGAGCTTCACTTATGCTAAAGTTAACATGTATTGGTTATAAAACTTTAATTGTCTTACAACATTAATTTTGCTGAGAAAGTGTATATTGTATTTGGAAATCCTTTATTTTTTGACGGGGGGGAAGGGGGGGCACAGATCTTCAACAAGATACCCCTCCTGTGATTTTTACCCACTAAAAACCCCCCAGCCCTATCTCGGTGCATAGTAAGGGGGTCCCGGATCTCCATCCAGGAACATACTGGAGCCCCTCTGTGCTGTGCTCTTAGGAGCCCTTTTTGCCTTGTGCCCTCGCAGTGCAAGGCGACACGGGCCAGCCTATGTCGCCTTCTTCCCGGGTCCACTTCAGCGGACGACCCCCACCCTTGTTGCCCAGTGAATCCGAGGTCCCTTTTAGTAGCCTTCAACGACAGACAGGGGGTACCGTAGTCTTATTCTACGGTCCCATAACTACAGTGCTAAAAGTTTGAAAGCTGAAAATTAAGAAATTCTACTTCAACTTGTTCAACCTCATATCTTGATTTTAATGAATAAGTATTTTGTATATACTTTGTTTTTTTTGTAATAATTTGCCATCTGCCGTGATATCTTTTATCTACATAAATTAAAATTTATGTTTGTCTGTACGCGTATTACTACTGAACTACTGCACCAAATTGGATTATTCTTACATTTTTGTGTTTATTTTGAAATTGCTTTTATGAAATTTAGTGAATGAGACAGAATTACGTTCAGTTAAAACTTCAAACAGACCATATCATAAATGTCAATCATATACAATTACTGCTTCTTTCGCAACAGAAACAGAACGGTTTTTAAACAAAAAATATAGTGTTTGTGTTAAAAGATATTTCTTGTTATTTATTGTTGTCAAGATATTGATCGAAATAATTTATATGGCAAAACAACATTTGCGATGTCAGCTGGCTGCATGTTAAATACCATAATGTGGGTGTTGGTTAAGTGACTATAATCTGAAATAATGGTTATATGATATTTTCCCCATTTCCTTTTATTCTAGTGCCAATGGACAAAATGGTGCACATCCTGGTTATATGTCATGGGAACAGGATGTCTTGGCACCATTGGCGGGAACAAATAAACTCTATGCTATGCAGGTATTAACTATATAGTTTTAAATAGACAAGTTTTTACAATGGCAATGGACTCTATCACATGTGGGACCTAATAAGCTTGGTTACTACACACATTCACATACACACATGACATTCAAGAATTATATATATATACCTTCTCTCTCCAATAGCTTTAAAAGTTTTGAGCACATCTGTGGGGTTTAGGCCTGGTGATCCATCTCACAGGTTTGTCCCTAGTTTGGACACCAGTCCCCCGCTCATAATTGTAATTTAAGTAAGTTGCAATTGAAATTATTGTGGGACAATAAAATTTTTTTTTTCTTTGTTTGGTTACGCACATTGAAAGCTCTCTCTACCCCATTGGGTTAAAAGGATGTGAGATCCTATTTTTATTTTATAAGTTTTATTATTCTACAACTTGAAAGTTAGGAGGAATCTCTTGATAGAAGAAAGAAAAACCTGAACTAGAAATCTTTATAGCAGTCACAAGAAATTCATGGTTATGGTTGTCAACTGAAAAGAACATTTCAAAAATTTAATACTATCTAGTATGATGTTGCTTAGAGTGTCTTTGCCCAGCATTAACGTGACATGGTGGGAGACACATTTAAGTCTAAAAATTCATTTTTTATACACCCCTAAAACTTAAAAAAAAATCAAATCTATGTTAAGTATTTTAAATTTTCGTAACATCACAGGGTAGAAATATAAACATATATACAGTAGTACAGAATTACTACTCAATAGAGATTCAGAATAACTTGCCTAAGAGCCCTGTCACCTCTCAGATCCAGTGAAATTGTTGTCAGCACCTCTTCTGATGTGTTGAACTGTGTGTTACAGGTGACGAACTGGTGGTCCCAAGTGAAGACTGCCGGCTCAACTATATACGCCAACCGCCACTACCTGGAGCTGCACAGAACGAAACCACTGTCACCGGCTCCGTGTCAGATCCTGCCGGATGTGTTTCTGCATCCCACTGCCGTTGTGGACAGCACCGCTGTGGTGAGAATCCGGCTTATCTACCTCATCATGTAACCAGCCCTGTAATTCTGGGAAGAATGAGGCTACGGTATCCCCTGCCGAGGAACGCGACCGCAAGGGGCCCGAGGTTCACGGGCGACAGGCCCGCGATGAAGCCGACGTTGGCAGGCCCGTGTCGCCTTGCTCTGCCAAGGTGCTGGAGGAGTGATAGCATACAGATCAGACTTCGCCCGATAGATTTAGATATAGATTTTTTTTTGTTAACGGGGAGGAAATCTTCAAAAAGATACCCCGCCTTCTGGGGGGTAGGCGGCGGTTATGTGGGGTTTTAACCCCTAAAACCTCCCCGGTGGCCCTTCCTCGGTGCATTGTGAGGGGCTCCGGGAACTCCGAGGAACGCACCAGAGTCGGTTTATGTTTTTGCTTTTTAAAAGATTTGTTACGCTTACAGATAGGACCAAATGTGTCTATTGGCGCTGGTGTCACGGTTAAAGCTGGAGTCAGGATCAAGGAGTCGATTATTTTAAATAACGCAACAATACACGAGCACGCTCTGGTCATGTATTCTATTGGTAAGTTAAAAAAATAAGTTCCGGCTTACGTATATATATTGAACACACAGGCCTTCCTTGCGGGTGAAGGAAAACATCGCGAGGAAACCTACATGCCCTAGAATTTTTTCTAAGACGTATGAGGTCTGGCAATCCGCACTAGGTGTGCGTGGGACTATGCCCCTATACTCTCTTTATAGAAAAGGCCTGTGCCCAGCAGTGGGACTTATATACCAAATATCTTATGTGTGTCACTACACTTTTACTCTCCGCGATGCTGCACTAGTTTTATAGAGTACATTTTATATTCTGTGCTCTGTTTTTTGGTGTATTTAAATATAAACAAATAATATAAATGGAAAATATTGATATATTTAAGCAACATTACGGTATATTATATCGAAAAATATATCGATATATTTTTTGCATGAACATCCCTAAGCGAGAAATCCCACGCGGCTTTAGTTTCGTTTAGATTTCACATGTGCTAGAAAATTTCATAACAAACAGGCGTTCCCAGCCCGCTTTGTCTGACTAGATTTTTCTTTATTTTATTTAAACAATAAAATTACATCTTCAAATAATTAATTTAACTCTCACAATATATTAAATTATTCATTTCTCTCTGTATTCATTCTCTTCTCGAGCGGGTGAAGATCATTACCTACACCCATGTACATATCAGTAAATACAATATCATTCTTATCATTTAGGGATTTATTATACTTCAATATACTCCATTGTACTTCAATATGGTTCATAATGACATAAATATACACAACGCATGTGTCAATACAAATTTGGGTTATAAAACAATAGAATATCATCATAGTAAATAAAAGCTGTATTTGACAGTTCAAAAAGAGGAGTGCTCCGATCGTCACCAAACTTTACAGGATTACTCGCCAGGTCAATCTGAAGATTCCCTGAAAGTTTAATTGAAATCGGTCCAGCCGTTTCGCAGCCTATATGGAACATACCCACACACTTTCTCTTTTATATATATAGATGTAGTTTTCCTCACGATGTTTTCCTTCACCACCGAGCGCGTGGTAAATCAGCAATCAGCTCGAGTTGCCAGCTCGATCTAACAACTCGAGCCGACATTGGACATTGAGCCACCTTAGCACTAAAATTCTATTACAGTCGGCCAGGAGGCTTCAGTTGGTGAGTGGTCGAGGGTCGAAGGTACACCTTCAGATCCTGACCCAAATAAACCGTTCGCGAAAATGGACAACCAGCCCTTATTCAACACGGACGGCCGTTTAAATCCTTCCATCACCATATTAGGTAAGTTTTCCTAATGCGTTATTTTTTAACCGACTTTAAAAGCAGTGATAGCTTAGAAGCTCAGCGGTTAGACTTACTGATGGTCGGACAACGAAAACTGTCTGTCTACCCCCTTGCGTGAGAGGTTATATTTGTGAGAGAGAAGATATTATCATTTTTTTTATGAACTACACAGTTTGGCCAGAGAAGCTAACCTTGACTGATTCACCGGATTGAGAGGTAGCATAGCTCGTAGGTTCAGGCTAAGCGACCTAAGGGCTATGCCAACTCTCAATCCGGTGAAGAAATTAAAAGTCAGGTTGTCAGGCTTATCTGTGTAGTAAGCCAAAAAAAGTGAATTCATCTTTTTGTGACTTACTACACATTTCACATTTAGCGCTGTCATTTATGAGTCTCGAATACTATATATATTTGATCGTGATATTGGTAAGTTTATGACATTCCAAGACTAAGTAGTGGAAGAAGAAAGAGAGCCTGAGCAGATGACTGATCGCCCAAAATGGAGTCACGATCCTCATCAATTGGAGAGAGATTAAGAAGAAGAATAACTTTTCCTGTCTTTTTAATCAAGTTGTTAATCGATCAAAATAATAATAATGTAGACAGCGAAGTTTAAACTTGATGGTCCTTCGAGCCGGGTCAAATGTTCACCTTTCTTACCCTTATGTAGTAAAATTATATTGAAGTAAATGCCGATATAATATATACATATTGCTATGTTGCAGGTGCCAGCGTAGTGGTGCCAGCAGAGACCATTCTACTCAATTCCATTGTGTTGCCGCACAAACATCTCACGAGAAGTTTCAAGCACGAAATCATTTTATAGCATTATATCAGTGAATCGACTTTGAAGTGCAAAAATTGAACTGTACCGATCACAACGGTGACCATTTCGACGAACTTGATTAAAAATATATTGTATTTAATAGTACTTAAGTATTAAACCTAGTGGGTGAGTGATTTGACTAACGATCTTATAGTCGCAGGTTCGAATTCGTCGGCTTGTACCAGTGAATTGTCTTTTTACGGTGTTTTTAATGTACGCGCGTGTGAAGTTATGAAAAATAGAAATTTCAATTATAGTTAAAGTTACAGCCTTTATATATATATATATATATATATATATATATATATATATATGTGTGTGTCCCACTGTTGGGCGCAGGCCTTCTCTGTAAAGATAGTATAAGGGCATAATCCACCACGTGGCCCTAAAGCGGATTGGTAGACTTTACATGTCTTATTTTTATTACTTATTTCTAAGACATGTAGGTTTCCTCACGATGTTTTCCTTCACCGCCGAGCGCGTGGTAATATAGAAGAAATTTCAATTGCATACAAATAATTAATTACAATAAAATAAAACGGACAGAAAAATAATAGTCAACACAGTCTCAATAAAGTTTAGTTTAAATTTTAAATCTTAAATTACTATTATATTAAATTATAATTATATAATAGTAATTTAAAATATAAAATAATATTTTTAATTAACATTAATAAATATACCACTTTAAAATATTTTGATAATCTAGTATATTATTTCAATAAAAAATATACGTAACTTGAAACGATTTATACCAAAGTTATTGCACAATATCCATTGCATAAAGTTTATAGGAATAATGGCATTTATATTTGTGTAAAAATAAATTAAACAATTAAATGTATATATTGAAAATATTGTTTCTATTATTCCCTTTCCCTGGACAGATAACTTCTACAGTCGATCATTTTAACCGCCATCAAAAACTCGTGTTAGTTAACACATGGCAACGCTATTGTTTTTTTTTTATTGTTAGATTGCAAGCACAGACCTGTATCCGTGCTCTTTTTCAATACACTTAAATTGTTCACTCTGCTTTTATAAAAAGAGTGCCACTTCTACAGTTACTATTTTTGTTTTTTTTTTATATATATATAATGCCTCAATATGGAGGTGGACAGAGATCGCCCCGGTTCACGCGTCGCAGAAGCCCCGTTGCATTGCTATCAGCCTCTCCGCGACCGCCGTGTCCCTGCTTCTCATGGAAGTAGTTATTATGGATAACGCTATTGTTATCCATAATAACTACTTCCAATGATATCTTAGTTAATTACCTGAACCTTATTGTGTCTTTAATTCGTAATTAGTTTAGTTGAACATCATATCGACACTGGAAAGCAAAAACGTAGTAAGTGACACATATGGCCATTATTACTTTTTTACGTCGTTGGAATCAGAAAAAAAAACGCGTCGAATGTTATACGACTTGTAACAATTAGATGAAAAATAGGATTTTCAAGATTGACTTCTCTTTTATTTTTTGTACCGTAAAACGATTTTCTTTTAGGAAAACTAGGTTAATGCCGTGGTACAATACTTATTTAGCAAAAAATAATGAATATTGTGTCCAAAAACGACAGCTCCAGGTCCACAAACACGAAAAATGTCATTTTTTTAAAATGTTCATATTTTATTCGGTCCTGGTGAATAATTTCGTTTTGCTACTACGTTTGTTTTTCAGCGTCGATATATACATACATTCCATCTATATGTATGTATATATCGACGGAGTGGTCGGTATATCGGTGGAGTTTTACTGCAGTCGTGTGACACGCACACTCTTTTTTTTTTATTGATTGGCAGTATAATCAGAAACGACAACTGTAGGTCCACAAACACGAATGTTATAATTTTTTTTAAAGCTGAAATGTTTTTCGACTCTAGTTATCAATTTTATTTTTGTGAGTTACTACGTTTTTGTTTTCCAGCGTCGATATTAACTTGGCATTGTGAACAATAATTTAACTTGAATAGTTCGTAATCTGACTTTTGTATAAAGATTGTGAGGACGGGCAGTTGTCACGTTATTCGTTAAAATAATTCTTTGTATAACGTTACGCTGTCACAATAAAGCTAGTGTAGTAGTTATTGTACTATTTCATTAATAATGTTCATGTCATTCACTCATTCTTCTTACGTCATGGGAAAGACGTGGATTATATTAAATAAAAAAACGACATATAATAAATATTCTTTTATTGTCCCTGAGACAAAACTTAAAGCTAATAATACCACAATTTAAACAGTAATAATTCGTCATTAATATCACAATTGTCAAAAAGGAAAGCCGCGTCACAAAATTATCTAAACTTACGATAAAACTAAAATTGATTTTATTACAGACTATAAAATATATACTCAAAATATTGAATGAACTGTCCAACCATTTATATGTCAAATAAATGCTAATTTATTTTTTAATGTTTATGGTCATAAGTCATAGAAATACACAGACAACATTTTATAACTTGCATAAACACATATAACAAGCTACCGAAAGAGATTAACAACTAATTTTCGTTTTCACCGCGTCACAGTAATAGATATAGCCTATATTAAAGATAGAAGCATCTCTGGATTTCTTCTGCCACCCTTCCAGCACCAAAGCTTCCTGAAGTGGCGATAATGTTAGTTTACTTTGTATCATATAATCTGATTTATGATTCGTCCAGTCGCTGTTCGGCCGCTTTCAGTCAGTATGACACCAGAGTAAACGCTCAAGCATAGGTCACCTGTGAGGGTTTTCTGCGTAAATATTTTGAACTAAAGACTCTGCAAACTGCTTAAAGGCAAGTGGGCTTCACAAAGAGATATTGGAAGTCATTGGGACTGTCGATAAAAGTGAAAACATAATATAGAATTTAAGTATTAAAACTTTACATTTCGTAATGTTTAAATTAAAATTATCGACATTAATATCCTTTTCACACCAATTGACACTTCACGATCAATAATTATTTATACAGGATATTAGGAGTCCGCTTCCGAAAACGAAAACAGACGACAGTACTAATGAACATATCAGCTGTTTTTCATTTTGTGTTTCATTGCTGTTTTTTTTAGTAATGTATTTTTTTATGATTCATTTAGTTATACTAACATGATGAAGCGTAAATAATGCTCATAAAACGTTTTAATTTTTTTTTAATCAGAATGGATTTTTTCCATCCCATCATCAAAGTCGTACTATCGTCTGTCTTCGTTTACAGTAGCGGTCTCGTAATACCATGTATATGGTGTAATTATTATTAAAAACAATATGTAACGGGCTGTACGTTGCCATAAGATTTTTTTTTTTCTCTCTTGATTCTTCGAAAAACTCTTCAGAGTGTAAGTAAAAGTAGTTTCGAGTACCTAATCACCTTGCATATTCATATCATATACTATCGAAATATTTTATATTATATTTAAATATTTTAAAGATTACTTCAGTAATATATTGCAGAAAAACAAAATGGCGCGCGACTGGAATGCGACAGCTGCTTATAGAACAAACGAGACGTTAGGAATCCAACATGGCGGACAAGAATATAGAATCAGCTGTTGATACGAGGTCACTAGCAAAGAAAAATAAAGGTATATTTCAATCAATCAAATTGTAAACTCACTTACGAAGTATTTTGAGTGCATTATGTGAAACATAATTATTAAAAAAATGGTAAATAAATTATTATAACTCTATGAACAAAGTTATAATAAGAAAATAAACTCAAAATGTTTCAATTGCTGCACTTACGATACTTCGTAGTGGTGCAAAAATATTATATATCATAATAAACTAAACGGAAAAATAAAGCAAAATAGTTTTCCTGTCAAATCACTAGAAATCTTTGTAGTTTAATAACGTTATTACTTAAAAAAATAACGGATATTTGTTCTATCGGTATTGTATACCGTCGATAGAAAACGGAAATTTATATCGAAAATTGTTCTAAATGACGTATTACTATAGAATTGATTAGAACAAAAAAAACACGGCTTAATAAAAAAAAATACTGACATCGTATTGAATTTTTTTTCTAGTTTATTTGTGTTTTTTTAGTTTTTTAGTATTTTGTCTTCATTACATCAGATCACTTGACTGATAGAGAATTTCACTAAGGCACTAAGTCCGCCATTTTGAACCGTTATTTTAAGGTTAACAATGGCGCACTTTCTTTCAACTGGTCTATTCATGTATCCTACATAGAAGTGTTGTTCTGGATCCCGAGTCTGCTAAACCAGTTGTGTCAAAATGGACATTCAGTGACATCACAGTTGCCGGTGGATATTCATTTATCCCGATATGGATTTCCAATGACGTACCACTGACACTCCAATATAGTTTCAATTATAGCTTTTAATGTCGTATATAATGACATGTTACAAATATGTCGATACATTTCAATTCATCAAAAACTAAAAATCAATTGAAAATGACATATCAAGCAAATATTTTTACGAGAGGAAAAACGGATTTTAAGTTTTCTCATGGATGCCATTATTCAACTGGTTTAAAAAAAAAATGAGATCATAAGCATCAGCTTTCAAATAAAAAAAAGATAACAATTCTAAAAGAAAAGAAATCTCTAAAAGCAAAAATTCAAAACAAAAAAAATCAACAAATATAAAAAAAACATCAGACGATTTCAGAACCTCCTTTTTTAAATATTAAATTACTAGGTTGTTTTTGGCACAATAACAATTAAAATGTAATTGGTTGGTTTTATAGTGGAAAAAACTATATTTAAATAAAAAAAATAAAAACTATACTTTTTAAAGTGGACGGCCCTGTAGTTCTGGGCTCTTAAGAATAAGACTACGGTATCCCCTGCCTGTCGTAGAAGGCGACTAAAAGGGGCCTCGGGTTCACTGGGCGACAAGGGTGGGGGCCTTTGTCGTCCGCCAAGGTGGACCCGGGAAGAAGGCGACATCGGCTGGCCCGTGTCGCCTTGCACTGCGATGGCAGAGGGGGGGAGGGAGTAACCTCCCCGCTCGGGACGTGCTCTCCTTGAGTACAGTGCAGAGGAGCTCCGGTGCGTTCCTCTGGAAATCCCGGAGCCCCTCGTCATGCACCGAGGAAGGGCCACCGGGGAGGTTTTAGTGGGTAAAAACCCCACATAACCGCCGCTTTCCCCCCAGAAGGCGGGTTATCTTTTTGAAGATTTCCTCCTCGTAAACAAAAAAAAAATGGTTTTATAGTGGAATGTCATTGGGATCGCAGACCCGGGGTCAAAAGCTAGTACATTTATTTTAAATCTATAAGCCTAAGAAGTTATAAAAAAATAAATTAAAATACTTCATCAAGTACATAATTTATTAAGTGTGGTCGTGTTAAGCAAAAAAAATGAAAATCAAAGAAATCAACAGAAAATCAATAAACCTATATTACAGTCTACTAGTCTGCTTTCCCGCCTCCGGATCTTTCCTCTTCTCCTTCTTTCTGCAATCTAGAATGGCGTAGATCTCCTCTATACTCCTATCTTTAGTCTCCGGCACGTAGAAAACAGTGTACACAGTTCCCACGAAGCAGACCATGGAGAACATGATGAAGACCCAGTGGATGCCCAGGAGTTTGAGGAGCGGGTCGTACGCCTTCGTCTGGAGGAAGTCGCTCAGCGCGTCGACGCTACTCACGAATGACGTCACCATGCCGCGGTGCTGAAAACCGATATAAATATTACTTACATTTGAAATTGGTGTTTTGTCGTACTGGCAACTTTGATCTCAAATATCTCCTCTTTGGTTAGGAATTCCAATTTCAAATTTATACAGGTATTTACTCATGCATTTGTTTTTCGAAAACCGTAATCCATATGTTTTTTCCATCTTTGGTTTTTTCTTTGCGCACACTCAGTTTACAAAATGGAAAACTTATAATACCGCGTTATTTGCGAGTACGAGTTCTGCCGTGGCACCAGTGCTGCAGAAACGGTTAGAAGGATTAATGATGTGTATGGCGGTGGTGTTGCAAAAGAAAACACAGTGCGTTTTTGGTTACAACGTTTTCGTTCTGGAAATTTCGACCTGCAAAACAAGCCCAGTGGACGGCCGGAGTTCAAGGTTGATAATGAAGAATTGAAGGATATTGTGGAAGCGAATCCATCGCAAACCATGTCCGAGTTAGCTGCAGGCTGCGGTGTTAGTGACAAAACTGTTTTAATCCACTTGAAGGAAATTGGGAACGTGAAAAAGCTTGAAAGGTGGATCCGCCATGAATTGAGTGGAGCAAGTCGACAAATGCGCGTAGACTGATGCGTTAAATTAGTCAACCGGCATAATATTGAAGGGATTTTAAATCGAATCATTACCTGTGATGAAAAAGAAGAAAGAACCTGTGGATTTTGTACGATAATCGGAAACGCTAAACACAGTGGCTGAACCCTGGCGAACCAATCAAATCCTGGCCCAAGCGGAAATTGACTCAAAAAAAGTTACTTGTGAGCGTTTGGTAAACTAGTGCCAGTGTGGCGACTAGCATTCGCCAATTACTAAAATGTATTTTAGACGATAAAATTATTTTTAATTGGAATGAGAAAATTTTTATAACACAAATGTACAGGCACTGAACTTACCTGGAATGAGAACAGCTCAGATGTTATGACGTAGGGTACAGGCTGGTAACCGGCCGCGTCGGCGAAGATACAGAGACACATTGCCAGCACTGGCACCCAGCCTGGCAACCAGATGGACAGCGACGTGATATAGAACCACGCGCCGAGTGCCAGCATGGACAGTCCGGTCGCAAACGACGTGCTAGCCAGCAGCCACTGGAATAGTAATTAATCCTGGAATAAGAGATTAACCTAACCGCTTGCTAAACTATTTATTAGCATCCACATTTTGGCTACTCGTTGCCTTATAGAGCTAACTCCATCCATAGGTCGCTGGATTATATCCGGCTCGAAGGACCACCAAAAGCATGTATAATTAAAAGACTGATGAAAGTGGACTGCATTATATTTATTTTAATTTTATTTTATTACGCGTACCAGTAAGAGAGTTTTTACACCAGTGTTGCTAGCTCATATTCAATAATATTATGTTTATGGTTGAGATTTATTCTCAAAAAACTTTTGATGACGGGGAGGAAATCTTCTGAAAGATACCCCGCCTTCTGGGGGGAAGGCGGCGGTTATGTGGGGTTTTTACCCACTAAAACCTCCCCGGTGGCCTTTTCCTCGGTGCATGACGAGGGGCTCCGGGATCTCAACGTGGAACGCACCGGAGCCCCTCTGCACTGTGCTCAAGGAGAGCACGTCCCGGAGGGGAGGGGGGGTTTCTGCCCTCGCAGCGCAAGGTGACACGGGCCAGCCGATGTCGCCTTCTTCCCGGGTCCACCTTGGTGGACGACTTGCCACCCCACCCTTTTCGGCCAGTGAACCCGAGGCCCCTTTTAGTCGCCTTCTACGACAGGCAGGGGATACCGTAGTCTTATTCTTGAGAGCCCAGAACTACAGGGCTGATTCTCAAACACCTTATTTATCTATACATACAAGGGAGAATGTAAGGGACATTCAAAAATTTGCTTGAAAGAGTGACAATTCACATACTGGATTCTTACTAACTTTCGCGCTTATAATATTAGAAGGATTCAGGTTACTCGCACATACCTTCCTTCCAGTCTTTTCAACGATGCAACTAGCAACTATGGAGCCCAGCAATTGTATAACACCGACGACTATGGTCTGCTTGTTGGGACTGAGTTTCAGGCTTATGGACTCCGAAGCCTGTTCGAAGATGGACCCGGCGTACATCAGCACCACCAGGTACCCGCAGGTCTCTTGTGACAACATCACGTTGAGTGAGATCCGGAATGCTTTGAAGGTTGTTTTGTCTTGTACTGGAAGGATTAAATTTATAAATATATAATAGAGAATATATTTATTTTATTTATTTATTTACGTAACTACTTAAAAACTTACAAACGTAAATAAGTACAAACTTAACCAAATGTTTTATACAACTTATCTAAGAAAATTTTACTTAAAGTTATCTATCTAATAATCAAATATCTTTAAACGAGAAATTTATATATATAAAAGTGAAAGTGTGTGGGTATGTTCCATATAAGCTCCGAAACAGCTGGACTAATTTCAATAAAACTTTCAGGGAATCTTCAGATTGATCTGGCGAGTAATCCTGTAAAGTTTGGTGAAATAACACTCCTCTTTTTGAACTGTCAAACAAGCCATACGTCGTACTTTAATTTCTGACATTAACTCTGACAAATTAATGATCTTCACCCGCTCGAGAAGAGAATGAATACGGAGAGAAATGAATAATTTAATTGAAAAAAGTTAAATATTTAATAATGTAAGTTTATTGTTTAAATAAAATAAAGCAAATCTAGCCCGACGAAGCGGGCTGGATACGCTAGTTCTTAGAAAAATAAAATCTATATAATTTTATAGTATACATTATACACAAGTAAGTAATGAACATAGTTCTGTATCTGCCGTAGGGATTACTGGTTTGTTATTAACGACGACTAGCTCTCAGAGAGACGAGGGAAATGTTGAACCGGCTTGGGAGAAAGGCAAGCGGCTTGTTAATCTACCGGTATTAACATATATTAATACATGTATTTAAATGTACGCTTTAAAAGAAGTTTTTCCACTTACACACCGTTTTTACTTCTACTGATATTTATTATGATTGATTAGTCAGAGAAGCTTACTTTTTTTCACCGGATTGAGAAGTGGCATATCTCTTAGGTCGCTTAAGTTGAACCTCTGTTCTTAGAACATCGACACAAATGTTACTTTTGTTGGATATTTCAAGAGATTATGTGGGGTTCTTACCCACTAATTCCCCCCGGTGGCCCTTCCTCGGCGCATGGTGAGGGGCTCCGGGATCTCCAGTGGAATGCACCGGAGCCCCTCTGCACTATGCTCGAAGAACACGTCCTGGGAGGTTTATTCCTACCCCAGCACACTCGCAGTGCAAGGCGACACGGGCCAGCTGATGTCCCCTTTTTCCCGGGTCCACTTCAGCGGACGACAGAGGTCTCCGCCCTTCTCACCCAGTGAACCCGAGGCCCCTTTTAGTCACCTTCTACTACAGGCAGGGGATATCGTAGCCTTATTCTACGAGCTCAGTACTACAGGGCTGGAAAGTTTTCCGAGGTGCTATACGTATAATAACACATTTCTATTGGACATATTGTAACATGTAATTCATTGGATGAAATCGATTATTTACGGTATTTTCTCGCGAGAACCAGATATAACAACGGATAATAAACAGTTAATTGACTAATTAAAATGATTATCTAGGCCAAACAATGACCGATTCATAGGTTTAAGAATGAAATAGTTAAAATACAAGCGTTACTTAACTTGTATGTTTCGTGTTTAACGGTCAAATAAAAAAAGAATAAATTTAACTCAAAAGATTTGATATCTTTACTTGACATATATATAACGGTTGACCGTTAAACCAAAAAATTTCGTGGGGATAAATCTGTTTCGAAAATACATACCTACACGTTTCTTACTTCCAGATTTCAAATAACTTGTTTCAGTCAAGCATAACGTGTTTTAGTAAAGCATAACGTGTTTTAGTCGAGCATAATGTGTTTTAGTGAAGCATAACGTTTTTTAGTCAAGCATAACGTGTTATGATGAAGCACAACGTGTTTTAGTAAAGCATAACGTTTTTTAGTAAAGCATAACGTGTTTTAGTCGAGCATAATGTGTTTTAGTAAAGCATAACGTTTTTAGTCGAGCATAATGTGTTTTAGTAAAGCATAACGTGTTTTAGTCGAGCATAATGTGTTTTAGTAAAGCATAACGTTTTTTAGTCGAGCATAATGTGTTTTAGTAAAGCATAACGTTTTTTAGTCAAGCATAACGTGTTTTAGTCAAGCATAACGTGTTTTAGTCAAGCATAACGTGTTTTGGTCAAGCATAACGTGTTTTAGTCAATCATAACGTGTTTTAGTCAAGCATAACGTTTTTAGTCAAGCATAACGTGTTTTGGTCAAGCATAACGTGTTTTAGTCAAGCATAACGTGTTTTAGTCAAGCATAACGTGTTTTAGTCAAGCATAACGTGTTTTGGTCAAGCATAACGTGTTTTAGTCAATCATAACGTGTTTTAGTCAAGCATAACGTTTTTTAGTCAAGCATAACGTGTTTTGGTCAAGCATAACGTGTTTTAGTCAAGCATAATGGAGAATAGAAATCTCTACTTGTAATTAACTTAATTAACTTGTAAATAAATTATATTAACAAATTCACTCTTTACCTATACTTTTCCAACTGGCTTTTTTCATTGATTTTGCGACTTCTTCTTCCCGCTCGAGCTGCTGTACCGCCTCCTCCAAGTTCTTATCTTCTACACTCGTGTTCCTTAACCAGGCCAGTGCGGCTCGTGCTTCCTGGAACCAGGATAAATGGTTAATTAAATTTTTAAGGATTTCAGCCCTGTAGTTCTGAGGTCGTAGAATGTGAGCTGCACCACCTCTCAACCGGTGAAGCAGTCACCTTGACTTGAAGTTGCTTGGCCTGAATCTCTATTAGCTAGTAACTTGACACAACCATTTCCCCGTAACAGCTGTACTACCCCACGTAACCTCTGCGTGGACTTTTTTTATTATGTCATTATGTTACGCGTAAACATGCCGATTCGAGGGCGGGCGAGAGGTCCCCCGGTCTCCGCCCCCGGACTGGAGAGTTAACAGTTAATTAGAAACCGAATTGTTTATACTTGTGTTAGTCTTTCAATGCAACCCGAATTTTTTTCCGGCCAATCTGTGTAGTTATTATTTTTACGTGAATGAGCACAATCACGATTCGGCTTCGACTAATCGGCTAGGCGATTGGATGTACGATAGATTGTCGCGAGTTCGAATCCCATTCGACTTGTACGAATAACAAGCCATTTTGAAACGGACAGTGAAGAAAGTGACGATCCGATTGATACTTATTATATTTTTTTATTAAGGTAATCGCATATGTTGAAAGTTTTGTCATGTACTTTTTCTGCAGGAAAACGGCATTAAAAGTATTGGGGAAAAACCTCAAACAGAACTGAATGTTTATTTAGAATTTTATTTACTCATATTTCTTAGAATATGTAAAAGGATAATGAATCCTCGTGCCATATTATTTAGATCATCTCAAACTTTTTTCTCATAGGCCACTTTCAAAAATACAGCTGGGGGCCTCTGGCCAGATATATTACAGATATTTTATTTCTATATATCTGACATATTTCTACCAGATTTTCCAAAACCTCACAAAAATGTGAAGATGTTTGAAAAATGCAAGTTTTTACGAGTAACAGTCGCTAAGCTCCTTTAAAATATTAACTGCCTGTCTGTAAAAAAGAAGTCGAGCCAAGTCTTTTTACTATCGAAAGCAGATACATTTACGTGTAGCTACGAGTGGAGTCACGTGGAGTCGAATTGAGAACCACCTCTTTTTTGTTATCAGTCAAAAACTTACCCTAAACTTCCCCTGTTTCACAAGGAATACGGGCGTCTCCGGCATCGCGAGGAACGTGACCATGTGTATTACAGGCACAGCGGTGCAAAGCCACATGACCGCCGCGAAGGAGAACACGTCTCCAGCCACGTATACCACCAGATATCCCAAGTTCTGTGACAGGATGAAGAGCGATCCTAGCGCGCCCCTCACGTTGTCTGAGGCGATCTATTGTTAAAACGAAACATTAAAGTTGCGGCCATATAAACACTCGTAAATGTCCTACTGTTTTAGCACATGCTTTCTCTGTAAAGAGAATACAGAAGCCTGTTTATAGTGCATATACATTGACACTCCCATACACACTCATCCACTATAACACGCATGAAAAGAGATTTCATTAAAAAATAGAGTTACAGCCTATAAATATAATATATGTCCCACTGTTGGGCAAGTCTTCTCTGTAATGAGGCCCTACTGTGGATTGGCAGTTTCCTCACGATGTTTTCCTTCACCGCCGAGCGCGTGGTAAATCAGCACATACAATTGCAACAACAAAATTCATTGGCGCCAGCACCGGGGATCGAACTCGGATTGCTGGCGTACTATGCAAATTAAGGCGGACACTGAGCTTAAATGCTCTAGATTTCTTTTTTTTTTTTGTACTTTTTTTTTAAATAATAACTTACAATATACACGAGCTTTGTCTCCTGAACTAATCAACCTGTATCACAGAGACAGTGGCTTCCGTGTGTCACAATTAGTAACAGAAAATCCTTCATACATTTAGTTTTAAATTACTACATAAATAAAAAAAGTGTACATTAAGAAAAAACGGAAAAACTACAGTCAAAGACAAGTGATGTGTGTAGTGTAGTGTTTTTTTTTTTTTTTATGACGAACTACACAGATTGGCCAGAGAAGCTGGCCTTGACTGCTTCACCGGATTGAGAGGTGGCATAGCTCTTAGGTCGCTTAGCCTGAACCTCTATTGCTAGTAACTCGACACAAGGGTCCCCCCGGTGAGGGGTAACCTCGGCTTGGACGGTTACTATGTTACGCGTAAGCATTCCGATCCGAGGGCGCCCGAGAGGGCCGAACCACGACTCGGTCGGTAACTATTTCACGGATAATCTAAGGGACATTCGAAAAGCTAAACTAACTTTAAGTGCCACTTCGGGAAGCGTTTGCGCTGGGAGAAGAAGTGGCCAAAGAAACTCCAGCAACGCTCCTAGCATCTAAGCTGCCCATAAAATAGCGGTAACGCGCAAGGATTATTCGCAACCTCCGACGGTCGCGAATAGTGTAGTGTGTTGTTGAATGTGTGTATGTGTACTGTTAATAGTATTTTTTTTCAATTTGGGTAAATGTTAAATGTATGGGCAAATGTTTAACATTGTGTTATAGAAGGATTGGTGAGGAGCGTATGTGGGAACGAATAACACGGTGGAGAGGAGAGGTGGGACCGCAAGGGGCGAGGCGAGGAGAGGAGAGGAGAGGGTAGAATATAAGAGTGATTGTTTTGGTTGGCGGAGGTCGCTTCGTTGTCAGTAAAGCAAAATATAAAGTATACATTAAAAATGAAGTGTGTTCTTTTCTTTAAATTGTGAGTCGTTATAATTATGTTATAAAATGATAGGAGATGACAAAAGAGACGCAGCTTCACATCCTTAGAGCGGCGGGTGGCAGACTTCTTTATTTTGTTACAGCGTCTAATGTCTAATGATGCGTATTAGGTCAATTATGATTATCAAAACGCAGTAGCCAATATCTGGGTTACATTTCGATTGCTCTTTTATCTACTATAAGTAGCTCTTACCTCTTTTAAGTAGAGAGGGGTGACAACGTAGCAGCCGGCACACGCCAGTCCAGCAACCGCGCGTGATGTGATAAGCGCCCAGGGTCGGAGTGAGATCAAGGTGATCACCCAGCTGATCTGACGGGAAAATTAATTATTACAATCGTGCGATTTTGTTATCATTACTGAAACATGTCACAATATAGTTAAGTATTTTTACGAGTAAAAACAATCATCGACTCGAAACTCAATCAACAAGCTCAAACAACTATATCGTCAATAGCCTGCGAATCGTAAGGTCGTGGGTTCGAATCCACCATTCGACCATTGACGTGAACCATGTCCTAGCACAAGCTTAAGCTTGGTTGGAATGGTTAACAAGAATGTTAGTAATATTTATAAAAAAAAATATTGCTAGCTTTCTTTGTTGATGAAGATTTGGAGAAATTATTGAAGTAAGTTTGGTCTCATTTAAAAAGGCACTTGCTAAAAGATACTCACCAGGCTTTGACATCGTTTAAAATCACATTGTCACAGTAAATATTATTTTTTGACAAAAAAAACTGCGAAAACATTAAAATTAGTTTAAACTTTAGAACTAAATTAGTACACCTAAAGTTAAAGTTACAGCCTTTATATATATGCGTCCCACTGTTGGGCACAGGCCTTCTCTGTAAAAAGAATATAAGGGCATAGTCTACCACGCGGCCCTAGTGCGGATTGGCAGACTTCACATGCCTTAGAAAAAATTTCTAAGACATGTAGGTTTCCTCACGATGTTTTCCTTCACGGCCAAGCGTGTGGTAAATCAGCACATAAAATTGCAACAGCAAATTTATTGCCGCCACCGGGGATCGAACGGTTGCTAGCGTATTATGCAACTTAAGCCAACCGCCCGGACACTGAGCTACCACGGCTCATTTGAACACCTATTACATATGAAATACTTTCATATCGCGTATAAATAAGTTACTTGTCTTCGTATCTGTACTTGTTAATTCAATAATTTATTGATGACAAAACGAAGAGGCTTTAAGATACTTTCGCGTATGTGAACAACCTACTCTGTTTACGCATAACGTTACAACGTAAAACACACTTAAAAAACAATAGTCATTGAATTGAAATTCGCTCACCGCTCGTTAATCATAATTAAACTTGACACAAATCATATTTACATTGCGGTTGTAACCACCCGTCACTGGTAATTGTACCGGCGTTAATAATCAACTGACATTTATTACGAATACTTGTTTCAGTACAGTCGCGTGCAATGAATCATATTTTTGAAATTGGCGTTTTGTAAGGGAGCAACATAATAGTCGATTTTTTCAAAATATAATATATTTATTTAATCAAAGTATGTACCATTGCTATTTATGCACTTTTGCCATCTCATAGCTAGTTCATTGATCATCTAAAAAAACCATTCGGCCGTCCACGCGACTTGTTTTGCAGGTCGAAATTTCCAGAACGAAAACGTTGGAACCAAAACGCATTGTGTTTTCTTTTGCGACACCATCGCCATACACATAATTAATCCTTCGAGCCGTTTTCCCTTAGTGGCACTCAAAGTTAGTTTAGCTTTTGAATGTCTCTTAGATTATCCGTGAAATAGCAACCGACCAAGTCGTAGTTCGGCCCTCTCGGGCGCCCTCGGATCGGAATGCTTACGCGTAACATAGTACCCGTCCAAGCCGAGGTTACCCCCCACCGGGGGGACCCTTGTGTCGAGTTACTAGCGATAGAGGTTCAGGCTAAGCGACCTAAGAGCTATGCCACCTCTCAATCCGGTGAAGCAGTCAAGGCCAGCCTCTCTGGCCAATCTGTGTAGTTCGTCATTAACAAAAAAATCGAGCCGTTTCTGCAGCACTGGTGCCACGGCGGAACTCGTACTCGCAAATAACGCGGTATTATAAGTTTTCCATTTTGTAAACTGAGTGAGCGCAAAGAAAAAACCAAAGATGGAAAAAACATATGGATTACGGTTGTCGAAAAACAAATGCATGAGTAAATAGCTGTATAAATTTGAAATTGGAACTCCTAACCAAAGAGGTGATATTTGAGATCAAAGTTGCCAGTACGACAAATCGCCAATATATTGTTCTGATAATGGGTAAACGCTTTTACTGCACAAGTAATACTTATAATTTCAGTCATAATTAGTGATGGAAATATAAATATACTAATAAAGGTAATAAAGAACAATGAATTATACAAAAATGTTGAGTTTGTATTATTTTCAAACGGCTTCCATAAAACAGGTTCTTAAATCGTCTATATGTTTTTAATGTCTGGTACCTTATAACGTTCGACTGGGTGAACCGATGTTGGTAATTATTGTATTTGTTATTTGGTATTTGAAAACTGGTGCATCCATAGTGGTATCGAATCATAGTTTATCGAATTCCGAATGTGCGCGACAAATTGACGAATAACTCAATATCACGCGTATAGGTTGCGAATAATCCTGGCGCGTTACCGCTATTTTATGGGCAGGCCCCACCCCTTAGATGCTAGGAGCGTTGCTGGAGTTTCTTCGGCCACTTCTTCTCCCGGCGCCAACGTTTCCCGAAGTGGCACTCAAAGTTAGTTTAGCTTTTCGAATGTCTCTTAGATTATCCGTGAAATAGCAACCGACCGAGTCGTGGTTCTGCCCTCTCGGGCGCCCTCGGGTCGGAATGCTTACGCGTAACATAGTAACCGTCCAAGCCGAGGTTACCCCACCGGGACCTTGTGTCGAGTTACTAACGATAGAGGTTCAGGCTAAGCGGCCTAAGAGCTATGTCACCTCTCACTCCGGTGAAGCAGTCAAGGCCAGCTTCTCTGGCCAATCTGTGTAGTTCGTCATTTAAAAAATCAATATCACGCTAATGATCGACCGATCGATGACAAACTCATCAAATGTAGTTTGATGAGTTTGTTTAGGTTCTGACTAATTTTATTCCTTATTTGATTTGAAATCTGTTTTTGTTTTTCCTCGCAAATATACTAGTTAAAATAGCATAGTTAATACACCATGTGATCCTTGAATTGTTTTTTTTTATTTGCAATGCTGTATTGTCTTCGCCTACCACCTGGTGTTAAAAAAAGTTTAGTCGTTTGAACGGAACGGCATGCGGTTCGACGACAAGGTTCAATTTAAGACTGGTTATCTAAGGGCATTCACCTTGCCCTTACATTCGATTAATAAAAAAATGAATATGCTTTAGACTACGACTACTATGACTACTACAACTTTTTTTCACTAATATTACTAACATTTTTGTTAACCATTCCATATAAGCTTAAGCTTGTGTTAGGAGATGGTTCACGTCAATAGTCGATAGTGGATACGAAGCTACGACCTTACCATTTGCAAACCATACCCTAAACCATTAGGTTATCGATTCATCTATACTCTATAGAAAAAAATAAAATTGGAGTGTCTGTTTGTAATGAAAATAACCGCTTTTTACTACATGCATATGAACGTATATACGGTAGATACATATAACAAAGTAACAATTTTTACATATTTTCGTATGTCTTTTTTTTGATGACGAACTACACAGTTTGCCAGAGAGGCTGGTCTTGACTCCTTCATCGGATTGAGAGGTGGTATACCTCTTAGGTCGCTTAGCTTGAACCTCTAGTTTCGTCTGCCGTGTGTTTGTTCCGGCTGGACTGATTTTGACGGGATTTTTTGATAGGAGTAA
The DNA here is from genome assembly GCA_029286785.1 of Meandrusa payeni. Lineage (NCBI taxonomy): Eukaryota > Metazoa > Arthropoda > Insecta > Lepidoptera > Papilionidae > Meandrusa > Meandrusa payeni. The sequence goes on from JAGSMX010000021.1 coordinate 2,639,069, forward strand.
CTTAGGTTACTTAAGCAGCTAGTCTAAAATAAATATACTTTTTTTTATTTATTTACTAAAGAAAGTTTAACACAAGTTTATATTTATTCCCGCCAAACCACTAAAATCATGTAATGGTTTATAGGTGTCGCTCCGTTTCTATAAATTTTAAACTCCTAATAAATCTAAACTTAAAGAACTTACCAGAAATAACTAAAGATAAGTGAGGAATAAGCAATTACTTAACATTAAACAATATGTTCTTTGGCTTTTTCTTTGCGGAGACCGCAATGTTCGCCGTTGCGCTATTTGATAACCGTGAGAATTTGTTAATACAGTTTTTATGTTATGTATTCACTTCGGTTCCAAACTTACCACAAGCATTAGTGAGGTTAACAAGGTTGTCGGCTTCCTTCCCCACCGGTCAGCGAGATCGCCGACCAGGAAACCACAGAAGATCGGCGGGAAGAAGGTGATCGACGCCATCCAAGATATGGTGTCGTCGGTGATTGGCTCGGGCGCCGGGCCTCCCGGGTCCTGAAGGATCGGTGTCATGGGTGACTGCCAGCCCATCAGCATGCCGAAATTCAGGACTGGGATCGTCACTGGAAATAATATTCAATATTAGTTTCTACTAATGGTATTTGTTCATTGGTGTATAGATGCAGAAGAATTCAGAAGTGTCTCTTTCCAGCCATGCTGAGACTGCCACCAAACATTCAAATAAAATTCTTGTGAGTGCCGCCACTTACAAGACTCTCCCCACTTGTAAATTCGGACACGTCGCCCGGAGGCCGAGACATGTTCTCGACGATCCGGACGACGTGATCACCGATCACAGGCTAGATCTTTACAAATCTACAAAGCGTCCATTCGCGACCGTCAGAGGTTGCGAAAAATCCTTGCGCGATACAAATATTTTATGAGAAAACCCCACTCCCTTGATAAAATTAGGAGCGTTGCTGGAGTTTCTTCGGCCACTTCTTCTCCCAGCGCTAACGCTTTCCGAAGTGGCATATAAGTTAGTTTAGCTTAGATTGTCCCAATAGAGTCAATAAAATAGCTTCCGACAGAGTCGTGGTTCGGCCCTCTCAGGCGAGTTACTAGCTACACAGGCTAAGCTAATTAAGAGCTATGCAGGTTGCATGCTCAATCCGGTGAAGCAGTTAAAATTTGATTCTCTGGCCAATACGTATAGTTAGTCACAAAAAAAGTGTACTTTTCATCGTAATATGGCCTTCTATTTGCTTTACTTGATAAGGTGGCTCTTTTGGACGAAAAGGTTGCCGACCACTAAAGCGTTAAGTCCGCCTTTCTAAACCTTAGTTAAAGATGTAACGATAAGTGTGCAATACATATTCCTGTGAAGGTTAAATCGATGCGTTATTGGTTACTTTATACAAAGTTAATAAAAGTAGAGGTTAATATATGATTAATACAATCACATAGTAACTAAGCTAATTGAGAGCATAAGACAAGGAAGCTGGTGGAAGAAACTGGTTTCTAGATTCAGTGTCGTGTATAAATCTTTAAATTGTTATACGCGTTAATATTATCATTAAAGGAATGAACAAATCGATCTTGGAACGGTCTTGTGGGGTTTTTCCTTTGGAATGGAATAAACCAGCGACGATATTAAAAGATTGCGAAAAATTTGTCCACATTTATCTCTGTATCTATAATGATTGCGGAATGGGATCGCTTCTGTCTGTGTATAACGGATAATTAATAAGTGGGGTAAAGTTTAAAGCTTGTTAACTGTTGTAACAATTCGAATTTTATATATATATATATATATATATATATATTATACTCTTATTGTCTGTTAACGTCTTACTGTCTGTATAAATTCCATGTAAATGTGTTGGGCGCGCACGACTTTGGGTAGTCCTGGGCACCGCTGAAAAGCTTTGGGAGTTCTATGATATATTTTCGGCAACAAAATATATATATACATGGTATGTTATGTAAATATGTCTAATAGATAGACGATTGTTCATGAGGGAAAGAAAATGTGTTCTCACACCTTTCTCTCTAGCCCCTACAGCAATATACGAAACGTAACTCTCTTCCTGTCTGCCATAACTTATATCTCCCTCTCATTTTGTCATCTATCAAAAAACTTTAAAAATAAAATCATCTATGTGCTTCATCATCATCATTTCAGCCGTAAAACATCCACTGCTGGACATAGGCCTCCCCCAACGATTTCCAAAGGGACCGCTTGTAAGCGGCCCGCATCCAGCTGTGTCCTGCGACTATTATGAGGTCGTCAGACCAACTTGCGGGTGGACGTCCCACACTGCGCTTGCTGGTCCGTGGTTTCCAATCGAGAACTTTTCGGCCCCATCTGTTCTACGTGCTATGTGACCTGCCCATTGCCACTTCAACTATGTACTGTCATTTAATTTAAATTAAACACTACAATGTATAAGAACGTAATTATGTTTGACGCTTTATAATTTAAATACCTAACTTAGTAAATTTAACTTATAAGTTGTTTCTGATAACGTAGTTATGCACCTGTTGGCTAATTGATCGGTTTTGTGTCTAATTGTTTTCTATTTCCCTATTTAACTATGTGATTAAATTTAGCTGTTGTGTATACTATTGTAAATAAATAAACTTCGCCTCGCCCGATCAAACTTTTCGTAACGCATTCACCAGCTTACTTCCTTTTTTTTTTTTGTTTACGCGGGTGAATCTGTTTATAGACCATCCTCCGGTACCCTGAGTGGGCCCGGAGGGATGTGTGGGACTCGGCCTGGGCAGCCCCTACCCACTAAACCTTCCGCGAATGCCATCAGCCATGAGCGAGGTGCCCCGGATCTGTCAGCGACAGGACAAACCCAACGACCGGCCGGTCCCGGCAAAGACCGGACTTCATCCTCAAAAAAGCATGCTGGGGCCAGGTACCCATCCTGGCCCCGATTCGGATTACGGGGGCGGCAAGATACGTCGCCTGCGGAGGGGGGGAGCCTCTGCGCTCCCCTCCCTGACCCGCTCACTTCCTAAGTCAAGCGTGCGTAAAGAAGTTTAACTTCGATAATAATATTGAAACATTAACTAGCCATTCGTTTGACTTTGTACTCGGTATCACGACTTCATATTAGATACATGGGTTATCAATCGGTCACAGATTAGACGTGACTTCTTAGAACGATTCTTTTTAACGACGTCGCAAGTTGTACATGAAACACATTACACCAGGGCTTCTGAAACTGCGGACTGCGTTAAAATATTTAGATGCACTGGAATAAGTATTACAGAAGAGAAATATTCAAGAGCCGTTAAGCTTAGTGTCCGAACGGTCGCCTCGATTTGTATAGTACCTGTAAACCTAGTTCGAAACCCCAGTGTAGGCACTATTGAATTTGTTTGATGCAATTTTATGTGCCCCGATTTACCACGACCTCGGCGGTGAAGGAAAATATCGTGAGGAAATCTACATGTCTTAGAAAATTTTCCGTCCGTTAAGTCCATCAATCCAAACTCGCGCCGCGTGGCGGACAATGACCTTTACGTCAGGTTGTAGAAAAGGTGACACATATACTTGTTAAAAAAATACCCATAAATATATGGCGATTACGTCAATGGTTTGCTGTACCGTTTACGAAACATAAGGTCGTAGGTTCAAAGTTATTTTACAAATTGTTGGCAGCTATATTCTCTCTTTCCTTTCACATTTCTTAAGGAATACTAACCTTTTTTTGTAGACGTGGGGGAAATTATTCAATAAGATACCCCGCCTTCTGCTGGGTTATGTGGGATTCTTACCCACTAAAACGAGAGGCACTCTGGGTTCTCCAGAGGAACAAACCGGAGCCCGTCTGCACTTCTGAGAGCACGTCCCGGGGGAGGGATTCGCAGCGCAAGATGACACGAGCCAACCGATGTCGCCTTCTTCCCGGGTCAACTTTGGCGGACGACAAAGTCCCCCAACTTGTAGCCCAGTGAACCCGAGGCCCCGTTTAGTCGCCTTCTACGACAGGCAAGGGATACCGGGTTCTTATTCTACGAGCCCAGAACTAATTGCACCCAACTCTTCAAAAAAAAACGGTCCAGAAATAACGGTGCTATAAGTGCATAAAGCTTTTAAAAAATACAGACGATTTGAGGATCTCTGACTTATTTTAAGGTCAGTAAAATAACTCTTATGTCCTTTTAGCCTTTCTTATCATCCCCTAGTTATTTTAACCATTTTGTTGACAAGTGACAGACATATAAAAAAAATCGTAACATTCTTGTTAAACATTCCAACTACATTCTAACTTGTGCTCGGATGGATCACGTCAATAGTCGAATTAGTTTAGTTTTCTCAATAATTAAAACTTATAAAACATTCTGTATATTTGTTGTATTTCTTCTTTCTAAATAAAACTAATCTAAATAAAGTAAAATTTAATATCGAATATACACCAAAAAATTACTAAAGAGTGAAACTGTCAAAGGAGTTTTGTTTGTAAGAATGTGACACGAGAATTTTAAAATTAGGTCTTCCTATTAATAAATATATATTTATATCGACACATTCGATAAACAAACGCACATCCCTAAATTAATAGGGATTTAACGAGCTGATTGCAATTTGAACAATGACTCACCCATGAGCGCCATAAAGAACTGGTTCGCGAGGCCGCCATCTTTGATTCTAGCAAGCCACCGCAGCGGGAGTAGCGCTAGCATCTCACCCGACTCCGTCTCTGGTTGTATCACCACAACCGCCAGTACTGGCTGTATCAGTGGCGCATCGTAGTTGCTCCCCGTTGTACCTGAGAACAAAAAATTAGTATAGCTTGCGAATGTCCCTAGCTCGTCCGCGGATAAGCGACCGACCCTCACGGGTGCCCTTGAAGGGACAACAACGACGCAATATATAGCAAGAAACAGAGAAGAATGGAGAATGGAAACCGGACTACTAACGGATGAGCCTTGATTAAATTAATAAATAACCTATATCAGTACAGTACAGTGGGTGTACAGAAGAATTCTTAAAATATCATGGACGGATAAGATACCTAACGTATTACAAATGGTGAGACGAGGAAAGACGCGGAAAAACGCGGAGGGCATTAATACCATGAAGAAACGCAAGCTCCAGTACTTTGGTCAAATAATGCTTAATAACAAATACAAACTACTGCAAGGAAAAATCCAGGGTAAACGATCACCTGGACAAAGACGTATTCCGTGGCTCAGAAATCTCCGGACATGGTTCAACATGAGCACACGATCCTTGTTCCGTACTGCTGCATCAAAAATTATTATCAAGAATAGCCGACCTATATCACATATTAAGTTAATTGACATAAAACTCGTGTAAAAGAATGCTGTAGGCTGGCTGCAGGTGAGGAGAGACGTCGCCCTGTTCAAGTATGTTGGGAGGGTGCGGGGCTGGGTGCATCACCCAGATGTACTGGCCACGTTGCAGCTAAGAGCGCCTAGTATACATCTACATGCACCGTCGTCCTCCGTTACTCCTGGTTCCTACCTCCAGGACTAACATAATGAAGAACACTCCGTCGTCACGCGCGGTTAGGTTTATTAATATTATCTATAATCTAATGATGTTATCGCTGCTAGTCGATTGCTATCGACTTTTACAGCTTCATCTGTTCCTGCGCTCGCGAAGACCTGAGTTCGCGAGCTAGACAAATAACTAAATTCCCTAATCTCGTACTAGAATATGCACGTAACGGACTGCCATATTTTTTTTTTTTAAAAGAAAGTTAGCAATATTTCTTTTTTTTATCAGAAATATTACTAACAATCTTGTTAACCATTCCAACTAAGCTTAAGCTTGTGCTAGGAGATGGTTCACGGCAATGGTCCAATGGTGGATTCGAACCCACGACCTTACGATTCGCAGACCGTACCCTAAACCATTAGGCTATTGACGCTTCAAATTAATTATTATTAATATTGTATCGCAGCAAGTGGATGTCTTTTGTTGCAACCAGTCGCAATTTGTAGAGGCTGCGTACATGTGCGTGGAAGGCACTTTTTAACCATTTTCTTTTTGTGTTTTTTTTCTTATCTTTATTTAATTTTTTTATAACATGTAAATTTTTTTTAATGTTTTCTTGTAAGTATAATTTAGTTACAGCATCGCATTGGTTCTACTTTAATGATGTTGTAATTTTGTCTAATAAATAAAAATGACAATTCAAAAATGGGCTATCAATCAATCCACGCCCATCCCAGGAGTCCCTTGGTATTTTAGTAGAGTTTCCTCGAGTAACAAAATAAGTTAGTACTAGAAGATTAAAGAGTATAGAGACGCCAGAACTTGTTACTTAAAAAATATATATACTCTAAGTCAATGATTCCCAAAGTGGTCTATATCGACCCCTAGGGGGTCTTTTTTTTAACGGGGAGGAAATCTTCAAAATGTGGAGTTTTTACCCACTAAAACCTCCCCGGTGGCCCTTTACTAAGTGCATGACGAGGGGCTCCGGGATCTCACGTGGAACGCACCGGACCCCCTCTGCACTGTGCTCAAGGAGAGCACGTCCCGGGGGGGGGGGAGGTTACTCCCTCCCTCCCTGTGCCCTCGCAGCGCAAGGCTACACGGGTCCGCCGATGTCGCCTTCTACCCGGGTCCACCTTAGCGGACGACAAAGGCCCCCACCCTTGTCGCCCGGTGAACCAGGCCCTTTTAGTCGCCTTGTGCGACAGGCAGGGGATACCGTAGTCTTATTCTCGAGAGCCCAGAACTACAGGGATGACCCCTAGGGGTCTATGACAACCTGCATGGGGTCTACGTCAGCGAAAAAAAATTTGGGTCCATGAAATGAAAATGGGGGTCCATGATAGTGGATCTCAACACATACACTGATTGTACCTATTTACCTATTTCTCACTAAAAATATTGACTTATTGCTTATGTTATTTTATTTATAGTTTATTTAATGTTACGTATATTTTACATAACAGATACAAAATTTTATTTTCAGTAGTTTTAGTTTAAATTCAATTAATAAATGTATAAATTAACATGTGTTTTACTTTAAGTTTTTACTTAACTTCACTATAGTTAGAAATTTACAGGAAATCAATATCAGGTAAGTAGGGGGTCTACCCAACACGGAAAGACATGGCAAAGGGTCTACGACACAAAACGTTTGGGGATTCTCCCGGCGCCAACGCTTCCCGAAGTGGCACTTAAAGTTAGTTTAGCTTTCGAATGTCCCTTAGATTATCCGTGAAATAGCAACCGACCGAGTCGTGGTTCGGCCCTCTCGGGCGCCCTCGGATCGGAATGCTTACGCGTAACATAGTAACCGTCCAAGCCGAGTTACTAGCGATAGAGGTTCAGGCTAAGCGCCCTAAGAGCTATGCCACCTCTCAATCCGGTGAAGCAGTCAAGGCCAGCTTCTCTGGCCAACCTGTGTAGTTCGTCAAAAAAAAAAACGTTTGGGGAACTCCGCTCTATATTCATAGTAATATAATGTCAAATACGTCACGATTGATTTTTGTCTTTACTCGTTTACCCTTCCCAGCATAACAACGCCATTAAAACGAGCGCTCAAGACGCCCTTCCTTTACGCGATATGATCGCATTCCATCTAAATATAGATCTTTGATATAGGGGTCCTTGCACCTAAACCAGAGGTCGACAACATTTTCATTCAAACGAGCCAAATATATAGCCGTGAGCAAAAATAAAGGGTCGGTTAAGAAAGTTTGAATATCTCGTAAGATAAAGACGCTAGTGATAGCTAAGTGAAATAATTTGTGCATGATAGACAATTAAATGTAATATTTTTATTAATTTATTTATATTTCATTAAAAAACATAAACTCAAACAAAAACTTAGTGTTGCATCTATGTGGCGATATAATAAAATCCAAAACTAATAACAGCCTTAACAATAAACGTGATATAAAGATAAACTTAGGAATAAATTAAGAATAAGCAAAATGTGTACTAATAAACCAAGAATACGTTATACCTGGTATAACATTGACGTTTGTTCATACAATCGTTATTCCGAAGTTATAACGACGTACACCCTTGTTTAAGTCCAGTATAACATTTAAAATACCACGATTTGTGTTTGTGTTCGCTCATTTAAATTAACTTATTATGGAATTAAGGGCAATGGAGGAAGTAGAAACAGTAAATGACTTAATAAATATCATTCAGACTCCAAAAAAAGTAAAAATATTTAAAAGATGGGAAAACCCTTTTGATTTATATGTCGATGATTAGTTTCGATTAAAATATCGGTTTTCTAAAAGTGGTATAACATTTCTAGACCATTTATTTTAAAGGTCTCTTACTATGGACAAGCGTGGAAGTGGATTATCTTCTATCTATATATAGAGTATAGAATATTTTTATAATCGCCACACATTGACAGATAAATTACTAGACTACTACATAGACTGCAATTATTTTTTAGTATGGTTTCTCTTTGATTGCGCTGTTGCCAACTCGTGCATTTTGACGTGAAGGAAGAATAGATAAACCATAGTTATTCCGGATTTATTTGTGGTAAACTATTCTCAGCTTATTCTTAATTTATTCCTGGTTTAACTAAACTTAGTTTAAGGGTGGAATAAATACGTTATAACTCATTTTTATTTGTAAGACTGTTGGAGTCTATCTTCCGAGATATTCAAACTTTCTTCACCAACCCTTTATTTTTACTCAAGACTATAGTTATTATAGTTCTGGCGAGTACATTCTTAAAAAAAACTACATTTGAATAAGAAATATTTCGTTATAAACCAACCAATATCACAATCTAACTGCTAATATCCCCGTCTAAATTACACTAAAAATTTAAAATTCTGCAGTTTTTTTTATACTACTAAACTTTCTCAACCTTCGATAAATCCAATGACTGCCAATTTATTTATTATCTGTATCTAAACCCGTCGAGTTGAGCGTTCAAGACCTTAATTAGTCCGCAAAGTAACTGAACATTGAACTACTTATAAATGGGTCACAAAATTAGGCATCAAAAAAGTCACACTCGTGAAAGAAAATTTTGTGATTAGTGAAGACTCAGACTAGTTAAGGTTATTACTATGAAGAAATCACAAATAAGTCATGACTTTCTGACTTTTTATTGGAAACGATGTACTTCAAGGGAAGTCTGATGAGAGTTTAGTTAGATTGTTATTACTTCTATTTCGTTATATTCCTACTACGATTCGGAAATACATAGCGTGCGTCCGAGCGTTTAAGGTCGAGCTACAGAGCAAGCGGGGCGTCGGCAAGAAATTGGCAGTTGTAATATACTAGTTGATATAGAGCGTCACACACAGAGCTATCGCACGGCGCTCGCTTAGCCGCAGATAGCGGGAATACAGATTGGGTCAAGAGCGGGACGTAGTTTTTCTCTTTATAGCTGTGTGTTACGCTCCATACTAAATTTTACATTACAACTGCCAATTTTTTTCTTGTTAACGGGGAGGAAATCTTCAAAAATGTGGCGGTTATGTGGGGTTTTACCCACTAAAACCTCCTCGGTTGCCATTTCGTCGGTCACGTCACGAGGGGCTCCGGGATCTCCAGTGGATCGCACCGGAGCCCCTCTGCACTGTGCTCAAGGAGAGCACGTCCCGGGGGTTACTCCCTCCCCTGTGCCCTCACAGTGCAAGGCTACACGGGCCAGCCGATGTCGCCTTCTTCCCGGGTCCACCTTAGCGGACGACAAAGGCCCCCACCCTTGTCGCCCGGTGAACCCGAGGCCCCTTTTAGTCGCCTTGTACGACAGGCAGGGGATACCGTAGTCTTATTCTTGAGAGCCCAGAACTACAGGGCTGACAACTGCCAAATTTGCGCCAACCCTACGCTCCGCTCGCTGTGTGGCTTGACCTTTAACGCTTGATCGAATTTGAATTCTGTTTTTGTTTTTACATGTAAATAACATACTTGTTATTCTCAGTAAAATACTCAGTTAAAATTAACAAAAAGTCTTGTAGACGTCACTGCGACTTGTCATTGTCTAGAAATAATTAATTCACGAACAAACCGCTGACACTTTATTTCCTTGCGCGAGCAAGGTAATCCTTTCGTTCTACAATCAATAAAATGAATTCGCAGCATTAGAACGTATCGTACATAACTTTTTTTTGTTAACACGGGGAATCTGTTTATAGACCATCCTCCGGGTCCATCCACCAGGGTGGGTGGACCCGGAGGATAATGGGACTCGGCCTGGGCAGCCCATACCCACTAAACCTACCGCGAATGCCATCAGCCGTTATGAGCGGGGTGTCCCCGATCTGTCAGCGACAGGACAATCGTACAAAACTAATTTAACCGACTTCAAAAAGCGGGATGACCCGTATGTATTTTGTTTTATTTCACTATTTACTTTAATCTTCTTTCCCCGTTACTAGCGATAGATGTTTAAGCTAAGCGATCTAAGAGTTATGCCATCTTTCAATCCGGTGAAGCAGTTAAGGCCAGCTTCTCCGGTCAACCTGTGTAGTTCGTGAAAAAATCCACGATTTAACATTAATAGCCTGATGGTTCAAGATGCGGTCTGTGAATAGAGAAGATGAAGGAGAATGTATACGCTATAACTTAGTAATATAACTATTAGAAAACAAAGGTCCAATGCTAACAAAATGAATACAGGACCTAATCATACCCTTAAAAACAATGCGATAAAGAAGAATTAATAAAAATCACCTAAGATTACATATTTTTGTTTATATATATATATATATATATATATATAAACCCGGACCCGGGAAGAAGGCGACATCGGCTGGCCCGTGTCGCCTTATACTGCGAGGGCACAGGGGGAAGGCAGTAACCTCCCCACCCGGGAAGTGCTCTCCTTGAGCACAGTGCAGAGGGACTCCGGTGCATTCCACTGGGGATCTCGGAGCCCTTCACCATGCACCGAGGAAGGGCCAGCGGGGAGGTTTTAGTGGGTAAAAACTCCACATAACCGCCGCCTTCCTCCCAGAAGGCAGGGTATCTTTTTGAAGATTTCCTCCCCGTAAACAAAAAAAAACGGGTTTGATAATCAGCTATTATCTATTTTTCATATCCCCAAGTGATAATGGTGGTCCACATTTTTTTTTTGGACATAATTTTATTTTTTTATTTTGTATAATTTGGCATTAAGAAATACAGACAACCCTAAATTTTCACCTTCTATCACCAACCACCATTTTTTAATATCGATATTACTTTAATAATATTTAACCACTGGTGGTCTTACATTTTGTCTACCATACTAGTCACTAGAAATAATTTCTTTAGCAAAACAACGTTCATTGGGTCAGCTAGTTTTGTATATGGACTGTGAGGACGCGCAGTTGTGACGGTATCCGTTAAAATAATTCTTTGTACAACGTTACGCCGTCCGAATAAAGCGAGTGTATTAGATTAGTTGTTGGGCTATTTTAGTCCACAAGATCTACAAAATATTACACTAGGCACAAGAAGACGACACAATGTAGTCGCGTTATTATCATTGATACCCTAGACGATTTCATTCTTTTCCTTTCATGGTGACACTCGTCATTATGAACGTAATTACAAACCAGTAGAATGCAAAAACCTCATTAATAAGCTGTACGTCTTATTTTATTGTTAGATTGTCAATGTCAGAGAATGGATAACCACAACCACATTTATAGGACCTTCAGCGTGAATTGAAGTCCTATACATTGTATAATGTAGTGTTTATGTAATAAACACGTATATTTGTCAGCAAAAACAAAAACCGAGTTCAAATCGAATCAAACGTTAAACGCTATTTCGCGAGGACGCCCTCTTTGTATTTACGAATTATCGTAGAAATATTAAGAAATTCTCATCAAACTACCTTTGAATCAAATCCTTTCCAATATAAAATTTATAATAATTTACCTAAAAATATAAGACAATGAAAATCGATGCACATATTTAAAAGACTCCTCAAACAACATGTACTAATGAATTTAAAAAAAATATGTATCTATATATAATATTTATATACATATATATTACCATTAAAATAGAAAAAAGAAAACAATATTCATAATTTAAAAAATTATGTCGCCCAGTGAACCCGAGGCCCCTTTTTATCGCATCGCAATACACATACACAAAAGTATATATAAATAATCGCACATACACAGAACTAAACTTTTTTTTTTTTTGCTAACGAGGAGGAAATCTTCGAAAAGATACCCCGCCTTCTGGGGGGAAGGCGGCGGTTATGTGGGGTTTTTACCCACTAAAACCTCCCCGGTGGCCCTTTCTTCGGTGCATGACGAGGGGCTCCGGGATCTCCAGTGGAACGCACCGGAGCCCCTCTGCACTGTGCTCAAGGAGAGCACGTCCCGGGGCGGGAGAGGTTACTCCCTCCCCCCCTGTGCCCTCATAGTGCAAGGCTACACGGGCCAGCCGATGTCGCCTTCTTCCCGGGTCCACCTTAGCGGACGACAAAGGCCCCCACCCTTGTCGCCCAGTGAACCCGAGGCCCTTTTTAGTCGCCTTATACGACAGGCAGGGGATACCGTAGTCTTATTCTTGAGAGCCCAGAACTACAGGGCTGACACAGAACTAAACTAACTTAACTTTTCTTTGAATTTTTTTTATCGACTTTTATAGTTTTTTTTTATTCTACTAAGTTGTGTTGTACTTTTATTTTATTAATTTCTTTGTGATTTTAAATAATGAGTATAGTATATTATTAAAAGTACAAACTTTTACACAATTGCGCGCGCGACTGTACACATGCGCTGCTATCCCTTTCACGTTTCGATCAGCGGTAGAGTTATCTATCGCTACTTCTATATCTGCTTCATGTACCATTGTTAACACATGTTTTTTTCTAAGAATTTGGCACATAAATGTAAAAAGATTTGGCAACCTCTAAATAGAATAACACTTCCCGTGTCTTATAAAATAACGGCTTAAATGTGGCTCAAGAACAATATTCACAATTTTTAAATTATATTATTTTATATTAATTTTTAAATTATATATATTATATTATGAATATTGTTCTTGAGCCACATCCAGTTGCGCTTACTTCTTGTATTTATGCGAGTTTGTTGCTAACTGCCGCCAATAGATATTGCTGATTTTATTTAGTTTTAACGATTACCCCCAATTTTATAACTAGATATAAATAATTTAGACTCATAAGTGAATTGTAAAATGAGCTCTTAATAAAGTTTCTTTAACCCCATAAAATGAATCATCGAAATTGGTTGCCCTGATATTGAGTTATAAGCGACAATAGCCTAATGGTTCAGGGTACGGCCTGCGAATCGTAAGGTCGTGGGTTCGAATCCACCATTCGACTATTGCCGTGAACCATGTCCTAGCACAAGCTTAAGCTTAGTTGGAATGGTTAACAAGCTAGTTTTCTTTAAAAAAAAATCGTCCATTTGTGGCGCGCATACTGGATTCATAATAAGACTTACATGATTTTCTCATGGATGCCATTAAAATGGGATCACACGGGAAACATCAGCTTTCAATTGACATCAGAAAGTTAACAGTACAAAGTTACGAGGTAAAACAAAAAAAAATACAGACATACAGACGAATTGAGAATATTATATATATATATATATATATATATATATATATATATAAAATACACGATTGTTCTAGAGAGAAGGAAAATATACACGCGCACTGCTCTCTCTTGCTCCTACAGTGTGATACAGACGATACATCTTACATATACAAAACTTCACCCGATCACACTTTTCGTAACGCTCTCACCAGCTTACTCCACAAGTCAAGAGTGCATAAAGAGTTTAACTTAAAAATAAAATAAAGAACAATAAATTAACACAACAATAGTAACTTTTCTTATCACTACTCAAGTGCGGAACATTATTGTGGAAGATTTTTTTAACCGGAAATCTTCTATACAATATATTCGGTCAAAGATATTGGAATACTTCCTATATTTTTTTTATTGAAGAATAGACATCTGTCTATCTTCCTTGTTGTTTAAAAACAGATACAGCCGCACGTCTGCCTAATCAATACACAAAATGAACGTTCATACACAAAATCAGCTAGTTCTAGTAGTCTTTTGGTCTGTTATGAAGACATTGAAAAATTAGTAATTATAAATTGATAATTTGAATATTGTGCAAACACAGTGACACAAACACATGTACACACAGACACATATACACATATTTAATTTTTTTTTTCAATTTTATTTCAACCTTTATTATTGTTGTTTAGCTTTTTTTTTCTCTTTCTAAATGTTTAAGATTGGAACAATGACGGGGGAAGACTTTAAAGGACTTTGAAGGCTCCTGAGAGACAGCTCACGCTTTATATTTAGTAAACTTTTTTCAGATCCAAATAAACTATATGATTTTTTTTTTATTTTAACAAGTTTCTCCGTCTGGTTGGTATATATAAAACGTACAAAATTTATGTAACAATATATATATTGTAATATCAAGTACTTAATATAGCTTAATATACCCTAAGGTACGGCCTGCGAATCGTAAGGTCGTGGGATCGAACCCACCAATCGACTATTGCCGTGAACCATGTCCTAGCACAAGCTTAAGCTTAGTTGCAACGGTTAACAAGATTGTTAGTAATATTTCTGGAAAAAAAAAGAAATATTGTTAGCTTTCTTTTTTTTAAATAATAATAATAATATATAAAATTTACATGCACTATAGACAAACTAGAATAAATAAATTCAACCAGACGAGATTCTCTCGGCAGGAGAGACCAAACGGCCGAGGGTCAGGGCGAATGAGAGAGAAATCAGCGGACAATACGCGCGGTATCGAGCAACACCGATGCATGGCCCTGAAGCATACCTTCCCTAAGTTCCAATCGCCTCAGATGACGTGAAAGGCTTATTGAAATTAACCCGTTTGCGGAAATGACTTACATTATTATTCGTGCCACTATAGTTTTCCGATGGCGTACCAATGGCGCTAAACTTACTCATGCCACTCCGGGAAAAGTTGGCGCTGGGAGAAGAAACTCCAGCAACGCTCCTAATCCGATCCAAGGGGTGGGAAATTGCGTACTTACCCATTCGCTTAATTTTCGTAAGGGTACAAAGCGTTTTCTTCACGTATTAATCTAAGTATCTGATTATACAGTATATATCTGTCCATACAAAAATGTAGGAAAATAATCTATTGTGAGCCGTTATTTCATAAGACACGGGAAGTGTTATTCTATTTAGAGGTTGCCAAATCTTTTTACATTTGTGTGCCAAATTCTTAGAAAAAAAATGACGTTTCCGTATATTTCTGTTAACAATGGTACATGAAGCATAATTGAAAGTAGCGACAGATAACTCTACCGCTGATCGAAACGTGAAAGGGATAGCAGCGCATGCGTACAGTCGCGCAAGCAATTGTGTGCGCGACTGTACAACTATAACAGTCTATAAAAACTCAAGGAAAAGTTAAGTTAGTTTAGTTTTGTGTATGTCTCTTAGATTATCCGTGAAATAGTAACGGTGGTTCGGCCCTATCGGGCGCCCTCGGATCGAAATGCTTACGCGTAACATAGTAACCGTCTAAGCCGAGGTTATCCCTTACCGGGGGGACCCTTGTGTCAAGTTACTAGCGATCAGCCCTGTAGTTCTGGGCTCTAGAGAATAAGACTAGGTATCCCCTGCCCGTCGTATAAAGCGACTAAAAGGGGCCTCGGGTTCACATGGCGACAAGGGGGCCTTTGTCGTCCGCTAAGGTGGACACGGGAAAAAGGCGACATCGGCTGGCCCGTGTAGCCTTGCACTGTGGGGCTCCGGTGCGTTCCACTGGAGATCCCGAAGCCCCTCGTCATGCACCGAGGAAAGGGCCACCGGGGAGGTTTTAGTGGGTAAAAACCCCACATAACCGCCGCCTTCCCCCCAAGGCGGGGTATCTTTTTGAAGATTTCCTCCCCGTTAACAAAAAAAAAAGTTACTAGCGATAGAGGCCACCTCTCAAGCCGGTGAAGCAGTCAAGGCAAGCTTCTCTGGCCAATCTGTGTAGTTCGTGAACAAACATGGATGACATCATCAGAATTGGACCAAATTTAAATGGGAAGCGCCAGCATTCAAACAAAAGAAGAATCATCAAAGTTTTGATGTAACAAATATAAAAAATGAAGAATTTAGAACCTCCTCTTTTTGAAGTCGGTTGAAAATGACATAATTTTAAATAACGCGGAAAGATACATTTTTAAAATACAGAAGAGAACGACATAATTATCGTTACCGAGTGACCTCGAACACGACAAACTAACACAGACAGAGATGTATTAAGAAAATTATTTATGTATTGTTTCATTTTATTTTAAAATTTGTTTTAACGTAGTTTATTGAAGTTGAGATGAGCACTTTTTGGTATTGGAAAATCTTATAGATCACCGATTTTTTTTTATGACGAACTACACAGATTGGCCAGAGAGGGCTGGCCTTGACTGCTTCACCGGATTGAGAGGTGGCATAGCTCTTAGGTCGCTTAGCCTGAACCTCTATTGCTAGTAACTCGACACAAGGGTCCCCGGGAAGTAACCTCAGCGGACGGTTACTATGTTACGCGTAAGCATTCCGATCCGAGGGTGCCTGAGGCCGAACCACGACTCGGTCGGTTGCTATTTCACGGATAATCCAAGGGACATTCAAAAGCTACCGACATGCTAATGTTGTCCAACCGACATGTTAATATTATCATTATCTTGTACAGCCCGTAATATATTTGAATAATAAATAGTAATAATGAAAACCATATAAACATATATATAATTGTTGTACAAGTATATTTACTAAAACAATAACCGACTTCAAATCGAATTAAACGTTAGACGCTATTACGCGCGGACGCCCTTTTGTACTAAAAATCGAGGGAACGAATCCGTAGGAAGTTGAACAACGTTAGTATAACATTTATTCATATCTTACTATAATATACACTTAAACCGTTACTAACCAAAAACCGTGATAAATTCATAATATTATAAAACCGTCGAGATAAAATTGGCTATCAACACGGTAGTCGTATGCTAAGTTGTAGACCCTCCCAGCTAAACGCGGTCATTATTATAGTAACCTTACAAACTACAATTGAAGTAACTAATAGACCCGTGGCACAAAGCCAGAATCCCGAAATAATGCTACGGCGCTAAGAATAAAGTTCCAGACTTATTTTGCGGTAGCTACAGCGCTAAGTTAATGTTTTGCTTCAGAGGCTCAAGCGCTCGGCTACCTTCGGATACGGTGATGTTACTACAATCTACGATCTAACAGACGGCAATCTAATCTTGAAAAAAAAATCATAAAAATGGAAAAAAAAATCAATCATGACTGGATAAATTCAACGCATCCGAGCACAAAATTTGGCGGAAGTCTATTTTTTTGTGCATTCACTTAAAAATCTGATTAAAAACGGAAATTAATTAAGAACCGTCTTAGATTCAAACAAATGACTGTTAAATCGCAAATTCTTCGCCCAACCTCTAATCGTGTTTCTATTACTATATACTATTGTATATATTTATTGTAATAATAAAAATACTCGACCGAAATATAACAATAATACATACATATTGATTGCCCTGAGATTGATAAAAAAACATTTTGTATAAATCCAACGCAACTAAAACCTATTACAATAATATTATTCAAAACCCAATATATATTTTATCAAATTATATAAACGTCTGTTTCCTTCCTGACTCGATATCTGTAGACCGCTTGTAAAAATATTATTACGTCACTTCATGTTTCGCGTCACTTCACGTAGTCCGTTATGCATATGAGAAATTACTTCATTCGTTCACGAACTGTCCAAGGTTCCTCAACGCATTATTGTTTTAAAACTATTTTTATGACAGAAAAATATGTTCAAAGTTGCACACGATAGATAAAACAAAAACATAAATAAAGTATAAAAGTAAAATAAATGAAAAAGTGTATTATGAATTTTAAAATGTACCTTTTTTAGCAAACATTTCTTTGTTTGTATAGAAGAATTCTCTTATTATCCTCGGTTCTTTCCGTTTATTAATGTAAATTATAATGATCGTTGTATATTTTAGCAGAATTCGATTACGTATTTTAAATTAAACAACGGAGAATTGTTGCAAAACTTTAATCACAAAATTAACAACACAAAATGTACAATCTATCCGTCAGAAAAATCCAGAGCACGTGTATAGAATGAACGATGAATGAGTGAGTCATCGGTCATCGTCCAAAATGGCGGCGCACAATGACGCCCATTCGACTAAGGTGAGTTCCACTTGCGTTTTATTTGGTTGAGAATTAATAAACATGAATTCATATTGTATTTGAACAGATATTGATAACATCTGTGATGTTACAGCTTTTGAAAGATATTTTAATTGCTTAATAATATTTCTATTACTTATTTATAACCATAGTTCAGTTGTATTTTTTTTTAATTTTAACACGTCAAATATATTTGAATATGTTGATTAGTTCTATGGTTTTATAAACATCGGCGGAACGATCCGTCAACTTTTAAGTTTTGAAGCAAATATTTAAACCGTCACGTTTGGAGGCCAAAGTATAACGGTTAAGGCCGAGGCGTTCATTTTTTTTAGCAGTTATGTGCGATGATATATCGTATTTAGATGGGTCCTTGTATAGTGTGCAATTTTTGTTACTGGGTTAGTGAGACTTAGTTTGTTTATCGCTTAATATTTTGTGGTATAATGTTTGAAATTTTGTTTTAATCTTCGTTTAATTTGGGAGACTGATCTATGAATGTACTTCTGTTAATTATTAATATATATGTATAACTAACATTCCATATCATAAAACTTATTCCATTTTCTATTCTTGATCAAATTGAAATACAAAACAACTGGTTTGAAACGAAAAATTAGTTTTTAGATAATTTTCTTCTCTAAAATTTGAAATTTATATAAAAAATATTAATACACTATTTTTTTTTATGACGAACTACACAGATTAGCCAGAGAAGCTGGCCTTGACTGCTTCACCGGATTGAGAGGTGGCATAGCTCTTAGGTCGCTTAGCCTGAACCTCTATAAATATATTATAGCATACAGCTTATATTAAGATATCTGTTAATAAAATGTTCAATCTCACACTTACTGACATACATACCTACATACGTATGCATACGATAAGATGTTGGCAATAAAAATTACCTTATAAAAACTATTCGTTTAGTGAATAGCTATAGATTACTCATTCCTGTTGTTTGTCGCTTAGTCTTAAACTGCTGCAAGACAGTTTCCAACTACTGTACCATTTTACGAACGATAAATTTTGTCAATTTTCTTATGTTCAAATTTTTCATTTTGTTTATTTTTTATAAATATATTTTTTATTTATGCATTTACTTTCGTAAGTCAAAAATTAAAACGACAATTTGTTAACAAAATTAAATTATGCATTCACGCATATTACCTACTTTCCAGGAACGCCATCCGCTAACGCGCGATAGTGTGCACATACCAAAAACTCCCCACCAAAACAAATTCAATAGAACCGACCAAAGTTTCACCACATTTATTAATAATTATTCCTAACTTAAATAATCAATAAAATATTATTTGCAAATAAAAATTTGAACTAGATTATTATTTTTTTTTTTAATTCTTTACGTCCATTTCACCGTTTTTATTTTAAAAAGACATAAAATGATTAAATTCACAATTTGAACGAATGAATACACAACACAATTCTTCGCGGTAGAATACACATTTAGATTATATTTAGATGTCCATTTCCGTGCATTACTACAAAATACTGTTAATGATTGTTTATATTACACATAAATTACATTAAAACTAACGAATACAGAAGTAAAATGGCCAGTATTTCGCGCCACAATACGTTTTGTTTAGCTATTGATAGAATTTATGTCAAACTTTCACTCGGTTGCCGAACTTGTATTATTCCTCAATGTCGACGACCTTGTGGATTAACGACGGCCATGTTTTTTTGCTTGCCAGCCCGTGGGGTTTGGGTTCGATTCTTTTTTTATATAGAAGGACAAACAGCTGGATGTAAAATAGTCACGGCCGCCAACAAATTACTGGAGGAATTTTAGATGTGTTGCCAACCTTTTCATGAAGATTTTCGAAGTCGTCTGTTAATTTTTTTTTAATTCTAAAAATGTTTAGAGAACTTCACCATATTCTATTTTTACATTTTTATACTAGCTGTGCCCGCGACTTCGTCCGGGTGGAATTTAACAAAAAGTTATTTAGTTTTTTTTTTATTTTACTGCGTCTTATTTGTATCGTGGAGATCGATTACAAATTGATAACACCTCGAAGAAATATCATTATACTTTAACCAATTTATACGAAAATTTAACAAATTATATACTAAAGCCTTCCTCGAGGACCATTCTATCCATTGGGGTGCATGAAAATCGGTGTAGTCGTTTTCTTTATGACAGACAGATAGCGGGAAGCGGCTTTGTTTTATACGTAGTGATTTTTTTTTGATATCTTGAACCAATACGCAAAGAACTTTGTACCGTTTTTTACGAAAATAACACGGACGGAGTATTCAATTTGGCACACTAAAAATTTACATGAAAAAGAAGTACAGAAATCTAATATATTTATATATAAAATCCTTCTACCATATTGTGGCCGATGAGAGTTATAGGTACCCATAAATACCTACCTACCTACCTAATTAAAATTATTATAATTTTTAACAGTCTTAAAAAAAGGAAAGGGGGCTCTCAACGTTTTTTAATGATTGCGAGTTTTTAGCGCCGTCATTTACAAGCCGATTTCAATTTTTTTTTGGTTCAAAGTAATTGGTTTCAATAAGGTTCTATGTGAATTTTGTTAAAATAACGGATTTCGATGGGTCCTTGGGTTCCGAATATCAGAGAGCTATTAAAAATCGTAGAGGAATGCTTATTGATTGTGATAGGTTAGGTAGGCTTATGACAATCCAAGGCTATATCAGCCCTGTAGTTCTGGGCTCTCAAGGATAAGACTACGGTATCCCCTGCCTGTCGTACAAGGCGACTAAAAGTGGCCTCGGGTTCACTGGGCGACAAGGGTGGGTGCTTTTATCGTCCGCTATGGTGGACCCGGGAAGAAGGCGACATCGACTGGCCCGTGTCGCTTTGCACTGCGAGGGCACAGGGGGGCAGGGAGTACTCTCCTTAAGCACAATGCAGAGGGGCTGCGGTGCGTTCCACTGGAGATACCGGAGCCCCTCGTCATGCCCCGAGGAAAGGGCCACCGGGGAACTTTTTGTGGGTAAAACCCCACATAACCGCCGCCTTCCCCAGAAGGCGGGATATCTTTCAGAAGATTTCCTCCCAACAGATAAAAATCATCTTACGCTACAGAGTCTGTTCCAGATCTGTTTTATAATCTATACTACTAAGAAAGCCATAAAGAATTCACTATATTATATTCATTACCCTGATAAACCTGCCGGTGTTACAAGCGATGGCACCGATAAGAAAAGCCGTTGACTACCGCATTGATGATGTTGACTTACCGTAGAATGTTTAACGTCGGTGGTAGGGTGACTATAATGTACACAAACGACGGGACAATTATATTGTTTCTCGGTTTCTAAATCCTGGAAATTTAAGTTCTAATACCACATTATTAAACCTCATTAATAATTATCAAAATCATAAAATATCCCAAGTCGTCAAAGAGGTCCCCACCAAATCGCATTTTATGCCCTAATAGCGACGATATTTACCAACCAAAACTGAATATTTTTTGTTTGTTTCCAATTTGGTCCCGTATTAATTTTGTTGCAATACAAAATAAAATACGCTAGCTTCAGTTGACGTTTTCAACAGCAGAAAATCGACATTTAAAAATGTCATTGACGGTACATACTACACATAACACATGACAGAATTACTGACGACCTCAAGTATCCGTTAGATCACAGGAGTGAAGTAAAACGTCAAGAAACGAGCGTACTCCTATCTCAAAGGTCGGCAACGCACCTCCGGCAGCTCCTCTGGTGCGTTGCCGACCTTTGAGATAGGATGTTCATGGACGATGGTGACCACTTAAGATCAGGTGTACCGTATGCTCGTTTGCTACTTTACCTATAAAAAACTTCTTTACCTCCATGTATATCTATGTATATATAAATATACATATATATACATTAAATTGTAAATATATATATATGTTTATATGTATAATAGAGTAATTAAAGAGAGAAAGAAAATGTGCACGCGCACTGCTCTCTCTTGCTCCTTTATTGTGATACAGAAAATAGGCCTGCACTATGTCTTAGATATACGAAGTGAAATTCTTTCTCGTTCTGCCTTCACTAACTTTTAATTCCCTTTCAACTTCCCTTCGCCTCGCCCGATTAGACGCCCACGTCAAGCGTAAGTAAAGAAGTTTTACTTCAATAAATAAATAAATTAGAGTGCACAGTCTTCATCTCTCAGAGTATTTACTAAATATACAAAACGGGACAATCTATTTATTTATTTTGTTTTATTTATTGGAGATAAACATAAACTAAAGATAAGAGACATATTTCCTTCTAGTTTTCTCACTGAGAACAATTTCTTTTTCGAAAATCATCGATACAGTACAGCAGCAGCATCGTGTTAGCATAGACAGGGTAACAAATATAAATAATAGAATAGAAAAATAAACAAAACAAATGATGCAAATAAATAAAAATGAACTATAAAGTAAATTGAAAACTATATTTGCTATGAAGCAGTGACTTTATTTGGGCTTTATAATCTTTTTTTTTTTTGTTGAGGGGGAGGAAATCGTCAGAAAGATACCCCGCCTTCTGTGGGAAAGGCGGCGGTTATGTGGGTTTCTTACTCACTAAAATCTCCCCGGTGGCCCTTCCCTCGGTGCATGACGAGGGGCTCCGGGATCTCAACGTGGAACGCACCGGAGCCCCTCTGCACTGTGCTCAAGGAGGGGAGATCCTCCCCTGTGCCCTCGCAGCGCAAGGCGACACGGGCTTGCCGATGTGTCTTATTCTTGAGAGCCCAGAACTACAGGGCTCGGGCTTTATAATCTAGTCGAAACATGCAAGCGTGGTCACATTAGCGTTGAACAATCGATCGTAGCGTGCTTTCTACGGTTACATGATGTAAACGAATGACGTTTTAGCTACCGTCTGTCTCATTGTCTTTCTTCATCGATTGACAACTTCAAACAACCCAAACGACGTCATATCATAAATGTCAATCATAGAATTCTTTCCGATTGAAATCGAAACCTCTTTGAAGTTCTACTAATATCCACTATCAAAAATAAGCGGTACGAAGTTTGCTTCAGCTAGGCACCGGGCATCGAACTCGGATTGCTAGCTTACTATGTATGCAATTTGATGCGACTGCTTGTACACTGAGCTAGCGGGTACCATAATCTATGGTAATTTATGGTATTTCTAGTTTCATAACAATCGGAGCACGCGTCGCGATCTACATAGAATGTTGATTTTAAATTATTGCGCTTTGCATATGTCATTATCAAGGTTGTACAAAGTTGACAACGTAAATACGTGATAATAATTGCCTAGCCAGCAATTTAAGTTTTATCAGACTACAGCGTGTCTGTACAGTTACGCACTAGTTGAATGTTTGTTTTTTAATAGACCAATAGATAAAAGTCGTGGTAGCTTATTGTCCGGGTCGCCAATAGTTGCATACTACGCTAGCAACCCGAGTTCGATCTCCGGTGCTGGCGCCACTTAAATTGTTGGTGATATACCAAGCGTTCGGCGGTGAAGGAATACTTTGTGAGGGAACGTGATGCAGTCGGTCAATTCGCACTAGAGCAGTGTGGCGGACTATGCCCTTATACTCTCTTTACAGTTTGGGCCTGTGTTCAGCTGTAGGACCTATATGAGCTGTAAAGTCCATAACGTATCATATCATATTTATTGTAAGTGTTGCGATTACAACATGAACGTTTTAAAGCATAAATTGGATAGGCATTTACTAAGCTACTGCGTTCTCCCATCAAGACTGTATCCACTTAACATCATATGGGTTCGTGGTCCTTAGAAAGTATAAAAATATACACTTGTTTTATTCCTATTGATCAGAAATCCGTTGGATGTTCACAACATATCACCGTTTCCGTTGTATACCATCAGATATTCTTTCTCAGAAGACATTTCTACCACGTCGACGGCCATTGTTTCGTAATCTCTGTACAATTTGTTAGGGTCATGAAACCGCTTTGACCGTTTCTGTTTACGTGTCACGTGGAATACATTGTAAACGTATACAATATGTACGATTTTGAACCTTTCCTAGTCTTACATAAGGTTTAAAAGGTTTTATATTACTGTTTACTCTATAGAGAGGAGATTACTCTTTGTTTTCAACAGACTTCAAAAGAGAAGATTGTCAATTTGTCATTTTACAAATATTTTTAAAGCCATAAGCTTCCATATTACGTATGTAATGTACCGATTACAATTTTTTTAAAGGATTTGATTTCAATTTGGTCCTATACGAATTTTGTTGCTTTAGGTTAGGTCTTTTCGAATGCCCGAAAGTGTCCTGTTGCTGACAGATCCGGGGCACTCCAATTATAACGGCTGATGGCATTCGTGGAAGGTTTAGTGGGTAGAGGTCGCCCAGACTGATTCCGGTCCGATCCTCCGGGCCCACCCAGGGTTCCCAGCGTAAAAAGGTCTTTTCGAATGCCCGAAAGTGTCCCGTTCCTGACACATCCGGGGCACTCAATTATAACGGCTGATGGCATTCGCGGAAGGTTTAGTGGGTAGAGGTCGCCCAGACTGATTCCGGTCCGATCCTCCGGGCCCACCCAGGGTTCCCAGCGTAAAAAGGTCTTTTCGAATGCCCGAAAGTGTCCCGTTCCTGACACATCCGGGGCACTCAATTATAACGGCTGATGGCATTCGCGGAAGGTTTAGTGGGTAGAGGTCGCCCAGACTGATTCCGGTCCGATCCTCCGGGCCCACCCAGGGTTCCCAGCGTAAAAAGGTCTTTTCGAATGCCCGAAAGTGTCCCGTTCCTGACACATCCGGGGCACTCAATTATAACGGCTGATGGCATTCGCGGAAGGTTTAGTGGGTAGAGGTCGCCCAGACTGATTCCGGTCCGATCCTCCGGGCCCACCCAGGGTTCCCAGCGTAAAAAGGTCTTTTCGAATGCCCGAAAGTGTCCCGTTCCTGACACATCCGGGGCACTCAATTATAACGGCTGATGGCATTCGCGGAAGGTTTAGTGGGTAGAGGTCGCCCAGACTGATTCCGGTCCGATCCTCCGGGCCCACCCAGGGTTCCCAGCGTAAAAAGGTCTTTTCGAATGCACCAATAGATAAAAGTCGTGGTAGCTTATTGTCCGGGTCGCCACTAGTTGCATACTACGCTAGCAACCCGAGTTCGATCTCCGGTGCTGGCGCCACTTAAATTGTTGGTGGCAATTTTAAGTGGTGATATATCACGCGTTCGGCGGTGAAGGAATACTTTGTGAGGAAACCTGATGAAGTCAGTCAATTCGCACTAGAGCAGTGTGGCGGACTATGCCCTTATACTCTCTTTACAGTTTGGGCCTGTGTTCAGCTGTAGGACCTATATGAGCTGTAAAGTCCATAACGTATCATATCATATTTATTGTAAGTGTTGCGATTACAACATGAACGTTTTAAAGCATAAATTGGATAGGCATTTACTAAGCTACTGCGTTCTACCATCCAAGTCACGTGGGTTCGTGGTCCTTAGAAAGTATAAAAATATACACTTGTTTTATTCCTATTGATCAGAAATCCGTTGGATGTTCACAACATATCACCGTTTCCGTTGTATACCATCAGATATTCTTTCTCAGAAGACATTTCTACCGCGTCGACGGCCATTGTTTCGTAATCTCTGTACAATTTGTTAGGGTCATGAAACCGCTTTGACCGTTTCTGTTTACGTGTCATGTGGAATACATTGTAAACGTATACAATATGTACGATTTTGAACCTTTCCTAGTCTTACATAAGGTTTAAAAGGTTTTATATTACTGTTTACTCTATAGAGAGGAAGTTTTCAATTCTTTGTTTTCAACAGACTTCAAAAGAGAAGATTGTCAATTCGTCATTTTACAAATATTTTTAAAGCCATAAGCTTCCATATTACGTATGTAATGTACCGATTACAATTTTTTTAAAGGATTTGATTTCAATTTGGTCCTATACGAATTTTGTTGCTTTAGGTTAGGTCTTTTCGAATGCCCGAAAGTGTCCTGTTGCTGACAGATCCGGGGCACTCCAATTATAACGGCTGATGGCATTCGTGGAAGGTTTAGTGGGTAGAGGTCGCCCAGACCGATTCCGGTCCGATCCTCCGGGCCCACCCAGGGTTCCGGAGGATGTTCCGTAAAAAGGATTCCCCAGCGTAAAAAAAATACACCAGGGCACAATCTAAGACTGTTTTTTTTTATACTTTCTAGAGTACAGTACAGGCGTACTAGCTTAGTAATCCATGTCGGTGTGACGAAAGAACCTTCCCCAAATTACCAGAGTATGCCAAATGCCACAGAAATCTTTTTGGACGCTTTCAAGTCTATCGATATATACTTTATAAAATTCAATTGAATTACAGGCGATACTGCAATACTCCAAGCCAGAGCTAACAAACAAGTCAAACAACTTATAGTTGCGAAGAATGAAGCCTAGATTTTTTAAACCAGTTGATCAAACTTTATCAATATCTATCTTGAATTTTAATGTAGCATCAAGCTGTACTCCGAAGTCTCTTATTGTGTGTACTCTCGCTATGTTTTCCGGTTTTATTTGATATATCACATTATTTTTATTTCACGAGAACCGCATGCAATTATATTTAAAAATATTTAAATCCATATAATTAGAGTTACAACAAGCAACCAAACGGTTTAAATCATCTTGTAGGAGTCCGACATCTGCACAAGTGTTAACAGTATTGTTACACTTTAAATCAGCAAATAAATAATACTGTGAACGACGAAAGCAATTTCCTATGTCGTTTATAAATATGTTGAATTGCAATGGACGTGACCCCTGAGGCACCCCGGAACTCGCTGAAAAAAGGTCGGAGCAGTAACCATTAACCACCACTTTAGAGAATCTATCCAGGAGATATGATTTGCACCAGCTCAGAAAAGATTCGGCGATTCCAACATCAGAAAGTTTTTTTTTTAATAGAATATGGTGATTAACTCGGTCAAAGGCCTTGCTGAAGTCGGTGTATATATCGTCAACGGAAGAACGGTTGTCCAAAATTAATGATATGTCATTATAAACGAATCCTATAAGAAAATATATGTTATATACACACGTTTTCCTGTTATTGGGTATTTGACATTTTACCCTGTACAATACAAATTTAATGACTAGCTTATACTAAATCAATGTGTTATGTAAAGCAAAACTGAAGCCTTTTTAAGAACATTGACCTGTGATATAATTGAATTATTCACAAAATCATCAATTTAATTAAAATAAAACGTGTTTTCTTTTCGTTTGTTAAAAAGTTGCTCATCAACATTTGAATGACTTGCATAAAAATATTTTATATTCTGTTAATGTCAAATATAGTTAATATACTCTGTACATGTACACACAAATTACTCTGTATTAAAAACAAAGTGGCACAGAGAGAGATAATCGCCAAGGAATTTACAAAATGTCGTGAGCAAATCATTTGTGATTAGTTAGATAGATCGATAGATAGATAGATAGATAAATCCTTTATTGCACCAAAGTATATGTACAAAGGCGAACTTAATGCTAATTAGCATTTTCTTCCAGCTAACCTTTAGTGGTTAAGAGCAGGCTAAGGGTAGTGCCGCTAAAAATAGCGTTTTAAAACTATTATATAAATAAATAAATATACATTTACATATACATAAATAGATACTTCTATATAAATATACACATGGAATATATATAACGACAATAAATATACCAGTTTGTAATTTTTCATTGTTTGAGTAGAAAGTATTCAGATACACGCGATTTAAAGACATTAGTTGACGAAGCCTCCCTAATCTCAATCGGCAAACTATTCCATAGTTTTATAGCTGTACAGGTAAAAGAATTAGTTGACTGAATGAGTTTCAAACTGTGAAGTTTAAAACGAAAAGAAAGGAGGTTTTATATTATCTATTTTTGCCGTACAGAGAAGTTTTTTTTCTGTTTGTGCTTCAGTGTTCCGTCATTTGTGAAGTTATTTTTTTTTATTTATAATTGTGTCATTTTAATTATGTTAATATTATGTTAGTTACATTTAAATATACGATGGTGAGATTTTTGAATTACGTAAGATTTTAGTGGTACATTTGATTTGTGTAATATACTTGCTTATATTATAAAACGTGAAGTTTTGCTCAACTATATCAAGATGGCGTAAGAATTACGAAAACCTTGTTGCGTTCGTAGTAATCTCGTTTCATAGGAAACTATTATTATCTGAAAGAATCTCTTCGCGTGCGCGCGACATACATTATCAAGGTTTAACACAATATTACACAATAATGGTGTTACTAAATAGTAATAATATCTTATAATTACGTGTATACCAAATTTAAACCGTCTTTAACCGACTTCAAAAAAGGAGGTTCAATTCGTCTGTATTTTTTTATAATTGTTAGTTTTTAAACACCAAATTTTAATTGACTTTTATCGACTCCAAAAAGGAGTTTCAATTCGTCTGTATTTTTTATAATTGTTAGTTTTACACACCAAATTTTAATTGACTTTAACCGACTTCAAAAAGGAGATTCAATTCGTCTGTATTTTTTTATATTTGTTAGAGTTTACACACCAAATTTAAATTAACTTTAATTGACTTCAAAAGGAGATTCAATTGGTCTGTCTTTTTATAATTGTTAGTTTTACACACCAAATTTAAATTAACTTTAATCGACTTCAAAAAGGAGATTCAATTGGTCTGTCTTTTTTTATATTTGTTAGAGTTTACACACCAAATTTAAATTAACTTTAATTGACTTCAAAAGGAGATTCAATTGGTCTGTCTTTTTTTATAATTGTTAGTTTTACACACCAAATTTTAATTGACTTTAATCGACTTCAAAAAGGAGATTCAATTCGTCTGTATTTTTTTATATTTGTTAGAGTTTACACACCAAATTTAAATTAACTTTAATCGACTTCAAAAAGGAGATTCAATTCGTCTGTATTTTTTTATATTTGTTAGAGTTTACACACCAAATTTAAATTAACTTTAATCGACTTCAAAAAGGAGATTCAATTCGTCTGTATTTTTTTATATTTGTTAGAGTTTACACACCAAATTTAAATTAACTTTAATCGACTTCAAAAGGAGATTCAATTCGTCTGTATTTTTTTATATTTGTTAGAGTTTACACACCAAATTTAAATTAACTTTAATCGACTTCAAAAGGAGATTCAATTCGTCTGTATTTTTTTATATTTGTTAGAGTTTACACACCAAATTTAAATTAACTTTAATCGACTTCAAAAGGAGATTCAATTGGTCTGTCTTTTTATAATTGTTAGTTTTACACACCAAATTTAAATTAACTTTAATCGACTTCAAAAGGAGATTCAATTGGTCTGTCTTTTTATAATTGTTAGTTTTACACACCAAATTTAAATTAACTTTAATCGACTTCAAAAGGAGATTCAATTGGTCTGTCTTTTTATAATTGTTAGTTTTACACACCAAATTTAAATTAACTTTAATCGACTTCAAAAAGGAGATTCAATTGGTCTGTCTTTTTATAATTGTTAGTTTTACACACCAAATTTAAATTAACTTTAATCGACTTCAAAAAGGAGATTCAATTGGTCTGTCTTTTTATAATTGTTAGTTTTACACACCAAATTTAAATTAACTTTAATCGACTTCAAAAAGGAGATTCAATTGGTCTGTCTTTTTATAATTGTTAGTTTTACACACCAAATTTAAATTAACTTTAATCGACTTCAAAAAGGAGATTCAATTGGTCTGTCTTTTTATAATTGTTAGTTTTACACACCAAATTTAAATTAACTTTAATCGACTTCAAAAAGGAGATTCAATTGGTCTGTCTTTTTTATAATTGTTAGTTTTACACACCAAATTTAAATTAACTTTAATCGACTTCAAAAAGGAGATTCAATTCGTCTGTATTTTTTTATATTTGTTAGAGTTTACACACCAAATTTAAATTAACTTTAATCGACTTCAAAAAGGAGATTCAATTGGTCTGTCTTTTTTTATATTTGTTAGAGTTTACACACCAAATTTTAATTGACTTTAACCGACTTCAAAAAGGAGATTCAATTGGTCTGTCTTTTTTATAATTGTTAGTTTTACACACCAAATTTAAATTAACTTTAATCGACTTCAAAAAGGAGATTCAATTGGTCTGTCTTTTTTATAATTGTTAGTTTTACACACCAAATTTAAATTAACTTTAATCGACTTCAAAAAGGAGATTCAATTGGTCTGTCTTTTTTTATATTTGTTAGAGTTTACACACCAAATTTAAATTAACTTTAATCGACTTCAAAAAGGAGATTCAATTGGTCTGTCTTTTTTATAATTGTTAGTTTTACACACCAAATTTAAATTAACTTTAATCGACTTCAAAAGGAGATTCAATTGGTCTGTCTTTTTATAATTGTTAGTTTTACACACCAAATTTAAATTAACTTTAATCGACTTCAAAAGGAGATTCAATTGGTCTGTCTTTTTATAATTGTTAGTTTTACACACCAAATTTAAATTAACTTTAATCGACTTCAAAAAGGAGATTCAATTGGTCTGTCTTTTTTTATATTTGTTAGAGTTTACACACCAAATTTAAATTAACTTTAATCGACTTCAAAAGGAGATTCAATTGGTCTGTCTTTTTTATAATTGTTAGTTTTACACACCAAATTTAAATTAACTTTAATCGACTTCAAAAAGGAGATTCAATTCGTCTGTATTTTTTTATATTTGTTAGAGTTTACACACCAAATTTAAATTAACTTTAATCGACTTCAAAAAGGAGATTCAATTCGTCTGTATTTTTTTATATTTGTTAGAGTTTACACACCAAATTTAAATTAACTTTAATTGGGTCCCGTTGACGGTCAAAGGTAATATTCAAAGCGTCAAATAACCCAGGCTAAGCGACCTAAGAGCTATGCCACCTCTCAATCCGGTGAAGCAGTCAAGGCCAGCTTCTCTGGCCAATCTGTGTAGTTCGTCATAAAAAAATTCAAATAATGGTTTAGGGTACGGTCTGCGAATCGTGAGGTCGTAGGTTCGAATCCACCATTCGACTATTGACGTGAACCATCTCCTAGCACAAGCTTAAGCTTATATGGAATGGTTAACAAGAATGTTCGTAATATCTATGACAATAAAAGATTGCTATATTTCTTTAAAAATAAATAATATATGATCTCACTAGCCTTAAAAGAGTAGAGTGAGGTTTTTTTGTACTACCGTAACGAAAACACGGCAATTCATTGGTTTTGACAGACCAACTAGGAGTCGAACCCGCGACCGGCTACTTTAAAAACTAGGCATCATTCGTTAAACGCAATTTAATAAAAGGTCTTGTATCCTTTTAACCACAGAGGAATAAACCGTCACAGACTTTTCACCAAGAAAATTAGACCAGCCATTTCCGTTTAAAGCCAAAACAAAAAATCTTAAACCAAAATGTAACCAAATTCAAAAAATTAAATAGTTTCATTATTTAATATAGCTTGAAATTTGGAAGATTTTTGACGAACTACAAAGATTGGCCAGAGAAGCTGCTTCACCGGATTGAGAGGTGGCATAGCTCTTAGGTCACTTAGTCTGAACCTCTATCGCTAGTCACTCGACACGAGATTCCCCCCGGTGATGGGTGTCATTCCGATCCGAGGGCGCCCGAGATGGCCGAACCACGACTCCGTCGGTTGCTATTTCACGAATAATCTAAATGGAAGATAACAATCTTACCAAACACTAACAATTAAATCTATATTCGAGTATCGAACTAAACCTTACTGGCGAACATCGACATCCTCTTATTGTGTTCTTTTAGAAAAATTCAATTTACATTCTTTGAAAGTTAGAAGGTGATTGATTCTTTCTTAAATTCTTCTGTACAAAATCTGCCATAATAAATTCGATTGTACAGAGCTAATCAATCATACATACTTTCGTGTTCCTAGCGCATTTGTGATACATAGACATAGACATTTATTTATTGGCATCATACATGGCATATGTATTTTTGACCTGAAGCTGGTTAGAGACTCTTAATTACAATGATACCGAAAACGTTCTAGATACAATCTCCTAATTCTGAAACACCCACACACTTAAAAGGCAAACACCATTCTGATTCTGATTTATTTATTTATTTAACCATATAAACTAGATATAAGTATTACATTATTATACTAGATATAGGCAGAGGGCCTGGTATTCTGTCTGACAGGGCAACCTAGTACAGATACCAGTCTCTCACAAAGGAGGCTTAATAATAATAAAAAAAAATGTATTCGTTTGTTGTTCCAAATAAAATAAAAAAACTATGATGTCACTGGACGTTCATTGACACAATTATAATAGTAGACTTGTGAGCAATATACTCGTTTTTCTTTTATCCCGTTAAAATAAAATACAGATAAACCCAGATCGGCTCTGAAATGTCTTAAAATAATATACTTAAATAAAATAAAATATATGCAAAAGTACTCACAGATTATGTTAAACGGAGCTGACTAATATATAGACAGTAAATTTATTTTAATTAAATTCTAAACAAAAAAAAATAATTTAACACACGCACAAAAACAATAATCACGATAACACTGGCACTAAAATTACACAAAAATAATAAAAGAAAAAAAGTAATTAAAAATGTTGCAACCAATTTATTTAATTATTAAATTTTTTCACTTTTATATTATTTTAGTTTTAAATTAATATAATGTTTTTTCTTTTTTATATAATTCTATGGATTGAATTCATGTATTATAAAACGATATGTCTGTTACATTAATATTGAAAATTATACGCGTTCAATCGGAGAGTGCAATGCGCGCGCGTAACTCGTTAGCCAGTCATTCACTAACTAAAGTCGAATGTAGCTCGCTGTATAGTTTTCTGTCGCAGACGATTTAAGTGGTGCAATGTAAACAAATGTTTAAATACACTCGTCTCCATAATAAGAGGAACGAAACAAGACAGAGGCATTTTTATTTATTTATTATTTATTTGCACACAATACAAAAAAGGTACAAATAAGCGGACTTAATGCCAGTAGGCATTCTCATTCTACCTTGGGGTTGTGTAGAGATAAAGTAACGGGTGCAAGATATGTGAGAAAATAATAAATAAAAGAAAACTATAATAAATGCATGCATATATAATATACATACCTACTTACAAATAAATTAAATATATAAACATTATAACTATTTATAATAATAAATAGATACATATATATAAGTATAGATGGATAGGGACAGCAATTGTCAAACTATTCCTTGCTTAAGTAAAGCATCCATAGTAACTGTTTGAACGTAGATTTAGTTCCAGCTGTACGTACATTTGTTGGCAGCGCATTTCAGAGTCTTATTGTTTTAAGGGTAAAAGAATAATGCATGAAATCAGTATGACAGGAAGAAATATGGTATATGATTGAATATGGTATATGATGATATATATGATTTCGTTAATAAAATAGCTACCGACCGAGTCGTGGTTCGGCCCTCTCGGGCGCCCTCGGATCGGACTGCTAACGCGTAATAATGGTAACCGTCCAAGCCGAGGTTACCCCTCATCGGGGGGAGTCGAGTCGAGTTACCATCTAATTGAGGTTCAGGCTAAGCGATCTAAGAGCTGTGCCACCTCTCAAATCCGGTGAAGCAGTAAAGGCCAGCTTCTCTGTGCCAACTGTGATAGTTCGTCAAAAAAAAAAATTCTCCTTGCGTTCCTCGTATTACGATCACGAGTGTATTTAATTAATGTTCCCAAATATAAAGTGAGCAATATAATGGTTCATTGGATTTGATCTATTTTAAGTGGCGATATCATAAAAAGTATCAAATGTATGTGGGAAACGGAACGCATATAAGGAGTGAAAGGGATAGCATGAGGAGAGTGAGGGGGATGGAAGAGTACAAAATGGTGGATAGTCTACACGAATGTGCAAGAGGTCGGCTGCTGTATTTTAATAAATAATTTTAAAGAAAAATGAATCTTTGACTCCGAGCCTCAACCCTACATGTATATATAATTATAATACTAGCGTACCCAGCTCGCTTTGCCGGGCTAGATTTTGCTTTATTTTATTTAAACAATAAACTTACATCATTAAATAATTAATTTAACTCTCAAAATATATTAAATTATTCATTTCTCTCCGTATTCATTCTCTTCTCGAGCGGGTGAAGATCATTACCTACACCCATGTACATGTCAGCAGCATCAGTAAACGGATACACGGCGCTATAACTTACCTTGAATTCTTCAAAATCCTTAATTTTTATCTTTAATATACTTTATTGAACTTCGATATGGTTCATAATGACATAAATATACACAACGCATGTGTCAATACAAATTTGGGTTATAAAACAATAGAATATCATCATAGCAAATAAAAGCTGTATTTGACAGTTCAACAGGAGTGCTCCGATCGTCTCTAAACTTTACAGGGTTACTCGCCAGGTCATTCTATCGGTCCGGCCGTTTCGGAGCTTATACTGAACAAACCCACAAACTTTCTCATTTATATATATAGATTTCTTTCTGTTCATCTAACTTACTGTTGCGGTGTAATTTAAGTTAACAAAGCTAAGAATCATTCGCTTATATCATGGTGCGAACTAGCGACGCCCCAGTAGTGATGTTCTGAATGCAAATATATATGTATATATCTTTCGACGTATAATGTCGAATTATTCAAGTCCGCACTCATTACAATTACGTACTCATAAATATCACATAACATTGCCCTGTGTTGCCACGGGGCCTTTCCAGATGAAGCTAACGAGGCGTTCTATTTTGGTTTCCAGGGTCGCTACCTTTTCATACCATGACAGCGTTGTCACTACGCCCTCTAAACCGTCTTTGTTCGTTGTATGTAATACTACCGGCCCGCCCCGGCTTTTCGCGGCACTAATTGACATATATACGTTAAACACAAAAAAACTTTGACTAAATGAAGGTACCAAATTTTTTTTTTTTTGACGAACTATTACAGTTGGCACAGAGAAGCTGGCCTTTACTGCTTCACCGGATTTGAGAGGTGGCATAGCTCTTAGTCCGCTTAGCCTGAACCTCTATTAGGTGGTAACTCAATACAGGTCCCCAGTGAGAATTAGTAACCTCAGCTTGGGGCAGTTACCATTATTACGCGTTGGCAGTCCGGTCGAGAGGCGCCGGAAGACCGAACCACGACTCGGTATTTCAAACGATCACCCGCTGGCCTAATTTGAAAATCGTCTGTAAGGTACATCAAAATCGAACCGTTTCAGCATCCGTAAGGAACAAGACCATCTCGGTCTTGACAATCAAGATCTTAGGAATATTACGAAATTAAATTACAATTAATCAGAACCTTACAAACTACCCTTAAAGTACACCCTTTCCAATAAAAAAATGAATTATCCAAATAGTTTGCCGTAATATTTTTTTTTTTTTTTTTGTTAACGGGAGAAATCTTCAAAGATACCCCGCCCTCTGGGGAAGGCGGCGGTTATGTGGGGTTTTTACCCAATAAAACCTCCCGGTGGCCCTTTCCTCGGCATGACGAGGGGCTCCAGGATCTCAGTGGAACGCACCGGAGCCCCTCTGCACTGTGCTCAAGGAGAGCACGTCCCGGGGGTAGGATTCTCCCTCCCCTGTGCCCTCATAGTGCAAGGCTACACGGGCCAGCCGATGTCGCCTTCTTCCCGGGTCCACCTTAGCGGACGACAAAGGCCCCACCCTTGTCGCCCAGTGAACCCGAGGCCCCTTTAGTCGCCTTATACGACAGGCAGGGGATACCGTAGTCTTATTCTTGAGAGCCCAGAACTACAGGGCTGCGGGCCGGTCTGCCACCGGCCCGCCTGCGCCATCTCCGAACGGGATCGGCCCTCTCCCGATCTGCGGTCTCCTTCTGGGTCATTACTGACTCGCGGCACTAATTAACATATATACGTTAAACACAAAAAAGTTTGACTAAATGAAGCTACCAAATTTCACACGATCACCCGCTGGCCTAATTTGAAAATCATCAAAATCTGTTCACCTAATCCAGAGTTATGAGGTAACAAACATAAATACATACGAATTGAGAATCTCCTCCTGTTTCGAAGTTGAAAATCTATCTATAAAAGAGAAAGTAGGTGGGTTTGTTCCCTATAGGATCCGAAACGGCTGGACCGATTTCTATGAAACTTTCAAGGAATCAGATTGACCTGGCGACTAATCCTGTAAAGTTTGTTGACGATCGGAGCACTGCTCTTTTTGAACTGTCAAATACAGCTTTTATTTACTATGATGATATTCTATTGTTTTATGACACAAATTTGTATTGACACACGCGTTGTGTCAACATGTCAATCAAGTTTATACTTCATTATACTTCATTATACTTCATTATACTTCATTATACTTCATTATACTTCATTATACTTCATTATACTTCATTATACTTCATTATACTTCATTATACTTCATTATACTTCATTATACTTCATTATACTTCATTATACTTCATTATACTTCATTATACTTCATTATACTTCATTATACTTCATTATACTTCATTATACTTCATTATACTTCATTATACTTCATTATACTTCATTATACTTCATTATACTTCATTATACTTCATTATACTTCATTATACTTCATTATACTTCATTATACTTCATTATACTTCATTATACTTCATTATACTTCATTATACTTCATTATACTTCATTATACTTCATTATACTTCATTATACTTCATTATACTTCATTATACTTCATTATACTTCATTATACTTCATTATACTTCATTATACTTCATTATACTTCATTATACTTCATTATACTTCATTATACTTCATTATACTTCATTATACTTCATTATACTTCATTATACTTCATTATACTTCATTATACTTCATTATACTTCATTATACTTCATTATACTTCATTATACTTCATTATACTTCATTATACTTCATTATACTTCATTATACTTCATTATACTTCATTATACTTCATTATACTTCATTATACTTCATTATACTTCATTATACTTCATTATACTTCATTATACTTCATTATACTTCATTATACTTCATTATACTTCATTATACTTCATTATACTTCATTATACTTCATTATACTTCATTATACTTCATTATACTTCATTATACTTCATTATACTTCATTATACTTCATTATACTTCATTATACTTCATTATACTTCATTATACTTCATTATACTTCATTATACTTCATTATACTTCATTATACTTCATTATACTTCATTATACTTCATTATACTTCATTATACTTCATTATACTTCATTATACTTCATTATACTTCATTATACTTCATTATACTTCATTATACTTCATTATACTTCATTATACTTCATTATACTTCATTATACTTCATTATACTTCATTATACTTCATTATACTTCATTATACTTCATTATACTTCATTATACTTCATTATACTTCATTATACTTCATTATACTTCATTATACTTCATTATACTTCATTATACTTCATTATACTTCATTATACTTCATTATACTTCATTATACTTCATTATACTTCATTATACTTCATTATACTTCATTATACTTCATTATACTTCATTATACTTCATTATTGAAGTATAATGAAATATAATAATTAAGGATTTTGAAGTATTCAAGGTAAGTTATAGCGCCGCGAATGTATCCGTTTACTGATGCTGCTGATATGTACATGGGTGTAGGTAATAATCGTCACCCGCTCGAGAAGAGAATAGAAGAGAATGAATAATTTAATATATTGTGAGATTTAAATCAAATATTTAATGATGTAAATTTGAAATAAAATAAAGCAAAATCTAGCCCAGCGAAGCAGGACGCGTAAGCTAGTTATATTTAAAAACGAAGATTACGTTTTTGGCATAATGACAATGGAATGTAAATAGGTTGGTTTCATAATTATATTTTCATTTGATATTCAATTAAATAATTTATTACACAAAAATATTTACAGTTTCAACAACAAATTAAAAAAAACAATTCACATTTCATCATAATATTAATTATAATTTCGATACAACACTTTTATTTATTTCCTACCTTGGAATATTTTCCAAGACAATCGTTTTTAATTAATAAAATATTATTTTACGTTTAATATACTTATAACATAGACTAAGAAAAAAACAGAGACTGAATTATAACATTAAGTTCACAGATAAAAATAATTTTCAATTAAATAAAAAATATGACACCATGGAGTTTTTATAAATTTAAAATACAGAGAGTTCATTTAGACTATAAACCTACGAATGTCTTTGTTATTTATAAATAGATGTTTCTTCTTGTAAATACATTTTTCTTAATTAAAAACACTTAACAAAAACAACTAAGGTAGTTTTTTGGGAGCAGGAATAGATTTAATGGCATTTCCATTAATTTCAATGTAGAAAATTGCTTTGAGCAAGGGTACGGAATGAATAAAACTGCTGTATATGAAATTTAATTAATGATGCTCGGTAAACCGTATACTGCAGTAAAAATGAAAGAGTTTTAAAATCACCACTTAGCTATCTAAAATCGCCAGTCCTCAGTTCCTTTAGAATAACGATTCTGCTTAATGATGCGGTCTTCAAAGAGTGTGTTTATTTTAGGCAAAATGGACGGCAGACATTCTCAATATCGGATGCCTACAAAATGGTGTAGGAAAGATGAAACAAAGCGCTTTGTTCGGTTTTGAGGGATGTTCACAACACGATTTATAACAGAGCCGTGGTAGCTGAGTGTCCGGACTGTCGCCTCAAGTTTCATAGTACGCTAGCAACCCGAGTTCAATCCCCGGTGCCGGCACCAATTAATTTGTTGTTGCAATTTTAAAAACCTTGGAAACCTTCATAACTTAGAAAAAATTATAACATATGTGAAGTCTGCTATATATAGTCTGTTACACTCTCTTTATAGAGAAGACCTGAGCCCGACAGTGGGAT
The DNA here is from genome assembly GCA_029286785.1 of Meandrusa payeni. Lineage (NCBI taxonomy): Eukaryota > Metazoa > Arthropoda > Insecta > Lepidoptera > Papilionidae > Meandrusa > Meandrusa payeni. Next base: position 2,678,139 of record JAGSMX010000021.1, read on the forward strand.
AATATATATATAAAAAGGCTGTAACTAATAACCGAATTGATAATTTACTCGATTTCTTATTCCTCCCATGACTAAATTTATTTTTTTCTTAGCCTAAGTTATCAGACAAGCAACTTGACCACTGCAAGTCTTGTTCCCATAATGACAATTCAAGTATGCCACCAAAGAGCCCCGAATCTGCTATCTGCCAATGACATTCCACTATAAAACGAACTTATTAATTCAATTGTCATTATGCTTAAAACCGGTTATCTACAAATATATTATTTGACATGTAATTTTCTATAAATCATCATTTTTATTTGCCAATGACTGTTCATTGTGAAACTGATCTATTACAGTCAATCAATTAACATTCTATCTTACAGGCGTGCCAGTGCTACGCCATCGGTAAATTATAGCTGTACCAATGAGTTAATAGACTACTAAAACGGTCAAAATTCGACCACTACGATGTTACGAACGTTCATTTTGTACACAATTGGTTTAGCAGATTCAGAGTCCTGTACTTGTGCTTTAATGAATGACTTTTAACGATATTACGAACTTATCTCATAGAATATGATTTCATATAATCGTATAGCATCGCTTTTTATAGTGAAAGTACTTATACATTCTTATGACTAACTTCAAACTATTGTACTACTACTTTTATGTACAGAACTATTAAAATTATATAAAGTAGAAATGCTCCAGGTATATAATAAATATAATAATATAAATCGACTACAAATATTTGGTGTAATATGTAGCCGAACTGAATATATGATATATATTAGAGATGAAACGGATAGTAGTGTGGCCGGATACCGGATACCGGATATTCGGTAAGCTACTAGGCCGGAGCGCCGGATATCCGGCTGCCGGATATTCGGCCCTTTATTGCGTTGACGCGATCAGTTTAATTTGAATATTGGCGCGGTAAACGAGATCGGATGGATATATTCAGGCGCATTTGGATCGCACGTAAGCGGTGTCGCCTCTTACCAACAAATGCGGATAATTTGGTATTTATTCACGGTAAACGGTGTCCATAACCTATTGGAGTATGATTGATTTGCCTTGAGTAAAATAATGAGATTGTTTAAAATTATACTATCCGGTATCCGGCCGGATAGTGAAAACAAAGCCGGATAGGCCGGATACCGGATAGTTACCGGATATCCGTTTCATCTCTAATATATATGTAAATAAATGAACATGTATTTTAATTATACTAACGGCCGTTCACAGAATGCGTTCCTGACATGTCGCGATTAAACTGACGACGTAACTTTGTAATAACGTTGCAGTTACGTTATATTTTTGCTGGTTGTTTACCGTTTTAACAATTGATGAGCATTAAAACAACATGATCATATCAATAATCAATGAATGTTATAATTTTGTGCCAAACTGAGTGTCAAATAACTTGGTAAATAATATTTTTTTAAAATCTACACTGCGCTATTACAAGGTTATGTCATCGCTTTATATTTGTAGTGCTGTGCTAACAATAACAGGCAATAGTATCGTAATCTATTTATATACAGTTGTACGTTATAAAATAATACGTTTTGTATTTCTTTTTAAGAATTTGAAAATAATGGACTATAAGATAACTTTTATGAAATATAAAAATAAAACTACGACCAAACCGAACGCGCGAATGAAAGTAGCATTTTTTTACTTAGATTAAAAATGGTAACCCCAAATGGCGTTAAATTTTAAATGATTTCGTCAATTTAAAACGAAAATAATCTTAAAAATATTTCATTTTGGAAGAACGGTAACGAACTCAGTGTTATGTAGTGCCCATCACTAGTCGTGACTAACTGATAGGTGTCAGGAACGCATTCTCTGAACGGCCGAACTATAGTTACTAAAATTTCTCGCATTATATTGTTTTAAAATCAATATTGTATCATTTGCTTAAACAAGTCACATGTGTGGACTTTTTATTGCTGTAAAAAAATTGGGAATTTATTATACCAATTTACCGAATACGAACATAATACAATATAGACATAGACATTTATTTATTGGCAATATGTCGATTAATTGAACATTCGACGCATTTCTAGTTCAAAGACTAACTTTAAAGTGTTTGCATATGACACTTAAGAATTCCAATATTATTATAGGGACGTAATTTTAACATATATGAGTGAGATAACTACATCATCTGTCACATTCATTAAACATTATTTACAATAATCTTATATCGTCACCACCAATGGCGCCATCTCGTATAGTTTTAAGGAATAATCATTTAGAAACTTCAATTAGTACACTTTGGTTAAGTCGATACATCGTTGGTATTGATTTATTGTCTGTCATTTTTGACATGACAGTTGGTGTGACAGATGTCAGAGAGAGAGTTTGGAGAGGCGGTTTTAGTGGCGCGCGCGCTTTCGGCTTTACGATCAAGAACAATGAAGACGTGGCTTCGGCCTTTAAAACTATCAAGATTCTCCTATTTTTTTTTAATGACGAACTACACAGATTGGCCAGAGAAGCTGGCCTTGACTGCTTCACCGGATTGAGAGGTGGCATAACTCTTAGGTCGCTTAGCCTGAACCTCTAAATATACGATTCTTCTATTCAAGACATGGATGTATGGACTAAAGTCTTTTGCCTTTCCAATTAAGGCAGTGGGTGGAAACTCCCAAATAATTTTTCTATAGGACGAGTTCAGCAGTTTTAAAATTTTTTGTAAGCGTTAAAATTTTACTTACAAATTTCATTTAAATTATACTAATAGCAATTAAACATTGTTTTATTTCTTTTTAATAATGTTCTAATTTCAATGTGCAATCCCTACCTGCATTCGATATCGACAAAAATATCGATATTATTAGCATCACTACTTATTGAACGTTGATTTTAATGCCCAACACTATTTTTGACAGTGCTAGGATTTTTGTAGTCTGTGGTTGTTTTGATGACGTGGGAACAGATTGGATCTCCTCCATACATTTTCATTTTGCGACGTTTACTCTGAAGTGCGGACTCTTAAAAATGAATATTCTATGCACTTGGGAACTTGTCACGTTGTATCGGAAACACCGCGTTTCGTTTATCGTATTTTATCCATCTGCATCCGTGGAATCTTTCTTAATTATAACATAGTGTTAACGTTGATTGTTAAATATGGCTTCGCCATTTCACTTATTATTATAAAACAATCGTCATGTGTGACACACCGGATTTTGACCGCCTCGTAATATATAAACTGAATCTCCGAAACGGCCCCAACGATTTTCATGAAATTTGATATGCAGAAGATTTCCGATAAATTTTGCTAGAATTTTTTTCTTAGAAAATGTCGTTTTATCCGCATAGTTCAGTTAATAGCGTTGCTAAGCCGTTGGTTTGACGTAAGACCAAGAAAATTAACTGAACCCCGATTCTGCTATTCGCCAATGACTTTTCAATATGAAACCGATCTATTACAGTCAATCAATTAACATTCTATCATTACCAAATACATCAAATTGTAAAACACACAACTGGCTTGCCAGTGATACGCCATGGCTGCACTAATGATTTAAAAGTCCACTAAAACGGGCAAATTTCCACCACTACGATGCCAATAAACGTTCATTTTGTAGACAATTGGTTTAACAGATTCGGGGTTCTGTTTGCTTATATTATTAATAAAATGTATTTAAAAATGCCTACAAATTCTTTAAAAAACACTTATAAACAATCTAACTAAATCGTATTTGATATTTAAAAAAATTAAATTAAAAATATAATTGCAAAAACACGATTTGCCAAAAATACCGAGAAAAGATCAGTCATCCAGATACTCAAATTAATACGTGAAGCAAAAATTTTGAACCACTTCTTACGACAATTGCGCGGACGGAGCAGGAAAGTTCCCACACTACATTATAGAGGATTTTTTTAATTATGCATACAAAGTGCATTAAATCAATAAAAAAGCATTATACACTATAACATGCGTTTGAAACACACACGGATATTTTACGGTTGCTTGGCAACGGTTAAGTAACTATGATAAATAATGACTGATAGACACAGAAGGAGATCTCGGAGCGGGCAAGGGAAAACGCCTCCCTATCAGAACCGCTCCGGCGAAGACTACCAGGCGATAGGAAAAGGCAATTTGCCCGCCTCTTCGAACCTCCTTAGTTGGGCAGCTGGCGGGAAGCCCCTCCCCGTCGACTTGCACGACCTCATCCGACTGGGGGGTAGCCTCGTAAGCATGGCTACCCACCCACAGGTGCAGGACGCCCGGTTCTAAACCGTGCCTGTCACCGGGGCGAGATGGTGAGTGCTAACGACCCCATCTCGCCCCATCACAGTGAAGGACTGCTCACCACGGGAGGTTTTAGTCAGTAGCGGCCTCTAGTAAGGCCGACATAACTTGCCCGCTTCCCCGGTGGGTACATATGAATAACAGTATTTCCTCATGTAAAAAAAAATAGATTCACCGAATAAGTTACGAAATGCGAATTATATGTGATTTCAATGCTCCAATGGGTTAAAGTCGACTTTAATGCGACCATTAATTTATTTAAGCCTACAATTAAACGGCAACGGCTTCTGTTATTGCACGAATTGCTCGTGACAATTGGGTTATAGTAACTCACAGAACATCAGTTTGATATGAAGGTATCAAACTCAGCATAGAAAATAGTGTTTTTCAAAATATTTTCGATTTATAACCCTTACAAGAATATGATGACTATCTTCAAACACACACACAAAGCTAAAAAGCCTCTATATGTACAAAAAGTACATGTAACTACGATCAGATACTTATTAAATGCAATATAAAACCTTATAATAGTTTCATTATCCGACTCTAAGGACCAGATTTGGTGTCGTCTTCCTTCTGCTCTTTCCCCTTCCTCCTGGCTAGCTTCGCGTATATCTCGTCTACGGTCTTGTTCCTCGTTTCGTGGAAGAATATCACGGTGTAGAATGATGCGATGAAACAGACTATTGCGAAGAAGAGCATGGTCCAATGGATACCTATACTCTCGCTGATATCCTTGAACCACTTCATCTGCACGAAGTTGCTCAGCTTTGCGCAGATGTTTGCGAACGACGATACCGTTCCACGCAACTGAAAAAGTACATATATATAATGTTTATAAAATACTAGCGCTGGGCTAGATTTAGCTTTATCAGCCCTGTAGTTCTGGGCTCTCAAGAATAAGACTACGGTATCCCCTGCCTGTCGTACAAAGCGACTAAAAGGGGCCTCGGGCTCACTGGGCGACAAGAGTGGGGGCCTGCGTCGTCCACCAAAGTGGAGCCGGGAAGAAGGCGACATCGGCTGGCCCGTGTCGCCTTGCGCTGCGAGGGCACAGGGGAGGAAACCTCCCGGGACGTGCTCTCCTTGAGCACAGTGCAGAAGGGCTCCGGTGCGTTCCACGTTGAGATCCGGAGCCATTCGTCATGCACCATTTTAGTGGTTAAGATCCCACATAACCTTTCTGGGGGAAAGTAGGGGTATCTTGTTGAAGTCCCCCCTTTTGAGTTGAAAGAGTCAAAATTTCCAAACTTTTTAAACAGCAACAATTTTATTTCTCGCTAACAATAAGTAGTACTTGCACAAATAAAGTTAGTACTAAAGAGCCGTAGCGTTACATCCAAATAAACGCGCGGGGATCGCGAGCGGGTTGCCGACCCCTGTGCTAGGAGATGGTTCACGTCAGTAGTCGAATGGTGGATCCGACTAAGAGCTTATGTATCTTAGATAAAATTTCACTAACCTGGAACGTGAAGAGATCAGTGATGATGATGTAGGAGATCGGTTGGAAGCCGGCGGCATCAGCGAAGATGCAGACACACATTGCCAGCACGGGCAGCCAGCCCGGCAGCCAGGTTCCCTCCGCGGTGACGTAGAACCAGGCGGACAGTGTCAGCATCCCTACACCCATTGCCAGCGACGTGGTGATAAGAAGTAACTTGAATCAAACAGAAGACATACATCAAGTTAATATCGAAGACCTTTAAAATTGTTGTGTTATAGCCTTGGAGTCAACAAAGCCTTCCTAAACCAGTTTTCTCTTATTACTCGCTATTGGTACCCCATGATGATGGCCTTGGCTTTCCACTTCACTCTGTCCCCGACATCATGTTGGGACATCATGCATGTCTCTCGTCACTATACTGTCCCACCTTGTCTTGAATCTTCCTCTGGATCTTCGACCGGGGAGAGAAAGTTGTAGCGCCAGGTTACCTGCGCAGTCTAGATGTTGATCGAAAGTTATTATTACTATTATCATACCTTCCGGCCAGTTCTCTCCACTATGCAGGTAGCTACGATGGAGCCCAGCAGCTGGACGACGCCTATCATCATAATCTGCTTGTTGGGGGTGAGCTTGAGGCTGATGTAGTCGGCCGCTCTCTCGAAGACGAAGCCGGCGTAGATCAGCACGATCAGGTATCCATCGAACTGCTGCGTGATCTTTATCACCAGTGTGATGATGAACGCTTTGAACGTAGGACGGTCTTGTACTGGAATTTGAGAAGAGAACTAGATTAAGATTTTTAAATGAACCTTGATGTCGAACAAGAGAGTTGGAACTAGTACATACTATACTAGCAACGGACGAAAAATATATACAAATAAATAGAACTAGTGTGTCTGTTTGTAATATTAAAATAACTGCTTTTAACTACATGCATATTTCTATATACATTCTTTATAATTTCACCTACGAAGAGACTGAAAAGTTTCTTCATAGTATAAAATAAATTATCCTCACCCTCACATGCACCCACGCACACTATTTTTTGCAAAAACACACGACTATCACTCATTGCACAAACTCGGAGTTAGGTACAACATCTCCCTAATACAGGCTATGTATTAGTCTAGCAGGGAGATGTGTACCGAAGGACCCAAGTAGGAAAATGTTTATGGAATGTGGTATATAATATGTATCTAATATTTTTGTGTATGTGCATGTCGGTATTGAAAATGTGTGTGTGTGTAAAAAGTAAATAAATAAATATTTCATTTCATTGCATATATATACGGTACATACACCAGAGTAAAAATTTTTATAATTTTTGTCTGTCTGTTTGTTGCTAATGTTTCGAAATGCTGGACTGATTTTGGCGGGACGGGACTTCACTGGCAGATCTAATAATGATTGAGGAGTAAGTCGCTTTTATTTAATAAAAATTTAAATAAATAGTTTTTAATCGCGGGTAACACTGCGGAGCACAGCCAGTGTTATATTTTTATGCCTGTACAACCTTACAAATAAAAAGTGGTTCATCTTTGCCTTGCCACCCCTAAATCGGTGAAAAAAAGCCAGCTTCGCTAATCTGTGTTGGTTCATCACAAAAAAAACTCACATATAATTTTCCACACTGATTTGGAGTCAGACTGCGTTCTCTTCTCTGCCTTCACAATGCTGTCTATTTCTTCCTCCACCGCGCGGTCGATTGTCTTCACGCCACGGAGCCAAGCTAGCACGGTTTTCGCTTCCTGGAAATAATACACACACATATACTAATTTAAAACTCCCACTCATTCCTCAAACTTTTATGGGAAGTTATTCACATTGATCACAGACTGTGGAATGCCATTCCTAATTCCATTCTTGGTGTAGGAGCGTAAAGGTGACGTAGCAATTAAACACTTGACTCTTTGACAGTTGGTTTATTACTGACCAATATGTCCGCGCACCTTCAACACACATACACATCATTCCCCCCACGTCATTTTGAGGTCCTGGTGTAAACAAACATTACAAAATTAACAATGTGTATCTTATGAAATAAAAAAAACAATAACAATCGACATAAAGAAAAACAAGAAAAAAACTTAAATCTAAAATAACATTTTTCTAAAAAAACTTCTTATAATCAATTATTTTTCTAGGCCTCAACATTTTCTGGCCAACCGTGTCTACTTGCTCTCTAGAACTGACCGGGGATCTTATTGCGCTCGGTTCAGGCGAAGGTTGAACAGATCCTTCGGCCGACGGGGTGGGCAAGTCCCCATTTCCTTCACAGACCTCGACCTCACTATTATTTTGTGACAAAACAGACTCCACTGATGGACTAAGTTCTCTGATATTCTCAGACTCTAATCGTTGAGGTGAGGGCGACGTCTGTGAGAGCTTCTGACTGAGTCGCTGATACAGTCACCGACTCATGAGAAATTAACTTTCTTTATTTTTTTATCTGGTGAAACCTCATTTCCATCTAGACATTTGATAATCTGATCTATGTGTCTATTACAAATTACGTTAAAATTAACAAAATGTATTTTAAACATTCTTGTTCCTAAGGTTCAATAACTTTACCTTGACCATATATATTTCCTACCTGTAAACCATTTAGCCAATACAACTTCGTTTACATGAAAACGCCTACTAGGTGGTAAGGGTGTGCTTTGATCGGTGCTATTTCCCACTTCCGATGGTAACACCATATCTAATCGACCTGTTAACTTCCGGCCGAACATTAATTGAGCGGGTGTCTTACCGGTTGAACAATGTATAGTGTTTCGATATTGAAAAGAAAATCTAATAATTTTTCCTCGATTTCTATTTTATTTATTATTTCGTTAGCGAGGATCGATTTAATCATTTTTTACATGTTTTAACTGAATTCTCCGCTTGGCCGTTACTACAAGGATGATACACAGGTGATGTCAAATATAAAATTCCATTATTTTACAAAATAAATTAAATTCATTTGAACAAATTTTGCGTCATTATCAGAGACTATTACTTTGGGAATACCGAAATAAGAGATTAAAAACTTTAGTTTCGTAATGAGCGCTCTCGTCGAAGTGCCACGGTTCATTTGTATACATTCAAGCCACTTACTAAACGCGTCGATAACTATTAAATATGTGGTTTGGCCGATCGACATGTAGTCTAGGTGCACGCGGTGCCAGGGCGCGGGGGCGCGGCCAGGCGGCGGGCGGCGCGCGCGGCGGCGCAGCGCGCGTTTTGCTGCACAGGGCACGCACCTATCCAACGTTCGATGTCGCCGTCTATGCCGGCCCACCACATTCTACTACGAGCATTGCTTTTAGTTTTAATAATTCCGAAATGCGCGGAATGCAACTCCTCTAACATTCGCCGCTTATACATCTCCGGTATAACTATCCGGTGCCCCTAAAAGACATCCATCATTAATTTCGAAGTCTCCCTTGCGGTTAAAATACGGTTGTATTTCTTTACATTTTATTTTTCGCGGCCAACCGTTATTCATATATTTTATGACGGTTTGAAGGATCCTATCATTAGCTGTAGCCTGACGTATGTGTTTGAAAGAAATCGGTTCAACATTATCATTTAGAAATAAAAAGAAGCGACTGCTATCTTCTTCGCAAGCACTACCCATTGAAGGTAAGGGAGCTCGCGAAAAATAGTCCGCTACTGCATTATTTTTGCTGTTTACATATTGAACCGTGTAATTGTATGCCGAGAGTATGATCGCATATCTTTGTAATCGCATCGCGGCCGTTACCGAGATACTGTTCTTTTTACCAAATATAGATAAAAGTGGCCTGTGATCCGTTTTCAATATGAAAGGCGTTTGCCGACCGTACAGATATTGGTGGAATTTTTAACACCGAAAATTATAGCGGTGGCTTCTTTCTGAATTTGGCTATAATTCTTTTCGCTAGTTGACAGCGAGCGAGAGGCGAAAGCGATCGGGCGCTCGCGGCCGTCGTCACCGGTGTGCGCAAACTGCTTTGCCCAACCCTCCGGGCCCGCGTCTACGTTTAACACTAGCGGCGCACTGGGCGAAAGTGAGACACAACACACGCTCGCCGCTCAGCTCCCTCCTTACTGCGTCGAACGCTTCACGCTGCCGCGTGCCCCACTGCGCATCATTGCGCAGCAGTTCATAAGGGGTGTAGCAGGGACGAAGCGTTCGGTATAAAACAACGATAATAGTTAACCAAACCCAGGAATCTTTTAACTTCTTTAACATTTTTAGGCATTGGTGCTTTTAGGATAGCCTCAACCTTCTTCGGACACGTTCGCAGCCCGCTTTTATCTATTACGTACCCTAAATATGTTACGTCATCTCGGAAAAAGACACACTTTTCTTTATGTAGTCTTAAACCCGCATCTTGTAGCCGCCGAAGTATTTCTCTTAATCTGGACATGTGGATTTCCTTAGTGGGGCCTGTACAACACACGTCGTCGAGCCAAATACTCACGCCTTCGATGCCCGACAGCAATGTTTCCATAGCGCGTTGGCAAATCGCAGGCCCATTGGATAAACCGTAAACTAATCGCGTGTATTTAAATAGCCCTATAGGCGTATTAATGGTTGTAAGATCTTGGGATGATTTTGATAACTTGAACTGATTATAAGCATTGCTTAAATCTATTTTTGAAAATGTTGACCACCGCTTAACTTTGAAAATACTTCCTCTATGTGTGGTAATGGGTATTTTCGATTTTAAGATCTTTATTCAATGTGCACGAATAATCTCCGGCTATTTTAACTGTACCGTCCCCTTTTAGGACTGGCACTATGGGTGTTGCGTATTCTGGGAATTCCACAGGAACCAAGATACCTAAACTGACTAGCCTATTCAACTCATCGCTGACCTTACTTTTAATGCAAACGGTACAACGCGTGGCTTGAAAATTTAGGTTTGGCATTTTCATTTAACACCAGATTTACCTCGAATTTGTTAAAATTTCCTAAGTCATTTTCCAAAGGTCTGGAAATTCGTTGAGCAACCGTTGCACTTCGCCGTAGCCCTCGCCATTCGTTGTGATATTATTGTTACGAGTAGAAAAAATATATTAAATTTTCTCATGAAATCTCGTCCCAACAGAGGTGGACCCCGTTTTTAACAACAAAATTTTGATGTCATGCGATGTGTTTTCATATGAGGCTTTTGTTACAAAATAACCTTCAGGACTTATTTTATGACCGTTATACAAACACATTTTAATTCGCTCTTATTAAGAGGTATACTAGAAAAATAATTTAAATATGTTGTCTCAGATATAACGTTCCTACCTGACCCTGTATCCAGTTCCATTTTCATCTTATGATTATTTATTTCTACTTCTAATTCTAATGGGTCATGAGTAACATACCTGAGGTTAAACAGATCGCAGTCCGCGCACTCTGATTGGCTCTGCGAATCACTGTCAGACTATACAATTTAGACTTTTTTCTCTGCACATTTTTCTCAAATGACCTTTTTTCCACACATTTGACACGTATAATTTTAAAACGGCACTTGTTCGATGTATGATTTTTTAGACCACAAACTGAACATGCACTTAATTCTTGCTGCTGGCGTGGTGATGATGCGGCGCCCTTACGCCGCCCATTGTCGTTGACCTTGAATACGGGCTCCTGCTTCGTCAAAGACTCGTGTCTGCGATGGTCACACGCGCCTGTCGCGCACATGCAGTCTGCTGGGCTATCTCTAGAGCCTTCGCGAACGTTAGTTTTTTAATTTCTTGTTCACAAAGACGATCGCGTTCAGGGCCTGCTGGAAATCCTAATACAAATCGGTCACGCAGTAAGGTTTCCAGCTCCATGCCAAATTCGCAGTACGCAGCCAGTCCCCTAAGCCGTGCTGCCCACTCCTCCGCAGTTTCGCCATCTATTTTATTGGCTTCGTAAAATTTTGCCCTATCGGCAAATGATGACCTCTTCGGCGTGAAATGGGCGTCGAGTACGTCAACCAGCTCGTCGAATTGCACCTCTTCGATATTTCGTGGGAATAATAGATTGCGCACCAGACGGTAGGATTCATCCGAAAGATGCGTTAATAAAACCGCGTTTTCATTTCCTACGAATGCTGCACTGTTAATCTTCAGATACATCTTGATTCGACTTCTAAATATTTGCCATTCTTGGCTTTTATAGTCGAAAACTCCTAAATTACCAACGTGTGAAGACATTTTAGAAGGAAAAAAAAAAACTTGAGGGTAAATAAAAATCCTCGTCGCCAGTTGTGGTGTAGGAGCGTAAAGGTGACGTAGCAATTAAACACTTGACTCTTTGACAGCTGGTTTATTACTGACCAATATGTCCGCGCGCAGCATCAACACCTACACATATACATCAATTCTACTTCTAGGACGATAAAAGGCCCCCACCCTTGTCGACCCGAGGCCTTTTAGTCACCTTTTCCCAACCGACCATTAAACGGAAAGAAAACAGTCTAGAAATGTCAAACATTAAAAAAAAACGTATATACGAATTGAGAACCTTGTCCTTTTTCGAAGTCGGTTGATAAATAAATATATTGGCTAATTGGTTTTACTGCATTAACACTGTGGAGGAGTCGGATTAAAACCCTCAATCCACCCCATTAATGCCAATAGTAAATAGTAATTTCAGACGAAAGACTTTACTTAAGTGCACCCAATTATTGTAATAGGTTCGAGGTAAATTCTTATGATACCATAATTCCATGTTCCATGTTCGTTAGTCGATCATGGTAATCACGGTAATTGTCCACTTGTGTCAGATAAACATCAGATAATTGGGTAAAAAACATTGTAAATTGTAGAAAAATTCATCTATAATGACAAATCACGTGAATAATGATTGTTTAATTAAGGCAAATATGCTATCGTAGTGCGAAATTGTTGATTTCCTGTGACAATAACATTAATGAGACAATTTTGTTCCGATGCGGCAGCCCAGGGCCTCAAATCTGCTATTAAAGTTGCCAAATGAACGTTCAGTAACGTCATAGTTTATGATTGCCAGTTTTCATAATGATTTTGAGATTTTTCTTCCAAATGTGCAATTTATAATGTTTATAACGAATGTGTTATAAACATTATGTTTGATAATACTTACAACAGATTAGTTATAAACATACTGTAGCTGAAAAAAGTGTTTCGAGGCCAATATTCGTTTAAATTTGCGCGCCTGCAATTATAATTCGAGCAAAGTTTCTTTTAAGATTTATTGCTCAGTATTATTATGTTTTCAAAATGAACGATCTATGACATCATACTGTTGATGTAGCAAGTGCTTAACCACGAACTCACCTGATTCTAAGTGAAAATGCAGTCCTGGATGGTAAGGCGCACTAGCTTAGTAAATGCCTATTCACTCTACTCTTTAAAACACCCACATTGTAATGAAGGAAAGAAAGACCAAGCAAAGCGTTTCGTTCGGGTTCAAAGTATGTTCACAACAAGTATATTTTTAGATGCCATTGTCAGAACTCATGAAAATCAGTTCACCCAGTCGAAAGTTATGAGGTAACAAACATAAAAAAAACATACAAATGAATAAGGAACCTCTTTATTGAAGTCAGTTGAACAAAGGATGGAATCGTGTACTGCTTCCTGAATTCCGATGATGGAACGTATTAACAGGGTATTAGGAGACTTACAAAATAAACGTTTATAAGTCTCCTTATACCTATGTAATGTCTAAAGCTTTATCTATCCGTGAAATAGCAACCGACCGAGTCGTGGTTCGGCCTTCTCGAGCGCCCTTGGATCGGAATGCTTACATAGTAACCGTCCAAGCCGAGGCGATAGAGGTTCAGGCTAAGCGACGTAAAAGCTATGTCACCTCCCAATCCGGTGAAGCAGTCAAGGCCAGCTTCTCTGGCCAATCTGTGTATTATTTTGTAGTTCGTCATTAAAAAGAAATCTATCGCTTTTGTGGATCGCGATTGGCGACCGCGACCCACTGCAAAAAGACCGGTTTGCTTTGGCGGGATTGATTATTTTGTTGAGTATTTTCATTCGTTTCATTTTTTTAAACAGTTCGTGCGTTCGTTGATCCGAGCATCAGCTGTTATTGATTTTGTGTTTCATTGCTATTTTTTTAGTAAAGTAATGTATTTTTTATAAAACTGTCATTTCATTTAGCTATACTTACATGATGGAGCGTAAATAATGCTAATAAAACGTTTTAAAAATATGATTTTTTACATAAGGATCGTTTTTTCCGTCGCATCATCAAAAGTATAATTAGTACTATCGTTTGTCTTCGTTTTCAGAAGCAGTCTCCTAACACTGTAAATCATTCTACCTTCGGATGTTTAGATATTCGGCGAGTGGAACAAGTAGCCGGCATCAGTCTTTCCGTCCTACTACGACGTGGGAGCCTTTAAGAGTAGAGTGAATAGGCACTTACTAAACTAGCGGGTACCATCTTTCGCCTATATCACCACATAACATCAGGTGAAATCGTGGTCAAGCACTAGTTTAAACCCCATAAAAAAATATAAATGTATTTTTTGGGCATCATTGTCTTACATCAACTTTTCCCTGCTTCACCAGGAACTCAGGAGTTTCCGGCATGAATAGGAACACGAAGAAGACGACCGCCGGCACCAGGAGACCGATCCATAGCATCGTAGTCGAATCCAATAGATCTGCGCCCACGTAACTCGCCAGATAGCCAATGTTCCTGCAAGGTACAAACAAAAATCGTAAGAACTCGTTTAACCAAACGGTTACCAGTTCCACAACTGATATGGCCGGTCCATTGCCACTTTAATTTGCTTGTCGGGCTGTGTCTAGGTCCGAATTAACAGGGGGAGGAGGGCAATAGAGGGTTCGAGACTTTGTAAATCTGTTACTTGGTTTTACATAAGAAAATTTAATTAAAAACTCGACTTAAAAAGTTTTTATGCTGCGGGGCCTCCAGGCCTCTAAATTCGGCCCTGGCTGTGTCGATAACTTTAGTTCTTTGTGTAATCACTTTGAGTGGAAACCGCAGATAGGCAATAGAGGAGGGCGACCCCTTAAGACTACTTTAAGAATGGTATTCTATAATCTGCTAGAGGCATCTAATTAATTTTTTTTCTTTTTTAAAAAGAAAGCTAGCAATATTTCTTTTTTTTTCAATAATATTACTAACAATCTTGTTAACCATTCCAACTAAGCTTAAGCTTGTGCTAGGACATGGTTCACGGCAATTGTCGAATGGTGGATTCGAACCCACAACCTTACGATACGCAGGCCGTATCCTAAACCATTGCTATTTATAATTTTTTGTTTTATTCTCTTATTTTTATCTATTTATCTATTTATTTGTTTTATTTCTATTAATCACTTTTATTACAATTTCTTTACAAAATCTTATAAATATTTCTTTCGTGTCCTTATTGCTAATTAAATTTCTAATTCAAGCCGAGGTACGAGTTACTAGCAATAGAGGTTCAGGCTAAGCGACCTAAGAGCTGTGCCACCAAGGCCAGCCTCTCTGGCCAATCTGTGTAGTTCGTCAAAAAAAGTAAATCCAGACAAACCGTCCTACCACTGTCATGTTGCGTAAAGGCTTCAATGCTTTATCCGATTAAACTTAGCTGTTATCTACTTGTACTACGTTATTGTGCTTATTGTACTCATATGTTAATTGTGAATGTAATCACGTAATGTTGTCAAGACTGTACAATGACTCTCTATCTAAAGTAGGGTTACCATGAAAACGGCAAGATATACTAGGAAGAAACACAGAAGATAAACAATTTAGGAACAAAGTTCCTAATAGCAATCTTCTAGGAGATAGGGATTTGAGCAACAGCCCTGTAGTTCTGGGCTCTCAAGAATAAGACTACGGTATCCCCTGCCTGTCGTAGAAGGCGACTAAAGGGGCCTCAGGTTCACTGGGCGACAAGGGTGGGGGCCTTTGTCGTCCGCCAAAGGGGACCCGGGAAGAAGGCGACATCGGCTGGTATCCCGGAGCCCCTCGTCATGCACCGAGGAAATAGGGATAGAAAATAGGGATTTGAGCAAACTGAAAAAAATGTAAGATTAAAATCGTAAGAAAAATATATAACGGAAGTGCTATAGTATATACACGGCGGCCGATAGCCTGACTATTAAGCATGTAGTACAATAGAGAATTATTAACAAGTATTAAATAATTATTTATGTAATTTAATAATGTCGAAAAAAAGAGACTATTTTTTTTTAAATTTACTTAATCGTGTTATTATTTTTTATTTGATTTATTTTAAATGTTATACTCGACTTAAACAACGGTTGTTGTTATTCTGAACTTCAGAAGTTTAACTTCGGAATAACGGTTGTATGAACAAAAACGTCAACGTTAACAAGGTATAAAACATATTCTTGATTTATTAGAACAAATGCTTATTCGTAGTTTATTCCAAAGTTTATCACGTCTTTTTGTAAGGGTTTAGGGTGACATTTAAGAAACGCAGGGTCGTGGTTTAAAACCCACTATTCGAGTATAGACGTGAACTACCTCCTAGTACAAGTTTAAGCTTAGTTAGAATAGTTAACAAGAAGGTCCAATAATATTGATTTAAAAAAATATATTACTAGTATTCTTTTTTTAAGCTACCGTGATACCATGTCCGCGATAACTCATTCATATGGTATCAATAAAATTCGAAATATGTTGAAACGAAATAGTACCAGATAACGCTGCGTACAGAAGTGGAGATCACATAGAATAGAACTAATTGTAAAAGTTTCATTGTTGTAAAGATTTCATTGCGGAAAATTTTAGCGAATAAGTTGGGTATAAATATTTAAAACTGAATCAAACGCTATTACGGACGTGGGCCGTCTTCTTTTTTTGTAGTTATGGTTTTGTAAACAAAAACATTAGAGCCAAATATGGCAAGAGAAATAATAAAAGCTAATGATACAACAGGAGCACAGGATCCTTGTTGGAGATGGCACTTCAAGAAGAAGGAAGAATGATACAATAACCCCTTTTCTTTGCTTTATAACTTCTAAATAACTTATAATAATATTGGTCACAATTCCACCACATAATAAAAGAGGAAACGTAAAGCGATTCGGTCTGATCCGATGATTGTTCACAATAAATTGATTTTTTGACTTGACCACGTCTCATTGATGAATACTGGATGTCATTCGCGCAAAATGTCCCGTTACGATCGACCCGAGAGTTGCCGAGAATTGCCGATAGTACACACGTCTTGGTTATCTTTACAAAGTGTGTACGCGAGAGTGCGGTATATAGAGAACACAAATTTGTGTTTATTGAAGTAGAAAAAAAATACTTCAATTTTGTAAGAATAACGTTTGTACCTAGGATACGTTGTCCTGGGATTTTTTTTACGAGTAAAACCAACAAACATTCTTCCATTCGATTAGGAGGTACCATGTCTTTGACGCAAGGTTCTTTTTCAAGGTAATTTAGGTCCTCCCCTCTCCCCTTCCCACATAGACCTCGATTTTTTTTGACGAACTAACACAGTTGGCCAGAGAAGCTGGCCTTTACTGCTTCACCGAATTGAGAGGTGGCATAGCTCTTAGGTCGCTTAGCCTAAACCTCTATTAGGTAGTAACTTCAACACAAGGGTCCCCCCGGTGAGGGGTAACCTTGGCTTGGACGGTTACTATTTTTACGCGTTAGCAGCCAGATCCGAGGGCGCCCGGTAGGGCCGAACCACGACTCGGTCGGTAGCTATTTTATTGACTCTATTGGGACAATCTAAGCTAAACTAACTTAGATGCCACTTCGGGAAGGGTTAGCGCTGGGAGAAGAAGTGGTCGAAGAAACTCCAGCAACGCTCCTAATCCTATCGAGGAGGTGGTGTTTTCCCATAAAATACTTGTATCGCGCAAGGATTTTTCGCAACCTCCGACGGTCGCGAATGGACACTTTGTATATTTGTAAAGATCTAGCCTGTGCAACGGTGATCACGTCGTCGAGAACATGTCTCGGCCTCTGGGCGACGTGTTATAGACCTCGAGCAAGCGGGGTATCTTTTATAGATTCCTCCCCCCCATGAGACATAAAAAGTAAACCGCCCGGAGGATTTTAGTGAAGAGAACACGGTCCCGTGACTTCCCTCCTCTAATAACAACAAAAAAGGTTAGTCTTTATAATACGACGTCATCACTCACTCATAAAAATACATTATACATTATAATTGAAATTAATTCTCCGTAAACTACAACAAAAACAAACAGCCTTGATCTATCAAACATTAACCGTTATTATTAATATACGATCACAGATTAAACAACAAAGAAATAATTAAACACAGATAAAAACAAGGTGAATAGTGCGGCAAATTACTCGTTTGACTTGAGCGCTTTGCATATTTGGCGCCAATTAGGTAAATTAGCATGCCATATTATTATTTCTTGTCACAAAAATTCTTTTGCTTCTTAGGTTCCTACCTATATATTCCTTCTATCATACTCGACAGTAAAGTTTTAAAGAGGGTCTATCAGTTTAAATACCTTGGTCACATACTGACGCCCGACCTAAAGGATGACCTCGATATTGAACGAGAGCTGAGGGCGCTGTCGGTAAGAGCCAACATGCTGGCCCGCAGATTTGCACGCTGTTCCCTAAATGTTAAGCTCACACTCTTCCGAGCCTTCTGTACAACTTTTTACACGTGCAGTCTGTGGGCGAAGTATACTCAAATATCGTACAGCTCTCTCCGTGTTCAATATAACAACGCGTTCAGGGTTCTGTTGGTGTTGCCCCGCTTCTGTAGTGCATCGGGGATGTTCGCGGATGCACAGATGGCATGCTTTTGCGACAATGCGCAAGAGGAGTGCATCTCTGGTGCAGGGTGTGGACCAGCTCCAACAGCATCCTGAGCATGATTGCTCAAAGGCTTGACTGTGTTTATGTAAACAGATGCCGCGCCGTCTCACATGGGGTAAGGTATTCATAAGCATAGTTAAGCCTTTAGTATAATATTATATTTCTTTATTTTATATTATAATCAAATAGTTATAATAATAATTTTATATTTTTATCTTATAATTTAGTTTAAGGTTGTTATTTGGTAGTTGTTTGAAGTAATGATGAGTCTTAGTTACTTTGAATAAATAAATGAATAATAATAATAATATATAATCAACCAAAAAAATGGTTACGACCTGCCTAAAGCTATATATAAAATAGTTCTCATACCTTGACTACTAATTAGATTGAGGTATTACAGGAAATTTTCTAAAAATCTCATCATAATAGAAAACACTAGCGTGCCCAGCCCGCTTCGTCGGACTAGATTTTGCTTTATTTTATCTAAACAATAAACTTGCATCATTAAATTTTTATTGAACTCTCAGAATATATTAAATTATTCATTTCTCTCCGTATTCATTCTCTTCTCGAGCGGGTGGAGATCATTACCTACATGTACATATCAATAAATACAATATCATTCTTATCATTTACTCGTAGTTATTTGTACTTCAATATGGTTCATAATGACATAAATATACACAACGCATGTGTCATTACAAATTTCGGTTATAAAACCGAAGAGAATAGATATATAGAATATATAGAAAGATATAGAATATCATCATAGTAAATAAAAGTTAGATTTGACAGTTCAAAAAGAGAAGTGCTCCAATCATCACCAAACTCGTCAGGTCAATCTGAAGATTCCCTACAAGTTTCATTGGAAGGATAGGGCGCGAACCGACCGCGCAATGCCACCACTGTGGCTGTGACCGGGATTCCGCGCAGCACACGCTAGCCGTGTGCCCTGCATGGGAGGCGGAGCGACGGATCCTGGTCCAGCAGATCGGGCAAGACCTCTCCCCGCCAGCGACAGTAGCGGCTGCACTGGCGGGGAAATCCAAATGGAAGGCGCTGGTCTCCTTCTGTGAGTCAGTAATGACGCAGAAGGAGACCGCCGATCAGGATCGGGAGAGGGCCGATCCCGCTCGGAGATGGCGCAGGCGGGCCGGGGCAGACCGGCCCGCAACCCTGTAGTTCTGGGCTCTCAAGAATAAGACTACGGTATCCCCTGCCTGTCGTAGGAGGCGACTAAAGGGGCCTCGGGTTCACTGGGCGACAAGGGTGGGGGCCTGAGTCGTCCACCAAAGTGAACCCGGGAAGAAGGCGACATCGGCTGGCCCGTGTCGCCTTGCGCTGCGAGGGCACAGGGGGGGAGGGAGTAACCTCCCCGGGACGTGCTCTCCTTGGGCAGAGTGCAGAGGGGCTCCGGTGCGTTCCACTGGAGATCCCGGAGCCCCTCGTCATGCACCGAGGAAAGGGCCACCGGGGAGGTTTTAGTGGGTAAAAACCCCACATAACCGCCGCCTTCCCCCCAGAAGGCGGGGTATCTTTTTGAAGATTTCCTCCCCGTTAACAAAAAAAAAAAAAAAAAAGGGTATTAATTGGCGATTGCCTGAATCGTCTACCAAAGTGAACCCGGGAAGAAGGCGACATTTGCTGGCCCGTGTCGCCTTCTTCCTGCGAGGGCACAGGGGGGGAGGGAGTAACCTCCCCCCCCGGGACGTGCTCTCCTTGGGCAGAGTGCAGAGGGGCTCCGGTGCGTTCCACTGGAGATCCCGGAGCCCCTCGTCATGCACCGAGGAAAGGGCCACCGGGGAGGTTTTAGTGGGTAAGAACCCCACATAACCGCCGCCTTCCCCAGAAGGCGGGGTATCTTCTTGAAGATTTCCTCCCCGTGAACAAAAAAAAAAAAAAAAAAGGGTATTAATTGGCGATTGCCTGAATCGTCTACCAAAGTGAACCCGGGAAGAAGGCGACATTTGCTGGCCCGTGTCGCCTTCTTCCTGCGAGGGCACAGGGGGGGAGGGAGTAACCTCCCCCCCCGGGACGTGCTCTCCTTGAGCACAGTGCAGAGGGGCTCCGGTGCGTTCCACTGGAGATCCCGGAGCCCCTCGTTATGCGCCGAGGAAATAACCGCCGCCTTCCCCCCAGAAGGCGGGGTATCTTTGTGAAGATTTCCTCCCCGTCAACCAAAAAAAAAAATTGGCAGCTCTCACAATCAATTAATACGAGTAGCTACCGGTATACCTCTTTGTGTCCGTGGGGTCCTAGTGCACACCACATTTTTAATGTGATAACTAAGAAGTTGGTCACCAGAGGGCTGACTTATACCTTGCACAGAGGCTAAGGCCAAGCGACGACGGTTTGGCACAGTTATATTTTTTGTAAATATTTTATAAAATACCTATTATATTGTAAATATTTCTTTTTTTAGTTAGTATTATGTATTGTTTTATATGTATAGTTAAGTTATATTTTCTAGTTTTAGTTATAACAAAATGGTTACATAAATGTAAAATAAAAATAATATATTCCAAGACTAAGTAAGAGTTAATGATACCGTCCATTGGTAGGGGTGCGTATTAATTGTGGTAAACTCGACGTCGAGATACCAACTTTGGGAAATTTGCGATGGTGAAGCCCCCGATCTACGTGAAGATCCAGATAACGTAAGTACCATAACCCATAAAACGATTCTAGATTAATTGCAGTCGGCGGATCAGACGCAGGTATGCTTGGGCAAATACCGGGCTCGTGTAAAGCGACGTTAACGCGAATTTGTTTGTCGGTATGTGTACTTATTCGAGAAGAATCTCATGGAATATTCACAAGTCAATAAAATAAATCAAAATAACAATTTGTTTTTATTGTTTACAAAATCCGCACCAATTAACCTGCCATTGGGTTTTACCAAATTTTGTCATAAAATCTGGGTTTTGCCAAAATATTCTTGTTCTTGTTGTGTTTCTTTTTCTTGACATTAACGGTTAGGAACCGGTTCAAACTAGGTCACACTTGGTACGGAGCTTGCATTAATTTTTATAATAATATCCTTTTTAACCGATTTAAAAAAAGGAATAGTTTTTTTTAATCTTTGGGCACTCATAGCTCCGTCATTTCTGAACCAATTGGTTGATAATTTAACATTAAAAAATGATTTGATGTGGAAAACTAAAGTGAAACTATATAGGGGCCGTCCATAAATAACGTCATCGATTTTTTCAGACTTTAGACCTCCCCCCCTACAATCATCCTATCGTCATTTCTTAATGACCCCCCCCCCCCCTTCTCCCAAACTTGACGTCATAACCAGTTTGACGAAATTAAAACATTGCAGATTTGAGAAAAATAGGGTATTATATGATTAAACCACGTGGTTATAGAATCACTTTTATTATTTTTACTTTGGCAATAATCATTGATAAATATAATATAAAAGTAAAAATAGGGAATAATAATATATAACTCCCCACGGAATTTTCACCCATTCTTTTAAAGTATAAATAAATAATATTATCATATAAATAATAATAAACTATAAATAAATAAATAAGAATGACGTCAACTTCGAAACGCCCTCCTATCATGATAGATATTTACTTTCCCGAGATATTTGATTACCGTCATCCGCAGACCAACCCCCTAATTTAGAATGACGTAATATATGGACGGCCCCATAATATCTTCCTTCTTTTAACCCTACTGGGGTAGATGGAGACAGTTTTCGGTGTGCGTTTATCACCAACCGTACACAAGGCACAATTTTTTAGCAAATGATTTTCTCATGATGATATTTTCTACTTTTAGCAAGTCATTGATAACACGCTGACTAGGATTCGAACTCGCGACCATCAGATAGAAAGATCCAATTTTTTTTTTTAAAAGAAAGATATTTCTATTTTTTTTTTCAGAAAATATTACTAACATTCTTGTTAACCATTCCATCTAAGCTTAAGCTTGTGTCAGGAGATTTTTCACGTTAATAGTTGAATTGTGGATTGGAACCGACGACGACCTTACGATTTGCAGACCGTACCCTAAACCATTAGGCTATTGACGCTTCAATTTTTCAATTCAATTCATTTCGTTAATAAAATAGCTACCGGCCGAGTCGTGGTTCGGCCCTCTCGGGCGCCCTCGGACCGGACTGCTAACGCGTAATAATGGTAACCGTCAAGCCGAGGTTACCCCTCACCGGGGACCCTTGTGTCGAGTTACCATCTAATAGAGGTTCAGGCTAAGCGATCTAAGAGCTGTGCCACCTCTCAAATCCGGTGAAGCAGTAAAGGCCAGCTTCTCTGTGCCAACTGTGATAGTTCTTCAAAAAAAAAAAATTCAATTCAATTCAAAAAAAGTCTATTGTAAGCGAAGTTTTCTTACAACACTGTTATAAGAATGGAATCCAAATCACATATCTATTTTTTTCTATATAGGTAAATACACGATATGTCCCTAATCTATTAGATTCCTTTGGAACTAATTGCCTTATCGGGCGTTAGGGAGGGGTACCCTAGCTCCTAGAATCCGAAGCAGGGCCAGGCTGGGTACTAATGCTTCGACGTCGTCGGGACTTCCCTAATTGCCGGAGAAGTCCCCTTAAGAGGAAGTAGTCCGGTCTTTGCCGGGACCGGCCGGTCGTTGGGGTGCCCTATCGCTGACAAATCCAGGGCACTCCACTTATAACGGCTAATGGCATTCGCGGAAGATTTAGTAGGCAGGCTTCGCCCAGACCGAGTCCCACACATCCCTCCGGGCCCACCCATTGCACCGGAGGACGATCTGTAAAAGGATTCCCACGAGTGAACAAAAAAGAAAGGACCAGAAATCAATTCCGTAACGTTAAAAAAAGCGTAAGATTTTTAGTATCAACCGGTTTAGACTATTGTTAATTGCTATTATTAATAATATATTTTTTTTAAAATAAACGTGTTAAGATAATGTTTTTAAGTAGTCTTTGTTTATTTTTTATCTATAAAAAAAAATCATAATAAAAATGTATACCGAAATAATTATTTTCTTTATACCTCGGATAGCTTCAAGGTAATCCATGAATAAAGAATTCAAGATGCGTATCCTCTCATGATGTCACGCGGAAGTAGGAAGTAGATAGGAATGAAATTCTACGGCGTAATACTTTTCTAACTTCATTGTTAGATACAACATGAAACAACCAACGATTACGACCCTGAGACATTTGGCAGTGATGACGTATATCCAATTTGTACGTTTCTAATACCTATTTTAATTGTCATGCCGCACCATGGGTCTGGAAGAAAGTCTAAAGTAAAATAAAGTTACAGCCTATATATACGTAGCCTGTATAGATATAGACACATTGGACAGGCCTCTGCTTCCCGAAGTGGCACTCAAAGTTGGTTTAATATTCGAATGTCCCTTAGATTATATGTGAAATAGCAACCGACCGAGTCGTGGTTCGACCCTCTCGGGCGCCCTCGGATCGGAATGCTTACGCCTAACATAGTAACCGTCCAACCCAAGGTTACCTCTCACCGGGGGGACCCTTGTGTTAAGTTAATAGCGGTTATTAGTCCACAAAGTTGACCCGGGAAGAAGGCAACATCGGGACACGGGACGTGCTCTCCTTGAGCACAGTGCATAGGGGCTCCGGTGCGTCCCACATAACCGCCGCCTTCCCCCCAGAGGGCGGGGTATCTTTCTGAAGATTTCCTCCCCGTCAAAAAAAAAAGTTAATAGCGATAGAGGTTCAGGCTAGGTGACCTTAGAGCTATGCCACCTCTCAATCCGGTGAAGCAGTCAAGGCCAGCTTCTCTGGCCAATCTGTGTAGTTCGTCTCGAAAAAAAGGACAGGCCTTCCTGTAAAGAGAGTATAAGGGCACAGTCCGCCTGGTCAGATTAACAAATTTCACGTTTTAGAATATGCGTGCAAAACATATGTATCCACATGATGGTTTATGACCGAATTTGTTTATTTGTGTTTTTTCATTGATGCTGGCACCGGAGATCGAACTCAGGTTGATACTATGCAACTTTTTTAATATTTCTTTTTTCTTCAGAAATATTACTAACATTCTTGTTAACCAGTCCAACTAAGCTTAAGCTTGTGCTAGGAGATAGTTCACGTCAATAGTCGAATGGTGGATTCGAACCGACGACGACCTTACTTTCGCAGACCATACCCTAAACCATTAAGCTATTGACGATTTTAAACTAGAGTCGCCTAGACACTGAGCTACCACGGCTCTATGTGCAGTTTTTGAATTGATAATTGATATAACTGTGGTGTATCGGTTTCATAATGAAATGCCAGTGACAAATAGTAGACCATTAGTCGTGTATATTTATCATTGTACCTCTCACCTGTTCAAGATCAGCAGTGAGCCGAGAGCGCCGCGCAGGTCTATATCGCTGATTTCCTTCAAGTAGATAGGCAGAACTATGTAGCACGCTGAACATGGGATACCGGCAATCCCTCGCGCCAGGATCACGGCCCAGGGTTCAAGACTAAGCAGTTTGATTTGCCAGTACGCCTGGGAACAAACGAGTAAACATTTGGTCAATACACTGACACATGATTTTGTAGCCCTAATCTTCTAATATGTATAAAAGAGAAAGTGTGTGGGTATGTTTCATATAGGCACCGAAACGCCTGGACCGATTTCAATGAAACCTTCAGGGTATCTTCGCATTGACCTGACGAGTAATTCTGTAAAGTTTGGTGACGTTCAGAGCACTCCTCTTTTTGAACTGTCAAATCTGCGGCCCGCTTCTCTAGCCAATCTATCAAATCAATAAAAATCGATCACAGGTATAAATGTACTTTACCTCGTGAAATATATATAACTAACTTTAAAAATTTTGACGTTTCCAACACTTTGCAGTGGTCATAATGTACATTTTATGGGCAGGCCCCACCCCTTAGATGTTAGGAGCGTTGCTGGAGTTTCTTCAGCCACTTCTTCTCCCAGCGCCAACGCTTCCCGAAGTGGCACTCAAAGTTAGTTTAGCTTTTGAATGTCTCTTAGATTATCCGTGAAATAGCAACTGACCGAGTCGTGGTTCGGCCCTCTCAGGCGCCCTCGGATCGGCATGCTTACGCGTAACATACTCGTAGTAACCGTCAAGCCGAGGTGCGTAACCTCCTCACCGGGGAACCCTTGTGTCGAGTTACTAGCAATAGAGGTTCAGGCTAGGTGACCTTAGAGCTATGCCACCTCTCAATCCGGTGAAGCAGTCAAGGCCAGCTTCTCTGGCCAATCTGTGTAGTTCGTCACGAAAAAAAAAGGACAGGCCTTCCCTGTAAAGAGAGTATATGGGCACAGTCCGCCTGGTCCAGATAAACAAATTTCACGTTTTAGAATATGCGTGCAAAACATATGTATCCACATGATGGTTTATGACCGAATTTGTTTATTTGTGTTTTTTTCATTGATGCTGGCACCGGAGATCGAACTCGGGTTGATACTATGCAACTTTTTTTTTAAATATTTCTTTTTTTTTCTCCAGAAATATTACTAACATTCTTGTTAACCAGTCCAACTAAGCTTAAGCTTGTGCTAGGAGATAGTTCACGTCAATAGTCGAATGGTGGATTCGAACCGACGACGACCTTACTTTCGCAGACCATACCCTAAACCATTAAGCTATTGACGATTTTAAACTAGAGTCGCCTAGACACTGAGCTACCACGGCTCTATGTCCAGTATTTGAATTGATAATTGATATAACTGTGGTATATCGGTTTCAAAATGAAACCTTCATGGAATCTTCGCATTGACCTGGCGAGTAATTCTGTAAACTTTGGTGACGTTCAGAGTCAGACTCCTCTTTTTGAACTGTCAAATCTGCGGCCCGCTTCTCTAGCCAATCTATCAAATCAATAAAAATCGATCACAGGTATAAATGTACTTTACCACGTGAAATATATATAACTTCACTTTCAAAATTTTGACGTTTCCAACACTTTGCAGTGGTCACAATGTACATTTTATGGGCAGGCCCCACCCCTTAGATGTTAGGAGCGTTGCTGGAGTTTCTTCGGCCACTTCTTTTCCCAGCGCCAACGCTTCCCGAAGTGGCACTCAAAGTTAGTTTAGCTTTTGAATGTCTCTTAGATTATCCGTGAAATAGCAACTGACCGAGTCGTGGTTCGGCCCTCTCGGGCGCCCTCGGATCGGCATGCTTACGCGTAACATACTCGTAGTAACCGTCCAAGCCGAGGTGGGTAACCTCCTCACCGGGGGGACCCTTGTGTAGAGTTACTAGCAATAGAGGTTCAGGCTAAGCGACCTAAGAGCTATGCCACCTCTCAATCCGGTGAAGCAGTAAAGGCCAGCCTCTCTGGCCAATCTGTGTAGTTCGTCATTAAAAAAAAAATGTATATAAGGAAAAATTAAAAGCCATGAAACCCGGGTAAAAAAACATAATTTAAAATATCGCAGTTCTAAGAAGTCTGCAATCCGTATCTCTGATTATCCCTTTGGGTCCAAGGCTTGATTCTTTATCAGTTTTTTCGCCGGGCTAGATTTTGCAATATATTAAATTATTCATTTCTCTCCGTATTCATTCTCTTCTCGAGCGAGTGAAGATCATTACCTACACCCATGTACATATCAGTAAATACAATATCATTGAATGCATTTAGGGATTTATTATACTTCAATATACTCCGTTGTAGTTTAATATAGTTCTTAATGACACAAATACTTGGTGCCCACCGTATGTGTAATACGGTCGGCACCAAGTATTTGAGTACGTTTTTGAGTTCTCTCAACAGCTCGCAATGAAGATTCTTTTTCACGCTTTTCTTGAAGCCGTGATTCACGCTCTTCTTCAGTTTCTATATGTCAACACTTTGGACTGTCAACTAACAATGATTCTGTGACATGATCAGTGAAAGAAAATACAATTTTTCGTAGTAATAATCAATTAAAAAAGCATCGGTAAACGGATACATTCGCGGCGTTATAACTTGTATACTTCAAAATCCTTAATTATTATCTTTGAGCTTCAATATCGTTCACAATTACATAAATATACGCAATGCATGTGTCATTACAAATTTGGGTTATAAAATAATAGAATATCATCATAGAGAGAGAGAGAGAAGTTCTCTGATCGTCACCAAACTTTACACGGTTACTCGTCAGGTCAATCTGAAGATTCCCTAAAAGTTTCATTAGAATCGGTCCAGCCGTTTCGGAATCTATACTATAGATCAAACACACACACATTCTCTTTTATATATACATATATATATATATATATATATATATATATATATATATATATATATATATATATATATATATATATATATATATATATATATATATATATATATATATATATATATATATATATATATATATATATATATATATATATATATATATATATATATATATATATATATATATATATATATATATATATATATATATATATATATATATATATATATATATATATATATATATATATATATATATATATATATATATATATATATATATATATATATATATATATATATATATATATATATATATATATATATATATATATATATATATATATATATATATATATATATATATATATATATATATATATATATATATATATATATATATATATATATATATATATATATATATATATATATATATATATATATATATATATATATATATATATATATATATATATATATATATATATATATATATATATATATATATATATATATATATATATATATATATATATATATATATATATATATATATATATATATATATATATATATATATATATATATATATATATATATATATATATATATATATATATATATATATATATATATATATATATATATATATATATATATATATATATATATATATATATATATATATATATATATATATATATATATATATATATATATATATATATATATATATATATATATATATATATATATATATATATATATATATATATATATATATATATATATATATATATATATATATATATATATATATATATATATATATATATATATATATATATATATATATATATATATATATATATATATATATATATATATATATATATATATATATATATATATATATATATATATATATATATATATATATATATATATATATATATATATATATATATATATATATATATATATATATATATATATATATATATATATATATATATATATATATATATATATATATATATATATATATATATATATATATATATATATATATATATATATATATATATATATATATATATATATATATATATATATATATATATATATATATATATATATATATATATATATATATATATATATATATATATATATATATATATATATATATATATATATATATATATATATATATATATATATATATATATATATATATATATATATATATATATATATATATATATATATATATATATATATATATATATATATATATATATATATATATATATATATATATATATATATATATATATATATATATATATATATATATATATATATATATATATATATATATATATATATATATATATATATATATATATATATATATATATATATATATATATATATATATATATATATATATATATATATATATATATATATATATATATATATATATATATATATATATATATATATATATATATATATATATATATATATATATATACTCTTTCCAAAAAAATCCAAATTCTGTTGATCGTTACCATTTTTTTGACGAGGGAAATCTTCAAGAAGATACCTCATAAAAATCCGACATAACCCTTATTATGTGGGATTTTTACCCACTAAAACTCCCACGGTGGCCCTTCCTTGGTGCATGGTGACGGGCTCCGGGATCTCGACCGGAGCCCCTCTACACTGTGCGAAGAGCACGTCCCGGGGGCGGATGGTTAATTCCTCCCCCCATGAGCCCTCGCAGTGCAAGGCGACACGGGCCAGCCGATGTCGACTTCATCTTGGCTATGGCGGACGACTAATTGAGACTAGACGACCCTTGTCAACCAGTGAATCCGAGGCCCCTTTTAGTCGCCTTTTACGACAGGCAGGGGATACCGTAGTCTTATTTTACGAGCCCAGCAATACAGGACTGATCGTTACCACATTTAACCCGTTAGTTAGTGAAGATTTCATTTTTTTTTAAAGAAAGCTAGTAATATTTCTTTTTTTTTTTTTGAGAAATATTACTAACTATCTTGTTAACCATTCCAACTAAGCTTAAGCTTGTGCTAGGACATGGTTCACGGCAATAGTCGAATGGTGGATTCGAACCCACGACCTTCCGATTCGCAGGCCGTACCCTAAACCATTAAGCTATTGACGCTTCAATTCTTCATTAAAATCGTGCATACATAATTTGCCTTACACATAGTTCCGAATTAATATTAAAATTATTGATTTATAATATTAGTTCTTAAGACATCAAACCGAATCAATGTTAAACGCTATTACGCGCGGACGCTTTGTATTTCCGAAGGCGAAGAAATTAAGAAATGGAATTAATCAGAACCCAACCAAACTACACATTTAAAACAATGTGAGTTGCGAGCCCACCATACGATATAAATTATAATTAGTAACTAGGTAGTAGGATAAGAACTTAAGCTAGCATTTATAAAAAAAGCGTAGATAGTAATAAGACATACGAGTGTGTAATAAAAATAAGATTAGAAATAAGAAAATGATAGAAATAATAAGAAATAATTATAAGAAAAGAGAAAGTAAAAGAAATGTACATTAACAGTAGAAATAAATTGTATAATAATAATAAGTAGAAGTAGAAATAAATTGTATAATGTTAGATTGTAATACATATAAATACTAACTAACAAGAATGATGAAAGGATGAGAGGAAAGGCATGGGAGAAAAACTGCCCTATACTTCAGCCCTGTAGTTCTGGGCTCTCAAAATAAGACTACGGTATCCCCTGCCTGTCGTACAAGGCGACTAAAAGGGGCCTCGGGTTCACTGGGCGACAAGGGTGGGGGCCTGCGTCGTCCACCAAAGTGGACCCGGGAAGAAGGCGACATCGGCTGGCCCGTGTCGCCTTTCGCTGCGAGGGCACAGGGGAGGAGGGAGTAACCTCCCCCCGGGACGTGCTCTCCTTGAGCACAGTGCAGAGGGGCTCCGGTGCGTTCCACGTGAGATCCCGGAGCCCCTCGTCATGCACCGAGGAAAGGGCCACCGGGGAGGTTTTAGTGGGTAAGATCCCCACATAACCGCCGCCTTCCCCCCAGAAGGCGAGGTATCTTTGTGAAGATTTCCTCCCCGTCAACAAAAAAAGGCATACTATACTTAGATTAAAAAGGACAAGGGGCAATAAAACTCTGAATTTAAAATATAAGCCAGTAGTTATGCCTTTTGTTACAAAAAAAAAACCTAACCAAACTCTCATCAAACTACCCTTAAAGTTCACCCTTTCCTATAAAAATGAATCATCGAAATCGGTTGGCGTGATATTAAGTTATACGTCCATTTGTCGCATTTGTTCTCATGGATACCATTGGCACAACTGCACCAAATTGGACCACACGGGAAGCACCAGACATATAAAAGAAAAAGAATCATCAATATCGGTACACTAAGTCGGAAGTTCTGGGGTAACAAATATAAAAACATTCTCCATTTTTGGAGTCGGTTAAAAATTAACAAATGTCGACCACTGAGATGCCAATGAACGTAATTTTTGTACACGATTAATTGAGCAGACTCGATGCGCTGTTGCTATAAAGAAACTTTTTAAAGACTTCACGTAGATTTGAGGCTAAGCGCGAATCTGGCCGAGATAATTTAGCATATATTATATTTAATTTGATATCCGTAATATGACGCGTGGACTTAATTGGTCTTCAACCAAGGTCGGTTGTTAAATACATTGATGCATGCATCTCATTTACATCAGCTTATATTTTTTTTGTTTAAAACAAAACACTAGCTTCCAATCCAATTACGGGACGGGACATCTGTATTTATTATAACAGACATTTTAAAAACATATTTGTGAAGCTATGCAAGCTTCAATATTTTTTTATGTGTATTCTTCCTTCACATCAGTTCGTTTCCCTTTTTTTTGTTTACGGGGAGGTAATCTTCAAAAAGATAACGCGCCTTCTGGGGAGAAAGCGGCGGTTGTGTGGGGTTTGTACCCACTAAAACCTCCCCGGTGACCCTTTCCTCGGTGCATGACGAGGGGCTCCGGGATCTCCAGTGGAACGCACCGGAGCCCCTCTGCAATGTGTTCAAAGAGAGCTCGTTATTCCCTCCCCTGTGCCCTCACATTGCCTTCTTTCGCCTTGCACTTCAAGGCGACTCGGGCCAGCCGATGTCGCCTTCTTCCCGGTCCACCATAGTGGATGACAAAGGTCATTTCAATTCATTCATTCATATTAATTATTTAATTAAAAACCTTTACAAAATAACCAATTGAACAACCATAGTGAAGTTTGAAGTGCATTACGTTCATTCTTTTCTAAATTCAAACATCTCTCAAAAATTTGTAATATCTCAAAATATTCCTAGAAGTAAGTATTCGTTAAGTCGCCGATTTTGCGTGACTCACACTCTGCTAAGCATTTGCTCAGCATAAGCCCAGCAAACGACTAGATTTCAATGCAGATTTAACTAGTAAGCTAAGTCGGAGCGAAGTACGGTCGAGGTACGGAATATACGGTAAATTATAAACGATGTATATTATTATAAAAATAGAAATCTCTGGAACGGCTGGGCCGATTTTGATGGGACTTTCACTGGCAGATAGCTGATGTAGTAAGAAGTAACTTAGGCCATTTTATTGTACAACGTCCAGCAACGCCGGCGGAATCAGCTAGTATATAAATGTAATCAAAAAATCAATCAAAAGTATCTATTTAATTTTTTTGGTTTTTTCTTTTTTACTGAAAAGTAATGCCGAAAATAGAACCTTCTCCTTTTCGAAGACTAAGTTAAAACTGACTTTCATAAAAGCGTTCTCTAAATAGGAATCTCTAAATTATTTTTTTTCGATTACAAAAAGGTCTATGAATGGAACTTCTATTATAGAATTTGAAGGGCACATTTGTCCGTGTCCGTGACTACATCGATTATGCAGATGCGTTTCGTACGCATAGCGAAACGGTCAAGGGCTAGTGGCCTTAATTTATTGGTCTCTATTTTTAGTTTTATGTTGTTTACAGAAATTCTAAACACATCGCATTTATTTTTTTTTGTAAATAGAACTAAGTTAGTCGTACGTAGGTCGCTTAGGATGAACCTCTTTAGTCTAAAGTAAAACATCTCAGCTCCATCTATGAGTATGTATTTATATATATTTCTATGTATAATATACACAATATACATGCAAAATATATACACGATTGTTCAAGAGAAAATACGCGCGAGCACTGCTCTCTCCTACAATGCGATACAGGCAAAAGGCCTGTCTAGTCTTAGATATACGAATCGTAACCCTCTCTCTCTCTCTCTATCGTCCCTAACTTATATCTTCCTCTCAACTACCTTTAGCCCGATCACACTTTTCGTAACACGGAATGTGTTTCATTAATAAAAGAGCAGATTTCTCTACAGTGACGTCATAGGTGTCATAATATTACCAGATAGCAATAAAGTAGTCAATTTATTTGCAACACTTATTATTTCCGGTAACATTTTTGTTGATTCTAATAATTATTCCTTGAATTCATCATTCACCTTGATGTCATCACTTCCTTGCCACTCAAGGCTCATAATATTTAAATATTTTTTTTATAAAAACAATTATTTTCGATTAAATCGATTATTTTGCCACTTCAACTCCAGTAGTTGTCGAAAACCCTACATACGAATAAAGAACCGCGATAACTCTTTTTTTAATGACGAACTACACAGATTGACCAGAGAAGCTGACCTTAACTGCTTCACCGGATTGAGAGGTGGCAAAGCTTAGGTCGCTTAGCCTGGACGTCTTTCGCTGTTAACTCGACACAAGGGTTCCCTCGGTGAGGACTGTTACACTGTTACGCGTGAGCATTCCGAGGGCGCCCGAGAGGGCCGAACCACTACTCGGTCGTTAGCGGTAGACAACTCAGATTGAAATTTATGAAGCGAAGATGGCGTCGGCGGGCCGGTTGTATGCATTAGTTCTGGGCTAGTAGAATACGAATATGGTATTTCCAGCCTGTCGTAGAAGGCGACTAAAATGGGCCTCGGATTTACTGGGCGACAAGGGTCGCGCCAAGGAGGCTTTTGTCGTCCACCGGAGTGGACCCGGGAAGAAGGCGATATCGGCTGGCCCGTGTCGCCTTGCTACTGCCAGGGCGAAGGGAGAAAGGGATTAACGTCCCCCCCCCCCCGGACGTGCTCTCGGAGAACACAGTGCAGATGGGCTCCGGTGCATTCCACTGGAGGTCCCGGAGCCCCTCACCATGTACCAAACTTGAGCCTGCTTAGTGAAATCTCAGCATTAGAATTTATAGTCCTTCGCGTTGAGATTTAACTGAGTGCATACTTAGACCTATCTCTGTAACCATCGAAAGTGTTTAACCCAAGATTAATATACGTAGAAGATTAAAGTGAAAAATAAATAAAATACTTGAACGCTACAAGGTCCTGTGTACGTACTTAGACAAATCAAAGATAAGTTGGAAAATTATGAACTTGATATTTTTTGATTATGTACAAAAAAATCACTCGTTAAAATTTCGACACAAATTACGAGTAATACTTAAATAATATTAAGTCATAAATGTTTACTTTACAGTGTAAAAAACCGTGATAACTTTTGTATCAAAATACTTATTTCAATAGCCGTAATAGTTAATTTATAAATGACAATTTACTATATTTATTTTATCTTGTACATTAAGAGTCTTACAAATAAACGTGGTATAAAGATAAACTTAGGAAAAAATTAAAAATAAGCAAAATTTGTACTAATAAACCAAGAATACGTAATACCTGGTATAACGTTGACGTTTTTGTTCATACACATCGTTATTCCGAAGTTATAACGACGTACACCCTTGTTTAAGTCCAGTATAACATTTAAAATACCACGATTTGTGTTTGTGTTCGCTTATTTATATTAACTTTTTGTGGAATTAAGGGCAATGGAGGAAGTAGAAACAGTAAATGACTTAATAAATATCATTCAGAGTCCAAAAAAAGTAAAAATATTTATTAGATGGGAAAACCTTTTTGATTTATATGTCGATGATTAGTTTCGATTAAAATATCGGTTTTCTAAAAGTGGTATAATATTTCTAGACAATTTATTTGAAAGATCTCTTACTATGGACAAGCGTGGAAGTGGATTATCTTCTATCTATATATAGAGTATAGAATATTTTTATAACCGCCACACATTGACAAATACATTACTACACTACTACATAGACTGCAATTATTTTTTTAGTATAGTTTCTCATTGATTGCGCTGTTGCCAACTCGTGCATTTTGACGTAAAGGGAAGAATAGATAAACCATAGTTATTCCGGATTTATTTGTGGTAAACTATTCTTGGATTATTCTTAATTTATTCCTGGTTTAACTAAACTTAGTTTAAGGGTGGAATAAATATGTTATAACTCCTTTTTATTTGTAAGACTGTAAATCTATAATTACCTCATAATGCACAGATGTATTTATTTACAAGGAATAAGCCTTATTTATATTTTTATCTTTATTTATATTTACAACTGACTTCAAAAAAGGTCTCAATTCGTCTGTATGTTGTAAAGGATGTACTTTAATAGTAGTTTGATGAAAGTTTAGTTACCATCTACGATAATTCGTAAATACAAAAAGGACGTCCGCGCATAAAATCGTTTAACGATTGATTCTGTTTTTGTTTTTAAGTTCGCGTAAAATACATGTATTTCGAGTTAGCGATGTATAAATTGTTGGCTTTGATTTCAGTCTGGTGTATCGCGAT
Source organism: Meandrusa payeni (assembly GCA_029286785.1). Classification (NCBI taxonomy): domain Eukaryota; kingdom Metazoa; phylum Arthropoda; class Insecta; order Lepidoptera; family Papilionidae; genus Meandrusa; species Meandrusa payeni. The sequence continues at coordinate 2,713,596 of JAGSMX010000021.1, forward strand.
GGGCTCAGCCCAAAAATGTACATTTAAAAAAAAAGAATGTTAACAATTTTTTTTTCTTAGAAATATAAATAACATTCTTGATTCCATTTTTCTCATTTCTACCATTCCAACTAAGCTAAAGCGTGCTAGGATGGTTCGCGTCAATTGTCAAATGGTGGATTCGAATCTACGACCTTACGATTCGAGACCGTACCCTAAACCATTAAGCTATTGAAGCAAGAATTATTAAGAGAAAAATTATATATTTAAGTATAGTAATATAAGTATAAATCTACTTACTATAAGAGACAACGTTGTGATCAGCGTCATGACTTTCCTGCCGAACCTGTCAGTTAAGTACCCCATTGGCGCTCCGAAGATTATGGCGGTGATGTACGTCACTGAAGTGACCCAAGATACGTCGGTGCTGGTGAACGGCTCCGGGGAAGGACCCTCGGGCGACTGCAGCACCGAGAGCATTGGCGATAGCCACCCTTGTACCATTCCGAAGCTCAACAGCGGAATCGTAACTGGAAAAAAAACGACATAAATTAGAGGGAGGTAACAAGTATACGACAAGTAACCGACTTCAAATGGATAAAAAACATTAAACGCTATTACGCGCCGACGCCCTCTTTGTATTTCCGAATGATTGTCTCTCTCTAGTGTCGGTCCCTCATGTCTGAGGATCGTGGTCACCATCAGGGTTGCATCTGGAGCGGATGATTTGCTTCCACCGGCTTCTGTCCAGTGCGTCTCTTACAGCACTGTAAAATTTGGAGGACGACGAGTCTTTTACTTGATCGGACCACCTTGTTGGGGGACCACCTTGTTGGGGAACGGCCGCGAGATCTTTTTCCTTTTTCGAATGATTGTGTGATTTATGTTTACATTTTTTTTTTTTGTTGACGGGGAGGAAATCTTCAGAAAGATACCCCGCCTTCTGGGGGGAAGGCGGCGGTTATGTGGGGTTCTTACCCACTAAAACCTCCCCGGTGGCCCTTTCCTAGGTGCATGACGAGGGGCTCCGGGATCTCCAGTGGAACGCACCGGAGCCCCTCTGCACTGTGCTCAAGAAGAGCACGTCCCGGGGGGGGAGGTTACTCCCTCCCCCCTTGTGCCCTCGCAGCGCAAGGCGACACGAGCCAGCCGATGTCGCCTTCTTCCCGGGTCCACTTTGGTGGACGACTCAGCCCCCACCCTTGTCGCCCAGTGAACCCGAGGCCCCTTTTAGTCGCCTTGTACGACAGGCAGGGGATACCGTAGTCTTATTCTTGAGAGCCCAGAACTACAGGGCTGAAGAACATAACCAATCTTTCCTCATTCTTGAAGTACGTCCTTTTAAATAGAAAATGAATCAATGAAATCGGTTGGAATTATTGAGTGAGATGAGTTATTCGACAGTTTGTCGCGCACATACTTGATGCAGATTTAAGACATATGGTTTTCTCGTGGATGGTTTTTTCAGAAATGGATCAAATTGGAATGGAATACAATGCGCTTCCTAATAGTGAAAAGGCGAGAAGAGGGATCTTTCAACCAACCGTTTTACTTTGTTTAACTTTTTTTTAAAAAACGGTAGCCTGCCAGACTTACCATTTTTTTTATTTCTTAAGTACAAACAAATCAATCAAATAAACTTTACTGGACGTATGGTGTTGGCATACCACCTGTTAAATAAGCTTATTAATTCATCTTATTAGTATAGCACAATGAAACGATAATTTCATAAAAAATATATTGCTGTTTTTTTAAACACATGATTTTTTTTAAATCAGGATCGATTTTTTTTCCGTTCCATCATCAAAGATGTAATGAGTAATATCGTCTGTCTTCAATTTCGGAAGCGGTCTCTTAATACCCTGTATGTAGCTAAATTTTTACGTCAGCCGTGTGGTACACAATCCTTGCGCGATCTAAGTATTTTATGGGGAAGCCCCATCCCCTAGATGGGATTAGGAGCGTTGCTGGAGTATATTCGGCCACTTCTTCCCCCAGCGCCAGCGCTTCCCGAATTAGCACTCAAAATTAGTTTAACTTAAATTGTCCCATTTAGTTTACCGACCAAGTCGTGGTACGGCCCTCTCGGGCGCCCTCTCGGATAGGAATGCTCTTGCGTAACATAGTAACCGTCCAAGCCGAGATTACCCCTCACCGGGGGGATCCCTGTGTCGAGTTACTAGCTAAAAGAGGTTCAGGCTAAGCGACCTAAGAGCTATGCCACCTCTCAATCGGGTGAAGCAGTAAAGGCCAGCCTCTCTGGCCAACTGTGTAGTTTATCAACTTAAACTGTACAGAAAATTATTTGTATAATGGAACCGAGCATGAAATGCCATCGTATCCATCCATAATAGCTCATAATCGGTTATAATGGGCCATAACGAGTCGCGAGCTCGTCACGTAACAATAAAAACGATTGTCACAGAAGATCACTAAGGACTAACGTAATACAAATAATTATACTTAATCTAACTTTTATCACTAATTAGATGATTCCATAGAAATGAAAATCTCACGATTGTATAAAGCATGCGAAATGCATGAATTTAAAATATCTACCTATAAAACAATTTATGAATGATCTATAGCAGTGATTCTCAACCACTGTGCCGCGGCACTTTTGTGTGCCGCCAAATTTTGCAAATATATAATAATGTTATTATTATTAAATTATATCATTTAAAAAGAAAAATATTTTTAATATTTATATTATTGTTTCATATATTTAAAATTTTTGTCATAAACTATTTATGCAGTGTGTTGTAGTAATAATTTTTATCTCTTTGTTTGTCGTTAAATATGTGCCGCAACAAAAAAAGGTTGAGAATCACTGATCTATAGTCAGATAGTCCGATCCAAAATAGTTTTTAACAAAAAGGGAGAAAAATCTCAATTCCATAAAAATATATTTTTTTTTTTTTATGCCTGTAAACTAGCGCTTGACCATGATCCCACCTTGTGTTAAGTGGTGATATAGTCGAAAGATGGTACGCGCTAGTTTAATAAGTGCCTATTCACTCTACTATTGAAGGCTCCCAGGTCCTACTTGGACGGAAAGACTGACGCCGGCAACTTATTCCACTCCTTTGCTGTACGCACGATGAACGATGATAAATTTATAGTATATCTACATATAGGGTGTTTCATATGACAGCCTCGACTTAAATTAAAATAGTCTTCGGACTCTGATTCGCCATGCTGTAATAAAAATCCCAGGTGTCTGGGCGCAAGGCGCTCGGACGTTAAATTCGTGACAACATATCCTAGGTACGACGTTGTTCCAACAAAATTGAAGTATTTTTTTCTACTTCACTGAGCACAAATTTGCGTTCTCTATCTCTCTCATACCGCGCTCTTGCTTACACACTTTGAACTATCGGCAATTCTCGAGAACTCTCGGCTCGAGCGTAACGGGACTTTTTGCGCGAATGACATGCAGACTGATTTAAGACGTTGTCACGTCAAAACAATAATATCCAAAAAAGACTAAATTGAAATGGGGCCTTGTGGCGGAATACCCAGACAAAACTTAACCTACTAGCTAGTGCGCCTTACCATTCAGGACTGCACTTCCACTTAACATCAGGTGGGATCGTGTACACTTGCTTAGATAGTATAAAAAGAAAACTTATGAGATAACATAAAAAAACAAATATGGAGAGGGCTATAGGAGATCAAATTAGGAATGAGGAGATCCGTACGAACGAAGGTAACCGACATAGCTCGCCGGATAAGCAAGTTGAAGTGGCAATGGGCAGGGCACATAGCGCGTAGAACAGATGGCCAATGGGGCGGAAAAGTTCTCGATTGGATACCACGGACCAGCAAGCGTAGCAAAGTGGTCTGATGACCTCATAAAAGTCGCAGGACGCAGCTGAATGCGGGCCGCTTACAACCGGTCCTTTTGGAAATCGTTGGGGGAGGCCTATGTCCAGCAGTGGATGTTTTGCGGCTGAAATGATGGTCATGATGATGATGAGAACTTTTTTTGAAGTAGGTTTTAAATCAAAGAAACTCGGCATTTGTTCTGCTTCTGTACAAACATTTGTTGAATCGATGTAGGTACATAAATCAGCTTTAATATGATACACGGTAATATTTACCGTTCGTGCGTGTCGAATATCAATAGATAAGTGAGTCAAGAAAGTTGGGAACCCGTTTTCGATTCTTTAACAAATTATCTCGACGCAAATCCTAGGTGACGACTTTCACCTAAATAGTTATGCCAGCAGCATGTAAATATTGTCGAGTCGGCTACAAAGACGCCATTTTGGATGCCGCGCTCTTTCCAATCCAGATTGAGTCGCGATTCGAGTTTTGTTATTGCGACCAGTTCAATTGCGCGCCAATCTTTTTATAGAATGCAAAACTACGTATTGCACACACGAGATATCAATACAAAGTCTATAACTTTTAAACAGATAAAAAATATCTACCGTATTAAAGTGCAGATTAAAAATAATAAAACAGGTAATGGTGAATATATAAATAAAAACAAAAATAATTATTGGACAAAATTCCTATTAAAAATGTTTTTAATTAATAACAATTCAAATATTTTCTTTATCAAATAACTTATAATTAAAAAAAACAATCATTATTCCAAATGATTTTAGATATTTCTTTAGAGTTCAAGGTCATTTGTCAACAAAATTAATATGGGACATAATTTTAAAACAAAATAAAATTGAAATCTTTTTTATTCGCAAACACCATCAGAAGACCAAAGTCTTCAACCAATCCGTCCTCCCAGCTATTACCTATGGTGTAGTCTTGGACTCTGCACGCCTTGGTCACAAACTTAAAGTTATGCTTGAAAAGTCAGCAAGTTATCAGCATAATGCATGTTATCTCGAGAGTTTGGTCGGTGAGGGCAGGACATTACTCGTCCTTCGTTCCCACAAGTAAAACAAAGTGGGGTAAGGGAATTCTTGTAATGGTGCATGGTTGGAGATACGCAGGCCGCCCTCCGTCCAGATGGACCGACGACCTTATTATGATAGCTGGAAGTGACTGGATATGAAAAGCGGAGAATCGTATATGGTGGAAGGTAATGTAGGTAAGTATAGTGGATTGTGAAGTGGTAGTGGAATGTATTCATAAAAAGTTATAATTTAAAGTGTTTACTTATTTGAAAAACATCAATTCAAACTTGTTAATAATATTTTTTCTTTATTTTTCCTTGTAACACCAGTTCTGAGACCGCGCATCAATTGTTATTATCGTATTAAATCGTTTTTGTATTGCAATATTAGTCGATTATTTTTAAAAGGTTTTTTGTATAAGACAAAACGACAACAAGAGTCTTGACCGTAAGCCGATTGAAGGATGGTTAGTTCCTTGATGTGCCTTTGCTCTCAGTTAACCTCGAGTCACAGTGCCCGATACGCCGAGATTAAGGACCCAAGCTAAAGTTCCCAATCGTTTTAGCTTAGATTTTCCCAATAGATTTTTGTTAATAAAATAGCTACCGACCGAGTCGTGGTTCGGCCCTCTCGGGCGCCCTCGGATCGGACTGCTAACGCGTAATAATGGTAACCGTCCAAGCCGAGGTTACCCCTCACCGGGGGGACCCTTGTGTCGAGTTACCACCTAATAGAGATTCAGGCTAAGCGATCTAAGAGCTGTGCCACCTCTCAAATCCGGTGAAGCAGTAAAGGCCAGCTTCTCTGTGCCAACTTTGTTAGTTCGTCAAAAAAAAATCCCTATCGTCTCCAACTTTCCGTGTGATTCATCAGAGTTTTTGAAGTGATAACTTCTTTAGTTGCGTTGAGCACGTTTTGATAAGAAAATCTTATGGGACACTGACGTGCTAATGTTGTATTTATCAACCTACTTCATAAAGGAGGAGGTTCACCATTCTTCTGTGATTTTTTTCCTGTTTGTTACCTCATAACGTTCGACTAGATGGACTGATTTCAATGATTCTTTTTTTTAGTTGAATCCAATTGTGGTCCCATTTCTGACCATGGGGACCATGAAAAAATTATATAAGTCTTAATTTGTATTAAGTACATGCGTCACCTTGAACATAGCTCGGCATTTCTTTAGAGAATTGAAATATTCGAATTATAATAATATCCCTCTCCCGCTCTCTCGAAAATAAAATTTAACGTGCCCAAGAAATCAGCGCGCTATCATTTATTTATTTTTATTTATTTATTTATTAAACAGAACTTACAGCACCATTACAGCTAAACCAATTCGGTGCTGTAGTCAACACAAATAATCAATCAAAATAATAACAATACAATAATAGTCACAACATAAAAATCATCACAACATCACAACATAAATAATTTAACACAAGTGACAACTCAAACTTTCATCATTTCGATGTATCTATAAGCAGCCTCTGTGAACCGCGGCTGGTCACAATGAAATATATCAATATGCTGTGAGAGAAAATTGACAATCCTAACAGCGCGCGACATGGGAGCATTCGTGGACAGGTTGGTCCTGGAATCATATTCCTATCCATCTCCCTTTGGCATCTTCCAACTAGTAAGAGAGTCACTTGTTATCTCTTCTCTTATGAAAGTGTACACTGTCACTGCATACTACACGGCAGCTATACGATATACTCGGTTTGACATAGGAGTGCACGATATATATCGATATTACATAAAAAATCGATATATGGACGCGATATATCGCTTCAATCCGATACTATCGAATCATCTTATACCGATATATTTCATCTGATATACGAAATATCGTAAGAAAGTAAATTAAAAAGCATTCCATTCTTTCTCTTATTTGTGGTTGACAACTTGAATAAAATAAAACCCTTACTTGCGCTGACCTCACGACGAGTGTAGTGTTAATATATTACTACACTCCTACTCTTCACGATGGCAGGACTCGTATTATTTATATATAATACGAGTAATAGATATAAATAATATGTATTTTTATGTAATAATATGTATACATAGTTACAATTTTATTTGGATTTATAACAAAGGTATACATATTGAGAACTTAAGGTCAATACATAAAGCAAAAAGAGTAAATTTCCAACTATCGTCAAAATTCATTTATGTGGCGCGCTGGTCACACTCTCAATAAATATTCGAAAAGGACAGAAGTAGACATATTGAATACAATAATACAACTGTAGCAATAAGACGGACATTGTATCGAAATTTCTTTAATTGGAAAATTGTTAGCAGGTTTCTTTATTATTATTGTTCTTGCTCACACAATAAAATAATTTTAAAGTTGTTCGTATTCGCGAAGATCTGTTATTGGCAGTCTGTTTCTTAATTATTACTGTATCGTTTTTGTAAATTTTATTTAATAGAAAATTTATTTATTATAAATAATTATAATAAATCCTTAAAATAATTATAAATAATTTCAAAGTCCTAGGAGATAACGTATATAATAGCAATAGTTTGGACACAGCAGACCAGGGAGTGACCTCTCACTGCCGGCTGTGGTTCGTTCCATGGTCGGTAGCGAGGCGTCATGGGATGCGGTAGACCGATTCTGCGACTCTATTATGTCGCAGAAACGGGAGACCGAACGCCTAAGGTAGCGGGTGCCTAGGAGGCAAGATGCGGTCGAAGTGGGAGAGGGTTCCCACAGGGAACGGCGGCGCGTTTGTATTCGACGCGCCGCATTGTAGTAATTGTCTCAGGGGGGCTTCTCACCCCTCTTAGGTAGGGCCCGGAGTACGGGCACGGCCGGGGGTTGCGGAAGAACTGTGGGATGTTATCCCGTGACCCCAACATACATGGTCGTATGGGGGAATACCGTGTGAAGATTTTTAGTCGGTTGGAGCCCGACACTACCGCCGTCGCCGGACCTTATGGCTTCGGGGTGTGCATCCGCATTTTGTTACACACGTAAAAAAAAAACAGCAGACCAGCCAAACAGTTAATGGATATAATATATATTTATTTATTATTATTTATGATATTTAATTGTCTGTCATGTACAATTTATTTCAGTTAGCTAGCGTCTTTATCTTCCGCGATATTCAAACTTTCTTAACCGACCCTTTATTTCTCCTTACGAATGTAGTTAGTGAAGAAAGTTTATTATATATTTAGTAAGTGACATTATTCTGCTTATCCTATCGCTAAGAGCGATGTATTCCAGATAACTTTTGAATGGACAAAAATTTGTGTCTCAAGCTTTTCTTGAAGTCTCAAGACGGAATGCATAAGACCGGCTATATGCCTAGAAAAAAGGCAACCTACACATTTTTAATAAATAATTTAAACGAAAAAGGTTATCTTACCTACTTACTTAGATAATGCAGTATTTTTCATTACAGCCCTGTAGTTTTGGGCTCTCAAGAATAAGACTACGGTATCCCCTGCCTGTCGTACAAGGCGACTAAAAGGGGCCTCGGGTTCAATGGGCGACAAAGGTGGGGGCCTTTGTCGTCCGCTAAAGTGGACCCGGGAAGAAGGCGACATCGGCTGGCCCGTGTAGCCTTGCACTGCGAGGGCACAGGAGAATACAGTGCAGAGGGGCCTAATGGTGTAGGGTACGGTCTGCAAACCGTAAAGTCGTGGATTCCAATCCACTATTCGACTATTGACGTGAACCATCTCATTGCACAAGCTTAAGCTTAGTTGGAATTGTTAGTAAGAATGTTAGTAATATTTATGGAATAAAAGAAATATTGCCGGCTTTCTTTTTAAAATAGATACATATATATATATATATATATATATAAATATATATATATATATATATATAAAGATATGGAGTGGAGATAGACGTGTGCAAGGTTATGTAGGAGATTGTTAGTTACCAAATTTTTTTATTGTGGACCTGGGAAGAAGACGACATTGGCTGGCCCGTGTCGCCTTGCGCTGCTTGGTCACAGGGGGGAGGGAATAACCTCCCCCCGGGACGTGCTCTCCTAAAGTACAGTGCAGAGGGGCTCCGGTGCGTTCCACTGGAGATCCCGGAGCCCCTCGTCATGCACCGAGGAAAATGCCACCGGGGAGGTTTTAGTGGGTAAAAACCCCACATAACCGCCGCCTCCCAGAAGGCGGGGTATCTTTTTGAAGATTTCCTCCCCGTTAACAAAAAAAAAAAGAATTTTTATTAAATTTTATTTCTATTTCAATTTTAGTACTTAGTGCCGCCAACTCGCAAGTCGGAACACTAAGTACTAAAATTTAATTTTAAATAAACTTTAATGAAAAATACTGTATTATCCTTTTTCGTTTAAGTTTATGTTTTTAATGAATAATAAATAAATTAATAAAAATATTTTATTTTAAGGATATTTAATTGTCTATGATGCACAATTTATTTCAGCTAACGTCTTTTATCTTCCGAGATATTCAAACATTATTAACCGAGTGTAGTTAGTGCAGAAAGTTTATTATATAAGTAAGTGACATTATTCTCTCATGAATGTAATATTATTTTATGTGCAATGAGAAGTCCTATCGCTGAGAGCGATGTATTCCAGATAACTTTTGGTTGGACAAAATTTGTGTCTCGAATTAAATTATAATGAAATGGGTCTAACGACGCGGTTAAACAATCAATCTCTTAAAACATCAAACTTATTAATAATATCATTAAAAGGTGATTTGATTAAGCGGCGCAGTCATTTGTTATCATTATAAAATCATTTACCCGTTAACGATACACGTATTTTTATCAAACACTCATTTTCTTACACAAATTGATCTTAACGATATTTGTACTTGCAATCTCAATCGGAAATCGAATTGTTAATGTACAATTACGATAGTATAGTGGGTTCAGTTAATTTACCTGATGGCCACGTTACGGGACTTTACAATTACTCGCCAAGACAACTAAAAATAGATACCCCGCCTTCTGAGAGGAAGGCGGCGGTTATGTGGGGGTTTTTCCCACTAAAACCGCCCCGGTAGCCCTTTCGGTGCAGGACGAGGGGCTCCGGGATCTCCAGACGAACGCACCGGAGCCCCTCTGCACTGTACTCAAGGAGAGCACGTCCCGGAGAGGTTATTCTCTCTTCCCTGTGCCCTCGCAGTGCAAGGCGACACGGGCCAGCCGATGTCGCCTTCTTCCCGGGTCAACCATAAAACGATACGATTTCAATTTTTTTTAAAAATTGCCAACTAACAATCTCCCATTTACGCTTGCACAGTCTATCTCCACTCCATATCTTTATATATATATATATTTAAAAAGAAAGCTGGCAATATTTCTTTTTATTCATAAAATTAAAAATATTACTAACATTCTTACTAACAATTCCAACTAAGCTTAAGCTTGTGCAATGAGATGGTTCACGTCAATAGTCGAATAGTGGATTGGAATCCACGACTTTACGGTTTGCAGACCGTACCCTAAACCATTAGGCTTTTGACGCTTAACGCTTATGTTAGGAGCGTTGCTGTTTTACATTAGCCACTTCTTCTCCCAGCGCCAATGCTTCCCGGAACGGCAATCAAAGTTAGTTTAGCTTTGGAATGTATACGTAGATTATCCATGAAATAGCAACCGACCGAGCCGTGGTTCGGCACTCTCGGGCGCCATCGTCCAAGCCTATGTTACACCTCACCGGGAGACACTTGCGTCGAGTTACTTGTACTAGAGGTTCAGGCTAAGTGACCTAAGAGCTATGCCACCTCTCAATCCGGTGAAGCAGTCAAGGCCAGCTTCTCTGGATTAGCTATGTAGGGTCAAAAATATCGCGTATCTTTCTTCCATAGTATAACATTTTTTTTTTGTTCACGGGGAGGAAATCTTCAGAAAGATACCCCGCCTTCTGGGGAAGGCGGCGGTTATGTGGGGTTTTACCCACTAAAACCTCCCAGTGGCCCTTTCCTCGGTGCATGACGAGGGGCTCCGGGATCTCCAGTGGAACGCACCGGAGCCCCTCTGCACTGTACTCAAGGAGAGCACGTCCCGGAGAGGTTATTCTCTCTTCCCTGTGCCCTCGCAGTGCAAGGCGACACGGGCCAGCCGATGTCGCCTTCTTCCCGGGTCCACTTTGGTGGACGACGCAGGCCCCCACCCTTGTCGCCCAGTGAACCCGAGGCCCCTTTAGTCGCCTTCTACAACAGGCAGGGGATACCGTATTCTTATTCTTGAGAGCCCAGAACTGCAGGGCTGCGGGCCGGTCTGCCACCGGCCCGCCTGCGCTATCTCCGAACGGAATCGGCCCTCTCCAGATCCCGTTCTGCGGTCTCCTTCTGGGTCATTACTGACTCGCAGAAGGAGACCAGCGCCTTCCATCCATAGTATAACTCAGGTCATTCTTTCTTCATTCATCCTTTCAACAAAATAGACAGTATTTTTACATGTGTACTAGCTTCGTCCCGCGGTGTTACCTGTGATTAAAAACGCTTTCTTTTTCTAAAGTAAAAGTATCCTAAGTTACTCCTTATTACTTCAGCTATCTGCAAGTGAAAGTCCCGTAACAATCGGTCTAGCTGTTCCAGAGATTAGCCAGAACACACATACAGACAGTACCGTAAATACAAGTTATTGGAATATTACAAAATGTTAGTCCAATTTTATCTATTGAAAGACGGAGTCAGAAGCGCAAACGCATCTTATCAAAGCCATTACTAAGTTACTCGAAATGTTAACGCGTAACATAGTAACCGTCCAAGCCGAGGTTACCCCTCACCAGGCCTTGTGTCGAGTTACTATCGATAGCGGTTCAGGATAAGCGACCTGAGAGCTATGCCATCTGTCAATCCGGTGAAGCAGTCAAGGCCAGCTTCTCTGACCAATATGTGTAGTTTGTCAAAAAAAACGCATTTAATAAAGAAATGATATACAGACAGCCATACAGAATTAATTTATTCTGTAGTGACAAACCTGACACAGAAATAAAAAAAATAATAGAATCCGTTTTAAGATAGTAAACACAACTACGTTTATTATCGCATTCGAATGCCACTAGAAGCTAAGTACGAACCGATATAACGCAAGGTACTTACGAACGCAAAGTGCGTACAAATAAAACGGAGTTTTAACCTTCTTTTATCAACTTCAAAGGAGGTGGAGGTACTCAATTCGTCAGTATGTTTTTTTATGTTCTGTTACCTCATACCTCTATTTTTTTATGGACGTACAGCTGGCCAGAGATGCTGGCCGTTACTGCTTCACTAGATTGAGACGTGGCACAGCTCTTAGGCATGATACTTCAAGATAGTACTGGGAACTGTTTCAAGTAGTAATAGCCTAATGGTTTAGGCGTATCCTAAGTCAGCGAATCGTAAGGTCGTAGGTTCGAATCCCCCATTCAACAATTAACGTGAACTTATTTGTATAAGCACGAGGGCTTATTTGAATTGGTTTACAAAATTATTGTAAAACAACTTCAACATGTCTTAGCTTAATCCCCAGTCAATATAAATATACTAGTTGACCCCATAAACGTTGTTTTTCTATATAAATTATTTCTCTTGATATAACGATAGCAATACGATAAATCTCATACGCAAGCCGTGGTAGCTCAGTGTCCGGGTGGTCGCCTCAAGTACCATAGTACGCTATCAACCCGAGTTCGATCCCCGGTGCCGGCACCAATGAATTTGTTGTTGCAATTTTATGTGCTGATTTACCACGCGCTCGGCGATGAAGGAAAACATCGTGAGGAAATGGAATGAAAAGAATGTGTCCTAGAAAAAATTGTCTAAGACATGTGAAGTCTGCCAATCCGCACTAGGCCCTTGTGGTGGACCATGCCCTTATACTGTCTTACAGAGAAGCCTGTCCCCAGCAGTGGGACATATATAAAGGTCGTTACTTTAACTTTAAAGATAAATCTATTAACACAAACACTAATTGAAAAACCGTTTTTCTGTTGCGAAAGGCTTATAGGCTGACGTTTCCATCCTACGCTTCATCTTCGCCTTCCATCAAGCGACATAGAAGCCAAACGTGAGTCTATTTTGTATAAAAAAAAAGAAAGAAGCAGTAATTGTATATAATTGACATTTATGAAATGACGTATTCTGTTTAAAATCGTCATTCTTTGGCTGAACTGCTGTCTAATAAAAAAATATATTTTATTTTACATACAAAGATCTATCAGTACCAACTCAGAAACCTTCGGTATAACAGCGGGCGCCTATTCAAGACATGGCTGTATGGACTAAAGTCTTTTTGCCTTTCCCATTAGGGATCAATTAATATCATCACCAAATGCATAGTGTACAATTCTATAAAGGACTTACAGACAAACAATCATTTTTATTTAAAAAGATTGTTTTTTTTAACAATTAAAAATCAATGAACAGAAACGCTTTATAAATATGTTCCGCATTATTCAATTTTATCGTATAACACCGACGCAATAACAAATATCTTAAAAAAAACTGACCATTAGAAGGTAAACATACAGATTTTAAATCAATTTACATACCTTGTGGCGTGATAATTAACCTCGAAACTAATTCGACCTATATGAGATAATTTATTTATAACAGTAATAAATAAATTTAAAAAATCAAATAAAATAATTAAAAGAAAACTGTACAGGATTGATTTTATTAATAATAATAATAATAACATTAATCCATCCACATACTTGCAGTTACAAAAAGCCGTGATCCTCAATACATGCCGTCTCACACGTAAATTCCTTAATTCTGACCCTATCTAATTTTATATAATTCTATTACAAGTACTTGGCTTCGGCCCGTACCTACATTTTCACCCTCGAAAAAGAGGAGATACAACAATGTTGTAAACACCATAATAATAATAATAAATCATTTATTCCTCACCATAATCCACACTAGTTACTTAAGATAATTATATAAATAAAAACATATACACATTTGGAACAAGAGACATAATAACAGAAAGATTATGGTGGATTGACACTTGAACTAGGACGGATCCTGTGTCTCAAGTAATCAACCCTCCACCCCTTTACATTATCACAGGTAGTGTACATAGCTAATTAAAACACAATTTTAAGCTAATTCGCTTTGGTGAAGTATGAGTTTATATGTGTATATAAACATGTAACAGGAATATATGATAGTTTTGTAGTGTGTGATTTTGTGTGTGTGTGTGCGTGTGTGTGTGTGTGTGCGTATGGTATGTAGATGTGTAGACTATTGCTAATTAATTAAATTTAATTCTTTTTTAATACTTTATCAGATTTATTTTTGGTCACGTCTGCAGGCGTAATGACGAATCCATCGAACGCCTGGTAGTACAGGGTAAAGTGGAGGGCACCAGACCTAGGGGAAGATCACCTATGAGATGGACCGACCAGATAAGAACGGCTATGGATGTACCCTTGCATCAATGTGCGAAAAAGCAGCGTACAGGGAGGAGTGGCGGCGGCTTGACGAAGAAGAAGAACTTTATCAGATGATGGTTGACTGTGTTATACGGACTGAAGAATTGTTATATTCAGTCTTCAAAAAAAAGGTTAAGGTTCTAAATTTTGTCTGTATTTTTTTAATGTTTGTACACTCATAGCTCCGTTTATTAACCGGATTTTTGTTGAAAGCATTTGATTTTTTAAAATAATGAACCCTCCACCCCTTTACATTATCAAAGGTAGTGTACATAGTTAATTAAAACACAATTTTAAGTTAATTCGTTTTGGTGAAGTATGAGTTTATATGTGTATATAAACATGTAACAGGAATATATGATTGTTTTGTAGTATGTGATTTTGTGTGTGTGTGTGTGTGTGTGTGTGTGCGTATGGTATGTAGATGTGTAGAATATTACTAATTAATTAAATTTAATTCTTTTTTAATACTTTATCAGATTTATTTTTGGTCACATCTGCAGGCGTAATGACGTATCCATCGAACGCCTGGTAGTACAGGGTAAAGTGGAGGGCACCAGACCTAGGGGAAGACCTATGAGATGGACCGACCATTTAAGAACGGCTATGGATGTACCGTTGCATCAATGTGCGAAAAAAGCAGCGTACAGGGAGGAGTGGCGGCGGCTTGACGAAGAAGAAGAACTTTATCAGATGATGGTTGACTGTGTTATACGGACTGAAGAATTGTTATATTCAGTCTTCAAAAAAAAGGTTAAGGTTCTAAATTTTGTCTGTATTTTTTTAATGTTTGTACACTCATAGCTCCGTTTATTAACCGGATTTTTTGTTGAAAGCATTTGATTTTTTTTACAGATTGGCCAAAGAAGCTGGCCTTGACTGCTTCATCGGATTAAGAAGTGGTATAGCTCTTATGTCGCTTAGCCTGAACCTCTATCGCTAGTAACTCGACACAAGCGTCCCTCTGTGAGGGGTAACCTCGTCTTGGACTGCTATGTGACGATCCGAAGGCACCCAAGAGGGCTGAACCACGACTCGGTCGGTTGCTATTTCACCGATAATCTAAAAATATTTATAGCAGGTCGTGGTTAATGGATTTGAACAATTTTGTTGGCATATGGGTACTGGGTCTGTTTATATACATTACGAATATATACATTGTAAATATCGTATGGAAGAATGGTTGTTGATTACAATATGTGATTGATGATGTGAATTTTAATTAGGACACTTCATTCAGGTAGTAGGGCTTAGGTTTTCTGCCCTCTCGTGTGCTCTTTGGTGGCTGGAGTACCCGAGGTTGTTGTTTTATTGTGATATAGGTAGGCTTATGATAATACAAGACTAGGTCCATAACGAATATGAGCATGAATGTGGTACAAGAAAGAGAATATAGACGACAGAAGTTCGTAATAGAACTATGACACTTCGGAAATAACAGTGGACGTCTGTGCGTAACAGCGTTTAACGTTCAATTTGTAATCGGGTTTTGTTTTACTCGTAAATACATAATTAATGTGCGGTCTGACAAAACCCTTAAGGTACAAAGATGATACGAAATAGCATAAAATATTTCTTTAGTAATATAAAGAAACGCTGCGACATTTTTTAAATAGTAAAATAGCTGAGAAAAAAATATATATATTGATATTATTTTCGATTACCCACCATTATACAACACAGTGATAATATTGAAATATCATTTTCAATTCCTATTCTTTGTTATTCAATAATTAATAAATAATTATTGAATTAGAAAAACGCATTTTAATAAATATTTTAACTAAAAAAACCAATGTAAACTCAATAATAATATTTAAATATCATTTTAGATTTTTTTTTGTTGTTATTCAGTAATTAATAAATAATTATTGAATTAGAAAAACTAAAATATTAATATTTCAATTAAAAACTTACTTATTGTTGCGAATAAATACTGGTTGAGCCTCGACCCATTCTGCCACATTAGTTTCGTTAGTAAAAAATTCATTTCACTTTTTTTTAAACTTCTCCGCGGCAACGGTGATGCGATATTCATCCAGACACTTTGGTGTCTTCAACCGTACTGGTTGAGGCGGTAGATGAACCGCTCGCATCTTACAATACATACGGCAATTTAATGTGCGTCGATTTTTTTTCTACGCCTCACTATTGTTCATGTACGGGGAAGTGAAGTACGTACAAAAAGTATTTATGAGTGGTTTACTCCGAATAATACTTCCTTTGTATAAATTGTAAATCACAATAAACAGAATTACACAATCGTATTTCTATCGCATGTTGTATTTATACGACAATTTGTTACGTTTGAATGCATTATAATTAGATTTTTATCAATGAACTCTAGGAATTTGTTAGAAATTTCTATAAAAAACGAATTGCATTTCACATTCATTTAAAAGACGGAACTTAGGTAAGTTCCGTCTTTTAAAGTCGTCGTCATTAGTGTCAGCAGTGGAGATCGAACTCGGGTTGCTGGCGTACTATGTCTTAAATACTCGGACTGTGAATTACTAAGGCACTCCTTGTAAAGATAGTAAGACCATAGATTTAACATGCCTTACAAAATTTTCTAATACGAGTACATGCAGGTTTCCTGGGTGGTAGACCGACCCGCAGCCCTGTAGTTCTGGGCTCTCAAGAATAAGACTACGGTATCCCCTGCCTGCCACGGTGCAGAGGGACTCCGGTGCGTTCCATGGAGTCCCTCGTCATGCACCGAGGAGGGGCCACCGGGGAGGTTTTAGTGGGTCAAACCTCTTTTCCTCATTTCCTCCCCGTTAACAAAAAAAAATTCCTCATGATGTTTTCCTTCACCATCGAGCGCGTGGAAAATCAGGAGATAAAATTGCAACAAACAATTTCATTAGTGCCTGCAACGGGGATCGAACTCGGGTTACTAGCGTACTGCGCAACTTGAGGCGAACGACGGGACACTGAGCTACCACGGCTCACAGTTTTTTTTGTTGATTTATTTAAAATAGGTAAATATGAGTTTAGAATATGGATATTTCTATATTCTTTAAATTCAGTACAAATTTCTTATGTAACAGTATTTTCTAGTTACACTTATAAAAATTAAAATATAATAATCACACGCCTATTAGTGATAGCGTATTCGAGTCGCTTTGGCTTCAATATTTATAAGTGAAACGTAATTATGATTATATTTTGAAATGCATAAATAATTAATTTATAATTAGGACCGGTCACGTGCTCGCCGGAAGCGATTCTAAATGCGACTAATTTCTGGTATTTCGTTGAGATAAGTATACATTGGTTTCCCTTATGGCAGTGATAGCCTATTGGCTAAGTGGTTTACGATCTGTTGGTCGCAAATTTGCTGTCCTAAGGGTTGTACCAATAATATACCGTTACTCGAGTGTGCAAATTCGTTTACTTAAAAATTTGTACCTGTGTATGGCGATGGCTTCACCACCTGTTTCAAATAAAAATAAAATAATGTTATCTATTTTTTTGCTTGGACAAAAGAAAAGATTTTTGCAATTTAGTATTGCTAAATTTTCTTTTTGCATTTATGCAAACATGTTGTTTTCAGTTCAGTCTTTCTCAAAGTGGGCGATAACGTCCCCTTGAGAGCATTTGAAACCTAGAGGGGGGCGTTAAGGGGCCCAGAAAAAATGGGGGGCGTTGATGTGGATTTTAATTTGTAATTTCGTTTACTTTATTTAGTATTTTAAATTTCACTAAAATAGGAAGTGGGTTTTATCCTACACAATAACCAATAATTAGTTTATATTTCTACCCTGTTTGATGTTATAAAAACTTAACATAGATTAAATTTTTTTAAGTTTTAGGGGTATGTAAAAATGGGGACGCTGAAAAATAATTGATTTTCAAAGGGGGTGTGGTAAAAGAAATAAGTTTGATAATCACTGCAATTGTTGGTGACAGTGAATCAGAATAATCAGTTTACGCCTCGAGACACACATAAATAAAAACAAATTAAACTTATTATTAAATAGGCAATACAGAAGACAAACAGTTATTGTTTATGTGTATTGTGTGTGTGTTGTGCGAGAGTATGTGTGCATCACAAACATCCAGAATAATTGCTTCAATATCTTTATAGATTTAATGTTGCATATAGGACCTAATAACCTTGGTGAAAAGCAGATAGAGAAAGCTATCTCTGTCTACCTCGCTAGGATTGAAAGGACATGAAAACTTATTTGTTTTGATACAAATAAATATAAGCTATTATTTAAATCAATAAAAATAGAATCAAAAATTCTAACACGCACTTATATTTAGCGTGCGTTGTGTAATAGGTCAAGTGCATTGATTAGCACTGGTTTCGTATTGGTAAACAGTGGTTCTGATCAAACGCGCCAGTGTAGCAAATTCGCCAAGATTTGAATACTAGATGAGATTCAGGTTCGAAGTATTTATTTTATGTAAAAATAAACCTATTAGGATGTAATAATATATTTTACTAGCGTACCTAGCCTATGCCGGGCTAGATTTTGATTTATTTTATTTAAACAATAAACTTACATCATTAAAGATTTAATATAACTCTCACAATATATTAAATTATTCATTTCTCTCCGTATTCATTCTCTTCTCGAGCGGGTGAAGATACCTACCCATGTACATATCAGTAAATACAATATCATTCTTAAAATTTAGGGATTTATTATACTTTAATATGGTTCATAATGACATAAATATACACAATGCATGTCTCAATACAAATTTGGGTTATAAAACAATAGAATATCATCGTAGTAAATAAAAGCTGTATTTGACAGTTCAAAAAGAGGAGTGCTCTGATCGTCACCAAACTTTACAGGATCACTAGCCAGGTCAATCTGAAAGTTTCAATGAAATCGGTTCAGTCGGTTCGGAGCCTATAAGGAACAAACCCACACGCTTTCTTTTTCATATATACAGATGGGAATACATTCTGTAATTTATTCCATATATTTACAGTAAGCGATGAACGAAGCGTAAGCATTCACGTCCATTTACATCGAGATGCAAACATAAAAAAATCTTATGTATTTGACCACACGACTGAAGAAAAACTTCTTTAGGCCCCTATATATAATATGTTCAATATATCCACGATTGTTTAAGAAAGAAAGTAAATGCGCGCCGCTCTCCTTCTCCTACAATGTGATACAGACGATAAACTGACAGATTGCAACATACAATTGGAAAGCCGACGGTGCGCCCTCTGGTAAACGATTATTGAACTAGTAGACAAAAGCAACAAAAATCTACCGATGAACATTCATTTTGATAACAATTGGTTACTCGGACTCGGAGATCAGCACTGAGATATACGAAACGTAACTAACCTCTTTCTCTGCTTCTGCTCGCCTCGTCCGATCACACTTTACGTAACGCATTCACCAGCTTATTTCCCAATTCAAGCGTGCGTAAAGAAATTTTACTTCAAAAAGAATGTTAACATTTTTTTGACATCAAAATTACCATTCAATGTCAACCTTTTTAAGAAATGCGTTTTCTTTTACGACTTACTCGTATGTCGGCCTCGGCCAAGTAGAGGCCTTACGACGCGACAAGGCATTGAAGCGACATTTGGTAGTCCTGAGCATCGCTGGAAATTAGCGCTGTGAGTGAAGACATGAAGACAGCGTCCTAGGTTGGCATCACGCCCTATTGTCTGCTCTTTCTTTGTTTTTGTCTTGTTAGCATAGCTGTTAGGTCGCTAGCCTTTCGTTGTTTTACTTTTTGGAGAGTGTGCACAAGAATTACACGAGTTAATTCCCCCATCTCCATTTTACCTTCGGACGTTTAGGCATTCGTCGGGTCTCCCTTTCATAGTCGATATTCCGCACGTCCGAGCGATTTGAGTCATCGTTAATTTGCGTACATCAAACTAGTGGAACGAGTTGCTGGCGTCAGTCTTTCGTCCAAGTACGACATGGGAGCCTTTAAGAGTAGAGTGAATAGGCACTAACTAAACTAGCGCGTACCATCTATGGACTATATTACCACTTAACATCAGGTGGGATCGTGGTCAAGCACTAGTTTATACCCCATTAAAAAAGTCGTCACTTAGCCTGAACCTCTACAGGTAACTGGGCACAAGTAATCCCAAGAGGAGACCTCAGCTTGGGCTGTTACTCTAATGCACTAATAAATTCTCTATGTCTTAAGTCTTTTAACTGTCGCTTCGAGAAGCGTTGGCGCTGGGAGAAGTGGCCAAAGAAACTACATCGATATGTTATGTATTTTGTTTGTAATGTATTGATGCAATTAAATAATATGTCTGTCTGTGTCTATGGCACCTTAGCAATCGAAATGCAGAACTATATTATCCGATTCAACTTTTGGCACTTGCAACTTGGTCTTGTGACATTCCTATATATGTATTATTTGATTAACATTTTATTTGACCGTGCCCATTATGGTGAAATGTTTGCGTATCCGATTAGTGGCTTCTTAACTCTTCCTTATCGACAACTACCGATGCATCGCCGTCTTTGTACTGCCTTGTTTGTTTATATAATTATATATATGATACGCAATCTTTCGTTATGTCAATTTGTGTTAATTAAATTCAATAGTCTGGAAGTTTAGACTAACTTAGGTTAGCTGTTAAGTTGTGTGTAATTGTGTGCTTAATTCGTATAAGCTCCGAAACGACTGGACTGATTTCAATGAAACTTTCAGGGAATCTTCAGATTGACCTGACGAGTAATCCTGTAAAGTTTGGTGACGATCGGAGCACTCCTCTTTTTGAACTGTCAATTACAGCTTTTATTTGATTTTACAGGAATTTATAGGATGCGACAGCATATGCTGAGACGGTGTCCGATATTGGCATCGTATGTTTTGTATTATTTGTCCGTGTAACTTTAACTGTGTTTTGTCTATTTTTAATTATTTTTTTAATGTGTGTTATATTCTGTCTGTGATGTGTTTCTGTATTGTGATGACAAGTCAGAAATAAAAGTACGACGTATATATCGTCAAAATCGGTAACTGTGATGTCACCGAACGTCCCTTTTGACCAAATTGTAATAAATACTATACAGCTCTCAATGTTATTTATTTTTATTCATTGGGCTATAGTTTTAGTGTTTGATAAGAAACCAACTTATATTTGAGATGTGGAAACAAAATATATTTTATCATAGTTTATGATTTAAAGTAAAATAATCGAATTGAAAAGAATATACACAGACATAAAAATAAACGCACAATAAACTTACACTGGAAACTTAAATTGGCGATTGAAATTATTCGTTGCAAGTGAATTCGTGAATCAAAGACTGTGTGACCATGGCGGTATTTGTGATGATATTTCTCTTCGCGTTTCTTGATTTCAGTATATCTATCAACAGAGATGGTAAACGACGTCATGAAGGTGCAACGATAGGTAAATAAATTCCATAATCATCAAAGCAAATACAATGATTTCCACGCGCTAGATTTTTTGACGGGAATATCGATTACTGTTTTGATTATATCATATGACACATGCATTTTATTAATAACTACCGTACCCAGCCCACTACGCCGGGCCAGATTTCGTTTTATTTTATTTAAACAATAAACTTATATCATTAAATATTGAATATATTTCTCATAACATACTAAATGATTTATCTCTCTTCGCGAGCGGGTGAAGATCATTACCTACACCCATGTACATATCACTAAATACAATATCATTCTTATAATTTTCCAAAAACATATCGGAAATAAAAGTACGACGTATGTCTTGTTTGACAGTTCAAAAAAAGGAGTGCTCCGATCATCACCAAACTTTACAGGATTACTCTCGCCAGGTCAATCCCTGAAAGTTTCATTGAAATCGGTCCAGCCGTTTCAGAGCCTATTTGGAACATACTCACACACTTTCTCTTTTAAATATATAGATTTTGATAGAATTTGATTTTCTTAGTCTAACGTCAAAATCAATGACTTACTGTTTGTTGCTTGGCAACGCCATCTATTTAAGTATCCTTTGTATACCCTATACCCAGATAAAATATTATTTTCTAAAAATGAAAGCTAGAAAGATTTATCGCCCCCGAACCTCGCTGCATTCTAAATTTCATAAAAATCGTTGGATCCGCGTCCGAGATACAGATGATATATATTTATACAAGAAATGCTCGTTTAATAAGATATTAGAAAGATGGATAGATATTTTCTACCTTTACGCCAGTCCCAAACCACTTAGTTGAAGCGTGAATATAATGGTTTAGGGTACGGTCAGCGAATCGTAAGGTCGTAGGTTCGAATCCACCATTCGACTACTGACGTGAACTATCTCCTTTTGTTTTTGTTGACGGTGGGGAAATGTTCAACAAGATTCCCCAACCTTGAAAAGCAGGGTTATGTGTGGTTCTTACCCACTAAAAAAACCCCCGATGGCCCTTGCTTTGCATGGTGAGGGGCTCCGGGATCTCCAGTGGAACGTACCGGAGCCCTTCTGCACTGTGCTCTCCTGTGCCCTCGCAGTGCAAGGCGACACGGGCACGATGCCGCTTTCATCCCGGGTCCACCTCGGCGGACGACAAAGACCCTTCTCGCCCAGTGAACCCTAGGCCCCTTTTAGTCGCCTTCTACGACAGGCAGGGGATACCGTAGCCTTATTCTACGAGCCCAGAACTACAAGGCTGACGTGAACCATCTCCTAACACAACCAGAAGTTTAGTTGGAATGGTTAATAAGAATGTTAGTAATATTTCTGACAAAAAAAGAAATATTGTTAGCTTTCTTTAAAAACAACAGTTTCATATCTTTACAATCTGTCTCTCAAATAGTTAAATATCTAGTGTTCCATTAAAAATAAATTATATTATGTTTACAAAGCTAATGTCGCAATTGACAAGATAGGAAGTAAACGAAGTATGAGGATGCACGGAAATTCTGCTCACGCTCCCAAGAAGAGCCTGCGCATCATCAACGAGTATATGGAGAAAAATCGGGAAGCTCTCAGGATCAAAGGCGGCAACGCGTCCGACACAAAGAACCACCCCTATATGGCCGCCATTATGATCAACGGGCGACTCTGGTGCGCGGGGACCATTATCGACGTCAACTGGGTGTTAACAGCGGCCCATTGTCTCAACTAGTAAGTACTGTCACACCCAAGGCAGTAGTTATTTATTTATTTAATAAGGTACATCAAAAGTTTTTTTTTTATGAACTACACAGATTGGCCAGAGTAGCTGGCCTTGACTGCTTCACCGGATTGAGAGGTGGCATCGCTCTTAGGTCAATTAGCCTGAACCTCTTTCCCTTTACCCGGTGAGGGGTAACCCCGGCTTGGACGGCAACTATGTTACGCGTAAGCATTCCAATCCGAGGGGCCCGAGAGGGCCGAACCACGATTCGGTCGGTTGCTATTTCACGGATAATGCCATTTCGGGAAGCGTTGGCGCTGGGAGAAGAAGTGGCCGAAGAAACTCTAGCAACGCTCCTAACATCTAAGGGGTGAGGCCTGCCCATAAAATAGCGGTAACGCGCGAGGATTATTCGCAACCTCATGTACATGCAATATACTCCATTGTACTTCAATATGGTTCATAGTGACATAAATATACACAACGCATGTGTCATTACAAATTTATGTTATAAAACAATAGAATATCATCATAGTAAATAAAAGCTGTAATTGACAGTTCAAAAAGAGGAGTGCTCCGATCGTCACCAAACTTTACATGGATTACTCGACAGGTCAATCTGAAGTTTTCTTGAAATTTTCATTGAATTAGGTCTAGCCGTTTCGGAGCCTCTTTGGAACACACACACATACTTTCTCTTTTATAAAGATTTACACAAGCATAAATTGTAGTAATAATCAAGTTTACAATCTATGTCCTGTTGTGTGTCCAATTACAGGTGTACACAACATTCGCATTTAAAAAGTAACGTTTTCATGATTAAGGACTATTAAAATATTGTTAAATAATGGCCAATTAATTTTGAATTATAAGAAATTGGGAGTATAAAAAATTACAGTCATATATAGCCACTGTTGGGCATAGGCCTTCTCGGTAAAGAG
Organism: Meandrusa payeni; assembly: GCA_029286785.1. NCBI lineage: Eukaryota > Metazoa > Arthropoda > Insecta > Lepidoptera > Papilionidae > Meandrusa > Meandrusa payeni. The sequence continues at coordinate 2,737,838 of JAGSMX010000021.1, forward strand.
CGAAATACGCGAGCCTAATTTGAGACGAATTGTTGAGACGTAGGTATGGTCAGCCCACGAGTTGAATGCAGATTAGAGTTGACTGCATTCAACTCGCGTTCTGACTATATAGACATTTGTCTACAGTGTACTCCACGTGGCTCCACTGAAGTCTTTCGGCGAGTTCGTAAAGGTCCGAGTCGGGAGCGCCATGCCCCACGAGGGCGGTGTGCTGGTGGACGTTGTGGGTGCTGTGAGGCATCCCAAGTTCGAAGAGGAGCCAGTACCCCACGCTGATGTGGCGCTGCTCAAGTTATCTGAGGAACTAGGTAAAGTTTTTTTATTTTTTTTTAATTTATTTACTAAAAATAACTTTATTAGTTCGTAATCCGACTTATAACAAATTTTTGTAAAAAAAAGATGGCGAGGACGAGCAGTTGTCACAGTATTCGTTAAAATAACTCTTTGTACAACGTTACGCTGACTAGATAAAGCGGGTGTACTAGTTATTGGACTATTTCATTCCACAAAATCTTCAATTAAAACACACCCCAAACAATTGATGAATGTTGCAGTAGACGAAAAATCATCGGGATGCCAACGTATTTTACCCACTATATATTGTCGTGTTCCACAGAATTTGACACCCACATCGGTCTGCTAAAAATCCACGACGGCACTACGGAACCGTTCGCGCAGAGCTTTGTTGTTGTGTCAGGATGGGGTGCCACTAGGGTATGTATTCTATTGTCTTTTTCCACCGCCGAGTATCATCATAATCATATAATACATAACAAATTTCATTATGACGGTTAACATGATTTGCACTTAGTCAATAAAACACAATATTAACGGCACTCACCGTAACAAGGGTGGGTAGAGATCACGGACTTCCCTCATTACAGGGGCCGAAATACGTAACTGTATCGTTCGTATCTTTCCAATTTATATCGTGACAAAATTGTGTATTGTGCAAATAATTTATTATTTTTATTATGCAAAAAATGACGTATAAATAGTAATAACCATTTATTTATGTAGATTTTTTTTAATAGTCGTGGTGTAACAAAACCTTTTTTTTTTTGTTAACGAGGAGGAAATCATCAAAAAGATACCCCGCCTTCTGGGGGGAAGGCGGCGGTTATGTGGGGTTTTTACCCACTAAAACCTCCCCGGTGGCCCTTCCTCGGTGCAATTTATGAAAATGAACCATTACATAGGATGTCAAAGAGCCTCATGAGATTTTAAAGCCGCAGATTTCGATCCGCGACTAATATACAAATTACAAATAAGTATTTCTTACCTGTCCCTTTTTTAATACGTCGCCAATTTAGTCGACGCACCTTCCTGGGCGTACTGTACAGAATTATTAACGTTTAGATTATTTAATAATACAATTACATGTATAATTTGTTTAAATTCGACCCAGGGAACTGACACGTCGTTTAGGGATCAAACGCCCGATCTAATGACCGCACGACTAAAGGTGCGCACGCGCAGCTACTGCATAGACGCGTACCAGCTCGTCAACGGTTTCCAATTCACGCCGGACTTCTTCTGCGCTTCCCTCAGGAACGGCACCAGGGACGCATGCCTCGTGAGTATATTTAAATTATTTAACCATATGCCGACAACGAATCCTGGCGTATTTCGGACACACAATGCGCAGAGGCGACGAAAGTCTGGATAAACTGATCGTAGTTGAGAACACTGCAGGAAAAAGATCTCGCGGCCGTTCACCAACAAGGTGGTCCGATCAAGTAATAGACTGGTCGTCCTCCAAATTTTACAGTGCTGTAAGAGACGCACTGGACAGAAGCCGGTGGAAGCAAATCATCCGCTCCAGGTGCAACCCTGATGGTGACCACGATCCTCAGACATGAGAGACCGACACTAGAGAGAGAGATATATATATGTATCTGAAGTAATGCGAGCGCTAGGCTTGGCGAGTAAGCTGTTGAATGCGTTACGAAAAGTGTGAGCTACAGTTATTCAAAGCGTCCATTCGCGACCGTCGGAGGTTGCGAACAATCCTTGCGCGACATAGATATTTTATGGCAAGGCCCCGCTCTCTTAGATAGAATTAGGAGCATTGCTGGAGTTTCTTCGGCCACTTCTTCTCCCAGCGCCAACGCTTCCCGAAGTGGCATATAAGTTAGTTTAGCTTAGATTATCCTATATAGTTTTTATTAATAATAAATAGCTAAGAACCGAGTCGTGATTCGGCCCTCTCGAGTGCCCTCGGATCGGAATGCTTACGCGGAGCATAGTAACCGTCTAAGCCGAGGTTACCCCTAATAGGGGTTCGGGCTAAGTGACCTAAGAGCTATGTCACCTCTCAATCCAGTGAAGCAGTAAAGGCCAGCTTCTCTGGCCAACTGTGTAGTTCGTCCATAAAAAACTGTGTGATGCGGCAACGGGAAGTTGAGGCGGAAATATAGTTGGTGAAGATAGAGAGTTACGAGCACCCTTTTTCTCTTTAACAATCTTATATATATATTATACATATATGTATAATTATAGATACATACATATAGATGGAGGTAAAGTTCTGAACTGAAGTCATCAGTCGTGTGATCTAAAGCACACTTTTTTTTTCCACTTTTAATCTTGTGTTAGCTGGCAACACATGGCACCCAGCGATAGTTATTCATAATAACTACTTCCAATGATATCTTAGTGATTTACCTGAACTTTTTGTGTTTTTAATTCATAATTAATAAATTAGTTGATCGTCACATTAACTTGGCATTGTAAACAATAATTTAACTTTATTAGTTCGTAATCTGACTTATAATTAATTTCGTAAAAATGATGGCGAGGATGCGCAGTTGTCGCAGTATTTGTTAAAATAATTTCTTGTACAACGTTACGCTGTCTCAAAAAAGCGAGTGTACTAGTTATTGGACTATTTCATTCTTCAAAAGTTTGTTTGTAATACCAATAAAACAAATATCTGTCTGTCTGTACAATTAATCTGTAAAACAAATTTGACTGACATCGTCAGTTCGACGCGGGAGCCCCGGCAGTGCAGAGGAACCAGTTGATGGGAATTATGAGCTTCGGTCCTGAGAAATGTGGCCACTCTTACCAACCGTCAGTATTCATCAAAGCCTTCTACTTTAGGTAAGTGTATGTACACTATCAACAGTATTTGAAAGAGCTCAGCGATCTCTACTAATCTGCGTCATGACCAATATCCCGTTTAGATTCTAACAATATTGCTGAACGAAAAGGTTCTACAAGGCAACTTTAAAACTGTCATGTCGACAACACCAACTTACGCCATATAATAGCAATAATGTCAGTACTAGACGGATTATAATGATCTGCCCATATACTAAATAAAGAACTGCCACTGCTCGTCAACAGCAGCGTTTCAGAGCCATTTTCTTATATAATAGGATAAATAAAATCTTAAAAATCCATCCTCTATCGAATTATAAATGTAAAATTAGTTTGTAAAAATATTTACTTGAGTTGAATTATATTCAGACTGAACGCCTCCTAATTTAATAAAATTTAATATAATATAAAGCTGAGGGATATACACAAACTTACACACACACATTTATAAAATATTGTTATCATTTGTTATGCTCATATTGTATTTTATTGTGCTTTTCAAATGGGAGAAGACACTGACCCTGAAACACAGGTCCAATTGAACCTAGCTCAGGAATCAGGGACTTCATATTTCTTTGTGTAAACATTTTCTATGGTGACTAATAAAGATTTATTATTTATTATTATTATAATGATCTGCCAAATTACTGAATAAAGAACTGCCACTGCTCGTCAACAGCAGCGTTTCAGAGCCATTTTCTTATATAATAGGATAAATAAAATCTTAAAAATCCATCCTCTATCGAATTACAAATGTAAATTTTGAAGCGTCCATAGCCTAATGCTTTAGGGTACGGCCTACGAATCGTAAGGTCGTGGGTTCGAATCCACCATTCGACTATTGCCGTGAACCATGTCCTAGCACAAGCTTAAGCTTAGTTGGAATGGTTAACAAGATTGTTAGTAATATTTTTGAAAAAAAAATAATAAAAGAAATATTGCTAGCTTTCTTTTTTTAAAAAAAAAATAGTCTGTAAAATGCCAAACCCTCCTTATTTAATATTAGTATAAAATTAAATTATACATAAAATGTATTTATATAAAGCTGAGAGACATACACAAATACAAATATATACACACACGCACACATATTTATACACTATTGAAAGAAAAAAATATCTATTGCAGAGACTTCGTGACGAAGGTGGTATCTTCGTACAAAACGACGAAAGACTTGTTGAACGCTATCAAAGAAATCGAACCGGAAGTCGACGGTCCACTGGCGAGACCGGTGCCCGATATTGAACCGGAAGAAGAAGAACGTCATTACAGCGACTAAGCTCTTGCCCTTTAAGAAGACACATCACTAAATACATTAGATACATCAGTGTTTGTAGTGTTGTTTTTTTTTTCTTTTCTGAGGGTCGTGGTCACTAGAACCCCTAAGTAGAAATTAGGAGAAGGCACCTTTTACTTGATCAGACCATCGTGTTGGCGACCGGCCTCTTGTCCTCTTGCCTACTGTAATGCAAACGGTGACCAGTTTTCCAAGGTTATCATCCCTTTACCCTATTTTATGCCCGTATTACGAAAGTACGCGCTGTAGACACGTGGGGACAGTCTGGTCTTAACGTCGAGCTGGGAGTGAACTGGTAAATTTGTGCGCTTGGCATTCGTAGCGTTCACCTCCAGCACCACATCTCGATTTTTATTTTGACGTAGAAGCCAGCCTTGACTGCTTCACCGGATTGAGAGGTGGCATAGCTATTAGGTCGCTTAGCCTGAACCTTTATCGCTAGTAACTCGACAAAAGGCCCCCCCCGTGAGGGTTAACCTCGGCTTGGACGATTACTATGTTGAATTCACATCTCGAATCCGTCTACTTTCTCTTGATGGAATTGTCCAAAATGTCCTTCTGCCTGTTTTTAACCGACTTCAAAAAAAGGGAGGTTCTTAAGTCGTGTTTTGTGCTCTTATCTTATCGACCCTTGCTGTCACTCCGATATACAGCGTTTAAGGTTGAAACGAAGTGACGGCACGGTGACCGTCAAAATTCAGTGAAACTAGACGTCTTGATTGACCGTCTATCCTTATCATAGACAAGCATCCGAGGGAGAAGGAGAGAAAGTAAATATATCTGGTATTCCTTCGAGGTTGTGTTACTTCACGATAGTCCCGACCCATTCAAGCAACAGAAGCTGTGTGAGGGATTCTACTATTGTTGGAAATTTTAAATAACAATGCTTACTAATTTTAATTTTTTTGTATTCTGTATTGTTAAAAAAATTGTTTTTTAAAAAAAATAGTCTGTAAAATGCCAAACCCTCCTTATTTAATATTAGTATAAAATTAAATTATATCATATAATGTATTTATATAAAGCTGAGAGACATACACAAACACAAATATATACACACACACGCACACATATTTATACACTAATGAAAGAAAAAAAATCTATTACAGAGACTTCGTGACGAAGGTGGTATCTTCGTACAAAACGACGAAAGACTTGTTGAACGCTATCAAAGAAATCGAACCGGAAGTGGACGGTCCACTGGCGAGACCGGTGCCCGATATTGAACCGGAAGAAGAAGAACGTCATTACAGCGACTAAGCTCTTGCCCTTTAAGAAGACACATCACTAAATACATTAGATACATCAGTCTTTGTAGTGTTGTTTTTTTTTTCATTTCTGAGGGTCGTGGTCACAAGAACCCCTAAGTAGAAATTAGGAGAAGGTACCTTTTACTTGATCAGATCATCGTGTTGGCGACCGGCCTCTTGTCCTCTTGCCTACTGTAGTGCCAACGGTGACCAGTTTTCCAAGGTTATCATCCCCTTTACCCTATTTTATGCCCGTATTACGAAAGTACGCGCTGTAGACACGTGGGGGACAGTCTGGTCTTAACGTCGAGTTGGGAGTGAACTGGTAAATTTGTGCGCTTGGCATTCGTAGCGTTCACCTCCAGCACCACATCTCGATTTTTTATTTTGACGTAGAAGCCAGCCTTGACTGCTTCACCGGATTGAGAGGTGGCATAGCTATTAGGTCGCTTAGCCTGAACCTTTATCGCTAGTAACTCGACAAAAGGCCCCCCCCGTGAGGGTTAACCTCGGCTTGGACGATTACTATGTTGAATTCACATCTCGAATCCGTCTACTTTCTCTTGATGGAATTGTCCAAAATGTCCTTCTGCCTGTTTTTAACCGACTTCAAAAAAAGGGAGGTTCTTAAGTCGTGTTTTGTGCTCTTATCTTATCGACCCTTGCTGTCACTCCGATATACAGCGTTTAAGGTTGAAACGAAGTGACGGCACGGTGACCGTCAAAAATTCAGTGAAACTAGACGTCTTGATTGACCGTCTATCGTTATCATAGACTAGCATCCGAGGGAGAAGGAGAGAAAGTAAATATATCTGGTATTCCTTCGAGGTTGTGTTACTTCACGATAGTCCCGACCCCATTCAAGCAACAGAAGCTGTGTGAGGGATTCTACTATTGTTGGAAATTTTTAAATAACAATGCTTACTAATTTTAATTTTTTTTGTATTCTGTATTGTTAAAAAAAATTGTTTTTTTTTTAAAAAAAACTTTAAACATGTTAGGGATTTAGCGACTGTTGCGGTCAACTTCTCTGGCCCGTCTGCGTAGATTCGGCGCAAAAAACATACGACAACATATCACATACGTGAACCACGTTTAGACTTAGGTACTTAGATTAGACGTCAAACGTAGACTTTACAATTCACAGAACTCTAAATCATAATTTTTTCGAAGTACAACTTCTTTACGCACACTTGACATGAAGAGTAAGCTGGTGAGAGCGTGACGATAAGTGCGATCGGGCAAGGCTAAGGGAAATTGGGAGGGAGAAAATGAAGATAGAAAGAGGGAGAAGGAAAGATAGGACGGTGCGCGCGCACATTTTATTTATTTATTTATTACACCAACACAATGAACATTTTTAACAAACAATACATAAAACAAGAGCCGTGGTAGCTCAGTATGAGCCGTGGTAGCTCAGTGTCCAGGCGGTTGGCTCTTGTTGCATAGTACGCTAGCAACCCGAGTTCGATCCCCGGTGCCGGCACCAATAAATTTGCTGTTGCAATTTTATGTGCTGATTAACCACGCGCTCGGCGGTGAAGGAAAACATCGTGAGGAAACCTACATGTCTTAGAAAATTTTTCTAAGGCATGTGAAGTCTACCAATCCGCACTAGGGCCGCGTGGTGGACTATGCTCTTATACTCTCTTTACAGAGAAGGCCTGTGCTCAGCAGTGGGACATATATATTATATATATAAAGGCTGTAACTTTAACATAAAACAGTGAAAAGTTGTGAAGTTAATGCCATCGCAGTTATAGGCGTAGACTGCAAGCAATTAATTGGCGAGTGACAATGTTAAGATAAAAATAAAAAGAACACAAAAGTAAAAATAAAACTAAATTTGAAATTAAAAATTAACTAATAAAAAAACTATTTGTAGATTAGTGATTGTTTATACATACTTATACTAGGAAAAAAGAGGTCGATATCGTCCGTTTTTGAAAGAGTTGAATTCTGTACTAATTCTATTTAAGGGCGCATTCTTACCTAGGTTCGATCTGAATAAACTGCTTCTCAACAATTGGCATCGTGAAGGTCTAGGTAACCGCGACGGTACAGTAAAAGCTACGGCGGAGAGAAGCTCAGGGGTGTCAAAAATGCCATTTGCAACTTTATAGAGGAATGTGAGGTCTAGCATGCGTCTTCGATCCGCAAGTGAGGCTATTCTGAAATAATTTAATCTCTGTTGGTGTTTTCTTTCTCTTTTAAACAATCGTGTATATATATGTATAGATATAATATGTATAGATATAAAGAAGTTTTACTTCAATAAACACCAACCATTAGGTAAATAAAGTGTCTAATTGTAATAACAGAGTAGTAAAACAGCAGAGACTGTATTTATTATTTAATTCAATACATACAGACATACAACTACAGGGTATCACCGTATGATAATTATAACCATCATTCGTTTAATGATTGTTTTTTTGGTGCACTTAAAAATCGAACGACAAATACATTAAAAATATAAAACGTCCATCCGTTGCGACATATGATTTGAATATATGACTTAGTGACAAACACGATGTAACGCAATAAAAAGCAAACTTAAAAGATCGTTAAACTATAACGCCTGACATACCACACGTTGGTAAAGCGTGTGTACTTAATAAATATCTTAAATTACTGACAAAAAATACATACTTATAAATTAAATTAAACGAAATTAGAAAAAAAAAACAATGTCTACAGGATGTCACTTTGCGACACTTTTCTTATTGAGTAACATTGAAATATTGAATAAAACGTTACAGACGAAAGAATACAGTCAACTCAACAACCGCTAATATACAGCTTTGTATTACATCAAAACGAGAAACAAATTACAGAGAGGTACATGTTACAAGTTGTTGTACAACGGGCGACCTTATCTTTAAAATCGATCTCTTCCAAACAACATAAGCACGGACAGGAAATTAAGAACAAAAGAGATGAAAAAATGCGACGTTTATACCCAAGATAGCAAGAAAGCAACCGATTGGTAGACGCCAGGCGACAGCTATCACCGCTTCACTAGTACATTTCATGTAATATTTTCCTATTATCATTATCACCGCGTACTCTCACAATGGAGTATGCAGCATATAGTAATATAATATACTTAAAAAACTACAATTAAAATCAATAAAAGAAGCGACAATGCTTTCAATGCATATTATACAGACTGTTCTCTCTTACCTTTAATTACTCTGTACCCAAATTCAACTCTCAAAAGCTCAATAAAGGCCGCATTCACAGTCAACACATAATTATATAGTTGAAATAAATGTATTTATTAATTTAGTCGTATTATTTATCGTATAGCATACGACTAAATAGAAACCAACTTATAAATAATTATTAAACATAGTCTACCAAATTCGTCACTTAAGTGTTTAAGTGGATTTTTTTGGAAATTGGCATAGGTAAAAAATTTAGGTCAAAGGATATAGCAAATTGTCTAGACTTAGGTTACTTAGGTTTTACTGTATATACATAAGATTTAAAAACCGTAGCTCAGTGTGTGTGTGTGTGTGTGTGGAGTCATCTACAAGGTTCCCGGGAACCTCGCAGGTACGGGCCTCGGGGTGTTACCCCATTACCCGGGTTATCAGCGCAGGGGGCGACTGCTCCCCTGGTCTTTGGTACCGTTTTAACACGGATTTTTTAGGTATAACTATTTTTGCGTCGTGGCTAATCCCTCAAGCGTCAACGACGAATCTATCTTCTACGCCCTCCCAACCTCTCGGTCTCGATTGAGACGGAGGTCGAGAGGTCTATATGTTCAAAAGCTCCCTAGAATAGGGGAATTTGAACCTACTGTAGCTCAGTGTCTCAGTTGTGTAATACGCCAACAACCAGAGTTCGTCTCCGGTACCATTACATTGTTTGTTTAAAATTTAACTGGTGATTTAACCACGGGCTCGGCGGTGAAGGAAAACAATCTTACATGTACATGTGGTAGTGAGAAATTATTTTCCATCCGTAAAACTCGGATCTTTATCGGTATACGATGACACTCGTACTGTAAATTTCCAGAGAGAAATATTCGCCTTAACCAATTTGACAATAATAGACACATAAATTCCATCAAATGTCATATCCATCTTATCTGAAGGAACGTTTTCAATTCCTTCACGGTTCGAATTCGTTGAATTTGCGATCATCAGAGAATCTCATGCTAAAAATATCTCCGCATGACACCAACTTTTACAGTAACTCATTTACTGTACGCGCTGTCCGTCTGTGGAACTCTCTTCCTGTGGCCATTAGGAAATCACAGACAATAAATACTTTTAAAATCAAAGTTAAAAAGTTTTACTTAGATAAGTCCACCTAACATCATTTATACCGTTACGATATATATGTAAAATATTATATGTAATACTTTTTACACACGTCTTGTCTCTTCATAATATATATATATATATATTTATACCTATATTATATGTATGTTTGTATGTAAATATTTATTATCAGTATTTAAGTATATCTACTTTTTATAAACTCCCGCCGCTTCTTTTTATTATTCCTCTCCATCCAAAGGTTGCCTGGAAGAGATCGCTTTTAGCGATAAGGCCGCCCATTGTTTATGTATTTTAATTATATTTTCTTTTTTTTTATTTTAGTTCATAAGTGTAAACAATAACGAGTTTATAAATAAATAAATTCATTTGCAAAAAAAAATAGGTACAAAGGCGAACTAAATGATATTTAGACTTTTAATCCTGCTAACTTTTGATGGTTATTATGATCTCAATAATGCATTGTTTTCTCATAAAGGTTTAAAAAAAAAGGTTATAAATGAAAAATATAAAAATATCAGCCCTCACCTCATTTTAACCCTATAGGTGAAAACGACGTTAGAGCTTATATAAAAATAAAATTTTAAAATAAGTACAATATTTCGTGTATATACTTGTATATTATCTCTTAAATAATGTTATATATTAACAATAAATAACTGTTATAATTACACCCAACTTGTCATTACAATGTTATATATAACATGTTATTTATAATATTTGGCTGTAAACTGTTGCTTCTATAATAATTAATATTTTTATATATGTGTTTAGTTAAATATATAGATTAATTTAAAATGATTTTAACTAAATATTGACGTATAATCCGTTAAAGCTTATTATTACGTGTAGTCGATAACCAACATATCGGATATATACATAGATATATACGGACAGAGATACAATAATTACGGCAATATATTTGCAAGAATTACTTAGATTTATACACACGTGAGCAAAAATAAAGGGTCGGTTAAGAATGTTTGAATATTTCGGAACATAAAGACAATAGCTAACTGAAATAAATTGTGCATCATAGACAATTAAATATCCGTCGCCACGTGGCGACACTAAGTAATCAAATTTAATGAAATATACTGTATTATCCAAGTTTACGTAAGGACATCCTTTTTCGTTTATGTTTTATAATGAAATATAAATAAATTAATAAAATTATTATATTTTAAGGATATTTATTATTTCAATTAGCTAGCGTCTTTATCTTCCGAGATATTCAAACTTTCTTAACCGACCCTTTATTTTGCTCACAGCCAGTTTGACCCCTAGTATCGCGTCTTGGTGCGCGGGGAGGTGGGGAGTCTGACACAGACCGTGACAAATAAATTTGTTGACAAAAGCTACGCTCTCCCGTGTAGCGTACCTAAGACGCACTACAGCGGTCGGGGTCAGACTATATAATACACATACTTATAAAGACGTTTACAATACATACATAATTTTTTTTATAATATACATTGCATATACAGTTTTATATCACACCTACACATTTAAGAGACATATATTATACAGGACGTTCTAAAAGGAAGTATATATTTGTCAAGCTGCGTGAACGTAACTCATTGTCTAAACCAGTGGTGGGCAAACTACGGCCCGCGGGCGATATAGCCCGTTAGAGCATTTCATCCGGCCCACCAAGAGTTTTCGTGTTAATATTTTTAATGAGTTGCAAATGGTATTGTAACATTTTTCTGTCTATTCATATTCTATTTATATCAGTAGTGTTAAAAAATAAGGTTTAAAACACTTAAAAATTCTTGGTTTGTTAAAAAAAAGCTTATAACGTCGTAAATTGTTACGTAAAAAGCCAAAAAAATTTGCCACCAGTATTTTGTGTAATTTGCTAAATTAAAATTATTTTTTTGTTAAATAGATTTTATAAATAAAAAAGATTTTTCGATCAAAATTTTGGCCCGTTTAAATTTTGTTTTTACAATTTGTGGCCCGGCCCGCCAACCAAAAAGTTTGCCCACCACTGGTCTAGACTTTGCGTATTGTGTGACCGTAATGAGATATGATTCGTTGTTGGCATATGGTGGACTATTCTATGTAATGCCTCGATAAATAAATAGATGATGTGGTTTCTTGGGACACCAGGTAGGAACGAAGAAGAACACAATTTGCAAAAAAATTATTTAAAAAAAAGTATTTAGGAAATTTAATACTATGGAAAATAACGTAAAATAAGAGAAATCAAACAAAAAGATATAGTTATTTAAATTATCAAGTTATAATACATAAATAAATCATATCTTTGTTTTCCCCCAACATAAAATTACATAATTAATACCTATTAATAATTGGTTAAAGCGCCATCTGTGATCAGAGAGTTGAACTGCATTCTTTATAATAAAAGTCACGCTATCGCCCGTGTATGCAACTATAGCACTTCCGTTATATTTTTTTCTTACGGTTTTAGTCTCACGTTTTTTTTAGATCGCGAGGCAAAACCCCTATCTCCTCCAAACGTCTAATGAATTTTGTTCCAATAGTAAAAAAAATACGCTTTAAATTGGACTAACTCGTTTTGTAGACTTAGAATCCGCGGTAATGGGAACCGTGTTATGGCGAATTTGATGAACAGTTTGCAGTAGACGCTTATACCGACATAGAAGACTAATTTTCATATTATCTGTAACCTAGTTTAAAAATATATAACAAAATATCAAGGGAAATAAGAGAATTATACTATTGCAGCGATTTAAGAAGAAACTCAAGCAGTGGGTAATTCATAACCGTTTTTATTCTCTTAACAAGTTTTACACGTTTAAACTGTAAATTGTCTTTTTTGTCTTTTCTGTGTTTTTTTAGACCGTTTTTATAAAAAGTAAAATACACAAAAATATCATACAAAATACAAAAACATTGAAAAAATCTAACGTATTGTTTGCCACCGGAAACGAAGCAGAGCCCAAGCAATCGGTGGTTAGGGCAACACAGACAGAAACCTCCTGACGATGCGTGCCGTGTCCAGGAGTACTGCCCTCTCTATCTGACCCTTGACTTAGCCATCTAGCGAAAGTCTCTTATGTTGATCGAAACTTTTGGCTATAAGACCGTTTGCAGAAACGACTATCGGGACAACGATCGTCGAATTCGCATCCCAGTGATTTTCTCCCTTTCAGCCTTCACGAGGTTCTCGTCATGTGGGATGGTAACACGACGAGCACCGCCTGTCGCGTTGACCGATCTGTCAGCACAATAACAGGCTTATTGGCAACAATAGTCCTGTCTGTGATGACAGATCGATCCCAATAGAGCGTTGCATGACCATTTTCGAGAACTGGCGCCGGTTTGTATTTATAGTATGGCACCTCAGACTCCACAAGACCATATTGAAGAGCAATGATGGTGAATAATTCTGGCTACGAGTTCATGTCTGTGCAAGTACTCACCATTAGCTAGATGAGAACCGGAAATAATATGCCCGAGTGATTCTCCGAGATGGCGGCATGCCCTACAAATGTCGGCCGTTCCGTCCCTCAGGGTATATCTCCTATAGTTGTTCGTCATCATAACCTCGTCCGACCTCACCGACGTGAACAGATCGACATCGTGTCCTGTTAAGGCCCGGTAGAACCCCTGCAGTCCTGTAGTTCTGGGCTCGTAGAATAAGACTACAGTATCCCCTGCCTGTCGTAGAAGGCGACATCGGCTGGCCCGTGTCACCTTGCACTGCGAGGGAGGGAGTAACCTTCCCCCCTGTGCTCTCGCAGTGCAAGACGAGAAGTGCTCGGGAAGTTCACGGGAAGTGCTCTCCTTGAGCACAGTGCAGAGGGGCTCCGGTGCGTTCCACTGGAGATCCCGGAGCCCCTCACCATGCACCGAGGAAGAGCCACTGGGAAGGTTTTAGTAGGTAAAAACCCCACATAACCGCCGCCTTCCCGGTAGAACCTCATAGAAGCTTTGCTCTTCCATACATTCTTGCGGTCCACGGTGCTATTATTATTATAAGCGGCTTTATCGAGGCATAAATTAACAGTTGAAACTAACGAGCCAACAGCGATATACGATACTGTATTCCCAACGACGACCCTCGGATGTGTTACGTTCACGAAGAAAACTAAACAAATATAAACTTTAGTATTGAACAGCCTGTCACCGACATGCAACAACGTGCAAGCTGTGAAAACTTTATAAGAAATGATAAGGTCTTCCATTACCTTCACCGATCTACCAGAAGCGAAGCGATATTATTAGGATTTTAATCTGTGAATGTTTCGTATGCTACAATTATTTAAACCGACTTCAAAAAAGGAGGTTCTCAATTCGTAGTGACATTATCATGTGTCCACTCTTTCTCATTTAATGTTCCAAGATTTTTTTTTATACTCTCTAAGCAGCTTTCTAAGCTTGACTACGATCCAACCTGATGTTAAGTGGAAATGCAGTCCTGGATGGTAAGGCGCGCTAGCTTAGTAAACGCCTATTCACTCTACTCTTGAAAATATTGTAATCGGAGGGAAAGACAGACGCGGGCAAACTATTCCATTCCCTTGCTGTACGGATAATGAAAGACGAAGCAAAGTGCTTCGTTCGGGTTTGAGGGATGTTCACAACAAAATCCTGCAGTGCGTCTAGAAGTCCGATGGTGGAACTTGGATGGGGATCATGTAGTTCCTGACCACACTCTCCAAAATACAATCTGTGGAAAACCGAAAGGCTAGCTACCTTACTCCTGTGCTCAAAACTGAGCAGATTGGTTTCAGCTGAGATAGATATACTCATCTCTTCAAAATCTTCTGGAAGAATGTATTTTGTGATATTGGTAGGTTTATGACAATCGTAAGACTAGGTAACTGCGTAACGACAGCTAGCACAGATAAAAAGAAAACTTTTGCCGCCAAAATATTGCAATATAACAATGATACTTCGGAAATAAAATAGACCCATTCGCGTTTGATTTGATCATTGGTTTTTTTCGTAAAAATTCTGGTTATTGTATTGATAACGTCCTTATTATATTAAATAATTAATGTAATTTAATAATTAATAAGATATACCAATTACACTAACCAAGTTAGGACACATGACAGGTCGTCCTGATATACGTAATTCGTACAACGTAAATATGTTCATTGGATATGGACGTACACGTCTACGTAACGTATATATATTGACCTAGAACTCGTCTGTGATTTTTCCCAAGAGTTGAATCTCTGTGGCACTAGCATTCTTGGAGAAATACCCTTTAAAGTTATTTTTTTAATAAAACAAATGTAAAGGTGGCAACACTTAACATTACTCTCTTAGATATAAGTGTTTTACTCTGATTAAATAGCACATTAAGGTCCAAATTCCATTGAAGTTTACACAGTGAATTTTTATTTAAATGTTGCCTATCTAAACGCCTTTGGATTTTGGGTAGTCAGTGAAGGTAGAGAAAACCAAATCACAAGTGATATCATTTCGCTTTCGTCCTCAAGAGAGACTATATTTTTATGAAAAACAATGGACGCCAGAGACAGCTTTACAGAGTCCACTTTTCGCCCAGTTTATTAGGTCCCATAAAAACAGTGGTGAGACATTCCTCATCCATAGGGCACAAACTTATTTTTTGTTCAATTCATTGGTACCGAACATAACTGCTTAAATTTGGACAAGGAAAGCCGTCTCTGTCAACCCCGTACGATTTAAAAGGACGTGAGAGCTTACATTTATACATTGAAGCCTATAAGGGCGGGGTGGAGGTGTGGGTTGAAGGAAATGGTGACGTGGTTACGAACAACTAATCTACAAAATAAAACACGCGACTCTTCACAAAATATATTACCGTTAACACAGACGATAAGTGTAATAAAATCTATGCCACATTAATACCAGGTTAGAGTACGACAATAGGGCAACACGATTGGGGGTGGGGGCGAGAGAATTAAACGAGTGTGAACGGGACATCGATATAAAAAAAAAACAATCGGAATAATACATAGTGTATAAAAGGAAATTCATTGGATCTACTAGCATACTCTACCTGCACGTGTAACAAGAGATCACTGCCTACCCTCACACAGCCAGTGTCAATATTAGTTCGGTGCAGCGCGACGCACTACGAGCCTCTGCCCCGGGATCCGCTCATTCGCTGGTCGGCCGTTTAGCGTGGGGCTCGTCCACGTCCGTCTCGGGCGGGTGCTCCAGCCCGGGCAGCTGGATTTGTGTGTCCGATGCTTCCGAAGGCTGCGGACAGAGATAAGCATATACCAATTTTCAACCAACATCAGAAAAGGAAGTTCTGAATGTATGTGTTTTTAAAACTTCTTTAGGCGCGTTATGGAAAAGGCAGTAACATATTGAAGCTGCAGTGAAAAATATTGTGCTTATATCATTTTGTTATTTTTATTATGTTATTTCTTTATTCTTATAAAAAATATCTCTTATAAAAAAAAACTTTAAAAAAGACACTGAATATTTTAAATGTGTGTTGTTCTTAAATTACAAGTAATAAAGTGTGTGACCAATAGACATATTGTGGATTTTTTTTTTAATGACGAACTACACAGATTGGCCAGAGAAGTTGGCCTTGACTGCTTCACCGGATTGAGAGGTGGCATAGCTCTTAGGTCGCTTAGCCTGAACCTCTAGCATATTGTGGACATTATTATTATGTGTATAATGGTGTAGTTCACATATTTATTACTCTTTTTACTTTATGTATTTTTGACCTTAAGTTCTCAATATGTATTCCTTTGTTATTCCAAAAAAAAAAATGTTACTATGTATACATATTATTACATAAAAATACATATTATTTGTATCTATTACTCGTATTATATATAAATAATACGAGTCCTGCCATCGTGAAGAGTAGGAGTGTACTAACATACTACACTACACTCTTCGTGATGTCAGCGCGAGTAAGGGTTTTATTTCATTCAAGTTGTCAACCACAAATAAAAGAAAGAATGGAATGCTTTTTAATTTAATTTCTTACGATATTGCGTATATCAGATGAAATATATCGATATAAATATCGATATTAGATGATTCGATAGTATTGGATTGAAGCAATATATCGCGTCCATATATCGATATTTTATGTAATATCGATATATATCGTGCACTCCGTTGTCAAACCGAGTATATCGTATAGCTGCCGTGACAGTGTACACTTTCACAAATAGATAGGTGGAGATGAAGTTATAAGAGAAGAGATAAGAAGTCACTCTCTTACCTCGACATCATTGGTATTTTCTCTATCTTTGTCCTGCATGGTACGTGGACGTTTCTTGGCTCGCATGCCAGGTTCTGTTCCGGCCTTTTTATTCTGGTACTGTAACGAAACAATACTAATAATAACAAACACGTATAATAATAAGCAAGTGGATAACCGAGCTTTGCTCGTTATTTTCGATGTTTATTGGAAGGTACAAATTATGTACTGACGAAATATAATTATTTTCTTGCCGACACAATCGTGAAACAATATGAACTGGTTATTTAAATATAAGTCATGAGTGTTAATTTTCTCTTATTGACTTAGTGTTGCTTAGCAACGCCATCTAGTCAAGTAGCTTACCTTTATACACGGATAGAATAACGTTTTTTGGGAATTAATCCTTTTTTTTTGTTAACGGAGAGGAAATCTTCAAAAAGATACCCGGATATGTGGGGGTTTTAACCACTAAAACCTCCCTTGTGTGGCCCTTCCTCAGTGCATGGTGAGGGGCTCCGGGATCTCCAGTGGAACGCACCGGAGCCCCTCTGCACTGTGCTCAAGAGCACTTCCCGCGGGGGGAGGTTACTCCCTCCCCCCCTGTGCCGAGGCCCCTTGTAGTCGCCTTCTACGACAGGCAGGGGATACCGTAGTCTTATTCTTGAGAGCCCAGAACTACAGGGCTGTAGAGAATTAATCCTAGGTAAATTTATTGTCCTTGAATTTAATGCAAATAGTCTGAGCACTTTACGTACATTTTTAAAAGAATTGTTCTTGTACAGGTATTAGATAAGCTCTCAGATCGTAACTAGGGTTAGGATAGATAATCAATCGTTAACACATTTAATATATATATATATATATATATACATCTTTCGAATATTTCTCACTAAATAACAAAAAGTGCACCTGTAGCTCGGGGGGTAGGAATACGCGTGTGTTGACGAAGAACTCCGGCTGCGGCGCGAAGTACATGGTGGGGATGCGCGCGTCGGAGGGGAACTCCCGCATCTCGAAGTTGCTGGAACGCGACCAGATCACTGACATAGCCAGGTCGCACACCGCCCATAGTTTCTGAATCACACAGTTAACATTCAATTGACCACCAATTAAATACTAAAGTAAACCGCTTTGCATTACAGTCCCAGTTTGTAAAGAATGGCTAGTGAAATTACTAAGCAAATTAAGAGTACAGTCCTTTCGTACAACTTGGTAGTTTGAATTGCATGTCGCACACTTACTGTTCCGGTTTGTAAAGCACTCTATGGCTAGTGAAATTACTAATAGAATTAGGAGTACAGTCCCTCGTATAACACGGTACTTTTAATTGTTAGTGTAATCCTATCATGTTAGGTCAATTCTCTTGTGTATTCTTTTTAAATAATATTAACAATACTTTTTTTAAAACATTCTTGTTAACAATTCCAATTAAGCTTAAGCGTTGGTAGTAGTATGATGGATTCGAACCTATAACCTTTCGTTTTATAGACCATACTCTAAGCTATTATAGATATGAAGTTTATAAATTAACTAGCGTTTCTAACCCTCTTCTCCGGGCTAGATTTTGCTTTATTTTATTTAAACAATTAAGTTACATCATTAAGCGGGTGAAGATCATTACCTACAACCATGTACATATCAGTGTGTAAAAACAATATCATTCTTATAATTTAGGGATTTATTATACTTCAATATAGTTCATAATTACATAAATATACACAATGCATGTGTCAATACAAATTTGGGTTATAGAACTATAGAATATAATCATAGTTAATAAAAGCTGTATTTGACAGTTCAAAAAGAGTGCTCCGATCGTCACCAAACTTACAGGATTACTCGCTAGGTCAAACTGAAGATTCCTGAAAGTTTCATTGAAATCGGTCCAGCCGTTTCGGAGCCTATATGGATCATACCCACACACTTTCTCTTTTATATATATAGATTAACTTGTACTCACAAAGTTGACAGCATCATCGTTCTCCTGGATAGCATCCTTGTGGTTCTTCATGCGTTCCACAAGGCTCTTGTAGAAACCGTAGCAGTAGAAGTCATTGCGTGTTATTAGAGGCTCCAATATGAACCATAGGCATTGTTTCACCACCTGAAAATTTTATTGTGAGTTTTTATTGAAGTTAAACTTCTTTAGCCGATTTGAAAAATGATGACAGTAACATGTTGAAGCTTCAGAGAAAAAATTGTGCTTATATACTTTTTCAAGTGCTCCAAGAAATCTAGCAATATTTCTTTTTTTCAGAAATATTACTAACACTCTTGTTAACCATTCCAACTAAGCTTAAGCTTGTGGTAAGAGATGGTTCACGTTAATAGTCGAATGGTGGATTCGATCCCACGGCCTTACGATTCGCAGACCGTAATCTAAACCATCAGGGTATTGACGCTTCAATATAAGTAAGGTTAACTATCGGAATATATTATTTATTGATATAAATTAAATTATTATACATAAAAAAGTTACAGCCTTTATATATGTCCCACTGTTGGGCGCAGGCCTTCTCTGTAAAGAGAGTATAGGGGCATAGTCAGCCACGAGGCTCTAATGCGGATTGGCAGACTTCACATGCCGTAGAAAATTTTTCTGAGCGCGTGGTAAATCCACACATAAAATTGCAACAACAAATTTATTGGTGCCGGCACCAGGGATCGAACTCGGGTTGCTTGCGTACTACGCAACTTGAGCCGACAGCACGGACACTGAGCTACCACGGCTCTTCGTCATATAATATTATACATATATATATATATATATTAATTATTAATATTTTCAAATTAAACTGAACTTTATTGACTGTGTGTTATTGATTATTGTAATTATTTGCATGCAATTGAAAACAATTTTTTAATAATACCAAAAAAGTATAACTTCTCAAGCGCGTACATAAGCACACGCACCAATTTTCTTTATTATGTAGTTGATGGTGGTGGTAATAGACGAGGCGGTCTCACCTTCAGCTGTGTTATATTGTCATATGCAGTGAACATGGGATCGTGCGCCAGCACTGGTACCGCGAACACCAGCATGTAATCGGGCAGGATGTGGGGCAGCTGGCTGACAGCACGTTCAACTGAAATAGATTACCCGTACTACTTTAATGTCAGTTGGTGAGTGATAGTAGACTCCACAGTAGTCTAAAACTTGATGGTTGTCGTCACCTGCTATACTGAGGCTTCGTGGGATCTCCCTAGGGAAGGAACACAACCACAATACCACTGTACTTCACTGGGCCAGTTTGTCAGGAGAATGCATCAAAATCGTTAACCCAAAATTGGGAACTACCACGACTACGCGGTAGCCCACTACGTTATGTTGTCCTTGTTAAAGTTGGTGGCCGGGCCTTCAGAGCCTTAGGTCTAGAACAGACCTGCACTTCAGCCGCAAAGCGTGTCCAGTTAATATTCGTTCGCCACTGAGTTCTTTGAGCTGCTATATAATAATTACCCTTGGTGCCGACGGTGATGTTCCTCACGTAGTCCCGGCGTCGCACCACGTCAGCCAGCATGTACTGGCGCACCACACCGCGGATGCGCCGCTCCGGCTCGCGCCCCGCTAGCGCGTACATGCCCATGAAGTCCAGTGGGAGACATTTGTTGGGGATGCCCTGGGGGAGTAGATATCAATTAAGCATGCAAGACGTGTGTGGAAGGGATGGCAACCTTTAGAAAATCATCGTTGGCACTACAGAAGGTAATAAGACAAGAGGCCGGTCGCTAGCACGATGGTCTGATTAAGTAAATGGGGTGCTAATCTCTTCCAGCTGGTAAGGATCATCAGAATTGAGGGAACAACGAAGAAGTAAAGTTGTGAACATCCCTCAAACCCGTACAAAGCGCTTTGCGACGTCATTTAGTATTCATAGCAAAGGACTGGAATCGTTTGCCCGTTTGTGTCTTTCCCTCCGATTACAATGTTGGCATTTGCTAAGCTAGTGCGTCTTACAAGACTGCATTTGCAATAAACATCAGGTGGTATCGTGGTCAAGCACTTGCTTAGAAAATACTTTCTCAACTTACTAAACTTGTGTCGACGATTGTATATATACAATCGGTAACAGTATTTTAATTCAATGAGTTAAATTCGTGTTAATATAATAATCAAGGATATATGTAAATCATATAGAAGCATATACAAGTTATAAAAATTAGAATCAGGCCTACATTTCCACTTAATATCAGGTATAAAAAAACGAATATAACTTCGGCACCCAAGGTCCAATGCCAACAAAATTAACGCGGGATCTAATTGAAAATAAACCCATTGCATAAACAAAATTCAATATAGATAAGCTGCACAATTTTTCTTAAGACAGTTAAAAATTAATTAAACATTTCTCCTAACTTTTATGTGTATGTATCGTGATGAACAGATCTACATGATGTTCCATAATTTAAAAAAAAAGTTTATCACCTTTGATAGTCCTTTGTGAAGCTTCGCCGCAAACATCTCTCGAACTTGTGGCACATCATCCTAAAGTTAAAAAAAACTCAGTATTCATATAAAGTACATATTTATTTATTTATTACATATTTCTATAATAAATATATATTTAGATCACGTATTCCAGATTTAAGCCTTAGTTAGTAAGATGTACTTCGCATTAAACAACTAACGCAAATTAAAAGAAACAAATTAGTAGAACTAAGGATCCTAGGTGGCGGGTACTAAAGACTCCTCAACATTAAGGTCGAATGTGTGTACGTGCATATACGTAGACGTATACGTCCGTGCATGTGTTTCTAGTTGCTATAAACAGAGAAAGCAGTGCTATTCAAGAATTAATACTAAAAAGCCTGTGCTGCACCAAGTTAAGCTCTACTCAAAACTCAAGATGGTGTTGTCAGCCGGGTAGTTTGGCTACAGTAGTTTGCATACTAATCACAGCAATAAGCAAGCCAACTAAAATGTGACGTGTGGGACGTACCGGCCACTTAGACATAGACATTTATTTATTGGCATCACAATACAAAAACACATCACAGACAGAATATAACACACATTAAAAAAGAATGAAAAATAGACAAAACACAGTTAAAGTTACAACGGACAAATAATACATAAGATATGATGCTAATATCGGACACCGTCTCAGCATATGCTGTCGCAAGGATGCGACAGCGCTGATTTTCAGCGGTGCCCGGGACTACCTAAAGACGTGCGCGCGCAATACTACTTTTATATGGAATTTATACAGACAGTAAGAGTATAATAAATATGATACATGAATAAAACAGTTATGAGATTAAAATATATTTTATACAATAAAATAATAGATGAAAAAATTTCATATATAAATATATTATTAAGCCAAAAATAATAATAATAATATGATAATTGAACGTATTTTAAATTATATAATGAAATATTGTAAATATTGGAAACGACAAGCCACCGATATCACGGGGATATTATCTTTTTGTAACTTTAACATCAGGTGTTTTAATTTATTTTTAAATGCGTTTACAGATTTACCGTCTCTTACGGGCGGTGGCAAATTATTCCAACACTTGGTGGCCAAGTATTTGAAACTGCCGCGGAACGCACTTGACTACTCACTTCCTCATCTAAAACCATCTACCATCAAAGATCCGAATGGAATAAAAATACAAACACGTCCGTCACCCAGAGGGGTCACCAGGTAATACGGATTTCAAATCACTAACATCCATACTCTTTATAATATATGTTGCTAATTCTTTTATGGCGCCCTCTGCCGACCACACCATACCCTTCCGCGGAATAAAACTGCAAATGTAATGTGTATACTCACAACCATGAGATGGGATAGATTGTAGAACTGGTCGGCTGTGAACTGGTCTCCCACACCCTTCTGTTCGCAAATCTTGAGCATGGCCGCGCCGGCAGCCAGTCTGAGATGCGCCATTTCCGCTTTTGACAGTTGGTTTTGCTATAAACAAACAAAAATTGATTGGATACGTGATCAATTCGACTCTTAATATAAGCTATATTAAAAAATTATAAGTAATATGCTTCGGTAGATTTTTTTAATGACGAACTACACAGATTGGCCAGAGAGGCTGGCTTTGACTGCTTCACCAGATTGAGAGATGGCAAAGCTCTTAGGTCGCTTAGCCTGAACATCTATTGCTATTAACTCGACACAAGGGTCCCCCCGGTGTGGGGTAAACTTGGCTTGGACGGTTACTATTTTACGCGACTCGGTCGGTTGCTATTTCACGGATAATAAACAAGTTGTGATTTTCTAGTGTATGTCATTACCTGTAACAGGTCTCCTTTGTGAACGATAAACGCATTGAGCATCCGGAAGGTCTTCTGAGCGGAGAGCTCGTCTTTCTTCAGGCCCAGCAGCCAGCGCGCCATGCACTTGAGCCCCTCCAGTTTGCAGCGCGTCTCCTCGGGCAGGTCATCCTCGTCGCACCAGTCGTTCTGCGGCGCGTTGGGACCGCCACCACCTTCGCGGACTAGTAGCTCCTTGACAATCTGTGACAAATATTGTTTTGTTACCATACGAGGTCATCCCCACGAAGGCTTGTATTGTAAAAGAAAAGTAATAGATAATTGGATCAGTTGGTCGATTGTCAGTGAAAACTCAATGGCAACAGTAGACTTGGGGTCCAGTGTTACTGATGTGTGTCCGCGGTAATGATTGGCATGATTACCTTTCTGGACACGATGTTCTTGACGTGGACTGGAAAGGCTTCGGGCAGGTTGTGAGCGAGGTGGCCGAGGGTGACGATCGCGGTGCGGTAGTGCTCCGAGTGTGGGTTGAGCGTCGCGCGCAACGTGTCCAGCATCTCCGTGAAGATCTGACCGCGCTGCTCTGGCACGTTCACGTACAGACATCTGGATACGTACATATCATGTTACTGATCGTAAAGAAAGTCAATAGAGTATTTTTCAATGTAAAAATGAGAACAAGCAGTGATAAACGGTTCACCTTACGATCTGATGGTTGCGGGTTCGAATCCCAGTCGGCTCGTATCATTGAATTGCCGTTTTGAAGTTGAACTTCTGAACGAACACTTGATTTGGGAAGTTAACTGGAAATGCGTTATGAAGTGTGTGATCGGGGGTGGCTAAAAATGTATAGGCTTCATCACCAGTCACATATAGGATCTAAAGCTGCCTCTGTCTACTCCGTTAAAGTTAAAAGGACGTGTTACGCTCTCACGTCCTTCATATTCGTCATATAAATATATATATATACACATAAAACAAGAACATCATCCTTTGTGAAATCGGTTAACAAAATGGAATACATACCTGACCGCATTTTTGGCTTGCTTGGGTGTACCGACCTCCGCGTACGCTTTGCACAGTGTGATCAGTTTCGGGAACAGTGAGGGACACGCCTCGCCTGCAACGACACGCACCGGGAGAAACATTCTTTAATTAGATAGAAACAACGCTTACACATACTTGAGATGAGAGACACAAATCCGCTTGGATTCAAACCTCAGACCATATTTTTTCATGGCCAACTACACAGAGAAGCTAGCCTTGATTGCTTCACGGGAGAGAGGTGGCATAGCTCTTAGGTCGCTTAGCCTGAACCCCTATCGCTAGTAACTCGACAGAACGGACATAACTCGGTCTTGAAACAAATATTACTAAAATGCCAACTAAGCTGAACCCTGGGCTAAGAGATGATTCACATCAATAGTCGAATGATGGATTCGAACCCACGACCTTACGATTCGCAGACTGCACCCTAACCCATTAGGCTATTGACGCTTCGATAGTCCCATCAAACTACCTTTGAAGTGCATTGAAGTACATCCTTTCTAATAAAAAAATGAATCATGGAAATCGGTTGGCGCGATATTAAGTTATTCGTCCATTTCTCGTGAACATAATATAAATTTAGGACGTACGGTTTTTATGCCTGTAAACTAGCGCTTGACCATGATCCCACCTGGTGTTAAGTGGTGATATAGTCGAAAGATGGTACGCGCTAGTTTAGTAAGTGCCTATTCACTCTACTCTTGAAGGCTCCCACGTCGTACTTGGACGGAAAAACTGACGCCGGTAACTTGTTCCACTTATTTGCTGTACGCACGATGAACGATGACTCAAATCGCTTCGTTCGGACGCGTGGAACATCCGTTTTCCACCAATTTCGATACCCAGTCGAAAATTTATGAGTATATATGATTTACGTACCACCTTAATTCTCGCCCCCCTTTTCCTAAATAAAATTATACCCCTGTCCCATATAGCCTAATTCATTCACTTAGACTTTCTAATATTTATAAAAGTACAAAAATGATACTTCCTATTTAAATATTAGTCATTCTATTAACAAGTTGGTACATTAACACAACTAATACAGTGTCTTAACGGGTCGATTTTTAGACCTTGCCGAACCCGAAAATCAGTATTCGTTTCTATCAACGCCTTGGGGTCAGAGTCGGTTTCCCGTACTCGAGGGTCGACAACTTTGGAAATGCCTTGGGCTTGTGCTCCCAATGAGCCACGGCTCGTCATCTCAATTTGTAACTGGATCACATACTTAGCGGTCTGTATTTGCCAAGGAATGTGAGAGCGGCGAGAATGTGCGGCGCCACTGTCTCGTCGTCCATCTCCAGTAGCGAGGTCAGTCTGTTCAGTATGTCCTCGTGGAGGAAGTGTGCTGGGAACACGAAAGACAGCATCACGAGCAGCTTCAGACCCCGTTCTGCTGCCTTCTTTAAGTCTATACCTGTTAACAAGTGTATTTATGAGTAAAACTAAAAATCAAATTAAAACCTAAGACTAGGGGTGCGACGGCTGCCAAGAGCTGGATGAGAGTGACCGTGGGTCGTTCTCGTCGTTCTCGTCGTGGCATGCTTTTCGTTAGGCATCATCTTCAATCTGCAACAGGCACAGCTGTGGCCTGTTGCAGACTGAAGATGATGGATCAAACATTAACCACTACATGCAAGATTTTTAGGAGTTGCCTGGTAAGTGCCCTGTTGCTGACAGATCCGGGGCACTCCAATTATAACGGCTGACGGCATGACAACGGTTTAGTGGGTAAGGGTCGCCCAGGCCGATTCCCACAAATCCCTCCAAGTCCACCCAGGGTTCCGGAGGATGGTCCGTAAAAAGGCTTCTCCCGCGTAAAAAAAAAGGCGTTGCCTGGTATATTTTCTTAACCTATAATCACTGAAGCGTAGTCACACCTGTGGATTACTCGTCGACACGAGAACCGGTTTTGCAGGCGTAACCCACGCACTGGCCTCGTTCACAGTCTACACCCCAATAAAGATTCAGGCTAACCAACTTAAGAGCTCTGCCATCTCTCAAATCCGGCGAAACTATTGCGGTCATTTCCTTTGGCTAATCAGCGCAGGTCATCACAAAAACGGAATGTCCTATGCTACTTAAAGAGTCGTGGTAGCTCAGTAGAGCCGTGATAGCTCAGTGTCAGGACGGTTGGCTCAAGTTGCATAGTACTCTAGCAATCCGAGTTCGATCTCCGGTGCCGGCACCAATAAATTTGTTGTTGCAATTTTATGTGCTGATTCACCACGCGCTTAGAGTGAAGGAATACATCGTGAGGAAACATGTCTTAGATTTTTTTCTAAGACGTGTGATGTCTGCCAATCCGCACTAGGTGTGCGTGGCTGACTATGCCCTTATACTCTCTTTGCAAAGAAGGCCTGCGCCCAACAGTGGGACATATATAAAGGCTGTAACTTTAACTTTTGGGAACAATTTGAAGCCGAAAATCATACAAATAAAAAATCATAATCGGTCCTAAACAACGGCCTTATGAGTGCACAAAGAAAACTCCTTTTTTGAAGACGTAGAAAAGGCACCACAACCAGTGAATAGGGAAAAAATAAGCTCTCACGTCAGTATATAGCAATCGCAATCAAATTTATTAAATATTAATTACCACTTACCACACTCCTCCGCAATAGAAGTGTCTGTGCCCTTCACCGCGCCCTCAACATATTCAACTAAGATGAGCAGAGAGTCGTGGTCTATCATGACGGAGCTCACCCGCTCGAGGAGCATTTTCACTGTGTTGTAGTACAGATTTGTCATCACCGGTTGTCCCAGTTTCTTTAGCACACTGGACTGAAAGTATATTAAAGAAATTATATTAAAAATAGAAAAAATTATAACAATTTTTTAAGTAATATTAGTTACAGACTAGAATATTAGATTATTACATATTAGAATATTATTAGTAACAGACTTGTAACTAAGGTAATAAGGATCCATATGTTGTAGGGACAATTCTAGCATTTTGTGTGAAAACAAACCAAACGAAAATCTCACGCCTCTATTACCCTTAGCGGGGTAAACAGAAGCTTTCGCTCTCCACTTTTCACCCATCCTTAAAAACTATTTATTAATAACTTAGATAAACTCGAAGTTAGGTACAATATCTCTCTAATACCGGCTATGGATTAGTCCAGAAGGGAGATCGGTCAGCCCTGTAATTCTGGGTTCGTAGAATAAGGCTACGATATCGCCTGCCTAGGTAACGTAGGTGACTAAAAGGGGTTTCGGGTTCACTGGGCGACTTCCAGTCAACTTCCATTTGCCTCAGTCGATCACACTTTTCATAACGCTCTCGTCACACATTCACCAGTTTACTCCCCAAGTCCAGGGTGAGTAAAGAAGTTTTGCTTTAAAAAAAAATTCAACTTACCGTTGTCTTAACGCACACTTCACAGCTGACGTTCGGACTCAAAATAGTCTCCATACCCTGGAGCAATTCCGGCGCTTTCTTCATGTGCTGTGAGAATTTGTTAAGGAACTCCTGCGCCTTCACCGACTCGGGCAGGAATTTGGTACTTATGTGAAGGACCTTAGCGATCAATTCCTTCTGCACGGCCGGAGTGGGCGGCTTCCTGTGTAGCTCCACCCACTCGGCCACCGTGCGCCTGACCGCAAGTTGGTGCTTCTGTAGTTCTATGAACGCCTTTGTAGCATTGTCGTCTACATTCGACATTAAGTAATACAACTTCTTCATTCTCACCGGCGGTGGGAGTGTGTAAGGTACGAGAGACGTGTTCAGAAGTCTCTCGACTAGCAGTCGGTCTTCTAGCGCTGTCATATAGTATCCGTGGAGGATTTTGTCTTTGATCCACTGGACCGCTTTCTCAGTTGCCGCTGGCACGGTGTTCTCTGTCAGGAATTTCTTGTAGATCATAGCCAGGCCGGACATGGCCTCCTTACGAATTTTAAACTTCTTATCTAGCGTCCTCTCTCTCACGAAATGGAGAAGGTCTTCGGATTCGGCAACCGCCTGGAAATCTCTCTGTGCTGTCGCTATGATCGCCATGACGACCTCGTAGCGCACTTGCTCGTGTGCGTCGTGCTGTCTCATTTTCAATGTGTCCGTTATATCTTTCCTCAGATCCGGGTGGTGGACGAGGAAGTGCATGCAATATTGGACGCATTTGATCCGTATTGGCACGGATATGTCGTTGAACCGGCCTAGAAACGCCCGCCACAAAGCCGGGTATTGCTTAGCGAGCTCGGAGCCCGGCTCGGAGAACATTCTGGCGAGTAAAGCGACCGCACTCAGTCGCTCTTGGAACTGCGCCGATTTCAGTTTGCACTCGAGCTGTGGCAACACTGACAGTAGTATCGAGGGGCAACACTGATACAGTTCGTATATTAGTTCGAACACACGTGAGAATATAAGTAGGTTCTTCTCTTCTTTGCCGAGTATGAGGACATGGTTAAAGAACTGAAACGAAAAGAACAATTAATATAATGAGTCAGTTTTATTAATAAAAATAATGTTTAAGTCTCTTTTTGATTCTGGAGGGAAAGCGCCGGTGATGTGTGATTTCAACTCACTACTTATCTATACAGGTATATTTAGTGTACATTATTTAGTACATCAGCCCTGTAGTTCTGCGCTCGGAGGATAAGACTACGGTATCCCCTGCCTGTCGTAGAAGGTGACTAAAAGGGGCCTCGCGTTCACATGCTAAACTGGACCCGAGAAGAAGGCACCCCCCGGACGTGCTTTCCGAAGAGCACAGTGCAGAGGGGCTCCGGTGCGTTACTCTGGAGATCCCGGAGCCCCTCACCATGCACCGAGGAAGGGCTACCAGGGAGGTTTTAGTGGTAAAAACCTCCACATAAGCCCGCCTTCATACCAGAAGGTGGGGTATCTTGATGAAGATTTCCTGCCCGTTAACAAAAAAATGTCTTAGGGACCTAAGAGCTTTGCCACCTCTCAAATCCGGTGAAACAGTATAGGCCAGCTTCACTGGCTAATCTGTATAAAGCTACGGCCTTTATTCCACATATTTCCCACTGCTGGGCACAGGCCTTTTCTGTAACAAGTATAAGGGCATAGTCCGCCACGGCTCTAGTGCAGATTGGCAGACTTCACATGTCTTATAAAAGTTTCTAATACAGTAAATCAGCACTAATAATCACCAAACGAATTCATTGATGCCGGAAATAGTAGTCGTGATGCTAGCGTAATACTCTACCTAGGCTATAACCTGTATAGTTCGCCAAACGTGATGAACATTCAATAGCCTAATGGTTTAGGGTACGATTTGAGAAAAGTAAGGTCGCAGGCTCGAACCCAACATTCGAGTTGACAAGTTGACGTGAATCATCTCTTAACACAAGCCACAGCTTATTTGGATTGGTAACTGGAACTAATTTAAATTTGTACGTAACCCAGCTAACTCACTGCTTGTATGAAAGGCTCGAGGGTTTCGCTGGTCTTTATGATGAGCTCCTTGGCGAGGGAGTACGCGTGCTTGTGATCTCTCTTGTTCGGCTCCACCAGGTTGATGAGGATCACGTTGAGGAGCTCGTTGGAGACAACATCCGACTCCGTGATCAGGGGGCACAGCACGTCCAGCATGAACGACTTCACCTTTGTAGAATGCTCCGTACTGAAATACAAGTACGTGTAAAAACAAAAAACAACTTCATATTCATTCGAACGTTAAACGCTTCGCAGCCCCAGTTCTTTAAGCAGGCATCTCGACAGTTTTTCGAGACTGTCACAAGACATTTTAATAAACTTCTTGTGACAAGACTTTACCTACTTCTTAATTCGGACGCGTCGCTCGGAGGCCGAGACACGTTCGCGACGATCCGGACGACGTGATCACCATTTCACAGGCTAGATCGTCACAGTTACTCTAAGCGTCCATTCGCGACGAATGAAGTGAAAAAACAACAACAAAGAGGTTGCCTCTTTTTTGTTGATGACTTTCTCGCTTCATGCGATCACGCACGACTTTGGGTAGTCCTAGGCACCGCTGAAAATCAGCGATGTCGCATCCTTAGCACAGCATATACAGAGATGGTGTCCAATATTGGCATCATATCCTATTTGTCTGTGTCTTCCTTTAATTGCATTGTTTGCTTTCTTTTTTGGCAATATTTTATGTAATATGGATAAAATATATAATGTTCTGTATATTATGATGCCAATAAATAAAATATCTAGGTCTATGTCCAAAAGGGCAAAAGTCCCTAAAAGAAACAGAAAAAGAAAATAAAAGAAAAATCCACTACACATTTCCAATCTCACTCACTTGACAATCTTGAACATGAGCGAGAACAGAGCGCAGAATATCTCCTGGCAGTCCTCCAGCTCGAAGCACATGTTGAAGGACTTCACGTATGCGAGGTTCTCCAGCAGGTAGAAGTAGCGCTTGAAAGCGGGATCCTTGGGATCGCGGAGGCCTTGCAGCTGATTTATCAGGAAGAGGAATATCGTCTTCACCTACGGAAATGTGATAGTTACATACGAAGTACATTTTTTTTAATTCTAAGTTACATTAATTACAGTCTTTATATATGGCCCACTGCTGGGCAGAGGCCTTCTCTGCAAAGAGAGTATAAGAGCATAGTCCGCCACGCACAACTAGTGCGGATTGGCAGACTTCACGTCTTAGCAAAAAAATTCTAGGACATGTAGGTTTCCTCAAACAAATTTATTGGTGCCGGCACCGGGGCATCGAACTCGGGTTGCCAGGCGTACTATGCAACTTTAGCCAACCGCCCGGACACTGAGTTACCACGGCTAACTGGTCGTTAATGTTTAAACCCTACTACTGCATTTTACAAATTCCGCTACACCGATCTGCTGCGTTCCGCGGCAATTTCAGATACTTGGCCACCAAGTGTTGGAATAACTTGCCACCGCCCATAAGAGACAGTAAATTTTATGCATTTAAAAATAAATTAAAACACCTGATGGTAAAGTTACAAAAAGATAATATCCCCGCGAAATCGGTGGCTTGTTGTTTCCAATATTTTCAATATTTCATTATATAATATAAACTTTATACGTTTAATTATCATATTATTTATTTTATTTTTTGACTTAATAATATATTTATTTATGAATTTTTTTCATTTATTATTTTATTGTATATAATATATATTAATCTCATAACTGTTTTATTCATGTATCATATAAATTATACTCTAATTGCCTGTATAAATTCCTTATAAAATTAGTATTGCGCGCGCACGTCTTTAGGTAGTCCCGGGCACCGCTGAAAATCAGCGCTGTCGGATCCTTGCGACAGCATATACTGAGACGGTGTCCGATATTAGCATCATATGGTTATGTACTATTTGTCCGTGTAACTTTAACTGTGTTTTGTCTATTTTTCATTCTTTTTTAATGTGTGTTATATTATGTCTGTGATGTGTTTTTGTATTGTGATGCCAATAAATAAATGTCTATGTCTATCCCTCACAATTTGGATTTGAAAATGATTTTTATTCGTAAGAGAAAAAGTAAAAAGTAAAAGAACTTCAAAGATAAAAGAAAAATTATATATACCAAATACTTAAGCCTTATACAACGAACGGTAGGCACAGGAAAATCGGTACATATATATAAAAGAGAAAGTGTGTGGGTATGTTCCATATAGGCTCCGAAACAGCTGAACTAATTTCAATGAAACTTTCAGGGAATCTTCAGATTGACGTGGCGATTAATCCTGTAAAGTTTGGTGACGATCGGAGCACTCCTCTTTTTGAACTGTCAAATACAGCTTTTATTAACTATGATGATATTCTATTGTTTTATAACATAAATTTGTATTGACACATGCGTTGTGTATATTTATGTCATTATGAACCGTTAAGGATTTTGAAGTATTCCAGGTAAGTTATAGCGTCGCGAATAAATCCTTTTAGAGGGAAATGATAATAGGTAATTACCTACACCCGCTCGAGAAGAGAATGAATACGGAGAGAAATGAATAATTTAATATATTGTGAGACTTAAATTAAATATTTAATGATGTAAGTTTATTGTTCAAATAAAATAAAGCAAAATCCAGCCCGGCTAAGTAATAGATTGTAAAACGCTCAGCGACTAGACTACGAATGCCATGTTCATTTATGTATGTGAAATTATTATTGATTGCTCAATACACCGTCCTCCCTCGACTAGGGGGGTTGGCGCCCGTAACGAGGGGTAACGGCTAAGGTCAGTACAGAGTCGAACGCGGCTCGAGGCGGACGGTTATTTTTGTATATCTACCGCCCCTTGATATGAAATGAACGGAATGAAATATTTATTTACACACAGACATATACATACATAAGTATTATAACCGACTTCAAAAAAGAGGTGGTTTTCATTTGTCAAACATACGTCTGTATTTTAGAAATCTTAAAAAATTCAACAATACATAAATATCAACAAAATAAATAACTACCAAACACCTTAAAAAACATTCAAAACACTTATAGCAAGAATCAATATAAAATGGCATATACAAACCACTTTGCCAAAAAAAAAACATACGTCTGTATGTCTTTTTATATTTTACCTCATAACTTTCGATTAGATTAAACCGATTTGAATATTTTTTTTTTTAATTTAACGCGAGTGCTGGAAAGTGCTGCAAAGGATTGTAGTCAAGCACTTGCCTAGAAATTATATATAACAAAAAAAAACTGAATAAAATCCCAACAGTCTCACCTGATCCTGATCTTTATACGGCGCTTCGGGTGCGTAGACTCGCAATACATCAGCAATACAGCACGCGATGAGCAGCTGCACGTCGCGCGACGGGTGCGTGAGGAAGAACTCGTCCGCGAGGTGGATCGCGAGCGGTATGAACTGCTGGTACATGCCCTCATCCTGACCCAAGCCCTGCAGAGTGTGCGCCAAGGCCTGCGAGAACAAATAGGAAACTTTTAGTAACATTGTATTTTCACAAATTACAAGTAGGAATATTAAGATATGAAATAATATCATATCCTAAATAGTGTGTTGAAGTGAAAATGGATCATCGATATTTTTCTTGACAAACTATATAGATTGGCCCGAGAAGCTGGCCTGCTTCACGGTATTGAGAGGTGGTATAACTCTTAGGTCGCTTAGCCTGAACCTCTATCGCTAGTAACTCGAGACAAGGGTCCCCCCGGTGAAGGGTAACCTCGGCTTGGACGGCTACTATGTTACGTGTAAGCTTTTCGATTCGAGGGCGCCCGAGAGTGCCGAGCCACGACTCGGTCGGTTGTTATTTCACAGATAATCTAAGGGATATTCAAAAACTAAACTAACTTTGAGCGCAAATTTTAATCAAATATAATACAGATGGGTAGTTAGCATCAATTATATTGGAACACTTGAACGTACTCGAAAGCGGCGTTGTTTTAACGAAGACTAGCATACCCAGATTACTAGATTTTGCTTTATTTTATTTAAAGAATAAACTTATATCATGGAATATTTAACTGTCACAATTTATTAAATTATTTATTTCTCGTATTCATTCTCTTCTCGAGCGAGTGAAGATCATTACCTACACCTATGTACATATCAGTAAATACAATATCATACCCGTAGTAGTAGTGATATAGTAAATAAAAGCTATATTTGACAGTTCAAAAAGAAGAGTGCTCCGATCGATCAAACTTTACAGGATTACTCGTCAGGTCAATCTGAAGATTCCCTGAAAGTTTCATTGAAATCGGTCCAGCCGTTTCGGAGCCATTATGTAACATACCCACACACTTTCTCTTTCATATATATAGTAGATTAAAACCCTGAATAACTCTGAAACGGTGACACTTTTACTAAGATCATGTTTATTCTAATAGATTTCATGTTAACCTATCCTGCCTTTCAGTTTGTCGTGCTAGTTACGGGACACCCTGTATATATATATAGTGCATACAAACAAATTTGTTTTCACGTGTCGGTGCGTTGTTTATTACACCCGCCCTAGACAATGCATTCGCAGCACATTCCTCCAATATGATGACACGCACGTCTTACGTTTACGCAGAGAATGTTGGAACGTTTGATCCGAAATTCCTAAAATATTGTAAAAAAAATCGCTGAAAAAGCTGTAATTAGAAATAAAACATATCACAAAAGGAACTCCTTGCACGAATTGCTGAAGCAACAGGTTCAGCGGAGCCCAAACCCAGAGAAAGAAAATAAGAATTAAATGTAATGAATATAAGAATGGAAACAAAAAAGGAAGGAGAAAAAAAAAACAAAAATAAAGTTAATAATAAAAAAAAGAAAGCTGTAAAACAAAAGTAAAATAAGCATTCAAGTTAAATTAAGTAGAGTAATACAAAGAATGTAAGCATAAGATAAATGCCCTGCCTGTCGAAGGCGACTAAAAGGTGCCTCGGGTTCACTGGGTGTCAAAGATGAGGGCCTTTGCCCTCCGCTAAGGTGGACCCGGGAAGAAGGCGACATCGGCTGCCCATTGTTTGTTGCACTGCGAGGGCACAAGGGGGGGAGGGAGTAACCTCCGGGATCGGGTAAGTTTTAGTGGGTAAAAACCCCACATAACGGCCGCCTTGCCCAGAAGGCGGGGTATCTTTTTGAAGATTTCCTCCCCGTTAACAAAAAAAATGTAAAAGACAATAAGAATAATAATGTTTAGGCATAAGAAATATGTGAATTTAGAAATTAGTAAGTACTTAGAGATGAATGAATGAGGAATTAGAAAAGCCCTAACCTTTTTTTTTGTTAACGGGGAGGAAAACCTCCTCGGTAGCCCTTTCCTCGGTGCATGACGAGGAGCTCCGGGATCTCCAGTGGAACGCACCGGAGCCCCTCTGCACTGTGCTCAAGGAGAGCACGTCCCGGGGGGGTAGGTAACCCCTCTCCCCTGTGCCCTCGCAGTGCAAGGCTACACGGGCCAGCCGATATCGCCTTCTTCCCGGGTCTACCTTAGCGGACGACAAAGGCCCCCACCCTTGTCGCTCAATGAACCCGAGGCTCCTTTTAGTCGCCTTCTACGACATGACGGTATCCACCGTAGTCTTATTCTTGAGAGCCCAGAACTACAGGGCTGAGAAAAGCCCTAACCTAACCCATGTTGAGGGAGCTAGACTAGACATCGGCTTCCGTAGAGCAAAATGACAAAAGTTTTCAAAAGTTTGATATTCTATAATTCAGCAGTTACCATAGCCTTTGTTACATAAAAAAAAACGTTTAATCCAATTTGATTTTTGATTAACAAAAAATCTCACCACTTTTGTACCCTGTGTATGTCTGTGGCTCACCTGTCATAAATGAGAACTATTAGCATCGTGAAAGGCGGACGCTGCATTGCCATTCAATATACGTTCAAAAGGACGTGAGACATAGCCAGATGTTTCAGTCGTTTCATATCAATTAGTTCGCAGACAATCGAGTCAGTAATAACATACTAAAGAATACTCTACAGTCGTATATTAAATGAAAAATTGATCGCAAATTATATTCCTACGTGAGACAGGTGCAGGTGGCTCTGTGTAGAAATTGTAGACTTTATTGAAGGTACTAATATATCGTATATATCTTCTTCTTTGTCGTTCCCTCATTTCTGAGGATCGTGGTCACTAGAGCCCCTTAAATGAACAATCTGCCTCCATCGCTTTCGGTCCGAGGCAGCCCTCACCAGCTGGTAGAGATTAGATGGCACCTTTACTTGGTCAGACCATCGTGTTGTCGACCGGCCTCTTGTTCTCTTGGCTTCTGTATTGCCAACGATGACCAGCTTTTCAAGGTTGCCATCCCCTCTACGCATTATATGCCCGAAATATGACAGTACGCGCTGTAGACACGTAGTGGACAATCTGGTCATTATGGCGAGCTGGGAGAGAATAGATACATTTGTGCGTTTGGCAGTCCACGGTATTCGTAGCATTCGCCTCCAGCACCACATCTCGAATGCATCTATTCTCTGCCTGTCTCTTGCTCGAATTGTCCACGTCACGACTCCTTACAGAAAGATTGTGAATATTAATGCTCTAACTATCGTCGTATATATACATCTCTCTATTAGTAATAGTACAAAAGAAACTTATCTGATACATACGACAACATGTTAGTACATAGCAATTAAACTTTACAAATTATATATATAAATATATATGAGAATGTGTGTGGGTATGTTCGATATAGGCTTCGAAACGGCTGGACCGATTTCAATGAAACTTTCAGGGAATCTTTAGATTGACCTGACGAGTAATCCTGTAAGTTCGGTGACGATCGGAGCACTCCTCTTTTTGAATTGTCATACAAGCCATACGTCGTACTTTTATTTCTGACATTAACTTAGCCCGATATGTTTTTGTATAAATGATAAGAATGATATTGTATTTACTGTACATAACATACAAGATGTAACAGTACAACACAAATACAGACAATAAATAATTGAAATTTATTCAAAGAAACTGAAATTGTTTTAATTGCTTTGCTTTGGTAAAAAACTTATTAGACTTAAAATTGCGCTCTCGACTTTACTTTTGTCAAATAATTCTTTGTTTAAATGACAGTAATTTAAATGTTTTCTTATGACTTACATGGCAAGTTAGTAAGCTTACTCAAAGTACTACTCTAACAGCCCTGTAGTTCTGGGCTCTCAAGTATAAGACTACGGTAACCCCTGCCTGTCGTACAAGGCGACTAAAAAGGGCCTCGGGTTCACTGAGCGACAAGGGTGGGGGCCTGCGTCGTCCACCAAAGTGGACCCGGGAAGAAGGCGACATCGGCTGGCCAGTGTCGCCTTGCGCTGCGAGGGTACAGGAGGGGAGGGAGTAACCTCCCCCCCCCCCGGGACGTGCTCTCCTTGAGCACAGTGCAGAGGGGCTCCGGTGCGTTCCACGTGAGATCCCGGAGCCCCTCGTCATGCACCGAGGAACCGGCCACCGGGGAGGTTTTAGTGGATAAGAACCCCACATAAACGCCGCCTTCCCCCCAAAAGGCTGGGTATCTTTGTGAAGATTTCCTCCCCATCAAAAAAAAAAAAGTATTACTCTAAAGGTTCGCGGGTGGCGAACCACTGTGCTAAACCAATTTTGTCAAAAATTCATAGTTCATAGTGACATCACAGTTATCGATTTTTGTTAGTCTTGATAATCTGCTAGTTCAAAGGTGCCACTGTCGTTTTACCCTCCAGCCACTTCCTGCTATCTTTTTTTATGCGCATAAACTAGTGCTTGACCACGATCCCACCTGGTGTTAAGTGGTTGATATAGTCGAAAGATAGTACGCGCTAGTTTAATAAGTGCCTACTCACTCTACTCTTGAAGGCTCCCACGCCCTACTTGAACGGAAAGACTGTCCTTATAAGGTAGTCGATCCATCTGTAAGGAGGGCGACCAAGCATTATATATTTATTAAAGTTAAATATACAGCCTTTTTTATATATATAATATATATGTCCCACTGTTGGGCACAGGCCTTCTCTATAAAGAGAGTATAAGGGCATAGTCCGGCCCTATTGTGGATTGGCAGGTTTCACATGCCTTAGAAAAAAATTCTAAGACATGCGGATGTTCTTCTTCACCGCCGAGCGTGCGTAAATCAGCACATAAAATTGCAACAACAAATTTATTGGTGCCGGCACCGGGGATCGATCTCGGGTTGCTAGCGCACTATGCAACTTGAGCCAACCGCCCGGACACTGAGCTACCACGACACTTTATGTAAATTAATTACATATTTCGTTTCCATACACAGGTTGCCTGGAAAGGATTGCTCTTAGCGATAAGGTCGCCCATTGTGCAACGAATTGTAAAGTGTACTATAGTTATGTAATTTTCTTCTTGTTCGACTTTGGTGTACACTAAAGTCTGTCTGTCTACAACCCCTAGAATGGCACAGAATTTTTGACTTTTTGTACACAATCATATCATTTATTAACTCATGCAAGTTTACTAATATCAATAAATGTCACGCGATAACTGCTAAAATAGTTCTATTGTACCCCGTTGTCGAATGCCATGTGTTTGTATGCGGTTATCTTTTCCCTCTGTAGGAATCGTTTGTTGACCTAATAACTCAGTGTGTAACTATTATTTAGACACAATTCTTAAAGGGCTTTTACACTGATTATACGAATTCCGATTACGATCCCTAATAGGCGAGATGGTTGAAGCGAGATCTTTTGAAATATATTACATCTTTTCACGAGCAATTCTTGTATAACTCGTATATAATATAATAAGCGTCAATAGCCTAATGGTTTAGGGTACGGTCTGCGAATCGTAAGGTCGTGGGTTCGAATCCACCATTCGACTATTGCCGTGAACCATGTCCTAGCACAAGCTTAAGCTTAGTTGGAATGGTTAACAAGATTGTTAGTAATAATTCTGAAAAAAAAACATAGAAATATTGCTAGCTTTCTTTAAAAAAATATCTGAATCTCGGAAACGTCTTCAACGATTTTGATAAAATTTTGTATGCAGGGGTTTTTGGGGGCGATAATTCAATAAAGCTGGGACAATTCGAGTAAGCACATTATTTATATATATAAATATATATATAAAAGAGAAATGTGTGGGTTTGTTCCCTATAGGCTCCGAAACGACTGGACCGATTCCAATTAAACTTTCAGGGAATCTTCAGATTGACGTGGCGAGTAATCCTGTAAAGTTCGGTGACGATTGGAGCACTCCTCTTTTTGAATTGTCAAATACAGCTTTTATTTACAATGATGAATTCTATTGTTTTATGACACAAATTTGTATTGACGCATGCGTTGTGTCAATACAAAGTATAATAAAGTATACTTTATTATAAATTTTAATTAATTTAAATTAAGGATTTTGAAGTATTCTAGGTATGTTATAGCGCATATATGTATCCGTTTACTGATGCTGCTGATATGTGCATGGGTGTAGGTAATGATCTTCAGCCATGTAGTTCTGGGCTCTCAAGAATGAGACTACGGTATCCCCTGCCTGTCGTAGAAGGCGACTAAAAAGGGCCTCGGGTTCACTGGGCGACAAGGGTGGGGGCCTTTGTCGTCCGCTAAGGTGGACCCGGGAAGAAGGCAACATCGGCTGGCCCGTGTCGCCTGGCACAGTGCAGAGGGGCTCCGGTGCGTTCCACTGGAGATCCCGGACCCCCTCACCATGCACCGAGGAAGGGCAACCGGGGAGGTTTTAGTGGGTAAAAACCCCACATAACCGCCGCCTTCCCCCCAGAAGGCGGGGTATCTTTCTGAAGATTTCCTCCTCGTTAATAAAAAAAAAAGGTAATGATCTTCACCCGCTCAAGTGAATGAATACGGAGAGAAATTAATAATTTAATATATTGTGAAAGTTAAATTAAATATTTACTGATGTAAGTTTATTGTTTAAATAAAATAAAGCAAAATCTATCCCGGCGAAGCGGGCTGGGTACGCTAGTTCTTTATAAATTAAATGTGTCATATGGATGCTTAGTGATGTATCAATACTTTGTTTTACTTAAAACTTAAACCTTGTTTAAATTTGGTGTATAATAAATCTGTCTCTGTCTATCTTACTAAAAAAAATTAAATACCGCACTTATTTCAACACGATGTAACTTGTAAGGGCGAAACAATTTTAAAATATGCATGCATAAGCCCGCACCGTGCCCGGGACAAGTATAGGTCGTGGAAATAGGTCAACTGTCAATTCCTGAATATTCACGGTTTTTACACATTTCAATGCATATTTCTGCCTTGTGTCACACTTGCCGACGTGACCGAACTCGTGGACGAAATCGAAATATATAATCAGAAGCATCTAACCCTATATTCTAGATCCATCTAGTTTGCTAACTAACAAGTATATTTACGAACAAAAACCGACTTCCAATCGAATCGACGTTAAACGCAAGGACACCTTCTTTGTATTTACTATCCGTCAAATAGCAACCGATCGAGTCGTAGTTTTGCCCTCTCGGGCACCCCCAGATTGGAATGCTTACGCGTAACATAGTGACCGTCCAAGCCAAGGTTAACCTTCACTGGGGGACCCTTGTGTCGAATAACTAGCGATAGAGGTTCAGGCGAAGCGACCTAAGAGCTATGCCACCTCTCAATCCGATGAAGCAGTCAATGCCAGCTTCGACCAAATTAAAAACATAGTTGGACTCGACATTCCGACCGCGATGAGAGAAGCCGTGAACAGAGCAGTGTTGAAGCAGCTCGTCGACGTCTCGGTGAAAGCGCTTCAGGATAAGCACGACCTTCAGAAATGACAGCCCTGTAGTTCTGGGCTCTCAAGAATAAGACTACGGTATCCCCTGCCTGTCGTACAAGGCGACTAAAAGGGGCCTCGGGTTCACTGGGCGACAAGGGTGGGAGCCTGAGTCGTCCACCAAAGTGAACCCGGGAAGAAGGCGACATTAGCTGGCCCGTGTCGCCTTGCGCTGCGAGGGCACAGGGGGGGAGGGACGTGCTCTCCTTGAGCACAGTGCAGAAGGGCTCCGGTGCGTTCCACTGGAGATCCCGGAGCCCCTCATCATGCACCGAGGAAAGGGCCACCGGGAGATTTTAGTGGGTAAAACCCCACATAACCGCCGCCTTCCCCAGAAGGCGGGTATCTTTGTGAAGATTTCCTCCCCGTCAACAAAAAAAAAGACCTTCAGAAATGAAGAATACGATGAAGAAGATACTCTTAAAGTACATCCACGAGCTCAAGCTTGGTTAAAATGGTTAACAATAATGTTAGTAATATTTCTAAAAAAAAGGAGCTTTTTACTAAAAAGATTGGTTAGATTGTGATTCATTCTATTTCGTAATATTCTCATGATAATTCGGATATACACAGAGGGTGTCCGCGCATAATAACGTTAGATTCAATAATTGTTTTTACTAGTAAATATTCTTGTTAAACTATAGCCATGAGAAAAATAAAGGGTCGGTTAAGAAAGTTTGAATATCTCGGAAGACGCTTCATGAAATTTTAATAAAAAAAAAATTAATGAAAAATACTGTATTATGCAAATTTACGTAAGATATCCTTTTTCGTTTTAGTTTATGTTTTTTAATGAAATATAAATAAATAAATTATTATATATATTTTATTTTAAGGATATTTAATTGTCTATCATGCTCAATTTATTTCAGTTAGCTAGCGTCTTTATCTTACGAGATATTCAAACTTTCTTAACCGACCCTTTATTTTTGCTCACGAGTGTATGACTGTGGATCTTATAAAATATATTTTTTTTTTAAGTTATTGCCATACCATTCGGGTATTTGTATAATAAATGCCGCTGTTTCGAGTTGAATTCGTGAGTTCAAAATTATATATTTCAAGGTGCTATTAATTCTCTTTGTTCTTATCTGTGTTATATTGCTTTTTCTGTTCGAGTACATTTGCGTCAAGGCAACGTTAGGCAGACGTACGCCTCGAAAGGCAGGATCTTCATTTGTTTTAACCGACTTCTTAAAATCTGTTGTTTTTTTTTAATAAAAACTTCTTTACGCACCCTTGGGGAGTAATGCTGGTGAATGCATTACGAAAAGTGTGCTCGAAGCCCTGAACTAAGATTAATTATACTTACAAGATTAAACTATTGGAACCAACTTCCTTATGGGCCGTAACGG
Source organism: Meandrusa payeni (assembly GCA_029286785.1). NCBI lineage: Eukaryota > Metazoa > Arthropoda > Insecta > Lepidoptera > Papilionidae > Meandrusa > Meandrusa payeni. Next base: position 2,779,733 of record JAGSMX010000021.1, read on the forward strand.
AGGGTTGCCCTAGCCGGTAATAAGCTTCAGCCCTGTAGTTCTGGGCTCTCAAGAATAAGACTACGGTATCCCCTGCCTGTCGTAGAAGGCGACTAAAAGAGGCCTCGGGTTCACTGGGCGACAAGTGTCGCCTTGCACTGCGAGGGCACAGGGGGGAAGGAGTAATCTCCCCCCCCCCCTCCGGATGTGCTCCCCTTGAGCATAGTGCAGTGGGGCTCCGGTGCGTTCCACTGGAGATCCCGAAGCCCCTCATCATGCACCGAGGAAAGGGCCACCGGGGAGGTTTTAGTGGGTAAAAATCCCACATAACCGCCGCCTTCCCCAGAAGGCGGGGTATCTTTGTGAAGATTTCCTCCCCGTCAACAAAAAAAAAGACCTTCAGAAATGAAGAATACGATGAAGAAGATACTCTTAAAGTACATCCACGAGCTTAAGCTTGGTTAAAATGGTTAACAATAATATTAGTAATATTTCTAAAAAAAAAGGAGCTTTTTACTAAAAAGATTGGTTAGGTTGTGATTCATTCTATTTCGTAATATTCTCATGATAATTCGGATATACACAGAGGGTGTCCGCGCATAATAACGTTAGATTCAATTATTGTTTTTACTAGTAAATATTCTTATAAAACTATAGCCATGAGAAAAATAAAGGGTCGGTTAAGAAAGTTTGAATATCTCGGAAGACGCTTCATGAAATTCTAATAAAAATAAAATTTAATGAAAAATACAGTATTATCATAATTTACGTAATGATATCCTTTTTCGTTTTAGTTTATGTTTTTTAATGAAATATAAATAAATTAATAAAAAAAATATTTAATTTTAAGGATATTTAATTGTCTATCATGCACAATTTATTTCAGTTAGCTAGGGGTCTTTATCTACCGCGATATTCAAACTTTCTTAACCGACCCTTTATTTTTGCTCACGAGTGTATAACTGTGGATTTTATAAAATATTTTTTTTAAAGTTATTGCCATACCATTCGGGTATTTGTATAATAAATGCCGCTGTTTCGAGTTGAATTCGTGAGTTCAAAATTATATATTTCAAGGTGCTATTAATTCTCTTTGTTCTTATCTGTGTTATATTGCTTTTTCTGTTCGAGTACATTTGCGTCAAGGCAACGTTAGGCAGACGTACGCCTCGAAAGGAAGGATCTTCGTTTTAACCGACTTCTTAAAAGAGGTTATAAAATCTGTTGTTTTTTTAATTAAAACTTCTTTACGCACCCTTGGGGAGTAATGCTGGCGAATGCGTTACGAAAAGTGTGCTCGAAGCCCTGAACTAAGATTAATTATAGTTACAAGATTAAACTTTTGGAACCAACTTCCTTATGGGCCGTAACGGAGGGTTGCACTAGCCGGCAATAAGCTTCAGCCCTGTAGTTCTGGGCTCTCAAGAATAAGACTACGGTATCCCCTGCCTGTCGTAGAAGGCGACTAAAAGAGGCCTCGGGTTCACTGGGCGACAAGTGTCGCCTTGCACTACGAGGGCACAGGGGCACCCTCTGGATGCCCCTTGAGCACAGTGCAGAGGGGCTCCGGTGCATTCCACTGGAGATCCCGGTGCCCCTCGTCATGCACCGAGGAAGGGCCACCGCTGCCTTTCCCCCAGAAGGCGGGGTATCTTTTTCAAGATTTCCTCCCCGTAAACAAAAAGAAAAGCCGGCAATAAACGTCCGTAATGTTAAATAAAAGCGTAAGATTTATAGTGTCAACTGTTTATATAGTTTTAGATAGACGACGCTATTATTAATCATATATTTTTACAAATCATTGTAGGTATAGATAGATTTTGCGCAACGCCCACGCTGTAACTGATTCGATCTTTCTAGATTTAAATATAGATGGGTAAAGCTGTCCGTAATTATTTTATTTTATCTATTAATCAATATTAAACAACTGTGCTATCTTGTTTTACAAATACAACACCTAACGATAAATTCATGGTCACACACAACCAAGAGCAAATAGACATATTTTAATAACAAAAAACAGACCTCATCCAATGAATACAACTATTTTTAGAAATTCTATCTCGTTTTAATCTTATTTTTCGTTTCCTGATGTATAGAACATTTGATAAGCCAGGAATCCTCGCAAAACAACGCAAATTTCTAACAAGGATCGATTTGAGAGGCTATTAAAACAGTAAGTCGCAGGCCTTCTCTATAAAGAGAGTATAAGACCACAAGAACCCTGGCTTGAATGGAAGACATGACTCAAAAAATTTTCTAACTTATCCAAGTTTCAAATTCCTATAAAAGCTACTGACCGAGTCGTGATTCGGCCCTCTCTGGCGCTCTCGAATCGAAATACTATCTCGAATAGAATAGCCGTCTAAACGGAGGTACTCAGGGCCCTTACGCCTAGATACTCCCTAAAGAAGTTGAAGTTAATCGAAAGAGCTGTACATTTTAGCATCCTACGAAACTGGAAAGGTCCTGACGGCGTATCACTAAATAACATAGCAACTTTTTTAATTCTTTAAGGACGAACTATACCGTTGACTAGAGAAGCTGGTCTTTACTGCTTCACCGGCTTGAGAGGTGGCGTAGCTCTTAGGTCGCATATCCTGACCCCCTTTTAGCTATTAACTCGACACAAGGTGGGGAACCTAAGCATTCCGATCCGTGGGCGCACGACAGGGCCGAACCACGACTCGGTCGGTAGCTATTTTAAATATAAAAACTATTGGGACAATCTAAGCTAAACTAACTTATATGCCACTTCGGGAAACGTTAGCGCTGGGAGAAGAAGTGGCCGAAGTAACTCCAGCAACGCTCCTAATCCTATCTATGGGGTGGGGCTCTCTTATAAAATATTTATATCGCGTAAGGATTGTAATAGTAATTTCCTAACCATCGGTTAAACATAAGTTTAACTGTAGATATAACACTGATGTGTTCGTTAGAAAAGGAATACTTAAAACCCACTTTCACCCCTTTCCACTCTTATATCTCCCGCCACCACCCTTCCTACGGATTCATATCGGGGAGGGGAGAGCGGGGGGGATATCTCAAATTACTTTCCCGCTTGGAAATTACATTTAATATTAACTACTCGATTCACGATTGACTTTTAAAAGTCACAAGGTTGTTCACATGCCTTGTTAATTTTTTGAACATAATTGCATGGGAAGGGAGAACTGTGGAAATCCGTTGGTACCTTCGTAACCCTTGTAGAGCGATTTAAAATAAAACTAACAGATGACTGTGACGACGCCACAGGAAGACTGATGACAAAGGCAATGGCCGCATCAAGGGAGAGGATAGTGGACTACAACCTGAAAATGGCCATGAGAAGCAGGGACACAGCGGTCGCGGAGAAGCTAATAGCAATGCAGCGGGGCGTCTGCGACGCGTGAACCCCAGACGATCTCTGGCCACCTCCAAATTCAGGCATTATATATAAAAAAAAAATAAGGAAAATAGTAACTGTAGAAGTGGCACTTTTTAACAAAGGCAGAGTATACAATTTAAGTGTATTGGAAAAGAGCACGGACACAGGTCTGTGGTTGCAATCTAAGAATAATAATAAAAAAAAACTAACACTTTATAATGTTCTTCTTGTTCTCTCTTTTTAATTCCTCTCTGCCACACTGGATTCTTACACAATTCTTTTACTTTTAACGCAATAAGGCTCTGGAATGCGCTGCCATCAAATGTACGTACAACTGGAACTACGGCTACATTCAAACGCTCTCTCTTAAATCTATACTTAAATGAGAAATAGTTATAAATTTTACTATTATACCCTATATCCATCTATATCTGGATCTATGTAGTTGTAGATATATATTTATTGTTACCTAATAAAAATGGTTATGCTATTAATCTATCTATATGTTATATTTATTTATGTATGCTTGTATTTATGTATATATTTTTGTTTATATTTAATTTTTATATTTGTCTTATTTTACTTTTTTTTTTATTTTATTTTCTAAGCTTGCACCCGTGACTTTGTTTCTACACAACCCTAAGGTAGACTGGCAGAGAATGCCTTCTGGCATTAAGTCCGCCTTCTTGTACTCTCTTATTTTGTGCAAATAGAGATTCAATAAATAAATTATTAATGCGACAAAATTTAATATACGAATGAATAAGAATGGCGTCATGAAAGAAATACCTGTGAAACATGGTTAAATTTTTTTTCAACCAACTTCAAAACCTCCCTTCAAACTTCAGAAACTCCTACTGGTTCTCAATTCGTCTGGACTTTTTTTTATTTTGAGGATTTTTGATGAAACGCCTTCTGGGGAGGGTGGGGGATCTTACGCACTAACCCCCCAGTGGCTCGATTTTTGATGAAAGCTTTCCGTTTGGTCCCACATCAAATTGGGACCAGTTCAGACGATGGCATCCATGAGAAAACAATAAACTCGATATCATGCCAACCGATTTCGATTGATTGATGAGAGGCAGAATAGGTTATGATTATATTTCGTAATATCTATCTATATATATAAAAGAGACAGTGTGTGGGTTTGTTCCATAAAGGCTCCGAACCGACAGGACCGATTTCAATGAAACTTTCAGGGGATCATCAGATTGACCTGTCGAGTAATCCTGTAAAGTTTGGTGACGATCGGAGCACTCCTCTTTTTGAACTGTCAAATACAGCTCTTATTTACTATGGTGATATTCTATTGTTTAATAACACAATTTTTTTGAATACGGAGAGAAATGAATAACTTAATATATTGTGATAGTTAAATTATATATTTAATTATGTAAGTTTATTGTTTAAATAAAATGAAACAAAATCTAGTCCGGCAAAGCGGGCTAGGTACGCTAGTTCTCACTATAATTCGTAAATACAAAGAGTAAAAGCATTTAAACTCTTAAATATAAATAAATAAATATAAATAAATAAAACTCATTTATTACCACCCTTATCCTTTGAAGAGAAAAAAAATACATTACATAGAATAATAAGATACAAAAAAAATTATAGAAAGAAAAAAAAACAAAGAATAAAATAAAAAATAAAATCTCTTAGAAGAATGGAAAAAGGCAAATATACTTGTTGACTTAAAAGGTTGCCCACCCTTTATCAAATTATTGACGCATCTTTGTATAGAATAAATAAGATATTCGAATAATTTGTATAGAATAATAATATCAGAAGTACAGTCCACACTGTTGGCACTTTCCCACCGCTGACGGTCTTCAGACAAGGGCGATAGAGACCCGGGCGGTTGTCAAGGGAGACGGGGATATCGTTGCCTGGTAACGAGTCAAGGTCTATTCGATTTTTTTTCACTCCCCCCTCGTGATTTTTCGAAACAACCCACTCGCGTTCTCCCGCTAGACGCAAACAGAGCTTATTGGAAAATCAACAATCTTTTTCCAAGAAACTTTATTTTGTTACAATGTAATACAGAAGGCCTGCACTGTGCCTTAGATATACGAAACGTAACTGGCTAAGAGAGAAAGAAAATGTGTGCTCACATTTTCTCTTGCTCTTTTTTTTTGAGGGGGCGAAATCTTCAACAAGATATATTGTTATATGACGACACACAATGAGACAAAAATTTTAAAAAGTGTTATTTTGGTGTATACATTTACATAAATGTATCTAAAAGCGGTTATCATAATCAAATAAATACTCCAATTTTATTTATTTGTATAAATAAATTAAACAAAATATTTTGTATTTGTAATAATTAATGAATTATTACGGGTACTATCCTAATTAAAACAAAAGTTACCACACTAAAACTTAATATAAACTGTTGGTGTAGTGATGTAATGCAATAAATATATCGATATAATATATCGCAATGTTATATCGATACTATGCGATAAATTGTAAAAATATGTCGACAGTTTTAAATAAATCGTATCGTTTCTTTATATTTAAGTATCCCAAAAAATACGCGCCGCAGATTAAAAAAAAATATACAACTATTACTGCCATCAAGGCTATCGGGTGAATTATATGGAAATTAGATGATTCGATAATATATTGTGTTACATATTGATAATATATGAAATATCGATAGATATCGTGCACGCCTATACTGGTACCGACATATATGTACGCTTTTAAATACCGTGATTATTAATTCTTTTATTATAAAAATAGAAACCAACCTTTAGCCTCCGCACCAGCTCGTCGGGACCTAGGTCATCGGTGATAGGGCGGCAGCCTTGCGGGTACACTATTTCCGCCATGCTGCCAATCTGTTAGACAAAAAAAATAACTAAATAAGCACGAAATAAACTGAACAATTTATTTATTTTATTTCCACACAATAAAAAAGAGAAAGGTGGACTTATCAACAAAGGTATTCTCTGCCAGTCTACCTTGGGGTTGTGTAACGAAATGGTTGCAAGCTAGATGAGAAAAAAAACTATAATGACATGTATATACATAACAAAACATACATATAAACAAAATAAGTAAATACGCAACCGTTATAATATGTAATGATTAATTGATTTTCAATTAGTATATAGTAAATATATACATATCTAAGTATACATGGATAGAAAGAGAAAAAGGTAAATGTCAAACTATTCCTTGCTTATTTTTCCAGAATGTTTGAATGTAGCTTTAAACCCAGTTGTATGTACCTATTTGTAGTTGATACAATAATGTTTTTTTTTAAAAAAATTAACATCCTTATTAGGACCATAGGACAAATTTGGATACAAGTCACTTACAACCAATCAACTGATCCTTTATTCAATTGTTGAGGGAGGCCTATGACCAGCAGTGGATGTTCTATGGCCCAATATAGATCCCAATATAGAACTACTGCCTGTATAGATCATTACAGAGTTTATCCCGATGATCTAATTCCGATCGCAAGACAACGCCTTTTCACATCCTGGAACACTCATTGGCAGCGAACTAGTTCTTTCAAATGTAAACACTACGCTGAAGTCCAACCCTGAATTCCCACCTGGCCTTGGTTTAGCAATTTTAAAAACATTCACAAACGCTTCACAAACACGATCTGCAGGTTAAGGCTTGGGCATGCGTGACCCCCGTCCACCTGGCTAAGCTACACGCTAGAGACTTTGTGAATGTGGACTGGACGAAGGGACTCCTAATCACCTTTTTTCAATTGCCCCTTATTATCTTCTTCCTCTACGACCTCCTTCCTAATGATATCCCGCGCCCCACAGACTTCAAATCCCTACTATCTCTTGTTAACTCTCCTTTTGTTTATATTTTATGTTCATTCCTTCACAAAAATAACAGACTCTAGTTTGTCTGTCCTTTAAACAACTAACCCTATGTATATATTGTGTTTGTTTCTATTGTTTTAGACTTATCAACAGTGAGCATAGCTGAATTGTCTCAGCAGTAACCATGCATACTTTCTTATAGTTTAGATCCTTGTCCGTCACGAAGCCCGCTTTTACAGCAGTTTAACGTACACACTTCGAAATTGGCGAAATCTATATGGAAACGCCATAAACAAAAACAATCAATCAATCGATCTAGTTTATGATGATAATATAGAGGCTTTTTGATAATGCAGCTGAAACCAATCTGCTCAGTCTTGAGCACAGGCGTAAGGTAGCTAGCCTTTCGGTTTTCTACAGATTGCATTTTCTGAACTTCATGTGAACACCCATCAAACCTAAAAGCACTTTGCTTCGTCTTTCATTGTTTGCATAGCAAGGGAGTGGAATAGTTTGCCCATGTCTGTCTTTATTACAAATTACAATATGGGTACAGTGAATAGGCATTTACTAAGCTAGTGCGCCTTGCCATCCAGGACTGCATTTTCACTTAACATAGTGGGATCATAGTCAAACACTTGCTTAGAAAGTATAAAAAAAACATACTAACAATAGAAAGTGGTAATGTTTCGAAAATTGTCCTAATTGACTTATTGCTATAGAATTGAAAAGGCAAAAAGTCACATTGAATGGTCTTCATCAAGATTTTGTCAGCATTCTATGAAAATAATGATACAGCATTGAATTTTTTTTCACTTTTTCCAATGTTTGTTCTAAAATTTATGAATGCACCACATAAAATTGGATAATACGAGATACATTTCCGAATTCTACAATCAATACTATTTACTTACAGAGAGAATGGGTAAAAATAAAATGGTACAAAGATAGACATTACTAGAGTAAATGTCCGGACGCTACCAGCTCAAGATTGGGAAAAGACTGTGTTTAAAAAGAAATCAATGTGTCATAAAACTGTTTATCATACAGCTGGTAGGTAGTACTTCCTTTTTATGTGCTTGCCACAACCACCAAACATAGTTCACATAAGGTGGGACCTTAATTAAGCAGAAATGCATACCTGAATGGCACACTAGCTTAGTAAATACCTATAATTTACTCTTTACCTAAAAACACCCACATTGTAATTGGAGGAAAGCGCTAAGGACGGTCTATTACAGTAATTTGCTTACTAATAATAAAAGAAGAAGCCAAAGCGCTTTATTTGGATTTGGGGGATATCCACAATAAAAGGATGTAATATGAGAATAGAGGAATTAAATCCTTTCTAGTCTGGGATCTGATACAACAATTTTCACCGAGTTATTACTAAGCTATATCTTGGAACCTATTTAATTAAATAGCCACGTAATTGAAAAAATATGGAATATTTTGTTTCAAAAATGTATATATATATATATAATAAATTGCTAGTTCACTCATGGAATTGTACATGTGAAGTGCATAAAGCCATGTCACCTAACTGCCCTGATTTCGCTGTGGGGTATTAAAGTGTATTGTTTGTAAAAATGCATTGCAATACACGCCTGAAATTAGTAGGAGCAGAAAAGTTACAGCCTACATGTGTCCTACTGTTGAATACTAGGCTATCCTATAGAGTACAGGGCATAGACCACCACGCCCGTGCAGGTGACATGCAGGTTTCATCACAATGTTAACTATCACTCCGGAACATGTGGTAAATTAGACATGCTAATTTATATAGATTATTCGATACAATTTCATTTTTGTGGGTTACAATATAAAATAGTTAATACTAGCCAGAAAAAAAAATGAATGTTATATCTTGTTGTAATGTTATAACTTTAAAATTACTAAACAACACACACATTTTAATAAAAGGGTTGTGTGAACAACTAAATAATCTGTGATGAATCCACTTCAAGCATTCTTATTGGCAATTCTGAAATGTGGTTAACGTTTAACAAAACTTAAATTTTCATATTAAAATGTCTTAAATTAAATCATATTTATCAAAAATTAATAATTTTTTCGTACTAGATATTATCGCAGCTTCATTTGCTTGAAATATCAATTTAGAATATACTATAACTTAAAAATTGCCAGTAGTAATTTTAAAAAATATTATTTAAGTAAATAAGTTGATGAAATTATTCAATAAATTTTATATATATTGAAAATATTAAGATAAATAGTTTGAGAACATGCAACATTATATTATAAAACCATAAATAATTAAAGCAGACAAAATAAAAATCTACAAAGTTATAGACAATGTAGAATTTCACTTTGACCTAAATATATTATTTAATATATATATAAATAAATATTAACTTATTAATGGATCAGCCATACAAATGAATCATAACCATAACCATAGATATCAGTATACTGATATCAATTAAAATTATTATTTTTAATATAATACAGCAATTAATCTTGTTATTTCTATAGTTTTAAATACACAAAGACACTAGTCAAAAATGATCCATTCCAAAATCAAAAATCTTTTCATACTAGAAACGCATTTAGGAAATGGTAAGGACAATATAAGCATGATAATAAGAAAAGGGGTCAATATCAAAAACGATATCAAGCATTTATCACCTGAAATACAAAAGAGGATAGATATCACAAATAGAGACTTCTTTAATATTGACTGTTTACCATAATATAAGAGAAAAAAAACGTAAATCAGAAACATCCTGTGAAGTTACCAACATTGTCACCTGCACGTACATTACGTTATGCTAAAAGAAAAACATAACACATAATGACGCTGATACTCCATTACCCACCACTATAATGACAAACATTTATAGAGAGATCACTCTCCTGCACCCATCACATTGTTTTGATAGTCAAATGTTTGATTGTGATCCACCATCTCTCACCAACTACAACTCTGTAACTGCCGTGTTTTATTCACCATCACATAAATATACTTTGAATTTTGAGGTTTGTTCGTCTTTAATGCCCAGATAAATAATGAAATAGATTGTAAGAATACGCCAATAACACACAATTAGGAAGATGATACCGATAATGGCCAAAATACGTACAAGAAGTCATAGACGTGGGGCCTGTGTTCCCGATGTTTACAAAATCACCAACGCCGTTGAAGTCCAAATTTACAATCACAACAGTAACATATCGAACTCATAAATTTTTCACTGAGAAACAAAACATTAGGATATATAAACGTCCCGTTAATCTAAATACATAGAAAATCAAGTTAAAATTTTTTATCAATCGGTGGACGCCAAACTGCGGGAAAAACTACAGCGAAGTTAGCAGAATTTGACGTTGCAATTCAAGGTTAATCTATAGTTTATGGTAAACGTTCGGAAAGTAATTTTATTACCACAGTCTAATACAACAATTCAATTTAAAAAAAAAGTTTAAAAAATTGTACGTATAAAACAAATATTTAACGATGTACGTTGTGTGACACAATTAAATTAACTTTAAATTATATACTGGATTTTTTTTAAAGATTTAATTTACTTTCATAATTCATTAATTTAATCTGTTTTTTCTAGAGATTTCGCTTGCTTATTAAACTATTTATAATTAACTCTTTTCATTTAGTTAAAAATGATTGGGGTTAAATTCGCATAAAAAATCGTTATAGTGTCTTTGGTACAAAAATGTATAAATTACGTAGTTAATTTTTCATCATAACTAATAATTACCTTAGCACGAGTGTATTATAGAAATTATATGGTGTTAAAATTTGGGCCAGTATTCTTGAGAGTTAACTTTTTTTAATAAGTTATTTATATAAGATTGAAACAAATTTTTATTGCATTATTCAGTGCTCTGATTAAAATGACAATCGATAAAAAATGTTTTATGCTTAAGTTAAGATGTACCACAACTACGTTGAAGCAGATTTATTTTTTCCACTATCTTAGAAAGATAGTCTTATTAGTCTGTATTTTTTTTATATATCTGTGCCCTTCTAGTCCTGCCTTCTAGTAACTAATTTAATTTTTGTTATTTGAAAATTTACTTTCAATTATGTAAGTAAATTACGTAATTAATTTTTCATCATAACTAATAATAATTAACTTAGCACGAGTGTATTATAGAAATTATATGTTGTTAAAATTTGAGCCAGTATTCTTGAGAGTTAACTTTTTTTTAATAAGTTTTTTATATAAGTTTGAAACAAATCTTTATTGCATTATTTAGTGCTCTGATTAAAATGACATTCCATAAAAAATGTTTTATTCTTAAGTTAAGATGTACCACAACTAAGTTGAAGCAGATTTATTTTTTCCACTATCTTAGAAAAATAGTCTTATTAGTCTGTAGTTTTTTTATATCTGTGCCCTTCTAGCCCTGCCATATTGTAACTGATTTAATTTTTGTTATTTGAAAATTTACTTACAATTATGTAAGTAAATTACATAATTGTAAAGTACTTGTGGCGACTTGCATTCGCCAATCACCAAATAGTATTTTAGATGCTAAACTTATTCATATTGTATTTGGAATTGAAAATTTTTACAAGACTTGTCAACATTTTTCATTCAAATTTTTATCTAGACTTTTCCGATTGTATTTATTTGTAATGTAACAAAATGTATAAAATATAATTTCCGTATTCCTCATCATTTCTGTGATATTTTTATTTACCGGCGGCACATTAGAAGGTCAAGATCACGTGCAAAAATAATAATGGGAGTGGCATTCCGCACTAGTGCCACATATTCCCAAAACCTAAGGCCTCATTCTGGGAACTTTTAGTCGTAAGACGCCTTAAGATCAATGTCCGAAAGTGGGACCAACTCTATCAGTTTGAGACTCACTAAAGTAGATTTTACCCTTAATGCTGCAGCTCCTTACTCTATGTATACATTTGGAGGAAAAGAAACATTATGCACTCTCATGGACCACTAAGAAAACTCAATACTTAGACAAAAATAAAGAAGAAGCTCTGACGTCCTTTTAATCCTTACAAGGTAGACAGACACGGCTGACCAGTGTCGATCACGACATCGGGCACATTTTTTAAAATACTGAAAAATGGCAATTCAATGGCAATAATATTAGCCGAATTCTTTAGACAAGTTATGAAAAAATGATAACAGTAACAGTTGAAGCTGGATCGGGGGTTGCGGAAGAACTATTCGATGTTATCCTGGGACCCTCGTAAATGGTCGTACGACGGAATACCGTGTGAAGATTTTTAGTCGGTTGGAGTCCGACACTACCCCGTTGTTATTATTTAAAATGAAAAAACAATATTAAAATAATAAGAAAATTTATTTTCTAAAACGTAATTTAGCGGAGCATCCACTTACATTAACAAGAAGTTCTTAATATATAAGTTACTAGCTGTCAAAATTCCACAGAATCATTATAACAAGCAGCAGTCAGGTTGTCAGGTTGGCAATGCAATCGCCTTACTCTATGATTAATTATTATTATTATAATCATTGTCAGTTGACAATGAGGATTTTAACCAGTTATGAATGGTAACATGACTCCACCGACGGCTGCCTTTAGCTTCCTAGTAACTAAGAGGTGAAAAATCACGAATGTCTTCTTATAAACCGTATTCTTTATTTATTAATCTTTAGATTGATACCACTCAGCTCTAATATAATGCAACCGCTATAGTATTACCGGCTTATTTATTTTTTACACTTGTAAAGTAATACGATAAGATTTACTGTTGTCAATACGGTTTTCATTAAAATGCTAATCAATTCCGCCATGTTGAATTTACTTCTTTAACAAGCACTTAATTAATACGTCTAGAATTATATTCATTGATTTATAGTAAGAACCGTTTTTTTTTAATTAAAAGTAAAAATACAAATTAGCATTCAATTTATTGTCAATTGATATTTAAGCGTTATATTTAGAGTGAGGTTCTATATTATATTATATAGAACTTCATATTTTGTCATGAATTAAAATATTGCAATGATTCAAGATATTGTATATTCCTTTTGATATTTATTACTTGTCATACTAATAGTGTTGTATTTTTTAAGCAATTGTTACTCACCCGCCATTTTTATTCAGCTATCGTTTATACATAAGCGTTAATAAAAAATATTGTTAAAAATCAAATGTTGAGATCCGTTAACATAATTCAAAATTCAAATTTAGAATGTTTTTGCAGTGCTGTTGATGAATCGATTTTTTTTATTTAAAAGTTAAATCTACATTTATTTTTTAAAAAGTATAAGCTTATAACTAACCAGTAATACTTAATTATTTTTTAGAATCGTATAAAAATATTTTAGAGCATCCTTAGAAAATAACAAATCACATTTCTGCAGTATTACGAGAACTTATATGTAAGTTATTATCAATCACTTCCAATATAATATTAAGTATTCTTTTTAATCAAGGTCCAGTTTTCTGAACGAACCGGCGGTCGAGTGTATGTCTTGGGTCAAATCGTTTTTACCCAAGGCGTATAAATCCACGCACATTTCGTCTAACGCCAACAAATCTTCTCTGCGTTTCAGAAGATTCCTCTTAAGTTCCTCAACCATGTCTTTCAGGGGTACAGTGCCGCCGTATTCCTTAGGTAGGATAGCGGGATCGACGTGTTTTGTTAGATCTTCCGATGTACGATGGAACTGAAAATAAATTAAATGCTTAGACAATACCAACGTATTTGTCACACGCGACATCTCTCTCCAAATGTCGAGAATTAAAATGGAATCCATATTGCAAGTAACAAAAAATATTATTTTTATATTTAAATTAGAGGGACAACTTGGCAACACGTTCTTGACGCTTATATCGTTGATGGCATCAACATCTAAATTTAGTCAATTTTTTTTATTTTTAAAAATAAATGCCAGCAATTTTTTTCACAAATATTATTTAAATTCTTGATTCTTCTCAAATAAGCTTAGGCTTGTGTTAGGAGATGGTTCACGTTAATAGTCGAATGGCGGATTCGAACAAACGACCTTACAATTCGCAGCCGGAATCCTAAACCATTAGGCTATTGACGCATAATCTGTGGTTATAAACAATTCCCGCAATTTCCATATGCTCCAACAAGATGAGAATAGAGATTATAAATGTTAGATCACCTAGGAAAATAAATTAAAAGAAAAAATACATTTTTTTAACGGCGTTGGCAACACCTAGGAATCGTCTAATTAGTAATTATTAATTAAAGGCAAGAATTTCATCAAGTTTTTTGTAAGCCGAAAATGCATTGATGTCGAATTTAGTTATAGCGATATATTCCGGTTAATTTTTTGAATATATCGCAAAGGCTGAACTTAACCGGAATTCTTCGCCATAGAAAAAAAACCATTACCATAACGCGATCCTTCAATTTGTCACTCAGCAGTGACACGGCGAATTCGAAAAATCTGACTCCATAATGGGGGATGTTCACAAAATGTGTGCATTTGTGGCGCATAGGAGTAGAATTCTGAAAATTTCAAATGAAAATATATTAATAAACAGAAAACATTTTTAAGAGACTGCAAAAATTTTAATTTTTTGTGTGTTTCACACACACACCTATGGACCGATCTTGTTTATTTGAAAGGTCAATCTTCAATTAGGTCCCTATATTAATTTTATTGACGTAGGAACATGGTTTCCCAAAAAAATACCCGAGAAATCCAAAAAAATTCAGCTTTCAAATAAAAAAAGAATCAACAAAACCGGTTAACCCAGTCGAAAGTTATGACGTAACAAACTTAAAAGAAAAAACAACATACAGACGAATTGAGAACCTTTTTTGAAGTTGTTTTTTTTTCTTCATTTATTGGGGACTTTCGCCTTTTTGGGCATGTACCCAACCTAACCTACGGACACACATATTGGTCGCATGAAGCGATAAAGAAAGTCATCAATGTTAAGCGTCAATAGCCTAAATGGTTTAGGGTACGGCCTGCGAATCGTAAGGTCGTGGGTTCGAAACCACCATTCGACTATTGCCGTGAACCATGTCCTAGCACAAGCTTAAGCTTTGTTGGAATGGTTAACAAGATTGTTAGTAATGTGTTTGAAAAAAAAAATTGCTAGCTTTCTTTAAAAAAAAAAAATGTTGCGTAGCCTTATCCACCAACTTCCTCGCTCCCTCTGAGGTCGGGTCAGCAGCATTAAGAAAGCACCCACATGTTGCTCCCTCAGTATGAGACTATCTATTAATGACTTTCTTTCCGCTTCATGTTTAGCACATTCTTCCATTACTTGGTGCACATCATCCACCACATGGCAAATGTCACAGTTCGAGATCCGTTAACATAGTTAAAAATTCAAATTTAGAAAGTTTTGCAGACCTAAACAAAAATCCCCGTTGGTTATCCTACTGAAAAACACATCGGGGACCAATAACATGCAGAACGGTTATATGGGTCTATATTTCTCTCTCACAGGCATGAGGTACGCGCCTGAAGTTTGTATTCACTTACTTGTATACAGTTAAGCATGATGCGGACATCGCTGAGGGACCAGAGGCTAACGTGTGGCATCTGCATGCCGGCTTCGTCATTGACGTGCGTATAGCCAAGCAACTGCGACCGCGGCTCGTCCAGTAGCAGTTCCACGATCATGGAATGGACGCGCGCCATTACGCAACTGTCATACAAGTGGGGGTCAAATCGACCTGCATACAATAGAATATATTAAACGTGAATATTGAGGTTACCATTTATGTACTAGATATATATATATATGTATATAACTATATATTTATATATATATATATGTATCTATAGCTGCTTTTTTAAATATATACATTTATATATAATATTTATGAAAGTTTATGTATTGTACACTATAATAATACACAACCGAATGGTGTCCGCCTTAGTCTTCACAGGTTTTTTGGCTGAAAACCAGCGCTGTGCTACATGTGTGAGCACAGCACATGCTGAGCCAACCCCTTTTCGGCACAATTTCTTTTTTGTTCTTTTTTGTTGTTTCTGTTTACTTTTGTTTATGTTGTTTTTTGTCTTGTTTTACCTGTTGTTTCTGTGTTCTTGTGCCGAATAAATGTTTTTTTCAATTTCAATTTCAATTTCAGATACGATGACAATTTGTGTATACACATGTCGTCGATTTAATAGAAAAATGTCATTTTTTAAAATTTTTAAATTAGATTATTAGTAAAAAGAGCCTACTGTTAACAATATTTTTACATGGATAAAATACAATTTAAGAAATGAAACGTGAAGCTGAGACATGTCACAGGTTTTTACTCAAAAAAAAACAATACAGACGAATTGAGAACAACCTCCTTTTGACGTCGGTTTAAAAGTTACAGCCTATATATGCCCCACTGTTAGGCACAGGTCTTCTTTGTAAAGGTACTGTAAGGTCATAATCCGCTCACACCCAGTACGGATTGGCAGACTTCACATGCATTACAAAATTGTCTAAGACATGTTGCTCGCGATTTTTTCCCTTACGCCGAGCACGTGGTAAATCAGCACTTAAAATTGCAACAACAAATTCAATGGTGAACTCCTGGACATTGAGCTACCACATATCATATATAGGTCCCAATGTTGATCACAGGCCTTCTCTGGAAAGAGACTATAAGCATAGTCCGCCACGCACAATTAGTACGCATTGGCAGACGACATAGACATAATAATGACATTTTAAATAGAGCTTCTATATAAGTTAACAAAAGATTTCGCGTGAGAACTTACGAGAAATAGCTTACCTGGACCAAAATTTAATTTGGAAACTTACCCATACACGACAACACAACTCTTCTTCCCTCGGCATCTCGTTTAGGCAAGGGCACCAGATACCCAGCCTCGATTACAGCTGCCACCTTAGGATCCAACGGGTCCAACTTTTGGAACCAACTGGGATACATTTGACGAATAGTCAGATATCTTTCTAACATTGAGCACGCTTGCGGTATCGAATACTTCTTTGTGCGTAGGAAACGCAGAAGAAAAGGTGCATCTGAAATGTATATAACAGATAACACTGATAAAAACAAACTGATAAAAAAACATGACTGAAACTTTAGCTTGATCTAAATTTATGTATTTTTTTTTGTGACGAACTACACAAATTGACCAGAGACGCCTTAACTGCTTGCGAGACAGATTAAGAGGTGGCATAACAGAACTTCAACAACCGAGCTAGCAGCAGCTTTTGAAAGAGCTATGAGAGAAAGAAAGAAAGAAAATGTTCCTCTATCACTTGGCCCTACAGTAATATACAGAACTCAATTCTCTCTTTCTATCTTCACTAATTTATATCTCTCTCAACTGTTATCCACTTCGCCCGTACACACATTTCGTAACGCATTCACCAGCCTACTCCTGAAGTTACGCGTTCGTAAAGAAACTGCAAAAATAATACGATACTAACCGGTACGACATTTTCTAATAGCTGGATGCTTTTCAATGAAATGCCTCATTTGTGCCAACGCCTGTTCACGGAGTGCTGGTTCCTCTCGCAATTCTATTCTGGCCTTTTCTCTCAATTCCGACGGCAGCTCTCCAGTTTCCCTCTCCTTGCCTTCCAGTATATACATTCGTTCATCTTCAGTCAATCTCGGTGTGTCTGCGATCTCGGGCTTTGGTTCATGCTCGCGGCGACAATCTTCGGGATGGAGGACGGAGGTGGCCATGCTTATTACTGTAACGAAGTTATTAAATTAACTAGCTGCGCCCCTTGATATTACCCGCGATTAAAGATTATTCTGAAAAAAAAATTACTTTCTTTTAAAAATTAGCTTTCTTTACAAAAAAATGAGGCCAAAAGTTCAGATCTACACATTTTTAATATATTTATATTTCAACCATTCGTAATGATGGCCTGTCGGTTATCTTTTTTTTTTAATTTTGTACAATTTTCTGTTGGGTGTTCCTAAAAATAAAAAAAAAGAAATATATGGGTAATAAAGTTTTTCGTCTCTGTTGTAAAATTAGATATTTGGAGACACAATATTTCCGCTATTTACCGTCGGTATGTATATATTGAAACGTGCTACTCAGTGCTACTCAGCTTCCACGCGCGGTAACTCTCTCCAATATAATATTGCACAATGACGGTATTGTGTAGCCGAGCGACAAGTTACTAAGGACAGGCGAACAATCAAATTATAGTAATAATAATAATTAAATATAATATGTATTCGTTTGTTGTTCCAATAAAAT
This sequence comes from Meandrusa payeni, assembly GCA_029286785.1. Classification (NCBI taxonomy): domain Eukaryota; kingdom Metazoa; phylum Arthropoda; class Insecta; order Lepidoptera; family Papilionidae; genus Meandrusa; species Meandrusa payeni. The sequence goes on from JAGSMX010000021.1 coordinate 2,798,053, forward strand.
AAAAATAAAAATAAAATAAATAGGGAATAGGTCAGGTTGCATAACGCATTCACTTATCTAACATAGGAAGAAAGATCTTAAATATTAATTGACTCGCGAGCCTCAAGTTGCCAATCTCTGGTTTAGTTGGAATACTAAACATTCTAGAGCATTACTGCTTCTACGTGAAGCGTTGACGCTGTGATCAGTGTCCGAACAACTTCCTGCAATGCTAAATCAATAGTGGAGACGGCCTCCAAGAATTTCACAGATGTGTATTTCGTTTGTTGAACCCAATAACAGAATTACCGGCTATATTGCTCCAATAGTCCGTTATAACGTTTACGTAAGTGATACAAATCGATGCTGCATTCTTTCATAATTCAATATTGGTTAACGGTTGCGTTGTAGGCACGTTGCTTCACATTTATATTTTACAAACGAGTGTATTTTTAACCCAAATCTGATTACGCGTTACGGATCTAACGTTAAACGCTACAACGCCGACCCTCAAATCCGAAGGGTCATGGTTAAATTCATCATTGGTCACTTGACTCTTTGTATTCCATATAAAAGTAGTATTGCGCGCGCACGTCTTTAGGTAGTCCCGGGTACCGCTGAAAATCAGCGCTGTCGCATCCTTGCGACAGCATAGGTTGAGACGGTGTCCAATATTAGCATCATATGTTTTGTATTATTTGTCCGTGTAACTTTAAACTGTATTTTGTCTATTTTTCATTCTTTTTTAATGTGTGTTATATTCTGTCTGTGATGTGTTTTTGTATTTTGATGCCAATAAATAAATGTCTATGTCTATGTCTATTTTCGAATTTTCATAGGAATATTACGAAATCGAATTCATTACATTCTTTCCAATGAAAAATTAATTATCGGAATCGGTTGACGTGTTGTCAAATAGTTCGTTAATTTGTCGCGCAATTACTCAACGCAAATGACTTATATGGTTTTCTCATGGACGCCATTGTCTTAATTAGATCAAAATTGAAATGGTACTATATGGGAAGCGCCAGCTTTCAAATAAAAATCCTCAAATTCATTTCACCTGGTCCAAAGTTATGATGTTAGGTAACAACCATAAAAAAAATTCTGCCGAATTGAGAACCTCATGTTTTTTTTAAATCGGTTGAAAAATGAAAAATCACTGTAAAATGTATTTACTTGTAAAAGGCCAATAGCATTAAATCAAAGTTCCCGGCCCGTGCTTATTGGCTTATAAGTGATTTCACTTTTTCCTAGATGCGTGCAACACTTCACCACTTGACCTTCAAATTTGTCCGCGCCAAAACTTTCACCTGCCTTTCACGTCATAGTAAAAGTGACAGACGACTTTGACAATGAAATTTATTATGATAAATGACTCCTTGTCCAGAACACGGCAATTAAGATTAACTGTTAGTTAGCAACAATAGCAATAGATCTTCGGTCATTTCTCGAAGATCCTTCTACGACTTGGATAACGAAAAGGCAGTCACTCGCCGACTCTGCTAAACCAATTGTTTAAAAATGAACGCGCACTTAGGGCGTTTATATAATATTTGTGAAATATTATGATGAATATATTATGTTTTTATAATATTTGTGAAACTTACGCTTCCCGAAGTGACACTTAAAACTACTTTAGCTTTTAAATGTCCCTTAGATTATCCGTGAAATAGCAAAGTGGTTTAGGCCCTCTCGGGCGCCCTCGGATCGAAATGCTTATGCGTTTAGTAACCGTCCGAGGTTACCCCTCACCGGGGGGACCTTTCTGTCGAGTTACTAGCGATAGAGTTTCAGGCTAAGCGACCTAAAAGCAATGCCACCTCTCAATCCGGTGTAGCAGTTAAGGACAGCTTCTCTCGCCAATCTGTGTAGTTCGTAAAAAAAAATTAGACTAAACGTCCAAGCCGAGGTCTCACTTAGTTCCGTAATTTGTTTCTTGTTTAATTTAGGTGTACAATAAAGCTATCTATATAAGCAATTACAAAGATATTTAAAGGTGAAATTTCACTCCAACAAGTACGCTATAGTGATATATGCCTCTTATCGAACTACTTGACTATTAGAGAGCACAGACAATCTAGACTTTCCCGGGCTTCCATTATGCACTATCATAAAAACTTCTACCTACATTCACCCGACGCTGTATTGATAGTCTTTCTTTATTTTTAACCGACAAAAAAGATGGAGGTTGCCAGTCTGTATTTTTTTAATATTATTCACGCATTTTATGGTTAATGAACCCGTTGCGATTTTTTCTTTAATTTTTATCGACTTCAAAAACGATGAATATTGTCAGTCTGTATGTTTTTAAATATTTCCTCATTTCATCGAACGGATTTCGACTATTTTTAACCGACTTCAAAACAATGGAAATTATTTTAAGTGTGTATTTTTTTTATTTAAAGGATTTTGTTTCGATTAGGTGTCATATTCATTTTGTTGGCGAAGGACCTTCGCAGATATACCAGGTAACTTCCAAATATCGTATCGATAATGGCAAAAAATAAAAGTTTAGGACAATCCAAGAGTAGGTAAATTCCCTACAACGACAACGAGCACGAAAGTGGTAGAAGTAAAGAATATAAGATCAAGAAATTCGTAATATAACTATAATACTTCGGAAATAAAATCCCACCCCTTAGATTTTAGGAGCGTTGCTGGAGTTTCTTCGGCCACTCCTTCTCCCAGCGCCGACGCTTTTCGAAGTTAGTGTATCTTTGAAATGTCCCTTAGATTATCTGTGAAATAGCAAACGACCGAGTCGTGGTTCGGCCCTCTAGGACACTCAAATGCTTACGCGTAACATAGTAACCGTCCAAGGCCAGGTTACGCCTCACCCTTGTGTCGAGTTACTTGCAATAGAGGTTCAGGCTAAGCTACCTAAGAGCTATGCCATCTCTCAATCCGGTAAAACAGTCAAGTGTGTAGTTCGTCATAAAAGGAAATAAAAGCGTTTAATATTTTATCTGTCACGTTTGATTGGATTCGAAAACGAAAAAATATAAAAACAAAATTGTGCCAACCACACGTTGTCCATATTCATATTAAAATCGGTTACATTCCCTTGTATAAAGACTGACGCAAATTAAATTCGTTACGATATCAAATCTAATGACGCTTACATTACTTACAAGCCACAACACTTAATTAAAAATCATAAACAAAACAATAAAATTAACACTTAACCTAAACGCAACACATAAAATAATGCAAAGGTTGACAGCCCGCTCAATAGAGTCAAAAACAATCGTTAACGTATAGCACCGACTGAACCATAGACAAAACGCGGCAACAATTCGCTGCTTACAATTCAATGGGCTCCATTATCGTTATCAATAAATCCATTTACAGTCGACCGGCGTGTCGAGTTGGTGTACAAATATTAAGGAAAAACTACTCACAACAACACACAAAAAGCAACCTTATCACGAAATATTAGAAAACAAAATCGTAAACTTTTGTTTAGTACAAGCTTGCTGTGTTCCTTTAAGAGAATCTATGGTATTGTTAAAAACTTGAAGGATTATTTTGAACCTTAAAACTATAACCATTGAGTTTTAAATTATATAAAAAAATTGTTGCTCATATTTTAAATTCTTTTTCTTATAAAATAAAAATAAAAGGGCTGAGTATATATTTTGTTTTTATGATGTAGCTCCTATAGCTTTTTGTTTATTGTTTTCTAAAATTACAGCAATTATAAACACTAGTATTCCGCCCTCACTTCACTTCGACACGTGTCAATTGAATGGATTTTAGAGGTAGATTTTAGACCAGAATCTTTGCTACATAGTAACTAAGCAAGATCTTTTAACATTTTTTTAGCGGGTTACACTGATAAAACTATTTAAAATTATAATTATGAGAGCAACAACTGGGCAGCACTGTCTTTAATGGCGCCTTCAAAATGGCGGCTAATTTCTTTTTAATTTTCAATAACTAATTTAGTATCGATGTTGTGTAAAGTACACGATTAGTGTATGATGGGGTTGACATGCTCAAAAAAGCAAAAGTCTCCAATAAATAAAGAAAAAAAAAACTAATTTAGTTGTGCAGTAATGCGGATATTTTTTTATAGCTAATTGCCGATGCCAGCCTGAAAAGTTTTAGTATATCTGGTATATTTTCTACGCCCGATTGCCGTTGTTAGGGTGGAAGATTTTATAACTTCACCGGATTGAACAATTTTCTAATGTTGGCAATATAAGTTTTTGTGGCTCATTAAAAGCTTTAAAAATTTTTAAATTGTAATTTTAGACTCTCCCGACTCAAAAGGTTGCCATACTCTAGAGTTAAATGGACGTGAGAGATTTTTTCGTAATATGACTCCAAATATAACGTAGTATAGTAAAATGTGGTATAAAATTGGGGTCGCAGTAAAATGTTGTGAAAGCAAGGTTAACAAGTCTTCAGAAACTGTCATGGCTGTTGCGAAAGTTCTCGAAAAGACTGACCTTGTAATCTTTCCGTAAGATCGTTTGGTTACCAACTATATTCAAATTAGCAAGCTTACGACAATTTTAATAATGCCAGGATTGGTCGGCTATGCGTTTTAACTCCAAGATGTTCCTTTAATTCATTTATTTTATTTGGGATGTATGAAAAGGATGCACCATCACTCTATAAATAAGTCGTCTTCTTAAAGTGCCTCTCTCAGTTCACCATATCTCTTTCTGTCTCTTGCGAGGCGAAACAGTTGGGCGGCACTCGCAATTCCGGTCCAATCTCTTATGTTCCGCAGCCATGACTTCTTTCTACGACGACACTTCTTTTGCCAGCGACTTTGCCCATCAAAATAAGTGGAAGAAGGTCGTATCTCTCGTGCCCAGTCACGTGAGCGAGATACGACACTTTTCTTATCTTGATGGTCTGCAATAGTTTGCACTTCTCGTTAAGTCGACGTAGAAGCTCTTCATTTGTCACTTCTGAAGCCCATCCAATTCCCAACATGCGTCTATAGGTCCACATCTCGAACGTATACTACTATACGTTTAATAACAATACGTTTCCCAAGGTATCTTCAAAGTCCACGCCTAGCATCCATAAAGAAAGATGGGCCAAATAAGTAAGTAAGGAGATTAAATCATGTATTTGAATTGACATTTTATAATCGTCATATAAACCGTGGTAGCTTAATGTCCGGGCGTTTGGTACAAGATGCATAATACGCTAGCAACCCGAGTCCGATCCCCGGTGCCGGCACCAATAAACTTGTTGTTGCAATTGTATGTGCTGATTCACCACGCGCTCGGCGGTGAAGGAAAACATCGTGAATCCTACATGTCTTAGAAAAAAATTCTAAGCAATTTGAAGTCTGCCAATTTGCACTGAGGCCGCGTGGTCTACTATGCCCTTATACTCTCTTTACAGAGAAGGACTGCGTCCAACAGTGGGACATATATTATATATTTAAAAGCTGTAACTTTTTTTCGAAGTTTTTTTTTATTTTTTCTAAGCAAGTGTTTGACTACGATCCCACCTGATGTTAAGTGGAAAGTCCTGTATGGTAAGGCGCACTAGCTTAGTAAATGCCTATTTACTCTACTCTTGAGAATACCCACATTGTAATCGGAAGGAAAGACAGACGCGGGCAAACTATTCCAGTCCTTTGCTGTACGAATAATGAAAGACGAAGCAAATCGCTTTGTTCGGGTTTGAGGGATGTTCACAACAAAAGTACATACATATATACAAATATAGTGACCACTTAACATCAGGGGACCCGTAAGTTCGTGTGTCCCTTATACTTAAAAATAAAACTGCACCCCCAATGACATTATGTTATCATATTTAACAATAAAGTTGTAAAAAAATATAATATGCAATTAATACATGTATCTATATTTACGAGTAAAAACAAAAACCGACTTCCAATCAATACAGTAAGGGTAAGTAGGGTCAGTAATCATTAAACGCTACTACGTTCGTTCGCTCTGTTTTATTTCCGAAATATCTTCGTTATATTATGAAACTCTGAAGCTTAAACACCAGGCACAAATTTAAGTAAGTGATTTTTCATGGATTGAACGGGAAATCAATGTTCGTAGTTCGTCGCTTTTCAAAAAGTTTATTAAGTGTTATATGTGAAAAGTGGCGAGTCCTTTGTTCTCACAAATTTTAGCAAGTGATATTTTGTACGCTACGAAAAACGACGAAACGACGTATTTGTTTAAGCCAGTAGGGCCAGTATCCCCTGACCATCAAAACGTAAGTCAAAAACATCCAATTATCTCTAGTTAAAACAATGAATAACACAAAATCATTTACCCTCGCACACTACATAGATTGACGATTTAATTCATACACATGGTTGATTTGAAGTTCATCACAAAACATATCAAATTTAATGCATATTAATTTTATGTTAATCAGAAGTAGACTTACGCCCGTCCTATCCATCCAGGTTTTGTCATCGGTTACATTGTCACAAATTTCGGGATACACATGATGGCACGTCCGCGATAAACGATAGCCAGTACGGACTGGCGGGTGCGGTCAACGAACCAGGTGCCTCACCGTTACCTCCCGAAATATTGCGACATGTGCCCACCGATCCACTGGATAAGGGCCACTTATAAGCATGTATATTTTTATGTGGGGTAATGCCCTCGGTAAACGCATCACGTTTATATAGCTTATCAAAATGCTTCCAAGTAGAAACTTAAGCACTTAAGCCACAAGAATTACGTAACTGGACTCTAGAACTGGCTCCAAAAGTTTAAAAAAATTCTGAACTCTCTATAAGAAGCACGCTTGCGCGTATACGCTAGTAAATGACTTATTTCACTGATAGTACTTATCTTTTATAACCGACTTAAAAAAGGAGGAGATTCTCAATTTTTTTTTATTTTTGTTTCCTCATAACTTTCGACTGAAAAAACCGATTTTGATGATCTTTTTTTAATTTGAAAGCTTCCTGTGACTGTCATATCCTTGAGAAAACTCATCTCAGTGTCGTGTCGGTCCCTCATGTCTGAGGATCGTGGTCACCATCAGGGTTGCATCTAGAGCGGATGATCTGCCTCCACCGGCCTCTATCCAGCGCGTCTCATACAGCAGAGTAAAATTTGGAGGACGACGAGTCTTTTATCTGACCGGACCACCTTGTTGGTGAAAGGCCGCAGGATCTTTTATCTGCGGTGTTCCCAACTACGATCAGTTTTTCTAGACTTTCGTCGCCTCTGCGCATTGTGTGTCGGAAATACGCCAGGATTCGTTGTCGGCATATGGTAGACAAATGAGTCTTAATTTGTAATTGACTTAGGGTAAATGCATTGGTGCGTTTCGCAGTCCAAGGTATCCTTAACATCCGAATGCATCGATCCTTTGCCTCTCTCTGGCTGTGATTGTCCACGTTTCCAATCCATACAGGAAGATAGGTACCAAGGCACGTATCAATCTGATCTTGGTTTGATATCAATTCCTCTTTTCTTCGATAAAACTTATATAAGTCTTAAATTTAATTAACGTTTGGTTGTCTTTGAAGTCTGTTTTTTTTAACGCGGTGGAATCTGTTAATAGACCATCCTCCGGTACACTGTGTGGGACTCGGCCTCGGCAGCCCATACCCACTAAACCTACCGCGAATGCCATCAGCCGTTATGAGCGGGGTGTCCCGGATCTGTCAGCGACAGGACACACCAACGATCGGCCGGTCTCGGCAAAGACGGACTTCATCCTCAAAGGGGACTTCTCCGGTTAAAGAATATATACCTGATCAACGTAGAAGATAACTTGTTCTGGGCTATTGAGTCATTTTTTGTGTGGCGCAAAGACCACTCATTGCGGTGTTAATAATTAAATTTAATGAAATATTAAGTCCTTTCAACTCTTTATTTTGTCATAAGGAAGAATCAGATATTTTTTTTTTTTAGAAAATATTACTAACATTCTTGTTAACCATTCCAACTAAGCTTAGGCTTGTGCGGATTCGACCCTACGTAGACGATTCGTAGACCGTACCCTAAACCATTAGGCTATTGACGCTTCTACTTGCATTCTACTTAAATAAAGGAGCAAGGAACATTGTACAACTCGTCGATAAAACCAATAAACATTCACTTTGTTGACGTAAAAAATAATTAAAATTCATGTCAACGCCGTGCCCGTGCGACGGAAAGCAATGCCTACGTGATTCAATCAAATAAATCAGATTTAATATATATAAATATATGTGTACAAGTGACGACATCGACCTGCGGCCCAGAGGCACATCATTATTTATATTATTTAAGTACCCTGTATCTCATTTTAAGTAAACTTTGTTTATGTTTTTATGAGAAATAAATTCTTTAAACCCAAAAAGGCGGTGTGCACTAGGACCCCGCGGAACCAAAGTTTCTACCCCAAACTGCTCAAATAATAGGTTGTCAAATATCTCCCTTCCGCCTTTTTGTCTTTTGAATTTCGCGGCTATGTACAAAGCGCTACAGAGCTCGTATCTAGCAATACTATACATAATTTGAAAGGTCTTGACATAACCTACAAAACGACGCTATGCATAATTAGTTTGGATATTGCGTTCAACAGTTATAGACGTGTAAACATGGAGTTCACTAACGCCGAAATTCGCGGCTTGGCCACTGTTTGGGACGATTCACCGGCCTTCGACTACGACCGTTTTCGCTTGATATTGTCGTATGTGATCCATTTTTCGTCGCCAGTCACCATCCGCTTCAAGAATGGGTCGAGTTCGTTCCGTTTCAGCAGCATATCGCAGGCGTTGATTCGGTCCAGAAGGTTTTTTTACGTCAAATCATGCGGCACCCAAACATCAAGCTTTTTTTTGTATCCAGCCTTCTGCAGATGGTTTAAAATGGTTTGGTGACTAACTCCCATCTCCTGGGCGATGTCAAGAGATGCCACATGCCGGTCTAACTCGATGTAGTCCATGATTTGATCGGTATTTGTCGTCACAGGTCTTCCGCCGGCTGGCTTATCCATGGTGTCGTTTTCACCGGCTCTGAATCGTCGAAACCATTCCTCCGTGGTTCGAAGTGATAGAGTACCATCCCCAAAACACCATTAATCTCACGGAACGTTTCTCTAGCGGATTTGCCTTTAACGAAGGAAAACTTTAAAATAGCGCGAATTTCGGCGTTAGTGAACTCCATGTTTACACGTCTATAACTGTTGAACGCAATATCAAACTAATTATGCATAGCGTCGTTTTGTAGGTTATGTCAAGAGCTTTCAAATTATGTATAGTATTGCTAGATACGAGCTCTGTAGCGCTTTGTACATAGCCGCGAAATTCAAAAGACAAAAGGCGGAAGGGCAGATATTTGACAACCTATTATGAAACCTGTATCGAGGTTATTATATTTGCGCCGCTTGTGGTAAATGTGTTAATTTAAATTATAAAGTATGTTTATACGTCCTCGGTGTAAAACAAAGTTTACAATATTCTCTATTCTATATATCTTTATATATTATTATATTTATAGATCATCTCAGACAAGCAGACTCACAATAAAGATAAGGAAGAAGTTACTCAAATAACGATACAGCGAACTTATGGTACTACAGGGTGGCCCATAAGTCCTTTGAAAAGTAAAATTTGAATAAAACGAACAGGGCGCGCGTGAGCGGTGCGGGGGAAGCGGGGGGAGTATCTTCGGTTTCTGGGAATTTAGTCGCGATGGAGCGTTTTACCGGAGCGGACCGTGCGTTTTGTGTGCGCGAGTTTTATAAAAACGACAATTCGGCAACGGTTGCGCGGCGTAAATTTCGAGAACACAAAGGTTTACACAACTTTGACGACACTCCAACTCTTCAAACGATTAAAAACTGGGTTGCTAAGTTCGAGGAGACCGGTTCAACGTTAGATAAACCGCGGTTGGGTCGCCCAAGGACGTCACGTACGGAACAAAACATAGACACAGTGACACAGTCTATTCGCGAAAATCCGACACAGTCAACTCGTAAGCGCGCCAGAGCATTAAACGTATCAGGACATCGTTACAACGGATTTTGAAGAAAGATTTACAAATGCACCCTTACAAAATTCAGTTGGTTCAAGAATTAAAGGAAACTGACGGTATTCAAAGACAAAATTATGCGAATGAAATGTTGAATCGGTTTACTTCCTTTAATAACATAATGTTCTCTGACGAGGCTCATTTCCATCTTGACGGGCATGTTAGTAAACAAAATTGCCGCTATTGGAGCCCCATCAATCCAAAACTTAAGCATCAGAAGCCCTTACATAGTCCGAAAGTGACTGTTTGGGCCGCTATGTCAGCCCATGGTATCCTAGGGCCTTACTTCTTTGAGGATGGCAGAGGGCGCGCAGTTACTGTTACGTCGGAGCGATATGTGGCTATGATCGAAGAGTTTTCATACCAGAATTGCAAAACTTTTCAGGCTTTAATGCCAGGACGTGGTTTCAACAGGATGGGGCCACTTCTCACACCTCTAACACTGCTATGCCCGTTATCCGTCAACTTTTCCTGGCAAAGTGATCTCTAAGAGAGGAGACATTTCCTGGCCTCCACGTAGTCCAGATCTGACCCCGATGGATTTTTTGTGGGGCTACCTTAAGGCTAAAGTATACGACACAAACCCGCGGTCAATTGAGGCCCTAAAGAAAACATCCGCAGAGAAATGACAAGCATTTCAGCAGTGACGTGCCGCGCAGTCATCGACAATTTTAGACGTCGTTTGCAAGAGTGCCGTGATCGCAACGGATTACATTTAGAAGATGTTATTTTCAAAAATAATTCCCGTTTTTAAGCTTTTTTGTAAATAAAAATTTTATTCATAATGTAATTAGTTTTATTTTAATAATTTTTTTCATATCAAAGGACTTATGGGCCACCCTGTATAAGACGCCATAACTCCGTGTAGTCCTATTAAACATTTGAATCAATATATTAAAACAGATCGCGTGTCCGTCTGTCATTGATATTAACTACGCATTAATTTCATATACGGTGTAATTATAATAAACACAATGTACACTTAATGGGCACTAAGAAAATAGAACGATAAATAGAATTTATATGTAAGATACATGGATTTTTTTTTATGACGAACTACACACGATTGGCCAGAGAAGCTGGCCTTGACTGCTTCACCGGATTGAGAGGTGGCATAGCTCTTAGGTCGCTTAGCCTGAACCTCTATTGCTAGTAACTCGACACAAGGGTCCCCGGTGAGGTAACCTCGGCGGACGGTTACTATGTTACGCGTAAGCATGCCGATCCGAGGGCGCCCGAGAGGGCCGACCCACGACTCGGTCGGTTGCTATTTCACGGATAATCTAAGAGACATTCAAAAGCTAAACTAACTTTGAGTGCCACTTTGGGAAGCGTTGGCGCTGGGAGAAGAAGTGGCCGAAGAAACTCCAGCAACGCTCCTAACATCTAAGGGGTGGGGCCTGCCCATAAAATAGCGGTAACGCGCAAGGAGATACTATGGAATTCTGTACGGTATTATTTCAACTCGGCCAGATAGACAACTATGTCTGTAAATTTGAATTAGATAGAGTTTCCATTATGCTGTTAGGGATATCTTACGAATCCATTAGAATTAAACAGGGATATCTTTCTGTTACAAATTCAACAGAAGTCTTATTCGGTAGAAGTGTTTTACGACTTTGAAAATTGATTTCGTATCTCTCTTGTCTCTAAGAACTTTCTTGGCACTGTTAAATATTGTTTGGTAAAGTATTTTTTTTAGGACAACTTTTAGTTTAATGGCAATACTGGTGCTTTGTCTATGGCCTTAGCCAGCCTTGCCTTTGTCTAAGGTCTGGAAGTGGGGTCGTGTAGTATCGAGTGGAGAATGGCGCTCCCAGTGAAGCTTGTCTCTGTGGCTTTCAAGCGGTTAAACACTTCGAAGTTCTTCTAAAAGTAGATTATTTTGGCGCCTATATCGTATGTCTATATTTTTGTTTTCCCTTGTAAGGGTTCCCTGGAAGAGATCGCTTATAGCGACAATGTCGCCCTGGTCTACTTTTAGGTTCGGTTTATTTTTAACTTTAGTTGATTTTTTTTTACTAACTACACAGGTTGGCCAGCGAAACTGGCTTTCACTGCTTCACCGGATTGATAGGTGGCGTAGCTCTTAGGTCGCTTAGCCTGAACCTCTATCGCTAGTAACTCGACACAAGGGTCCCCGCGGTGAGGAGTAATAAATCGTTCGCAAAAATTTTCGTAAGAAGTGGTACAAAGTTTTTACTTCGACGTATTAATATCGTGATAAATAATAATAGTCCTAAAGATTCGTCTCGAGTCACCGCCATGTACAGGCATGCAGTGAAAGTCTTGGCCAGCAGAGCAGAATGGGGACGCATCTCGCTCCATGACTCAGCCTCTACAACTGTTAAAGCGCTCGGAACAACTGCAGCGCTGCATCGTGAATGTAATCGATAAATCCACAGCATGATATATGGAACATACTCACACACTTTTTTCTTTTATATATATATATAGATATATATGTCTCACTACTAAGTACAGGCCTTCTCTCTGAAGAGTGTATAAGGCCATAGTCCGCTACGCGCCCCTAGGGCGGATTGGCAGACTTGACATGCCTTAGAAAAAATTTCTAAGACATGTAGGTTTCCTCGCGATGTTTTCCTTCACCGCCGAGCGCGTGGTAAATTAGAACATAAAATTGCAACAGCAAATTTATTGGTGCCGGCACCGGGGATCGAACTCCCCCGGACACTGAGCTACCACGGCTCTTGAGATAGAGTTGCTATAATTGTGCACATTAGTTTTGTTTATGTTAATGACCAAAACAACAATTACAACAAAAGGCCACACGATGTAACCGTCGAAAATGTGCACGAATTACACGTTTACAGCTGCAATTGTAATCAGTCACGCTACGGACGGACATCCTTCAATTGTACCGAGAGGAATATACAATTATTTATAATAACCATGTGTTATAACAACACAGTGATGCCAATATAACGAAGCTAAAATACACTCGTGAGCAAAAATAAAGGGTCGGTTAAGAAAGAATGAAAATTTCGGTATAGACTTGTTATTTAGATGAACTAAACAGTTGGCCAGAGATGCTGGCCTTTAGTGCTTAGCCTGAATCTCTAAGGAAGATAAAGAAACTAAATTTTATTTGGATTTTATTATATCGCATAAAGGTTGTCTGGTACATCGACTAATGTGAAAATTTGTGCGGGATGACAAAAGGCTAAACGAGCCGTAGGGGGTCTATTGCGACTCACATATTTACTGGCTTGTGATTGGTCGTACCATATGGCCTGTGATTGGTCTTGTATATTTATTTTTAAATTGTTAAGCAATACGTTTACGTAAGATATCCTTTTTTAAGATGATGTTTTTTAATGAAATATAAATAAATTAATAAAAATATTTTATTTTATTTTAAGGATTTTTAATTGTATATCATGCACAATTTATTTCAGCTAGCGTCTTCATCTTCCGAGATATTAAAACTTTCTCCAGCGACCCTTTATTTTTGCTCACGGCTATATTTTAAACAGGCATTACAAACAAACGCTCCAAACATTATATAATTTACGTAATATTTACCTAAGCAAAACGAGTTTGAGTTTATCGATGTCAAATACGCGAAGCGAGATGTGATCCTTGAAGCCGGATCTGAATCAGCAAGACACTTGAGCTAAGTAATAAATTCCTTTATACTCTTTAGCCATCATGGCTCTCCTTATAAAAGAGGAACAATGTTGTCTGAGCAAAGCTACACTGGCTGACGGTGGAATTCTTCCCCTGGGACGTGCAGTTTCGTCGAGTTTGTGATTCGGCAAACTTAAATATACAGAATATTTGGAGAGCGCTTCTGAAAACGAAGACAGACGATAGTACTAGTGCCACCTTTGATGATGGGAAGAAAAATAATCGATCCTGATTTTAAAAAAATATTAGCATTATTTACGCTCCATCATGTAAGTATAGCCAAATAATAATAATAACATCAGACAGATCGGTCAACGCAACAGGCGGTGCTCGTCGATATTACCATCCCGCATGACGAGAACCTCGTGAAGGCCGTAAGGGAAAAAATCACTAACCTCGACTTTGCTCACGAGGTGACCGCAATGTGGGATGTGGATTCGACAATCACTGTCCCGATAGTCGTTTCTGCAAACGGTCTTATAGCGAAGTCTCTAATAACATCAGACAGATCGGTCAACGCGACCGGCGGTGCTCGTCGATATTACCATCCCGCATGACGAGAAGCTCGTGAAGGCCGTAAGGAAAAAATCACTAACCTCGACTTTGCTCACGAGGTGACCGCAATGTGGGATGTGGATTCGACAATCATTGTCCCGATAGTCGTTTCTGCAAACGGTCTTATAGCGAAGTCTCTAATAACATCAGACAGATCGGTCAACGCGACCGGCGGTGCTCGTCGATATTACCATCCCGCATGACGAGAAGCTCGTGAAGGCCGTAAGGAAAAAATCACTAACCTCGACTTTGCTCACGAGGTGACCGCAATGTGGGATGTGGATTCGACAATCATTGTCCCGATAGTCGTTTCTGCAAACGGTCTTATAGCGAAGTCTCTAATAACATCAGACAGATCGGTCAACGCGACCGGCGGTGCTCGTCGATATTACCATCCCGCATGACGAGAAGCTCGTGAAGGCCGTAAGGAAAAAATCACTAACCTCGACTTTGCTCACGAGGTGACCGCAATGTGGGATGTGGATTCGACAATCATTGTCCCGATAGTCGTTTCTGCAAACGGTCTTATAGCGAAGTCTCTAATAACATCAGACAGATCGGTCAACGCGACCGGCGGTGCTCGTCGATATTACCATCCCGCATGACGAGAAGCTCGTGAAGGCCGTAAGGAAAAAATCACTAACCTCGACTTTGCTCACGAGGTGACCGCAATGTGGGATGTGGATTCGACAATCATTGTCCCGATAGTCGTTTCTGCAAACGGTCTTATAGCGAAGTCTCTAATAACATCAGACAGATCGGTCAACGCGACCGGCGGTGCTCGTCGATATTACCATCCCGCATGACGAGAAGCTCGTGAAGGCCGTAAGGAAAAAATCACTAACCTCGACTTTGCTCACGAGGTGACCGCAATGTGGGATGTGGATTCGACAATCATTGTCCCGATAGTCGTTTCTGCAAACGGTCTTATAGCGAAGTCTCTAATAACATCAGACAGATCGGTCAACGCGACCGGCGGTGCTCGTCGATATTACCATCCCGCATGACGAGAAGCTCGTGAAGGCCGTAAGGAAAAAATCACTAACCTCGACTTTGCTCACGAGGTGACCGCAATGTGGGATGTGGATTCGACAATCATTGTCCCGATAGTCGTTTCTGCAAACGGTCTTATAGCGAAGTCTCTAATAACATCAGACAGATCGGTCAACGCGACCGGCGGTGCTCGTCGATATTACCATCCCGCATGACGAGAAGCTCGTGAAGGCCGTAAGGAAAAAATCACTAACCTCGACTTTGCTCACGAATTACACGTTTACAGCTGCAATTGTAATCAGTCACGCTACGGACGGACATCCTTCAATTGTACCGAGAGGAATATACAATTATTTATAATAACCATGTGTTATAACAACACAGTGATGCCAATATAACGAAGCTAAAATACACTCGTGAGCAAAAATAAAGGGTCGGTTAAGTAAGAATGAATATCTCGGTATAGAGTTGTTATTTAGATGAACTAAACAGTTGGCTAGAGATGCTGGCCTTTAGTGCTTAGCCTGAACCTCTAAGGAAGATAAAGAAACTAAATTTTATTTGGATTTTATTATATCGCATAAAGGTTGTCTGGTACATCGATTAATGTGAAAATTTGTGCGGGATGACAAAAGGCTAAACGAGCCGTAGGGGGTCTATTGCGACTCACATATTTACTGGCTTGTGATTGGTCGTACCATATGGCCTGTGATTGGTCTTGTATATTTATTTTTAAATTGTTAAGCAACGATGTAAATTCAAATTGTTTACATAAACCGTTTGCGAATCGATACGCAAGGCCATTTGTCGGGTACCCTACAAATGAAATTTAACACTTTTAAATTTATACAAGGATACTTTTTTTATTAAAAGTTAACTAAGCGTAGTGGCACTTAGCCAGGGCCTCTAATACGCCATTGACGTTTTATTATGAAACTGGTCTATTACAGTCATAACAATTTTCATTTCATCATTAACAAATATATATCAAATACAAACAAGCGTGTCTGGTACATCATCGGTAAACCATAGCGACACTAATCAACGAAAGCGATAAAAACAGACAACTAAGTGAATTGGCGGTTTTGTAACCGACTTTAAAGGAGGAGGATAAGGAGGAGGGACCGACAATAAATGAGGAGGATTTCAATTAGTCTGTATTTTTTTTTGTTACTTAACAGCATCCATGACAAAACCAATATACTCGTAGGTCTTGAATTTGCAAGAAGCACATTGCGCATAGAGCCGTGGTAGCTCAGTGTCCGTGCGGTTGGCTCAAGTTGCGTAGTACGCTAGCAACTCGAATTCGATCCCCGGTGCCGGCACCAATAAATTTGTTGTTACAATTTTATGTGCTGATTAACCACGCGCTCGGCGATGAAGGAAAACATCGTGAGAAACTTTCGCTAGATGGCTGGGTCAAGGGTCAGATACAGAGGGCAGTACTCCTGGACACGGCACGCATCGTCAGGTTTCTCTCTATGTCGCCCTAACCACCGGTTGCTTGGGCCCTGCTTCGTCGCCGGTGGTACACACTAGGTTAGATTTTTATAATGTTTTTGTATTTTGTATGATATATAAAAACTTAAAGGTCGAAAAATAAATACAAGAATAATATTAATATAATTAATATAAATAAAAATTATTTATATCAAACAAAAACTAGTTCGTTTTTTTTTGACGAACTACAGATTGGCCTAGGTGCATAACTCTTAGGTCGCTTAGCCTCAACCTCTATCGCTAGTAACTCGACACAAGGGTCCCCCCGACTAGTTCGATAACAGCCGCAGTAGTAAGAACTGTGCCGCAGCTATTAACAGCCATCTCCAAACAATTAAATACAGAAATGAAACTACTGTCATAAAAAAAGTTCATAATTATTATCGTCAGCTTAGCTAGGCTTTCAACAATGCCTTCCATCATAAAACGTTAAGACGGAATTTAAAAGTCTATGTATAAGTCAATGTATTAAATATTTTCGCCCGAATCTTTTTTATTGGTCACGGCCTTGCCCTCATCGATTTCGAAAATGTTTCGATTTTCACATTCTATGTTATATAACTGGTTTCCTATTCAGATCGATTATATAATATCATTATAAAGCTTTTATACATATAATTGTTAAGCAACGAATTCAAATTGTTTACATAAACCGTTTGCGAATCGATACGCAAGACCATTTTTCGGGTACGCTACCAATGAAATTTAACACTTTTAAATTTATACAAGGATACTTTTTTTATTAAACAAAAGTTAACTAAGCGTAGTGGCACTTAGCCAGAGCCCTAATACGTCATTGACGTTTTATTATGAAACTGGTCTATTACAGTCATAACAATTTTCATTTCATCATTAACAAATATATATCAAATACTAACAAACTAGCGTGTCAGGTACATCATCGGTAAACCATAGCGACTCTAATGAACGAAAAGCGATAAAAACAGACAACTAAGGGACACAATAATGCCAATGAACATTCATCTCGCACGCAATTGGTTTAGCAGCCTGGAGGTCCTGGCTTGTATTGTGAATTGGCGGTTTTGTAACCGACTTTAAAGGAGGATGATTTCAATTAGTCTGTATTTTTTTTTGTTACTTAACAGCATCCATGACAAAACCAATATACTCGTAGGTCTTGAATTTGCAAGAAGCACATTGCGCATAGAGCCGTGGTAGCTCAGTGTCCGTGCGGTTGGCTCAAGTTGCGTAGTACGCTAGCAACTCGAATTCGATCCCCGGTGCCGGCACCAATAAATTTGTTGTTACAATTTTATGTGCTGATTTACCACGCGCTCGGCGATGAAGGAAAACATCGTGAGGAAACCTACATGTTTTAGAAAAATTTTCTACGGCATGTGAAGTCTGCCAATCCGCATTAGGGCCGCGTGGCGGACTATGCCCTTATACTCTCTTTACAGAGAAGGCCTGCGCCCAACAGTGGGACATATATATAAAGGCTGTAACTTTTACTTTTACTTTCTTTTTTACATTGCGCATATGCACGACAAACGGACAAATAACTCAATATAACTTCAACTGATTTCGATGATTTATTTTTTTGGAAAAGATGTACTTTAAGGGTGGTTTAATGAAATATAAATAAATTAATATCAGAACCTAATCAAATTCTCATCAAACTACTCTTGAAGTACATGCTTTCCATTTAAAAGAATTATCATCGAAATCGATTGAATCGATATCGAGTTATTCGTTCATTTGTGGCGCACTAAATTCAACTGACCAAATTGAAATGAGACCACATGGGAAGTACCGGCTTTCAGAAGAAAGAGATTCATCAAAATCGGTTCACACAGTCCATAGTTATGAGGTAATAAACATACAAAAAATACGAGATGAATCTGAGGAATTCAAAGAGACCTTTTTGAAGTTGGTTAAAATGCCAGTAAAGGAGCACCCTTAACGGATGATAATAGGGACCTTATATGCCATGATTTAATAAACTAAATAACTTCTTTTTCAAATTTTACGCAGATGAAGTCGCGGGCATAGCTAATTATAATCTAATATATATTTATATATATATATAGATATATATGTCTCACTACTAGGTACAGGCCTTCTCTCTGAAGAGTGTATAAGAGCATAGTCCATAACCATACCATAGTTGACATGCCTTAGAAAAAAATTTGCATTATTTACGCTCCATTATGTAAGTATAGCCAAATAATAATAATTAATAAAATATAAATAAATTAATATCAGAACCTAATCAAATTCTCATCAAACTACTCTTGAAGTACATGCTTTCCATTTAAAAGAATTATCATCGAAATCGATTGAATCGATATCGAGTTATTCGTTCATTTGTGGCGCACTAAATTCAACTGACCAAATTGAAATGAGACCACATGGGAAGTACCGGCTTTCAGAAGAAAGAGATTCATCAAAATCGGTTCACACAGTCCATAGTTATGAGGTAATAAACATACAAAAAATACGAGATGAATTGAGATTCAAAGACCTTTTTGAAGTTGGTTAAAATGCCAGTAAAGGAGCACCCTTAACGGATGATAATAGGGACCTTATATGCCATGATTTAATAAACTAAATAACTTCTTTTTCAAATTTTACGCAGATGAAGTCGCGAAGACTAGTATAATCTAATATATATTTATATATATATAGATATATATGTCTCACTACTAGGTACAGGCCTTCTCTCTGAAGAGTGTATAAGAGCATAGTCCATAACCATACCATAGTTGACATGCCTTAGAAAAAAATTTGCATTATTTACGCTCCATTATGTAAGTATAGCCAAATAATAATAATTAATAAAATATAAATAAATAATATTATCATATAAATAATAATTAATAAAATATAAATAAATTAATATCAGAACCTAATCAAATTCTCATCAAACTACTCTTTATTTTTGCTCACGGCTATATTTTAAACAGGCATTACAAACAAACGCTCCAAACATTATATAATTTACGTAATATTTACCTAAGCAAAACGAGTTTGAGTTTATCGATGTCAAATACGCGAAGCGAGATGTGATCCTTGAAGCCGGATCTGAATCAGCAAGACACTTGAGCTAAGTAATAAATTCCTTTATACTCTTTAGCCATCATGGCTCTCCTTATAAAAGAGGAACAATGATGTCTGAGCAAAGCTACACTGGCTGACGGTGGAATTCTTCCCCTGGGACGTGCAGTTTCGTCGAGTTTGTGATTCGGCAAACTTAAATATACAGAATGTGGAAGCGCTTCACGAAGCGAAGACAGACGATAGTACTAGTGCCACCTTTGATGATGGGAAGAAATATAATCAATCCTGATTTAGAAAAAAAATTAGCATTATTTACGCTCCATTATGTAAGTATAGCCAAATAATAATAATAACATCAAACAGATCGGTCAACGCGACAGGCGGTGCTCGTCGATATTACCATCCCGCATGACGAGAACCTCGTGAAGGCTGTAAGGGAAAAAATCACTAACCTCGACTTTGCTCACGAGGTGACCGCCATGTGGGATGTGGATTCGACAATCACTGTCCCGATAGTCGTTTCTGCAAACGGTCTTATAGCGAAGTCTCTATCAACATCTTAAGAGACTTTCGCTAGATGGCTGGGTCAAGGGTCAGATACAGAGGGCAGTACTCCTGGACACGGCACGCATCGTCAGGTTTCTCTTTATGTCGCCCTAACCACCGGTTGCTTGGGCCCTGCTTCGTCGCCGGTGGTACACACTAGGTTAGATTTTTATGTTTTTGTATTTTCTATGATATATAAAAACTTAAAGGTCGAAAAATAAATACAAGAATAATATATTAATATAATTAATATAAATAAAAATTATTTATATCAAACAAAAACTAGTTCGATTTTTTTTTGACGAACTACACAGATTGGCCTAGGTGCATAGCTCTTAGGTCGCTTAGCCTGAACCTCTATCGCTAGTAACTCGACACAAGGGTCCCCCCGACTAGTTCGATAATAGCCGCAGTAGTAAGAACTGTGTCGCAGCTATTAACACCCATCTTCAAACAATTAAATACAGAAATGAAACTACTGTCATAAAAAAAGTTCATAATTATCATCGTCAGCTTACAGCTAGGCTTTCAACAATGCCTTCCATCATAAAACGTTAAGACGGAATTTAAAAGTCTATGTATAAGTCAATGTATTAAAAATTTTCGCCCGAATCTTTTTTAATGTGTCACGGCCTTGCCCTCATCGATTTCGAAAATGTAATCGATTTTCACATTCTATGTTATATAACTGGTTTCCTATTCGGATCGATTATATAATATCATTATAAAGCTTTTATACATATAATTGTTAAGCAACGATGTAAATTCAAATTGTTTACATAAACCGTTTGCGAATCGATACGCAAGGCCATTTGTCGGGTACCCTACAAATGAAATTTAACACTTTTAAATTTATACAAGGATACTTTTTTTATTAAAAGTTAACTAAGCGTAGTGGCACTTAGCCAGAGCCCTAATACGTCATTGACGTTTTATTATGAAACTGGTCTATTACAGTCATAACAATTTTCATTTCATCATTAACAAATATATATCAAATACTAACAAACTAGCGTGTCAGGTACATCATCGGTAAACCATAGCGACACTAATCAACGAAAGCGATAAAAACAGACAACTAAGTGAATTGGCGGTTTTGTAACCGACTTTAAAGGAGGAGGATAAGGAGGAGGGACCGACAATAAATGAGGAGGATTTCAATTAGTCTGTATTTTTTTTGTTACTTAACAGCATCCATGACAAAACCAATATACGTCTTAAATTTGCAAGAAGCACATTTCGCATAGAGCCGTGGTAGCTCAGTGCCCGTGCGGTTGGCTCAAGTTGCGTAGTACGCTAGCAACTCGAGTTCGATCCCCGGTGCCGGTACCAATAAATTTGTTGTTACAATTTTATGTGCTGATTTACCACGCGCTCGGCGGTGAAGGAAAACATCGTGAGGAAACCTACATGTTTTAGAAAATTTTTCTACGGCATGTGAAGTCTGCCAATCCGCATTAGGGCCGCGTGGCGGACTGTGCCCTTATACTCTCTTTACAGAGAAGGCCTGCGCCCAACAGTGGGACATATATAAAGGCTGTAACTTTTACTTTTACTTTCTTTTTTACATTGCGCATATGCACGACAAACGGACAAATAACTCAATATAACTTCAACTGATTTCGATGATTTATTTTTTTGGAAAAGATGTACTTTAAGGGTGGTTTAATGAGAGTTTGGTTAGGTTCTGATTCATTCCATTTCGTAATATTCCTACGATAATTCAAAAACACAAATAGGGCGAAGGCGTCCGCGTATAACTGTGATTATCAAACTTGTTAAAATCAATGTTCATTATTCAGATAATTTATGACACAATATTTATAATTTTTTTGCTGAATAAGTTTTGTCATTTACATGGTTTCGTTTAAAAAAAAAAGTGTCAATTTTGAAAATCCTATTTTCGCTACTTTTCATCTAATTGTTACAAGTAATATATCATTCGAAGCGTCTTTTTTTTCTGATTCCAACGATGTAAAAAAGTGAAAATGGCCAAATGTGTCACTTACTACGTTTTTGCTTTCTGTCGTCGATATATTTATCAAATTAAACATTATAGAAATGACTTTAATCCTATTAGTAAACTAAAAGCATGTTCGTACTGTCTTATATTTGTGGTCAACATTTTCAATACTTCGACGTCGAATTTACCAAACGATATTCAACGCGAGCTGCATAAGCAAGTGGACTGAAGAATGTGGATTTGTAGTACGAGATTTTCGTAATGTAGATAGGGTTGCCACATTTTTTTAATGTGATCCATAGTGAACTACGGGTCTATATGCTTGCCTCACGATTTCATACTTGGCCTTTAATTTGGGTTTGTGTAAATTGTGTGATAACTTTTAGGTTTAGTGGAATAAACTAGTCCAATTACTAGTACACTTGCTTTATTGTTACAGCGTAACGTTATATAAAGATTTATTTTAACGAATGCGTTTTTTTTAAACGGCACAGATTGGCCAGAATTGGCCTTGACTGCTTCACCGGATTGAGAGGTGGCATGGCTCTTAGTTCGCTTAGCCTGAACCTCTATCGCTAGTAACTCGACACAAGGGTGAGGTGGGTATTACGAATGCCTTGACAACTGCCCGTCCTCGCCATGTTTTTTACAAAATTAATTAAAAGTCAGATTACGAACTAATAAAGTTAAGTTTACAATGCCAAGTTAATATCATGATCAACTAAATTATTAATTATGAATTAAAGATACAATAAGGTTGAGGTAAATCACTAAGATATCATTGGAAGTAGTTATTATGCATAACAATCGCTGGGTGTCATGTGTTTCTAGCTAACAGTTGGTTTCACTATTTTTTTTTTAAGTTTGTGGTTAGGTTTATTGAAGTTTAAGAATTTTTAGGTTATTATTGTTGATTGAGATGTTTGTTTGATTTGATTTTTATTTTTTATCAGGTTTGTTTAGTTGAAACTTGTCATTTCGCAATATGTAGCAACCCTACTAGTGGAGCGTTCGTTTGAATCGTAATTAACACAAAGAGACTTAGTTCCCGGATGATTTCACTTGTCATTATAAATATTCAGTTGAAATACAGATGTTACATGAATTGTTCAGTGCTGAATTAATGTTGGGGCCGTCCATTAATTACGTCATCGATTTTTTCAGACTTTAGACCTCCCCCCCCCTACAATCATCCTATCGTCATTTCTTAATGACCCCCCCCCCCTTCTCCCAAAATTGACGTCATTACCAGTTTGACGAAATTAAAACATTGCAGATTTGAGAAAAATAGGGTATTATATGATTAAAACACTTGGTTATAGAATCACCTTTATTATTTTTACTTTGGCAATAATCATTGATAAATATAATATAAAGTAAAAATAATAATATATAATATTATTATTCCCTATTTTTTACTTTTCTTTGGATAACTCCCACGGAGTTTTCACCCATTCTTTGAAAGTATAAATAAATAATATTATCATATAAATAATAATAATTAATAAAATATAAATAAATAAATAAGAATGACGTCAATTTCGAAACACAATGATTTACCTGAACCTTATTGTATCTTTAATTCATAATTAATAATTTAGTTGATCGTCACATGAACTTGGCATTGTAAACAATAGTTTAACTTTATTAGTTCCTAATCTGACTTCTAATTAATTTTGTATAAAGATTGCGAGGACGCGCAGTTGTGACGTTACTCGTTATAACTAATTCTTTGTACAACGTTACGCTGTCTCAATAAAGCGAGTGTATTAGTTGTTGGACTATTTTATTCTACGAGACCTACAAATTATAACACTACGAATAATTGTAGGTATTTTACGAAATAGAATTAATATCAGAACCTAATCAAATTCTCATCAAACTACTCTTGAAGTACATGCTTTCCATTTAAAAGAATTATCATCGAAATCGATTGAATCGATATCGAGTTATTCGTTCATTTGTGGCGCACTAAATTCAACTGACCAAATTGAAATGGGACCACATGGGAAGTACCGGCTTTCAAAAGAAAAAAGATTCATCAAAATCGGTTCACCCAGTCCAAAGTTATGAGGTAATAAACATACAAAAAAATACGAGACGAATTGAGTAATTCCAAAGAGACCTTTTTTGAAGTTGGTTAAAATGCCAGTAAAGGAGCACCCTTAACGGATGATAATAACGACCTTATACGCCATGATTTAATAAACTAAATTACTTCTTTTTCAAATTTTACGTAGATGAAGTCGCGGACATAGCTAGTATAATCTAAAATATATAAATTACACAGATTGACCAGAGAAGCTGGCCTTGACCGCTTCACCGGATTGAGAGGTGGCATAGCACGTTTCTGTCTATACAAAGGTTGTCTGGAAGAGATCGCTCTTAGCGATAAGACCGCCCCATTGCGCATGCAATTACAACGACTAATGTTAAAATTGTATATTTTATTTTATTATTTCTGTGATGTAGTTTTTTCTTAATTGTTGCACAATAAAGTATATTCATTCATTCATTCATTCATAGCTCTTAGGTCGCTTACCCTGAATCTCTATCGCTAGTAACTCGACACAAGGGTCCCCCCGTAAGGGGTAACCTCTTAACCTAACCCTTATTAAATAAAACCAAAGCAACCAATTCAAGAATAGTACAAAAGAGCTCGGACATAAGTCTGTGGTTGCGCTTTATTGAAAGAAAAAAAAGGGGTAACCTCGGCTTGGACGGTTACTGTGTTACGCGTAAGCATTCCGATCCGAGGGCGCCCGAAAGGCCTGAACAAAGTAGCTATTTTACGGATAATTTAAGAGACATTCAAAAACTAAACTAACTTTAAGAAGTAAAAAATAACGTCCACTTATTAGCATGAAGAATCAACAGTGTCGCGCTAAAAATGTCAGACAACACAAGTAACAGTGCCACATTAAAACACCTCAAGCTAATATAGCTCATGATAGTAAGTGCAGCTAGGTTATTAATCGCTTGAGGTTATCGAGACATGTAGTATTTAACCTTGTCACCTGGTGTACGCATTACCATAGTCATATTCCACCGACTACCAAATACAGAATGCTGTTCTCACTATTACGTAATATGTTTAATCTATGGTAATGAGAATGTAACTTTTCTATGGCACCTCGACACGGATGGAAAAGGGTTTGATATATACACTCGTGAGCAAAAATAAAGGGTCAGTTAATAATGTTTGAATATCTCGGAAGATTAAGACGCTTTTACTTTATTCAAATTTTAGTACTTAATGTCGCCACACGGACATAAAATTTTCATTAATGAATAAAGTTGAATGAGAAATACTGTATTATCCAAATTTACGTAAGATATCCTTTTTCGTTTAAGTTTATGTTCTTTAATAAATAATAAATAAATTAATAAAATTATATTTTATTTTAAGGATAATTAATTGTCTATGGTGCACAATTTATTTCTTTTTATTATTATTTTACATGTTTGATACGGTTGACATCACTTCTAATCCAAAACTTGAAAAAACTCGGAGTAAGAGGCACGCAAATTAAGTTTTTTTTTTCTGAATGACCTACGCCAATCAGCCAGGTATACTGTAGAGGCCGAAAAATATTTATGCCTTTGTCTAATTACTTAAAGAATAAAACTCATTGCGTCAAAGTAGGCAACAATATAAACAAATATCTTTCTGTTTGTTATAAAAGATATACCGACGGCGCATTGTTTATAGTTTTCCATGCTTCAATACAAAAAAAGTGAGAGCATTGATGGAGCTTGATTTCACTTTCGTTAAGACGAATTCGGTTAGACCCAGTTCATGGCGTCTGATTTGGTTAGCGAGGTGAAATTGGTCAGACAATGAAAATTTACAAGCCTAGATAATTTTTGAAATGAGACGCTTTATTCTCAAGTCATAAGATTGTTTTAATTAAACGACCACAGAATATGATTTTCCTTTTTGGGTTTGGGTAAGTACATTATTTATTATATGTGTCCTACGGTAGTACTCGCGGGTAATACCATGATAAAATAGAAACTATTTTTTCTGTAAAACTGATGTAACAAGGGGTAACCCCTTGTTACAACAGCTATTTGCCAGTGAAAATCCCATCAAAAACGTTCCAGAGATTAGCTAGAACAAACAGAAAGATAGACAAAATTTTAATCTGTTTATTATTAATAAACTAGCGTACCCAGCCATTAGTATTATTTAAACAATAAACTTACATCATTAAATATTTAATTTAACTCTCACAATATATTAAATTATTCATTTCTCTCCGTACATTATCTTCTATTCTATTCCCGAACGGGTGTAGATCATTACCTACACCCATGTTCATATCAGCAGTAAACGGATACTTTCGTGGCGCTATAACTTACCTTGAATACTTCAAAATCCATAATTATTATATTTAATATACTTCAGTATACTTTTTATACTTTAATATGGTTCATTATGACATAAATATACACAACGCATGTGTCAATACAAATATGGTTTATAAAACGATAGAATATCATCATAGTAAATAAAAGCTGTATTTTACAGTTCAAAAAGAGGAGTGCTCTGATCGTCAGCAGACTTTACAGGATTACTCGCCAGTTCAATCTGAAGATTCCCTCAAAGTTTCATTGAAATCGGTCCATCCGTTTCGGAGCCTATATGGAACATACCCACACACTTTCTCTTTTATATATATAGATAGGATTTCATGTGCAATGTTGTCTCTGTTCACCAATGAAAGTGTTTAACACGTGAGAGTTTATCACTTGCAACTCTTTCCGCGATACTCGAGCGATGCGATATTAAACATGAAGTAGGAACCGAGCTTGATTCAGGTTACTGTCGTTTAACAGTGTAATCGTGCTTCTTTGCCGAGATCACCTACTTTCGTTAAATACGCACTGAGATTTTTTTAAAAAAAAAAGAATTCCGCGACGAAAGAGGTATACCTACTTCTGTTGTATACGGTCTTCTGCTGGATTAATAAATAATACATTGGAAAAATCAATTATTTATGATATATAATATAATATAATGTTAATTGATTGACTGTAATAGATTGGTTCCATAATCAAAAGTCATTGGCAAATAGCAGAGTCGAGGCCCTGGATGGTAAGGGGCAAGCTAGTAGCTTAGTAAATGCATATTCATTTACTCTTGAAAAAAACGACAATGTAATGGGAGGAAAAGATACGGGGGCCCATTATATTCCAGTCCTTTGAAAAAGGTAGGTCCGAAAGAGGTAGGCCAGGATCGTAGTAAGAATAAGTGATCTCTACCTTTTTCTTTTTTTTTCTTAACGGGAAGGAAATCTTTAAAAAGATACCCCGCCGTCTAAGGGGTAGGCGGCGGTTATGTGGGGTTTTTACCTACTAAAACCTCCGCGGTGGCTCTTCCTCGGTGCATAGTTAGGTGCTCCGGGATCTCCAGAGGAACGGACCGGATCCCCTCTGCACTGTGCTCAAGGAGAGCACTTCCCGGGGGGAGGTTACTCCCTCCCACCCTGTGCCGTCGCCTGTGCAAGGCGACACGGGTCAGCCGATGTCGCCTTCTTCCCGGGTCCATCTTGGCGGGCGACAGAGCGAAGCCACTTTTAGTTGCCTTTTACGACAGAGAGCCCAGAACTACAGGGCTGTAGTGATTTTTTTTATATATATATGATATTTTTATAGGTGTGTTGAGGTTTTTTGTATTGTATTTAGTTCTTGCCTTGTAATATGGCCAAAGACCTAACCTTCTTAAAACAGTTCAACGCTACTGCTCCAATATTATTTATGTTGGCGGTGATCACTAGAAATAACACATACACCAGGACCGTGCGGAAATTAAAGAGACATACCTCAATAAATTATCTTTGTCCACTATCCAATTTGGATGAAAAAATCGTATAAAGAACAAAAAAAAAGAAAAAGAAAAACCTTGACATTTCAATAAGGAACAGACACAGGCTTTCGTAAGCTCTGAGTATTGCGACAAGTTCATATGACTGGCAATTAACATAACGTGGCACACAACAGAATAACCCGTGTCTTAAATCTGCACGAATTAAAAAAAATAAAAGGTGTCGACCTTCGTTTATACAACGGTGTTTATTCAATCTTTTTTTTTTACGCGGCGGAATCCTTTCCATCTAGACAAAAAGCTGTCACACTCAGCTTTCGACGCTTTTGCGTAAAAGTCCCTAAGAGCAACACTTCGGTGAACATGCCTCTTTCTTTCCATGCCAGGTGGATAAATCCTTACTGAGAATTTTGTGATCTTTTGTTGACGAGGGGAAACCTTATGTGGGATTCTTACCCACTAAAACCCCCGGTGGCCCTTCCTCTGTGCATGGTAAGGGACTTCGGGAACTCCAGTGGAACGCACCGGAGCCCCTCTGTACTGTGCTCTTAGAGAGCGCGTCCCGGAGTGTAGGTTAATCTCACCCTCCTGTACCCTCGCAGTGCAAGGTGACACGGGCCAGCCGATGCCACCTTCTTCCCTTGTCCACTTGACGACAAAGGCCCCCATCCTTGTCGCCCCGTGAACCCGAGGCCCCTTTTAGTCGTCTTCTACGACAGGCCGGGGATACCGCAGCCTTATTCTACGAGCCCACAACAGAGCTATTTAGTCAAGTACTTAGAATAACCTATGAACGTCAATGATGCACTTATCGCTATATAGCTGAAAATATTAATGTTTTTCTCTTTATTGTTTTGATTCTGTACTGATTTATTTTTACACTTCCGAAACAATTCTACTTAGGTTCAGGTTTAAATTTTAAAAAAGTATATGTTGCCTCCATCGCTAATATTACGGTAACTAGGTTATTGGGGAAAGCTAGCTTAACGTATCATAGTTTTCATCGATTTAAGTCATTGGAAATCGATAAATGACTTGAAATGTCTATGTCTAAAAATATATCTGCTACTACAGTTTGCTAATAAAATCAATAAAATGAAAGCTTATTTTGAAAACCAAAATAAAAAATAATCTTACCAAAAATATAAAATCCAGGAAAACGTGTCCGATACGAGGAATAATGTGTAGTCACTGTATTCTTTCTGTCTTTATTTATGGAAAAAAAATTAATGGAACACAATGACAACCGACACAAAGTTTTCTTTTTAATTTTATTATCTGCCTATGCGACAGTACACACCACTCCGAGTGTCGATACAACACTGGCTGGCGCACCGTATAAACGGTAGCCTAGCATGGACGAATGACGTTACCGTGACTGGCAATGTAATCCTATGAAAAATTAAAAATATAACATTGTAACAAATCATATTGTTCTAAATTTTAAAATAAAACCTCGAAGAGTGTTGCTAACTTTTTTATTAATTATATTTGCATTATTTTAGTTATTAACGTATAATGGTTATTGTAAATTATTTATAATGTATTTTTTATTTCAATAAAAATTTAGACAAGATGGCCATCGTTAGCGGTGTTAGTTAATGAAACATAATTTAAAAACTGTATGGGAATATCGTCATGTCTTGATCGAGTCGCATTGTGAGATCAAGTTTGTTACCGGGCAGTACTTACGCCAGAACGGAGCGGAGCGACCGGTCCACTTTAGTCATCTCATCGTGTACGTTTTTCTAACTTTCTTTGACCCCGTTAATGTTGATGGCGGTATAGTTTTTTTCGTGATTGCGTTTAATAATGTAATGGCTTTTTGATTGTACATATTCTACTTACAGGTCACCATGGGTATTATAATATATATGTGTATGTTTTAATGTATATATATATAATACTAAAAAAAACCCTAATCTATATAAAAAATAGGGAGATAATTTTTTCACAGTAACACTCCTACGTAGCCACAAATAAATCAATTTTGACATTTACTTATTTTCGATTTTGTCTATGTTTTGCTTCAAATGTAATTTTACATTTGGTAAATCGATTTTAAAATAATATAATCTGATGTGAAACTAGGACGGTTATAGTTTATACGTTAATGCAGGAAAAAAATACAAATTCCCTACTAATGTTTCAACACCCCTACTACGTTATCCATTACGAGTGAATGAGTGAATTGACCTTTATCTTTACGCTCATTGATTTCACTTACATAATTTGATATGTTATAAATGTATGCAACGCTATTGAAATAACTAATCAAGACGTGGTTCATTCGTAGCGGTCAGAAATGAATCGCACCTGGAGTAATGCGCCAAATCCTGGTCCTGTTTCAGGCAGTGGTCGGAAAACGGCTCTTTCAGTCGTCGATTGTGGCTCTTCCAAGAACTGTTTATTACCTTTTTAAAAGTATCACAAATATTTTATTCAATTCACTTTTAATTAACTTAAGACTTGTTTTACAAAGCCAAGCGCGCGACTGTATTTTCAATTGTAATTCTGTTTGCTAAAAAAATGGCTATTCGGACAAATTTCAAGCATTTTTCGACGAAAGTTGCCGACCACTGGTCTCAAGGACTACGTTATGTTGCTCTTAGAGCGCTCAGCCAGATTAAGTTGCTATTTGAAAGACTCAGCCCAACGTGACCTGTCACTGTGGCGTGGTAAAATCGACTCCGAGACGGCTAGACCACGGATCGAAGAAGCGACCTAAGGTTACACGCTATGGACGCTTTGTGGATTTGTAAATATCTAGCCTGTGCAATGGTAATCGCATCGTCCGGATCGTCAAGAATGTGTCGTCTGACATATTAATATTATATAAAAGAAATATACCAAGAAGTGGTGATAAATCATTGTTTGTATTGTAGTGGCCAATTTCACTAGCGGAAAGTATCATAGGCATGAAAATTAACGAGAATCGATCACACCAGTAATTGTACATGCTCTAGAAATGTCGAGCGCAGGCTTTTTGTTAATCTACACTGATGAGCAAAAGTAAAAAAAATATATAATTACATTAATTAAAAACAACGTGTCTAATTTACAGATTAGAACAGCAATTTTACAGACTTTCTATACAAGAACTGTAACGGGCCGATCTTGTTATTTTTATTAGTTTAGGCGATTCGTTATTCTTAGAGTGGTACATAAATTCTTAGCGTTTGACCACTACGATCCCACATAATTGTAAAGTCTGTTCAATGTTCTAAAAAAATGGTTTAATAAATGCAATAAAAGACTGTCACACATACGACACAATTAAAAAATGATAGCTGTCTCTGTCTACCAGCCTACTAGTCTACTATGTGTTTGTGAACTTAATGAACTTTTAAAACTTCTTTTTAAAGGTGCCATCTTGTTTATCAATGCGGCGAATGTAAGCATCATGTTTAAAGGGTCTCTTATTACAAAATCCTGTGTAGATTCAATCAAGCTGCTTTTACGAAACACGTTTACATCATAGCCGTTTCTAGTCTTACAACCATGTTTTACGAAACTTAAAATTATACCCAGAGCTTCACACTATTGTGAAGTTTCTATACAAATGTAATTTCAACTAAACAATGTCCAGTGTAATGTAAACTTTATGTGATTTTAAACAAATGTGCGATTTCGCAATGTGCGAAAGAAAATAACGCTGATTGAGACATTTTGGCGGGAATTCATCATTTTATATCCATATCTTATTATATCCTCAGATAGTGCAATAGGATTTCACGAATTTAGTAGTGGTTAAATCTTTATTTAACGCATTGGTAAGAAGCCATTTAGAGACGAACGCTTACATATGGGATCCTAATGAAGACAAATCTTGTCTCATGGTGGAGAAGATACAAAATAAATTTTGCAGATTTCTTTATTATAAGCAGTACGGCGTGTATCCTTGCTTCCCACTGATGTACCCGAGCCTGTTTGTACTGGGCATGGTCGGGTACAGCACGCTCCAGGTGAGGAGAGACGTCGCACTGGTCACATATGTGTGGAGGGTACTGCGGGGCTGGGTATAAGAAGTACTGGCCGCGCTACAGCTGCGGACGCCTGACAGCTACATGTACATGCGCCGTCGTCCGCCATTGTTCCTACTGCCTGTCCCCAGGACTAATTTGTCCTGGAACTCTCCGCTGTCGCGCGCGGTCGGGTTTGTTAATACCATCTCCTTGCACATAAATATATTTTGTAGCAGTCATCAAGCTGCTTTTTATTTGTTTTAATTTTAATAATATATATTTAGCTTAATTTTTTTTTTTTAGCATCAAATTGGAGTATCTGTAATGGTGTTATAATTTTTGGTGATTTAAATATATAAATAAATCTTTTTAATTTAATAGTTATTAATGTGCTATATAGAACGTAATTTTAAGTATAAAGTTTCGTGAAGTGTCTGATTGAATAGGAGGACTTCAGAGCTATTTAGAAAATTGCCTGTTTCCGTGATGTTTAGCTTCACTGCCGTAGGTAAATCGACACGAAAAATTCCAAATTAAAATGTTATCGATACCGGCACGGGGTCGAATTCGGGTTTCTAGTCATGTGAGGCGACCGCTCGCGCACTAAACTCCTACGATTAGACTAATAAATAATGCCCTTAAAACATAAAATGAATGCTAAAGTTTGCTAATGTTGCCATTCATTAACAAATAACAATCATCCGCCACTTACTTTGAAATTTAATCTTAATAATAGCTACGCGTGCTTAGCCTTGTAACGAATACATGCAAAATAGTTTGTGGTTCAAGGTGATTTAAAGTGATTAGTTATTTGCTTTTTTTGTTTTGAACAAAACAGTGTTTATATGATTGTGACAGATCACATAATTTAAGACTCTACAAACATAACTGTAAGTCTGTGACCATTGAAGACAGCCCTTTAGCAGGATACTGCTCAATAATATAATAAAAGAAAAATGATGGAACCGCCATTCGTGTACCAAACCGGCCAACAACGGAACAGTCTTTAATGCTGTTAATTAACAGGACTTAACACAGGACAGGCGGATAACTAAACTTGGTAAATAATTTTTACTTTGTCTATGTCTTTTCATTTTGACATTACAAGTTGTTCAAGCTCAGTTTCTACTCTCTAAATTATTGTATTTATATTACTAATTAAAACAAAAAAAATGTTTTTCCACAAATTATCAACATGTGTACGAATAATAAAATATCAAATGTCTTTGCACTACAACTATATGTGTACACATATATTATATAAGTATAAAATTGATATTTCTCCTTGGAAAACAAAACCCTCTAAAAGAAACAATAAAATCATTAATCACTGAAGATTAAATTACGGCCAATACATACCTCGTATAAAATGGAAAAGATTCCTTTCTAGCTATGATTAAGTAGATGATACTATATAATCTAGTACTGACGTACTGAAATGATTATTTGGAGTTATGGTGCTGTTTAAAGAATTTACTGCATCCTATGTCTGAAATATCTTAGTTACCTGATTATAACACATATTCTATTACTACTACAGGGTAAGATAGACAACATTATAAGATAAGGTCTGTATATAACAAATACAAAGAGTTTTTTTAAGAATATATTTAGGTTAATAGAAGACGGCAACATTGTCGACGTCAAGTCCATCACATCTTGTTGTCAAAAATTTCAATCACTCAATAACAAAAATGGCGAATGTTCCACTCGGGATTAAAACTCATGTGCAAAAAATCTGTAGTCTTTATAAAAGAAAATTGCGAAACTTAGAGTCGTTTTATGATAGACGGTAAGATAACAGATATATTTCATGAGTATTATTTTGCTGTCGTCTCCGTCGCGGTTACGTAATTATTGTTTTTCTACTGTTTATTATAAACTAATTTAAAATGTGGATATAATTTGCCTCCTCAGATGGATTGGCATATCTAGTTTAATAATTTTGTCCTTTAAACCAAAATCGTAATGTTTCGGATTGTAATATTACTTTTGTTTTAACACTACGTTCGTCAATTTAAAAGAATGTCTTTGTCAGTATGAGTTAAATAATGTATGGATTTAGTATAAGATTATATAGTACAACTGTAAAATTACTTAGAATAGTTGGTACAATTATATATGTGAAGTGACATGAAAATGTTATTGCCTTGTAGGAATGTATATCGCTACCAAGCGGTTCTCTGTCGAGAAAAATTTGATAAGATGATTAATGAGAAGGATGCACGTAGAGCGGCAGAAATGCTGAAGGACGGAGAAGAGGAACTGTTCTTGACGCAACATCCCGTCCCAAAGAAATGTAAGTAAACAATAATAATAATCGGAGACAGCAAAAAGTTTACATAGTGCCTATAATGCTCTCGACAACAGATATTATTCCACATCATTTGCTCAATCCCACCCCTTAGATGTTAGGAGCGTTGCTGGAGTTTCTTCGGCCACTTTTTCTCCCAGCGCCAACACTTCCCGAAATGCCACTTAAAGTTAGTTTAGCTTTTGTATGTCCCATAGATTATCCGTAAAATAGCAATCGACCATGTTGTTCGGCCCTCTCGGGCGCCCTCGAATCGGATTGCTTACGCGTAACATAGTAACCGTCAAGCGATTTACCCCTCACGGGGGGACTGTCGTGAAAAGCGGGCTTCTTAGACGGATGAGAATCGAAACAAATATGTACAGTGGTTACTGCTGAAACAATTCCACGCAAAGCTCACTGTTGATATATCTAAAACAATAAAAACATACACCATATTTACATAAGGTTAGTTGGTTAAAAGACAGACAACCTAAAGTTTAATGTTATTTTTGTTAATGAATGAACATAAAATATCAAATCTATCTTTAAAAAGTGTGAAGTAATTTTAACCTCTGGTATGCTGCATCTACTGCTGCGCTCTACCCGCTTGTACCCTATTGGTTTTGTTTTAGAAACTAGTCTGCAATAATCCTTGACATAGAACAAAAGGATCCGTAATTTTACTTATGAAGATACAGAAAAGTTTCTTCATAGTCTAAAATAAATTATCCTCTAACCCCTTTCTCATTAATACACACTCTTTCTCGCTCTTGTACACACTCGCAGGCAACCACACACACACCATTCTCTCTACAAACACACTCACAGAAATTATTAATATTTAGTTCCTAATATAATCTCAGAGTTACGTAAAATATTTTCCTAATACAGGCTATGTATTAGTCTAGTAGGGAGATGTGTGCCGAGTGAAAATGTAAATGAAAAATAATATGTATGTAATAGATTTGTGTATGTACATCATGTGTGTGTATAAAAAAAATTCATATCATTTCATCTGTTGAGGTATAAAAAACCCCTTAGCTGTCAACCATGGTTGCCGGCAGCATTCGACGGGTACACGCATGCTGTCAACCATGGTTGCCGGCAGCATTCGATGGGTGCACGTGTGCTGTCAACCACGGTTGCCGACAGCATTCGACGGGTTCACGCGTGCTGTCAACCATGGTTAACGACAGCATATGAGAGGTTAAGGAATAGATATTAAATATTCTTATATTAAAAAACGAATTTATCTTTTCAGTTGCAAAAAGTGTTGGAGGTGTTGCCTTTGAGCGTGTAGTGACACCACCAGATTGGGTGCTGGATTACTGGCATCCATTGGAGAAAGCCCAATATCCAGAGTATTTCAAAAGGCGTGAAGAAAGAAAGAAAGAATACATTGCCATGTGGGAGAAGGAATATGGAAGATCTGATCCCAAGGACTCCCATCATTAACTATTGAAACTGAAATTATGTATATTAGTAAAGTAATTGTTATTTATAATCCTGCTTTATTATACTGCAATGAAAACATTACAGATTTCATTGCATCTCACAAAATTTCATGTGCATGCAAGAGAATGTTATTTGATTTTAGACTCTCCACACAGGGGAAAATAAAAATATAGTGAAGCGATTGTTATTTCTGTTTTATTAATCAATTTATTTCAGTGATTATCAATCTTATTTCTTTTACCACCCTCTTTATTTATTAAGATACACCAACAGCATTACACAAGCATACATTGTTGTAATAATCAAGTTTACAAACTAAGTCCTGTTGTGTATGCCAATTACAGGTGTACACAACATTCGCTATAAAGAAACGTAACGATTTTATTATTAATACTTACAAAAATATATTATTAAATGATAAAGTAACAGGAATATAACTACTAAATTAATTAAATAAGCCAAAATCACTGCACAATTTTTAACACTAAGGTGCGGAAGACCTTGCGTGAGTTAAAAATCTTTGAAAAATCAATAATTTTTCAGCGCCCCCCATTATTTTTATACAACTCCACATGGTAGTTTGTTTTCCTAATGTTTAAAATAATTTCTGAATGTAATTATGATAAAATTGCTCTAATTAATTATCTCACATTAACCCATTTTTTCTGGGCCCCTTAATGCCCCCTCTAGGTTTCAAACGCCCCCAAGGTGGCGTTATCGCCTACTTTGAGAAAGACTAGAATCTATACTAGAAAGGCGGAGATAAAGTGGCTTTTCCTCATGCTGAAACCGAAAGATGTTTCGTAAAACATTAATCCCAATTTGCATAGTGTGTATTGGTGAAGGACAACAACGTGAGGAAACCTACATGCCATGGAGAAAATTTTCTAAGATATTTGAAGTCTGCCAATCTACACTAGGTGGACTATGCACTAAATATACTATTATATTATCTTTACAGAGAAGGCCTATACCCAACAGTGGGTCGAATATATAAAAGCTGTAATTTTAAATGTCTACTTAGATATGTTTTTGTACACCAAAGTCAAACGAGAAATAAATTACAGAACTGAGGTACATTTAACAAATTGTTCTACAATGGACGACCTTATCGCTGAAGAGCGGTCTTTTCCAGTCATCCTTCTTATGGATAGGAAATCACTAGTGTGATGTTCAGCTCTGCGAGGACAAATTACTAGTAATAAATAAATTGAGCAAACTTTACAATAGCTAAAGAAAACAAATATTTAAAAATAGACATTTATTATCGTAATAATAGTTTTATAGAAATACCACCTTCAAACATATAGGATTTTATAAACATTGTTACAGTTGTAATCCATTGAACCACTGTAAATCTAAACAACTAAGAAACGACATTAATACAGAAAAATAAACTAAGACTTTTTTAATTATGGGTGCAAAAACAAAGACCGACTTCAAATCGAATCAAACGTTATTACGCGCGGACGCCATCTTTGTATTTACGCATTATTATAGCAGTATTACGAAACAGAATAAATCAGAAACTAATGAAAACTATTTAAAGTACATCCTATCCAATAAAAAATTAATCATCAGAACGTACAACGTGCATCTGTGATCAGGCTATTACTACTATATCAGGCTAAGCGACCTGAGAGCTATGTCCCACTTCTCAATCTAGTGAAGCAGTAAAGGCCAGCCTATCTGGCCAACTGTGTAGTTCGTTAATTAAAAAATATATGTTCGGGAAGGACTTTTTAAAAATAAGAAGACGCTATTTACGACACGCTTTTGTTTATTTTATTGATTATTAATTTTTATGTCAACTGGATTTAATGTTATCTGTACAATAAAAGTAATAACTGTGTATTTGGAAAAATGGCGCGGGGACTCATGGGATCATCTAACTTACATTTTCATCTTAGACGTAAGAATTAAGTGTATGTGTTTTTTAAAAAGACTTGGCTTAAAGGTCTTGTTACCAAGCCATAAAATATTCAACAACAACTGTGTATTTGATGTTTTAGCAATATATAACGTTTTTTCCGAGTGATCACATTATTTATATCTCAACAATTGGTGAATAAGGAACAATCCAGCGATTGTCAATTTAGATATTTTGTTAATTTACTTGTTATAGCTGTCCATCCGTTATCTGCAATGGATCGGAAACGATATACTTAGCTGAGAGCCATCATTTCCGGTAATTTTTTTTTATTTTTAATTCGGATGAAGATTTCTACATGGGCCATAAAGTGAAAAGAAAACTTGTATTGTCCACCCAATTTTATTTTATTATTAAAACCTTCCGAATGCCAAGAACACGAAAACAAAAATTTGACAAATTGGTCGAGCCATTCTAGACTTTTACGCTTAGTAATTTTTATTTATATATATATATATATAAATTTGAATATAATTAAGACAAAATAAAAACTCTTTTAATTTAAGTAAAGTTTATTTTAGACGGCACTGGCGCATTTCGGTGTGACGGCTCCAAGGGGCCCACAACTTAGCTTGGTTAATTGACCTGCTCAAATTAAGAAATGCTCTGCCTGCCTCAATTGTATAAAGAAAAGATCTTTTTACTTTAACAATATCAAAAATAAATGCAAAAACTTCGTTGGAAGGTTACAAAAATAGTTACATCAGTAAAGAAATACATTTATTATTATAATGGTTATATGTATAGTGGTGGAGTGAACAACTTTTTGTTAAACATTTTTGTCACAGTCCCTGAGGCATCCACAAGCGAGGCTTCGAAACTTTTCAAAGAATGAAAATTATGCACTGTTCGGGTTTGTTTCAACTGTGTTTTCAAACAAAATAAGCAATGATTTTTGTCGTCCACTCGTCTTTTGTACCCCGGGCCTCTAGAACCCTAAACTCGGCCTGGTTATATATAGATGAATAGTATAAAATAGAAAGATATCTGCTTACAATCCTTCGGTTGAGTATCAACCAATATCTTAGCCATTATATTATCTCAGACTCTTACGAACACGAAAAATTATTTACTAAATACTCACCACCTGTCATATTTAGGATCAATAAAACAGCAATTTATCCATCTCTTTATACTATGTTGATAAATGATTATTTTAATATGACTTTCATTTCATGTTATGCCAAAGTTTTAATCCAATCTCTCGGAAAAGTTACACATATTTCATTATCCCTAGATATCAGTTTCGTTAGAAGTCAAATCCAAATATTTGATCATTGCATTTCCCCATATATATAAAGAAACTAGAGGTCATTTTTATCAATCAGTTTCCACCTAGCGGTTGACCGCGGCCCCAATTGTGGCCCCCGAATACAGTGCCTGCCGGGCGAGTGGGCACCCTACCTTGGGGCGCCGTGCCGAAGCCTCCCACGTACCGAGTGTCGGGTAACAACCGTTTTCTGTAATTCAATTACATGAGATACATCCATGAGCAATGATAGTTAAACAATTCAAGTTAAGTTCTGTTGTGACAATTGCTTGTAAAACCACCTATCACATCTGGGATCTGGACCTTTGGTAGAAATTCTGTCTACCCCGCAAGGGTTAAAAGGACTTATAAGCTCTTCGTAAAAAAGAGATCCATCCTCATCTCATATCGGCTTATTTCACTTTATATCTGATTTAATAACTGAATAATATATTATAGAATTATATGTCAATTGAGTTAAACAGTGATTGACAATCAGTGATTGATATCTAAAAAAATTGTATGTCTCAATGTTATTGAAAATTAATGTATTTATTTGTAAGCATAAGAAATCAATAAATGAAAACAACAATGATCTAGTTACTTACAGAAAACCCGGAGGAGCTAGAAGAGCCGGGCCGCCAAACTCCTGCGGATACTTGAATAGAAGGAAGAAAGATAAATGACCAATCAGGATGCCGAGAAGTTCCATCAGTGCACTGTTGAAGAAATAGCTATGTATTAATATACAGGACATAAGTATTTATAGTGAAATTGATTTGCAATTGCAAGATAAAGTAACATACACAGAAATTGTGATTAAGCTTTCACGGGCTCCAGAGACTAACTGGCGTAAGCCAAGTATCACAATTATACTTCTTGTGGACTATTGTACTAAGTAATTCATAGTAGAGGTTCAAACTAAGCATTCAAGATCTTGGCTATCTGTCAATCCTCCCAAATCAAAAAAACCAGTGCTGCCAGATTTACCCGTTACCCTATTCTTTAATTTCATCATATTCTTTATCATTTTAAATAGAACGATATTTCAAGTAGTATTGTTAATAAAAAGAATTATTATTATTTGTTTATATGTGAATCTTTCTAGTGCCATATAGCTATAACTAAATATTTGTCTATGCCGCTTATTTTTCAATTCTTCTCTTATTTTAGTAACCTATCTACTCTGCATGTAAATGTTCTATTTATTTACTAATACACAGCAATTGCCTTATACCCTGTCTCATTGGAGACTAAAAACTTACGAAAGAGCATATAATGATAGCTCTTTGCTTACCCCCACTATTGGAAAAAAGACAAGAAAGATTTATAAAAGTTTAAGCAAAGATTAATATTAGATTTTAGTCTAATTCATTCAAACATATATAAAAAGAATTTTATATATTAGTATAATATATATTTTTTTTTATGACGAACTACACAGATTGGCCAGGGAGGCTGGCCTTGACTGCTTCACCGGATTGAGAGGTGGCACAGCTCTTAGGTCGCTTAGCCTGAACCTCTATTGCTAATAACTCGACACAAGGGTCCCCCCGGTGAGGGCCGAACCAAGACTCGGCCGGTTGCTATTTCACGGATAATCTAAGAGACATTCAAAAGCTAAACTAACTTTGAGTGCCACTTCGGGAAGCGTTGGCGCTGGGAGAAGAAGTGGACGAAGAAACTCCAGCAACGCTCCTAACATTTAGGGGTGGGGCCTGCCCATAAAATAGCGGTAACGCGCAAGGATTATTCGCAACCTCCGACGGTCGCGAATGGACGCTTTGTGGATTTGTAGAGATCTAGCCTGTGCAATGGTAATCGCGTCGTCCGGATCGTCAAGAACGTGTCTCGGCCTCCGGGCGACGCGACGGAATTTATTATAGGAAGGCTTATAAGTGGCGGCACTTACAAGAAGTTTGTTAGAATGTTTGGTGGCAGTCTCGAAAAATCGTCGAGATGCCTGCTTAAAGAATTGGGCTATTGTCGGTAACCCTGTATCAACGTGGAGCTCGCGATTACGTACGAACCACGTCGCACCCGTGGCTCGTCGCAGGAAACGATTCTGAATTACTTGTAACCTATGGATATGGAATATTAATAGCAAATATTTCTTACCCTCCACTTAGAACAAGGTTGAATGCAAGCAACACCCACGGCATGTACATTGCCTTGAAGCGAGTACCAAACCAGAAGGAGACAATGACATCTTTGTTCAGTTGGCACCATATGTAAAGTACCGATAATACCATAGGATCCATTAAAATCTGCAATGCAATAAAGATACACACTAGAATAATAAATAGTGTACTACTTTTTTTTTTTTGTTACAGCCTTTATATATGTCCCAAGGCTGGGCACAGGCCTTCTCTGTAAAGAGAGTATAAGGGCATAGTCCGCCACGCGGCCCTAGTGCGGATTGGCAGACTTCACATGCCTTAGAAAATTTTCTAAGACATGTAGGTTTCCTCACGATGTTTTCCTTCACCGCCGAGCGCGTGGTAAATTAGCACATAAAATTGCAACAACAAATTTATTGGTGCCGGCACCGGGGATCGAACTCGGATTGCTAGCGTACTACGCAACTTGAGCCAACCGCCCGGACACTGAGCTACCATGGCTCTTTGTGTGT
This sequence comes from Meandrusa payeni, assembly GCA_029286785.1. Taxonomy (NCBI): domain Eukaryota; kingdom Metazoa; phylum Arthropoda; class Insecta; order Lepidoptera; family Papilionidae; genus Meandrusa; species Meandrusa payeni. Next base: position 2,839,601 of record JAGSMX010000021.1, read on the forward strand.
ACTACTTAAATCATACTTAATATAACACAAATTTGGTGATGTAACAGATTAGGCTCAATTGTGGCACTATCTAGTGATGTTATGCCTCAATTGAAATAAGAATATGGTCATTTATATTTGTAAAGCAACATTACATACTTTAAACCAGGGGTTCCCAACTTTTTTGTACTCTATAGCAAATTCTAAAATATCGGTCGAGTGGCGGGCTCCACCTATTTTTAATCACCCAACTACTTTCATAACTTCTCATTTTCCCACCGTTTATTTTCTTATATTCATAATTTATGAATAAATAATAAACAAAAATGTTTCAAAATAATAAAATTATTAGTAAAATTGCATACACCGAGAGAAATGTATTTACAAAACGTAATAATAATTCACATTTTTAATTAATGTTTAAGAATAAAATCAATCTGTGTCGAAAGCACATATGCACCATGCACCATGGTGTCAATGGGCACTAGGTTGGGACCTTTGTTTTAAACAATAATAAGAGCATTTTTTTTACATCTCATTAAAATGAAACTTGACCTAACTAAAAAATCCCATGAATCTAAAAAGTGCTTATTGTATTTTCCCTCCCTAACTGAAAATTATTGCACATCCATATCTTGTATATAGAAATGTTTAGAAAAAGAAGTTACCAACTTCCAGAATTAGCCGACTATGTATATAATTGTTTATTAGTATTTATTTAAACTCTCAACATTAGTTAGAATCTTAACTCTGTACAAGTTAAATATTTCATAACAAAAAACCCAAGCAGTACAAGCTTGATACAAGATGTACTTTTTTTTTCACAAAATTGACTCACAATGTCGAATCTATCAATTTTTCAAGAGGGGAAATCCATTATGGACCCTGGCCTGCCGATGCTGCCAAGGACTGATCGACTCCAACGGACTAAAAACCATCCTCCTCCATTGCATCAACCCACCCCTTCCCAACTTGCGGCCTACCATTAATGTTTTTCTTTTTGTCCTATGTAACTTACAAGATTTTACTTCTTGGATTTATTGGCAACACCACTTCAGAGGTTCCACTGTCCAAAATCCAAATATAATAAGGAATAATCATCAGGAATAAAGATACATCAACACATTTTGTAAATGTATGAATGTGTTTATCGGAGTGAGGGTTCAAATTAAATATTTTAAAAGACTTACTGGCAAATTAACCAATAATCCTATAACAACACAGCATGCCCAGTTGAAGAAGAGCATGTAAAGATAGTCGGCAGGCTTTCCGGCAAATATTCCTGTCTCTAGCCTCTTTGAGTAATTGTACAGGAAATAACAGTTGATCAGAAAATTGAATCCAGTACCCGGTCCAATTGGATAATAGAATAATGCTGTTAAAGGCCTCCATATCTAAAACAATACATAAAAATCAATAAAATATAAATATTCATTTTAAAGTTACAACTTAATATACAATGTTAAGGTTTACAAGTTATTTAAAAATATAGATCTACTTTTACCATAAATCCCACCTTCTTAACATATATAAGAAGAGATTTTGGTATATTAAATAATCCTTTTTTTTCCTACAAGAGAAGTCATCAGTGGCTGCAGCCACTTAGGGTGATAGCACCTTTTTCAAGTATAAACCAAGGTAAAGTAGAATTCTATAGTATTTTACATTGGGTAATATCAACATGTTATCTTATTAAAAAAAATATTGACAGCCAGTACTCCATTTGAAAACTAAACTAAAGATGAAGCTCATGGTGCAATTAAAGAATAAAAATAATGGTCATTGTTACAGTCGATGACAATACCGCAATCTTTAAATTAATCTATTCATATGTTTAAAATTTTTCAATTAAGAATGGTTTACTAACCTGGAACTTATTGATAAATAAATAAGAGTCCAACACAAAGTAATAATAATTAATTCCAAATCGGCCTATTATACTTAAAACTATTGTAAACGTTAGCCAATATCGCGTGAAGTAAGGTACATTGTAGTACCAGTCTCTAAACTCGGTCATTCTGGATAGATTCAAAGCACAGAATCAGAATTTCGAAACCGGTGTTCACTAATGTTACGCTCTGACACTCATTTGATACTAAATAAGCGCTTAGTGATGAAACTCAACAATGAATTCAAGCAAGTACACGTGTCCTAAAAGAATTTGCCTAAAGTCTTGCACTGACAAATAGCAATGATATTTTGTTTTTTGACATTTAACAAAATACCACAGATAATGAGATTACGATTTCCAAAATTGTATGTAGGCACGATGTTTTTTTACATCTTTTGCCAATATTAAAAAGGGTGGACAGAGTGTGGTATTACGTGATATCTCATTATAAAATAACAGAGAATGTTTTGGCTTATGCTATAATGGAAATCAACAGGTTGCAACATATAGAGTGACGTCCAAAATCTCGTTTACTCAGATTAAAGCCAAATTCGCAGCCAAAATATTTAGTGCCCTCAATAACCCAAGAAAATATTTTACGTTGGATCCTTGCATGTACCTATACGAAACACAAAGCTATGCTACCTCTCAACCAGTGAAGAAACTTTTAGTCTTCTTCTCTAATTTGTGTAGTTCACCGTAAAAAAACAAAACGCAAGTTAAGTCGTAAGTAATTTCGTAAAATTGTTAGATTTGCGGGATTAATTGTATTTACTCTGACGCTGTAATTGGTGTCGTTAGGTAGGAGTGAAACTGAGCTATTTTAGGTTGATCAAGGATATCAGATAAGCCCCTACATTTTTTTATAAGTATTAATTCATGATAATTTTACCAAGTTTAAATTAAAAATGCAAAGATGAAAAAAATCATCATTGTAGCACATTGTGAGACATGTGAAGACAAGTTTGACGAATGACAGATGTCTATTTGTTACGGTCGCTCGATTGACTAAGGAAAAAGTTTTAGGTTATTCTTGACCGGCTATTAAAGGATATACAATAGAACATGAAATCCGTAATAAAAAGAATGGTTATGGCCACAAATCTATCATTTAAACGCATAAATATTACCCGACTCGCTTCGAACGATGCTAAAAAACAAGAACAAGAGCCACAAAAAACTGAAGAAATTATAAAAAGTAGGTACCCAATTTTATGTGTATATTTTATTTATGTTTTGAACTATTAATCGTTTATGCATGTTAACGAATTAGAGGCTAGAAGCTAGAATATTTTACTCAAAATCAAATAGATGTGTAGCAATAACAATCAATATTATATTTCGTACTTCGATAAATGTTCCGGTAATATTGCATAAGATCTTCTTAATCTCACTGAGGTGCCACAATAAATTATACAATAGATAGATTTTAAATTTGTGTTACCTTGACGTAGGAAGTCTACTATGATAACCACAAGCATAATATTCGTCCTTTTGAAAAAACTTATTTACTTGCATAAAAATGCCATTGAGTTATTATTTATTATTCTTAATCAACATTAGTACATAATAAGATATTACTGCACTTCTTTATACCAAATACTAACAACATTTCTTAAATGCATTTGGATATTATTTTTAATAAAAATGTATGTGCCCCTAAGAAGCCATGACAGCTGAAATAATTAGATTTATTGTTTTTAAATATTTTAACAAACAGACACAACACTTTCACAGTTTTATCTTCTTCTTAAAGTGCCTCCCTGACTAGTGAAAGTTGGCAGTCAGTTCATCATATCTCTCTTTGTCTCTCGCGATGACAAAAAAGATGGGTGTCACCTGCAATTTCTTTTCCACTATCTATATTTGATCCACTCTCTTATGTTCCGCAGCCATGATTTCTTCCTATGACCAACACTTCTTTTGCCAGTGAATTGGCCCTTCAAAGTAAGTTGAAGAAGGTCATATCACTTGTGCCTAAGAATGTGACCGAGATACTTTTCATCAGACTATCAAGATACGAAAAAAACAGTTTTATAATAAGTGCAAAATAATTTTTGTATATCCTCTTATAGATATTGTAATAGAAAAATATGGCGGTATCACTACATTGAACATAGACCGTCAAAAGACACGGAACAGTCTTGATGAGGCTACACTCAGAGAGATGGCAGCAGCAATAGATTCTTTTGATAAGGACCCGGAATCTAAAGTGTTAGTGTTCAATGGGGAAGGTGGATCATTCTGTTCAGGGTTTGATTTGGATGAAATAGGTATTAAAGGATTAAATACCCTTCGTGATGCTGCTGTAAGTATTATAAAACATGCATTACATGTACTAAATATACAAACTAGTTACAATACAATCAATGCTAGGAAGAATATTTTTTTTTGAAATTTTTTTTTAACCAAAATGTAACATCCTATATGCACATATTCAATACCGCTAAACCAGCTTAATACTATTGGCGCAAAAAATGTGTAGGGCAACCACACAACAAGATACTTCGTGTATAGATTTAATAATTAATAAACTACCCTCAGATTCAATTAAATGTATAACTTTAAAAAACATGAAGTTCCAGCTAAAATATTACCTATATATGCAAGACAATCACTTTAGCACTAGTGACAAACTACTGCAGTTTATATAAAGTTAAAATTATGTTTATTTCTTTTGTTTCTTTTGTTCTGCTTGTTATCCAGTTGTAGTTGTAGACTTATCCACTATTTTTTTTTATAACAAATATGTAGTTGTTAGAAAATATTGTGATGAACAAAATATACATGAAAAATGGATTAAAGATTTTTTTCTGTGAGAAATCTGTCACAGAAAAAAAACTTCACCCCTTTTGGCAACACAACTTGTAATTGCTCTGGTGTTGTGGATGTTCATGGACAATGGAGATCACATAAGATCAATTTTTTTTTTATGACGAACTACACAGATTGGCCAGAGAAGCTGGCCTTGACTGCTTTACCGGATTGAGAGGTGGCATAGCTCTTAGGTCGCTTTGCCTGAATGTCTATTGCTAGTAACTCGACCCAAGGGTCCCCCAGTGAAGGGTAACCTCGGCTTGGACGGTTACTATGTAATGAAAAATGGATTGAAGGTTTTTTTCTGTGAGAAATCACTTACAGAGAAAACCCTTCAAGAAACGTCATCCTTTTTGGCAACACAATTTGTAATTGCTTTGGTGTTGTGGATGTTCATGGGCAATGGAGATCACTTAAGATCAAAGAGCTCTAACATCAATTGCTGTTTTCCTATGAAAAAATATACTTACAAAAGACTAGATACAAAAGAATTACTAAAATCTCTTCCGCCTTTCAGTCGCGACTTCTTCGACGACCTTTGTGTGATAAGCCAACTATTGCTGCAGTGACCGGTTATGCAGTGGCCGAGGGATTCGAGTTGGCATTAGCTTGCGATCTGCGAATAATTGAAGATACAGCAGTAGTTGGATGCTTAGGACGAAGGTTTGGTAAGTGTAACTTTTTGTTAATTTATTTACTTTTCTATAGATATTTTGAAAAATCTTTTCACTTTTTGTCGAATGACATCATTTTTTTCAGTCTTTAGGGAGATATAACCAAAATTTAGTCTGTTATTGTTTATCCAGGCGTACCGCAAAGCTTGTATGGCTCCCGTCGTATAACCTCCCTAATTGGTCTGTCTCGTGCATTGGATTTGGTGATGACAGGGCGACTCATATCCGGTACTGAAGCACATACTATGGGGCTGGCCTGTAAACTCACTTCTACAGGAACTGGTAATTTTTTTTATTCCAAAAGAAACCAATTGAAAGAAAAACAATTTTATTCAACATTCTCAATCTGTATTAAACAACCTTACAGTCTCATACATAACAGAGTAAAGTATAGTAAAAACCAAATTGATTTGAAATCAATTATAACATGATCAAATGGTAAGCGCTTTGACTTTTAATTTCAAAGAAACATGGCGGTGAAGCCATTGTCTACAAAGTTTTAGCAAATGATTTTTTGGACTTAAAAAACCGAAAAAACTGCATTTAATTGGTACAAGTTGACTAGTAATCGAAATCGAATCTATCGAACGCCGTATTTTATGTCCCTGATATCAAAATAATCTCACAATGCCCAATATAAATAATCAAATGTTTTACAAAGGCGCCTATGTCACCGCAATAAGGATGATAAATACAACCATTTACCAACTGATATAAAGGCATTGGATGGCAAGTTTTTTTAAAATTTAATACTATAAAAATAAATGGTTGATAGAACATTCTTTTTAACTATTGCAAATTACTTTAATTGTCGTTCGCCAGGCTAGATTTTGCTTTATTTTATTTAAATAATAAACTTACAAAATAAAATATTTAATTTAACTCTCACAATATATTAAATTATTCATTACTCTCCATATTCATTCTCTTCTTCTTGAGTGGGTGACGATCATTACGTACACCCATGAACTTATCAGTAAATACAATATCATACCCGAGTATTAGTATCATAGTAAATAAAAGCTGTATTAGACAGTTCAAATATAGGAGTGCTCCGATCGTCACCAAACTTTACAGGATTACTCGTCAGGTCAATCTGAAGATTCCCTGAAAGTTTCATTGAAATCTGTCCAGCCGCTTCAGAGCCTATATGGATCAAACCACACACATTCTCTTTTATATATATAGATTTACGCAAAGTCGTTCTAGTAAGGTATATATAATACTATTGTCATATTGCACTGCTAATGGGGTAACTGTTAATACTCTTAATGTTTTACGTATTACCTTTGTACATGTAATTTTAATACCATTGTACACAGTTATGCGATAAGTAAATGAATTTATTTATTATTATTATTTTTACAACTGTGAAAATGTAGGTATGGGTAAACGGCAGGTACTTTTTTTCCTAGTATTAGTATGTATAAACAATCACTAATCTACAAATAGTTTTTTTATTAGTTAATTTTTAATTTCAAATTTAGTTTTATTTTTACTTTTGTGTTCTTTTTATTTTTATCTTAACATTGTCACTCGCCAATTAATTGCTTGCAGCCTACGCCATATAACTGCGATGGCATTAACTTCACATCTTTTCACTGTACTACATTTTTTATGTATTGTTTGTTAAAAATGTTCATTGTGTTGGTGTAATAATTAATAAATAAATAAATAGATAGTGTCAGAATTATGGAATTTACGTGTGAGATGGCATGTATTGTGGATAACGGCTTTCTGTAATTGCAAGTATGTGGATGGATTAATGTCATGTAATTTTAAGTTTGTATGGAGGGTTTTTGATATGACACCTGTAGTAGATAGCACTATTGGAACTGTTTGGACATATACTTGCCATTGTGTTTTGATTTCTATGGAAAGATTTGTATATTTTGCTATTTTCTCGGAATTTAATATTATTATTTCGTAACCAATAATAATGATTGTTTTAAACTTTCCATAATTACTTTCAGCACTAGGTGAGTCAGTAAAACTGGCAAAGTCCTTGGTGAAATTTCCACAAAATGCATTGATAATGGACAAACTGGCAGCTGTCAACTCGCAGCTAAACCCCAACAGTGAAGAGAGCATGAGGGAGGAAGCCATCATATCTAGCTTGCTGGGCGGAGCAATACAGGATGTGGACGAGGGTGTAAAAAAGTTCCAAAAAGGTATAATATGACTATTGAAATTACTAGCGTACTCATCCTGCTTTACTGAGCTAGATTTTGCTTTATTTTATTTAAACAATAAACTTACATCATTAAATATTTAACTCTCACAATATATTAAATTATTCATATCTCTCCGTATTCATTCTCCTCATGAGCGGATGAAGATCACTACCTACACCCATGTACATATCAGTAAATACAATAACATACCTATCATTTATACAAAAACATATTGGGCTCAAGTTAATGTTAGAAATAAAAGTATGACATATTGCTTGAAAAAGATTCTCTGTTCTAATAAAGTTTGCCATTTTTGTTTCCAGGTATAGGTAAACATGGCAAATTCTACAGATTAACGGAAGTGCCTCTTAAAGATTGGGAGCTGGAAGAATCACTTGAGGAGGTGACATTGGAACCTAATAAAGATCAAAAGAAACCTTAAACTAGAAATAAGTGTATTATATTAGATTATTTATTGTCTTTTCCTTTTATTAAGAAATATATTTCATCCATTGCCTGAAATGTTGTTTAGGTAAATCCCCTATTCAAATTTTTTTTTTTTTTTTTATGACGAACTACACAGATTGGCCAGAGAGGCTGGCCTTGACTGCTTCACTGGATTGAAGTCCAAAATCTATTTTTCAGAGATATGGATGGAAGAAATCTTGATGATGAATTCTTCTTGGGCTTAGAGTAGCAATGATAAAGCGGGTAGCAATTTATACCCCGTTAAAGTTAATAAGACACTAATCTTTTGTTTTTCTTATTCATTTTTAAATTTGCTGTAAACTGGATTTAACAAAAGTATAACTGTGTTTGTATTTAATGATTTAGTAATATACTTGTTATTTTGTCATATAGGACTAAATATCGTAGTTTACAATAATGTATAATATCTAATTATTGTTATATACCATTCTAAGACAGGATTAATTAAAAGTGACACTATAATTAGAAGAAATTTATTAGAAAAAACTTAAAACGATTCTTCTTGCAAGCCCTTCTCCGCTTGGTACTTGTAGTGTAGTTCCGAGCAATCTTCATTTGAAATGTTGACCCAACCTGTTTCGCTGATGTGGTACACTCTGATAATGCCACCAGAGTAAGCGTCGCGGTGTGTCGCGTGGTAGATGGCGCGACGTCCCAGCTCTGGATAAAAAACAGCAATGAAACACAAAGTCAAAAACAGCGGATGCTCGGGTCAACGAACACCGTTGCAAGGAGGGGCGGCGGCGCGAAAGAAGCGGCAGTAATTTTTTAAAAACATGAGTTCTTTTAATCAGGATCGATTTTTTTTCCATCCAAAGATATCATTTGAACTATCATCTGTCTTCGTTTCCAGAAGCATTCTCCTAATACCATGTCTAATATTAGGGTCCATAAGTACTTCTATAATGTACCCATAATGTATATGCTGTCGGTAAACCAGTAAATTATAAATAAATGGTGCAAGACTGTTTGGCAGAGAATGGCCCAGGTAAAAGTATATCCCGGTTAGTATAAGTATATGGGCAGGTACTAATAATTGCATTTCCTCGCATGTAAAAAAAGGAAACGTATATAGAACAATATAAACATGCCTAGAAATTTCGTAAAAAACGAAATAGAATTAAATAATTCTTGTTACATATGAATACATACCTTGAGCTTCCTTGTCCTCAAGGTCCCATTTGTAGCCCGAATCGAGGACACCAAAAGCATAAACTGAGCCAGATCCGACTGAGAACACTTTTCCAGGTGTTCTAGTACCTTCACTGTCCACATAGTACAATTGCGCACCCTGTAATTAAATGTTAAGACCATTTATCCATTGTTATTCATTCAGTAGAAACATGCATACTTATTATATTATTATTGTCCTCGTTGTTTATTCTACTTCAATTTATCTTAAACAATATTTGAACCAGTTTTTTACGATCCATAAGCCAACTGAAAACTCCCACCCACTTCAAGCACTTTTACTCCTTACAAACTAGGGAAGAGATAGATGCAATAAAGGATTTTATTGCACCAAAGTATATGTACAAAGGAGAACTTAATGTTATTTAGCATTTCCTTCCAACTAACTTAGTGGTTATAGCAGACTAAGGGTAGTATCGCTAAATAATAATAAATAATAATGCGACAGGACGCTATTTTGTGTAGTTATCGTGTTATATCATAGTATCGCTAAATACATATAGCAATTTTAAAAATCGTAATCGTAAATAACTATACATTTACATACACAGTCAATATAATTATAATAATATACATGGTATAAATGACCCATAATACAGGTTATTAGGATGCCACTTGTGGAAACAAAGATAGACGATGGTACTAATGACGCCTTTGATGATGGGACGGAAAAAAACGATCCTGATTAAAAAACAGCAATGAAACACAAAATCAAAATAGCTGATGCTCGGGTCAATGAACGCCGGTGCAAGAAGGGGCGATGGCGACGAGGTAATTGACTTTGTGTTTCATTGCTGTATTTTTTATGAAAATATTGTTTCATTTAGCTATACTAACATGATGTTTTAAAAATATGTTTTTATATATCAGGATCAATTTTTTTCTGTCTCATCATCAAAGTAAATGTCGAAAAATCGTCCGTCTTCGTTTTCGGAAGAGGTCTCCTAATACCCTGTATATATATATGTATACCATTTTGTCGTTTTCATTGTTTGAGTACAAAGTTTTCAGATACAAGCAATTTGAAGACATTGGTTGAAGAAGCCTCCCTAATCGCAATTGTCAAGCTGTTCCAGAGTTCTATAGATGTACAGGTAAAAGAATTGCCATTAATATTTGTGTGACATTCAGGGAACTTCTATTTTATATTTCTATATAATATAGAAGGCGAGAGAGAGCGAGGATTGCGGCTGACAAACTGAGTAAGAACTATCAAACATTTCAATATCTGCAATCATGTTTTATACAATAGATAAAATTGAAAGATATATGCAACATATAGAGCATTGTGTAACCATTCAAAACATACTTACACGTTTATCAAAACCGGCGAGCATCATTCCCATACTCAGGCCCATTCCCTTGTAATTGTAGACCATGTTTGCCATGAGCTTGCTAGCGGCAGCAACAGATATGCGTTCACGATTACGCAGCTCATACAAGCGGCACTGTTTAGCTAAGACCCTGTCCCAGTAGACACAGTCAGCTGCTCCACCAGCCAGTGTACCTGAGGTATTGGTAAGATTCAGGTTTCAGATCTATAGAATTGTTCTTTTAATATTTCAAAATGGGGAGTTTTGCTATATAATAGATATATATTATCTATTATATAGTAAAACTAGAATAGAATTAATCATTAATCTTATCAAACTACCCTTGATGTATTCCTATATAAATTGGTTATTCCTATATTGAAATCGGTTGGTATATATTGAGATATTCATCCATTTATCTCATACTTAATGCAAATTATAATTATGTTGGTGGAACCTTGACCTGTGCGAAGTGCTCACATGCTTTTAGCAAAAAGCTCAGATATGCGAGCCACGAAAGAGCTAATGAGAGGGCAGAAAACCTAAGCCCTACAGAAACATGAATGAAGTGTTCTAATTAAAATGCCTTTCCAGTGACACAGTCACCACGGCCAACATTGGCCTGATTGACATCATCATCATCAATGCAAATATAAGATGTTTATGGTTTTCTCACAGATGGCATTGTCAGAATTGGATCAAATTAAAATAGGACCACATAGGAAGCAACAGTTTTCTAATGAAAAAAGAATCATCAAAATTCTTTCAGCCAGTCTAAAGCTATAATATATAATATATATATATAATATAGCTATATATAGGTAACAAACAAAAAAAATATACATAGGAGTTGAGAACCTTCTCCTTTTTTTAAAGTCTTTATCTACAAGTCAATGGTTAAGGTATTGGAAGAGCTTTTTAAAACAATTTATGATGTCCTTAAACAACAAGATAAAACAATTTCCCAAAGTATTATCTGCAAACTTACCAAGAAGGTAATCATTGATTTCAACAATCTTCTTCATAGACTGTGAACCAATGAACTGACCACCAGTTGCCCGAGAATCTACAGCCAGCAGTACTCCTCCCTGCAGCAAAGAGTAGAGTGTAATGTGGAGAATAAGAAAATGGCCATGTACAAATGTTCAGCATTGGCCTTTTAAAATGGTTAACATGTTAAGTATTATAAATGGGTTTTAAATGCATTCCTAACCTTTAAGAAAGGATTGGAAAGCATTTTTAATTTGTTTTAATTAAACACTTTTCTTAAAGGTTATCGAACTTCATATGGATTTATTGTTCTGAGGAATTGTTCGGAATCATCCCAGCTCCCGATTTACATTAACGCACATCTGGCAGAAAAATTCCATTTAAACTATCTCAATGTCAACCTGCAGCTCCTATGGTGTTGTGGATGTTCATAGGCGACGGTGATAACTTAAAATCAGGTGAGCCGTAACGTCATTGCTTTTACTACAAAAAAAAATTAAATTACTAATATTGTGAAATTGTACGAGAACTTAATCCTGAGCATCCAGACAAACCTGAGATAGGTTTTTGGGATGCGCTTTAATGTGTAAAATATTATATGTAAAATATATTAAATAAATAATAAAAAATTCCTCGCATATCGTCTTATTATAATAGGTGCGTAGGTTATGGGAATCAGTTACAGGACGAATGGGCTTAGGGATTAACGTGTTAAAATAAAACATATCTGGGTGTGAATAAGAAGTTACTTACTTTGTACCGGAATCCGAGAGTTGTGGTACCATGATCAAACTCAATTTTAATGTCGCGTCCAGTTTCATCCTTAGTATTGAACTGGGCTAAAGTTTCAACAGGCTGAAATAAACAGTGCGTATATTAAAAATAGGCTAAATATGCAGTAAATACAGAACTTTAACTAACAATACAGGTTACTTACATTTGCAAACGGCGGAGTCGCAAGTTGAGCGCTGTTCATAAAGTTTTGACTGTATCCAATGACATCATTTTGAAAAGAAGCAAGAGAATCAACGGGTTTTAAATTAATTTTCTCATCCAGACGGCAAAAATCCAATAAAGCCATTGTTTTGAAATTTATATGAATAAGCTTAAACGATGAAGTCGGATGACAAGCGAAATCTTAGAATTAAAATGTTTGACAACTGTTTACAGTGTTGCTTACAAGAGGCTTTATAATTCATTTTTTAAAGAATCTGTGCTGCCATGTATCTAACGACAGTATAAACTATAAAAATATGTTCTGTTTGTTCTTTATTATATTGCTAACGTATACTTCTAAAACAATACAAATTTTCTTACAAACATGTACAGGTATTCAAGAATATTAATTTATTAGTATTAATGTCACTTTTGATTGATAGGTGGCGATACTGACATTCAATGGCAATACTTTGATAATATAAAAAAAAGAAAACATTTTTACCGCAAATGTAAATATAGCTATATATTTCCAATCTCTCCCGTTTTCAGAAAAAAATAAATAAAATTCGTATTGTTGTATAGATTAAAAATTTCCAAATATTATTCAATAATTTTCACTGCTTTTTTATATCGGGAGTTCGTTTACATAGAATTTTCCAAAAACCAAAAATATTAAGTGTATCACTCTTTAATTTTTGTGGAATATATCATTGTAATTTAATGTAACACTTGTAAAATGAATAAGATAATGTTTTTTTTCATTTGCTTCCAGGAATAATTATAACATCTCTGATATCCGTTTCACCATACACCGAGGGAGGAAGGCCACTGAGGGGTTTTAGTAAGAACCTTAACTAATTCTGACTTCCCAAAAGGCAGGATGTCTTCTTAAAGATTCTGCGAACACGGTACTGTAAGTAGTAATAAGTTTAGCGGAGCCTATCATTAAGCTATGAGTCAGAGAGACAGAGCGTTCATCTTGGTATGATAAAATCTATAATATCGATTAAATTGGAAGACTTTGCATAATGTCTGTCATTACAATCGACGATGGTTGCGCGATATGCATTCTAGATAATGTATGTACGCTTTCGTATTACAAATTGATCAAACGACATATTAAATCGGGTATATGTATACTAGATGACACGGCAAACGTTGTTTTGCCTTCAAAATTATTTTTAGTGATTGTTGTGGTAGTCAAAATATAATAAAATAACATTTTCCATCGGCCATGCAAGGTGACAAACGATTCAGATTACAGAATACACCATAGATTTTTTTTTTATATGAAAAGTGGCAAACGAGCATACGGCTCACCTGATCTTAAGTGATCACCGTCGCCCATGAACATCCACAGCACCAGAGGAGCTGTAGGTGCGTTGCCGACCTTTGAGATAGGAATAGGCTCGTTTCTTGAAGGTCCCTAAATCGTAAACGTTCGGAAACACCGCTGGCGACAGTTGATCCCACAAGTTGACAGTGCGTGGGAGAAAGTTACGCGAAAAACGTACAGTCGTTGAACGCCAACCATCAAGATGGTGGCGGTGGAATTTGGAATTCTGCCGAGATGTGCGGTAATGGAAATCGGTAGCTGGGATGATTCCGAACAATTCCTCAGATCATGTTTGATTGTTGCAGCATCAGGCAGCAAGCATTAAATTACTAAAATGACTATTGGAAAATAAGGGTTTTAATGCCACTTTACAAAAAAAAATGTCCAAAAATGTTACGAGTGGACAACCCTTTTCAATTACGGATTGAATTGAATAATAGATAGCAGCCGATTTTTAAACATACTGAATATGTTTACAAAATTTGAGTCTCGTCAAGCCGTTTCGGTGGTATATACAGGGTGGCCCATAAGTCCTTTGATATGAAAAAATTATTAAAATAAAACTAATTACATTATGAATTAAATTTTTATTTACAAAAAGCTTAAAAACGGGAATTATTTTTGAAAATAACATCTTCTAAATGTAATCCGTTGCGATCACGGCACTCTTGCAAACGACGCCTAAAATTGTCGATGACTGCGCGGCACGTCACTGCTGAAATGCTTGTCATTTCTCTGCGGATGTTTTCTTTTAGGGCCTCAATTGACCGCGGGTTTGTGTCGTATACTTTAGCATTAAGGCAGCCCCACAAAGAAAATCCATCGGGGTCAGATCTGGACTACGTGGAGGTCAGGAAATGTCTCCTCTTAGAGATCACTTTGCCAGGAAAAAGTTGACGGATAACGGGCATAGCAGTGTTAGAGGTGTGAGAAGTGGCCCCATCCTGTTGAAACCACATCCTGGCATTAAAGCCTGAAAAGTTTTGCAATTCTGGTATGAAAAACTCTTCGATCATAGCCACATATCGCTCCGACGTAACAGTAACTGCGCGCCCTCTGCCATCCTCAAAGAAATAAGGCCCTAGGATACCATGGGCTGACATAGCGCCAAACAGTCACTTTCGGACTATGTAAGGGCTTCTGATGCTTAAGTTTTGGATTGATGGAGCTCCAATAGCGGCAATTTTGTTTACTAACATGCCCGTTAAGATGGAAATGAGCCTCGTCAGAGAACATTATGTTATTGAAGGAAGTAAACCGATTCAACATTTCATTCGCATAATTTTGTCTTAGAATACCGTCAGTTTCCTTTAATTCTTGAACCAACTGAATTTTGTAAGGGTGCATATGTAAGTCTTTCTTCAAAATCCGTTGTAACGATGTCCTGGATACGTTTAATGCTCTGGTGCGCTTACGAGTTGACTGTGTCGGATTTTCGCGAATAGACTGTGTCACTGTGTCTATGTTTTGTTCCGTACGTTACGTCCTTGGGCGACCCAACCGCGGTTTATCTAACGTCGAACCGGTCTCCTCGAACTTAGCAACCCAGTTCTTAATCGTTTGAAGAGTTGGAGTGTCGTCAAAGTTGTGTAAACCTTTGTGTTCTCGAAATTTACGCCGCGCAACGGTTGCCGAATTGTCGTTTTATAAAACTCGCGCACACAAAACGCACGGTCCGCTCCGGTAAAACGTTCCATCGCGACTAAATTCCCAGAAACCGAAGTTACTCCCCGCTTCCCCTGCACCGCTCACGCGCGCCCTCTTCGTTTTATTCAAATTTTACTTTTCAAAGGACTTATGGGCCACCCTGTAGTAACTAACATTGTGACACCAGAATTTTATATATTGTACATATATAGATATATATTAGCAGACCCAGTCCCCTTCGCCGGGCTAGATTTTGCTTTATTTTATTTAAACAAGATGTTCTTCTCCTTCCCGAATTTCTTTTCCCTTGTATTATATTATAATCCAGGGATTATAAGCTGTAACAAATCGTATTTGGGATTGCGCATTATATGCCCTATGCTACAATATCATTATTATGCATATGAACTCAAGTAAATATCGAAAATAAAAGTACAAAGTATGGTTTGTTTGACAGTTCAAAAAGTGCTCCAATCGTCACCAAAATTACAGGATTACTCGCCAGGTCAATGTGAAGATTCCCTGAAAGTTTCGTTGAAATGGGTTCAGCCGTTTCGGAGCCTAAATGGAACATACCCACACACTTTTTCTTTTATATATATATATATATAGATTTGTATATGCGTGTAAGAAAATATCGTCTAATTTACGTGAAATTTGAATTCGTTTTCGTTATCCTCATATTTCGTATTATATTTTTAAAAGTTTCATCCGATCGAAAACTTTACCGTCGTCGGAGTAAGCCCTTATAACGTAAGTTTCTTTTTTGGTGATTTTTTTTAAGTGAAATGTTTTATGGGTGTAACAACTTAACAGGTCCGTTCATTTTTATTAATTTGTAACTGTAGATAACTTGTTTTGTTGGTGTTTTCAACCGACTTAAAATAAAGGGCAAGTTTCTCAATTCGTCTGAATGTTTTTATCCTTTTGTTAGCTGGTAATTTTCGATTAGGTGAATCAATTTTGTTGATTCTTATTTTATTTGAAAGCTGGTGCTTACTTTGTAGTATCATTTTGGTCCAATGTGACAATGGCACCCATGAGAAAGCCATATAAGTTTCAAATTTGCGTTATGTAAATGTGCGCAACAAATGGACTTATTATATGTATTAACTGTACATATAAAACAATAAATAATAATAACTAAATAATAATAATAATAGGTATTTTACAAAATATTAACAAAGACATAACTGCACCAAACCGTCGTCCTTGGCAGCGTGCCCAGAGGGCTACTAGCATTGCCACGTTGTTTGGCAATGCTTATCCTCTGTGCAAAGTATAAGCCAGCCCTCTGGTCACCAGATATGTTTGGAATCATAAACTCGGAACAGCCTAAATATCTGTGAAAAGTTGAAATGGCGGAATGAAGATACTAGCTGTTTAATTAGAGCTAAAACTGCATTTTACAAATTCCGCTACACCAATCTGCTGCGTTCCGCGGCAGTTTCAGATACTTGGCCGCCAAGTGTTGGAATAACTTGCCACCGCCCATAAGAGACAGTAAATCTGTAAACGCTTTTAAAAATAAATTAAAACACCTGATGTTAAAGATACAGAAAGATAATATCCCCGTGATATCGGTGGCTTGTTGTTTCCAATATTTTCAATATTTAATTATATAATTTAAACTTTATACGTTTTATTATCATATTATTTATTTTAGTTTATTTTTGACTCAATTATATATTTATTTATGAATTTTTTTCATCTTTTATTTTATTGTATAAAATATATTTTAATTTCATAACTGTTTTATTCATGTATCATATTTATTATACTCTTATTGTCTGTATAAATTCCATATAAAAGTAGTATTGCGCGCGCACGTCTTTAGGTAGTCCCGGGCACCGCTGAAAATCAGCGCTGTCGCATCCTTGCGACAGCATATGCTGAGACGGTGTCCGATATTGGCATCATATGTTTTGTATTATTTGTCCGTGTAACTTTGTTTAACTGTGTTTTGTCTATTTTTCATTCTTTTTAATGTGTGTTATATTCTGTCTGTGATGTGTTTTTGTATTGTGATGCCAATAAATAAATGTCTATGTCTATATGTCGACTAACTTCTTAGCTATCACATTAAAAAGGTGGTGTGCACTAGGACCCCACGGACCCAAAGTTTCTACCCCAAACGGGTCAAATATGAAACCTCTATTGAGGTTACTATATTTACGACGCTTGAGGTTTTCTACAGTTGTATTGTATAATTGTGTATATTTCAGCATGTGAGACGTATAAACATATAACGCAAGTGTACTACATAGTCGTATATATGGCGGCGGAAATCAACATTTAAATTTATAAATAACAAATTCTTTGGTGCCGGCACCAGGCATCGAACTAGGCTTGCTATCATACTATGGAACCTGCGGCGACCGCCCGGACACTGAGCTATCACGATTCGAGAAAAGGTATTATAAGTAACATAAGGTTTAATAATTAGACGTTTGCATTTGACGGCGCCCTCCCACGCGAGGCGGTGTACCGTCAAACAAATTCGGAAATCGTGAAGCCGAAAATGATGAAAGTCACGACTTAGTGAGGGCTAAAGTGCACATTAAGAACTAACCTAGTCCCGGCCAAATGATAGCCTAAAAACGTATAATTGCAAATTACCTGCGACCGCCTGTTACACCGTTTCGTATTGTGAAGAGAAGGACTTCAAGAGTAGAGTGAATAGGCACTTGCTAAACTAGCGCGTACCATCTTTCGACTATATCACCACTTAACATCAGATTGGCAAGCTCACCTAGACTGCTTCACTGAGTCTCTATCGCTAGTGACTCGACACAAGGGCGCTCGAGAGGGTATAAATTATTTTTTTTAAATCATTCATAACTATTTTTTTTTAATTTGCTGTTGATCTTACTATGAAATAATAAATTATCTATTAATTATAACTATATCGTTTATACTTGTTATTTAAAATTAATTGTACCAAACTATAAAAATCACTTTTTTAATTATGGTTACTTCTCTTTTTTTTTAATTTTTAGAGTAATTTCATTATAAATTAGTGTTAGCTGGCAACACATGACACCCAGCGATAGGCATAATAACTACTTCCAATGATATCTTAGTAATTTACCTGAACCTTATTGTATCTTTTATTCATAATTAATAATTTAGTTGATCGTCACATGAACTTGGCATTGTAAACAATAACAACTTTATTAGTTCGTAATCTGACATCTAATTGATTTTGTAAAAAAGATGGCGAGGACGGGCAGTTGTCAAGGTATTCGTAATACCTCCCCAACCTTGTGTCGAGTTACTAGCGATAGAGGTTCAGGCTAAGCGACCTGAGAGCTATGCCACCTCACAATCCGGCGAAGC
Source organism: Meandrusa payeni (assembly GCA_029286785.1). Taxonomy (NCBI): domain Eukaryota; kingdom Metazoa; phylum Arthropoda; class Insecta; order Lepidoptera; family Papilionidae; genus Meandrusa; species Meandrusa payeni. The sequence continues at coordinate 2,858,380 of JAGSMX010000021.1, forward strand.
AGTCAAGGCCAGCTTCTCTGGCCAATCTGTGTAGTTTTAAAAAAAAAGGCATTCGTTAAAATAAATCTTTGTATAACGTTACGCTGTAACAATAAAGCAAGTGTACTAGTAATCAGCCTTCTAGTTCTGGGCTCTCAAGAATAAGTCGGTATCCCCTGCCTGTCGTACAAGGCGACTAAAAGGGGCCTTGGGTTAACTGGGCGACAAGGGTGGTGGTCTGAGTCGTCCACCAAAGTGGACCCGGGAAGTAGACGACATTGGCTGGTCCGTGTCGCCTTGGGCTGCGAGGGCACAAGGGGGGAGGGAGTAACCTCCCCCCCGGGACGTGCTCTCCTTAAGCACAGTGCAGAGGGGCTCCGGTGCGTTCCACGTTGAGATCCCGGAGCCCCTCGTCATGCACCGAGGAAAGGGCCATCGGGGAGGTTTTAGTGGGTAAGAACCCACATAACCGCCGCCTTCCCCCCAGAAGGCGGGGTATCTTTCTGAAGATTTCCTCCCCGTCAAAAAAAAAAGTGTACAAGTAATTGGACTATTTTATTCCACTAAGCCTACAATTATAAAATTAGTTAATGAGAGTTGTTTTACTTGTATGTATTTGTGAATGCTCTTTTCCTGTAACTAGTTAAACTAGTGTAATATAATTGTAGTCACTGTTGGAAACCTAAGATGGTATTAAAATAAAAAAATATATATTTTAAAAAATAATTTCGTCAGTTTCGTTACGAGCCGGTGTGACATGTTGCCAATTTTCAAACATATTAACGCATTCTTGAAAGAAATCCTTGCAATTTATCAGAAGGTTTAGGGCCAGGAGAGCGCATTAGGTTCCCATAGGAAACCGAGTATGCACCGCGACCAGCCTCTGTGTCACGCGATCCAACTCTTTTCTGGTATTCATGTAGGTTGACCATATGTACTAGACATGATCGATTCATCTCCCACCGCCAATGCTTCGGCTTTTGGCCCTCTCAAGTGCCGTCAGTAAAAAAATTCAAATTGGTTTAGTTTATCATGTTAACCAATTTTAATTTAATCTTTTAATTTGTTCTCGAGCCATATTCAGTTGTGTTTATACGTGTTTCTACGGCCCTCTCGGGCGCTCTCGGATCGGAATGCTTACTTACATGTGACATCGATGAAGCAGTCAAGGCCAGCTTCTCTGGACAATCTGTGTCGTTCGTCAAAAAAAAGAAAAGGTGTTTCTACTTAACTGCCGGCAAATTATAGTTTTAATGATAACCCCAAATTTGTAAGTAGTAAATATTTTGTACTCGTAAGTGAATTGTAAAATTTTTAATAAAATATTTTTTTTTTGTAGGAACCGCAGAGATTAGCTAGAAAAGGTATTGACTGCTTTATTTGATTGAGAGGTGGCATAGCTCTTAGGTCGCTTAGCCTGAACGTCTATCGCTAGTAACTCGACACAAGGGTCCCCCGGGTGAGGGGTAACCTCGGCTTGGACGGTTTAAGAATATTTTTTTTTAAAAGAAGTCGCTCCCGGGTGCGCACACCGCCAACCTTTCGGTAGGCAGTAACCGTCCAATTCGAAGTCCTCTTTCAGGGGCCATGTTGATCCCAGCAGAGGTTCAGGCCTTGTCTAATAATCAGAGTAGATACGTTGGTTGACAAATTTTTCTTTTTACAAAATCAATAAAACATTCTACCGCTCTGTTGGTGTTTAGAAACACCGTCACCCATGAACATCCACAACGACAGAGGGACTGTAGCTTGTTGGTCGGCTTTTCGATTTTTGAATATTCGAAATCTTCCCAACTATGGATTTCTCGCTATATCTCGGCACATTTCCAAATTTCATCGACACCATATTGACGTTTTGGGCGTTCCACGACCATTAATTTCGCGTAACTTTCTTCCATGCACTATCAACCTGTGAAATTAACTGGTGGTGTTTCTGAGCAAATACGGTTTTGGGCCCTGCAAGAAACGAGTGAGGTGGGCCCGTTTGCCCTTTTTCCTATAAAAAATATTCGTCTAAACCATGGTCACCGTACATGATAAGTGTTTTGGAGTCCTGCCGCGGGCTGTCACATAATGTCATGCATTTCGGTGGTATGCTAATGAGGCCAAGTCTCACCCTACTTCTTACTATTGACATCCAAATTGTGTGTAAATTATTGTATTGTCTTCGGGCACCGTCTACAAATGATGCTGTACTATGATAGCGGCAATCATTACGTTATAACGACTATTGTGTTATAAATTATCGTGGCTAACGAATAATAACGTGATTTGTTTGTAACATTTTTAACATAAAGTTGTTCTTGTCATATAGCCAGGAAAAACGATACACTGGAAACACTCCTGGCCACAGGAGGCCAAAAGTACAGGGAAGTCGACCAAGAGGGAGGAGCCCTATGCGTTGGACAGACCAAATTAGCACCAATACCAACAGGAGAGTCGACGAGGCATTCCACACTTCAGCAATGAGGACGACGACGCAAGGAGGAGGAGGAGGCACACGAAACCGACTTGAAAAAAGCAGGTGGTCCTCAATTCGTATGAATATTTTTTTATGTTTTACTTGATGATTCTTTTGTTTTAAAGCTGACGCTTTCCATAAGGTCCCATTTCAATGCCCAATCTGACAATGGCATCTATGAGAAAACCTAAGTCTTAAAATTGTATTAAGGCACACGACAAATGGACGAATAAGTCAATATCACGCCAACCGATTTTATGAAAGGACGAGTTTGGTTAGGTTCTACTTTTTTTTATAATATAATATTCTTTTTTATTTCGCTTTCACGAAGGTTACATATTGAGTTACATTATATAAAATACACTATTAAGCCTCCTTTGTGAGAGACTGGTATCTGTACTAGGTTGCCCTGTCAGACAGAATACCAGGCCCTCTGCCGCGCGTAATACTTATATTTAGTTTATCTGGTTAAATAAATAAAGCTACTTACTTGAATGTAGTATAAATAAATCAGAATCAGAATGGTGTTTGCCTTTTAAGTGTGTGGGTGTTTCGGAATTAGGATATTGTATCTAGAAGGTTTTCAGTATCATTCTAATTAAGAGTCTCTAACCAAGCTTTAATGACGAACTACACAGATTGGTCAGAGAGGCTGGCCTTTACTGCTTCACCGGATTATGCATAGCTCTTAGGTCGCTTCGTCTGAACCTCTATTAGCTAGCAATTCGACAAGGGTCCCCGGTGAGGAGGTAACCTCGGCTTGGACGGTTTAAGAATATTATTTTTTAAAAGAAGTCGCTCCCGGGTGCGCACACCGCCAACCTTTCGGTAGGCAGTAACCGTCCAATTCGAAGTCCTCTTTCAGGGGCCATGTTGATCCCAGCAGAGGTTCAGGCCTTGTCTAATAATCAGAGTAGATACGTTGGTTGACAAATTTTTCTTTTTACAAAATCAATAAAACATTCTACCGCTCTGTTGGTGTTTAGAAACACCGTCACCCATGAACATCCACAACGACAGAGGGACTGTAGCTTGTTGGTCGGCTTTTCGATTTTTGAATATTCGAAATCTTCCCAACTATGGATTTCTCGCTATATCTCGGCACATTTCCAAATTTCATCGACACCATATTGACGTTTTGGGCGTTCCACGACCATTAATTTCGCGTAACTTTCTTCCATGCACTATCAACCTGTGAAATTAACTGGTGGTGTTTCTGAGCAAATACGGTTTTGGGCCCTGCAAGAAACGAGTGAGGTGGGCCCGTTTGCCCTTTTTCCTATAAAAAATTCGTCTAAACCATGGTCACCGTACATGATAAGTGTTTTGGAGTCCTGCCGCGGGCTGTCACATAATGTCATGCATTTCGGTGGTATGCTAATGAGGCCAAGTCTCACCCTACTTCTTACTATTGACATCCAAATTGTGTGTAAATTATTGTATTGTCTTCGGGCACCGTCTACAAATGATGCTGTACTATGATAGCGGCAATCATTACGTTATAACGACTATTGTGTTATAAATTATCGTGGCTAACGAATAATAACGTGATTTGTTTGTAACATTTTTAACATAAAGTTGTTCTTGTCATATAGCCAGGAAAAACGATACACTGGAAACACTCCTGGCCACAGGAGGCCAAAAGTACAGGGAAGTCGACCAAGAGGGAGGAGCCCTATGCGTTGGACAGACCAAATTAGCACCAATACCAACAGGAGAGTCGACGAGGCATTCCACACTTCAGCAATGAGGACGACGACGCAAGGAGGAGGAGGAGGCACACGAAACCGACTTGAAAAAAGCAGGTGGTCCTCAATTCGTATGAATATTTTTTTATGTTTTACTTGATGATTCTTTTGTTTTAAAGCTGACGCTTTCCATAAGGTCCCATTTCAATGCCCAATCTGACAATGGCATCTATGAGAAAACCTAAGTCTTAAAATTGTATTAAGGCACACGACAAATGGACGAATAAGTCAATATCACGCCAACCGATTTTATGAAAGGACGAGTTTGGTTAGGTTCTACTTTTTTTTATAATATAATATTCTTTTTTATTTCGCTTTCACGAAGGTTACATATTGAGTTACATTATATAAAATACACTATTAAGCCTCCTTTGTGAGAGACTGGTATCTGTACTAGGTTGCCCTGTCAGACAGAATACCAGGCCCTCTGCCGCGCGTAATACTTATATTTAGTTTATCTGGTTAAATAAATAAAGCTACTTACTTGAATGTAGTATAAATAAATCAGAATCAGAATGGTGTTTGCCTTTTAAGTGTGTGGGTGTTTCGGAATTAGGATATTGTATCTAGAAGGTTTTCAGTATCATTCTAATTAAGAGTCTCTAACCAAGCTTTAATGACGAACTACACAGATTGGTCAGAGAGGCTGGCCTTTACTGCTTCACCGGATTATGCATAGCTCTTAGGTCGCTTCGTCTGAACCTCTATTAGCTAGCAATTCGACAAGGGTCCTCCCGGTGAGGGTTAATCTCTGCTTGGACGGTTACTATGTTACGCGTAAGCATTCAGATCCGAGGGCGCCCGAGAGGGCCGAACCACGAATCGGTTGGTAGGTATTTTATTAATAAGATTTATTTGGGATAATCTTGTTTTTTTGTTGACGGGGAGGAAATCTTCACAAAGATACCCCGCCTTTTGAGGGGAAGGCGGCGGTTATGTGGGGTTCTTGCCCACTAAAACCTCCCCGGTGGCCCTTTCCTCGGTGCATGACGAGGGGCTCCGGGATCTCCAGTGGAACGCACCGGAGCGCCTCTGCACTGTGCTCAAGGAGAGCACGTCCCGAGGGTGGAGGTTACTCCCCCCCTGTGCCCTCGCAGCGCAAGGCGACACGGGCTAGCCGATGTCGCCTTCTTCCCGGGTCCACTTTGGTGGACGACTCAAGGCCCCCACCCTTGCCGCCCAGTGAACCCGAGGCCCCTTTTAGTTGCCTTGTGCGTCAGGCAGGGGATACCGTAGTCTTATTCTTGAGAGCCCAGAACTTGCATGCCACTTCGGGAAGAGTGTGCGCTGGGATAAGTGGCCGAAGAAACTCTACCAACGATCCGTCAGTTAGGTTCTGGTTAATCCTATTTCGTAATATTGGTATTTGATTTGAAGATTTTTGTTTTTACTCGTAAATATACTTGTGTAATGTTTGATTGTTTTAGCACGTGATATTTGAATACTTCAAAAATTAGCATTAGCCGGTGGGATTAGATCTCGCGACTGGCCAATTGCTTTTTAAAAAAAAAATAATTTAAATAATGAATAGGTATACGCTAGGAGTCCGAATCTGATGGCGATCTACAATCTTGAATCCAAACGTCGTCATTATTCGAAATTCGATCGCTAGAAGAGTATAAATGTATAGATTATAGATAAGTGCGAGGGGGATGGATGATTATGTTAGTCGATGTGAAATACGGCGTAATGTTGCACGCTCCTTATTAATATTCGAAAATAAAGAATGTTGCCATTCGCCCCGGGGTAAGGGGAGTAAATTTTAGCAAGTGATGAATAGCTTACTTTATCGATATAAAGGATTTATTATATAATTTTGAAAAAAATGGGCATACTACGCTCGACTTTTAATTTATTAATTAATTGAACACCAACACAATGAACATTTTTAACATGCAATACATAAAAACAATAAAATAGTTACATGGTTAATGCCATTGTATTTATAGGTGAAGACTGCATGCAATGAATAAATGGCCAGTGACAATATTAAAATATAACTAAAAAAAAAACATAAAGGAAAATTAAACTAAATTAACTAAGTCAAAAGAAATAAAACAAAGAAAATACTATTTATAGATTAAAGTAACAGCCTTTATATATAATATATATATGTCCCACTGCAGGGCGCAGGCCTTCTCTGTAAAGAGAGTATAAGGGCATAGTCCGCCACGCGGCCCTAGTGCGGTTTGGCAGACTTCACATGTCGTAGAAAAATTTACTAAGACATGTAGGTTTCCTCACGATGTTTTCCTTCACCGCCGAGCGCGTGGTTAATCAGCACATAAAATTTCAACAACAAATTTATTGGTGCCGGCACCGGGGATCGAACTTGGGTTGCTAGCGTACTATGCAACTTGAGCCAACCGCTCGGACACTGAGCTACCACGGCTATTTATAGATTATTGACTAATAATAGGATTAGATTTTATAATGTGATAAAATATAGAAATTATTTTTTTTCTTGAACAGAAATTTTGTTAACAAGTCGTAGATATTTAGTATTATCTATCGATACTTAATACATGTGTTGTACATCACTATTTAAATCAGACACGATGGTGAACGATAGTAGTGGTTGCGCCGCGGGCTGCGTGTGCGCCACCCTTTCATTTTCTAATTATATAACTGGCAACACCGGCCCGTGCGCGACCGCTCATCGTAACTTCTTCAATTTTGAATTTAGAATTATTATCGCGCATTATGCTCTTGTATGCGGCGGTGGACGGACGTGCGTGTTGTTAGGTCGTTATTTTATTGGTATGACATGTTTTACAATTGCAATTTATCCTCCGCCTCTTTATTAATAATGAAATGCAGTGATAAAAAAGGATAAATATTTTATCTTATTAAATCATATTTACGTGCTTAGCTTAGTTAACATAATGTTTCATAATAGTACCCTAAACAATTAGACTATTCATAGACTTCAGTTTGTTTTATTTAATTAAAACAGTTCTAAACTCTTTCCGATTGACTAGATATTCTAATGAAGGGATTTCGGAACTGCAATCCTCGGGGAATTACTTCAAAAGATACGTCTATATCTCGTATATCATATTCTAATTGTATCTTATTATATATTAAACCTGGTAAAAAGATAGGTGATAAAAAATATAGGTCCCTTTCCAATCATATATGTTTCACTACAATCGGCTAAGGAATGGAACTCTCTGTCGCGTTCAGTATTTCCACACGGGTACAATTTGGACACGTTTAAGTCCAATGTGAACAGACACTTTATAGGCACACCTAGGCTTCATCTTCGACTTTCATTAAACGTGAGCCTATTAAGTATAAAAAAAACCGAATTGAGAACTTCCTCCTATTCTTGGAGTAATGTTTACATCTGATACAGTACGGTTCTAATAAGTCGTTCGAGCTTACCATTTACGGATTGGCGGTTGCATTATTATAATCTGTCATACCGTGAAAATGTTTAATCGAATGGCATTATTCAAATTGATAGCCGGCGGGCTTCGCTGCCGCTATCCGAACGCGAGTGCGTCAAGCGCGGATGACGTTTGAGACGGCGCGTAAATGGCGGAGTGGCGGGAAACTTGCAGAAGTATATGTAGTTTAGAACGATTTACGTCAAAGAGATATTGGCACAGATTACAAATAAAAACAATGATACCGTTATAGACTAGGTACAAGTTTACTAACACATACGACAAAGTTGAGGCAGTGCTTTGCTCTCAATACGTCAATTTTGTGATCGTTAAATGGCAATAACAATCATTGCAAATACGATAACATGAATATATTTATGGACACTTAAATGCACTGGGTTTGGCGAAAAAACGAAAATTACGAGTGTGCTTAGGACCAAGCGCTCCATCTAAATGTATGAATTAACCTGCAAGCATATATATATATATATATATGCATATATACATATCTATATATGTATAAGATATACAATGGTTCAAGAGAGAAAGAAAATGTGCGCGCGCTTTGCGTTCTCTTGGGGTTTGCCTTCTCTTGTAGAAGTTGTTTGGTTGCTTTCTACAAGCTGATACAGACAATAGGCTTGCGTGTCTTACATATACGAAACGTAATGTGTCTCTCTCTTTCTATCTTCACTTACTTATATCTCCCTTTCAACTTTTCGCTCCGCACACTTTTCGTAACGCTCCCCACGTCAAGCAGTAAGAAGTCTTCAAAGTCTCAGTAATATTTGTTAATCTCTGTCTATCCCTCAATGGAATGCTGATTTATTTATTTATTCATAAACTTAAGGTATATGTAATTAAAATCAATCAAACAAAGCAGTCATTAAAGTTAAATTACATTACAAATTACTTAAAGTGCTTTCAAATGACCTGACCCTTTTATTTAATAAAAACTCAATCTATAAAGTGATTAATCGCTTAGAACAATTGTAATTATCCATTTAATCACCGGCTCACAGTTAACAGATTGTGTTGCCAGTTTGTATTGACAAGATGGCGCCTAGAGCGTCTCACTAAATACAATGTGCTCGCAAATGGCCCCGTTGTTAATTGTAATTGGCTAACGTGATAAAATGTTTATAACATTTCTTTTACGTATTTCAAAAGAAAAGGACCACAATTCACGAGTATCGTTTTAAATGTCTGTGCACTCAAAACGTCGTTATATAGACGAAAAGATTTGGTTTCTATTAGGTCCATATCAATTATCTTTTTTTTTTTTTCACGAGGAGGAAATCTTCAGAAAGATACCCCGCCTTCTGGGGGGAAGGCGGCGGTTATGTGGGGTTTTTACTCACTAAAACCTCCCCGGTGGCCCTTCCTCAGTGCATGGTGAGGGGCTCCGGGATCTCCAGTGGAACGCACCGGAGCCCCTCTGCACTGTGCTCAAAGAGAGCACTTCCCGGGGGGGGAGGTTACACCCTCCGCCCCTGTGCCCTCGCAGTGCAAGGCGACACGGGCCAGCCGACGTCACCTTCTTCCCGGGTCCACCTTGGCGGACGACAAAGGCCCCCGCCCTTGTCGCCCAGTGAACCCGAGGCCCCTTTTAGTCGCCTTCTACGACAGGCAGGGAAATACCGTAGTCTTATTCTTGAGAGCCCAGAACTACAGGGCTGCGGGCCGGTCTCCATATCAATTATCTAGGCGTAGGACTTAAGCGCCAAAGATATACTAGAATATTCTTAAGATTCGTATGGGTTAGTGCTTGTTGATTAAAAGAAATGATACGATACGATGATACCCGAACTGTTTAGGATGATCGTATTAGTAGTAGTAAATAAGTGACATTTTCATACCATTAATATTCACGATAAATACGATTTATTACGAAAAATTAGGAAGGAAAATTTTTTCTTACAATATCTTCTTCTTCTTCTTCTATAAGCTCTACAGCCCTTTGTGAGCCTTGGCTTGGTCAAGCAACATCCTCCACCTCGGTCTATCCATGGCCGCACTCCTCCAGGTTCCTATGCCAATTTCTTTGGCGTCTCGATTTACACCGTCTATCCAGCGTAGCTTTGGTCATCCCCGACCTCTTCGACCCTCGGGGTTCCTCGTCATCACTGCCTTGGGTATCCTAGCTTCATCCATTCTCTGCACATGACCAGCCCATCTAAGCCTGTTTAATTTGATGTGCCCAGCCACGTGCAGTTCCTGGTAGAGGTCATAAAGCTCCTGGTTATAACGGCTCCGCCATTGGTTGTTTTCGCACACAGAGCACACAGTCTTACAACATCTATACTAAGTTTATTGACATATATGTATATATATTTCAATTTTTTCTTCTCTAAGCTTGCACCCGTTTCTTTGTCTCTGCAACCCCAAATAAAGATGAAATAACTAATAATGTACCCCAACGTTAATGAGCACGTTTGTGGAAGAACGAAGAGATGAATAGAGATTCTTTGCATCTTGGACTTTACTTCGTAAGTCGCTAAGCCAGCCTATCACTGTTACCTAATCACACATAAATTTCAAGATAGGGCCATCTTTTGCGATTTGATTTGAGGTAGATAAGGTAAAAACGCTTAAATTCAAATCAGCTTTTGTTAATGATGAACTTATATCCAAATATATAAACGAGAAAGTGTGTGTGTTTGTTCCGTATAGGGTCCACAACGACTGGACCGATCTCAATAAAATTTTCAGGGAATTTTCAGATTGATCTGACGAGTAATCTTGTAATTATTGGTGACGATCGGAGCACACTCACTGCATTTGACGGTTCAAAAAGAGGAGTGCTTTTCTTTACTATGATGATATTCTATTGTTTTATAACCCAAATTTGTATTGACACATGCGTTGTGTATATTTAAGTCATTATGTACCATATTGGAGAACAATGGAGTATATTGAAGTATAATAAAGTATACTGAAGTATATTAAAGATAATAATTAGGGGTTTTAAAGTATTCAAGGTAATTTATAGCGCCGCGAATGTATCCGTTTACTGATGCTGCTGATAGGTAAGTGGGTGTAGGTAAAGACCCTCGAGAAGAGAATGAATACGGAGAGAAATGATTAATTTAATATATTGTGAGAGTTAAATTAAATTTTTAATGATGTAAGTTTATTGTATATTATTAATATATTTAATATTAATAGAATATTAAATATTACAGAAAAAATTATATAAAACCAAACATGAAATTTTAAAGTGGTGGGAAACACTAAACTATGAAGGTTGTGAGAATATGTTACAAGTGGTACATATATAAATAGTCATGGGAGGAAGTTGGCACCAATCGCACAGGAAATAACTAGATTAGGTGGCAGCGAAACATAAATTGTATTTATACTCGCAGTAAAAATTGTAATTAATTTTAGTATATTATTCAGATTTAGTGTTTGGTTTTATATAGCAACTCGACTATGGGGTTTGAAACTTGACCCCGTAAAATTGTACTAGATGCTGGCGGCTGTAAACATCAAAACCAATTGCAAACCATAGACAATTTTGCGCGCGAAAGATCACTATCTGTCCGCGGTCTGGTCACGTGACCGCCGGTGGGCGCGCCACGTGACGCTGTTTGAACAGCAAAGAGCTCTTTATTGCCTTCAACGTGCCGCACTCGAGTCAAGAACCGATATAGAAAAGTAGAGGACAATATTAACTATGTATTTTTTTACAAATATAAGGTTACACAAGTGAGAAAGCGATTTTCCTACGTAATTGTTTCGGAAAAGTTTAGTTATTAACTCGGGTACGAGTGGGACGCCAATGACATTAAATTTAGGCAGGTTAATTATTATTGTAAATGTTTCTCAATAAGCTTTATTTTGTTTTACTTTTAATTATGTTTTAAAGTAAAGATAATGTTTTGTTAATGACAATAAAATTGAGTATTTTCTAAGTTACTGGAAGTTGGTTGTAACATAATTATGATTTTAAACTATCATGGTCACGGAATTGACAATTTTTACTTAACAAATAACGGGAACTCATTTCGTATGGGTCATTTCTGGTAATGGTAATATCCCCTTTTAAGTAATAATTGTTACGGTTGTAACGTCTCTATATTTTACAATGACATTATTCATTTTATTTATTTATTTATTTATTATTAATTTGCACACAATACAAAAAAAGGTACAAATAGGCGGACTTAATGCCAGTAGGCATTCTCTGCCAGTCTACCTTTGGGTTGTGTAGAGACAAAGTAACGGTGCAAGCTATGTGAGAAAATAATAAATAAAAAAAAACTACAATAAATGCATGCATATATAATATACATACCTACTTACAAATAAATTAAATATATAAACATAATAATAATAATAAATAGATACATATATATAATTATAGATGGATAGGGACCGCAAGCACTGTCAAACTATTCCTTGCTTAGGTAAAGGTTCCATAATAAATGTTTGAAAGTAGATTTAGCTCCAGCTGTACGTACATTTGTTGGCAGCGCATTCCAAAGTCTTATTGCGTTAAAGGTAAAAGATGTATGCATAAAATCAGTATGACAGGAAGAAATATGGAGAAAATTACTATCAGTGGAACGAAGACAACGGTCGTGTGATTCACCCTGATACTGAAATTTACATTTCATTTTGATATTTGACAGTAAACAATAAAGCTCCATATCAATGGATATGAAAATGTCGCTCATTGAATACGATAATTCGTTGACAGTTCGGGTGTCATCGTATTCCGATAAAGATCCGAGTTTAACTGAAAGAAAATAATTTTTCACTTCATCTATACGTTTATGTAAATGTACCACTGGTTCATGTCGTATTGTCTTATGGTTACAAGTCTTATATCTATACTTATTACCGTATTATGGTATATGTGTAAGTTGCCCTTTTTCTCGGCTTATAGCCGTCTTATGTGTGCATTCCGTCTTGAGACTTCAAGAAAAAGAATGCCACTTCCCAATCGCTAGTATATATAATAATAAATACATATAATATTATACCCACTAACTGTTTGGTTGGTTTGCTGTGTCTAAACTGTTGCTACTATATACGTTATCTCCTAGGACTTTGCTTACTATTGTTGATGTGTGTATGGCTGCCTGTTTCTGTAGGATACTGATGTTTATTTGTGCGTCAAGGTTTTCACAATATGTTATTAAATTTTTTGCTACTACGATGATTATGTGTGTGTGTTCCATACTCTTTTTATTTCGTTTTTTTAGTACATAATATTTACTTAATTTTTCTATTTCTTTTGCACCGATGTTCTGCACTTTAGTCTGAAGGTACTGTTACGTCAATAAGATAGATTTTATTTAAAATTTTATCTACGTAAATTAAGTCTGGTCTATTATGAGTAACTGTAATGTCTGTTTGTATAGGAATTTCCCACATTATTTTGGCATTTTGATTTTCTTTTACCTGAGGCAATTTAAATTCTTCCTTCCAGGTGGATTGTTCTAAATTGTGTTTCCGAGCTAAACACCAGTAAATATATTGGACAAGGTTGTTATGTCTCTGAACATAATATGTACACGCTAATTTTTCACTTCCTGATAAAATATGTTGAACAGTTTCGTCTCTACTAGAACAAAGTCGACATTTACCATTTGTGGCGCGCTTTAATATATCTAGTTCGATTTGTTTCGTTATTACCGTATTATCATTATAAAAGTATAAATTGATAATTTATACTCGAGTGTAACCGTATACAAAAATGACCAGGTGTATGAATATGTAATGTCTGTGTATGGCTTAATAGTGACTATGACTGTATATTTTTCGTGGCACAGTTAATTTTTCTCACACAATATTCATAGACTAATAAAGCTCTCGAGCTGCAAACACTACATCGGGGTCATCCACCATAATCTGTTATGTCAATATTTCGCGCCAATTCTGAGTGACACTTGACATTCGGAAAGCGCTAATCCCGGAGGATTACACAGAGCAGTATATGAATAGAGGCGGCAGTTGTCTATGAAGTTAAAATATGTTACACTTTTTATGTCTGTACACCAAAACAATACAAAAAAATACAGTAGAAAATACTTGTGACGTTCCTTAGATTTTAAAAAAATATTCTTGATAACAGCACACGCAATTATAACTTGCTAAAAATACCTACATAACAATTTTTTTTAATGCTGTTCGTACCCCTGGCTAAAGAGCCACACACAAAGGTGTGGCAGGGACTTTTCATCCGTTGTATCCTTAGTTCTATTCTGCTCATTCCCGTATTGTGTGTTGTATTTTCCATGATCTTTTTACTTTCATGTTTGTTTTCGTGTTTTCTTTCGTTGCTTTATCTTGTGTAAGTTCTTATTCCATTTACTTTTTATTCCTTAGCCGTTAACTAAGACTAACTAACAAATACATCTTAGCTTATTATTATCTTTTTTTCCGTTGTTTTGCTTACTATTGTTCTGCAAAATTCTAAGGATTTTCCTCTTATGTCCTGCTAAATATACAATGTGTAATAGAAATTTTTGAAGTAGTGATAGCTTCGTTGCTAATCGTACGACTTACGATCTCGTGGTCGGAGTTTTGAATCCCATCCAGTTTGCACCAATGGGTTTTCCGTTATACGGTATGTTACATATACTTCAATTTTCTCATATAAAAGCCTACCCCGCTAGGGCTAAAGCGCTAAAAGCCTATAAAATATTTTTTCACAAAAGCAGCGACACGTAAAAATAACGTTAAATTAATTAGGGGTGATAACTACCATAAATATATCGCAACAGACCGTCAGAACAAGCATCGACTATGATCAATAAGTATACCAGAAACTTATACGCTTTATTCCTAATTATGCATATTGTTATAACGGACGAACGTTTTTAATATATGTTTAACTTCAAACTAGGGGCCAAATTTAGCCGTATTTTATTTAAACAATAAATTTAATTTAATATTTAATTTAATTCTCACAATATATATATAATTAATTATTCATTTCTCTCCGTATTCATTCTCTTCTCGAGCGGTTGAAGATCATTACCTACACACATGTACGTATCAGTAAATATAATATCATACCCGTAGTAGTAGTATCATAGTAAATACTGTATTTGACAGTTCAAAAGCGGAATGTTCCGATCGTCACCAAACTTTACAGGATTTCTCGTCAGGTTAATCTGAAGATTCCCTGAAAGTTTCATTGAAATCGGTCCAGACGTTGCGAAGCCTATACGGAGCAAATACACTCACATTCTCTTTTATATATATAGATTGTATTCAGCACAACATATTTGAAAATTTGCCGCATCCATATTTTGTGAGTCGTTGTAAACTTTCGCTTGAAGTGAACAGCATTGGGGCAATGGCGGTAAGTGTTGATTTTTGTTCTCAACTGGATAACGCGGGGAGCGAACTGCATCCAATATTCATACCGCGCTTTCCCAGACTGTAATGAAATATCGTTCCTCTTGGGACGTGCGCTGACAAATTTTTCGTGTAATGTTAAGCTCGTTATGGCCCTCGTGCGGTTACGTTGAATTTCACCCGGATAATACCGACGGACGCCATATTTTGTTTATCAACCGACTACAAAAAAGGAGGAGAATAACTTTCGACCGGGTGAACCTATTTCGATATACAAATAACATTTACGAATAGTCATCAACGCCGACCGATTTCGATGATTATTTTTTTATTGGAAAACATGTCCTTCAAAGATACTTCATGATAGTTTGGAAATGTTCTCATGAGTTCTATTTCGTAATATTCCTGCGATAATTTGGTAATACAAAGAGGACATCCGCCCGTATTAGTGTTTAACGTACGAATCGTCTTATATTCATTCGTCGTATTCACTTGATTGATCGTATTCATTTGACTTGGATTGGGTTAACCGATTCTGAATAGTCTTTTTTTATTTGAAAGCTGATGATTCCGATGTGGTCCTGTTCTGGCAATGGCATCCGGAAGTAAATCATATAAGTCCCAAATTTGCATCGCATTTGCGCGACAAATGGCCGAATAACTCAATGTCACGTAAACCGATTTCGATGATTATTTTAGTTAAATCCACAAAGCGTCCATTCGCGACCGTCGGAGGTTGCGAATAATCCTTGCGCGTTACCGCTATTTTATGGGCAGGCCCCACCCCTTAGATGTTAGGAGCGTTGCTGGAGTTTCTTCGGCCACTTCTCCCAGCACCAACGCTTCCCGAAGTGGCACTCAAAGTTAGTTTAGCTTTTGAATGTCTCTTACATTATCCGTGAAATAGCAACCGACCGAGTCGTGGTTCGGCCCTCTCGGACACGCTCGGATCGGAATGCTTACACGTAACATAGTAACCGTCCAAGCCGAGGTTACCCCTCACCGGGGGGACCCTTGTGTAGAGCTACTAGCAATAGAGGTTCAGGCTAAGCGACCTAAGAGCTGTGCCACCTCTAAATCCGGTGAAGCAGTCAAGGCCAGCCTCTCTGGCCAATCTGTGTAGTACGTCATTAAAATATATATATATATATATTTTAGTATTGGCAATGAAGTAAATCAAAGGTGGTTTAAAGAAAATTTGGTTCTTCTTTCGTTCGTAATTCTTAATCAGAACCTAAGTTGACTTTAATTTCGTAATATTCTTGTCCAATTTGAAGTCGGTTTTTGGTTTTACTCGTAAATTTATATAATTATATAGTTTGTTTTACGTATATTGACGCCTAATGGTTTAGGGTACGATTTGCGAATCGTAAGGTTCAAATCCACCATTTGACTATTGACGTTGAACCATCTCCTAACACTCACAGTTGGAATGGTTAACAAGAATAGTTATATTTTAAAAAAAAATCGACAACTATTTTGTCACAAAACGTTAATTTTGACACAATTGTAATAGGGGGTCATGAATGTATGATCACCATCAATCGATCAATTTTAAGTCACAAATTTGAAATTAAAAAAAAACACTAATATGTTACCAGAAAAGGAATGATATAACTTGAATGTTGGTAATTTTTCTGAAAAAAAATATTGCTAGCTTATTTTTTAAAAAAAATCGACAACTATTTTGTTATAGAACGTTAATTTTGACACAATTGTAATAGGGGGTCATGAATGTATGATCACAATCAATCGATCAATTTTAAGTCACAAATTTGAAATAAAAAAAACCACTAATATGTTATCAGAAACGGGATGATACCGCCCCCGCCGCGGGCCTAAAGGACCGCATCATCAAAACGCACCATAATCGGCATCATTACCAAATCTGCATAACTTCGTTGCCCCGTGCAGTACTGTCGCGAATTCAACTCTCCGGGGAACATTTTAATATAATAAAAACATTCGTTGTATCAACCGGAATCCCTTCACTGTAATCTAACCGTTACTACGACAACTTTACAACAACTTTCTGTACTTAGTGGTGTGTGAGTTGGAACGTTCTAGAATCGCGCCGGAGGTATGTCACCCCAACTGTTATTACATGCAAATAATACGCATAATTTAGGGCTCGCTCTATTCCGTGTTTTATCTACTTATCTGTGAAATGGTTCAATTAACGGAGCGTGCTTTCTGGTCTGCGGTGTTGCGGTGCGAGGGTCCGTATGCAAATTATTCTGATATCCAACCATTTCAAATATGCTAAATGATTTATTGTGCTGATACACTTTGGATGCGGTCTGTTATATACTAACCATAAAAAAGATGTAGGCCCTTCATACGTAATTTGCTACCAGCATTTTAAATAATAAGCTCTCACGTATTTTTAAACCCGCTCCGTTAAGTCCGCAAAAGGTACAAGCACAGGCCTTGTCTCTTGAAGGATTCCGGTCTTGAATTCAGAAAACATGCAGGATTTCGGAAATAATAATGGACTTAATACTTGATAATACTTGTACAAAACAGTCTCGGTAACAAATCAGATCTTCTCACGACGACTGTTGACGATCAAGAGATCCATTAGATTCACAATACCGCTGATTATATATGATATATATGATAGACCCGCTGACAAGTGATAGCTCTAATGTGTTGCCATTATACAAAATATAATATTCTGACATTCCGGAGACTGGACACAGAGCAACCACTCTTCAACAAGCATATATTTTTTATTGTAACACCTTAAAATAATGCAATAATGGCTTTCTTCACCTCACAAGATTTACGGCAGCGTTTTTATTATAATGTCGGCAAGATTGAAAAATATTATTCAGACTCCCAAAAACATGATATACAAAAAAGCTTACATCGCTAGGTTAGATAGAAGCTCCCGGAGCCCCTCGTCATGCACCGAGGAAAGGGCCACCGGGGAGGTTTTAGTGGGTAAAAGCCCCACATAACCGCCTCCTTCCCCAGAAGGCGGGGTATCTTTTGAAGATTTCCTCCTGTTATCAAAAAAGGGGGTAACCTCGGCTTGGACGGTAACCATTTTGCGCGTAAGCATTCCGATCCTAGGGTCCCCGAGAGGGCCGAACCACGACTCGGTCGGTTGCTATTTTACGAATAATCTAAGGACATTCAAAAGCTAAACTAACTTTGAGTGCCATTTCGGGAATCTATGAGACAAATTATGTGACATGAGCAAACAGTAAAGAAACTTATAGTAACAAATTGAATAAACTTATTTTTCATTAAAGTATAATTTTTACTTTGATAAATAAATCTTAATATTTAAAAAAAAGGTGATTACACCCATTTATAAATATTAGCGGCTAACACAAAAACCGTCCCAACCGCTAATTTCACCGAATCTATAAAACTAAATAAATCAAGTAAAAAAGCAAACACAGACTATTAATATCTCTATCCGTATACTTAAAGTTCGGAAATCGGATAATTACAGTTTACGAACGTCGAGCTTAACGTTCGAAAATTAAAAGAGTTGGAGCGTTCTAAAACGCGCCACGTATCATTATGTTTGCATTATTTTGTTTTTATTTTAACGCGACCCGAGGTTAAGTTGGGTCACGACACATCCCAATTAAGGGTGATTAGGTATTGTAATTTATTGAGTGCGTTCAGAAACGCGGCAACGGCACCGCGGCGCGCTTTGTGCTCCGGCCGTACGTAGTGGCGCCGATGTCATTTTTTAAAGGTGCTGATTTGCGAATAGCTTCTTGGAATATTTTAAATTAATGTTTGGTTCTTTGACCGTTTTTTATATTTGTTCTCATCTAATGAGTCGTCCTCGATTTTTCCAAATTTGATTTTTTGGAAAAATCGAGGAATAAGCTAAAGAACAAAGCCTCGATTAGTTAGAGCTTTAATATTCCCAATCTTTCTGTATGGAGTCGAGACATGGACAATTCGACCAAGAGAAAGACAGAATAGATGCATTCGAGATGTGGTGCTGGAGGCGAATGCTACGAATACCGTGGACTGCCAAGCGCACAAATGTATCTATTCTCTCCCAACTCGCCATAAAGACCAGACTGTCCACTGCGTGTCAACAGAGCGTACTGTATTTTTCGGGCATATAACGCGTAGAGGGGATGGCAACCTTGAAAAGCTGGTCATCGCTGGCAATACAGAAGGCAAGAGAACAAGAGGCCGGTCGCCAACACTATGGTCTGACCAAGTAAAAGGTGCCATCTCCTCTCCGAGGGCTGCCTCGAGCCGAAGTCGATGGAGGCAGATTGTTCATTCGAGGAGCTCTAGTGACCACGATCCTCAGAAATTATTTTAACTTATTCGCATTTATTACTATATTTTACAGGCTAAAATATTTATTTTTACATTAAAACTAAATTAGCATTTAGTAGGACTAACTGTTGCTAACAAGATCTTGGTGTGGCCAGAAAGAATTGATTGTGATTATGGGTTTATGCAATTCCACGATTAGACGTTTGTTTTAATGTTGGCGTCACTGGTTTTGATACGAAGTCGATTTTTATTTTTACTCATAAATATACTTGTAATACATCATTTTGGCATTTGTTTGACCTCACCCTTGTCCCGGGCATTAATTACGGTGCTGGCAACCCCGTCTACCGCGGGAATTGTGAAGTTGGCGCCAAGCCGCCCTGTGATTAGGCACTGCCCATTCACGATGCGTGTGTTTTAAAAAAAAATTCTCGCACGTTTATAACAGTTTTTAAATTCTTTACGCAGTATACTAATATTTAGGGATGTTTGAAAATTTAGCCCCGTGGTAGGTCAGTCACAATCACCTCAAGTGCCATAGTACGCTAGCTATCCAAGTTCGATCCCCGGTGCCGGCACCAATGAATTTGTTTATTGATGATATACCACGCACTTGGCGGTCTCTTTTCAATCGCTCCCCCTTAACTGAGGATCGTCACTCCTTTCTCGGCGATTAATTACTTGTCCCCAGGCATTCCAATGGCCCTGTGGAGGACGTCGCTGGTAGATGACTCCAGTTCTTCGGACCTATCTTAGAACTTCGGTTTCTTGGTCTTTTTCCTTCGACCTTTCCCGTTACTACCATTTCTTCCAGATTGTCTGCATTCCTTTCGTGCAATGTGGTGCACTTGGTGGTAAAGGAAACCTTATTTATGACCGCCATATGTTAGATTTTTTTTTAAAACATATGGAGTCCGCCAATCTTCACACAATATTACAAAGTTTTAACGCCAGAATTCTTTGTCTTCTTCTACATTCGTGACCGTTATCTTAAAGGATAACTTACCTGATCTTGGATTTTCAGTTATCCTACATATGATTTATGGGAGTTTTATATTCAAAACCCAAGGCTTTGACAGGTGGAAAATCTTTAACAAGATATCCCGCTTCCCGCAGGAAGGCATTTACCATCTTACTCAATAAAGCCTTCCGGGTGGCCCTCTTCGGGGCATGGTGAAGGGCTCAGGAATCTCCAGTAGATCACACCGGAGACCCTGTGCATTGTGCTCTGAAGCACGTCTCGGGTAGGTTACTCCCTCCTCGGCAAGCTCGCAGTGCTGAGGCAACACGGGACCAGTGTCGCCTTCTCCCCGGGTCGACGAGGGCCCCTTTCCTTGTCTCCCATTTAGTCACCTTTCACAAACGCTTATGCCTTAAAGCCCTTTTTTTTCCATCCTGGGGTAATGCCTATGAATACACTCTCTTGCGGGGACGATTACGTATGTCGGACTGACTAAAACCCGACGGTCGTCGCTATTAGCGCTACCGAGGGGTCGTAAGATCTCCATAAGGAACGCAACTACAACCCCTATGCGCTTTACTGAGTTGGCCTGTCACGGGGGCATGTGCCTTAAAGGCCTTGCCAAGAAAATGAATAAGAGACGTATTTGAAACTAAATCCATTCGAACAACTAAATCCGTTTTCATTAATGACGACTATATTACACAAAAATAAAGAACCTCTTCCTTTTTTGAAAAATGTTTTTTTTTTAAATGACTTCGCACGGTTTGTGCATTGAGCCAATGACGTAGTTTTGGTAAGGTTTTTTTTATTGTTAGATTGCAACCACAGACCTGTGTCCGTGCTCTTTTCCAATACACTTAAATTGTTCACTCTGCATTTATTAAAAGAGTGCCAAATCTACAGTTACTATTTTCTTATTTATTTATATATATAATGCCTGAATTTGGAGGTGGCCAGAGATCGCTCGGGTTCACGCGTCGCATACGCCCCGCTGCATTGCTATTAGCTTCTCCGCGACCGCTGTGTCCCTGCTTCTCATGGCCATTTTTAGGTTGAAGTCCACTATCCTCTCCCTTGATGCGGCCATTGCCCTTGTCACCAGTCTTCCTGTGTCATCGTCACAGTCATCTGTATAATAGACACAGCTGACGGTGTGTCGGGATATCGCCACTACAGCATGTTGGTAAGAAGGTTAGGAAACGGAATAATAAGAAATTATTAGTAACGGAATTTTGAATAAGTAGGAAGGTTCTATTTTAAAGATTTGTTTAAGTTAATATTACCAAATGAAATACAGTAAACATATAGAAATTGACATCAAATATTTGAATTATCCGTGAAATAGCAACCGACCGAGTCGTGGTTCGGCCCTCTCGGGCACCCTAGGATCCGTCCTAGATAGAAGCCGGGGTTACCCCTCACCGGGGGGACCCTTGTGTCGAGTTCAGGCTAAGTAGGTTTAGACTAAGCGACCTAAGAGCTGTTTAAAGTTTAAAGTTACAGCCTTTATATATATAATATATATGTCCCACTGCTGGGCACAGGCCTTCTCTGTAAGTATAAGAGTATAAGGGCATAGTCCACCATGCGGCCCTAGTGCGGATTGGTAGACTTCACATGCCTTAGAAATTTTTTCTAAGACATGTAGGTTTCCTCACGATGTTTTCCTTCACCGCCGAGCGCGTGGTTAATCAGCACATAAAATTGCAACAGCAAATTTATTGGTGCCGGCACCGGGGATCGAACTCGGGTTGCTAGCGTACTATGCAACAAGAGCCAACCGCCTGGACACTGAGCTACCACAGCTCTAAGAGCTGTGCCACCTCTCAATCCGGTGAACGAAAGATTGGCCAGAAAGGCCAGCCTCTCTGGCCAATCTGTGGAGTTCGTCATAAAAAAAAGAAAGTTGGGAATGGGACTGAATGGGACAAAAGATCGCTTATAAAGGAAGATCGATCGAATTTGAAATCGTTTAAAAACTATTAAATTTTTTTTTCAGCTTTACTGGCCAGTATCTCGTTCTGTATCAGATTTGAACGGTCCAAAGAGTTATGTTACTTTGGTAGGTGGCGTTAGTGTCGCGGCCGGGCTGGCTATAGCGATAACGATCGTCTAACGGTCCGGGGCAGGCCGTGTGGGCATAATTACCGGCCTGTCCGTCGGTTATAGTTATTATTAGTTATTAGTCTATTGCTTATCGAGAGAGCGCGTGCGCGCCACCCGAAGGCGTTCTACTGCAGCAGCCACTAATAGTTAGGACTTGAGCGGTGATTTGGTTACGTTTATTTTGGCGGTGATGAGTAAAACACAAAAACCCTATAATACCCTTACAAGTACCCTTAACCTACGGTTATGTAAGCGTAGATGCATGGAGAGAATTAGGTTATGGCAGCCCCTGCCTGTCGTGAAAGGCGTCAATAGCCTAATGGTTTAGGGTATGGCCTGCGAATTGTAAGGTCTTGGGTTCGAATCCACCATTCGACTATTGCCGTGAACCATGTCCTAGAACAAGCTTAAGCTTAATTGGAATGGTTAACAAGATTGTTAGAAATATTTGTGAAAAAAAAAGAAATATTGCTAGCTTTCTTTTTTTTTTAAAAAAAAGGGGCCTCCGGCTCAAGGGCGACGAGGGTGAGGGCTATTGTCGTCATAAAAGCGGACCCAGTGAGCAACGTGGCGGTCCCGTGTTTGCTTTAGCTGCGAGGGTGCTGGGGGAAGAACTCTTCCCATGCTATGGTATGTTGGTTGCATGCATGCTATGGTAACTAACACATTCACACACACACACATGACACGTTACAATTATATATACCTTTATTTATTTATAAATATTTATGTATATATACCTTCTCCATCTCTCTCCAATAGTTTTAAAAGTTTTGTGCACATCTGTGGGGTTTAGGCCAATAAAAATGTTTGTTTGTTTGTTTGTTGGAGATGCCTGAGCCCCTCACCGTGTACCGAGGACCGCAATAGCGGGGGTTTTAGTGAGCAAAAATCTCACATAACCGCCATCTTTCTCCCAGAAGACGGGGTATATTTTGCAGATTTCCCTCACGATAAAAAATAAATTAAAATAAGATGAATGGATGTGAATGAATCGAAAGAGGTCAGGATCGTACTAAGTGGAAAACCTCTACCTACCGCTCTGAGCGATGGGCGTAAGTGTTTGTATTTGTGTAAAAACGAACGTCGATTTTGAATGATAGTTTATGAGATATATTTATAAAAGGTTGAAGTCTATGGTTTACCCAGCCGCGCGATGACCGGTCATTGGTTAAAAATGCTTCATCTACAACAGTTAGGTGCCCACGTCATATAGCGGCCGTGTATCATATCAGTGCTTTGATCGGATTTTATTAACATCACTACTTATTGAGTCATTTCCACAAATAATCACTGCTACAAAGATGCGGCAGTTCAATGACCCATGAACTCATGACCTAGTGCTTAATGTATCTAGTTATTTACTATTTTTAATGTATATACTCCTAATAGGCAACCAGACATATGTATCTTAAACATGAAGACAACTGTATCTTAAAAATGAAGTCGAGACGTAAACTTCACCTCGCATGCCTCCTGTTTGGTGTTGTTAACTTTCAAAGGCCTTCTTATTTGTGCAAAAAGCTCACTATGGTTTCGGAGACAAGCCGCTATAACAACCGGCAGCGCTCGCACCAGTTAAGTATACAAACCCACAAGTCTACTGCATTCCGTGGTAGTTTTCGATATGCGGCGTCAAAATGTTGGAATAACATCCCCCCGCCTATTAGGACGTCTAAAACATTACCTATATTTAAAAATAAATTGAAATGCTTCTTAACTGAGTCTCAACGTAACCACGCCAACATCAACTACGACAAATCGTTTATATAACACTATATTTATGTTATTTATTATGTAATTTGTTTATATATATATATGTAAAGAAAGTATAACTATATATTTATATATATCTATAGCTGCTTTTTTAATATATACATTTATGTATAATATATATGAAAGTTTATGTAATGTACACCATATTAATACACAACCGAATGGTGTCCGCCTTAGTCTACACAGGTTTTTTAGCTGAAAACCAGATAATAGTGGCACTTGCTTAGACAGTATAAAAAAATGGAGAGTGAGAATAAAACTCAAATTAAATATAAGATTTTTCTTATACTTTCTAAGCAAGAAGTTTATTTTGATGGGTAAAGACGATGGTAAAAGAAGTGTTGGTCGTTGAAAGAAATCATGGCTGCGGAACATAAGAGAGTGGACCGGAATTGCGAATGCCGCCTATCTGATTCGCCTCGCAAGAGACAGAAAGAGATATGGTGAACTGACTACCAACCGTCGCTAGTCGGAAATGCACTTTAAGATAAGATAAGAAGCAAGTGATTGATACGATCCCACCTTATGTTAAGTGGAAATGCAATCCTCGATGGTAAGGCGGACTAGCTTCGTACTCTTGAAAATACGTAATCGGAGGGAAAGACAGACGTGGGGTTCCAGTCCTTTGCTGTACGAATAATGAAAGACGAAGCAAAGCGATTCGATCGGGTTTAAGGGATTTTTACAACAAAAGAATGAAATGCTGCAATGCGTCTTGAAGTCCGATGGTGGAACGGGGATGGGGGAATTAGATCATGTAGTTCCTAAGCTACCTTACGCCCGTGATCAAGACTGAGCAGATTGTTTGCAGCTGCATCACCAACTAGCCTCTTACCCCTTCCACCGATTCCAAAGCTGCGAGATGGAGTTAAATTTTAATAAAGTTATTAAGATACTCGTACAAAATTGCAAAAAACAAGTATATTTAGTAGTAATTATAACAAAAACCGACTTTAAATCAAACCAGTGAGTTTTTTTGAAGTCAGTTAATAAGTTCTAACTAAGTCGTAACTTGTAATCACTATCGTGCTACGACTTTCGACGGATGTGGCGATAAGATACCTCTACAATTTATTGGATTGTTATTATAGTGACTGGGCTGAGCGCGCTATCGAAATCTGAAAGCCACCTTCCTGTCGTAAATCAATTGTATTGTTTTAACCGACTTCAAAAACGAGAGAATTTTTCAATTACTATTTTGTAAATTTGTGTACTGCTAGCGCTGTCACTTAATTTTGAAATTTTATTTTATTTTACCTTTATTTGGTTCATATTCATTTTGTTGGCATAGGAGTAGATTCTTTAAGGAACAGATATTTTAAGGAACTCCACACAACAAACCAAGACAGGTAAGTAGTTCTTAACGACGCCGTTAACGACAAATGTCGCAGAAAGCTAATGCGCCAGAGCTTCCCAATACCAAAATGGATACATCGGAAATAAAAGAAAGTGTTTACGTATAATCTATATACGAGTATATAAAAGAGAAAGTGTGTGGGTATGTTCCATATAGGCTCCGAAACGGCTGGACCGATTTAAATGAAAAATTACAGCCTTTATATATATAATATATATGGGACATATATACTGGACTAATACGGACTGCTAGGCGCAGGCCTTCTCTGTAAAGAGAGTATAAGGGCATAGTCCACCACGCGGCCCTAGTGCGGATTGGCAGACTTCACATGCCTTAGAAAAATTTCCCCAAAACCTTCCACGATATACGAGCCTCCGCTTTCCACATCCAGCTTTGCGGCTGTCCTTATAAGGTCGTCGGTCCATCTGTAAGGAGGGCGCCCTACGCTTCTCCGACCCATGCGCGGCCTCTATTCACCCTTGAAAATAAAGATATGTACACTGAATGCATATGGCAAACTATATCTATATATATATATAAGAGAAAGTGTGTGGGTATGTTCCATATAGGCTTCTAATCCGCTGGATCGATTTCAATTAAACTTTCAGGGAATCTTCAGATTGACCTGGCGAGTAATCCTGTATGGTGACGATCGGAGCACTCCTCTTTTTGAACTGTCAACTACAGCTTTTATTTACTATGATGATCTTGAACCCGATATGTTTTTGTTAAAATTTTGTATAAATGATTAGAATGATATTTACTGATATAAAATCACCCACTCGAGAAGAGAATGAAAACGGAGGAAAATCAATAATTTAATATATCTATTGTGAGAGTTAAATTAAATATTTAATTATGTAAGTTTATTTTTTAAATAAAGTAAAGCTAAATCTAGCCCGGAGAAGCGGGCTAGGTACGCTAGTAAGTACTAGACAGCAATCGTTGACAGTACAGTTGAAATGGGAATCCCGCTTTTAAAATTAAAAAGCAGCACAGCCCTAGAAATTTTTCGCAAATTATAGACATTTGTAACGCAGGTCAACGGTTATGCAGTTACCTAGGAATTACGCCAACTTGCTCGGGGTTAGAAGGTGGAGAATTGTGATTTCCTGGTAATTGCTTAATGAACGGTATGTGGAAGTATTAGTTGCAGAATTATTAATGTGTTATGAGCGATAAAATGACAGGGCAGGTCGGTCGCATACGTTTAATGATGGGCCCCAAGTCTGTGATTACAATTGTGTTAAAAGAAAAGTTCAGTTTATTAAAATGACATCATAGTTGTAGATTTGAGTCTAGTAATCCCATCGTCTACACAATGACCTGTCATTGGTATGATAAACGATAGTTAGTTCACTCATCAAGGTGAGAGTACCTCGGGCACGAGATAGTAGACCTCAAGTTATATCTAGTCGGGCTTGGGTTGTCGCTGACAAAAGAAGTGTTGGTCGTAGAAGGAAACCATGGCTGCATAACATCAGAGAGTGGACCGGTATTGGGAGTATCGCTCATCTGTTTTGTCTCGCAAGAGATAGAGATATGACAATTTAAGAAGAAGATTATTGGTGGCGCTATGGTTTTTAGTTTTTAAATGATACAATGATTATTGATATGAATGTAATAAATCGGTATCATGGTTCATAATGAAACGTCACTGGTTAATAGCAGATAGCAATATTTACACAATTGTTCTAGTGAGAAAGAAAATGTGCGCTCACACTGCTCTCTCTTGCTCCTACAGTGTGATCTTAGATATACGGAACGTAACTCTCTCTATCTTTTTATCTTTACTTACTTATATCTCCCTTTCTTCTTCTTTCTTCTTTTTGCTCCGCACACATCTCCTATTGTCTGTAGGCCTGCCCTGTCTTTTAGATATATGAAACGAACAGACTATAATTGAAAGAACGAAAATTTGTGCAAGAGCACAAATTTATATATAAACTGAAGATCTCTTCAATTTAACTTCCGTTCGCCTTGCACGAGCACACTTTTCGTAACGCTTTTATAAATTTACTCCTGAAATCAAGCGTGCATAAAGAAGTTTACCTTCAAAACCTCTTCCATTTCTTAATGCCGATCTTATATCTTAAAGTGACTAATCGTAACTGAATCTTGTACTTTTCAGTCAACCGACAGCCACTGGGCTTCTGGACCCTGGTCTGTTTGATCTGCAATATCTAAAGTAAGCCAATTAGTCAGTTTCGTATTGGATTCGCGAGGGGTCCCACAAAGTCGCCGTAATTTAGTTAAGGCGACCGCACTGCGGGTAGGCAATTGGCAAAATTTGTCGTTTGAAACGACCGTGGGGGTGTGTAATGACGTCTTTATCACGATCCCAGGGAAGAGCCCTAAAACCCATTGTTTGTCCAACCCCGTTCGCGCGAGGGTAGCGGTTCGTGGTTGGGAATGTGTTTTTTATTGCAAATATTCCGCTTGTCCTTGTCTATTTTTATTGTCTACTAGCGTACCCAGTCCGCTTCGTCGGGCTAGATTTTGCTTTATTATATTGTAATAATAAACTTACATCATTAAATATTTAATTTAACTCTCACAATATATTAAATTATTAATTTCTCTCCGTATTCATTCTCTTCTATTCTCTTCTCGAGCGGGTGAAGATCATTACCTACACCCATATATATATATACTCGATCGGTTGCTTTTCCACAGAATGGTTTAGCAGACTCGGGGTCCCTGGTTTATGAACTGTATCGGGCCTCCTCTACCTATGGAGTGGTAGCCTAGGCTACCCTTTCTCCCCACTGAAAGTTCCCCTACTAGTCAGTGGCTCCACTAAATAGTTAATTAAGCGTCAATAGCCTAATGGTTTAGGGTACGGCCTGCGAATCGTAAGGTCGTGGGTTCGAATCCACCATTCGACTATTGCCGTGAACCATGTCCTAGTACAAGCTTAAGCTTAGTTGGAATGGTTAACAAGATTGTTAAAAAAAAATATTGCTAGCTTTCTTAAAAAAAAAAAAACTTTAATTATTAATGACCGTATTTCCGCTTCATGTTTAATGCTCGCTTCAAAACATTCCTCCAAAATATCATCCACCACTGTACAAAATATCCAATTTTGTCAGTAAGCAACTTAAATTCAAAAAAGGACATACCCCGACATCAATCTACGCACTTTTACTATCTACGATGGGGATAATAATGATTAGAAAACATTTTGACTTGTATTACTAAAATGTTAACACGTTTTAAGGCGGAACAGACTTTTAAAGTTAATGTCATGATTACGAGCGAAATGTCTGAAATTTTCGAACGCAAGCCCAAATTGCGTGGCCGTATGCGAAGAATGCCTTTAACAGCCGAGTCGGAAAGAAAGGAATATTTAGAGCGAAAAAGTCGTGATAGCTATTCAAAAAAGGAACGCTCCACAATTACTGGCACGCGAGCTAACAGTCGCGCGCCGGATACGGCGTTGTGCACACTTGAGTTCAATTTAAATGTACATTTTTTTGACAACTATGTTTACCAGTAACAAATTAAAACAGACTTCAAATTAAATCGGTGACGTATCATAGTTATAATACGAATGTTCGATATAATTGAGTCAGTTTTCTATACATAAATTCATTAACTATTAATAAACTTTTTTGAAATTTATGGCTTGGTTACAAGACCTTTAAGCCAAATCTTTATTTCACATTACGTTACAATTAATAATAATTTCTCATCCAGTTTTCAATTCTAAGTCTTCGTATTTTTAATACACTTTTTTATGACGATCTACACAGATCATCCAGAGAAGCTGGCCTTGACTGCTTCACGGGATTGATAGGTGGCATAGCTCTTAGGTCGCTTAACCTGAAACTCTATCGCCAGTAACTCGACAGAAGGGTCCCATATTAATACACGTAATATATTTATTGTACTATATATTTATTATTAGGCTTTGTATAAATGTCCTTTCTATCTTAATTTAATTGTATTTTGTATATTTGTGTAATGATGTGTTATATTACGTTTATAATGTATTTGTATATCATGACGCCAATAAATAAAAAGTGTACCCAAAGTCCTTATTTAAAATAAACACACATACATACACACATAATCCTTGCGCGATACAAGTACTTTATGGGGAAACCCCACCCTCTCGATAGGATTAGGAGCGTTGCTGGAGTTTCTTCGGCCACTTCTTCTCCCAGCGCTAACGCTTCCCGAAGTGGCATATAAGTTAGTTTAGCTTAGATTGTCCCAGTAGATTTCGTTAATAAAATAGCTACCGACCGAGTCGTGGTTCGGCCCTCTCGGGCGCCCTCGGATCGGACTGCTAACGCGTAATAATGGTAACCGTCCAAGCCGAGGTTACCCCTCACCGGGGGGACCCTTGTGTCGAGTTACCACCTAAATAGAGGTTCAGGCTAAGCGACCTAAGAGCTATGCCACCTCTCAAATCCGGTGAAGCAGTAAAGGCCAGCTTCTCTGTGCCAACTGTGTTAGTTCGTCAAAAAAAAAAAAAAAAATACATATACACACGACATATATATAAAAGGTAATCCTGGTTGGCTGTTGAGGGAAGAATAAAGCAGAGGCAGGGCATTTAGATGGACGGACTTTATTGGAGTATTTGCTGGACTGAAACTCCAGGGCTATCCACCTTTCCCATTTTTTTAAATTCTCTTCTTTACTACAATATGTCTCCTTTAGTAGGGACATTCAGCAGTATGTACGGCATTAGGATTTGTTGTC
Source organism: Meandrusa payeni (assembly GCA_029286785.1). Lineage (NCBI taxonomy): Eukaryota > Metazoa > Arthropoda > Insecta > Lepidoptera > Papilionidae > Meandrusa > Meandrusa payeni. Next base: position 2,888,459 of record JAGSMX010000021.1, read on the forward strand.
TTGTTCGGTATGCAACCTGTGTTGCATTCGATTTTATTTTCAGTATATTACGGTTTCAGAAAGTCCTGTGGTATTTTTAGTTTAAGACGTCTAGTTGGTTGTTCCATGTCCATCAATGCCTGTGCTAATACATTGGGGTGGTTTGCTGTACGGTCTTTGTGTGTATATATATATATATATATATATATATATATATACACATCGCACTATCTCCTGTTTAATTGTAGGGATAATGAGGTCCTTGTGTAACAATTCATTTGGGACAAACCAAGGTGCGTTGGTTATCACTCGTAATGTTTTGTTTTGCAACCTTTGCGGTATTTCAATATTGGAGTGGGAAGCCGTTCCGCAGAGTTGGATCCCATATGTCCATATAGGTTTCAATATTGTTTTATAAAGCCTTTCCCAAAATGGAAGAGATGATGGTGATTAAGAGCAGCTCTCTTGGTGGTTGGACGAGGAAACGATAGAGAATAAAATAAATAAATGTATTTTTAGTCGTAAATAGATATACTTGTTGACTTATCGAGGTTTTGTTTTTTTTAATAAAGCGCATCCACAGACTTGTGTCCGTGCTGTTTTCCAATGTACTTTAATTGCTTGATTTGTTTTGTTAATAACAGTGCTACGTCTACAGTTACTACAATTTTTTTGTTTTTATAATGTCTGATTTTTGGAAGTTGGTGTTGGAGAATGTTCTGGTTCACGTCGTAGACGCCCCGTTGTATTGTTATTAGTTTCACCGCGACCGCAGCGTCCCTGTTTCTCATGGCCATTTTTAAGTTGTAGTCTATTATTTTATTTCTTTTATTGCGGCCGTTGCCCTTGTCAACAGTCTTCCTGTGGCGTCGTCACAGACATCTGTGTAATAGACACAGCTGACTGCGTGTCGGGATATCGCCACTACAGCATGTTGGACGCTGTCGTGCAGATGCAGTCTATTCGTCACTGTTCTGATGATCACCACTGATCCGTACGTGAGGCCTTGGACCTCGTGCACGGTAAGGATGCGCGAGCCTGCCCCCGATCCGTATCCTGGTTGGAAAGGATTCCTTTTCCGTCTGGGTGTGTACCAGGTATAAGACTTATCGAGGTTGGACTAATGGAAGTTCTACCGTTTATGTACATTTATTTATCCTTACTTGTGCACTTAGCTTAAGTATTATTTACCGCATTATGTCTGCGGCCTAACGTCGACCGAGCGTCGTGACCGCCGCGAGCCGCTGACGGATCGCCACCTCCACCTCCCCCTCGTCCCGTAACTCGCCCCCCCACCTCAGCTCTGAGAGCCTAGTCGCCTAGAGCCTAACTGGCCGTCTTGATCTAGCCAACGGGGCGTCTCGATTTTGCTTCCTCGTGTATTCTGTTGCCCTGGTATTTCGGATTGGACAAGATGTTCGATTGATGTATTATTACCGCAATATTATTTTCAATTGTAAATGACAAGTATACGAGTTAAAACCAAAGACCGACATCAGATCAAATCAAATACAGATTAAACATAAAACAGAATCAGCCTAATTACAAAACAATAAAGCTAGTTATGGGATTATCTATGGTACTGAAAAATCGAAAAACATTTTCCAAAGACTAGTTTAACTATGGTACTACTTGTCGAGAACGTAAAATTTAAGCTAGTTCGCCTTGCTATCCAGGATTGCATTTCCATTTAACATCAGGTGGGATCGGGGTCAAGCACTTACTTAGAAAGTATAAAATAATTTACTATACATATTTAAAATAACACTAACATAATGGCAAGCAATCCAAAATACCTCAGTGCTTGAAGTCGAAAGTCTTCGACCAGTGTGTGTTACCAGTGATGACATACGGAACTGAAACGTGGTCTCTCACTATGGGCCTCATAAGCAAGCTCAAAGTCGCACAACGAGCTATCGAGAGGGCTATGCTCGGAGTATCTCTACGAGATCAAATCAGGAATTAGGAGATCCGTAGACGAGCGAAGGTAACCGACATAGCTCGCCGGATAAGCAAGTTGAAGTGGCAATAGGCAGGGCACATAGCGCGTAGAACAGATAGTTCTCGATTGGAGACCACGGACCAGCAAGCGCAGTGTGGGACGTCCACCCGCAAGGTGGTCTGACGACCTCATAAAGGTCGCAGAGCGCAGCTGGATGCGGGCCGCTTACAACCGGTCCTTTTGGAAATCGTTGGGGGAGGCCTATGTCCAGCAGTGGATGTCTTACGGCTGAGATGATGATGAATGGCAAGCAAATGGAAATGAGAAATCTACCAGTGCTTATCAGTAATAAGAACTATAGCAGTAAGAATCGCAAATAGAGCTATACACAGGAACAAATTTGCAATCACGGCGCTCCCAACACGCACTGCAGTAGCACTATGTATTGCGAGCCCAAAAAATTAGAATAAAAAAAAATTGTAATTGATAAATACCTGTGTAAGTGTGTGGCGACTTGCATTCGCCAACTACAAAAGAGGATTTTAGACGAAAAATTATTCAAAATTGAATTAGGAATTAGAAAATTTTTATATAAAATATACGTCATAAATTTTCATTATACACACTTTTTGCTTAGACTTTTCCGAATGTAAATATATTTCTAATGTAACAAAATTTATCAAATATAAATTTCAATATCCTCAACATTTCTGTGATATTTTTATTTACCGGCGGCACATTAGAAGGCGAAGAACACGTACAAAAGTAATATTGGGATTGGCATTCCGCCCATTACCCACATTACCCAAAAGTGTAAGAGTAGAAATAGAAATAGAATTAAAAATTGTAAAAGAAGAAATGGTAAATAGAAAGTAAAATAAAGGTAGAATATATATAGAAAAAGCCTGTAAAACATAAAGAATTAGAATAGAGCAATAAGAAGTAGAGTAGAGATAAAAAATGTTAAAGTAAGCCTAAAATTAGAAGATAGAGTAATGTAGAGTAAAAATATAGAGTAAGTAAAAAGTAAATTTAATCGCTTAGCCTTAACCTCTATCGCTAGTAACTCGACACAAGGGTTCCCCAGGTGAGGGTAACCTTGGACGGTTATTATGTTACGCGTAAGCATTCCGATCCGAGAGCGCCCGAGAGAGCCGAACCATGACTTGGTCGGTGGCTATTTCACGAATAATCTAAGGGACATTCAAAAGCTAAACTAACTTTGAGTGCCACTTCGGGAAGCGTTGGCGCTGCGAGAAGTGGCCGAAGAAACTCCAGCAACGCTCCTAACATCTAAGGGGTGGGGCCTGCCCATAAAATAGCGGTAACGCGCAAGGACAAAATCGGTTCACGCTTTTGAAAGTTCTGAGGTGAGTCGAATTGAGTACCTATTTCTTTGAAGTCGGTTAATAGGATGAATTGAGTACATCATTATTTGAAAACGTTTCAAAATGTTTTTATGTCATTGTACGCTTGGATTCATTGTAATGGGACCTTGAACTTTTTAAAACAAAGAGATCGCAAGAAGAATTGTACGCCATAGTGAGGTGGTCTCATTACAGTAGTAACTGCACGTCGTGATGGCTCCAGGGCCTTTTGGCGAAGGGAGCAACAGGCCGTAATGAATAAGAGCTCCAATATACCATATGCGGTTATTTATTTGGTACGGATTTTATAAAATGATGGTCATTAAAATAATCATACTTAAATGCTATTAATAGTCTAAGATGTTTACAAATTTGTAAACATTAATCTGAAAGAAACAAGGATATTTACATTAGGAGTGCACGATATATATCGATATTACATAAAACATAAAATATCGATAAATGGACGCGACATTTCGCTTCAATCCGATGTCATCGGATCATCTAATATCGATATACGAAATAACGTTAGAAATTAAACAAAAATAGCTTTTTTTGTTTTTTGGACGAACTAACGCAGTTGGTCAGAGAAGCTGGCCTTTACTGCTTCACCGGATTGAGAGGTGGCATAGCTCTCAGGTCTCAGCCTGAACCCCTATTAGCTAGTAACTCGACACAAGGGTCCCCCGGCGAGAGGTAACCTCGGCTTGGACGGTTTAATAAAAAAGCATTCTTTCTTTTATTTTTGGTTGTCAACCCTTACTTGCGCTGCCATCACGAAAAGTGTAGTGTACTACACCCTATGTGACTACACTCCTACTCTTCACGATGGCAGGACTCGTATAAATTTTATAATCTATGCATGTAGTCTGTACTGCTAGCAGAATTTAATCAAATCAAAGATTCAATAGTCTGGTATCCGAAGCGAGAAACTCTCAGTTACGCGCCGAGTACTCTATTAGTACAAAACTTTTCTAATATTTAAAATTAAGCGCTTATTAATTGTAAACAAATTTTGATATATGAATAATATCGATATATTTGTACAATATATCGCGTAGTATCGATACAACCTCACGGTATATTATATCGAAAAATCTATCGATATATTTTTGGCGTGAACATCCCTATTTCAAACATTCAACTATGTAAATAACTAAGAACAGCTCTTATATTATGCTATATAACTTTACCGTTACGTAAATTAACTTAGGCCCAAGTAAGCTATAACTTAAAACAATAACAACTCCATTGATATTTTCTATAACAACAAAAGGTGTAATTAAAAAGTATATGAAGAAGCGGGCAATGTACCTAATAATAAAAATAGTCAGTGATCTAATCTCTTCACCGAAGGTTAGCTGGTTGTAGTCTTTCGTGCAGTACATACATAGACATTCATTTATTGGCATCACAATACAAAAACACATCACAGACAGAAAATAACACACATTAAAAAAGAATGAAAAATAGACAAAACACAGTTAAAGTTACACGGACAAATAATACAAAACATACGATGCCAATATGGGACACCGTTCAGCATATGCTGTCACAAGGATGCGACAGCGATTCCTTCCCGAAGTGGCACTCAAAGTTAGTTTAGCTTTTGAATGTCTCTTAGATTATCCGTGAAATAGCAACCGACCGAGTCGTGGTTCGGCCCTCTCGGGCGCCCTCGGATCGGCATGCTTACGCGTAACATAGTAACCGTCCAAGCCGAGGTTACCTCTCACCGGGGGGACCCTTGTGTCGAGTTACTAGCGATAGAGGTTCAGGCTAAGCCACCTAAGAGCTATGCTACCTCTCAATCCGGTGAAGCAGTCAAGGCCAGCTTGTCTGGCCAATCTGTATAGTTCGTCATTAAAAAAAAAACCGACAGCGCTGATTTTCAGCGGTGCCCGGGACTACCTTAAGACGTGCGCGCGCAATACTACTTTTATATGGAATATTATTATACAGACAGTAAGAGTATAATAAATATCATACATAAATAAATACCAGGGTATCATATTTGATCCGTCGTTTTAGTCGAACATTTTTTTTCATTGTTTTTATTTCTATGAAGTAGTTCTTGTGTTCAAATACATATTATGCTCTTTTTTTAATTTGTTTACCAAATAGATTCATTTATATTTTTTTTGACGAACTACACAGATTAGTCAGAGAAACTAGCCTTAACTGTTTCAACAGATTGAGAGGATTTTTGATACAAAATATCGTGAGGTTGTATCGATACTACGCGATATATTGTACAAATATATCGACATTTGTTTATAATTCATTACCACTTAATTTTCAATATTAGAAAAGTTTTGTACTAATACTGATTTCGGCGCGTAACAGAGGTTCTCGCTTCGGATACCAGTCCAGACTATATGCATAGATTATATTATAATCTCATCATCAATATAAATATATATATAATATGTATATAATATCGCGTCCAAATATCGATATGTTATGTAATATCGATATCTATCGTGCACTCCTAGTTAGAAAAGAAGTTTGAATCGAATAACTTCCACAGAGTATTAATTGAAAAGAGTTTATGTTGTCGTAAGATTTTGGAAAATTATTGGCCACTTAGAAATCGATTCAGCGAAAAGACTAGTATCTACGATTTCTTTTATTTCCAAAGTATTTTTTTAGTTATATTACGAAGTTCTGGAGACATTCCCGTCTTTAACATTTGCGTTCACTGTCGTTAATAAGTGTTTATTTCTGCAGTGCATCTGGAATGTTCACCAAGTCACATATTAACGGAAGAGAAAGAAAGCGGCCTCCTTGCTCTGCAGAGGGGCAGTTCCAACGCCATCATGAGAACTGTTGCAGAGCGGTATGACTTACGGCTTTTAAAGCACCTCATTGGCTTGTCTCAGACGGACAATACATTAGTTTTTAAGATATAGTGTTAATTTAAGTGTACTAGTATACCTAGCTCGCTTCACCGGTCTAGATTTTACTTTATTTTATTTAAACAATAAACTTACATCATTAAGTATTTAATTTAACTCTCACAATATATTAAATTTTTAACCTCTCTCCGTATTCATTCTCTTCTATTCTCTTCTATAGCGGATGAAGATCATTACATACACCCATGTACATATCAGAAAATTCAATATGATTCATAATGATATAAATATACACAACGCATGTCTCAATACAAATTTGAGTTATAAAACAATAGAATATCATAGCTGTATTTGACAGTTCAAAAAGAGAAGTGCTCCGATCATCACCAAACTATACAGGATTACTCGCCAGGTCAATCTGAAGATACCCTGAAAGTTTCATTGGAATCGGTCCAGCCGTTTCGGAGCTTATATAAAACATACCCACACACTCTCTTTTATATATATATATATAGATATACTAACATTGTTGTTAACATTAGATTTAACTTATGTAAAGTCGGTTAAAACGAAGGCACGCGTTCCGTTTCTAATTGTAACATATTCGCGCCGATCAATCGTTCATGTTAAGAGTTGGCTCTTTTGTTCGTTAGACGCCGGGTCGCCGGGGTGCAGACGCCTCGGGGTATTTACCCAAGCCGAGTGTAGGCATATTGGTACAAGACAATCCGCGGGCCCCCTTTAATAACTCCCTAACAATGAATCCGATGCAAATAACGACCGCCGCGTTTTTAATCTCAGTGTTATTATTACATTTGATACTAAAACTAACATTCTATAGATATTTAGATAATTATAACTTTACAAGCCTACCCAGCCCGCTTCACCGGTCTAGATTTTGTTTTACTTTATTTAAACAATAAACTTACATCATTAAATATCATAATCAAAATATATAACTTAAAAAAAAGTTATATTTACAAAAACGTTTTTTTTTGTTAACGGCGAGGAAATCTTCAAAAAGATACCACGCCTTCTGGGGGGGAAGGCGGCGGTTATTTGTGGTTTTTACCCACTAAAACCTCCCCGATGACCTTTTCCTCGGTGCATGACTTCCCCTTGGCGAGGGGGAAGGCGGCGGTTATTTTACCCACTAAAACCTCCCCGATGGCCCTTTCCTCGATGCATGACGAGGGGCTCCGGGATCTCCAGTGGAACGCACCGGAGCCCCTCTGCACTTTGCTCAACCCCTGTCTCCTTGCGTTCCCTGTTCCTCCCCTGTGTCCTCGCGGTGCAAGGCGACACGGGTAGGCCGATCTCGCCTTCTTCCCGGGTCCACCTTAGCGGAAGACAAAGGCCCCCACCCTTGTCGCCCAGTAAACCCGAGAGTCCAGAACTACAGGGCTGGACAAAAGCTATAACTGTGCCAAACCGTCGTCCCCAGGAAGCTGGTAGCATTTCTACGTTGTATGGCAATGCTTAGCCTCTGTGTAAGGTATAAGCTAGCCTTCTGGTCACCAGATGTGTCGACCAACTTCTTAGCTGTCACATTAAAAAGGTGGTGTGCACTAGGACCCCACGGACCCAAAGTTTCTACCCCAAACGGCTCAAATATGAAACCTCTATCGAGTTTAATATATTTGCGCCGCTTGAGGTTTTCTGCAGTAAATATTTAATTTAACTCTCACAATATATTAAATTATTAATTTCTCACCGTATCATCATCATTCTCTTCTCGAGTGGGTGAAGATCATTACCTATTATCATTACCATGTAAACGGATACATTCGCGGTGCCTTGAATACTACAAACTCCTTAATTATTATCTTTAATATACTTCATCATATAGTTGAGTATATACTGAATCAGTTCCGTGAAATAGCAACCGACCGAGTCGTGGTTCATTCTCTCGGGCGCCCTCGATCGGCATGCTTACGCGTAACATAGTAACCGTCCAAGCCGAGGTTACCCCTCACCGGGGGGACCCTTGTGTCGAGTTACTAGTAATAGAGGTTCAGGCTAAGCGACCTAAGAGCTGTGCCACCTCTCAATCCGGTGAAGCAGTCAAGGCCAATCTGTGTAGTTCGTCATAAACAAAAACACACAACCACGAACCTATACTATTTAACTATTGGTTTAATATATAACAAACGACAATCACAGATAAGTAATATTAAAGGTAGGGTGGTACAGACATGTTTTAAAAAGGATTTCTTTACAGCCAGAAATAATGCGTAAATGAAAATAAATCCGAGATGTGTGAATTCACAATCCCCATTCGCAAATTCGATGTGCCCCGTAGGCAGTGCCCCCCGAGGATATTTACTCTGTTCAGGCCGAGGTGGAGCTAGCTGAACCCGGATTATACCCATCTTTCATTACCTAATGGCTTATTGTTTGGGGTGGATGTTTGAAATACGTTGAATGCACGTATGCGGAGATACACGTCTCTATCTATATTATCGTCAAATTAAAAAGCTGGGTAATCATTTTGAAATAAGATAAAAATAAATAAGATCTCACGTCCTATTCAACCAACTTTAAAAAAGGAGATTCTCATAACTTTCGACTAATCGATTTAAATGATTTTTTTCATTCGAAATGATGTAACTTCAAGGGTAGTTTGATGGTGGTTCTGATTAATTTTATTTCGTAATATTCTTACGATAATTCGGAAATACAAAGAGTAATAACATTTGATCTCTCCACTCAAGAACTCGTCACATTTTCTGCGTGAGTGGCGAGCTCCCGTTCCTGCCCGCCCAACCAAAGAGCGCTTGTGTTACAGTCATACTCCGGAAGTAATCTTTTTTTAAACAACACTAGAGACATATTTGACTTGGAATATTGTTCTATTTTAAAAAATATAGACATAATGTATTTATAGTTATATTTTATTAAGTCATCGTTATTAATTTAAAAAAATTGTAACATGTACATGTTCCTTACAAAAATTAAAAAAAAAATACAGTTTTACTCTACAATTAGTTTGAAATATTTGCCACATATACCAAAATTTCAAAATGGCGCAATACAAGCATTTTTTTTTCTCCCGGAGCGGGATATTTTTTCTTTGAAAGGTTATCTGTTCTATAGCTGATTTTGTCTATGGGATCCTAAAAAATTTTAGCAACCAGTACCTAAATGAATCGATAAATCGAATCGCGTTTTAATAAAGTGGCTACATCTCAATCTACCAACATAAAAACAAGACATCAGCGCTCACGCAGCGCTGCCAACATAGCGCAACAAGGTTGTTAAGCGACGCACTGCGGGCGGCGGCGCCCAGCGGAGTCTCGGTCAGTGCTACCGCGCGCTTTTTCATTCGATTTTGACACATCGATGCGATTATAATTTACAAATTGTTTTTTAGGTTATACTTATGTTGCCGATTCAATTAATGAATATTAACTAATTAATCAATTTAAAGTCTTCCAATAATATGTTTATCACTTTTCCATCGACATTTAATTAAATAAACGGGCGAATTAATAAAGAATTACGCCCTTAGATTATTCGTGACACAGGAACCGACTTTACGCGTAACATAGTAACCGTCCAAGCCGAGGTACCCGAGGTGCGGGGTGACTCTTGTGTCGAGTTACTAGCGATAGAGGTTCAGGCTGAGCGACCTAAGAGCTATGCCACCTCTCAATCCGGTAAAGCAGTCAAGGCCAACTTCTCTGGCCAATCTGTGTAGTTAGTCAAAAAAAAATCGAGCTGTCAATCGAGCCTATGTTTCCAAGCCAAGTAGCGGTTGTCATTGTACAGTTCCCGGCTGTGACGGTACAAAACAACTGCGCCCTCCCCCCTTGCGTCAATTAAAAATGTCTTGAATAAGTAATTGGGAATGAGTTTATGCAACACGTGTTAAGTTTTTTTTTCCGACATCAATAAATGGAGGAGGAAGTTGATGATATCGTATGAATCGATTTACTGCTATCACGATTAACGAAATTATTTTTTTTATTTTATTCATTTAAGGTTTTCCAACATGAAGTACAATTATACTATGCTAATATAAAATATCCACAATTACCTTGTAATTGTCTTACTAATTATAGGAAAACACAGCATTCGCAAATACATACAACGTAAACAACACTATTTAATTAATTTCTAAAATGAAAAATTAACTAACAAAAGAAATAAATAGTTTTTGTTTTTGTTTTAAAAAGTCCAAAAAGTAGAAAAAAAATAAAAGGTTAAATTTTAAGGCCAAGGTTAGTTATATATTTATATTATTTTGGTGGAGCAAATATTTTTTAATCCTATTTACAGACGTTACCGCTAAATCAATGTCACTGTAATCTCTATCTATCTATAAGCAGAGTACATTCGGTACAAATGACAGTGTGTCTTCAGGTTCGTTCTATGTTTAGGTTTTAGGAAGAGCTTAATATTTTTAAGTCTTTGTCGTCTATTGGAAACGTTAAACTGTACTTTAGACAACAGATCAGGGCAGTCTAGTGTACCTGATATTAGTTTTTTTTAAAAACAAAACATCCATCATCGTCCTACGAGTTTCAAGCGAGGTGATTTTAAAATAGTTAAAACGTTCGGAATAAGACTTCAGTTTTTTGGCCATATTACAACTGTAAGGTGGCACGAATCTTTATGCAACTTTTCAATTCTTTTAATTCGAGTTACAAGAATCAATGTATTGAGCATTCAAGTAAATTATGAGAAATGAATAAGGTGAACATTTTTATTACCTTTCGGCGCATATTCCTATCTTAAAGCCTTCAAATAAAAAAGGAGCATTAAAATCTGTTCACCCATTAAGAACAAATATAAAAAAACCCAGAACCTTTTTTAAAGATGGTTGAAAAGAGAGCGTCCGCGCGCTATAGCCGTTTAATATTTGATTCAATATGTCGGTTTTCGTTTTTACTCGTTTAGAGCAGTTTTTTATTTATTTTACTTATTGAAATTATTGTAAAATAAAATTTTGTACATTTGTAAAAAATAATTCTGATACGTTGTGATTAATGCATAGTGCTATCCAATTTTTCTGCGTGCTTAATCACACCGACCAACCCCAGTGTTTCTATGGTGGTTGCGTCACCCTACACTTTTGAAAAAGTTATTCAAAATTGAAAAGATAATATTTCGAATACCAAGTATTTAAAAGCAAATTGAATACAAACCAATTGAAATGATTATGTCACAATTAATTGAAGAAATTTATTGAAACAAACACCTCCTTCGCACGCTTGACTTGGCGTGTAAGCTGGTGAATCCGACACGAGAATTTCTTATCCACGAAATAGCAACCGACCGCCAACCAACCCAGGCCGTGCTTCAGTATTCTCAGGCGCCAACGCTTCCGGAAGTGGCAAAGTTAGTTTATTTTTGAAAGTCCCTTAGATTATCCTTGTAATAGCCACCGACTGAGTCGTGGTTCGTCCCCTCTCGGGCGCCCTTGTTTTCATGTTTTCCACATTATAATCAAGTCTGGAACAACTGGATTGGCAGATTACCAAAACGTGTGAAAATCGACAACTATGACGTCACTATTCGTTTTGAAATGGTTGTAATAGACTTGGGACGTTGGATTATTGCCTCTTTTGTGATATGTGTTTATTTTTTTTTACTGTCACGCAATAATTGATGTGAATTTGTAATTTGTAACAATCAATTGGGCTCCCCGGTGGCCCTTCCTCGGTGCATGGTGAGGGGCTCCGGGATCTCCAGTGGAACGCACCGGCCCACCTTGGCGGACGACAAAGGCCCCACCCTTGTCGCCCAGTGAACCCGAGGCCCCTTTTAGTCGCCTTCTACAACAGGCAGGGGATACCGTAGTCTTATTCTTGAGAGCCCAGAACTACAGGGCTGAGAAATATTGACCCTACGCCAAACCGATACACAAAAGATAGACGCACTGGAGATGTGGTGTTGGAGAAAGATGTTCGGGATTTCGTGGACCGAATTCCGAACAAATGCCTCCATCCTTGAAGAGCTAGGTATCAATGAGCGTGTCATCTACTCAAGTGCGCAGGCGAATACTTAAGTTGTTTGGGTATGTTAGTCGACGTGGAAACGATTCTTTAGAGCATCTTGTACAGGGCATAGTGGAAGGAAGTAGGCCACGAGGTAGATCGCCAATGCGTTAGATCATTTCCGGGTATGGTAGGTGGTCCCCTCCACGAATGTGCCCGATTGACGGCACCAGCAGGTGGTGACACATCGTGTTGCCGGTACTATCTGCTGCCCAATCGAACGGATCATGATGGGTACGACCACTCTGACAAGAGTGAGACGACCAAGAAGAAGAACAATCAATAATGTCAGGCTGGATACAAAAGCCTAAGAAGATTTTGTTCGAAAGAAAAAAACTATTTTCCCACCAACATAAAAGTCAACTAATTATTTGACATATGTGAAGCGCTTATACAGAACGAGTAGGTAATGCGCTCCAACGCTAAGAAGTTTAAGTAGTTTTACAAATGAACTTCTTATTGCAAGTTTAATGCGAGGATAATGAGCAGACACGAGTGCAGTTCTGAAATCTCCGCCGCTCTCGCTTGGAGATTGCTCGCGCGATCGCCTCGGGCCGACAGCCATCTGTTACGGTTTCAAGAAGTTCCACTAGATAACCAGTGACGGCTATCGTTTATCGATAAAATAAAAAAAAATTATATTATAAAAGTCATTTTTATTTTAAAATTTATTTTAATTTTACTTTTTGTGTGTTTTTTTTAGTTATAATTTAATATTGTCACTCGCCATTCATGGACCGACGATCTTGTTAGGATAGCCGGAAGTAGCTGGATGCGGAAAGCTGAGCAAGAAGGCCTATTTCCGGCAGTGGATAGATACAGGTTGATGATGATGATGAAGATGACTCGCCATTCATACGTTGCATGCAGTCTTCACCTATAACTACGATGGCATTTACCATGTAACTTTTCCACTGTTATGTTAATAATTTTCATTTTTGGTGTTCAATAATTAAGTAAATAAGTAGTATAAAATAATATATATAATAACACTATGTCAATTTCATTATTGGGCTCAGGTCTTCTTTGTAAAGAGAGACTTAAGGCATAGTCCGCCGTCGCCCCATTGCGGATTATGGACCTTCACATTTCTTAGATCATTAAATAAGTCCTGCAGATTGTTTTACTTCGTATCGCAGTAGTAAAAATTTACATAAAAAAGATTCTTATTACAAAGAAAGCATCAACATTTACGAAGAATTTTTCTCTCGTCTTCAGATCCTCGCTTTTCGCTCTAATATCGATTCTATTTTTATGACGAACTACACAGAGAAGCTGACTTGTACTGTTTCGCCGGATTGAGAGGTGGCATAGCTCATAGGACGCTTAGCCTGAACCTCTATCGCTAGTAACTCAACACAAGGGTAACCACGGCTTGGACGGTTACTATTTTACGCGTAAGCATTCGAGATCCTTAGAGATCCGAAGCACGACTCATTTCCTATTTCATGTATAAAAATATTCGATTGACTTGAAGTTATTAGTTAGTTATAACGTATCTGGTGACCAGAGCTGGCTTATACCTTGCACAGAGGCTAAGCATTGCCATACAACGTGCCAGCCAACAGCCTTCTGCCAAGCGATGATGGTTTGGCACAGTTATGTTTTTTGTAAATACTTTGTAAAATATCTATTATATTGTAAATATTTTTTTTTTAGTTAGTATTATATATTAATCTATTAGTTTGAAGATAATTAAAATTAATATATTATTAAAATGGTTTTAACAAAAAAAAACTTAAAGTTGTTAAAAGAATTTGTCAGTTTAAAAGGTACTGAAAAATATAGATTATGTTACTATCCGATAACTCGTTAATCGATAAAATTATTTTAATCAGAACATCACTATTCTTGTCGAAATATGTGAATTATTAAATAGGCAGTTTTTTAGCCAACACTTGCGCTCAGAGTGTTGCGACAGATGGCGCTGTTTACAGAAAATTAACCGTCAAATGGTTTGTTATAGATCCGGTGGGATGCATTATGTACAGCTAATAAAACAGTCTTTACAGACGACAGTCTGACAAACAACGAGGGATGCATTGTGATAAAGACATATATGAAACTTGTAACTGTTAAGGGGTGGAGTTAATTGTGTTCTATAAATATTTTTTTTTAATGACGAACTACACAGATTGGCCAGAGAAGCTGGCCTTGACTTCTTCACCGGATTAAGAGCTCTAGCTCTTAGGTCGCTTAGCATGAACCTCTATCGCTAGTAACTCGACACAAGGGTTCCCCAGGTGAGGGGTAACCTTGGACGGTTATTATGTTACGCGTAAGCATTCCGATCCGAGAGCGCCCGAGAGAGCCGAACCATGACTCGGTCGGTTGCTATTTCACGAATAATCTAAGGGACATTCAAAAGCTAAACTAACTTTGAGTGCCACTTCGGGAAGCGTTGGCGCTGGGAGAAGAAGTGGCTGAAGAAACTCCAGACACGTTCCTTACATCTAAGGGGTGAGGCCTAACGAGCAAATACTTGCAATTTAACATTTATGTTATTTTATCATGGAGCTTTCTAATAAAAATAGATTCGTTAAAATCGGTCCACCCAGTCGAAAGTTATGAGGAATGAACAAACGTACAAAAATAATAAACATACATTGAAGCGTCAATAGCCTAATGGTTCAGGGTACGGCCTGCGAATCGTAAGGTCGTGGGTTCGAATCCACCATTCGGCTATTGCCGTGAACCATGTCCTAGCACAAGCTTAAGCTTAGTTGGAATGGTTAACAAGATTGTTAGTAATATTTCTGAAATAAATAAAAGAAATATTGTTTTCTTTTTAAAGAAAAAATACAGAAAACCTACTTTTTTGAAGTCGGTTGAAAAGAGAGCGATTACGCGTAGTAGCGTTTAATGTAAAGTCCGTTTGATTTGATTTGAAGTCGGATTAGGTACTTACTCCACTAAATTTTCACTCAGCATCAAGTGGACTTTTGTTCATGCAGTCAGTTAGAATTTATAACCAGAGAAACTGAATATTTGCCAGCACATGTATCGTCGCATGATAACGTAAAACGCACGCCACCAACACATGCTGCGTTCTGTGTTGCCATATTTGCGTTAAAATCTCCCACATCTTAGGGAGAAATTTTAATGAACGACGATTTAATGGCAATAATAAAAATCTTTATTTAAAACAATAAAAAAGTTTCTTAAAATACAGTTTCAAAAAATAGCAACATTAGTAAAAAAATATTGTGTCAACGCTATTAACGCCTACCATCCAACCAAATTAGGGGTTAGGGTTGTAATTTAATCCTTAAATATTTTTTTTCTTGAAATAAAAATGTTTTGAAAGTGTTATATATTTTTAATTTTGTATTTGTAAGTTGTAACGATTTTAGATTTTACTGTATATAATATTTGATACGAGGATTCCCGTTCCCGTTCATGTATGCCGACTTCAAAATAGGAAAGGGTTCTCAATTCGTCTGATGTTTCTTATATTTATACCTGTTACCTCATAACCATTGTTACATCATTGTTAATACCATCTCACTGCACATTGATGAATTTTGTGTGAAGTCTGTGTTTATCAAAACTGCCGACAAATGTGTGGAAGGTGTTTGACTCTATTATATTTAAATATTATCGTCAATACACAAAGCAGCTTTTTATTTGTTTTAATTTTAATAATATATATTTAACTAAGTTTTTATAACATCATATTGCTATTATCTGTAACGGTGTTATAATTTTTGTTGATTTAAATAAATAAATAAATAACTTTAGACCATCTGAACCGATTTTGATGATTCTTTTTTTTTACTTAAAACTGGTATTCCCAATTTAATAACCTTGTAATCTTTTTTTGACGAACTACACAGATTGGCCAGAGAAACTGGCCTTGACTGCTTTACTGGATTGAGAGGTAGCATAGCTCTTAGGTCGCTTAGCCTGAACCTCTTTCGCTTTCATGACTTGGTCGGTTGCTATTTCACGGATAATCTAAGGGAAGGAAAACTAAACTAACTTTAAGTGCCACTTCAGGCCAAATGATTCTTAAATTTCCATCATCGATGTGCGTCACAAATAGACGAATAACTCAATATCATGCGAACCGTGTTAGATCTCTACAAATCCACAAAGCGTCCATTCGCGACCGTCGGAGGTTGCGAATAATCCTTGCGCGTTACCGCTATTTTATGGGCAGGCCCCACCCCTTAGATGTTAGGAGCGTTGCTGGAGTTTCTTCGGCCACTTCTTCTCCCAGCGCCAACGCTTCCCGAAGTGGCACTCAAAGTTAGTTTAGCTTTTGAATGTCCCTTGGATTATCCGTGAAATAGCGACCGACCGAGTCGTGGTTCGGCCCTCTCATGCACCCTTGTATCGGTATGCTTACGCGTAACATAGTAACCGTCCAAGCCGAGGTTAACCCTCACCTGGGGGACCCTTGTGTCGAGTTACTAGCAATAGAGGTTCAGGCTAAGCGACCTAAGAGCTGTGCCACCTCTCAATCCGGTGAAGCAGTCAAGGCCAGCCTCTCTGGCCAATCTGTGTAGTTCGTCATAAAAAAAAGCGAACCTATTTCGATGATTCATTGTTTATTGGAAAGGATGTACTTGAAGACTTTGGTTTTACTCGTAAATATATTAGTTTTCCTATATAATAAATTGATTTTTGTACGGAACCTTAAAAGCTCTCAAAAGCACGCATGTTCCATGTTAAAGCTTGTTTACAAAAGCGCTGGGTCGTCGGCTAGACGCTGTATCGTGTTCTCAGCGAATAAATCAAGCGCTGAACTCGCAGCGTGCGCTGACGATGCCACAAAATGCCACTACTTTATATTACCCATTTTATAATGGACCTCTAAGTCTTCGATGAGTGGCAATAATACTAAGTCCTAGGTTCGACTTATTTATTATATTTAATTATATATACAAAAACCAACATCAAATCGAATCAAAGAATAAACACTTAAGCGCGGACGCCGTCTTTGTATTTCCTAATTTTCGTATACGTAATAGAATTAATCTTTTTTTTTGTTAACGGGGAGGAAATCTTCAAAAAGATACCCCGCCTTATGTGGGGTTTTTACCCACTAAAACCTCCCCGGTGGCCCTTTCATCGGTGCATGACGAGGGGCTCCGGGATCTCCAGTAGAACACACAGGATCCCCTCTGCACTGTGCTCAAGGAGAGCACGTCCGGGGAGGTAACTCCTCCCCTGTGCCCTCGCAGTGCAAGGCTACACGGGCCAACCGATGTCGCCTTCTTCCGGGTCCACCTTACCGGACGACAAAGGCCCCTTGTCGCCCAGTGACCCGAGGCCCCTTTAGTCGCCTTGTACGACAGGCAGTGGATACCGTAGTCTTATTCTTGAGAGCCCAGAACTACAGGGTACATACTACTGAATAGAATTAATCTTAATTTATCCAAACTCTTCGACCACTGCTTCTCGCAGGCCCAACGCTTCCCGAAGCGGCACTCAAAGTTAGTTTAGCTTTTCAATGTCCCTCAGATTATCCGCGAAATAGCTATCGACCGAGTCGAGGTTCGGTCCTCTCGGGCGCCCTCGGATCGAAATTCTTACGCGTAACATAGTAACCGTCAAGCCGAGGTTACCCCTCACCGGGGGACCCTCGTGTCGAGTTACTAGCGATATAGGTTCAGGGTAAGCGACCTAAGAGCTATGCCACCTCTCAATCCGGTGAAGCAGTCAAGGCCAGCTTCTCTGGCCAATCTGTGTAGTTCGTCAAAACAAAAAAACGATATTAGATGATTCGATAATATCGGATTGAAGCGATATATCGCGTCCATATATCGATATTTTATGTAGTATTGATATCTATCGTGCACTCCTATTTTGGGGTCGATTTTTGTTTTTAATCGTATTTATACTTGTGGAATTTGTCATAGATGTATATTTCATTGTTGCTCGGGGCGCCACAGCTTTATAATCTTTTGTAATTTGTGTACAAGCGTACATCCAACCTGTCACCACTGAGGCAGGGTCATAATCCCACAAAGTGACGTCACCCGCAGCCCGCGTTTGATCTCCACAAAGCTGTGCCGGGGCATGTCATACGCCGAAACGATTAAGGGTCCCAGGAATGAAAATTTAAATTAATTAAAAGTACACTACATTCTCTTAATGGAATTGTTTTCAAGCTTTAAATATCTCTATCAAGTTACTGTTTTCTACCAATTAGTATTTTAAACTGACTTTTTTAACAATTTTTTTTGTATTTATTACCTCATAACTTTCGACTGGGTGCACCGATATGGACGATTCTTTTCTTATTTGAATGACCAGCATTTGAAACTTCTGCTTCCCCTGTGATTCCATTTATATTTGATCCAATTCTGACACTGAGATTCATGAAAAATTATGTCTTAAATGCCCTGCCGTTCCAATGCTGCTGTGCGTGGTCCTCTCCGACGTGTGGTGGATATTTACAATAAGTACTTCGCAGATGTCGATTTGTTTTATATTGCCTACTACTAAATTTAGAAAATATATTAAACAAAGCTTATTTAGTTAGTTTGTAAGTATTTATTTATATATTAAAGTGTTGCACGTTAAAATAATATTGATTATAATTTGCGTATAATATTGTTGGTAGTACTGTTAATTATCCGTGAAATAGCTACCGACCGAGTCGTGGTTCGGCCCTCTCGGGCGCCCTCGGATCGGAATGCTTACGCGTAACATAGTAACCGTCAAGCCGAGGTTACCCCTCATCGGGGATCTTTATGTCGAGTTACTAGCGATTGAGGTTCAGGCTAAGCGACCTAAGAGCTCTGCCACCTCTCAATCTGGTGAAGCAGTCAAGGCCAGCTTCTCTGGTCAATCTGTGTAGTTCGTCAAAAAAAAAATGTTAAATATTTTATTTTTATTATGTCTTTTATAATTTCATTTGTGCTATTGTTTATTGTCCCAAATGAAGAGGAAACAAAAATTGCATCAAGTATGTACGTCGCAAATGGACGAAGAACTCAATATGACACCAACGGAGTTTGATGACAATCTTTTTATTGGAAAGGATGTATTCCAAGAGTAGTTTGATAAAAGTTTGGTCCTGATTGAGTTTGATTTCGGAATATTCCTACGATAATTCTGAAATACAAAAAGGGCGTCTGCCTGTAATAGTGTTTAACATTTGATTTCGATTTGAAGTAGGGTTTTGTTTTTATTCGTAAATAAACTTGTAATAAGTAATAAAAACTTTTTGGTTGTAAATATACTAGTTTTGTTTGTGTACTCAAGTACCTTTTGTCTTGCTTTTATGTAGGTACCACATTTACTTTTTTAGCATATATTAAGCATCGAAGCTTAGAGTCCGACCTCTTAATACCTGTATGGAAGAATAATTGTTGATGTATTGGTAGGATAATGATAACAAGAATAAATGTGGAAGAAGGAAGAGAATGAAACGCCAGAACTTCGTATTATAAAGTATTACGTAATTAACATTTTATTTCAATCCGATTCGATTTGAAGTCTGGGTTATTGTTTGTAGTCGTGAATATATTGGCTCCGAAAAAATAAATTTTTCGGAGCCTTTTGCCCTTTGGGCATGTCAGCCCAGTCATACCCGTTTTTTTGTTGACGGGGAGGAAATCTTCAGAAAGATACCCCGCTTTCTGGAGGGAAGGCGCCGGTTATGTGGGGTAATTACCCACTAAAACATCCGCAGTGGCCATTTCCTCGGTGAACGACGAGGGGCTCCGGTATCTCAACGTGGAACGCACCGGAGCCCCTCTGCACTGTGCTCAAGGAGAGCACGTTCCGGGGTGGAGGTTACTCCCTCCCCCCTGTGCCCTCGCATCGCAAGGCGACACGGGCCAGCCGATGTCGCCTTCTTCCCGGGTCCACTTTGGTGGACGACGCAGGAGCGAGAAAGTTATCAATGTTGTATGACCATAGCCACCAGCTTTCTCGCTCCCTCTGAGGTCGGGTCAGACAGCAGCGTTAAGAAAGCACCCACACGTTGCTCCCTCAGTATTATACTATCTATTAACGACTTTCTTTCCGCTTCATGTTTAGCACATTTTTCCATCACTTGGTGCACATCATCCACCACATGCCAAATCTCGCAGTACGGCGAGTCAGCCTTCCGCATCCGATGTGGAAGTAAATTTGCAGGGACATGTCCCGACCTCAATCTGTGCACCTGTGAATAAGGTTTTTTTGATTATGCTATGTGTCTTCCCAGCGTGTTTGTCTGTGGGGTATTTTTACTTTACATTAATTATTTACTTATGATCTACCTACTTTATATAAGACTAATTTCTAAGACTAATTTCTAATTTCCTTATTTCTACTTTTTACATTTCCTTAGTTTCTAATATTTCTACTTTTTATTTCTATATTTATTTTCCTTAATTATCTATTTATTTTTGTCTTTTTTGTATTTATAATTTTTTGTTTCCTTTTTCTTATTTTTATCTATTTATTTATTTTATTTCTATTAATTACTTTTGTTACAATTTCTTTACAAAATCTTATAAATATTTCTCTTGTTTCCTTATTCCTAATTAATTTACTAATATTATCTAAATTTATCCTTTCATTCATCACGCTTTCATACTCATATCTTTTAACATTAAACTCCGGGCATTCTATCAAAACGTGTAGCACCGACTCGTGCACATCCGGATCGCAGATGCACGAAGGGCTCTCCTTACACCGAAACTTTATTCGGAGAACCCTCCGTGCCCCGTCAGAATTTGCACTAAAGTCGGGTCTATATCCATTATTCTAATGACGGGGTATGCGGACACAATGTCAGGGAAGAACACCTTCGTTGTGCCCGCAGTTTCCCCGCCTTTGTAGCGCCTGTTCCACATGTCAAGCGAGTCCAATCGGATTCTGTGAATATGTTGGAATCTTTGTTAGCGGGGCTAGGAAGCGATTCAATAATGTATCAAGTTATAAAACCACTTAAGCATGCACTAAACAGTTAGGTTCACGTCGAGAAGCGTGTGTTTGCGTTGCTTGCGTGCGTTAAGATGGCCAATAACGGTGTAAATTGATTTGTGCGCCGAGAGGTTATAACTTTCGCGCCATGCGGTGCGGTTGCGCGCGAACCCACGCTGCGCCACGGTCCGTTTAAAAAGAATACGCTACCACAGATAAGATATAACTTTAATTAAGTGACTTTTCATATAATAATAATAATAAGACAGATTACAACACATATACAAATTAACACAACAAGTTAAGCGCGCAGTTAAAAATGAAAAAATAAATATATATATATATATATATCACTAAAGACCCAAAAGGCATAGCCTTGTGTATCGGAATACACAAGGCTATGCGTTGCAACGCCAAACCGACCGGGTTCACTAATCAGCATATTGCTGATTATCCGAGGAGGGTAAATCAGCGCTGGTATTCTGCAGAAACCCATTTTAAGAAACAA
Source organism: Meandrusa payeni (assembly GCA_029286785.1). Lineage (NCBI taxonomy): Eukaryota > Metazoa > Arthropoda > Insecta > Lepidoptera > Papilionidae > Meandrusa > Meandrusa payeni. The sequence continues at coordinate 2,909,986 of JAGSMX010000021.1, forward strand.
TGTCAGTAGCAGAATGTTAACAAAGTACGAATAACGTAAAAGCAAGTAAAACACACACACATATTCAGTTATTATTCATTTTTTAAAAGTCACCTGTGGCAAATACTTTGTTGGTATTATAAACATAATCTATAACATCTTTCGTTGTCATTTTCAACCGGCCGCGACTCATGGGGGAGATCATTACATTTTACCATTTTCATCTTAGACGTAAGAAATAAGTGTGTGTGTTTTAAAAAAGACTTGGCTTCAAGGTTTTGTTACCAAGCCATAAAATATTTATCAATCAATCAATCATTTTCAACCGACTTCAAAACCTCCCAGGTTTTGAATTCCTCTGTTACCTCATAACTTTGGACTGGATGAACCCATTCTTACCCGTTTTTATCCATTAAAACGTCCCCAGTGGCTCTTCCTTAGTGCATGGTGCTCCGGGATCTCCAGTGGAACGCACCGGAGCCCATCTACACTGTGCTCCCGGAGAGCAAGACGACACGAGCCAGCCGATGTCGCCTTCTTCCCGGGTCCATTTTAGCGGACGACAGAGGCCCCTGTGAACCCACCTCTAGTGAACCCAATGCACCTTTTAGTCGTACTACGTTAGGCAGCGGAAACCGTAGTCTTATTCTAAGAGCCCAGAACTACAGGGCTGATATAACTACTACCTATTGCTTTATTAATAATAATATATTACTTTATTACAAGTACCTTATCATTACAAATGATTGGCGACATATTAAAAAAGGGGGCAGGCAAGGACCACCCTTAACCGACTATTATCCAAGCATCATGAAAAAATGGAAAGAAGTATGTGCGGATCGTACTCAGTGGAAGTCCTTGATCTCTGCTTACCCCTACAGTCGACGGGCGTGTTTGTATTTACTTTTTTTATAAAACTAGGGGTAAATGAAGACACCAAACCTCTACTTGCAATTGTATTAAAATGAACGTTCAATGAAATCACAATTGTGCATTTTTTCTACATTTAGCAACAATTTCTTTTTTTTTAAATGTTTTATTTTAATAAAAAAGAAATCATCATTTTAGAAAGCATAACGTTTTCTGCACGCTTTTGTCCTCTTCGTGAAAAAATAAATAAAAAAAAAACTTCTTTGAAATTGTGATACGAACTTTTTTTCTAAATCGACGCAAGTACCAGGGCGTCAGAAGCTGAAAAGCGGTCGCTTCTCGGTGCGAACAATATGCGCTGACTGAGTAGAAAGAAGCGCTAATGACCTCTGAATTATTTAACACACGCCCTCTATCTATGCGCGCCTGGTGGAATGGAAAGGCTTTACACAGGCTGTCGCTAAGTGCCCCTCGGCTTTACATGTGTTCCCCTTTTATTTAAAAGCACAAATCATTTCTCATACATACTGTAGATTTTTATTTTAAAAAAACAAGTATATTTACGAACAAAACAAATACCGACTGTTATATTCCCATTCGCGACCGTCGGAGGTTGCGAATAATCCTTGCGCGTTACCGCTATTTTATGGGCCGGCCCCACCCCTTAGATATTAGGAGCGTTGCTGGAGTTTCTTCGGCCACTTCTCCCAGCGCCAACGCTTCCCGAAGTGGCACTCAAAGTTAGTTTAGCTTTTGAATGTCTCTTAGATTATCCGTGAAATAGCAACCGACCTAGTCGTGGTTCTGCCCTCTCGGGCGCCCTCGGATCGGCATGCTTACGCGTAACATAGTAACCGTCCAAGCCGAGGTTACCCCTCACCGGGGAGACCCCTGTGTCGAGTTACTAGCAATAGAGGTTCAGGCTAAGCGACCTAAGAGCTATGCCACCTCTCAATCAGCTTCTCTGGCCAATCTGTGTAGTTCGTTATTAAAAAAAAGAAAAAAAAGACTGTTACATGACATCTCAAGGGCTGTAGGCAGCGTTTTTGTTAAAAACTCCTAGACGGCTTATATTCTTTCGAAATATCGTTATACTTTAGCTAATGTATAGGAAAACTTAATAAATTCTATATTGAAATCTTCCTCGGGAACAGCTTTATCCATTGGTGAGCACAGCATGAAAATCAGTGTAGCAGTTTTTGAGCTTATCGCGAACAGACAGACAGACAGATAGCGGGAAGCGTCTCTGTTTTATACAATGTGAGGATAATTTTCGAAGAAAATAGAAATCTCCTTTATCTTATCCTACATATTTTTTTATAAGAAAGCTAGTAATATTTCTTATTTTTTTTCAGTAATATTACTAACAATCTTGTTAACCATTCCAACTAAGCTTAAGCTTGTGCTAGTCAGTCAGTCAGTCAGTCGAGTCATCTACAAGGTTCACGGGAACCTCGCAGGTACGGGCCTCGGGGTGTTACCCCATTACCCGGGTTATCAGCGCAGGGGGCAACTGCTCAACTGGTCTTGGGTACCGTTTTGGAACGGATTTTTTAGTAATAACTATTTTTACGTCGGGGCTAATCCCTCAAGCGTCAGCCGCGACGAATCTATCTTCTACGCCCTCTCGACCTCTCGGTCTCGATTGAGACGGAGGTCGAGAGGGGGGGCCTATGAGTTCAAAATCTCCCTAGAGTAGGGGAATTTGAACCTACGGCGCACGTCGGGAGGACGCGCGTGAGCTTGTGCTAGGACATGGTTCACGTCTATAGTCGAATGGTGGATTCGAACCCACGACCTTACGATTCGCAGGCTGTACCCTAAACCATTAGGCTATTGACGCTTCAATAATTATATCGAATTCTAATACATGTAATGAATACGTTATTTTTTATTGATTAAATTATTTAAGCTTTTGTTTTATTTTATTTAAACAATAAACTTACATCATTAAATATCTAATTTAACTCTCACATTATATTAAATTATTCATTTCTCTCCGTATTCATTCTCTTCTCGAGCGGGTGAAGATCATTACCTACACCCATTTCAGTAAATACAATATCATTCTTATCATTTATACAAAGACATATCGGGCTCAAGTTAATGTCCGAAATAAAAGTGCGACGTATGGCTTGTTTGACAGTTTAAAAGAGGAGTGTCTGATCGTCACCAAACTTTACAGGATTACTCGCCACGTCAATCTGAAGATTACCTGAAAGTTTCATTGAAATCTGTCCACCCGTCTCGGAGCCTATAAGGATGAAACACACACACATATTTTATATATTAAACTTTACCTAAATAAAAAAAAAACTTGATCCATTTCGAACGCAAATTTGTTTTTATACCAAGTATAAAGTTACACAACAATTTTATCAATGTACTTATTTCATGGGAACCAGTCCATTTTACAAGTACATCGCAAATTTGCATTATCATTGTACTCGTATTACCCACATGTCAAAACGAACAAATCGCTCGTACAATTCGCGATGCTCGAAATTTCACAAGAAATTGAATAAACCGCAGACAAAAGCATAAAAAAAAACTATTCGATTTCAAATCACTTGTACAATAGTTGCGTACACCCACGAATAGAGGAGATTTAAGAAAAAAAGAGAGGAGTCAAGTGTGACTTCTATAACTATAACCGGGTTCCTTATAAATTCTAGCTGCAAGAAAGTCGCGTTAGTTACACTATTTATAACTCAAGAACGGCTTTACCGATATGGCTGAAAATTGGTGAGGACGTAGCTTAGAGCCAGGAGACGGATATAGGATACTATTTATTCCGTTCGACAGCGTTCTTCAGTGACTTGACATAAAACGTCAGTCACTATAAAACGTGGTATAACAAAAAAGAATCAATCTTGGAATAACAAAACGCAAATGACACCGAACGACTAGGCGCGGCGAGCAGCGCCACTCTTACGTCGTAGACATTCCATCAATACGCACGGTTTGCCTCCACCTTCCTTATGCGAACGGCTAAGGAATGGAACTCTGCCGCGTTCAGTCTTTCCTCACGGGTACAATCTGGACATCTTTAAGTCCAATGTGAACAGACACCTCACGTGCTCCATCCTAGGCTTCATCGTCGCCTTCCATCAAGCAAGATAGAAGCCAAACGTGAGCCTATTTAGTATAAAAAAATGACAGCTATGTAATGGACGTATGATTTTTATAAGATATCAATATTAAAACTATTTCTATTAAATAAATAACATTCATAATGTAATGACGGAGCCGTTGCCTATCTCAAAAAGCTAAGTAATTTTGTCTATGAATGGTTGAAAATTTGAGTTTTGAAATAGTGGGTTTGATCCGTATAGGCTGCGAAACGGCTGGACAGATTTCAATGAAACTTTCAGGGTATCTCCAGATTGACCTGACCGGTAATCGTGTAAAGTTTGGTGACGATCGGAGCACTTCTCTTTTTGAATTGTCAAATACAACTTTTATTTACTATGATGATATTCTTGTAAAAAATATTTACTAGAGTTGGATTATATTCAGACTGAACGCCTCCTAATTTAAAAAAATTTAATATAATATAAAGCTGAGGGACATACACAAACACAAATTTACACACACCAACACACACACACAAATTTATAAAATATTGTTTTCATTTGTTATGCTCATATTTTATTGTGCTTTTCAAATGGGAGAAGACACTGACCCCTGAAACATAGGTCCAATTGAACCTCCCTAGTCAGGATTTCATATTTCTTTGTTTAAACATTTTCTTTGGTGACTAATAAAGATTTATTATTATTATTATTATTATTCTATTGTTTTATAATCTAAATTTGTATTGACACATGCGTTGTGTTTTATGTCATTATGAACCATATTGAAGTACAAATATACAAATAAAAGTAGAAAAATAGTAACAGAATATATGAAAGAAGAAATATAGAAACTGAATAAGAGCGTGAATCACGGCTTCAAGAAAAGCCGCACAAAGAATCTTCATCGCGAGCTACAGAGAGAACTCAAAAACGTACCCAAAGACTGCTTTGATGCCAACCGTATATGTATGTTTATGTCATTATGAACCATTTTGAAGTACAATAGAGTATATTGAAGTATAATGAATTTACTGATATGTGCATGGGTGTAGGAAATGATCTTCACCTGCTCGAGATGAGAATAGTGAAATAATAATAGAAATGAATAATTTAATATATTGTGAGAGTTAAATCAAATATTTAATGATGTAAGTTTATTGTTTAAATAAAATAAAGCAAAATCTAGACCGACGAAGCGGGCTGGGCTAGTAAATTATGTCAATACATTAATTCGCCAGAGAATCAAAGTCAAAGACGTGGGTATGCGGGTCATGAGGTTAAAATGGCAATGAGCGAGGCACCTGGCTAGGAGAGAAGACGGTCGGTGGACCAAGGCAGTAACCGAATGGTGGCCAAAACAGGGACGCCGATCAGTGGGCTGGATGGCATCGTCGGGGCTGTACCGCAATGATTTCGGGCAGTACAGGGTCGAAGTGAATGTCATAAAAAATGGGAGGCAGTGGGAAGATACGGGATGATTGATAGATTTGTATATTGTCATACAAATCGAGTAAGTACTTTAAAACGTTGAGACTGCCACCAAACATTCTAACAAACTACTTGTAAGTGCCGCCACTTATAAGCCTTCCTATATTAAATTCCGTCGCGTCGCCCAGAGGCCGAGACACGTTCTTGACGATCCGGACGACGCGATTACCATTGCACAGGCTAGATCTTTACAAATCCACAAAGCGTCCATTCGCGACCGTCGGAGGTTGCGAACAATCCCGCGTTACCGCTATTTTATGGGCAGGCCCACCCCTTAGGTGCTAGGAGCGTTGCTGGAGTTTCTTCGGCCACTTCTTCTCCCAGCGCCAACGCTTCCCGAAGTGGCACTTAAAGTTAGTTTAGCTTTTTGAATGTCCCTTAGATTATCCGTGAAATAGCTACCGACCGAGTCGTGGTTCGGCCCTCTTAGGCGCCCTCGGATCGGAATGCTTACGCATAACATAGTAACCGTCCAAAAACCTTAAAACGTTAGGCTATTGACGCCTTATACCAATACTTTTAATAATAGATTGGTAACTCCTTTGCTAGGTGTTTGTCTGCAACAGAATCACATATGTTTAACTGGCATAACTTTAGTTTGCTATCTTCTGCCATATAAAAAATGGAATATTTCTAAATTCTTTAAATTTCGCCATAGATTGTGTAGATATATAACATTTATCAGAAGTCAGTTTTGTTTTATGTTGAAAAAACAAATGTATAGAAAACAGAATAACTATTAACAGTGGGGAACCCTAAAGAAGCGTATCGCAAACATTAGTTCAGCCAATACTGATCAATTAAAGTCGAGCAATCAAGCGTGAAGCGCTTCTGTCTACCCGAAGGGTTAGTGAAACGCTTTCAACTAAATGGATAAATTCAACAGCCTGATTTCTAAAGCCTCTGTAGTGATTTTTTTGGTGTTTATTTTATAGCTCATCGATGTTTTTTTATATGCTTTTTGTAGTTTCGATACATTTGTGTCTATGGTGTCAGCTTTTTTTGTTCATTCAAGACGTGACGTTTGTAGAAGGTTGTTGTCACGCTCGATTTTCTAAGTGCCTTCTTGTAGCTCTGGACAGACTCGGGGCCCTTGAATGAATGCCTTTAGTATATTGGTGACTATTAAGAAACGAGCCTACTCCATTCTCAAAAGTGTGGGAATATGATATTAGGCGACGCGATCACTTAATACTCCAGATGAAAAGAAAATGAACACCTCCTGATAATACCTATATTGACCAAAGTATTTATTGGAACGAAGTTCCTTACAGCGGGCTTGGAGATATGTTATGCTGCGCGATCGAAAGGAAAGAAACGTAAGACTAAAACCGTAAGAAAAATATCTAACGGAAGTGCTATAGTCGTATACACGGCCGATAGCGTGACTGTTAAGCATGTAGTTCAACTATCCGGTCACAGGTAGCGCTTTAACAAATTATTAATAAGTTTTAATTGATTATTTTTGTAATTTTATATTGTCAAACAAAAGAAGAGACTTTATTTTCTAAAATCCTAAATTTTCTTAATACGTTTATATACCTAATGCCCTAGGATTGGATTTTATAATGTTTTTGTATATAATAGGTTGTCAAATATCTCCCTTCCGCCTTTTTGTCTTTTGAATTTCGCGGCTATGTACAAAGCGCTACAGAGCTCGTATCTAGCAATACTATACATAATTTGAAAGGTCTTGATATAACCTACAAAACGACGCTATGCATAATTAGTTTGGATATTCCGTTCAACAGTTATAGACGTGTAAACATGGAGTTCACTAACGCCGAAATTCGCGCTATTTTAAAGTTTTCCTTCGTTAAAGGCAAATCCGCTAGAGAAACGTTCCGTGAGATTAATGGTGTTTTGGGGGATGGTACTCTATCACTTCGAACCACGGAGGAATGGTTTCGACGATTCAGAGTCATTCAGACTACATCGAGTTAGACCGGCATGTGGCCTTTCAAATTATGTATAGTATTGCTAGATACGAGCTCTGTACCGCTTTGTACATAGCCGCGAAATTCAAAAGACAAAAAGGCGGAAGGGAGATATTTGACAACCTTATATTGTAAACGCTTTACCTAAGATTACATCGTACATTACATATGTATAGATTTTTTTACATATGTTTAGACCGGATTGAGAGGTGGCATAGCTCTAAGCATATGTACATGAGAAAAGATTTTCTTTCGTATTTAACGTGCCCTCTCAAATAGCTCCATATTTTTTTTTACGAACTAATACAGTTGGCACAGAGAAGCTGGCCTTGTAGTTCTGGGCTTTCAAGAATAAGACTACGGTATCCCCTGCCTGTCGTACAAGGCGACTAAAAGGGGCCTCGGGTTCACTGGGCGACAAGGGGGCCTTTGTCATCCGCTAAAGTGGACCCGGGAAGAAGGAGATATCGGCTGGCCCGTATAGCCTTGCACTGTGAGGGCACAGGGGTGAGGGAGTAACCTCCACCCCCGCGACGTGCTCTCCTTGAGCATAGTGCAGAGGGGCTCCGGTGCGTTCCACGTGAGATCCCGGAGCCCCTCGTCATGCACCGAGGAAAGGGCCACAAGGGAGGCTTCCCCCCAGAAGGCGGGGTATCTTTTTGAAGATTTCCCGTTAACAAAAAAAAATGATATTTTGAAAGTTTTTACAAGTTTCAAATCCTCGTGTATCCTACCCCATATGGCAGCGTCGTCGCAATGATTTTCCCTCCGAGCGTAACATAAAGGAAAACGGCAAAATCAAACCGACTTGTTTTTTCAAATTACATTTTTTTTCTGAATTTCTTTAGGGGAAGATTGTTTGCAGGAAATCCTAATAGAAACGTAACATTGAGATGAAAGGCCGATCTGTATGTTGCAGTTAGAATACGCGATTTTGAACTCTATGTAGATTTAATTAAGAAAGCATACGATTGCTTATGTTGTCGGTAATATAATCTAGAAAGTTTTAAACGTATAACGAGCGATTTTGAACTTTACTACCTTGGAATACCAACGTTCCAATTGGCTTTCGTCGTTCGTCCCTTGTTTCGAGGGTCGAATATCTTTTCTGGCAGTTTTATTAATTTTCTTTCTCCACCAAAACTCTTATTAGTTAAATTTTTCTTTGTCTATTCCTTGATTGTCTTTGCTTTTCAAATTAGAATTTATAAAACTGTTATCTATCTTCACTATAAGGCCATTTTCACTTTTTTACGTGGTTGGAATCAGAATGACGAATGAAGACGACGATTATCCTGAACATAGAGACGAATTGAGAAGAGAAACTCCCTCTTTTTTTGAAGTCGGTAGAAAACAATTTTTATGTTCAAGTAACCATTCACACAGATACTTTAAAATTGTATTAAGTATAGTTCTAAATATATCTATATAAATGACAGAGAAAATGTATTGGTTTGTTCCATAATGGCTCCTAAACGACTGGACCGATTTCAATGAAACTTTCAGGGAATCTTCAGATTTACCTGGCGAGTAATCCTGTATAGTTTGGTGACGATCGGAGCACTCCACTTTTTGAATTGTCAAATACAGTTTTTATTTACTATGATCCTTCTACGGGTATGATATTGTATTTAGTGATATGTACAGGTGTAGGTAATGACCTTTACCCGCTCGAGAAGAGAATGAATACGGAGAGAAATGAATAATTTACTATATTGTGAGAGTTAAATTAAATATTTAATGATGTAAGTTTATTGTTTAAATAAAATAAAGAAAAATCTAGCCCGGTGAAGCAGTTTTGTTCGTTTAAAAAAAGTTTTAAAATCATCGTTCGTGATCCTTTAAAGATGCATAAGGCGCGGTATAATACACAAATGTCAAATCTATTTCAGTTCAAAAACATATAATAAATGATGTAATAAAAAAAAAACAACAGGCTGAAAGTAAGAAATGCTTTTGCCTTTTCCGAATACAATAAAAAAACAACTGTAATTGATGAAATCCCCGCCGACGCGCGTAACCGCCACTAGATAGGTGTAGTTCGCAAATTTCCACAAAGCGACCCCCTCCACCCCTCCCCCCACTTCCCCTCTGACAGCAATTCCGTTTTAGAGCCTTAATCCCGACTCCACTACGAATAAAAGGCATATTTCGTCCGCCGACGCTCGCAAAATTGTCATCGCAAATAGCTTTCGCCCTGGGCGTACGAATCGGACAATTCCAGAACTACGTAACTCAAATGTCAACAATTAAATATCAATCCTACGACATGGTATTAGAGTTGTCTATTCCTTACCGTTTGCTACCATTAAGAATTGTAACAATGAAAATGCCAGCATTGCCCGCGTAAATAAGATTCGTTCCAATTCCATTCTTCTCGACTTTATTCTTAATGTGATAAGGTTTAAAATGTTTTGATGTACAAATCTGAACTTGAAACGTCGCTAGCCTGACGCTCGATATCAAATAAACATTCATGTAGTTTCAAAACGCCTTAAGCGCAGTAGTCATATAAAAGCAAATTTAAACTTTTACATCAAGGCTTAAAGCTCATTGTTGTTAAATGACAGGTCAATACTAGGATTTTCGCCGGGGGAAAGGAAGGAGATGGTGTGATAGGCATTTTGTGTTGTGGGAAAGGGACAGCGATATAGCTCGGAGCGCTGTGATTGGTCAGGAAGGCCGCAGGCTGTGAACAGTAGCCCGCCCTATGTCTACTGTAAACGGTGACGCTCATTTTGAATAAAGACGCAACTTACTGAAAAAAATATATTTAATTTTTTAAAATATTTTTTTATTTTACGATTTTCATGAGACTAAAATTGCATTGTATGATTCTGTTGTTGAAAACTGAGCTCGGGGTTCTCTACTAAAATAATTACACAAAATACATTGGCACTGGTCTGTATTTTTAAGGAATGACTGTTTTAGATGCCAATATGATTTACCAATGGCGTACCAATGGTACAGCAATCGAGCGTGTCTTAGTATTTGACGTATTCGGTGGTAAAGAAATGATAATCGATATGTAATAGATCGGTTTTATAATAAAACGTCACTGGTACTTAGCAGACGTTACAATTTGGGAAACTTAGAAAAATGTCTAGAAGGAAATAGACATTGAACTCTTATCAGGTAATCTATGTAATGTCAAATAATAATAAAGCCATTTATTCCGAATCAACATTTTCGTTTTACTTTTTTAGTAATGGACCCCTAATCGAGTTAAGGCCTTCTCCATCCTTTTCCACGATTGCCTGCCCTTGCCATTTTTTTATTGACGGGGGAAATCTTCAACAAGATACCTCGCCTTTCCCTCCAGAATAATGTCGGGTTGTTACCTACTAAAACCCCCCCGGTGGCCCTTCCTCGGTGCATGGTGAGTGGCTCCGGGAAATCCAGTGGAATGCACTAGAGCCCCTCTGCACTGTGCCCTTGAGCATCCCGGGGAGGTTAATCCCTCTCTATCTGTGCCTTGCAGTGCAAGGCGATACGGGGCAGCCGATGCCGCCTTCATTCCGGTTCCACGTCAGCGGACGAAGGCCCCATCCTTGTCGCCCAGTGAATCGCCTTCTACGCAGACAGGGGATTTCCGTAGCCTTATTCTACGAGCCCAGAACTACAGGGCTGAACTACTGATCAACCCGATCTGACACCGTTTCTGTTGACAAACGTTTCTTTTTCCCTTTGGTTCTTTCCATCGTGTGGCTTCAACTGTCCATCTTTTATCTAGGTATCGTGAGTATTATAGATATCTATATCGGGTATTTATCAAATGAGCACACGTAATTCTAATCCCTCTCTAATGGAACAAAAGAAAAAAAATATTTAGAAATTTTATTAGAATGATTTTATGAAAATTCACTTGCCACCATCTGCATTAGCATCGCCGCTGGCGACACCGAGGGCGAAGTCTCGTATCGCTCGGGGCGTGGCGCACACACGTGGAAGACACGCACACAAACACAAAACACCCCTCGCAGACGGACCGAACGGGTTTGCACCCTTATAAGTTTTCCAGTTTGACTTTGCCTACCCATACGAGCTTCTCTAAATATATATATATATATATATATACATCGAAGTCTTAATTTTTTTATGACGAACTACACAGACTGGCCAGAGAAGAGAGAAGAGTAGAGTGAATAAGCAAGGCTAAAGCGCCTTACAGGACTGCATTTCCATTTAACATCAGATGCGATAGTCAAGTAGCTTAGAAAGAATCTAAAAAACATATCTATTTTTATTATGGACGAACTATACAGTTGGCCAGAGAGGCTGGTCTTTACTGCTTTACCGGATTGAGAGGAGGCAGAGCTCTTAGGTCGCTTAGCCTGAACCTCTATCGCTAGTAACTCGACACAAGGGTCCCCCCAGTGAGGGGTAACCTTAGCTTGGACGGTTACTATTTCACGGATAATCTAAGGGATATTCAAAAACTTTTTTTTTGTTGACGGGGAGGAAATCTTCACAAAGATACCCCGTCTTCTGGGGAAGGCGGCGGTTATGTGGGGTTCTTACCCATTAAAACCTCCCCGGTGGCCCTTCCTCGGTGCATGACGAGGGGCTCCGGGATCTCACGTGGAACGCATCGGAGTCCCTCTGCACTGTGCTCAAGGAGAGCACGTCCCGGGGAGGTTACTCCCTCTCCCCTGTGCCCTCGCAGCGCAAGCCGACACGGGCCAGCCGATGTCGCCTTCTTCCCGGGTCCACTTTGGTGGACGACTCAGGCCCTCACCCTTGTCGTCTAGTGAACCCGAGGCCCCTTTAGTCGCCTTGTACGACAGGCAGGGGATACCGTAGTCTTATTCTTGAGAGCCCAGAACTACACGGGTGACCACGGTATTAACCTAGAGTTTTACTAAAAGAAAATCGTTTTACGGTACAAAAAATAAAAGAGAAGTGTCAATCTTGAAAATCCTATTTCCGCTATTTTTCATCTAATTGTTACAAGTCATATATTATCCGACGCTTTTTTTTCTGATTCAAACGAGGTAAAAAAAGTGAAAATGGCCATATGTGTCACTTACTACGTTTTTGCTTACCAGCGTCGATATAATAATAAATAATAATAAATAAATCTTTATCAGTCACCAAAGAAAATGTTTAACAGAGAAACGTGAAGTCCCTGGCTCCTGAGCTAGGTTCAATTGGACCTGTGTTTCAGGGGTCAGTGTCTTCTCCCATTTGAAAAGCACAATAAAATACAATAAAATATGAGCATAACAAATGAAAACAATATTTTATAAATTTGTGTGTGTGTGTTGGTGTGTGTGTGTAAATTTGTGTTTCTGTATGTCCCTCAGCTTGATATTATATTAAATTTAAAATAATTTTATAATGCTAGCCTTCGGTGTTTTACAGATTATATTTTGGTACGGTACTCGTGTAATTCCCGTGCACAGGAAGTGCACGAGCTAATTCCCTCATCTTCATCCTACCTTCAGACATTTAGACATTCGGCGGGAGATCCGATATACCTAGTGGTCCTTTCATTTTTTTTAATGACGAACTACACAGATTGGCCCAAGAAGCTGGCCTTGACTGCTTCACCGGATTGAGAGGTGGCATAGCTCTTAGGTCGCTTAGCCTGAACCTCTATCGCTAGTAACTCGACGCAAGGGTCCCCCCGGTGTACCCTTTCATAGTCGAGACAAAATGTACAGTGAAATAACAAGTTTATTTACGAGCAAAACAAAAAACTGAGAAAAATAGTAAAATATATGACAGGTTTAGTTTGAAGAAAAATTCTATTTTTTTAATTTGGTTTAGATTTTTTTGAGTAGCTTTTACATCAGTTCGAAAATGAATACACATTTTCTATGTAAAATTTAAATTGTTTTTTTCGATTTAAAATTTGGTCACTTGAGTTTTATATTCCGTGTGACTCGAGTCAATCTTTTGTTGTTTGTTGTAATTGAAGCGTCAATAGCCTAATGGTTTAGGGTACAGTCTGCGAATCGTAGGGCCGTACGTTCGAATCCACCATTCGACTATTGACGTGGACTATTCCTAGCACAAGCTTAAGCTTAGTTGGAATGGTTAACAAGAATGTTAGTAATATTTTCTGAAAAAAAAAGAAATATTGCTAGCTTTCTATTAAAAAAAAAATCTAAATAACTCGAGTTGTTATCTTCACTCGAGTGGCATTCGAGTGAGAAAGTAACTAGTATCGAATGACTCTAGTGAAAAAAATCAATCGAGTCCCAACACTAAACATAAGTAAATAAATACACTAACTTCCTCCTCCTTGAAGTCGGCTCTAAATTATATAAAATGTTACTATATACCGTATTTACATTCATAAACACATTGTAAAAAGCGGTTATTTCAATATTACAAACAGATTTATTTATTTCTATAGATTACCTATTAAAATTTTATAAATAAATCTGTTCTTTCAATAAGCAAATGTGAATAAACAGAGTTATAAAAACCGTAAGCCCAAAGTAACCGTCCTTTGTAATCTTGTTAGACAAATGTTTGACGGTAATAAAGACGAGTAATTATTTAAGAAACTCGATGCGCCCACAAAGCGAACAGGGGCCCGCCCCCGGACCCCAGGAAAGACAGAGCGGGACCCTTGTTGTAATTATTTTTCCATGAAAACTTTCGCCTTTCACAACTTTATTTCTCATGGAAAAATGTACATGAGAATTGTATGGACAAGACAGTTCACAGCAAAGCGATTTAATATTCAAAGAAGGTATATCTATATATATAAAAGAGAAAGTGTGTGGGTATGTTTTATGTAGGCTCCGAAACTTATGTGAGATGAAGAACTACGCAGTTAGCCAGAGATGCTGGCCTTAACGATAGGCGCAAAAAATGTGTACGGCGAGCGCACGGCAAGATACATCGTGCCTAGATTAATTAATGAACTACCCTCAGATATAAGGAATTGTATAACTAACAAAAACATTAAGAGTATACTAAAAAGTTATTTAGGAACGCAAGACGGACGCTTTGACGCTAGTGACAAACCATTGCGGTTTATATAGCGTTAAGTTATATGTACTCGTATATTCCTTTATTGTAAAATTTTATTTGAAATAAAAAAAAAACTGCTTCACCGGATTGAGAGGTGACATAGCTCTTATATCTCTTAGATGGACGCCATTGTCATTAAAAGTGCTGAGAGACTCCGGTGCGTTCCACTGGAGATCTCGGAGCCCCTCGTCATGCACCGAGGAAAGGGCCACCGGGGGGGTTTTAGTGGGTAATAATCCCACATAACTCCGACTTCCCCAGAAGGCGGGGTATCTCGTTGGAGATTTCCTCCCCGTCGACAAAAAAAAGTTATCGCCTCCAGCTCTGTAGTCCTGGTTTTACAGAATTAGGCTATGGTATCTCCTGCCTGTCGTAAAAGGTGATAAATACGCCAACCACGATAAAGGTGAGGGCTCGTCTGGCCATAATGGACCCGAGGGGTTTTAGAGCGTGGTAATCTCACATAACCGTTGCGTATCTTTTGAAGATAAGAGTTGATTAAGTAAACGTTAAAAATTATTTTCATTTCCGTCCGTTCCACCATCGGACTTCAAGACGAACTGCAAGATTTCATCCTTTTGTTGTGAACATCCCTCAAACCCGAACGAAGCGCTTTGCTTCGTCTTTCATTATTTGTACGACAACGGACTGGAATAGTTTGCCCATGTCTGTCTTTCCCTCCGATCCACATAGTATGTGGGTGTTTTCAAGAGTAGAGTGAGGAAATGACTAGTGCTATCCAGGACTGCATTTCCACTTAACGTAAGGTGGGATAGTAGTCGCAGCCCTGTCGTATAAGGCGACTAAAAGGGGCCTCAGGTTCACTGGGCGACAAGGGTGGAGGCCTTTGTCGTGCGCTAAGGTGGACCCGGGGAGAAGGCGACATCGGCTGGCCTGTGTAGGCACTATGAGGGCACAGGGGGTAACCTTCCCCGGACGTGCTCACCGGGGCTCCGGTGCGTTCCACTGGAGATCCCGGAGCCCCTCGTCATGCACCGAGGAAAGGGCCACCGGGGAGGTTTTAGTGGCTAAAACCCCACATAACCGCCGCCTTCCCCAGAAGGCGGGGTATCTCGTTGGAGATTTCCTCCCCGTCGACAAAAAAAAGTTATCGCCTCCAGCTCTGTAGTCCTGGTTTTACAGAATTAGGCTATGGTATCTCCTGCCTGTCGTAAAAGGTGATAAATACGCCAACCACGATAAAGGTGAGGGCTCGTCTGGCCATAATGGACCCGAGGGGTTTTAGAGCGTGGTAATCTCACATAACCGTTGCGTATCTTTTGAAGATAAGAGTTGATTAAGTAAACGTTAAAAATTATTTTCGTTCAATAAGTCCAATAATCCCCTATCCCCGTTCCACCATCGGACTTCAAGACGAACTGCAAGATTTCATCCTTTTGTTGTGAACATCCCTCAAACTCGAACGAAGCGCTTTGCTTCGCCTTTCATTATTTTTACGACAACGGACTGGAATAGTTTGCCCACGTCTGTCTTTCCCTCTGATCCACATAGTATGTGGGTGTTTTCAAGAGTAGAGTGATCAAATGAGTAGTAAATGACTAAGCTAGTGCTATCCAGGACTGCATTTCCACTTAACGTAAGGTGGGATAGTAGTCGCAGCCCTGTCGTATAAGGCGACTAAAAGGGGCCTCAGGTTCACTGGGCGACAAGGGTGGAGGCCTTTGTCGTGCGCTAAGGTGGACCCGGGGAGAAGGCGACATCGGCTGGCCTGTGTAGGCACTATGAGGGCACAGGGGAGTAACCTTCCCCGGACGTGCTCACCGGGGCTCCGGTGCGTTCCACTGGAGATCCCGGAGCCCCTCGTCATGCACCGAGGAAAGGGCCACCGGGGAGGTTTTAGTGGGTAAAAACCCCACATAACCGCCGCCTTCCCCCCAGAAGGCGGGGTATCTTTTTGAAGATTTCCTCCCCGTTAACAAAAAAAAACGGTGGGATGGTAGTCAAGCTAGTTAGGAAGTATAAAAAATAATCGCGTAATTACGAGAAGTCCAGTTAAGAATGTCCATAAAATGCTTAAGTTAACAAGTGAGCTTGTTATGAAAAAGTTTATATTCGACAAATAATTGTATAATAAGGGGCGGTTTGCCCCAAACTTGGCGGACCTCTGCGCGCAAACACCTACCTAGATGAGGGGCCACGAGTTTGTATATGATGGTCCTTGAATAAATGAATGAATATACTTTATTGCGCAACAATTACAAACAAAATACATCACAGAAATAACAATTATACAATTTTTATATTACTCGGTGTAATTGCATACGCAATGGGCGGTCTTATCGCTAAAGAGCAATCTCTTCCAGACAACCTTTGTATGGACAGAAACTTACGTCTAAAAATGATTTAAGAAACCCTCCGTAGCAATGGACTTACGACAAAAACTAACAGAGTGCAAAGTAACGTAATTTCCCGGATCAAATGAACTAACAAAGTGGTCACGGCGACGGCGTGTAAATTGCGATTTCCGGTCGGCCGCTCCATTTCCGACAATGAACGCTCCCTTCCGGTCCGCCCAGGTGCCTTAACTATTTGATTTACTGCCTCACTTGCGACTTTACCGTATTTTAGTTGGGAAATTTTATTTAGAGTTAAACTTGACTGCCTTTATGTCTAAATTTGCTTTGTTTCTTTTGAATTATTTATAAAAACTATTCAATAGAATTTTTATAAAAAGATAAGTCTCTTATTACATCAGCTATCTGCCAGTGTTACTCCCGTCAAAACCAATCCAGCCTTTCCAGAGGTTTTCCGGAAAAATCCAACAGAGTGACAACGAATTTATATATGTGCTACTGCTGGGTACTGGCCTCTGTATAGAGAGTATAAGGGCATAGTCCGCTACGTACACCTAGTGCGGATTGACTTCACATGTCTTAGAAAAAAATTCTAAGACGTGTAGGTTTCCTCACGATGTTTTCCTTCACCGCCGAGCGCGTGGTAAATCAGCACATAAAATTGCAACAGCAAATTTATTGGTGCCGGCACCGGCGATCGATCTCGCTGCTGGCGTACTATGCGACTTGAGGCGACCGCCCGGACTCTGAGCTACAATGGTTCGCACATTGTATAATTATTATTTTATTTTATAATAGTGATAGTAAGTAAAACTATCTACTAAATATTTAATAATGTAAACACCAAAGACACCGTAACTAAATCAAGCCGAACAACATTCACACTTATTACGCGCAAGACTTTCATTTCTCCGTCCAACAAGCGTGCACAATCACCTTAACATTTTCACATTTTATCGAGACCTCCACAATAAGATACATTCGACTTTAATTCAGTAGTTATAAAGGTGTAGAATCGTAGACCTATGGGTCTAATGTAATTGGCTGATCCGGGACATCATCAAGAGAGTTCGCGGTTATTTTGGCGCGTTAACGTCATGTCCCCGCCATGCTGTTGCGGGGTAATGGGCGAGGCGATGACGTTTTCCCGCGCGTCGCGTTGTCATAGCAACGGGGTAACACCGGTCGATTACTAGTTGAGAGGAAGTTCCTTACGACAGACTTGAAGATCGGGTTTTACTGCGCGACCGAAATGAAACAATGTTATACTAAAACCGTAAGAAAAATATATAACGGAAGTGCCGAGTCAAGTGACGACGGAATAGCCTAATGGTTTAGGGTACGGCCTGCGAATCGTAAGGTCGTGGGTTCGAATTCACCATTCGACTATTGACGTGAAGCATGTCCTAGCAGTTGGAATGGTTAACAAGATTGTTAGTAATTTTTCTGTAAAAAAATATAAAAGAAATATTGCTAGCTTTCTTTAAAAAAAAATTGTAAATATCTTTTTTTAGTTACTATCATGTATCGTTTTATATGTATAGTTTAGTTGTATTATGAGATAGATATACGTATATATTTTTACTCAAATATACTTGTTTCAGAAGTATTGAGAAATGTACCAAAAACTCATTTACAACAATTTGACATTATATAAGTATTGGGCAGATAGATAGATTGAACGAAGTCCGCGGTATTGTCATAGTATTGTTATTTAAGCCTTGCCCTCCATTGATCCAACGAAAGCCTAGCCGCGGGGTTACCTAACGTTTTGTTCGTTATGCACGAGACTTAAGAATCCTATAGACATACCATATTTAAATAGAATTAACAAGTATATTTACGAGTAAAAACAAAAACAGACTTCTTTCTTACACGAAGGCAGTATGAGTTCACAGTAAATAAAAATTAATAAATTGAAAATATTTTATATATATCATCCTATGTCCCCTACCTGGGGCAGAGGGCATCCACCATCGCGTTCGATCTTGGGCTTCACGCTTTATCTCGCTCCATGTCTTCCCGATGTTCTTCGCCTCGTCTGCAACTGTGCGGCGCCACGTCTGTGTAGGACGGCCGCGCTTGCGCTTTCCTTGCAGATTCCAATCCTGCCTTCCAAGCCTGCTTGGGAATGTAATCGGCATCTCTTTGGAGGGTATGGCCAATCCAGTTCCATTATGCAAATAATTAATCACAATAAAACGTCAATCCTAATGGTTTAGGGCACGGTCTGCGAATCGTAAGGTCGTAGGTTCGAATCCACCTTTCGACTCTTGACGTGTCCCATCCTAACACAATCCTAAGCTTTTTTGAAATGGTTAACAAGAATGTAGAGCCGTGGTAGCTCAGTGTCCGGGCGGTTGGCTCAAGTTGCATAGTACGCTAGCAACCCGAGTTCGATCCCCGGTGCCGGCACCAATAAATTTGCTGTTGCAATTTTATGTGCTGATTAACCACGCGCTCGGCGGTGAAGGAAAACATCGTGAGGAAACCTACATGTCTTAGAAAATTTTTCTACGACATGTGAAGTCTGCCAATCCGCATTAGGGCCGCGTGGCGGACTATGCCCTTATACTCTCTATACAGAGAAGGCCTCTGCCCAGCAGTGGGACATATATATTATATATATACAGGCTGTAACTTTTACAAGAATGTTAATAATAATTGTAAAAAAAATAATAATAATAGAACTAGAAAAGGATAGACAACACAGTTAAAAAAGTTCAGTTTAAATTAGAAAAATTTAATAAATAAAACCATAAATTTAAATTAATTAATAATACACTTAAAAAAAATAAGCACTATTCCACATCCTTTGGAAGAAAATAAAAAGAAAACAAAATCTGTTCATAAACGATATCGATATTAGTGCAAAAACATCGATAAATAAAGTAAAGTCGTGTTTTAAAAATCGATTTTTAATCAAATCAAATCAAACGCAAGAAGTTCCATTGCAAATCTTCTCTTTCTTTTACCACGTTTTCGTTGCTCTTAAGATTACATACAATGCCTTGGATTGTCATAAACCTAGGTATCTCACTCCAGCCCTGTAGTTCTGGGCTCTCAAGAATAAGACTACGGTAACCCCCGCCTACCGTAGAAGGCGACTAAAAAGGGCCTCGGGTTCACTGGGCGACAAGGGTGGGGGCCTGAGTCGTCCACCAAAGTGGACCCGGGAAGAAGGCGACATCGGCTGGCCCGTGTCGCCTTGCACTGCGAGGGCACAGAGGGAGGGGGAGGGAGTAACCTCCCCCCCCCCCCGGGAAGTGATCTCCTTGAGCACAGTGCAGAGGAGCTTCGGTGCGTTCCACTGGAGATCCCGGAGCCACGCATCGAGAAGGGCCACCGGGGAGGTTTTAGTGGGTAAAAACCTCACATAACCGCCGCCTTCCCCCCAGAAGGCGGGGTATCTTTCTGAAGATTTCTTCCTCGTGAACAAAAAAAAAAAGGTATCTCACTCAACTAGCATTCTTCAATATGATATTTAGGAGTTCCCAGGTATATCTTTGGAAACTAAGCTTATAAATGACAACGCTCTGTATGCACTTTTTTTGAAGTCAGTTAAAGTCATTAAAAATACACCGCTTATATCATTACATTAATGTTAGTCTCCTGTCTATAACATTCTTACTCCACGGTAAAGGGTTAAACAACCCTGTCCCTTTTGTGACTGCCATTATGTTACGACGCGCTCCATCCCTCTCGAAATCTAAACTGTACCATTGATTGTTTCAAATAGTATTCCACAATACGTACAGATATAAAAGGAAATTGGGAAATTCATTCAAGACCGCAGTGTACTGAAGCATATATTTACGACTAAAAACAAAAATCAAAAATCATATCGAATCAAACGTTAGTGCAAATCCAAATTATCCTAACGATATTACAATATAGAATTAATAATATCTTATCAAACTACCCTCGAAATACATGCTTTCCAATAAAAGATGAGACATCGAAATCGTTATAGACATAGACATAGACATTTATTTATTGGCATCACAATACAAAACACATCACAGACAGAATATAACACACATTAAAAAGGAATGAAAAATAGACAAAACACAGTTAAAGTTACACGGACAAATAATACAAAGCATATGACGCCAATATCGGACACCGTCTCAGCATATGCTGTCGCAAGGATGCGACAGCGCTGATTTTCTTTTTTCGTCCATTTGTCGCGCGCATACTTGCTGCAAATTTAAGACTTTTACGGTTTTCTCATGTTTCCCCATTGTCAGAATTGAACCAAATGATCGTCAGACCAAATGAGTCATCAAAATCGATTCACCCAATAAAAAAGTTACGAAGAAAACAAACATAAAATAAAAATACAGACCTCCTTTTGAAGTCGGTTGAAAAGTCAATTATTATTTTACTTTTTTTGGCATAATGACAGTTGAATTGTACTCGTAATACGTTGGATTCATAGCGAAATGATATTGGCAAATAGTAGACTCGGAAAGTTCGTTCTCCTTATTCAATCGATTTCGAAAGGGAGAGGTTCCGAATTTGTCTGTATTTTTTTATTACCGCATCACTTTTGACTGGGTGATCTGATTTTGATGACTTTGAAAGCTAGTTCTTCCCGTGTGGTCCCTTTTGGTCCAATTCTGACAATGGAATCCATGAGGAAACCATAAAAGTGTTAAATTTGCATCAAATATATGCGCTACAAATGGACGTATAACTCAATATCACGCCAACCGATTTCCGTGATTGATTTTTTATTAGAAAGGATGAGTGTAGATTATGTTTTGATCAGCCCTGTAGTTTTGGGCTCTCAAGAATAAGACTACTGTATCCCCTGCCTGTCGTAGAAGGCGACTAAAAGGGACCTCGGGTTCACTGGGCGACAAGGGTGGGGGCCTTTGTCGTCCGGAAAAGTGGACCCGGGAAGAAGGCGACATCGGCTGGCCCGTGTAGCCTTGCATTGCGAGGGCACAGGGGAGGGAGTAACCTCCCCGGACGTGCTCTCCTTGAGCACAGTCCACACACCGGTGCGTTCCACTGGAGATCCCGGAGCCCCTCGTCATGCACCGAGGAAAGGGCCACCGGGGAGGTTCCTCCCCGTTAACAAAAAAAAAAGATTATGTTTTGATAGAATTATATTTCGTAATATTCGTTCTGTAATTATATATATAGTTGTCTACACCGTGACCGGTGACGGCGACCGTATCTAGCTTCAGGCATGATGAGGTTCAGGCTAAGCGATCTAAGAGCTGTGCCACCTCTCAAATCCGGTGAAGAAATAAAGGCGCTGCTTCTCTGTGCCAACTGTGTTAATTCGTCAAAAAAAAAAATCAGGCATGAGCCCTGATATGGATTGCGAAACCGAACTTAATCTTAAATGCTCAGTTACAAGTGGCACAATATAGCTGATCGGTGACATTATAGGTATTAGTTGTAGGAGGACTTGGAGCGAGTACTGTAATTAGGAAATACAAAGAGAGCGTCCGCGTGTAATAGTGTTTAACGTTTGATTCGATTTGATATCGGTTTTTCTGTTTGCTCGCTTTTACGTTCAATTGTTTCGAAATCGATGTTTGCTTTCGCTCGTAAACTAACTTGTATTATCGATATTAAAGTTTCACTAACGATGTAACTTGTTTTGTTCCTTGTCTTATATTTAAGACCCCGTGCTCTACGGTAAGGTCTCCTCACATGGCTGGGAGGGTACCGGAGGGTTATTTTTCGTGGCCTGCAGCGGCCGCGGGCGCGGATATATTCAAAATAATAATTAAGAGGATACATTTATTATGCCGCGCGCATATGTAATGCGAGCCGAGATAACTGACTACAGGATGTTCTTAAATTACATTTCATTATTGATTTACTAACATTCTTGTTGACCATTCCAACTAAGCTTAAGCTCGTGGTAGGAGATGGTTCACGTCAATAGTCGAATGGTGGATTCAAACCCACAACCTTACCATTTGCAAACCATACCCTAAACCATTAAACATTCAAAAAATAATCAATGATTATAGTTTCTTCTTCGTCGCTTGAGTCTTTACAGACTCGTCGTGGTTATCACGTATTAGGTATCAGTGACCCGCTTCACAAGCCGCCGCCACTCCTCCCTGTACGCTGCTTTTTTCGCACATTGATGCAACGGTACATCCATAGCCGTTCTTATCTGGTCGGTCCATCACATAGGTGATCTTCCCCTAGGTCTGGTGCCCTCCACCTTACCCTGTACTACCAGGCGTTCGATGGATTCGTCATTACGCCTGCAGACATGACCAAAAAATGTCAGTATCCGAGTCCGAACAATGGAAGACGGACGCTGCTTGATGCCGAGTTCTTCAAGTATTGATTGGTTAGTTCGGAATCCACTCCAAGGTATCCTCAGCATTCTTCTCCAGCACCACATCTCGAGCGCATCTATCCTCTGTTTCTCGCTCTCTCGTAGGGTCCATGTTTCAGAGGCGTACAAGAAATGATTGAAGTACGATGAAGGAATGATTACGATTGGAAAAATCGAATAAAGCTCCCTTGTCCTTTCCATTCCTTTAAATTAAGCATGGACTGGACCGTTTTTGTTGTTAATTTTAGTCATTGAAAGTAGGTTTGGACTCGGAAAGGCGGGCTAAGAGACTATTTGGTGACGCAGCTGAAACCAATCTGTTCAGTCTTGAGCACAGGCGTAAGGTAGCTAGCCTTTCGATTTTAAACAGATTGTATTTTGTAGAGTGTGCTCAGGAACTACATGATCTAATTCCCCCATCCCCGTTCCACCATCGGACTTCTAGACGCACTGCGGGATTTCATCCTTTTGTTGTGAACATCCATCAAACACGATCGAAGCGCTTCGTACAGCAAGGGACTGGAATAATTTGCCTTGTTTTTCCTAACGATAACAATGTGGGTATTTTCAAGAGTAGAGTGAATAGGCATTTACTATCTAGTGCACCTTATCATCCAGGACTACATCTCTCATAAATTTTATTTTGGTTTTATTAAATTGCCACATGTAGGCAACATTAAGTCCTAAAATTTAAATAAAAATGAAATTTAATAAAAAATACTATTCTACCCAAAATTACGTATAATATCCTTTTTCGTTAAATTTTTTTATAAAATAAAAACAAATTATTCAAAATATTTTATTTTAAGGATATTTGTATATCATGCACAATTTAATAGGTTGTCAAATATCTCCCTTCCGCCTTTTGTGTCATGCGGCACCCAAACATCAAGCTTTTTTTTGTATCCAGCCTTCTGCAGATGGTTTAAAATGGTTTGGTGACTAACTCCCATCTCCTGGGCGATGTCACGAGATGCCACATGCCGGTCTAACTCGATGTAGTCCATGATTTGATCGGTATTTGTCGTCACAGGTCTTCCGCCGGCTGGCTTATCCATGGTGTCGTTTTCACCGGCTCTGAATCGTCGAAACCATTCCTCCGTGGTTCGAAGTGATAGAGTACCATTCCCCAAAACACCATTAATCTCACGGAACGTTTCTCTAGCGGATTTGCCTTTAACGAAGGAAAACTTTAAAATAGCGCGAATTTCGGCGTTAGTGAACTCCATGTTTACACGTCTATAACTGTTGAACGCAATATCCAAACTAATTATGCATAGCGTCGTTTTGTAGGTTATGTCAAGACCTTTCAAATTATGTATAGTATTGCTAGATACGAGCTCTGTAGCGCTTTGTACATAGCCGCGAAATTCAAAGACAAAAGGCGGAAGGAGATATTTGACAACCTATTATTTCAGTTAACTAGCGTCTTTATCTACCTAGATATTCAAACTTTCTTAACCGACCCTTTATTTTTGCTCAAGGCTATATTTACCTAAGGAAGCTTTACCTAAGCAAGGAATAGTTTGACAATTGCTGTCCCTATCCATCTATAATTATATATATATGTATCTATATATTATTATATATAATTATAATGTTTATATATTTAATTTATTTGTAAGTAGGTATGTATATTATATATGCATGCATTTATTATAGTTTTCTTTTATTTAATATTTTCTCACATAGCTTGCACCCGTTACTTTGTCTCTACACAACCCCAAGGTAGACTGGCAGAGAATGCCTACTGGCATTAAGTCCGCCTATTTGTACCTTTTTTTGTATTGTGTGCAAATAAAGAACAAATAAATAAATATTTAATAGTAATAATTAAAACTATCTTTTATAGAGAGAGTCCGTGCGTAAATACTGTCAGTCCGTCTCTGACGTTAGATGTTTTTGTGTGATACGAACTCTATAGATTAGTCAGAGAAGTCACTTGGACTGCTTCACCGAATTGAGAAAAGAAAGAAAGAAGATTTTTTTATTTATACATATGAAAAACACAAACAAAGTATACATAGATAAGAATAATATATCGAATTAAAATAAACACAATTGCAAGGTAATATAGGGTCGAACTTTAGCCGTCGTGCTAGGTCATAGACTTGTGTTACGGACAGCTAAGGTCTTCCTACAAACACTACCGCCAATACTAAACATTAGTTATTAAATACAATTATTTGTAAGACTAAGTACACTAGTTTTTTAAGTACAAATAAAGTATTTTGATTTGTTGTTATAAATAATATGCCGTAAAAGTAAGATCAGAGGGTATGAGACTAATTTGGTGTACACAGGTGGCATAGCTCTTAGGCCGCTCAGCCTGAACCTCTATTCGTCTTCTCTTGGTACTGGTAAGTATACTTGTATTACATCAGCCCATATACGGGTGGTTGGGAGGCGTGCGAGTGCGCGCGGGGTGCGTTCATTACCGCGGCAGCTGCGCCTGCGTCGCCGCGGGCTGCGCGCGGCCGCGTACACGTCCGCCCGGTATCACGGACAATGCTTGATTTTTTTTTAAATCACCCGATATGCGTTCCGAATTTGAAAATTTCATAACTATTTCTTTACCTTCTTAAATCTTCTTCTGATTATACTGCCAATCAATTAAAAAATAGAGTCTGCGTGTCACACGACTGAAGTAAAACTCCACCTCCATCTATATGTATGTATATATCGACGCTGAAAAACAAAAACGTAGTAGCAAAACGAAATTTTCCACCAGAGCCGAAAAACATATCAACAATAAAAAAAATTACATCTTTCGTGTTTGTGGACCTGGAGCTGTCGTTTTTGGACACAATATTCATTATTTTTTGATGAATAAGCATTGTACCGCGACATTAACCTAGAAGTTTTCCTAACAGATAATCGTTTTACGGTTTACCATTACATTTATTAATCAGAGCTAACTTTGACTATTTCATCAAGCCTTTTTTTTTTTTGCAGGGGAATCTTTTTTACGGACTATCCTCCGGAACCCTGGGTGGGCCCGGAGGGATGTGTGGGAATCGGTCTGGGTCTACCCACTAAACCTTCCGCGAATGCCATCAGCCGTTATAATTGGAGTGCCCCGGATCTGTAAGCAACAGGGCACCCCAACGACCGGCCGGTCCCGGCAAAGACCGGACTTCTTCCTCTAAAGGGGACTTCTCCGGCAATTAGGGAAGTCCCGACGACGCGACGGAGGGAAGCCCCTGGACTGTCCGGGATGACCCGCTCGTTGGCCTCCTTCCGGGACATGACTGTCTCGCAGAAGGAGGCCACTGCCGTCGTAGTTCGCTAACCCTGAACTTAAATTCCTATTTCTCTACTCCACACAAGGGTCCTCCCGTTGAAGCATGTATAGCTACAGCCTACCGTACGCACTTTGGGTATGCACGATCGAATTACGCATCTCGGAATGATCGGCGCGTTTAAACAGACGCCCGCGCAGTACGCCGCGGGCGGGTCGTGCGTTCACCGCCGGTCCATGACCGCCGCGGGACTGCGCGAGATAAAGTTCAATTAGTGCGACCGTCCGGTCCGATGGTTGGCAGCTGCAATCATCTTCGCCTGGGCCTCGTATACAATACCGGTACTTGCTGTATTCACAGGCGACAAGGGTGCCTTTGTCGTCAGCTACAGTCGAGGGAGTAACTTCCCCGGGACGTGTTCCAGAGCACAGTGCAGAGGGACTCCGGTGCATTCCACTGGAAATCTCGAAGCGTTTTCACCCCAAAAGGCCCAATATTGTTGAAGATTTCCCCCCCGTCAACAAAAATAATAGTAGTCGCCCTAAAGTTGAAATTCGACATGAACCTAGGAATTGGAGCAGCCAGCCCTGTAGTTCTGGGCTCTCAAGAATAAGACTACGGTATTCCCTGCCTTCCAGAAGGCGACTAAAAGGGGCCTCGGGTTCACTGGGCGATAAGGGTGGGGTCTTTGTCGTTCGCCAAGGTGGACCCGGGAAGAAGGCCGACATCGGCAGGCCCGTGTCGCCTTGCACTGCGAGGACACAGGGGGAGGGAGTAACCTCCCTCCTGGGGTAGACATGCAGTGGATACCGTAGTCCTTTTCTACGAGCCCAGAGCTACAGGGCTGATACGGGACAATATAAGCTTTTTTTTGTTGACGGGGAGGAAATCTTCACAAAGATACCCCGCCTTCTGGGGAAGGCGGCGGTTATGTGGGGATCTTACCCACTAAAACCTCCCAGTGGCCCTTTCCTCGGTGCATGACGAGGGGCTCCGGGATCAACAAACAAACAAAATGGTAATCTGTTGGAGCAAGGTCCACGGAGTACGGTGGATGTCTTAGACATTCCAATTGAAGCTCTTCTACTTTGGTAACTTTAATAACTTCTTATATAACTTTACTTTCTTTGTCCTTTCCTTTTTTATGAGTTAAAGAGAATAAAGCTACAAACACAAAAATGTGAATCTACGCGTGAAATTATTTCTCAGAAAGGCGGTCTCTTATTGTTGCAGGTCGCATTGTCTGTTTGTACGTTCCCCTTTATCTGCGTCGGCCGGTCAGCACAAAGCCCTTATAGCAAAAGTGATAAATAATAAACTTTTGTTTATCTAACTATCATTGTTCCGGAATAAATGCGCGGAACATTTCACAATGTTGATGTGTGATTGTGTATCGTAACTTGTAGGTTTTGTGGAATGAAATAGTCCAATAACTAATACACTCGCTTTATTGAAACGGCGTAACGTTTTTTTTTTATGACGAACTACACAGATTGGCCAGAGAGGCTGGCCTTGACTGCTTCACCGGATTGAGAGGTGGCACAGCTCTTAGGTAGGTTAGCCTGAACCTCTATTGCTAGTAACTCGACACAAGGGTCCCCCCGGTGAGGGGTAACCTGGGCTTGGACGGTCAGGTGGAATCGTAGTCAAGCACTTGCTTAGAATGTATAAAAAAAACGTTGAAGTAGATTTTTGTTTTTACTCGTAAATATACTTGTGAAAAGTATGTATACATGAAGATTGTACTATTGTTTTCGTTCTAAAGCCGTTCAAGCACCAATCATGCAGACCCATACAATATATATGGTTAGTTCATGATAATGGGTGTACAATAATGCACCTTGCGAGGCGTGGTCACGGCGTACACCTCCGCCTTCCATCCGACTGCCGTGCTCTTTTATTTACAAGTATAAAGGTATGTACACACTGTTGGGTACTTTAATAACCGTGTTAAAGAGTTCCTAAGTCATAAAGAGTGCCTAAGCCTTCACAGCATAGGGCAGGGAACGACGAGGGCATTTCTCCCTATCTATCCCGACACACAGTCAGCTGTGTATATTACACAGATGACTGTGACGATGCTACAGGAAGACTGGTGACAAGGGCAACGGCCTTATTAAACGAGAAAATAATAGAGTACAACATAAATTGCCATGAGAAACAGGGACGCAGTGGTCGCGGAGAAATTAATAACAATGCAACGGGGCGTCTGAACCAGTGCATTCTCCAACACCACCTTCCAAAATCAGGCATTATAAAAACAAAACAAACATTGTGGTAACTGTAGAGGTAGCACTGTTATTAACAAAACAAATCAAACAATTGAAGTAGATAATTTTGTAGAAAAATAGCAAACAATGTAATTAAAAAGAATAAGTAAAACATGTAGAGTAAGAAAAGTAGAGTAAGAGATTGAAAAATGTAAAATGTAGTAAAGTAAGAGAATGTAATGTAGTATGTAGAAAGTAAGAGTAAGAAATGTAAAGAGCAGGGGAGTATACTGGAAGAAGAAGAGTGGAAGGAAGGAATGCAAGAAAGAAGGAATGAAAAGGTCCCTAAGGTGCCAAACGTTGGGGGAACGGTGAAAAAAAAATACAACTAAAGTACATTAGAAAACAGCACGGACGCAAGTCTGTGGTTGCGCTTTATTGAAAAAAAAAGTTCTCCCTCTCTCTGTTTTTGAAGTGAAATCTTCTCTAGCCGTATTAAGTAGTTTTTAGTATAGGAAATATTATATTATAAAAATATATTTAAATAATAAATAAACACTAAAATCTTGTTTATAATTGTTACACTCGGAGTGTCATGTGAAAACCAGATCGATGGTGGGTATTTGAATAGGTTATCTAAGATCACAAGGATATGGAGAGATCGCAATATATCCCGTAAAACACAAGTGAGGCGCGTACATTAGTTTTCTCACAAGACTAAGAAGAAAACCTTTTTTTTAGATCCAAGGTACCCCACCCCGCCTCGGAAGGGAGATGTTACCCACTAAAATCCCAACGGTGGCCCTTCCTCCATGCATGGTGAGAGACTCCGGGATCTCCAGTGAAACGCATCGGAGCCCCCCTACCCTCTCTCGGAGAGCACGTCTCGGAGGGGTGGAGATTAACCCCCTGTGCTCTCGCAGCTTCCACCCATGTCGCCCAGTGAACCCGACCTCCATTTTAGTCGCCTTCTACGACAGGCAGGGGATACCGCCGTATTCTACGTGACCAGAACTACAGGGCTGATCTGAGGAAGAAGAATACCTACGCTATGGCCAAGAGAAGTTGATCGCAACCGTTTCACCGGATGTAAAAGTAACTCTGCGCAGAGCCTCTTTTTAAAAGCCGGTTTAACTCTCTCAAACGCTCGTGAGACTGTTGCGGTCAAATTCTCCCGTCTGTCTGTCTTTACCAAATAAAGTTTTTATTGCTTCGTTTTCCCCAAGTGATTGAGTGGAACTTGCTTATAAGATAACATATATGATAAGTGTGTACACAGCCTTATATAAGTAATAAGTTGGCAGTTGGAACCTGCCCATTGAGCTTTAAGACACATTCTCTGAACGAAGCACGTCCTCCGCTTACAATTGATTATAAGTTAATAGTAGTGAACGTTACCGGTAAAACCAGTTAGTGTTTATTAACATATATAAATAAATATAACTATATATTAATTAGTATATTAGAGAGATATTTGGGTACAAGACAATCTGCAGACCCCCATTAATTCGGTCTTGACTATTACAAATGTCAGCATATACACAAAACTCTAAGGAGTGTTTATATATGCATACATATATATTTATAATTGTCAGTTTTACTGTAATTATAAGTTACGTAATAGAACTGCATCAAAAACCCCCTATTCACATCAAAGGCTTGAGTGTCGCGCCCTTTTAGGGTCGCGTTCAATATGCCAGTGCGGCGACGCGCAAATAGTGATGGGCGAAGGGACAAAATAAATATCGATACAAAACAAATATATTTACTAGTAAAAATTTAATATACAAAAAGTTTCAAATCTAATTTTCGTTTACAAGTATATTTACAAGCAAAAATCAAATCGAGTCAAACGTTAAACGTTGTTACGCGCGTACAATCTCTTTTGTACTTGCTTCGGCAGTACATACAATAAAATTAGAACGATACAGAGAAGATTAGTAAAATCGTGAAGCGTTACACATTTTTTACCCCTCACCGGGGGGACCCTTGTGTCGAGTTATTAGCAATAGAGGTTCAGGCTAAGCGACCTAAGAGCTATGCCACCTCTCAATCCGGTGAAGCAGTCAAGGCCAGCTTCTCTGGCCAATCTGTGTTGTTCGTCATAAAAAAAAAACAATCAAAATCAAATAAAAAAAAATCAATATAAATAAATTAATAAAAATATTTTATTTTATTTTAAGGATATTTAATTGTCTATCATGCGCAATTTATTTTAGATAGCTAGCGTCTTTATTTTACGAGATATTCAAACTTTCTTAAGCGACCCATTATTTTTGCTCACGGCTATATATAAAAGAGAAAGTGTGTTGGTTTGTTCCATATAGGCTCTGAAACGGCCGGACCGATTTCTATGAAACTTTGAGGGAATCTTCAGGTTGACCTGGCGAGTAATCCTGTAAAGTTTGGAGCGTAGATTTATCAGAGCACTCCTCTTTTGAACTGTCAAACAAGCCATACGTCGTACTTTTATTTTGGACATTAACTTGAGCACGATATGTTGTTGTATAAATGATAAGAATGATATTGTATTTACTGATATGTACATGGGTGTAGGTAATAATGATCTTCACCCGCTCGAGAAGAGAATGAATACGGAAAGAAATGAATAATTTAATATATTGTGAGAGTTAAATTAAATATTTAATGATGTAATTTTATTGTTTAAATAAAATAAAGCAGAATCTAGCCGGACGAAGCGGGCTCGCTTTATAATTTATAACATAAAAAGTACAAACATAACAAACACACGCATTGAGAACCTTTTTTGAGGTTGGTTAAGAAACCATACATAGAAATTAGTAAATGACGGTATATGGCACATTGACAATACATTGGTAAAATGTAGTCGGTGGCCCTGTTATCCTAATGAAATATCGACAAATCCAGCGACAACAGCCGTACCTCACTTATTAAAGCGCGAATGCATTCTGATAGAAATTTGTTTTTAATCGACATTAAATTGGGCGCGGAATTAGTTCGGACCCTCAGCTCGCTGGTGGGGCTGTGGACAGCTTCATTTAAATGCTAAATTAATATCCACCATCTTTCATCTCAGGCGACTGTCTGTGATATTTCTTGTGACTAAATGTGTAAATATATCTTTTATAATACGCAGCGCAGACATGACAGGGTTTGTACCATTGTGGCCCACAGAACTGATTTCACTAGACATCAATTTTACGTCCTAAGTGGCATTTTGTACAATAAAGTAAATAAATTATTACATATATACCCATTACCACTAAAAGAATATAAGACACATATTACTGGCTGCAAACCATCTCGTATGAATTTACAGAAGATCTTTTAAAACCATAATAAACAGTCAGAGTAACACACTCCCTTCATACTCATCCCTACACATACAGTCACTCTTCAACACACGCAACCTTTTACACACAAACACACTCACACACACAAAACGATTAAACTAAATTACATTATAAGTTTTTAGTTTTACTAAATTTCTATTTGTATTTAACTGTTTGGAGATGGGCGTTAATAGCTGCGACACAGTTTTTACTACTGCGGCTATTGTCGAACTGGTTTGTACATGGTTTTTTATGTTATGTAAGAATATGCATTTGTCATATGCATTTTTAGAGTATCAATGGTTTTTACTGGCCACATATAATAATAAATATAATCACCGATAATTATGATATGGGCAGACGATATAATCAAACTATCTGGTCTCTTATGGCGACTATTGATGTCAAGATGCATGGAGTTCTTTAGAGAAAAGTCTTTACTGTCGTCTGAAGGGTTCTTGCATAAAAACAATTCACAAATTTTAAATATGATGATTAGAACGTATTCGAATAACATTTTAAAATCTGCAAATTTGTTGCATAAAATAAAAGGCGTTGTCTTTTGTCACCAGTATTTTTAATTATTTATTCGTATGTGTCCAAACAATAATTACAAATTTCCCGCCTAAATCTGGCAACACTACGATCTCCCCGATACCCTGTGACGAGCGACATTTGTTCAAATTGCTAATGTTTTACAAGTAAGCCGAGCTTTTGTAACATATGAATTGTTATAATTAAGTCTTATGTTTTTTAAATAAGGCTCAATTTGATGTGACAAAGTAAATTTTGGTCGTGGGAGGTGCTTTTTACGTATCGTTTTGTGATTAATAAGCCGTGTAAATGGGTTCTTTATCGCAGTGCGTTTCAAATGCTCGGTTTGTGCAGTCACAAATTACTTAGAAGGGTGAATAGATTAACTAAATACACAATTATTTAGCTATACGAGTCCATTCATAGGACATGAGCAGTTAAAGAAATGTAAACAGAAAGGTTATTACAATTTATTATTTAAATACAGTGGTATTCTGCCAGTTAACTAAAAAACCAAATATTTAGTAGCAACTGAGAACAACACAAATGATTTAAATAATTTTCTTGGTAAAAAATATGTTTATGGCAATTTAAGAAAAACAGCACGTACGAAGAACCAAGCGCGCTAAACTACTTTGGGGAACAGACAGACGCGTAGGTATTTGGTACCGCTCAGCCCTGTAGTTCTAGGCTCGCAAGAATAAGACTATGGTATCCCCTGCCTGTCGTAGAAGGCGACTAAAAGGGGCTCACTGGGTTCCTTTGTCGTCCGCCAAGGTGGACCCGGGAAGAAGGCGACATCGGCTGGCCCGTGTCGCCTTGCACTGCGTGGCACAGGGGCGCAGGAAGTGCTATCCTTGAGCACAGTGCAGAGGGGCTCCGGTGCGTTCCACTGGAGATCCCGAAGCCCCTCACCATGCACCGAGGAAGGGCCACCGGGGAGGTTTTAGTGGGTAAAAACCCCACATAACCTCCGTCTTCCCCCCAGAAGGCGGGGTATCTTTTTGAAGATTACATCCTTGTTAACAAAAAAAAAAGTAACTATGATAAATATTAACAGATTAATCAAATAAGTAACGAATATAATTATAACTTTAGGGAGACCACTAGTTAAAGTAAATATAGGCAATAATTATTGCAGATATATTCTTGACAGTTAGGGTGACTATATCCAGGACCTAATCTAGATCTAACGTTTAATAAAAGCCCCCAATACCCGAGACGTCAGCGGTTTCGGAATCTTCATTTGTCAGCGAATAGTTCCCACCGTAAAGACGACCCCGTTATTAAAACTTTAGAATTTTAATATTCACAGTTGTTATACAACAAAAGGGTGAACAGATATTATCAAGGAAAGCTTTTGTTAAAGGATTTTGTCGTAGCTGTTGTTTGTTTATAACCGATATCAAAAAAGTATATTTACGAGTAAAGAAATGAACCGACTTCAAATCGAGTCAAAGGTTAATACACTTCTTCTGCTGTACGTCTTGCTGTCCTCGCAACCCGAAGCGGCACTCAAAGTAGTTTAGCTTTTGAATGTCCCTTAGATTATCCGTGAAATACGAGTAGCAACCGTCCAAGTCGTGATTCGGCCCTCTCGAGCACCCTGGGATTGGAATGCTTACGCATAACATAGTAACCGTCCAAGCCGAGGTTACACCAGGGACCCTTGTGTCGAGTTACTTAACGATAGAGGTTCAGGCTAAGATGTGCGACCTAAGAGCTATGCCACCTCACAATCCGGTAAAGCAGTCAATGCCAACGTGTGTAGTACGTCATTTTAAAAAAATGCTATTAATATATCTATCACAATCAATGAGAATAAAACACAGAAACCTCAATAGCCTAATGGTTTAGGGTACGGTCTACGAATCGTAAGATCGTAGATTCAAATCCACAATTCGACTATTGACGTGAATCATCTTCTTGCACAAACGTAGGGTTAGTTGGAATGGTTACCAATAATGTTAGTAATATTTATGAAAAAAAAATATTGCTAGCTTTCTATTAAAAAAAATAAGCATCATTTTTTTAAGTCGGTTAAAGGAGGTTATCAAATCGTCTGTATTTAGGGAGTGGGGGGGCCGGGGGAATTTTCACAGCGCTGAAAACAACTGTCTGTCTATAAATATTTTACGATAATGTAAAAAAAACAGACACTCCAATTTTATTTATATGTATAGATGGTGTGATATTTATGAAATATTGCGTCTGCTAAATGTACCCTGTTGGACTCTGCCCCAAAGGGGGCTCGGTTACCGAAGTGGCACAGCGCAGGCCGCCGTCGCCTGCAGCCATCACGACGCCGCGCCCTTCCCGGCCCTGCACCTTTTGTCTGGAGCCAGCTCGTAACAGCTCGTCCTTTATTGAATTGTTTCCACGCAGGTGCGTTGCGATACTTCGATCGGACGGCATATGGAATATAAATTGATCCTACCAGAATAATTGGTGTTGCTATTGTAAATACTTTTTATTTTAATTTATTAAGACAGTGCAATCTGTGGAATGGTCTAGCAGGTGATATTTGGGTGATAAAGTTACTATTTTTAAGTCGAAGCTTTTTTTTGTTTAACGTTACGGACATTTTTTGCCTACTAGGCAACGTTCCATAAGGAATTTCGTTCCAAAATACGTCCTCCAATTATTGGTTAAATATTGTATATGTGATGTCTTAATATTACGTAATTTCTATATCGACCAGAGACAAAACAGAATAAACTTTAGCGAGTGAAAACAATGCATAATTTTTTTGTTTTATTTTTAAAGTGAGCAAGGTAATAGTGGAATAGTACACGAGTGGCAGAACGTAAGCGCACGCGCCCCGGGCCGTCACGATAAATGACCCTGCCTTCGCCGCCCATAGACCATTTCACCGGACTGCGCGCTCAAAAACGACCTCCTTTTATTGTTTTAGTTTTTTTTAAATAACGTATGCTTTTTTTAAACCTTGAATCTTGATACAGCCTGTGATAATGTATTCCACTATAGTATAAATATTCTGCATTGAATTTTTAGAGCTATGCTATGTGGGTCTGGGTATTTTTAGGAAAACAAAATCTCTCACCCAAAATAATTGTAACAGAACCACACATTATTTGGCTAGTGTTGCCATCACTATGCCCTAAGAAGTATAATAATAAGAGGAAAGAGATGGCAATTCTCTTTGTGATAGAAATTCTTTTATAGAGAAGGAATGACCCCAACGATGGGACGTATTTACGATAACGATGCTTAAAGTTTCTAGCACGTACTTATAATATTTAATTATATCATCGAACTTAGTTATTCTGAGAGAATATTATAATGTTGTCTAATAAATATGTGAATAAATCTTTTATATTTTTAATTTTAAGAACATCTGTACATATTAATAGCTGCAGCATCCGGTATAATGTCCACGTGACACGCCCACATTAAACTGTAAAAAACCCACACGACTTCCTAAGCATGACTCATCATAAGGCCTTCATCGATAGTAAATATCTAAACGACTTAATATTCTCAATTTATACTAAAACTTTTTTTATAGTTTCTTAACCAGTGCTTAACCACAAACCAATCTGATGTTAAGTGGAAATACAGTCTTGTAAAGTAAGACGCACTGGCTTAGTAAATGCCTATTCACTCTACTCTTGAAAACACCCACATTGTAACCGGAGATCCACAGGGTCATAAACCGGAATGCCTGGGGACAGGAGTTACGATCCTCGAGCATATTGGGGGCCATTGAAAAGAAGTAATCGGAGAGGAAGACAGACGCGGGCAAACTATTCCAGTCATGTGCCGTTCGAAAAATTAAAGAGGAAGCAAAGCGCTTCGTTCGGAATAGTGGAACGGGGATGAGGGAATTACATCATGTAACTGAGCACACTCTTCAAAGTGCAACCTGTAATACACCGAAAGGCTGGCTACTTCAAGATTGAGAAGATTAGTTCACCACAAAGAACATTACCAAAATATATTTGAACTACACAGAATGGCCAGAGAAGTTGGCCTTGACTACTTCACCGGATTGAGAGGTGGCATAGCTCTTAGGTCGCTTAGCCTGAAACTCTATCGCTAGTAACTGTCCCTCCGGTAAGGGGTAATCTCGGCTTGGACGGTTATTATGTTTCGCGTAAGCATTCCGATTCGAGGGCGCCCGAGAGGCCGAACCACAACTCGGTCGGTTTACTAAGAGTATCAAATGAGTATAGTTTATAGTAAGTAGGCATACAGTATTTATTTATTATAAAGAAATTTGAAGCTCATTCACATTAGAGTGCCATTCAAATATCCAAGGAGTCGTTGTTATAGGATTTTTGATGTGCCGCATTCTAAAACCAAACTGTCACACTCGCCCTTGCCAAGGATTTCAGCTACATATAACCTCGTTAACACTAAGTCCACGTCGGTTGACATTTTTTCTAATTCACGCAAGCTCTTCCGCACCTTAGTGTTAAAAATTGTGCAGTAATTTTGGCTAATTTAATGAATTTATTACTGATTTTTCTATTTCTTTATAATTTATTAAAATATTTTTGTAACTATTAATTATGAAATCGTTACGTTTCTTTATAACGAATGTTGTGTACACCTGTAATTGGCATACACAACAGGACTTAGCTTGTAAACTTGATTATTACAACAATGTATGCTTGTGTAATGTTGTTGGTGTATCTTATTAAATAAATAAATAAAGGCAATAAAAGCTATTTTATTTGTAGCACTTAGGACGCTAAGCCTGAATCTCTGTCCCTATCTTTCAGTCTGTCTGTGCCTGTGCAAAACATAGACAGACATTAACTTAAACTATTAATTATAGAACTTTACATAGTTGATTGTAACCAAAAACATCTAAAATATTTATACAAAACAAAACAAACTAAATACAAAGAGATTATCGCTGTCATAAGCCAACCAAAAAAATATAGAAACATCAAAAAGACCCTCGCAGTCTACGCAGACCCCTAAATTACGCATCGACCGTCTATAATTTCGGAACCCTATAGGATTTTTTATCGCGCGTCCCCGCACTATATCGGTCACAAATCTAATACAGTTAATGATGGTATTCGGTACGGATCTCGAGGAGCGCCTGTAACATTTGGTACATCCCTTATGGCATGGAGT
Source organism: Meandrusa payeni (assembly GCA_029286785.1). Taxonomy (NCBI): domain Eukaryota; kingdom Metazoa; phylum Arthropoda; class Insecta; order Lepidoptera; family Papilionidae; genus Meandrusa; species Meandrusa payeni. The sequence continues at coordinate 2,947,373 of JAGSMX010000021.1, forward strand.
GCGGTTTATACTTTTGTGAATTAGCTTATTGATTTTTATACGACTTTAAGAGACTTTTGTCTTAATCATTACGTTTAAAAAGTATATTAATGAGTAAAAACGATAACCTATTTCAAATCGAATCAGACGTTCGCACCAAGAATTTTTTATTATTATTTTGATGAAGCGTCAATAGCCTAATGGTTTAGGGTACGGCCTGCGAATCGTAAGGTCGTGGGTTCGAATCCACCATTGGACTATTGCCGTGAACCATGTCCTAGCACAAGCTTAAGCTTAGTTGGAATGGTTAACAAGATTGTTAGTAATATTTCTGAAAAAAAAGAAATATTGCTAGCTTTCTTTAAAAAAAAGAAAAAAAAAGAATTTCCTCTTCTTATAACCTCCTTAATACTAAGTCCACATCGGTTGACATTTATTCTTATTCGCGCAAGGTCTTCCGCACCTTAGTTTTAAAAATTGACTGCTTTACCGGATTGGGAGGTGGCATAGCTCTTAGGTCGCTTAGCCTGAACCTCTATCGCTAGTAACTCGACACAAGGGTCTCCCCGGTGAGGGGTAACCTCGGCTTGGACGGTTACTATGTTACGCGTAAGCATTCCGATCCGAGGGTGCCCGAGAGGGCCGAACCACGACTCGGTCGGTTGCTTTTTCACGGATAATCTAAGGGACATTCAAAAGCTAAACTAACTTTGAGTGCCACTTCGGGAAGCGTTGGCGCTGTGCGAAGAAGTGGCCAAAGAAACTCCAGCAACGAGCGAGAGCTATGCTAACTCAAGGCCAGCTTCTCTGGCCAATCTGTGTAGGTCGTCATTTAAAAAATCAATTACCATATTTCCAGTAAATAAATGATTATTATTATGAATTTTTCGTACCCAGCCCGCTTCGCCGGGCTAGATTTTGCTTTATTTTATTTAAACAATAAACCTTTATCATTAAATATTTAATTTAACTCTCACAATATATTAAATTATTAATTTCTCTCCGTATTCATTCTCTTCTCGAGATTTACCTACGCCCATGTACACGCATGTGTAAATTTAAATTTGGGTTATAAAACAATAAAATATCATCATAATAAATAAAATCTGTATTTGACGGTTCAAAGAGGAGTGCTCCGATCGTCACCAAACTTTACAGGATTACTCGTCAGTTCAATCTGAACATTCCCTGAAAGTTTCATTGAAATCGGTCCAACCGTTTCGGAGCCTCTATAGAACATACCCACACACTTTCTCTTTTATATATATAGATTATCCGTTCATTCATTATTGTACGGTTATCGTGTGTCATGACACACGGAGTCATAAGTCATCACTCAGAGGCAGATCAATAATGTAATTACGTCAATAAGTACCGGGAGCGCGGCGGCAACGTCCGCGCCGCGGGAGACTGTTGGCGGAGTTGTCATTCGCGCCACGACGCCATTGTTTTTGCTCACCTTTTTTATTGCGCCGCGGGAGGCAAAGGATTGCGTGTTATGCCTCTATCGTTAAAAACCATATTGTTTGCATAATTTACATTTTAATGAAATTAGTACAGATATGTAGAATATTTTATTTTGAAAATAAATAGACGTAGACATAGACATTTATTTATTGGCATCACAATACAAAAACACATCACAGACAGAATTTAACACACGTTAAAAAAGAATGAAAAATAGATAAAACACAGTTAAAGTTACACGGACAAATAATACAGAACATATGATGCCAATATCGGACACCGTCTCAGCATACGCTGTCGCAAGGATGCCACAGCGCTGATTTTCAGCGGTGCCCGGGACTACCTGAAGACCTAAAGACGTGCGCGCGCTATACTACTTTTATATGGAATTTATACAGACAATAAGAGTATAATAAATATGATACATGAATAAAACAGTTATATGAGATTAATATATATTATATACAATAAAATAATAGATGAAAAATTTCGTAAATAAATATATTATTGAGTCAAAATAAACTAAAATAAATAATATGATAATTAAACGTATAAAGTGTAAATTATATAATGAAATATTGAAAATATTGGAAACAACAAGCCACCGATATCACGGGGATATTATCTTTTGTAACTTTAACATCAGGTGTTTTAATTTATTTTAAAAGCGTTTACAGATTTACTGTCTCTTATGGGCGGTGGCAAGTCATTCCAACATTTGGTGGCCAAGTAACTGAAACTGCCCCGGAACGCTGCAGATCGGTGTGGCGGAATTTGTAAAATGCAGTTTTTAGCTCTAATTAAACAGCTAGTATCTTCATTCCGCCATTTCAACTTTTCGTACAGATATTTAGGCTGTTATATATATATATATTTATATTATATCTGTACAAATATATTTGCGAGTGAAAGAATAAACCGAATTTAAATGAACGCTGAACGTCAATTTCACTGTCCTACCGTCAGTAACGGCGCCTGTATTGTTTTTCTTCTGCATTCGTGCTCGATGCCGTTAATTAGTACTTAATTGGATTGTCATAAACCTACCAATATCTCAATCAACAAATATTTGTTATACAATTTTTGGTTAACTTTCGTTTTAGAAACTCCTCTCCAAGGTCCTATGACCAACAAAATAAACATGAAACCTAATTGATTTTTTTTTAATTTGTATCCCACCTGATGTTAAGTGGAAATGCAGATAAATGCATATTCACTCTACTCTTGAAAACACACACACATTGTAATCGGAGAGGAAGACAAAAACGGCAGAACTATTGCATGCCGAAGTAAAACCTCTTCCGTGAAATAGCAACCGACCGAGCCGTGGTTCGGTCCTCTCGGGCGCCCTCGGATCGGTATGTTTACGCGTAACATAGTAACCGTCCATGCTGAGGTTACCGATCGCTGAGGGGACCCTTGTGTCGACTTACTAACGGTAAAGGGTCCGGCTAAGCGACCTAAGAGCTATGCCACCTCTCAATTCGGTGAAGCAGTCAAGGCGAACTTCTCTGGCCTATCTGTGTAGTTCGTCATTAAAAAAAAGTAAAACCTTCCAAACAAAAACGGTTCAAAAATAACGTAGTTACGAATGCAGAAACATTAAAAACATACAAACAAATTGACAACCACTAATTGAAGTCGGTTTATTTTAAAGTATGCGCTATTACACACACAATACATACACACATTTATTTATTATCTGTAATTAAATTACAGATAATTAATAATATTATTATATACGCTATTAGCTATTTATCAATACATACATATTTAAAAAAAAAAACTTATTTTTTTTATAAACAAACAAGCTTACGGCTCACCTGATATTAAGTGATCACCGTCGCCCATGGACATCTACACACCAGAGGACCTGTGGATGTACATGGCGCGTGGCGGTTCAATGTGTGGTGTGTTATCGGTCTTTGAAAAAAGAGTAGGTTCGAAGTTCAAATTCCCCAGATCGTATTGTTTCGGAAACACCGCTGAAGACAGTTGATTCCACGGGTCGGTAGTAAGGTCGAAAGTTACACGAATAGCGCACAGTCGTGGACACCGCTTAAATTCCCCCAAATTTAATTGGTGAAATGTAAGCAATGATTTATAGTAAATATTTTGTCTATTTTTTTCTATCGCCGTGTTCAATTATAGGTAAAAAGGTTGATACGCACAACCTAATTATGGCAACAAGATAACGAGGTAATGCACGAGGACCTGTCAAAATTAATAAACTAGTGGTATCGAGTGTTGCCACGTGGCGTGCAACGGCTCAGCTTTTTTATCCCTGCCCACCCCCTAATGGGTGACGCGTGGCCACCCGAGAGGGCATTGTTTAACCACCCCACTTCGTAGACGGTATAATACACCTATGCAACGTACTTGAGGAGTGGGTATTAATTTAATTTTCTAATAAGTTATACAAAGTACGCGCTGTTATAGTACTGGGCCCAAGTCCGCTAAACCAAATGTATGCAAAATAAACGTTCATTGACATTACAATATACAAACACATTAAAAATAAAATATAATAACATAACAAGTATATTTACGAGCAAAAACAAGAACCGAATTCAAATCGAATAAATCGTTATTACTCATGAATCACCGATTTGTATTTCAGTATTACCGTAGGAATATTACGTAATCTGCCATTCCTGTCACATGTTAACGTGAAAACTATTCCATGTAAGAAGGATTCCAGGCAAAGATTCCAGAGTAAGCTTTTGATTTAACCTTGACGAAGCCTTCGTTTAACTTTGGTGGCAGCGCATTCCAGACCGCTGGATTCTGATCATAATGAATAAATAAATCTTTGAATCACGCATGAAAAATAACAGGAAATACGGAACAAAGAAACGTTTTTAAAATTATCAGCACTTAATTTTATCTTTCTATGCATTTTCTGTGTGTAAGGATCTGAAATACCATTTTGATTCATGCTTGTAATATTAATAACGAAAACATTACAAGCCGCCCGTAATGCGATCGTTGCCTTTCTATTTTAAATAAAAAATCTCGATTTCATAGATTAAAAACAAAGATGGCCGCCCTATCGCGATGTGAGGGCGCGAAACGGAAGGGAATCGACGCTTGAAATCGCATTCGCTCTTCAATTTGAGCGGATTTAAAAAGAAATCTTTGAAGTTTCCATGCAATCTAACTGTGTGTTTAAGTTCTGTTATTGGGGTGAGTAAATAGGGTTGCGTTTACTACGCCCCAAGTCTACAATCATCAATTGTGTCACATTGAGAGTTCAGTGTCATCACAATTGTCGATTTTTGCTGGATTTCGCTGCTGCTAATGGCATACAATGATACTCCAATATTGTTTCACTTGTTGTTTTTGTTAATCTCGTAATGACACCTTCCAAATAGGCTGATACATTTAAATCAAATAATAAATAGTCAAATGAAAATTACGTATCAAAAAATTAAATTAGTTACTACGAGTTCTAGCACAATGACAAATCAATAGGTCGATTTCATGATGAAAAGTCAATGGTCTTTTGTTATTTCCGCGGCTCGTTCACTTTTCAGATTATCATATACACTTTTGTTCGTAAATTATCATTTATTTAAAGTTGAAATTTTGATAAAGAAATCCTATTAATATTATATATGCGAATGTTACGCGAAAATACCTAATGGATTTTAACACATAGACTATAATTTATAAAGATTTAGTCTGAATTATCCAATATTACGATAGCTTGGAAAAAATCGAGCTAAAACAGCTCCAAAAACCCCATCCTTAAATTATAACTACGGGTACAGACAACGATACACTTTAATCGCGAGTAACACCGCGGCGCGCAGCTAGTACAGGATAAAACAGTCGCCCCTTCGGTATCACAGCGCACCTGTTCGTGATAGTTTTAGAATCGATTTACATAAACGATGGACTCACGCGATGTGCAATATGGGAACCGCAATCGATACAATAAAATGAAAGTGAAAATTGCGTAGGGTTGCCTGATTCACGATCTGTTGTTTGATTTATTTGACGAACCACATAGATTGGCTAAAGCTGGAAGTGACTGCTGCACCGGATTGAGAGGTGACATAGCTCTTAGGTCGCTTAGCCTGAACCTCTATCGCTATTAACTCGACACAAGGGCCCCCCAGTGAGGGGTAACATTGGCTTGGACGGTTACTATGTTCAGCCCTGTAGTTCTGGGCTTTCAAGAATAAGACTACGGTATTCCCTGCCTGTCATATAAGGCGACTAAAGGGGCCTCGGGTTCACTGGGCAACAAGAGTGGGGGCCTTTGTCGTCCGCTAAGGTGGACGCGGGAAGAAGGCGACATCGGCTGGCCCGTGTAGCCTAGCACTGTGAGGGCCGTGACGTGCTCTCCTTGAGCATAGTGCAGAGGGGCTCCGGTGCGTTCCACTGGAGATCCGGGAGCCTCTCGTCATGCACCGAGGAAAGGGCCACCGGGGAGGTTTTAGTGGGCAAAAACCCCACATAACCGCCGATCAAAAAGATACCCCGCCTTCCCCCCAGAAGGCGGGGTATCTTTTTGAAGATTTCCTCCCCGTTAACAAAAAAAAAAAAAAAGGACGGTTAATATGTTACGCGTAAGCATTCCGATCCGAGGGCACCCGAGAGGACCGAACCACGACTCGGTCGGTAGCTATTTCACAGATAATCTAAGGGACATTCAAAAACTAAACTAACTTTGAGTGACACTTCTAGAATTTGAATCAAATAGTTTCCATATAGCGATGATTACTTTAAAGAAAACATTTCAGAAGATTTGTGTCCGGTTTATTTCGCTTCCTATCTTTTCTCTGCCTATTTCAATTCTCTATCGGCGGGTTTCTATATTCAATCTCGATCCGTAAATCGCTATCCGAGATTGATATTTCAATCAGTTTTCTGCATTTCGTGTTTCAATAAGCAATCCGCGGATCGAAGGAAATAGATACAATAACATAATATTTTTATTTAAAAAAAAATTCTAAAACTGAGAATTCCTATTAATTATTATTAAGTATTATTTCTGTTTTATTATTTCTATAATTTATATTAAAATAACACTGTTTTTAGTCGTATTATTACCATCTTTGTAATTATTTCTATAACGTATATTATTTTTACGGCGTAAAACGGATTATGAGAGAGGACTGTCAATCACTTCCAAAGATCGAATATTGAAATGCGGATTACGGATCGATAGATGGACCATGGACCAAATAAAATCAGGATCGGAAACAATCTTACATTGAAGATCGAATATAGAAACCCGCGGTATATCTATCTTCGGAGTTCACTACTACACAAACCCTTTCAAACACAGTTAAAAATTTCAAAATCAATTTATAAATGACGCTGTTATGAGTCGACAAACTTTTAAAAATAGAGATGAATTGAAAAAGAGTTTTTTGAAGTTGGTTAATTATTTAGATAGATTATATGCTGCGTTTTTCGTATGGGGGCACGTGGGTCCATGGAGTGTCCCAATAAGTTACTTCGGATATCAAATGCCATAAAAACGAGAGAGCAAATTCCAGTATTAACGTGCCTCCAAAAAATAAGTGACAATAGAAGGCCCGATTATATGTCCCTACCAAATAACTGTAGGGTAAATTATAATTAATAAATTTATTTATTTAATAAGATACACCAACAGCATTACACAAGCATACATTGTTGTAATAATCAAGTTTTCAAACTGAGTCCTGTTGTGTATGCCAAATACAGGCGTACACAACATTCGCTATTAAGAAACGTAACGATTTAATAATTAATAGTTACAAAAATATTTTAATAAATTATAAAGAAATAGAAAAATCAGTAATAAATTAATTAAATTAGGCAAAATTACTGCACAATTTAATAAGACTAAGGTGCGGAAGACCTTGCGTGAATTAGAAAAAATGTCAACCGACGTGGACTTAGTGTTAAGGAGGTTATATGTAGCTGAAATCCTTGGCAAGGGCGAGTGTGACAGTTTGGTTTTAGAATGCGGCACATTAAAAATCCTATAACAACGACTCCCTGAATATTTGAATGAATCGTCTTTAATCGATTTACTGGATTTTCTATTATCCACAATCTATTTTAAGTTAGTTTTTTTTTTTAATCGGTTCAAAAATGAGGTAATTATTAGTGGACAAGCGTAAAAATTCAGTCGAATTGAATACCTCCTGCATTGTCTATATTTTTACGTTTGTTTAAAGTCAGTTAATTATTAAAATTGGATATTACAGTCACCTAGTAGGTGATTGTAAATAATATAATTACGTGGATCATCTATAATGGCCCTGAATTCAAATTAGTGTGGTTATTCGGAACATGTTTCCCAAGAGTTCATTTCACATGCAATAAATCAGTTTTAATGTTTATTGTGTGTCGAACATTTTTAGATTTTTAGAGGAAATTTCGCGTCCAATCAAGATAAATGCACCGCGAGACCGGCCAAATTGATAGCATACGCTGGATATGAAATATTAGTATCGTATGATTCCTATAATCATAGTATACGGATCATTTCGGATGTTGTCTTAATGAATGCTAGATCGAACCTTAGCTCTATCACATTCGCATTATTTATTAAGACTTATTGTAATACCGTTGGCAGACCAGCCTGTAGGGCACGTAGAATAAGACTACGGTATCCCTGCCTGTCATAGAAGGCGCCTAAAAGGGGCCACGGTTTCACTGGGCGACAAGGGAAGGGCTGGCCCGTGTCGCCTTGCACTGCGAGGGCACAGGAGGGAAGGGATTAACCTCCTATACCGGGACGTGCTCTCCGAAGAGCACAGTGCAGAGGGGCTCCGGTGTGTTCCTCTGGAGATCTCGGAGCCCCTCACCATGCATCGAGGAAGGGCCACCGGGTAGGTTTGAAGTGGGTAAGAACCCCACATAACTCCGCCTTTCCCCAGAAGTCGGGGTATCTTTTTGAAGATTTTCCCACCGGTCAAAAAAAGTTTATATAGCAGCGACAGCCTAGTGGGAAAGCGGTTTGATTTTTGTGCGTTCGAAGCCCAGTAGGCTTATATCAATTAATTGCCGCCCTAATACATGCTACTAATTAGTCTAGCACAGAGATCTGTACTATATGTGTGTAGTGAATAGATATTTCAATTCATATCTGGCGAGTACACAATCATATTGGAAGATGTCATCAAGAAAAAGGTCAAAGATTTATCGAAATATCAAAATAAATTCACATCTCCATTTTAGTCGACACCGACTATTTTCAAGCTTATATGAAACAGATGGTCAGTTCACCATCATTACCAGGTACATTTTTATATAATCTACGCTAGAAATGAATTTAAAAGCCGATGTCATACCGTCAGCGACTTATGCTACGGTTGACGTTCTAGTTTACTAGTGAAGTGTTATGTATGCCGAAGTTGTTCTTCCACATTTGTGCTTGTTAGTCACGGAATCCTGGTCGTAAGCCGGACCATAAGGTGCTTAGAATTTAAAAAACGATGAAATCACAACGAACAAAACTGTAGCGTTTAGACGGCACCACTTAACGGAATTATCTCAGTACATTAGAGGGAATCGTTTACATCAATTTAATCGGAGGATCCACTTTACGTCGTATACAATTGAAGAAGTTTCGGGACAATCTCGAGCGATCCCTAAGACAATATAATTCGAGTGATTGATGCTCGCGACTGCACGCGAACCTGTCCCACGGAATTTGAAATTGGACCGGAGAGAACGTTATTTAATCTTTAACTTGATCGCATAGAATCGGTTCTTTTTAACAGACTTGAGATTTTTATGTCCGTGAACTCGTAGCGCTGTCAATTGTGAACCAGTGCCTTAACATCAGCCCTGTTGTTCTGGGCTCGTAGAATAAGACTACGGTATCTCCTGCCTGTCGTAGGCGACTAAAAGGGGCATCGTGTTCAAGGGTGGGGGACCTTGTCGTCCGCCAAAGTGGGCCCGGGAAGAAGGCTACACCGCCTAACCCGTGACGCCTTACACTGCGAGGACACAAGGGGGGAGGGTCTAATCTGATCCCGGAGCACCTCACCATGCACCGTGGAAGGGCCACTGAGGGGTTTCAACCGTTCAGGGACCGTCAACAAAAAAAAAGTGGTTTAACACATTTCATCATTCATTCAGCGTGTATCTAATCTTTTTAATGTGTGTTATATTCTGTCTGTGATGTGTTTTTGTATTGTGATGCCAATAAATAAATGTCTATGTCTATGTCTGTCTATTCACTGCTGGAAAATGGGCCTGCCCCAATGCCTTCCACCATTGACGATCCTCCGCTTTCCGCATCCAGCCCCTTCCGGATATCTTTGTAAGGTCGTCGATCGTTTGTCGTCGTCGAGGAAGGGATCCTACGCGGATCCCTATCCTCCGGATTAATATAAGACGATTTCTAATTTGAAGTCGGTTAAAAAGTATAATCGGAGTGAATGTTGGAAATCGTTATACGAAATGTAATAATTCTTAAATTGGAAATCCTTCGTGAGACGATAATACCAATAATTCTTAAGACACTTTAGGAAATAAGACAAAAAAAAGAGCTTTTCATCAAAAAATGAAAGGGACGGGTCAATCCGACGATTATCAGATTAGTCCGAGGTGATCCTTTATTCGAATTATAATAATTTACCATCGCGCCGCCATTGTGGTTTTATTTCATGTAAGCCAAACTAAAACGCTGTGATTTGAAACGTTTATGTGGTCGGATAAAATTTTGATTGATTACTCTGTGCGTAATTTTTTCTTTTTTTTTATACTCTATGCTTTCATTTTCGACCAGCAACAAAAATATATTTTTTTATAAATTTAAATACTAATTTTATTTATGTTTTTATTTATGTATGTATAAAGTTAAATTAATTTTGTAATGAATGTTAGTTTTCACATTTTTTGATCGAAATTCTTTAAGGGGCGTTGCGGAGGGATAACCTAGCCTCCGTGAAATAGCAACCGCCCGAGTCGTGGTTCGGCCCTCTCGGGCGCCCTCGGATCGGAATGCTTACGCGTAACATAGTAACCGTCCAAGCCGAGGTTACCCCTCACCGGGAGGACCCTTGTGTCGAGTTACTAGCAATAGAGGTTCAGGCTAAGCGACCTAAGAGTTATGCCACCTCTCAATCCGGTGAAGCAGTCAAGGTCAGCTTCTCTGGCCAATCTGTGTAGTTCGTCATAAAAAAAGGATAACCTAGCCGGTAAAAAACTTCTGTAACGTTAAATAAAACCATAAGATTTTTGGTGTCAACTGGTTAAGACAGTAACAGCCTTTATATATGTCCCACTGCTGGGGCACAAGCTTTCTCTCTAAAGAGAGTATAAGGGCAAAGTCCGAAAGGCCCTAGTGCGGATTGGCACACTTCACAAGACTTAGAAAAACTTTCTAGGACATGTAGTTACCTCACGATGTTTTCCTTCACCGTCGACCGCGTGGTAAATCAACACATAAAATTGCAACAACAAATTTATTGGTGCCAGCACCGGGGAACGAACTCGAGTTACTAGCGTACTATGCAACTTAAGGGGACCACACGAACACTTAGCTACGACGGCTCTCAACTGGTTAAGATTATCTTAATGTATTATTATCATCATAGTCAATAAAAGTTGTATTTGACAGTTAAAAAAGAGGCGTGCTCCGATCGTTACCACACCTTACACGATTATCGTCAGATCAATCGGAAGATTTCCTGAAAGTTTCATTGAAATCGGTCCAGCCGTTTCGGAGCCCATATGGATCAAACACACACACATTCTCTTTATATATATAGATTTTAAAACGTAACTTTTCTACATAATTTTTATTTCGTTGTTCATGATCATCATTCCACAGCCTCCAAAATGCAAGGTCCTCTGGTGATGAGAATGATCATGGAGGACGATGATTAATTAGGTTTTAGGTTTTAGAAACTTTATTCTCACTTTAGACATTACAGGTCACTTACATGAGAACAATAAATACCTAATAGTATAAAAACATTAAGTTAGCTGTCACACGGAGAAGGAGTCTCCTAACGCATTCATTTTTTTTCTCGTTATTCTGGCAAAAAAGTCCTTATTGTCAATTATGTTACATTATATATCTTACAAGTTCTTATTGACCAACAGTGCCGAGAATAATTAATTTATTACATTTTACAATTTACTTCCGTGTACAAACTTGAACAGAAGACAGAAGAAGAAGAAGAAAGTTCTGAAGAAGTATCCACTTCTGAAGTTAAGTCCTCCACGTTGCAGTTGTCATTGTAACTGTGCACACTTCTGATGAGGAAACGATTACGCGTATAGTTTTTTTTTCGCTGGAGGTGGAACAAATATGTTTAAATACGTGTTGTTTAAGTATAGAACACGAGAGGGGTGAATTAATTTGCTTGGGGATGATTAGCTATCGTTAAGGAATTTAGAAAGTTTTACTTTGAATGCGCTAAGTGTGTACACCGTCTTGACGTGTACGGGTATTTTGTTGTAATTAAGATATAAGACATAACTTTTTTTTTTGTTGACGGGGAAGAAATCTTCACAAAGATACCTCGCCTTCTGGGGGGAAGGCGGCGGTTATGTGGGGTTCTTACCCACTAAAACCTCCCCGGTGACCCTTTCCTCGGTGCGTGACGAGGAGCTCCGGGATCTCACGTGGAACGCACCGGAGCCCCTCTGCACTGCAACGCAACGCAAGGCGACACGGGCCAGCCGATGTCGCCTTCTTCCCGGGTCCACATTGGTGGACGACGCAGGCCCCCAACCTTGTCGCCCAGTCAACCCGAGGCCCCTTTTAGTCGCCTTGTACGACAGGCAGGGGAGACCGTAGTCTTATTCTTGAGAGCCCAGAACTACAGGGTTGATGACATAGCTTCGTTTGTCAATTCATCAGTTTCTAGAATACGTAGAATTACACATCATTGTTACGCAAGCGTTGTGTTTATGCTGCGATCTAAAACAAAAAACGTTAACCAAAACAATGGGTCTTAAGACCATAAAATACGGAAAATGACTATGTTTTAGAGACAATTAGGGGTCGGGGACCGCTGTATCGTGCGCGTCTGCCTTGCAATTATAAAGCGTTTTGTGATTTACGGAATAGGAAAGGTCCAACTTCAGGTCAGAGCGACGGTGCGGCGGTTTCTTGGAAGGTGAATCTTTTTGATGTTAATGGCACAGCAAACATACTTGCTCGTAATTATATTTAATAAGCGGTCATTATGCAGTTGGAATGCGAATTCCGAAACAAATATATTGCAGAAAATTTACATTACTTTAGGAATTTTATAACACAAAGATATTTACGGGGATAAACAAAAATGAATCAATCAAACTACGGATAGCTAAGAAGTTGGTCCACACATCTGTTGACCAGACGGCTGGCTTAAACCTTACACAGAGGCTAAGCATTGCCATACAACGTGGCAATGCTACCAGCCTATTCGCTTCCCGAAGTGGCACTCAAAGTTAGTTTAGCTTTGGAATGTCCCTTTTTTTTTTGTTAACGGGGAGGAAATCTTCAAAAAGATACCCCGCCTTCTGGGGGGAAGGCGGCGGTTATGTGGGGTTTTTACCCACTAAAACCTCCCCGGTAGCCCTTCCGTCGGTGCATGACGAGGGGCTCCGGGATCTCCAGTGGAACGCACCGGAGCCCCTCTGCACTGTGCTCAACCAGAGCACGTCCCGGGGGAGGGAGGGAGGTTACTCCCTCTCATCATTGGAATTAGTTATTATGCATAACAATCGCTGGGTGTCATGTGTTAGCTAACACCTAATTACAGCCCACACTGAAATCTCGACACCGAGAAAACGAATAGTTTGAAATAATATCGCGTATGTGATACCAGGACGTCGTCAGATCTGTCCTAATACGTAATTAATGATAGATGAAGGCACCAAATTACACAAACTATATAATCGACACAGATATGCCTGTACTTTAAACTTGAGACTCAAGAGAAGCGCGATAGCGGAAACTTCCGTACCGAGGAATTGTTCGATGTGATTTTAATGTTGAAAATGTATTTTTATTATTCCTCATGTAAAAAAGCATTCAAGATTTATCTAGCTTTAAGTATATTTTTTTTTATATTTTTTTTTTGGGTAAAAATATAAGTTTTTTTTTTAAGTTTTTTTTAATAAATTTTTTATAATAAAATAATTTTAAATAAAAATAAGAAGATTTATAGGAGAAGGGTAAAAGGAGAAGTATAATTTATGGTGGATTGACACTTGAACTGACGGATCCTGTGTCTCAAGTAATCAACCCTCCACCCCTTTACATTATCAAAGGTAGTGTACATAGTTAATTAAAACACAATTTTAAGTTAATTCGTTTTGGTGAAGTATGAATTTATATGTGTATAAAAACATGTAACAGGAATATATGATTGTTTTGTAGTACGTGATTTTGTGTGTGTGCGTGCGTGTGTGTGTGTGCGTATGGTATGTAGATGTGTAAATATTGCTAATTATTTAATTTTTAATATATTTTCAGTTTCAGAGTAACCAAGTTTCATCAAACCTTTTCTGATTACTATTTTTAGTTGCCTTCTATTTAGTTTAAGGATTTGATTTAAATCGTTGAAATATCTGTATAAGAATGGTGACATGTAATATGATTGTCGTCTAGCGAACATCGTGTTGAAATTGGGAACAGAACTCCTAACCCGTCTTTTATTTTGGGACAATTGTGACAGGTCTATGTTTTTGTGGTAACGGAGAACGCAATTGTGGATGTATAATTGACGAACAGTGAGAAGTTCTGTTTCCTCATACAGTTTTCTTGTGGGACATGTTCTCTTTCTTTTTAGTTAAATTATAATCAGACTGAAACTCTCCTAACTTTATATTTATTTTAGTAATTTATGTAATATAGCTATATGCAATGGTATACACAAGTACGACCATATTTCTTTCTTTCGCTCTCAGCTTAAGTGGCTTCCAATGTCTGATCGACGATCCTTCAGAACACTTTGTACATTATTTTCTATTTTACGTGATCCATTTGCACCTGAATACTTGAAATGTAAATTTCAGTATCAGGGTGATTCACACGACCGTTGTCTTCCTTCCACTGATAGTAATTTTCTCCATATTTCTTCCTGTCATACTGATTTTATGCATAAATCTTTTACCTTTACCGCAATAAGACTTTGGAATGCGTTGCCAACAAATGTACGTAACAGCTGGAATTAAATCTACTTTCAAACATTTATTATGGAAACTTTACTTAAGCAAGGAATAGTTTGACAATTGCTGTCGCTATCCATCTATAATTATATATTTATGTATTTATATATGTATCTATTTATTATTATATATAATTATATTTTTAATTTATTTGTAAGTAGGAATGTATGTTATATATGCATGCATTTATTATAGTTTTCTTTTATTTATTATTTTCTCACATAGCTTGCACCCGTTACTTTGTCTCTACACAACCCCAAGGTAGACTAGCAGAGAATGCCTACTGGCATTAAGTCCGCCTATTTGTACCTTTTTTTGTATTGTGTACAAATAAAGAATAAATAAATAAATAGCTGAGAGATGTACACAAACACACATTTACACTTACACACTTTCGTTAATGCTTTTATTGTGTTTTGTTATAATTTTTAGGTTTTGTGGAATAAAATAATCCAACAAAAAATAATTCACTATGATATCATTGGAAGTAGTTTTTATGCATAACAATCGCTAGGTGCCATGTGTTGCTAGCTAAATAAAGTTTTATTCATTTAATGATAAATAAGTATTGTACTGACTTGTGTTGTTTTCAATCTGCTGCTATCTCGCTATCTCTATCTCTAATTTCCGAATCGATCGAACGGAGCGATTAGTCACGCCCACAAGCCAATCAAACGATGCATCATACGTCCCAGCCGATCGAACGGAGCGATGAGTCATATGTAAGGGTGAATTCATGTAACAGGGCATCGGATCGGACTGCTAACGCGTAATAATGGTAACCGTCCAAGCCGAGGTTACCCCTCACCGGGGGGACCCTTGTGTCGAGTTACCACCTAATAGAGGTTCAGGCTAAGCGATCTAAGAGCTGTGCCACCTCTCAAATCCGGTGAAGCAGTAAAGGCCAGCTTCTCTGTGCCAACGGTGTTAGTTCGTCAAAAAACAGGGCATTGAGTCCAATTTATTTGCCTCTTAGGGTATACCGATTTATAAGACGTTGTCACGTCAAAAAAATTACATCAGGACAGCTTCTAGTAGCAGTCCTGATGATTAACAGTCTTGCTGATACGACTGTATTCTTTGAGACGGTCGATTTATACCAATTAAACGCTTCCGTCTATCACAACGACCACACCCAGTAAAGATAGACATTAACTGGAAACTCGCGTGGCGGCCGCGCCTCACCAAACTTGTCTCGTACAGGAATACCGGAGTAATTGTTCTAGATGCATTGGACGGAATGTTTTACATTCTTCTGAAATTACCAGCTTCTAACTCCCACATTCCTTCCACGAGATTTGGTGATTCACTAGAATTTAAACACGTGAGATATAATCTCATGTCAATCCAATAACTAATACACTAGCATTATTCAGACAGCATAACATTGTACAAGGAATTATTTTAACAAATACCGTCACAACTGCGCGTTCGTCATCTTTATATAAAAAGCGTCAATAGCCTAATGGTTTAGGGTACGGCCTGCGAATCGTAAGGTCGTGGGTTCGAATCCACCATTCGACTATTGCCGTGAAACATGTCCTAGCACAAGCTTAAGCTTAGTTGGAATGGTTAACAAGATTGTTAGTTATATTTCTGAAAAAAAAAGAAATATTGCTAGCTTTCTTTTAAAAAAAAAACAAAAAAAATAATTAGATGTCAGATTACGAACTTATAAATTAACTTGGCATTGTAAACAATAAATTAAATTATTGTTTACAATGCCAAGTTAATGTGACGTTCAACTAAATTATTAATTATGAATTAAAGATACAATAAGGTTCAGGTAAATGACTAAGATATCATTGGAAGTAGTTATTATGCATAACTATCGCTGGGGGCCATGTGTGGCCAAAGAAACGTAACGATTTTATTATTAATACAAAAATATTTTATTAAATAATAAAGTAATAGGAATATAACTACTAAATTAATTAAATTAGCCAAAATCACTGCACAATTATGAACCATATTGAAGTACAAGGAAGTATATGTCTAAATGATAAGAATGATATTGTATTTACTGATATGTACATGGGTGTAGGTAACGATCTTCACCCGCTCGAGAAGAGAATGAATACAGAGAGAAATGAAAAATTTAATATATTGTGAGAGTTAAATTAAATATTTAATGATGTAAGTTTATTGTTTAAATAAAATAAAGCAAAATCTAGCCCGGCGAAGCGGGCTGGTTACGCTAGTTAATAGATAATTAACATAAGCTGTGTTATAATATTATCTGTAAAATATTTACTGAAAACAACAAAGATAACTTGAATAAATTTCAATGAATGATTATTCTTTGGCCCGTTTTCTTTAACAGCCTAATTTGTTACGAACTCCAAGGGTTCCGTTATGGTTTACATAAATTTCGGTAACTTTGCGTTATGGGTTTTTTTGTACGATGACCGAATGGCATTATGACGGATGGAGTCTGAAATTTGTTCCGATTCGATTTGTAGGAATGAATAATGGAGGAAGGTTATCCTTTTTACGTTTTTACAATTTTGTTTCTTTTTTTGTCATTGGCGCGTAACGTAAATTATTTCTTAATTAAGAATTTTTTTTTTAATCTCTATATTTTAAAATAACTGGCTGTATAAGGACATATGTTTTATGTTACAAAATAAAACGATATACTTATTACAACACACGCTGTGTTCTGTATTTTTTAACTGAGATTTACAAAAAATAATACCAAATTTTTTTTGATGCGAATGGATTCCATGGAGAGGCGGGCCAAAAGATAGGTGACCAAGATCCACAATAAGATAGTCTTGAGTAACGGCACAAGGTGGCCAGCCTTTCGGTGTTTTACAGATTACATTTTGGAGAGTGTCCACAGGAATTACACGAGTTAATTCCCCATCCCCACACTACCTTCGGACGTTTAGACGTTCAGCGGATCTCCACCCTTTTATAGTCGATGATCCGCGCGTCCGAACGAAACGATTTGAGTCATCGTTCATCATGCGTACAGCAAAGAATTGGAACAAGTTGCCGGCGTCAGTCTTTCGTCCTAGTACGACATGAGCAACAGCCTTTATGAGTAGAGAGGCACTAACTAACCTAGCGCGTACCATCTTTGGACTATATCACCACTTAACATCATGTGGGATCGTGGTCAAGCACTAGTTTGTACCCCATAAAAAAATATGAATAATATTTTTCGATGTTACCTACATAAAACGTTAGCTGGAAGAAAATGCTAAATAGCATTAAGTTCCCCTTATACATGTATTTTGGTGCAATAAAGAATATATTTATCTATCTATCTATTATTATAATTACTATACCAGCTAGTCCTGGGCACCACTGAAAATCAGCGCTGTCGTATCCTTGCGACGGTGTCCAGTATTGGCATCATGTCTTATGTACTATTTGTCCGTTTTTTTTCTGTAACTGTTTTATTTATTTATTTTTTCTGTATTTTTGATGTGCTTATTTTGTGCCAACACCGAATGAGATGGTGAATGCTAACGCGACCCCATCTCGCCAATCATGGCGGAGGATGGCTCACCATGGGAGGTTTTGGTCGGTTTAGCTCTTAAGCCGAGTCCGACATAACTCGTCCGCTTCCGACGAGAATGAATAAACTCATTTCCTCCCATGTAAAAAAAGGTTCTGATTAATTCAATTCCTATGATCATTCGAAAATAGAAATTGTGCGTCTGCGCACAGTAACGTTTAACCTTCGATTCGATTTGAAGTCGATTTTTGTTTCTACTCGTAAATATTTTTTTCAATACAATAAATTAGCTAACGCGGTACAATCCGCAGCCGTGACTAATTGCCGGCTAAAACAAAACAAGGTGAAGATGGAAAACGGAGAAATTTATCAACAGTACCTGACACATTTAGAAATATTTCATCTATCCCATATTATTGCCGGGTCGCCGCGGTCAATTAACTTCGTATTAGCACCGAATGCCTTCAAAAAAACATCTAATGTGGCTGGCGAATTGTTTTTTAAGGTATTATTCAGTGGAAATGCAGTAGAAATTTGTAGACAATTCCGAAACAAGAAACGAAATAGCATTCCATCGATTTGTGCCGTTATTACTTACTAAAAATAAGGTTCACCTATGCCAGTCGTGTAGTCCGGGTTAATTGGGCTAAGGTCTGTTGTAATCAGCCCTGTAGTTCTGGGCTCTCAAGAATAAGACTACGGTATCCCCTGCCTGTCGTACAAGGCGACTAAAAGGGGCCTCGGGTTCACTGGGCGACAAGGCTGGGGGCCTGAGTCGTCCACCAAAGTGGACCTGGGAAGAAGGCGACATCGGCTGGCCCGTGTCGCCTTGCGCTGCGAGGGCACAGGGGGGGGGGGTAACCTCCCCCCCCCCGGGACGTGCTCTCCTTGAGCACAGTGCAGAGGGGCTCCGGTGCGTTCCACTGGAGATCCCGGAGCCCCTCGTCATGCACCGAGGAAAGGGCCACCGGGGAGGTTTTAGTGGGTAAGAACCCCACATAACCGCCGCCTTCCCCCCAGAAGGCGGGGTATCTTTCTGAAGATTTCCTCCCCGTCAACAAAAAAAAAAAAGGTCTGTTGTAATAGGCGATTTTTTTTGGCATTCCCGGAGTTTCATTTAAAGTTAGTTCTAGAATGTCCCTTAGATGATCCGTGAAATAGCAACCGACCGACTCGCGGTTCAGCTCTTTCGGGCGCCCTCGGATCGGAATGCTTACGCTTACCCTTGTATCGAGTTAATAGTGATAGAGGTTCAGGCTAAGCGACCTAAGAGCTATGCCACCTCTCAATTCGGTGAAGCAGTCAACGCCAGCTTCTACCAGCTGGCCAATCTGTGTATATCGTCGTTGAAGTTTATCATAAAGTTACATTTACAAGCGAAAACAAAAAATTACTTAAATTCTAATTTAATGTTACACTCGGGGACGCCATCTTTGTATACTGAATCATCATAGGAATATTACAAAATTAATTATTGGACGCCTATTAGGACGTCTAATACATTAGTTATTTTAAAAAAATTAAAAGTTTCTTAACCGAGTCTCAACGTAACCACGCCAACATCAATTACGACAAATCGTTTATATAACACTATATTTATGTTATTTATTATGTAATTTGTTTATATATATATGTATATAACTATATATTTATATATATATGTATCTATAGCTGCTTTTTTAATACATACATTTATATATAATATTTATGAAAGTTTATGTATTGTACACTATAATACACAACCGAATGGTGTTCGCCTTGGTCTTCGCAGGTTTTGGCTGAAAACCAGCGCTGTGCTACATGTGTGAGCACAGCACATGCTGAGCCAACCCTTTTCGGCACAATTTCTTTTTGTTATTTTTTATGTTGTTTCTGTTAACTTTGTTTATGTTGTTTTTGTCTTGTTTTTGTTGTTTCTGTGTTCTTGAGCCGAATAAATGTTTTTTCATTTCATTTCATTCATTCATTCATTCATTCATTCATTTCATTCATTTCATTCATTTCATTCATTCATTCATTTCAAATAAAACATGACTTGACCAAACTATCATCAAACTACCCTTGAAGTACATCCCTTACAATAAAAATGAATCATCAAAATTGGTTGGCGTGATATTGAGTTAGTCGTCCATTTGTCGCGCACATATTTGATGTAAATTTAAGACATAGTGTTTTCTTATGGATGCCCTTATTTGAATTGGATTAAATTTGGAAAATACTAGAATCACCAGCTTTCCAAAAAAAAAAAAACAATCATCAAAATCGGCTCAACCAATAGAGAAGAATTGTTTGAAGTTGGTTGAAATCTATTTTTGTTGTATTTTAATAGAGATTTTCATCAAATGATGATGATGATATTAATTTATCCCTAATGGGAAAGGCAGAAGACTTAAGTCCATACAGCCATGTCTTATTCTTGATAATAATAGAAGAATTTTAGTAATTTTAAAGGCCGTCACGTCTTCATTGTTCTTGATTGTAAAGCCGAAGCCATGTCTTGTCGATTTTCATCAAAGTAATAAAAGATTTTATTTATCCTATACGCGAATTGGCGCGCAAAACTTTCTCGATATAATGACGCAGCCGTCAAACTTTTTCAACCCGCCGCCGACCAAATGTCCCACAACCCCGGGCTGTTTATTGAAACACAAGGAAATACGCACTCGTTTCCACGCACAATTGCAAACTAAATGACAAGAGCCAATTATTATCAATGCCACAGCAACGACCGACACAAACTTCGGAACCGCACGATGGTTTTGACAGCTGTCATGAGACTTTTTTTTTATTTGCCCTGCCCGCGGCATTGCGAAACATTACAACGTTGTCTATGGCATGATTTTCTCTAACATTATTACAATGTTATTTTATCTGCAGTGACAAGAAAATTGTGCCAGTATTACACGGAATAGAATAATCTAGTTGGTATTTTATGACTTGATGTAATAGGCGAATTACAGGTAAGAAATCCTAGACGGAGAATGTAAAACGGTTAGGAAATAAATTACCTATAAAATTAATGTAAATACAATACCGGGAAAGAATAAATTTTATCTATAGTCTGAACCCCTAGATAGTCTTGAGCACAGCCTTTCGGTGTTTTACAGATTACATTTTGGAGAGTGTGCCAAGAATTACACGAGTTAATTCCCCCATCCCCAGTCTACCTTCAGACGTTTAGACACTCGGCGGGTCTCAACCCTTTTATAGTCGATGTTCCGCGCGTCCGAACGAAGCGATTTGAGATATCGCTGGTCTTCCTCTCTTAAAACCGCCTCAGTACCACCGTAATAATGACCGCTGTAAACTGTTCAAGTATTTTTACGACTAAAATCAAAAACCGACTTCAAATTAAATAAAACGTTAAACGTTATGACGCGCGGACATACATAAAGAGCACGTTGTATTTCTGAATTATTGTAGGAACTTACGAAATAGAGATAATCAGAACCTTTTTTTTTTGTTTACGCCGGGGAATCTTTTTAAAGACCATCCTCCGGTAACCTGGGTGGGCCCGGAGGTATGTGTGGGACTCGGCTTGGGCAGCCCCTACCCACTAAACTTTCCGCGAATGCCATCAGCCGTTATGAGCGGGGTGCCCCGGATCTGTCAGCGACAGGACACCCCAACGACCGGCCGGTCCCGGCAAAGACCGGACTTCATCCTCAAAGGGGTCCCGACGACGCCGAAGCATGCTGGGACCAGGTACCCATCCTGGCCCCGCTTCGGATTACGGGGGCGGCAAGAGGAGGGTTCGTAACGCCTCCTGCGCTCCCCTCCCTGACCCGCTCGTCAGCCTCCTTCTGGGACATGACCGTCTCACAGAAGAAGGCGACCGCCGTCCAAGACCTGTCGCTCAGATATAATAAATAATCAGAACCTAACCAAGCCCTCATCAAACTACCCTTTGAAGTACATCCTTTCCAGAGAAATCTGTTGGTATGGTACACATACTGAAAGCAAATTTAAGACTTAAATGGTTTTCTGATGGATGCCATTTGTTAGGTAGCAACACCTGACACCCAGCGATTGTTATGCATAATAACTACTTCCAATGATATCTTAATGATTTACTTGTACCATATAGTATCTTTAATTCATAATTAATAATTTATTTGATCGTCACATGAACTTGGCATTGTAAACAATAATTTAACTTTATTAGTTCGTAATCTGACTTCTTATTAATTTTGTATAAAAATTGTGAGCACGCGCAGTTGTCACGGTATTAGTTAAAATAATTCTTTGTACAATGTTACGATGTCTGACTAAAATGAGTGTATTAGTTATTCGACTATTTCATTCCACAAAACCTACATGTCATTACACATTATCAGAACTAAGAAACTAAATGGGACCACAATGCAAGTATCAAGTTTCAAAAAAAAATCGTCAAAATCGGTTCGCCCAGTCCAAAGTTATGAGATAACAAAAAAAAAACACACCCACACTAGTTTAGAACCTCCTTGAAGACGGTTGAAAATGCAATTCATTCCATAAAAAATAGTCTCGTCTATAAATATAAACAAGAATAAATATCTCCATAAATAATATTTAAAACACACAACTTTGGAGACAAATTATTGCGTAGTGACGGTAAGAGAACAGACGGTATGACTCTTATACCCTGGAAGATGGGACGGCCTTTGGTATGGGATGACACATGCGTCGATACTTTGGCACCGGCACATCTTCCTAAATCTCTTGAGGCGGCAACTGGAACTTCAGAAAAGCTCAAGCGGCGCAAATATAGTAATCTCGATAGAGGTTTATATAGGTCATATTTGAGCCGTTTGGGGTAGAAGCTTTGGGTCCGTGGGGTCTTAGTACACACCACCTTTAATGTGATAGCTAAGAAGTTGGTCGACACTTCTGGTGACCAGCTGGTTTATACCTTTCACAGAAGCTAAGCATTGCCAAACAACGTAGCAATGCTACCAGCCCTCTGGGCACGCTGCTAAGCGACGACGGTTTGGCAAAGTTATATTTTTTGTAAATATTTTGTATAATACCTATTATATTGTAAATATTTCTTCAGGTATATAGATATTTTAACAAATATTTAATTAAATATTTAAAATAGTTTACCAAGGTCGATTTTCACTATTTAAAATGAGAGTTATCAAATACTTTTATCAGTAACTTCTATCAATGATCCACTACAAAAAAATAAGTACCTTAATGTATGCCCCAGAAGCGACTGGGTTGTGACAAGGCCGTGAAAAATTTTAATTCGTAATCTCTGTCCACCCCTCAGAAGCGATTGCATGATAGATATAACTGTATTCTACATAAAAATTAAACAAGAACAAAACTATAGAACTACGGTACATTTTATAATTTTGTAAAGAAAACAATACGCGAACAACTTAATTATATCTCACGTTTTGTCAGAATACATTGAATTTGTGGTTCAATCGAGATGAGAGCAAGTTCATTTATTATTCATTATTTCCCAGCCGTTTTGCTAATAATTGTATCTTTCACCGCCGAGTAAAATATTGCAAATAAACAGATATTTCACTCACGTTTCTGATTACACTAGACTACATACATACACGGCAAAAAATTGGCAACTTACAAGTTATGATATCACGAATAGAAGGGTTTGAAACGCATATTTGAGTTTCGCTCGACGTTCTGTTTGTGAAAAAAAAAAAAACTTTATTCTTCAAAATGAATTAAAAAGATTCCTTCGCCCGTATTCCAAGTAAACAACCGACAATTCACTCTCGAATTGCACAAAAAACGACTGCATTATAATATAAAAAAAAGGAATAATACGATCGGAAACAGGTGTTTCAAATTGGCGAATCCATCCAACCTATACAAACAAAATCATAGAACATGTCCACAGATACACAGAGCCACGCAGTGATGCACAGAGTAACAACACTTAACCCAACAATAACCATAGACAATCACAATTAATCGGTCGCGTCGAGAAATGCCACCGCGCCTAAAAAAAACGTCAAAATATTGTCCACGGAGGCAAAGCTCCCCCACTGCGCTCGGGGGCTCACAACTATCCAATGGCGACTCGTTTTACACGTACACTGTCTCTTTTTGGCCAATGGCGGACCCCAGGGCGGGGTTTTAAGGTGCGCGTGGCGTTTCGCCCCCAGCGAAAACCTTTTCGCCTCCAGTCGTTTACAGATAAGCCCGCGGGATGGTCGATTATTATTACATTCGTGTGTACGCGCCATAGAATCGCCCCGGGCGTGTACCGAATCGATAGCGATGTTGAGGACGATTGCCCCGTTCCGCCTTTGTGTTGTAGAGATTCAGTGACATCTGTGATATGTTCGCCTTATACTTAGTATGAACATTTATATGCAGTGCCATCGCGAGGTATGATGTCATAATGATATATTTTATATTTGTATGAAGTGATCTATTGTAATAACGAATGTATCACTATAACAAGGCCGGTTGTAACTCAGTGAGTAAAATAATGTTTTTTTCTAATAGTTTTTAATTAGATTATAAAGATTCTACTTATTCGAAGATTGAATTACAAATAATTGATAATCTACATACAAAAGAAAAAGTGTGTGGGTTTGTTCCTTATAGGCTCCGAAACCGCTGAGCCGATTTGAATAAAACTTTCAGGGTATCTTCAGATTGACCTGGCGAGTAATCCTGTAAAGTTTTGTGACGATCGGAGCACTCCTCTTTTTGCACTGACATTAACTTGAGCCCGATATCTTTTTGTATAAATGATAAGAATGATATTGTATTTACTAATATGTACATGGTTGTAGGTAATGATCTTCACCCGTTCGAGAAGAGAATGAATACGGAGAGAAATGAATAATTTAATATATTGTGAGAGTTAAATTAAATATTTAATGATGTAAGTTTATTGTTTAAATAAAATAAAGAAAAATCTAGCCCGGCGAAGCGGACTGGGTACGCTACTGAATTATAAATACGACCTGCTCCAATCGAGTCATTATCGAATGATAAATCCACCTGGACGAAAACGTATTTCGTACCTTAAGAACCTTCGGGCACGGTTCAATACAGTCAATTGAGATGGACTTGTACGAATTATTTTTTTATACTTTCTAAGCTAGTGCTTAACTACGATCTCACCTGACGTTAAGTGAAAATGCAGTCCTGGATGGTACACTAGCTTAGTAAATGCCTATTCACTCTACTCTTGAAAATATTGTAATCGGAGGGGAAGACAGATGCGGGCAAACTATTCCAGTCCCTTGCTGTACAAGTAATGAAAGACGAAGCAAAGCGCTATAGGTCGTTTTTTAACAATTAAAAATATTTTTCTAAAAACACTATTAAATTTTGTGCTCGATGTGTGGTGGGCTTATCACCTGTCGTCACCATGGGAAAATACTGATTGATTGATTATTTATTGAATGCCAACACAATGAATATTTTTAACAAACAATATATAAAAGCGTGGAAAATTTGTAAGGTTAATACCATCGCAGTTATAGGCGAAGACTGCATGCAATGAGTAAATAGCGAGTGATAATTTAAAAAAGTAAAGTTAAAGTTACAGCCTTTATATATGTCCCACTGTTGGGCGCAGGCCTTCTCATTAAAGAGACCTTCACTTCACATGTCTTAGAAAAATTTTCTAAGACATCTAGGTTTCCTCACGATGTTTTCCTTCCGCCGAGCGCGTGGTTATTCAGCACATAAAATTTATTGGTGTCGGCACCGGGGATCGAACTCGTTGCTAACGTACTGTGTAACTGAGAGCTACAACGGCTGACTGGGAATATTAAATTATAAAAAAAAAATACAAAATGTAAAATAATTAAAACTAAATTTAAAATTAACTAATAAAGAAGAAATAGAACAAAATAAACTATTTATAGATTAATGACTAAATATACCAATACTTAGATAGAGTTAGAATCCTAGTGGACTTGTAGGAATGGGCCATTTAGATTCTTTACTACTGTTAGCTCGCACACATGGCACTCGCGATTGTTACGCATATTAACGACTTATTTATTTATTTAATTCAGGAAAACTTACATCTATTCAATGCTTCTTGTATAATTTACAGATATATCACTAGTATAGCAGATAACAAGTTTTCACAAATAAGTTAGAGAAAAAAAAACACTAAAGATACGCAAACTTAGGTAACACAGAGATTGGAAAACAGTATCAAGGTCCCGGAGACAACAATTTCACTAAATATACTTATAAAAAGCTTACGTATGGAGGCATCACTGACGAGAAATAGGTCGAAATTATTGTATTTCTTACAAAGGTTATTGAATTCAATCTCTGATAAAATAGCTATTAAGCATATAGTTTGCATTACTAGGTGGAGTTTATAATGGACAGTTGAATCGCAGACTACGAGAAGGGATAAATACTTCCAATGATATCTTAGTGATTTACCCGAACCTTACTGTATCTTTGATTCATAATTAATAATTTATTTGATCGTCACATTAACTTGGCATTGTAAACAATAATTTAACTTTATTAGTTCGTAATCTGACTTCTAATTAATTTTGTATAAAGATTGTGAGGACGCGCAGTTGTCGCAGTATCCGTTAAAATAATTCCTTGTACAACGTTACGCCGTCTCATTAAAGCGAGTGTACTACTTATTGGACTATTTCATTCCACAAAACCTACAAGTCATTACACTACGCAAATTCTTATTGTATAAGGCATTGTACCACCCTTTTTTTGTTCAAGGGTAAATATTCACTACCACGCCTTCTTGGGGAAGAAGGTTATGTGAGATTAGTCACTACAACCGCAGGCATACTTGGCGTAGTGCCGGAGAAGTCCCCTTTGAGGATGAAGTCCGGTCTTTGCCGGGACCGGCCGGTCGTTGGGGTGTCCTGTCGCTGACAGATCCGGGGCACCCCGCTCATAACGGCTGATGGCATTCGCGGAAGGTTTAGTGGGTAGGGGCTGCCCAGGCCGAGTCCCACACATCCCTCCGGGCCCACCAAGGGTACCGGAGGATGGTCTATAAAAAGATTCCCCCGCGTGAACAAAAAAAAAGGCATACGAGTACTTGGCGTCGATATATTGAGTGTCGTTCAGTCGTGGTCACTTGGAAGGTAAAGCCAAATTGGCCTCCAAAAAACTTGGCATAGACAGAAGAGACAGTATTTCACGCTAACCATCCAAGCCGAGGTTGCCCCTCAGCGGGAGGACCCTTGTGTCGAGTTACTAGCGATAGAGGTTCAGTCTAAGCGACCTAAGAGCTATGCCACCTCTCAATCCGGTGAAGCAGTCAAGGCCAGCTTCTCTGGCCAATCTGTGTAGTTCGTCATTAAAAAAATAAATCAATTTCTATTTGTAGTCAATAAAACATCATTTTTAAAAAGTCTCGAGTTCCCAAACGTACTTGCTGGTGTACTATGCAAGTTGAGGTGCCGTCTATACACCACTTTTATAACAGGTACGTTATAAGAATAGATCGCATCTGAATAGACATTGAACTGAGACGCAGGTGGAGATACAGGGCCATCGTGTTTAAAACATTCCATCGTAGCGTATAATTATGCGCTCCGAGATATACTTTTAAAACATCATAATTGTCGGGTCCCGGATGTAAATGGCGGCCGGGAGACATCCTCCCGAGGACTGATAGAATTGTATACAATGTATTGAACATTTTATTTACCAAATCAACTAAGTTGTTTTTTTACCGACTTAAAAAAAAGTGTCTGCCAATTGGACACATACATAGACTACAATGTATTCTTGAACATTTTATTTTTCAACTCATTTCCTTCTTTTTAACCGACTTCAAAAAGTGCAGTTTGTCAATTGGACTATCATTGTTTTGTAATAATTATGTACAGATAGATACGTAGATTACAATGTTTCCTTGAACATTATATTGTCGTCACAAATTAGTTGTTTTTAACCGACTTCAAAAAGAAGTTTTTGTTGTTGTTAGATCGCAACCACAGACCTGTGTCCGTGCCCTTTTCCAATACACTTAAATTGTTCACTCTGTATTTGTTAAAAGAGTGCCACTTCTACATTTTTTTCCCCACAATAATTTCAAAATCAACTTACTTAAATTACAATTATGGGCGGGAGACTGGTGTTCAAACTAGGAATGAACCTGTGTGATGGATCACCAGGCCTAAGCCCCACGGATTATATACACAGGTAGCCTCCAAGGAAAGAGAAAGACTTGTGCGAACCGTGAGTGAGCTTCTAAATAGGACACGGCATATTTCCGTCTTTTCTCTGCAGTCATTTGTGGGTCGTAAATTAAAGTCGAGTGGCGAGTATAATTTTACAAAATCAACAGCTTACGAATTATAATAGATATTTCGTTCACGTATTCAGGATCTAAGTTTTTAGATAAATTTTTTCATCAGTGTTAATTAACTTCGCATTACAAAACAGTACAAAAAGCATTAAACAAATTAAAAGGAAATAAAAACTGCATTACCTGCGTTACTGTGTGTGTGTAGTGTATTAATGCATGTGTGTACATTGTGTGTATATCCCTGTGTGTCCTGTGTCACAAATCTTTAATTAACCCAAGTAATGCCATCATGTTGGACTGGTCCACAAGCTGAAAGTCGCACAACGGGCAATGCAGAGAGTTATGCTCGGCATTTCTCTAAGGGATAGAATCTGAAACGAAGAAATTCGACAGAGAACGATGGTAGTCGACATAGCTCTTAAAGTCAGCAAGTTGAAGTGGCAGTGGACTGGCCACATCTGCCGAGTCAGCGACGGTAGATGGGGGAGGAAAGTCTTGGAATGGAGGCCGCGCATAGCGCGAGAGGCGTGGGGCGCCCTCCCTCCAGATTTTTTTTTATACGAAAAGTGGCAAACGAGCATACGGCTCACCTGATCTTAAGTGATCACCGTCGCCCATGAACATCCACAGCACCAGAGGAGCTGTAGGTGCGTTGCCAACCTTTGAGATAGGAATAGGCTCGTTTCTTGAAGGTCCCTAAATCGTAAACGTTCGGAAACACCGCTGGCGACAGTTGATTCCACAAGTTGACAGTGCGTGGGAGAAAGTTACGCGAAAAACGTACAGTCGTTGAACGCCAACCATCAAGATGGTGGCGGTGGAATTTCGAATTCTGCCGAGATGTGCGGTAATGGACCGACGACCTTGTTAGGATAGCCGGAAGTGGCTGGATGCGGAAAGCTGAGGATCGCATGTGGTGGAAGGCATTGCGGAAGGCCTATATCCAGCAGTGGATAGATCCTGGCTGATGATGATGATGATGATGAATGCCATCAGTCAAAGTCTGTGTGATTACATTTTTGAATTTTTATTTTTTAGGCAAAAGGGGTCTGCGCTTGAGAAATGGTTATTATAAATCTTTTTTGTAATATTTATGGAGTTAGCGCCGTTATTTAGCAACCGAAAATTTGAATTTTATTTATTTTGAATCCTTAGGTTAAGTTTTTATAATATTTATATAAAAAGTAAAATACACAAAAATATCATACAAAATACAAAAACATTATAAAAACCTAAGCTACGAGTAGTGTGTGCCACCGGCAACGAAGCAGGGCTCAAGCAACCGGTGGTTAGGGCGACATAGAATTTTATTTATTATTATAATTTACATCTATTATACGAGCCGTGGTAGCTCAGTGTCGGGCGGTTGGCTCAAGTTGCATAGTACGCTAGCAACCCGAGTTCGATCCCGGCACCAATGAATTTGTTGTTGCAATTTTATGTGCTGATTAACCACGCGCTCGGCGGTGAAGGAAAACATCGTGAGGAAAGATACATGTCTTAGAAAATTTTTCTGCGACAAGTGAAGTCTGCCAATCCGCATTAGGGCCGCGTGGCGGACTATGCCCTTATACTCTCATTACAGAGAAGGCCTCTGCCCAGCAGTGGGACATATATATTATATATATAAAGGCTGTAACTTTAACTTTAACATCTATTATTATAATCTGACACGGTAAGACGCTGAAGGAAATAATCTGAAAAAAAAATTACCCGAAAATTGAGAAACACCCAATTTAGTGTAAACATTAAAAACATGGCCGGAGTGATTAATTGCGAATTGTAACTTAATTAATTCGTTAAAAAAGAAACATTATCCACCTCAAATGAAATGGAAAGGATTATTTCTTAAAAACAACCGGTGCGATCCCATTAAAGCCCTGTCATCGCTACGTTGATAAGATTTAAATTAGCCGCGCAATAAAGCTCCTGTCAAATCCGCCATTAATTTTGAATCTCGAATTTTTGAATTTGGAACGGGAGCGGTGTTGCCAAAGCGTGGATGCTATTCATCCGCTCTTTAAAGGCGGCCAGCGTTATTCACCTTATGGTTTATTGAATTTAATTTGGAATAATTAATTTTGTACTCGTATACCTTTCCAAATTAATCACAATAGAATTTAATTAAATAAAATATACAAATTAATTTTCTGGTTTTAATAATCTAGACATTATTAAAACGTCATCATTATTAAGGCATACATCTGACACGCTAATAAAGTTTCAATTTGTTAATCTCGTACATAATGTCAAATTCCAAATATATTGTCGTTACATTTCAATAAATAAATCAATGTCAAATAATCAAAAAAATCAATTTAAAATTGATATCAAAACATTATTAGTAAATTACTGTTTTTGGCACAATAACAATTGAATTGTTTAAACACAATTCGGACGTTTCTCATGGCGGATCTCAACCCTTTCATAGTCGATGCTCCGCGCGTCTGAACGAAGCGTATTAGAGGTTCAGGCTAAGCTATGCCACCTCTCAATCCGGTGAAGCAGTCAAGGCCAGCCTCTCTGGCCAATCTGTGTAGTTCGTCCAAAAAAGCAAGAACGAAGCGATTTGAGTCATTGTTCATCGTACGTACAGCAAAGGAGTGGAATAAGTTGCCGGCGTCAGTCTTTCCATCCAAGTACGACGTGGGAGAGTAGAGTGAATAGGCATCATCTTTCGACTATATCACCACTTTTTTTTCTACACTTTCTAACCAAGTGCTTGACTACGATCCCACCTGATGCTAAGTTGAAATGCTGTCCTGGATGGTAAGGCGCACTAGCTTAGTAAATGCCTATTCACTCTACTCTTGAAAATACCCACATTGTAATCGAATCCAAATAAGCAAGCATTAGTAAATAAACCTCTAAATCGAAGAAGCGTGACCAATAATCTTCATCGCGAGCTAACGAGAGAACTCAAAAACGTACCCAAAGACTTGATGCCTACCGTATATGTATATTTACGTCATTATGAACCATATTGCAGTAGAATGAATTAAATCCCTAAATGATAAGAATGATATTGTATTTACTGATATATACATGGATGTAGGTAACGATCTTCAACCTCCAGAAGAGAATGAATACGGAGAGAAATGAATAATTTAATATATTGTGAGAGTTAAATTAAATATTTAATGATGTAAGTTTATTGTTTAAATAAAATAAAGCAAAATCTAGCTGGGTTGCTGGGTACGCAAGTAGGTAATAGACTTCCAAAGCACATTATAGATCTAACGGGAAAATTATCAAAAACAATTTATATACCTGGCATATTTCAAAAATGTATTATAATATTAATGATTCTCTCTCTAGTGTCGGTCCCTCATGTCTGAGGATCGTGGTCACCATCAGGGTTGCGCCTGGAGCGGATGATTTGCCTCCACCGGCTTCTGTCCAGCGTGTCTCTTACAGCACTGTAAAATTTGGAGGGCGACGAGTCTTTTACCTGATCGGACCACCTTGTTGGTGAACGGCCGCGAGATCTTTTTCCTGCGGTGTTCCCAACTACGATCAGTTTATCTAGACTTTCGTTGCCTCTGCGCATTGTGTGTCGGAAATACGCCATGATTCGTTGTCGGCATATGGTAGACAAACGAGTCTTAATTTGTAGTTGGCTTAGGATAGATGCATTGGTGCGTTTCGCAGTCCAGGGTACCCTTAACATACGCCTCCAGCACCACATCTCGAATACATCGATCCTTTGCCTCTCTCTGGCTGGGATTGTCCACGATTATTTATGATTACATAAATGAAAAATAAATATAATATGTTTTATAAAAACTAAATTTTTGTATTGTTGTAGTATGTCTAAAGCAAGCTTGTTTCCATATAATTGTAAAATTTACTTGTAACGTTAGGTACAAGTTATAAGAATTGCTTTTAAGCAGAATATGTGAAACTATAGGAACATCTTATTGCAAAACATATCCTTGCAAATAAAAATTTATTTATTATTAAAAAGATTATAAGATTCTTAATAATGTGTCGTAAAACGTAACCGCCCAGAGACACTAATATCATCTATAGTGCAATGCATTAAAATGAACGCATCCAATCGGTAATTAAAAAATCGATTTTCAATAAACATTGCCGATATATTTTAATAGGCAATAAGAACAAAGCCAAAGGTATCCTTGTTTTTATTACAATTTTTTTAGTACGCGTACGGCACGAGGCATTTAAATTGATGTGTCGTCGTTTTTATAATATTAAAATGATTTATTTTAAATGAATTATGATTGTTAGACGTTTTTTGAAATTGTTTGACCACTGGTATGACGTGACCAATGTCAAACCGCCATCTGTTGGCGGCTAGAGAAAATCATAAATGTTGCCTTGTGTTAGCTAGCAACACATGGCACCCAGCGATTGTTATGCATAATAACTTCCAATGATATGTTAGTGAAATACCTAAACATTATTGTATATTTAATTCATAATTAATAATTTAATTGTACATCACTTAAACTTGGCATTGTAAATAATAATTTAACTTTATTAGTTTGTAATCTGACTTCTACTAATTACTAAATAATTTTGTATAAAGATTGCAAGGACACGCAGTTGTCACACCATTCGTTAAAATAATTCCTTGTACAACGTTACGCTGTCTCAATAATGCGAGTGTATTAGTTATTGGACTATTTCATTCCACAAAACCTTCAATTATGACACGTGCGAGTTGTAATTTCGATTACATTCTGATATTTTTCATGTTTCAAAGATAGCTAGATAATAAATAAACATTTTAATAAGCACTGTGTACCCACTACAAGATATGGTTACGATGATACAGGAGATAAAGAGACAGCTTTTATCCTATTGCCCTTTGTGCCTGTGGGTGGAGTTAGACTTACATATGGAACTTGTCACGTATGGTTTAGTCTTCGTACTATATCGTTGTATACTTCGTCAATCGCTTGAAATACACTCTGTCCGTTTTCCCCACACGTTTTTAAATAAAGTACTAATTTTTTTTTGAAGATATTATATGAGCTACTTACTCTAAAAGAGCTGGCGTGATGTGTAACAACAGTAAAAAACGACAATACCTGTCAATACGCCATTACTGCAGTAATATCTCATCGTATTTTTTTCAAAGGCAATTTATTATAGCAAATATGGAGCTATTGTGTGGCTTGGACAGAGGTCAGACAGCCTCGCCGATCGCTTTCCTAACCCATAACTCGAATTTATATCTGACATTATTCATGTCTTCCCGTCCGGTTGTTTTCCCTAATTAGAATCCATTCAACCGTACCCCATTAAAACTCGTCTAAATTAAAATTCGAATAACTTACTAACTAGATATATAAATCACGAGCGTACAGAAAGACAATAAAATATATTGTCCAGTCCGACAATCGGGCGAGCAATAATTAATACAACAATACGCTCACCGAATAATTAAAATAAACTAATTTCTAAATGCGAGCGAGCGCGGCCGTTTTATGAATGGATAGTGTCTTTTCGTTTTTTTTTTCAGACTGGCAACATTTTTCATTCGCCGTCTTACGTACTGACAGTTCGGTTGATGATAGTGCTGTCCGAAATTGTTTATCGACGAATATAATAATATATCGGCTCATGACCCATGTTAATATATAAACATTTTCGATTGCTTTTATTGAACAATTAATTATTTTAATATATATATATTATCTCATTTTGAAGTTACAGATTTTAAAACAAAAAGATTGACAATAATTACGCTGGTGCTGTACCTAAATATCTATTTAAAGCATTAAATATCCTTAGTTTACTGGAATTTACTTATTTGACTCTACAAAAAGCCGCCATTTTAAGCACATGCAGAATTGTCCGTAAATTCTTACAACTTTTATCTGATAATGGTAGACCAACAGACGTTATTAATACCGAATAATTTTTAAACGATCTACCATTTGGTATCAACCCGCATGAATCTTAATACCATTTTTTTTTGTTGACGGGGAGGAAATCTTAGGTCTTAATACCAGGCCTAGCCTGAGATATAGTTTGCTATAACCTAAAATATAAATTAAATCTTTATTTAAAACAATAACAAGATTTCATGTAGAATAACCTTAGTGTACGATAACAGTCGCTGCTATTAATGCCCACCCTCGTATCAAATTTGACGTTTATATATATATATATATATATATATATATATATATAATATTTAAAGTCAAATGATACAAGGACAAAACAATTTGTACTTGAATTATTTTAATCGTTGTAAAGGGGCCGTCCGTAAATTACGTCATCGATTTTGTCAGACTTTAGACCTCCCCCCCCTACAAACATCCTATCGTCATTTCTTAATGACCCCTCCCCCCCTTCTCCCCCAATTTTTTTTTTTTTTTTTTTTTAAAAGAAAGCTAGCAATATTTCTTTTTTTTTGTCAGAAATATTACTAACAATCTTGTTAACCATTCCAACTAAGCTTAAGCTTGTGCTAGGACATGGTTCACGGCAATAGTCCAATGGTGGATTCGAACCCACGACCTTACGATTCGCAGGCCGTACCCTAAACCATTAGGCTATTGACGCTTCAATTGACGTCATTACCAGTTTGACGAAATTAAAACATTGCAGATTTGAGAAAGCCGCCTCTCACATTTGCAGTCTCACTTACTAGGTGTGCTGGAAGAAATTACTTTTTAGAAATAATCTTTTTGTACGTGAACAATAAACTATAAATAAATAAATAAGAATGACGTCAATTTCGAAACACCCCTTCCCCTCCTATTTATCATTTACCGTCATCCGCAGACCAACCCCCCCCCCCCCTAATTTAGAATGACGTAATATATGGACGGCCCCAAAGCAAAAGTAACGCTAAAGCATTCGCTATACCTTAGATCGAATGGTGTAGACAGAAATAGCGATTGATGCAATATATGTGGCACTGCCACGTCAATCGTGTGTTTATTAGTATATGACGTATTTAAAATTGATGAAATCGTAATTGATATGACTGTAATAATCGGTTTCATAATGAAATGACACTGGCAAATAATAGACGCGGGGAGCAGGTGGTACGTATTGACATATGCCTTCTTTCATGCAGAAACATTTCTTGCGGTTCAATACTGCCACATGGGAGCTTATTTTTTATTCATATATTTTTTAAGATTCGACCTGAAACCCCATCACACAAAAGCTACGGTTGCTGGTTGGATTGCGCTGGAAAGCTAAAACGTAGTAAGTGACACGTGGCCATTTTCACGTCGTTGGAATCAGAAAAAAGACGCGTAGAATGATATATGACTTGTAACAATTAGATCAAGAATAGTGAAAATACGATTTTCAATATTGACACTTCTCTTTTATTTTTTGTGCCGTAAAACTATTTTCTTTTAGGAAAACTCTAGGTTAATTTCGTGGTACAATACTTACTCAGCAAAAAATAACAAATATTGTGTCCAATAACGACAGCTCTATGTCCACAAACACGAAAGTTATATATATTTTTTAACTTTTTTAACTATTTTTTCTACTTCACCGAGCACAAATTTTCGTTCTCTATCTCTCTCATACTGTGCTCTCATTTGTGCAATTCTCGTGAACTCTCGGATCGAGCGTAACAGGACATATTGCGCGAATGACATCCAGTATTCTGCAATTAATAACACGTTGTCACGTCAAAAGTGATGAGTAATTTGTAATAAGCAACTGATATGATTTCACGTCTACTAAAACCCGAGCAGGAAAAGAAATAGCAATAGCAACTTTTCTATGTCCATATGTATCTGTGAGTTAGTCATTCAAAGACATCAGCTAAAATCACAGGACAAATGCCGGTGATTTTTTCAAGAACAAAAAGAACTTCAGCTAACTTATTCTCATTAAATTTTCATTTTTATCGCATGCACTTGTTCGGTTAACTAATAAAGGTTGCCGATAGTAAATTATCGATAATTGTACAAGTTGAACATCACTAGTTGAAAAGGTTTTTTAAAGTGCGACCTCGCAGCGGGTTGTCGGCCGCCAGCGCATCCGTTGCGCGTTACGGCTTTAAATTATCTCATTTTAATTTTAAAATCGGCACTTAACTATTTCAAACTGTTGCTCTAGTATGTCCTGTGTTTTTCTTTAATGTCTTAATTTTTCTAACATATATTTTAAAAAAAATCAAATTTTTTACGAAGTGACATACCGAAAATAAATTAATACAATATAATGTTAAACTCTAATGCCAATTTTCCCGCCGTGTTAGGTCAAAAACCTATGTTACAGCGGCTAAGGTCTTCCCTAAATCACATATCACGCCCCTACACTTTACAAGAATGCTCATTACTCAAGATTTATATTTAGAAGTAGCTACGCCCCGTGGTGTTACCCACGATAAAACGATTTAATTAAAGTTTTCTATTATCCGTGAAATAGCAACCGACGGAGTCGTGGTTCGGCCCTCTCGGGCACCCTCGGATCGGAATGCTTCCGCGTAACATGGTAACCGTCCAAGCCGATGTTACCACTCACCGGGGGGACCCTTGAGTCGAGTTACTAGCAATAGAGGTTCAGGCTAAGTGACCTAAGAGCTGTGCCACCTCTCAATCCGGTGAAGCAGTCAAGGCCAGCCTCTGACGACAGGCAGACAAAAATTGTAAAAAATGTTATTTTGATATATGTACCGTATTGTTATATGTTAAAATATGCAACAGCCCTGTAATTCTGGGCTTGTAGAATAAAACTACGGCATCCCCTGCCTGTCGTAGAAGACGACTAAGAGACCTCGGGTTCACTGGGTGGGTTCCTCTGTCGTCGGCTAAAACGGACCCGGGAAGAAGGCGACATCGGCTGGCGTGCTCTCCACTGAAGAGCACAGTGTAGAGGGGCTACGGTGTGTTCCAGAGATCCCGGAGCTCTTCACCATTCACCGAGGAACGGCCACCGAAGGAGGGGGCGGTTTAGTTGCTAAGAACCCTACAGAAGGCGAGGTATCTCTTCTATTCTTGAAGATTTCCCCCCGGCAACAAAAAAAAGGTACAAAAATGCAAAACACGAATGTGTAACGTCATCGGGGAATGTTTAGGAATATAGTCGTTTTCCCCGAACCTCGTCAATCCTTTCTCACGTGAAGTGGATGAATTCGGACTCCCACGAATTATCCCGGCTAAAGGGTTTCTTATTTGTGCAACATCGAATCGAGATGAGCAAATCGGTAACATAATAACAACCCGGAGGAGTTATTTTGTGTGTGATTTGGACGACTGCCGCGTGCACGGTAGCGGTAACGTGCAATTTAAATGTTTCGAATTTCGAACGCCATGTTCCATTTTTTTTTTTTTTCTTTTTCTTATTTGCATTGCGTGTGTATTTTGAATGAGATATATGATCTTGTTGACAAAGTATTTAACAATTTCAATTAGCTATAGACTATACAGACTTTTTCAAGTGACTTCTTTAACTAACTTTTTTAGCATGAGAAAATGTTATGGGATCGCGGCAAATGTGGTCGGCCCCTGCCACTTCGACATGCTGACTTTAAGGGTTAAACTATCGGATTTCAAATTAAAGAGATTGTACTGAACACTGGCCACTTAGTCTGGCGAGGTGATGAAAAAGAAAAACTCGATGTAGCCCTTTCTATAGTCGTGGAATGAAGGTTAAACCGACGCCCACACTAAACTAATCGTCAAGAAATAATTACGAGCGGGCCGGGCGATCGTTACCGTGTTACGGACGAGGCGGGAAACGTAACCCGGTGGTTAGCTCGTGCCGGCTTGGAGTCACGATTCCAGGCACTCGTTGTGCACACGTCACTACGAATTTAAAAAAACCATCTCAGTGGCCAGTAACATAAAAAAAATTACGATCCGTTTTGTTATTCAAAAAACATTTGTCGCCCTAGGGTTAAACAACGACTGTAACATAGGTCACGAAAATTGAAATTAAAATACGACCTAATTGAAACGGAACGAAAATTTCAAGGTCAATTATAAATGAAAGCGCTATATGTGTACAAACATTAACTATATTTACCAGTAAATAAACTGACCTCAAATCAAATCAAATGTTAAACGCTATCATGTGGTACGAATTTCCAAATTATCGTAGGAATATTACGAAATTGAATTAATCAGGACCTAACCAAATTCTCATCAAAGTACTCTTGAAGTACATAATTTCCAATAAAATTAATAATTAAAATCTGTGGGTGTGTTACTGAGTTATTCGTCCATTTTTTTTTCTTATGACGAACTACACAGATTGGCCAGAGAAGCTGGCCTTGACTGCTTCACCGGATTGAGAGGTGGCATAGCTCTTAGGTCGCTTAGCCTGAACCTCTATTGCTAGTAACTCGACACAAGGGTCTCCCCGGTGAGGGGTAACCTCGGCTTGGACGGTTACTATGTTACGCGTAAGCATGCACGGATTATCTAAGACGGATAATCTAAGAGACATTCAAAGGCTAAACTAACTTTGAGTGCCACTTTGGGAAGCGTTGGCGCTGGGAGAAGAAGTGGCCGAAGAAACTCCAGCAACGCTCCTAACATCTAAGGGGTGGGGAGACTTCGTCCATTTGTCGCACACGTTAAAGTTAAAGTAACAGTCTTTATATATATGTCCCACTGAGAGGATTTCTCTGTAAAGAGAGTATAAGGGCATAGTTTGCTACACGGGCCTGCGGATTGGCTTAGACTTCACATGTCTTAGAAAACATTTTCTAGGACATGTAGGTTACCTCGCGATGATTTCCTTCACCGCCGAGCTCGTGGTAAATCAACACATAAAATTGCAACAACAAATTTATTGTGCCGGCACCGGGGATCTGACTCGGGTTGCTAATGTACTATAACACAATTTTTTTTTGACGGTGCGGAAATCTTCAAAAAGATACCACGCCTTCTGAGAGGAAGGCGGACTTATGTGGGGTTCTTACCCGCCAAAACCCCTCCCGCTGGCCCTTCCTCGGTGCATTTCACAATGCATGGGCTCTGGGATCTCTAGTGGAACGCACCGGAGCCCCTCTGCACTGTATATTCCGTAGGGGGAGTTTAATCCGTCTCCCTATCCGGCTCCCTGTGTCCTCGTAGTGCAAGGCGACACGGGCCAGCCGATGTCTTCTTCTTCCCGGGTCCTCTTCAGCTGTCGATAAAGGCCCCCACCCTTTTAGTCGCCTTCTACGACAGGCAGCAGATACCGTAGTCTAATTCTACGAGCCCAGAACTACAGGGCTGACTATTAAACAACTTGAGCCAACCGCCCGGATACTGAGCTACCACAGCTCTTAAACTTTTTTTTTATGGTTATAAACTAACGCTTGACAACGATCCCATCTGGTGTTAAGTGGTGATATAGTCGAAAGATGGTACGCGCTAGTTTAGTAAGTGCCTATTCACTCTACTCTTGAAGGCTCCCACGTCGTACTTGGACGGAAAGACTGAGGCCGGCAACTTGTTCCACTCCTCTGCTGTACGCACGATGACACGATGACTATAAAAGAGTGGAGACCCGCCGAATGTCTAAACGTCTGAAGGTAGAATGGGGATGGAGGAATTAACGGAATTAACCTGTGCACAGTCTCCAAAATGTAATCTGTAAAACACCGAAAGGCTGGCCACCTTGCGCCGGCTTAAGACTATCTAGGTGTAGATCTTGGTTACCTATCAACTGTCTATCTAATGTCAAATTTGAAGTCTATCGGGTGCATGGTTATAAATATTTCGTGATAACTTGAGGCCTATTTCGCGTGATTATCCTGCGAAAAAAACTAAGAGAAATGGTTTTTGAAGTGTTTGAAATTTGTAAAACTTTTAACATATCTTTGAAGATTTTAATTATCTCCATAATGGTTGGGCAGCGCGGTTAAGTTGCGTTGTCGAAACATGCCGCCAGAGGGCGTGGTCGTATGATGGATGCCGGCGCAAGCGCAAGATTGAATGTCCTATTCGTTCCACGCTTGACTCCCTATTAAACAATCACCACATTTCAAACACAAATGACGGTGTAAAATGTACTCTATTACTAAAAGCATACGGCTGTGTAGAGAGACAGAATAATTTTGTAATTTTCGATACTTCTGCTCCAAGTCCAAGCATGCACGATCCATTTGCGTAAGGGAAACGTTAGAAAATAAATACGATTTTAACTGGCAGCTAATGAAGGAAGCTCGGCGGAGAATGTTCATCCTTTACATGAATATAATCACGGCTGTGTTTTCCGGTAGGGTAGGCACAAGGCAGACCACCGCCATATTGCGGGGGCGATGAGTTATTTTCACCAGCCGCAGTTTCACACGGTTTCCGATGTTCCACAAATCGGGGAAGTGATCTTGATCTCTCTTCCTATTAATTTTTATTTTATTAATGCATTTTTTTTAATTTCAAAAAGGGCAATAATATTTCTTTCGAGAGCTTCAAAAGAGGATTCTTTTTTATCTATAAATCAAAAAAGAATCTCATAGATTATATTTTTAATCATAATAAAATGTATACTTTATTTTTAAATTCAGTTTCTGTTTCGGATTAATGATTAACGTCCTTAATAACTAACACTACTGGCATGTAACAATG
The DNA here is from genome assembly GCA_029286785.1 of Meandrusa payeni. Lineage (NCBI taxonomy): Eukaryota > Metazoa > Arthropoda > Insecta > Lepidoptera > Papilionidae > Meandrusa > Meandrusa payeni. The sequence continues at coordinate 2,988,171 of JAGSMX010000021.1, forward strand.
AAAAAAAATAAAAAGAAATCACGAGCAATTTAATACCAGGTCGAAATTTGAAAAGGGAACAGGCGGTCTCGGAATGTCGAAGCGAAGCGGGCTACCAATTTTGGATACGCGAACCCGAAACTTTCGAATTTAAACATTATATATATGATTACATAGAACACAATTTTCTCCGCTAGATTAAATTCCATCAAACATTTTTCGAATAAATGAGCCGCGTATGGTGACTTCCGTTTTTACATAAATTCAAAAGGTACACCAATTTAAAAACTCATCAATGGAATGTTCCTTGGATGAATTAATGTTTCTCCAAAAGTTCTTATTTTCTTTTTAAAATTAACCTGTATTATATTTTACTAGCGTACGCAGCCCGCTTCGCCTGCCTAGATTTTGCTTTATTTTATTTAAACATTGATAAATTAATCAATTACAATAATATATTTCTTTTTATTTTTTATGCACCGTATCTATTTTTAACTCCATTGTACTACAATATTGTTCACAACGACATAAATATACACAACGCATGTGTCAATACAAATTTGGGTTTTAAAACAATAGAATATCATCATAGTAAAGAAATGATGATTTTAATTTATTCCTAATGGGAAAGGCAAAAGACTTAAGTCCATACAGCCATGTCTTGTTTTTGATAATAATAGGAGAATTTTAGTTGTTTTAAAGGCTGAAGCGTCTTTCATTGTTCTTGATTGTAACATAGTAAAAAAGTTGTATTTGACAGTTCAAAAAGAAAAGTACTCCGATCGCCACCAAACTTTACACGATTACTCGTCAGGTTAATCTGAAGATTCCCTGAGAGTTTCATTGAAATCGGCCCAGCCGTTTCGGAGCCTTTATGGATCAAACACACACACATTCTCTTTTATATATATAGATGTATATATGATTATGACTCATACCTACACAAGTAAATAATTAGGTGTAAATTATAAAAATAACTAATAGTAGAAAAAAATAATAAAATACGCCTAAAGTGGAATAACGTCTGGCACGCTAGCGTCATCAACAAGCTTCCAACTTATGGCATCTATTCTGGCTTGGTTACCTGGACTGGCTGACGTCCTGATAGAGCGGTCTCTACGTGTTGTCATAAATGGCTGCTCGTCTGAGATAATGGCGATTAATGCCAGAGTTGCTCAACTAAGCATCTTTCTATGCAGCAGAAACAGAGTTGCAGAGTCTGCTGTAACCCGGTATCTTTGGGTATGCAGACGACAGCACAGTTGTATAGTTACCAGTTGGGTGCTAATGACTCAAAGAAGTACAGTCCCAATATTGAGCCATGGTAGAGTGAATGAATCTCACCCTACAGGAGGTCTCCACTTGGGGCGATACCAATCTTGTGAGATTCAACGACAACAAAACAGGCGTGTCTCTATCCCGCCAAAAGGAGCCAGTGCACCTAGGCTTCTACTTTCCGGGATTTATCTGTGGAACACACTGATCGTCTTCACTTATTGGGTATTGAAATCTCATCGACCCTTAACTATGGACGATATATCGAGTCTGAGGCTAAGATAGCTGCAAAAAAAAACTTGGGATCTTGGTCAAAATGCAACCGGGCTTCTCTGCGGGACAGCTTTTAATACTTTATAAAGTCCAAGTCCGGTCGTGTGTAGAATACTGCTGTCACATTTGAGCAGGCGCTGCTAAATGCCATCTCGCAGTTTTGGACTCGATGGAAAGGCGGGCTAAGAGGCTATTTGGTGATGCAGCTGAAACCAATCTGGTCAGTCTTGAGCCCAGACGTGAGGTATCTAGCCTTTCGGTTTTCTACAGATTGCCTGAAACTGATTTTGGAGAGTGTGCTCAGGAACTACATGATCTAATTCCCCATCCCCGTCCCATCATCGGACTTACAGACGCACTGCGGGATTTCATCCTTTTGTTGTGAGCATCCCTCAAACCCGAACGAAGCGCTTTGTTTCGTCTTTCATTATTCGTACGGCAAAAGACTGGAATAGTTTGGAATAGTTGTTCCTCCGATTACAATGTGGGTATTTTCAAGAGTAGAGTGAATAGGCATTCACTTAGTTAGTACGCCTTATCATCCAGGACTACATTTCCACTTAACATCAGGTGGGATCGTAGTCAAGCACTTGCTTAGAAAGTATAAAAAAATATACAATTAAGCTTAACATAAAAGTGAGTAAGGGCGGCCTTTGTTGATCTCTGAGAGGTGAACTAAATTCATAGTCGGGTTATAAGAAATATCAATAGAATTACTTGATCTTGTAACGGTTCTTGTCCGTTAATAATATTAGTAAAAAAGTTTAAAACAATTTGCGACGTCACAATTGAAATTATAGTATCTATCTTTCATTTGCATTTCCATATTTGATTCCATACAATTATTTTGTAGTTACCAATGTCTAAAACATAAGGCTGCGTGAACACTTTTGTTACGAAAAATATTTTATTCTTTTCATCGGTTAGACATACAAAACACACAAATTATACACACAAATAAACGAATTAAATTATATCATTTTTTTTAATATGAAAAGTGGCAAACGAGCATACGGCTCACCTGATCTTAAGTGATCACCGTCGCCCATGAACATCCACAGCACCAGAGGAGCTGTTGGTGCGTTGCCGACCTTTGAGATAGGAATAGGCTCGTTTCTTGAAGGTCCCCAAATCGTAAACGTTCGGAAACACCGCTGGCGACAGTTGATTCCACAAGTTGACAGTGCGTGGGAGAAAGTTACGTGAAAAACGTACAGTCGTTGAACGCCAACCATCGAGATGGTGGCGGTGGAATTTGGAATTCTGCCGAGATGTGCGGTAATGGAAATCGGTAGGTAATAAAAAAAGGAAAACATAATCTATATTAACAAATAAAAATTGGAATATCTGTTTGTAATAAAATAATAACCGCTTTCTACTACATACATATAAATGTATATACAGTATTATACCAAAATATATTTTTTACAATTTTTGTTCCGGCTAATCTCTGCAACGGCTGGACCAATTTTAATGGGACTTAGCTCACTAGAGCGCTGGCATCACTAGCAGATAGCTGATATAATAAGGATTACCTTAGGCTACTTCTATTGTCTTCAATCCAGGAAAGGCGGGATCAGCTAGTAAAAAATAAAAAGGAACTCAAAGGATCCCAATCATGGGCTATGTGTTGCAACGCTGGACGGATAGTGTCCACTGCTCAGCATGATATCGACTCTAATACGATCCTAAGAAACATAAACTTACAGCCTATATATGTCTCACTGTTGGACATAGGCCTTCTCTGTAAAAGAGTGTAAGGGAACACTTCCCGACGCGGCTCCATTGTGGATTTTGTTTTTTAGAAAATTTTCTGACATATGTAGGTTTCCTCACGGTATTTTCCTTCAGGTAAATCAGCACACATAATTGCAAAACCAAACTAATTGGTGCCGGCACCGAGGACCGAACTTGGGTTGCTAGCATACTGCGCAACTTGAGGCGATCGCCCGGACACTGAGATACCACGGCTCTCCAAAGAGAGTAGTCAGGGTAATCTATCTTTTAAATAATTACGTAAATGTCCAAGAAGGAGCGTCGGGAGACTCATAGGACAAGGAAACTTAGTTTGAGCTCTTATCTCCCTATCGTGCCCATTAATTTCTATTTACTATTATTATAATACATAATATGTAAAACAAAAGGCTTATATTTCTTTTTCACATATATTACTTACGCTCATTATTACACGGAACTCTTACGCGTAACATAGTAACCGTCCAAGCCGAGGTTAACCACCGGGGGGCCCTTGTGTCGAGTTAATAGTGATAGAGGTTCAGGCTAAGCGACCTAAGAGCTATGCCACCTCTCAATCCGGTGAAACAGTCAAGGCCAGCTTCTCTGGCCATTTTGTGTAGTTCGTCAATAAAAAAAGAGCATTTCCTAAAATGGTGTTATATAGTATAACAGGCTTAACGAAAAGCGGACAGCAATTGTAGGCTCTGTCTACCCCGTGAGAAATAAATGGTTAAACAACATGAGAGCCAATATTACTAAATAAACCATTTAAAGTGTTCAGTCTCCCTAAAACGAGTAGTCATTACACTCGTGTAACGCCCGCTTTACAATGAGGCATAAAACTCTCGAATGCCCGTGCCTAAGCACGTATTAAAAAAAAAGCGAACCACGTGTCAAACTGAAAACCACTCAATTGAGCCGGTGCAAAGTTGATAATGCTTTAACGTGGTGTTTTTTTTTTTTGTAATTCGGCCAATAAAAACACTGGACACGGACGCGTCGCCTCGGGCATGGCACGGGCCGCTTTCTGCCCTCTTTCGGTATTGGAATGCCTAGAAATCTTCGCTGTATAATCTGTATTCGGTCATTTTTTTTTTCATAATTCTCACTTGTAAATTACATGCAAGGTTTTATATCACCGTTGATATTTCTTGGTGGTATAGTAGAAATTTTTAATTCGTCTAAATTTTTATTCTTAATGTTTCTGCATTAGCGCCATCGTTATTTTTTTCTTTTTAATAATGTCCCATTTTAATTTTGTTTGCTTTTCCATGGTATCCAATCAAGAACTCGTTTCACTGTACGGTTATTGGTTCTACCAATGATATGGCATTGTTATTTCAATTTACCATTTCAATGGGCTATCTATATTGCTATAGGTCTCTGTTAAATCACCTCGCTTCGGATCCTTCGGAGATAATCGGAGTTGTGTGACTTTTTGTCTGTGGACCAGAGTGTGACTCCCCGTTTCGTCGCCATATATCATGAATGCTAGGTCGTAGTATATTCGATCGAGATAACGCATTATAACCAGAGAGAGCATTACGCTAAGTACTACGCCCCGATGGACAGGGAATGATGATAATCGTCAACAATTAACCCGTCACCGCGGCCGACGCTATTAATCAATGCGATGTTCGAACGTGTGCAGCGCGTGGTAAGACGCGTTCTATACGGTAACGTGCAATTACGTGCGGCGACCTGTCAATACTAGCAGACCGTTGACAAATGCATATATTTTTAAATCTTCTCCGTATCAGGCGCCCTCGGATCGGAACGCTTAAGCGTAACATAGTAACCGTCCAAGCCCAGGTTACTCCTCACCGAGGGGACCCTGTATCGAGTTACTTATTTGCCAGAGAAGCTGGCTTTGACTGCTTCACCAGATTGTGAGGTGGCATTGCTCTTAGGACGCTTAGCTTTTTTTTATGACGAACTACACAGATTGGCCAGAGAAGCCGGCCCCGACTCCTTCACCGGGTTGAGAGGCGACATAGCTCTTAGGTCGCTTAGCCTGAACCTCTAACCTGTGCACAACATAGACTGTAACATTAACTTAAACTATTAATTATAGAACTTTATTTTTACATAGTTGATTGTAACCAAAAACATTTAAAATATTTATACAAAACAAAACAAACTAAATACAAAGAGATTATCGCTGTCATAGGCTTACCAAAAAAATATAGAAACATCAAAAAGATCTTCGCAGTCTACGCAGACCCCTAAATTACGCATCGACCGTTTATAATTACGGAACCCTATTGGGTTTTTATATCGCGCTTGTGATGTAGTTACTAGCTATAGAGGTTCAGCTGTTGCCCAGATAATCAAAGAAGGGAGTCGAAGAAGGGTTTGATACCTGCCAGAGCCCTTAGGTCCCTTAGCTTGAACCTCTATTCTGAGGAACAAGGTACCCTTGTACCTCTCGAGAGAAGAACTCGGCTTGGACGGTAGCTTTATCGAAAGAGGGTAGACATAGACATTTTCTTTATTGTCATCATACAAACATCACAAATTACGAAACACGTTAAACAATATAGCTGAACAAAGAATGAACAGAGAAATAGCACGTGACTATCACAAGGCTGCCACAGCGCTGATTATCAGTGAACCAGGACTATCCAAAATCTAGCGATATATATAATAATAAATGAATCATGTGCTTAAAACTAGGAATAGGAATATTTAGCCGTAAGCAACAATAAATGGTCGGTTAAGAAAGTTTGAATATCTCGGAAGATAAAGACGACTAGCTAACTGAAATAAATTGTGCATGATAGACAATTAAATATCCTTGAAATAAAATCAAATATTTTTATTAATTTATTTATATTTAATTAAAAAACATAAACTTAAACGAAAAAGGATACTTTACGTAAACTTGGATAATACAAAATTTTATTTTTATTTAAATTTTAATATATATTTAAATGTCTATCATGCACAGTTTATTTCAGTTAGCTAGCGTCTTTATCTTCCGAGATATTCAAACTTTCTGAACCGACCCTTAATTTTTGCTCACGAGTGTCTAATAGGCATTTACCAATCTAGTGCTTAACCATCCAGGACTGTGTTTCCACTGACCAAAAGGTGGGACTTAGTATATCTTTTTTTTTTTTATATGAAAAGTGGCAAACGAGCATACGGCTCACCTGATCTTAAGTGATCACCGTCGCCCATGAACATCCACAGCACCAGAGGAGCTGTAGGTGCGTTGCCAACCTTTGAGATAGGAATAGGCTCGTTTCTTGAAGGTCCCTAAATCGTAAACGTTCGGAAACACCGCTGGCGGCAGTTGATTCCACAAGTTGACAGTGCGTGGGAGAAAGTTACGCGAAAAACGTACAGTCGTTGAACGCCAACCATCAAGATGGTGGCGGTGGAATTTGGAATTCTGCCGAGATGTGCGGTAATGGAAATCGGTAGCTGGGATGATTCCGAACAATTCCTCAGAACACTCCCCATGGTAAATGCGATACAGGATGCAAAGAGAACCGACATCTCTTCGCAGACTCAGAGGGTCGAGTCGATCGGAAAGACCCTGATCGTTGACTATTCGAGCAGCTCTACGTTGTACCCGGTCAAACGGAAGAAGTTGGTATTGGGAAGCCCCGGCCCAGAGATGCGAACAGTATTCAATATGAGGCCGTACTTGCGCCTTGTAAAGTTGCAAAATCTAAGTCTAAAATATCTCCTACTATAGGATAGCTCAGTGGCTAAATAGTACGACTTACGATTGAATCACGAGTTAGAATCTCAGGTTATTTATTGATTGGGATGAAAATGCATTGCGGTTCGGTTTTTTAAGTACATAAAATTACATGATCATAAAATAAGACATATCGACATCAAAAATATATACAGTATTCATTTTTCTAATTCGAACTACGCGTATATTCTGCTAACTGACAAAACTACTTCAAAAATATTAATATAAATGGTAAAAATAAATATGGGATATTGTAATATATTAACTATTACGGGTACTCACATTGAAATAAGTATCTTGCTCTTAATAAAAGTTATCACGATTTTCCCTTTATAACCGTCTACTGTAAAGAACACTAATGAGTTAGTTTTATGTATTTAAATTGGTGATGTTGTTTAGGGAGCTTGCACAGTGAAAGCTTTCGGTCTACCCCGTAGAATAAGAACGACTTTTTTTTACTGTATATGTTTCAACTATCATAGTTGGCACAGAGAAGTTGGCCTTTACTGCTTCACCGGATTTGAGAGGTGGCACAGCTCTTAGATCGCCTTTTTTTTGTTAACGGGGAAATCTTCGAAAGATACCCCGCCTTCTGGGGAAGGCGGCGGTTATGTGGGGTTTTACCCACTAAAACCTCCCAGTGGCCCTTTCCTCGGTGCATGACGAGGGGCTCCGGGATCTCCAGTGGAACGCACCGGAGCCCCTCTGCACTGTGCTCAAGAAGAGCACGTCCTGGGAGGTTTCTCCCTCCCTCCTGTGCCCTCATAGTGCAAGGCTACACGGGCCAGCCGATGTCGCCTTCTTCCCGGGTCCACCTAGCTCTTAGATCGCCTAGCTTGAACCACTATTAGGTGGTAACTCGACACAAGTGTCCCCCCGGTGAGGGGTAACCTTGGTACTGTTACCATTATTACGCGTTAGCAGTCCGATCCGAGGGCGCCCGAGAGGGCCGAACCACGACTCGGTCTGTAGCTGTTTTATCAACAAAATAAATAAGAAGGACGTCGAAGCTTATTTTTTATATATTATTACTATGGAAGTTAAACCGAGAACTGAAATAAGAGCAAAGTTGCGGTTATTAAAGTCAACTATCACTAAGTAAGCGTTTTGTTTTGTTCTAGGTAAGCTGTGAGAAGAAGAATAGTTCTAGAGTTGTGTACAAATTTTTATAACAATGACTTTTCGCTGTGTCCCAACATTTCAAACAGTCTCCAACGACAGTAACGCCACCTGGGTGAGTTTCCAAATAATATATTTTGCTTCTTCATACTAGATGGCGCTGAATGCAAATAATCAATTTTTTGTATTTAAGCTTTTTCGGGTTAAATTATTATTAAAAGTTTATTTATTAATAAATAATGATCGTTAAGGTTAGTTTTAGTATAAACACATTTTTAATTGGTTATTTAACATCTCAATGTTTAAGTTTTAAATAGCGCCATCTAGTAGACAGATCAAAAATTATTTTTCACATCTTGACTGAATTAATTCTATAAGACATCGCTAGGTGGCGCATTTATATATTTCACATACACGGTGTAAATTAACACATCAATCAAGTGAAATTTATTACTTCATTTAAGGTTTTTCATATATTTTCAAGAGCATTAGAAGAACACTAGTGCCCTAGTACACTAGTAATGATATCACAAATAGTTTGTCTTTCCATCCGATTACAATGTGGGTGTTTTCAGGAGTAGAGTGAATAGGCATTTACTAAGTATGCCAAACGGCAGTTAGGTCCTGCTTCATTCAATTTCGTAATATTCCTACTACAATTCGAAAATAAAAGGAAGGCGTTCGAAGGGTTATCGTTTAATTGGATTTAAAACCAGTTTTTGTTTTTCACGTAAGAATACTTCTAGTTTTTTATACTTACATAATTGACGATATAATAACTTCTTACAATTTGTCAAGTGATCCGAAGAATCCGAAGGGCGTGAGAAAAATCGTTTAAATGTCCTCCTTAAGTATCCGATATCATTGCGTTGCAATATTAGTATATTTGAACGTTGTTATTCCAAGACAAACAAGTGGACGTAGGTGGAGAGTATCACAAACCGGAGTACTTGGACAATTGGAGTCAACAGTCTTCACTTTTTGGACACTGGAGAGGCTCCTCTTGACATGTCAACGACTCGAACGCCCACCGATTGTTTTTTTAATACATCAATCCTAAGTCTATCCGGGTTGGTACTATGTCATTGTACAGAATAAACTTTCTCCTCATTTCTCAAACGTTTAGAATTGTATAAATTATTAGTTCCCGAAGTGATCTAGGGGAGACTGAATATGTCACACAATTCGTAAGCTCTCTATCTATTTCGATAGTGAAGAACTGAAATGGCGGTTTGACTTCAGCTATCAATGTAGAAGACAGCCGTGTCCAGGAGTACTGCCTTCTGTATCTGACCGTTGACCCAGCCATCTACCGAAAGTCTCTTAAGATGTTGATCTAGACTTAACACTATAAGACCGTTTGCAGAAACGACTATCGGGACAACGATCGTCGAAACCACAGTTGAAGCGTCAATAGCCTAATGGTTTAGGGTACGGCCTGTGAATCGTAAGGTCGTGGGTTCGAATCCACCATTCGACTATTGCCGTGAACCATGTCTAGCACAAGCTTAAGCTTAGTTGGAATGGTTAACAAGATTGTTAGTAATATTTCTGAAAAATAAAGAAATATTGCTAGCTTTAAGAAAGCTTTAAAAAAAAATTCGTGAGCCAAGTCACGGTGTGTTTGACTTAGTGATTTTTTCCCTTCCGGCCATCACCAGGTTCTCATCATGTGGGATGATAATTATTATTAAAAATCCAGGAGCTACTCTCATTGCTCCACGACGAGTTATTAAGATCCGGTCAACATGCCCGATGACCCCACCACCCACTGATACTTTGAGTACAATGAGTACCTAACGTCTCACGACATTTCAATAGTTTTAAGAAGGTAAGAATGGTCATATGCAAACACACTGGTCGACTAACAATACATACCTTTTGAAATATTTAAAAAATAAAAATCTGACTTCAAATCAATACTGTGATGGAAGGTATTAAGCGATAAAACGTCAGGACGATTTCTTATATTCCTTATATTACGAGTTATACCTATATTATCATTCTTCGTCCACATTTACTGTCGTTAACGAGTAGGGGAGTTATAGCGTTAATAGCCTAATCATTTAGGTTGGTTGTAGGTTCGAATCTACCATTCCACTATTGACGTGAACCATCTTCTAATACAAGCTTTGGCTTAATTTGAATGGTTACAAGAAAGTTCTTTAAAAAAATATATTTCTACCAACAAGTTTTCTATACGGTTTTTAGAAGTTCCCTGGGATATCGTAGAAGCCTAAGATCTTTTTCCAACAAAGTAATATGAGACCATCGTTTCGTTTTTTTCGTCTAAAAAAATTATGTCACTATCGGTCCAGAACTGAAAAAAGCTCGTCGCTCGTTGAAGTCTTTTTCTTAATAACCTGTGTATAAAATACAGATTATATGGAAATCTTAATAACGTTTAAATCCGATAAAAATGCACAATTGAACCCGAGGTCCATTTTCGTCGCCTTCTACGACAGGCAGAGGATACCGTAGTTAGTCTTATTCTACGAGCCCAGAAATACACGTATACGCAATAACATAGGACGCGCCTTTCTCCACGACCTCCGTAAGCGAGTGATGCACTCCCCCGAGTCCATCACCTCGAGGCCTTGGGGGCCGAGAATACGAGCTCCCACCTCGCCTTCCCAGCCCCCAGCGGTGGATAAGATGTTTGACTCCGCCGCCGACCACACGGAAGCCCCACCACGCCGCAACCGCGGTGCGGCACCGCTTAGTCGCGGGGGATAGGGCGAGTGGCAACGCAACACCAACACTCCTCTTCCCCCGCGACTCCACCCCGGCCACGAAGGGCGGACAACCGCCCCCCGCAGCCCTCCGACACACTCGTGGCGGACTCCAAAAGCCCGCCAGGTGCTGCCGCCTCGGCCGGCCCTTCCACGCGGGCCGGCGTGTGGGTTCTTCTTCGCTTCACCGTGGGTGTTGGGGGCCACTCCACGGTTACTGAGCCCCTCCGGCACGACAAGCCAAGGACCCTTCGGGGGGGCCTCTCACCACCTGCCATTGCCCCACTAACCTCGCGATATGAGTTCACACGCGGCGTGGACGCGTGATCTGCACACACGCACCTTCTTGACTCCATACTTATCTCGTACTCCCTTCGAGGAGACTAGTTCGAAAGTAGTCCGGACACAGACAGGTACGCGTCAGACCATTTAGTAATCTAGTGCGCAAACTAAAGCGCATTTAAAGGACTTGAAGAATGAAACAAAACACCTGAAGGACGTCTCTTTGTCGATGTACTCTTACGCGTTGTATGTTGAGTGACCGCTCCACACAATGGCCGAAGGAAAATACCGTACAATATTAATGAGCTTTCAAAACATCAATAGACAATAGTTACCAAGCTATTAACGTCATATGATGACTCGAATCGATGTTGAAAATCGATTACAGTAATTGAACGTTACTTTCTAAACACGTGAGACCTTAAAATGTTTCATAGTTTCGGTGTTGAATAAATGACTTCAACCAAAAATATAAATTTATATAATAAAAAGTGGCAAAAGGACCTTTTTTTTTTTTTTTGTTGACGAGGAGGAAATCTTCAGAAAGATACCCCGCCTTCTGGGGGGAAGGCGGCGGTTATGTGGGGTTTTTACCCACTAAAACCTCCCCGGTGGCCCTTCCTCGGTGCATGGCGAGGGGCTCCGGGATCTCCAGTGGAACGCACCGGAGCCCCTCTGCACTGTGCTCATAGAGAGCACTTCCCGGGGGAGGTTACTCCCTCCCCCAAAAGGCAAAAGGACCTACGGACCTACCTACCTACCTTATATGAACATTCACAGCACCGGAGGAGCTGCAGGAAAGAACTAAGCGAAGAAAAGAAAAAGGGAAGAAAAATCCATGAAACGGAAGAAGGGAGGAAAAAAATATAATACTTATAATAGGACCAAGGTTGTTGAATAATCTTTAGTCCTGACCCCAAATCATAATTATTAATTTACTTAATTTACTTTATTATTAATAATGATTTAATAAAGAAAAATAACAACACCAAAATAGCCGCAGGTCTTACAGAAAGGAAAAGACCCGTTTCTTGTAGGTCCCCAAATCGTATATGTTCCGAACATCGCTGTTGACAGTTGATTCTGACAAGCTGACAGTATGCGGAATAAAGTTTCGCGAGAAACGTAAGTAGTGCAACGTCAACCATCATGATGGTGTCAATGGAACTTCGAAAACATAAACAAATAAATATTAAAAATAAATATAACAGGCTACTACGTTTAGGGCACAGGCCTTCTCTGTAAAGAGACTGTAAGGACATAGTCCGCACGTTGCCGTAGTGCGGCTTCACGTCTAGAAACTTTTCTAACAAATGCAGTTTTCCTCGCGATACGAAAACAACTAAGATAAAATCACATAGTCTCTTGACTTTGTTTATCCTTTTTCTTTTTAAATATTCGAGATTTTTTTTAATGACGGACTACACAGATTGGCCAGAGAAGCTGGCCTTGACTGCTTCACCGGATTGAGAGGTGGCATAGCTCTTAGGTCGCTTAGCCTGAACTTCTATCGCTAGTAACTCGACACAAAGGTCCTCCCGGTGGGGGAATATTCGAGATGGAGACTCTAAAACGATGTGAAAGTGAGGAAGGGCCTGAGCCCAACAGTGGGACGTATATAGTCTATTTAGACGTAGACATTTTACCGGCATCACAATATACAAACACAATACAATTAAATGAAGGTACAGACAAATAGGATATGAAGCCAATAATGGACATCGTCTCAGTATGTGCTGATTTTCAGCGGTGCCCAGGACTACCCACAGTCGTGTGCGCGCCATACTACCTTTACATGGTATTTATACAGAGTCTAATAAGAAATATATGATACAGTAAATATAGTACGTGTATAAATTATTATTAGATTTATGATTATTATACACAATGAAATAATATTTTCAAAAAAATATATATTATTAAATTGTAAAAAATAAATAAAACGTATTAAGTTTATATTATATATTGAAATATTAAAAATATTGGAAACAAAACGCCACGGATATCACGGTGATATTTTATATTTTAGTAAAAAGCTTATCAACAGATATTCAACTATATTCTACCTGTACCACAGGTGTCTCGATGACCAAAAAGTTGTAACGATGGTTGCATCGTCGATTTTTAACCGTAAAATTTGGCCCTAATGACGTGTCCCAAGTAAGGTCAAAATATACGCGCATAAATAATTGCACGCACACCAGCGCGCGTTCGTCGGCACGTGACCCACTCGTGCACACATGCATCGGTTACAATCAAACTGGTATATGAAAGAAACAATGTTATAGATTCGCGACGTAGTGCGAGAAGGAAGCTTTTTGTATAGAACAACCGAAATACTGAGATAAAACCGATCATATTTAACTTTTTTTAAGCTATATTTTTTATGACAAACTACACAGATTGGACAGGGAAGCTGGCCTTAACTGTGTCACCGGATTGATAGGTGGCATAGCTCTTAGGCCGCTTAGCCTGAACCTCTGTCGCTAGTAACTCGACACAAGGGTCCCGGTGAGCGGTAACCTTGGACGGTTACTATGTTACGCGTAAGCATTCCGATCCGAGGGCGCCCGAGAGGGCCGAACCACGACTCGGTCCGTTGCTATTTAACGGATAATGTAAGGGACATTCAAAAGCTAAACTAACTTTCAGTGCCACTTCGGAAACTATAAAATTAAAAAAAATACATTATCATACTTGTATTTATACTTACATATATTTAAAGCTAAAAATGTATTATCAGTACTCCATATTGTGAAGGGAGTTATATGACAAATTTTTATTCGTTTACAATAGTTTATTTTTAAACTTTCGAATTACCTCTTTGATTTTACGGTGTACTATGTACTCCCCATCTTTATCATGTCTCGACAGCGCGGCTGTACTTGCGCCCACTCCATGTGATAGCCTCGAGCGACGCGCGCTAGCTCACGTGGCAACACCGGCGCGCGGGAATTCCGAATTTGAAATTGGAACTTTTTATTTTTCTAAACGTTCCGCCAGTATTATTTTTTTTATTCCATCTGTGCCAGTTTTAAATTTAATTTGTGTTTTATTGTATTAAATGATATCTGTGTGAAGTGGAATTAATTATTTTTATTAGTGGCTAATAAAAAAACATAACGCGATACGGTAGAAGAAAAATAAATAAATTAATACGTAATGATCTCATCGCATGGTGATGGGCAATTTTACAAACCATCAATAATGGGCAAGTAAACAATAACATTCTTATTACACGAGTGAGATGCATATATAAGATAGAGGAAGACGGAAAACAAATCCTCGCTCCAAAGAAAATAGAATTCTCATACAAAACGTAATGACGGAACAATAATCGTGTAAAAGTTCACGATACTTGCCTAACACTATAACAATAAACCGACCGGCGGAATGAGATCTTAAACAAATTGGATTCTAGTAAAAACCGTTTCCGTACGAACGGATCAAGTTAAATTGGTTTGTGTAAAGCGGTCATCGGCAGATAATGATCTTTCGATGATTTACGTTGCCTTAAACCGACAATGGTCCAAGATAACCCCCAGCCGTTCCTCACAATGTGACCAATTACATTAGCTTTAACACCATGATGACCAAAATGAACGGTACCACCGTCCAAGATATGACAGAGCAAGAAAATCTATCAGTCGATGAGATTTTTAATGAAAATTTAATTGTCAAAAGGAAGAAAAGTAATTACGATGAATACGCAACCATACAGAGCATTCCCGATGTTAATAATAAATATAATAATAACAACAATTTCAAATCCATAGATAAAACGCTCGAAGTAAACTCTAAGAGGAGATCCAGAGATAATAGACGAATCGGCGTAGATACAGATGTGACAAAAACAATAAGACTTGAACTAAGACAAGCGAATAATTGCATCATTGAATATAAAATGGATGATGCAGAAATGAATGAGAAAAATGGAACGGAAGAAATGAATAGAGTACTCACTTTAGACAATGGAGACTTGCATGGATACACCTTAAAAGATAATGATGAATTACATTTAGAAGTTGACGATAAGGACATAAATGAAATAGAACATGCGACAGGAGACAGTAATGATTTTATAAATGGACATAATACTCAAGAGGATAAGGTATTTTATTTTATTACGTTTATATGAGCTTCCCTCTTTGTCCGTTTTGTTTGTGTTTTCGGTCAGGTGGAATTTTGCGATACATTTTTCAAGTATCCTCCCGATAAGTTATATCTGAATCTGGGCTAAAGTCTGCTGAACCAATTGTGCACATAACACATGATTTTTGCTAGTTTAGTAGGCTTTTACGTTATTGGTGCAACTAGTCAACCGTCCAAGTGTTACCCCCCACCGAGGGGACCCTTGTGTCGAGTTACTAGCAATAGAGGTTCAGGTTAAGCGACCTAAAAGCTATGCCACCTCTCAATCCGGTGAAGCAGTCAAGGCCAGCTTCTCTGGCCAATCTGTGTAGTTCGTTAAAAAAAAGTGCCACTATGTTTGACTAATGGCCTACCACTGGCACGCCAATCGTGTATGTTGACGTATGATATTGTTGAAATGATAATTGATATGATTGTATTAGATGGAAATCTCAATTCTATTATGAGACATATAAAACACTATAAAAGTACTTCTATAGATTTTATCGCGGTGCATCCTTATTTTGAGTTTTCGACGTTTGGAATACTTTCATCCCGCTCTATTGATACTCGAATATTGTCACAATTGGTAATTGTTTTAACGCTTCCCGTGGCACTCAAAGTTACTTTTGAATGTTCCTTAATAATTGAATTTAATTTGATATGAAGTTGGCTGGTTGCCATTGAGAAAATTCAGTGACAATTAGACTCTGGTTTCTGGTAAGCTACACGTTGCTCATTTTGAAACGATGTTTTAAAGAAACATCAGCATATGTAGTCTATATAAATCATAATTTATTTATTTACCTTGCAACACTAAAATAAAAATTATGATAATATAACCCTTATGCTGATGCTTCTATGTCATCCGCCATTTTGAAATTTGAGTATATCTGACAGAAACTTTTCGTTGTCATTTTTCTAAGGTACTTATTTTGTAGAGTAAAACGGCAATAGTTTGAATTTTATTTATATGGAACGTCTGCATTTAAGTTATATTTTTTTAAATAATAATAAAGGTGGTCTTAACACAACTATAAATATGTCTATGTTTTTATAATATAACAATATTCCATGTCAAATATTTTCCAAGTGTTGTTACAAAAAGGTTCACTCCTAATGCGGGACTATGCCACACGCGCTGTTTGTTTTGTCGGACAGGAACGGGAGCTGGCCACTGGAACAGAAATAATATATAAACTCGGGGATAAACTAAATTCCATCGACACCATCTTGATGGTTGGTCTTTCATGACTTCGTTCGTATGTAGGTCACATGAATTTCTATGGCAATTCTTTTGCCTGTACAGCTATATAACTATGGAATAGTTTGCCGATTGAGATTAGGGAGGCTTCGTCAACTAATGTCTTTAAATCGCGTGTATCTGAATACTTTCTACTCAAACAATGAAAAATTACAAGCTGGTATATTTATTGTCGTTATATATATTCTACGTGTATGTATATTATTATATTTATATAGTAGTAACTATTTATGTATATTTATTTATCTATATATTACTAAAGGTTAGCTGGAAAAAATGCTAATTAGCATTAAGTTCGCCTTTGTACATTTTCTTTGGTGCAATAAAGGATTTATCTATCTATCTATCTATGTTTTTCGCGTAACATTCTTCCACGCGCTATCAACCAATAAAATCAGTGGTATTTCCAAATCTATACGATTTGGCGACCATTAAGAAGGTCTTCTAGTTATGTTGATGTTCATGGGCGATGGTATCACTTAAAATAAGCTTAGCCGTAAGCCCGTTTGCATCGCTTCCTATAAAAAAAATACAAAGAAAATGGTTCGATAGAAAATTGCGTTTAATTTTGTTTTTTTTATAATTTCTAAGCAAGTGCTTGACTACGATCCCACCAGATGTTAAATAGAAATGCAGTCCTGGAAGGCGCACTAACTTAGTAAATGCCTATTCACTCTACTCTTGAAAATACCCACATTGTAATCAGACAGACCCGGGCAAACTATTCCAGTCCTTTGCTGTACGAAGAATGAAAGACGAAGCAAATCGCTTCGTTCGGGTTTGAGGATGTTCACAACAAAAGGATGAAATCCCGCAGTGCGTCTGGAAGTCCGATGGTGGAAAGGGGATGGGGATTAAATCATGTAGTTCCTGAGCACACTCTCCAAAATGCAATCTGTAGAAAACCGAAAGGCTAGCTTAAAACATAAAATAGTCAATACCGTCTGACTGTAAATGTCAAACGAATAATGTGTTAAATCATATCATTTAACCATAAACAAATATCATAAAATATGGGACATATAACATGATGTCGCAAACCGGTCAGCTTTAGCGGGACGGTTTCGCTTGCGCAATATAAAAGCTTCTTTTATAACCCGAGTGGCAATCTCGAAAATGCACACGAGCGGTACATCAATGGGGAAAATTTTCATCGAAGACAAGGTGACGCAATCGTACGCGTACTCGCCAATTTCGATTTTATAATTTAGCTCACGATGTATTTTTTGTTACGAGAAATGCGCAGTTATATCGATTAATTTATCGATATGCGATCGATAGTTGAAATTCAGTTTAATTATCTTTTTTTTTAATTATACGTGAACATGTTTATATATATTTTTTTATGACGAACTACACAGATTGGCCAGAGAAGCTGGCCTTGACTGCTTCACCGGATTGAGAGGTGGCATAGCGCTTAGGTCGCTTAGCCTGAACCTCTATTGCTAGTAACTCGACACAAGGGTCCCCCCGGTGAGGAGTAACCTCGGCTTGGACGGTTACTATGTTACGCGTAAGCATGCCGATCCGAGGGCGCCCGAGAGGGCCGAACCACGACTCGGCCGGTTGCTATTTCACGGATAATCTAAGAGACATTCAAAAGCTAAACTAACTTTGAGTGCCACTTCGGGAAGCGTTGGCGCTGGGAGAAGAAGTGGCCGAAGAAACTCCAGCAACGCTCCTAACATCTAAGGGCCTGCCCATAAAATAGCGGTAACGCGCAAGGATTATTCGCAACCTCCGACTGTCGCGAATGGACGCTTTGTGGATTTGTAGAGATCTAGCCTGTGCAATGGTAATCGCGTCGTCCGGATCGTCAAGAACGTGTCTCGGCCTCCAGGCGACGCGACGGAATTTATTATAGGAAGGCTTATAAGTGGCGGCACTTACAAGAAGTTTGTTAAAATGTTTGGTGGCAGTCTCGAAAAACCGCCGAGATGCCTGCTTAAAGAATTGGGCTATTGTCGGTAACCCTGTATCAATGTGGAGCTCGCGATTACGTACGAACCACGGCGCACCCGTGGCTCGTCGCAGAAAACGATTCTGAATTATTTTTAACCTATGGATATGTACATGTTTATATTACATTGAACATATAGTAGCAGCTTAACACATCAGTTTGTATTATCTGTTTCTGTAATAAACGCAATCCTTTAAACTGTCATTCAGTGACACATTCCACGTCATGATGACAGTCATGATGATGTCAGTCGCTTATGTTCGGGAGATTCAAGACATGTGCTGTATGGACTAAAGTCTTTTGCCTTTCCCATTATGAACAAACCAATAAACTGTGTGCAGGACATAGAATCAAGATAGGTGTAATGATGGTTCGGATATTTAATCCTTTAAAAAAATCATTTCCCATTATTGTAAATCATCATATCAGTTAAATGTATTACTTTTTTAAAGGATTAGATAGAAGGCTAACAATATTTCTTGGTGGTAATTCAGTGTCCGGGCGGTTGGCTGGCCAGTAAATTTGTTGTTGCAATTTATGTGATGTACCACGCGCTCGGCGGTGATGGAAAACATCGTGAGGAAACATACATTTCTTAGAAAAAATTCTAAGGCATGTGAAGTCTGCCAAACCACCCTTGGTGTGCGTGGCGGACTATGCCCCTATACTCTCTTTACAGAGAAGGCCGTCGCCCAACAGTGGGACATATATATTATATATTTAAAGTCTGTAACTTTAATTACGTTCATTTAGTTTCTAATTTCAACAGCTCACTAAAATTTACAACATTTTCCTAGAATTATTAAGTATTCAGTGAGTCAACGATTTTGTGACTTACACTTTGCTAAGCATTTGCTCAGCGTAAGCTCGGCAAATGACTGTAAATTTCAATGCAGGCTAACTAGTAAGCTAAGCCTGAGAAAATTCAAAGTATGCTTTATAAATTTCAGCCTTAGATAAACGAAACGTAACTAGCTATGAGAGAAAGAGCGAAATAAAATAGAGTGTGAGACCAAACACGTTAAGCTCCAAACATACGAGTATATCCCTCTCAACCTCCGTTCGCCTTGTCACACTTTCAGTAACGCGTTCATCAGCTCACTACCAAAGTGTGTGTGAAGAACTTTTTCTTCAAACATCGGAAATTGCGAGCAAATGTTTAGTGCTACGTGTACTGTAAAAGCTTTTCTAAGCAACGGCTTAGACAAGAGTATAAGAAAGGAGACATTTCATAACTCCTCGATGCGAAGTGGCGATACAATGCGATGTCCGATCGTCGGCCCTGATACGATACAGAGTCCGAGCGAACTATTCATTGACCCTGCCGCCCGAATGTCCACAATGGGCCCACAATGCGGAAGGATCGGCTAATCTCATTAGTGCAGTTCCGGGTTTTGGCGATTTGAGTAAAAGTCTCTTAAGATAGTTGTTATTTCATTAGACGATTTCAAAAAAGGGGAAGATTATCAATTCGTCTGTTTGTTTATATTTCTTTATGTTTTTTACCTCATAACTTTCGATTGGGTGAACTGATTTTGATGTTTGTATGTGTTAAATTTGCATCAAGTATTTGCAACACTGCTACAGCCGTGGTAGCTCAGTGTCCGGGCGGTCGCCTCAAGTTGCATAGTACGCTAGCAACCCGAGTTCGATCCCCGGTGCCGTCACCAATAAATTTGTTATTGTAATTTTATGTGTTAAAATTTACCTCGTGCTCGGCCGTGAAGGAAAACATCGTGAGGGAACCTACATGTCTTAGGAAATTTTTCTAAGGCATGTAAAGTCTGTCAATCCGCACTAGGGCCGCTTAACGGACTATGCCCTTATACTCTCTTTACAGAGAAAGCCTTCGCCCAACAGTGGGACATATATATTATATTAAGGCTGTGTGCAACACAAGAGTGACACACCTTTTGAGATCAGTTTAAAAAAGATTCGTTTAATTTTGTTAATTTGTCTCACCAGAGCTGTAAGAGTCGTGGTGTGTTGTCGTCGATTAGCGAAAAAAGATAAAACTGCTAATAGATACGATATATTCTCCGGGAACGTGCAATCCGTGAACCGCTAAGTCCTTAACCTCATGTGTGGGCGACCATTTAAACACAGACAAGAGACACTTACCACACAGATATTTAGAAAGTTCGAGAACCACCGGAAACACGGGCCGCGATGAAACATGGCGAAACTGACCAACCATGCGCTGTTGATTAGATTTTTAATGAATGACATCTCTGTACAGATAGGCTTATTTGAACATAAAAGTTCTGATAAGCTTGGATGAACGTTATCAATTTGAATGTGTTTAATATATCGTCTCGCGATATACCACTTTCTAAGTTATATTTGGATTTTTACCCACTAAAATCCCATTGATGGCCCTTCTTCGTTGCTTGGTGAGGGGCTCCTGGGTCTCCAGTGGAACGCACTGGAGCCACTGCACTGTGCCCTCGCAAGGCGACACGGACCAGCCGATGTCGCTTTCTTCCCGGATCCACTTTGGCGGGCGACGCGGCGGCGGACGTTTATTCTTGAGAGTCTAGAACTACAGGGCTGACCAATAATTTAAACTACGCTAACTCGAATCACGTGTAAAAACTAACTTGATCAAAAAATATTAATATTAATGGTAAAAGTAAATGTTATCATTTAAAAATTAACTATTACGGTTACTGAAATTGAAATGAGTGTCTTACTTCATATAAAAGTTATCACGTTTTTTCCTTTACAAGCCTTTACTAAAAAGTACACTTTTATGAGATAGCTCGTTTTAAATTGTCGGTGTTGACATATGCGGCTTAATCCCGAGAGATATAACAAAAATAAACATTTATGTAAAGTACATAATACTCTTAATTTGGGGAGGGGCTGGGGAGACACCAGAAACAATACCACCTTCTGGGGGAACACGGCGCTTATGTGCGGTTTTAATCACTAAAACCCGGTTCGATGTTTGGTGAGCAGCTACGGTATCTCCACTGGAACGCACCAGAACCCATTTGTACGTAACTACGTATAATTAGGTTTTTAGAAACTTTATTCTCACTTTATACATTACAGGTCACTTAATTGAGAACCATAAATACCTAATATTATAAAAAAACAATAAGTTCGCTGTCACACGGAACGGCTGTCACCTAACGCATTCATTTTGAAAATTTAGCAAGTTGCATTTTTAATGCGCTAAGTATGTGCGGGTATTTTGTTGTACAGTTGTGCTCCTACAAAACAAATCGATCTTTTTCGTAATTTATTGTAACTTTTGTTATGACAAGGAAACTAGCGCGTCGGTTGTTGCGTTTTTTAGTATTTTTAGTAAAATACTAATAAACGTATCATCAGACAGACAGGTACGGTAATACAAATGCACCTGTGCCGCAAGAAACTCCAAGAAGATGCATACAACCCCCAATCGAAATCTTTTATGCGATTGTCCAATTACAGAGCACTTCGGTCGGCTTACCACAAAGGTCGCACGTAAGTAGGCCGCGTTGGTTAAGTCGCGTAATAATCTGTCTCCAGTTGGAGTTACGTAGACATATCTTAAAACCTTCAATTTAACCTTTGCATTTTGATTTTCACATTTCCATATTATTTTATATTTTTATAAGGTGCATAGCCTTTTTTTTTCAATAAAACGCAACCTCAGACTTGTGTCCGTGCTATTTTCTAATATATTTTATTAACGGCCTTTGTTTTGTTAAAAGAGTGCTACCTCTACAGTTACTACAATTTTTTTTAATGCCTGATTTTTGAAGGTGGTGTTGGAGAATGCTCTGGTTCACGTCGAAGACGCCCCGTTGCATTGTTAATGGTTTCTCCGCGACCGCTGCGTCCCTGTTTCTCAGGGCATTTTTAGGTTGTACTCTATTATTTTTTCTTTTAATGAGGCCGTTGCCCTTGTCACCAGTCTTCCTGTGGAGTCCTCACAGTCATCTGTGTAATCGACACAGCTGACTGTGACTATAACAAACGTGACCACGGAAGGGCGCCTACAAAATAGTCTCAAACTATCACAAAGACGGTGGGTGGCAGCATGCAGCGTGCTGTCCACTCCGCATATGACCGAACTCAATGGAGGCTGCGAATACTTACGTTTTGCTACCGTTTTTCTGCTGCATCGAGGTTGATTAAGGCTTCTTAAGAGGCTGTAAAAATTAACTGAACGCCTATATAAGGCCACTCTTAGGCACAGGCTTTCTCTTTAAAGAGAGTATAAGAGCATAGTCCGTCGCGCGACCCTAAAGCTGATTGGCAGACACTTATCACTTGTCGTATAAAATTTTCTAAGATTTACAGTTCAACACTTAAAATTTTAACAAACAAAACGTCCAGACACTGAGCTATCACGGTTCTATTGATAAATTAGTACACAGATAACTATCAACTTTTCATAATTTCCTTACAAACATCAAAAAGGTAATTGTGTCACAGATTACAAATAAATTATGTGTTTCGAAACAAAAGATAAATTTATCGTCCAAAAACTATTCACTCGTTTATGAATGATGTCTTAAATGGCACTTTTGTCATAATTATCAACTTTTCTAACAAGTAAATTAATCGCGAAATCAATTAGACGATACGTTGTTTATTTAACATAATGGAGCGGATTATATCACAAACCACTTTAGCCCAGGGCACTGTCTGTCAGATTTGACAATTGACAAATGACACTTACGAATGTGTCGAAATCATTTATATGCTATTGTACTCTATGGAACTGTTTTTTTTTTCACAATAACTGGCAGCCAGATTGACTGATGATACTTTTGCTAATGCCAAATTTACAATGAGCAAATAGTAAAAATTACGAACCTAGAAGAAAAAGAACTTATACCATTCCAAATGCATACAACGCACAACGTAATTAATGTATTTTATAATCGGCCCTAAACGGTATATCGCATATATAGTTCCTATATCTAGGGACAGCGAGTGGATTTATATATGCAAAAAATTTAATATTTCAATATATATGTAAAGTGAAGATATAAAGCCTCTTTACTAATTTTATTTCTTTTTTGTATTTTTATAATTTGACATGTAAAATGTCACTGTAATATAATGTGTCATATTACAGTGACATATGTTTTTAATTATATTAAGTTTGTATTTGTATTAAATTGTTTGGAGATTGGCGTTAATAGCTGCGACACAGTACATGACTTTTTGGTTTGAAATAAAAATTATTTATTTATTTAATTATTATGTTCATCTATTATTTTATTGTATATAAAATACATAAATCTAATAATTATTTATACACGAATTATATTTTTTGTATATACTTATGTTTATTACACCCTGTATAAATTCCATGTAAAGGTAGTATTGCGCGCGCACGATTTTTAATAATTTATAATTTCTAAGCAAGTGCTTGACTACGATCCCACCTGATGTTAAGTGAAAATGCAGTCCTGGATGGTAAGGCGCACTAGCTTAGTAAATGCCTATTCACTCTACTCTTGAAAATACCCACATTGTAATCGGAGGGAAAGACACACGCGGGCAAACTATTCCAATCCTTTGCTGTACGAAGAATGAAAGATGTACCAAATCGCTTCGTTCGGGTTTGAGGGATGTTCACAACAAAAAGGATGAAATCCCGCAGTGCGTCTAGAAGCCCGATGGTGGAAAGGGGATGTGGGAATTAGATCATGTAGTTCCTGAGCACACTCTCCCAAAATGCTATCTGTAGAAAACCGAAAGGCTAGCTACCTTACGCCTGTGCTCAAGACTGAGCAGATTGGTTACAGCTGCGTCACCAAATAGTCTCTTAACCCGCCTCTCCACCGAGTCTAAAGCTGCGAGATGGCATTTAGCAGCGCCTGCCCAAATGTGACAGCAGTATTCTACATTCACTTTGGGTAGTCTTGGGTACCGCTGAAAATAAGCACATACTGAGGCGGTGTCTATTGTTGGTATCATGTCCTATCTATCTGCTCCTCCCTTTGATTGTATTGTGTTTATTTTTCTTTTTTTGCTGACTCGGGACTCATTAAAAAGCCTTTACCCCGCACCGGGGGGACCCTTGTGTCGAGTTACTAGCGATAGAGGTTCAGGCTAAGTGATCTAAGAGCTATGTCACCTCTCAATCCAGTGAAGCAGTCAAGGCCAGCTTCTCTGACCGAACTGTGTAGTTCGTCATATAAAAAAATTCTTAATGCGATTCTTTTACACGCGTCCCAATCGGACAGGATATGAGGTGTAATTACGCTCACATTAATGTAATTAAAAAAAAATCTCAATACCATAATATATATGTGTGAATACTTTCTCTTTAAACAAACAAACACCTAAAAAGAAAAACTAATTTTAATTAATATTCAATAATTTGTCAGCACAGATTACGCAAACTATTTAGCTCTTGAACTGTCAATATAGGCTCGCAACAGATAATAAATTACAACTTTTTATTTTGTATCTATTTCGTTTATTATCTGTAACATGTAGCCATATATTAAAACGTTCTCAATAAACCTGTATCGATCGTAATTAAATAGAACTTAAATCTAAAACACTTTTAAATAGTTTTTTTTTATTAGTTAATAATAATTTAAAATTTAATTTAATTTTACTGTTTGTTTTTTTTTTAGTTATAATTAAATATTGTCAGTCGCCATTAAATTGCATGCAGTCTACACCTATAACTGCGACGGTATTACCCTTACAACTTTTCACTGGTTTTTGTACATTGTAGTTAAAAATGTTCATTGTGTTGGTGTTCAATAAATAAATAAACTCATTATGAGGAGATCGCTTCGAAACTTGTAAATCAAATAATCAAGACCAGACGGTAAGCAACAACAACTACGAGTATGACAAGGGATGTCAACCGCCTTAGTCCTACAATCTAATACCTCTAAACCATAGCCCTTTTCGCCGACGATACCGGCATTTATGCTTCCGGGCGTTCTCCCGAAGTCATTCTTAAAAAACTCCAGACCGCGGCCGATGCCCTAGGGGATTGGTTTCGGAAATGGAGAATAGAAATCAACCCGGCCAAGAGCGCAGCCATGTACTTCACGAGGCGTCTTCAGTCTCCACCTCGTTGCGTCCAACTTCTAGGTACCCCTATTCCACGGGTTACACAAACCAAATACCTTGGTGTCGTATTAGATCCCAAACTCAGCTTCGGCCCTCACGTAGGCCAAGTTAGGAACCGGGCGGCCTACGTTATGGGTCGCCTATATCACCTCATTAATAAGAAAAGTAAAATGTCCCTCCGTAATAAGGTGACACTTTACAAAGCAGTTATACGTCCCGTTATGACGTACGCGAGCCCGGTCTAAAAAAAAACCTCTAAACTAGCTATTATTGTATATGTTACCGGAAATGTAGAAAATCAAGGAATTGTATACAAATCCTAATGAAATGTGTCATAGTAAAAAAGTATAAAAGTTAATCTTTATTTATATTTAAAATACGACCGCACTATAAATGTATAAACATAAATTATACACATTGGTAACTCCTTTTTTTAAGTTGGTTAAAAATGCCGTTTATATTTTTAAATTTACTTCAAATTACCTGTAACTATCTATCCCCATTCACGAATTCAATTAGACGAACTCGACGAATTCTGTTTTGCAATACGCGATGTCACACCACGGTGTGGTACAATTCTATCGTATGATAGTTTTGATGATCAAAAACAGCATTTAATACTAAGTTATAAGTGTTATAATCGTGTGATAGTGTACACTTTGTGGATGGTTGGAACGTTTAGTTATTTGAAAAGGTCGCTTTGAGCCGGCCGTACCGGGGCCTGGTGCTAGACGCCCACGTGTGAGTACGCCTCTACTGTGTTATAAGTTTCACAACTAAATCTTTACTACGTGTTCTCGATTGTAATTTTACTATTCGAAATTTTACGATCGATATATGAATTTAGTTTTCAGAAGTGATTTAGTTCACCGATTTGTTTTAGGATATTTTTATAGTTATTTTTTACGTACGTACGATTTGGGTAATAAGCTGGGGAATACTTAACGATAATTGTGCGGGGCGAGGAGAATGGTAGTTGAGAGGGAGATATGAATTAGAGAAGATGGAAAAAGAGAGAGTAACGTTTCGTATATCTAAGACATATTCTCTGTACCAAAGTGACTAAAAGCAACTTGATCGCACCGGATTATGTGACTTCGCAGCTCCTAACGGGTCACGGAAATTTTCGTAAAGGCTGCACGAGATGCGTTTATGTGATGTGAGTGCGTGTGATTGTGGACAGGATGCAGAGGATCGCTACCATGTGCTGTGGTCGTGCCCACTGTATGATGATTTGCGCGCTAGGCTACTGAACGGTCTGACACGTACGTGTCCGGATCCGGTCTACTTCCGCGATCTGGTCTCCTCGGAGGGCAACTTCCTCAAGTTCAGGAATTTGCACACGCCTGGCATAAACGAAGGATCCGTTAAAAGCTCGTCGTCTGACGCCGTCGAATGATGGAGAAAGGCCCTGATAAAGAACTTGAAGGGAGTCAAGAAGGTGCGTGTGGGGCCACACGGCCAGACCACGCGTACCCTTCCGCGTTTCGGCCCATATAACCGCGAGGTTGGTGGGGCCATGGAGGTGGTGGGTATTGTACCATACTGTAGTAGTACTACTACTACTAGTCTCTTGCTCAGAGAGAGCAGTGCGCGCACATTTTCTTTCTCTCTTCGACACTGGAAAACAAAAACGTAGTAACCCACAAAAATGAAATTCTTCACCAGAGCCGAAAACGTTTCAACTTTAAAAAAATTATAACTTTCGTGTTTGTGGACCTACCGCTGTCATTTTTGGACACAATGTTTATTATTCTGAATAAGTATTGTACCACGACATTAACCAAGAGTTTTCCTAAAAAATCGTTTTACGGTACAAAAATGAAAGAGAAGTGTCAATGTTGAAAATCCTATTTTCGCTATTTTTCATTGTTAGAAGTCATATATCATTAGACGCGTCTTTTTCCGATTCCAACGATGTAAAAAGTGAAAATGCCCATATGTGTCTTACTACGATTTTGCTTTCCATTGTCGATATGTATACATACATACAAATTAGATGGAGCTAAAGAAGTTTAACTTCAGTCGTGAGGTCTCAAGCAGACTCGTTAACAGGCTTATGGCTCACCTATTCTTTTGTGATCACCGTCGACCATGAACAACAACAGATTTGGCGATTTGGAATAGCAATAATATAAAAGCAGTAGGGCCACTTCTAATGCTACTACTGTTGCCTGAATGGATCAGCACGATTGGGAAAGTACCACGACCTCGCAGCAATGGGACATATATAGACGCTGTAACTTTAACCGCGTTTTATCGCGTACCATTCGAGAACACGTAGTAAAACAGTTCCGTTAATAGACCATTGGTCGAATAACAATAATATATGGCCAGTTCATTTCGGATACACTTCCATTGTATTTTTTACATACAGACAGACAACTATTTGATAAATAACATAGCAGTATCTCATCTAGTAGCTTTCCAATACAAAAGAACTGGCGCGCTCGGAATATTTACTAAGCATGAACCAACACGGTTCGATAAACCATCTATAAATATTTAAATATCTCTATCATTTATAAAATAACATGTATATTTACGGGTAATAACAAAAAACGACTTCAAACTAATCAATAATCAAACGCTACGTTACCACGGTTTATGTTTTTTTATAGGAAAAGGGATAACCGAGCTTACAGCTCATCTGATTTTAAGTGAGTTAAAATTCACCGTCGTCCATGAACATCCACAGCGCCAGAGGAGCTGCATGTGCGTTGCCGGCCTTTGAAAAAGGAGTAGGTAGATACGTAAAAAGGAGAGTTCGTGACGTTCAATGCGCCTAACACTAAAATACTGAATGCAAGACGTGTGATCGGACGAGGCGAACAGAAGTTGAGAGAGAGAGAGACATATACGAGTAAGTGAAGATAAAAAAGTGAGAGTTACGTTCCTTCGTTCTCTCTTTATCTCATAGCCAGTTACGTTTCGTATATAACACACAGTGCAGGCCTATTGGCTGAATCACACTGTTGGAGCAAGAAAGTAAAGCAAGAAAGAGAGCGAAAATTTTCTTTCTCTCCTACAATCATTTATTTATTCTATTTTGTATAGATGTTCAGGCTAAGCGACCTAAGAACTATGGCACCTCTTAATCCGGTGAAGAAGAGGCCAGCCTCTCTGGCCAAAGCATATTTAGCACAGATTTGATGTCGTTTATATATGTGTAGTATATATATATATATATATCTCCTAAATATAATGTTTAGTCCGCCGTACAGATCAGAATAAGGATTATTGCATTGCTGCATTCAAAGGCCACTCATGCGCAAGTAGAATTTCCATTTGCGCATGAGTGGCGCTGCCAATCTTCAATCCGTAAGCATCAAGATAGGGCTGGAATCTAATCGGTGCATTAATCCAGCATTGTGTCAGCCGGCGGCCTCCTATCTCTTAATTGAACACAGCCGTGGTGTGGAGCAATCGTAGCGACCTGGGACCATACAACCACGGAGCTTGAGCTTTTAGTCGCACGACTAATTCATATTCAATATATACCTAACTCGTGCTCATTGTCGTTAAGAAATACTTGTATTATTATAC
Source organism: Meandrusa payeni (assembly GCA_029286785.1). NCBI lineage: Eukaryota > Metazoa > Arthropoda > Insecta > Lepidoptera > Papilionidae > Meandrusa > Meandrusa payeni. Next base: position 3,017,228 of record JAGSMX010000021.1, read on the forward strand.
ACGTTAAAGTAACAGCCTATCACATGGGCACCTCCCTTGGGCCGTCTCTGTAAATATAGTCTAAAGGCAAAGTAACTAAGTTATTAAGAAAATATTCTATTTTTTTTTATGACGTACTACACAGATTGGCCAGAGAAGCTGGCCTGGTCGCTTAGCCTGAACCTCTATCGATAGTAACTCGACACAAGGGTCCCCGGTGGGGGTGACCTCGGCTTGACGGTTACTATGTTACGCGTAAGCATTCCGATACGAGGGCGCCTGGGGCCGAACCACGACTCGGTCGGTAGCTATTTCACGGATAATCTAAGGGACATTCGAAAAGCTAAACTAACTTTGAGTGCCACTTCGGGAAGCGTTGGCGCTGGGGGAAGAAGTGGCCGAAGAAACTCCAGCAACGCTCCTAGCATCTATGGGGTCATAAAAATATTCTAAGACATGTAAGTTTCTTCACGATGTTTTCCTTCTATTATTCTATAGAATTTGTTGGAGTTCACTGGTATCTATGTACAATCGGTATGTTCCTTATAGGCTCCGAAACGGCTAGACCTATTTCAATGAAACTTTCACGGAATCATCAGATTGACCTGATGGAAGTTTGGTGACGATCGGAGCACTCCTCTTTTTGAACTGTCAAATACAGCTTTTATTTATTATGACGATATTCTATTGTTTTATAGCTCAAATTTGTATTGATGCATGCATTGTGTCATGTCATTATGAACCACATTGAAGTATAATGAAGTAAACTGAAGAATATTAAATATAACAATAAAGTATATTCGTTTCCTGATGCTGCTGATATGTATATGGGTGTAGATAATGATCTTCAGAAGAGTTAAATTAACTTTTCTATGATGTAAGTTTTTTTAAATAAAATAAAGCAAAATCTTAGCCCGGCGAAGCGGGATGGGTACGGTATCTACTAAATCCGGGACTACTAAATAAAGGGATAGAATTTCTCCTTCCCGTACAAAAATATAAATTGGTTCATTAATAAACTATGAGTACGCAAACCTTCAAAAAATTCAGTTGAACTTAAAATCACATCCTTTTCTGGAGTCGGTTAAAAAGTTAAAAAAAGATCACTTTAATAGTCGATCGTCGGCCATCTTATGTTTTGCAAATATTATAATAATAACGCCTTAAAAACAATACGCAATGAGATATGTCACACGGAAATCTGCTATCGTCTATTCTAAAATCTATTTTAAAATATTTTTTTTGTCGAGGGCATTAATAAATCCACACAGTAGCTGATTGGATTTTATTAGATCGAATTTAAATTCGAACACCTCGTTACCGCGACCCTGTATTTTAGGAGCCGTTTCATTATGATATGCTCTTGATTTACGACATGTTACATACAAATTTCGTCAGCCCGTTGCGTATCCCAGAACTTAAAATTTGCTAGGGTGACTATGGCTTCTGTCAAAATGAGAACTGTTTTCAACTGACTAAAAAAAATAAGGAGATTCGCGACCTGTCAGTTTGTGCATTCATATTGCCGACATGTCTTTTTCTATTTGATAGGGTTTGCTTTTAATGACCAGATCCCTCGATAAGATTAAGAGCGTTGCTGGAGTTTCTTCGGCCACTTCTTCTCCCAGCGCTAACGCTTCCCGAAGTGGCATATACGAGTAAGTTAGTTTAGCTTAGATTGTCCCAATAGATTTTGTTAATAAAATAGCTACCGACCGAGTCGTGGTTCCTCTTGGGCGCCCTCGGATCGGACTGCCAACGCGTAATAATGGTAACCGCCTGCCGAGGTTACCCCTCACCGGGGACCCTTATGTCGAGTTACCACCTAATAGAGGTTCAGGCTAAGCGACCTAAGAGCTATGCCACCTCTCAAATCCGGTGAAGCAGTAAAGGCCAGCTTGACCAGAGACCTCTTAAAAAAGTATGAAAGATTGCTGATTAGATTTTGGTAGGTTTATGACAATCTAAGACTGGGTAAGTACTTCTTAAAGATACAGCCTTTATATATAAAATATATATGTTCCACTGTTGGGCGCAGGCCTTCTCTGTAAAGAGAGTATAAGGGCATAGTCCGCCACACACATCTAGTGCGGATTGACAGACTTCACCTGCCTTAGAAAAATTTTCTAAGACATATGGGTTTCCGTACGATGTGTTCCTTTACCGCCGAGCGCGTGGTAAATAAGCACATAAAATTGCAAACAGCAAATATATTGGTGCCGGCGCCGGAGATCGAACCCGAGTGTAACCCCGGTGCCGGCACTAATGACTTTGTTTGTTGTAATTTTAAGTGCCGATTTACCACGTGCTCGTGTGTTTAAAAAAAATAATTTCGTACCAGCGCTCCGTTGCCGATACACTCCGCTCGCTGTTTATACTTTTACAGGTTGATGGGATGGGCTAAGAGCTATGCCACTCTCAATCCGGTCAAGCAGTCAAGGCCAGCTTCTCTGGTCAATCTGTGTAGTTCGTCATAAAAAAAAGGGATGGGAGAGTTAGTGGGATGAACTAAACTATCCAACTAATTAATAATTTAAAATATGATGGTGATTAAAATATGATCAATAACATCCTTTCTTGAAGTCGGTTAAATAAAAAGTAGCCTAAGTTACACTTTGTTACATCATTTTTTTTCAAGTGAAAGTCCCGTCTAAATCGGGCGAGCCGTTTCAGAGATTTGCGGGTATAAACAGACAGACAGACAAAAATTGTTATTTTGGTATATGTATCGTATATACATTCATATATGCATGTAGTGGGTTATTTTTATGTTGAAAACAGACACTCCAATTTTATTTATATGTATAGATAATTAATGTCCTAATTAAAACAAACTAAAGTATGGCAATACACTAATACACACGTACCTGTTTATACTTATAGAAAGTTGCTCCCAAATCAAAACCGCTTGTCAACATTGCCCAACATCTAAACAACGGATGTTGCCATCGTAAAAAAAATGTCCATCAATCCAAACTAGTCGTTAAATGTTGGTAAATTGTAATTTTGGAATTTATTTTCCAATCGCAATTATGTCTGTTTAAGATATTGGAACTTATTTATTGCACTTTAAGATTGCGACGCGAATAAATCAAGTTTTTTTTATATATTAACAAACCAATATAGGGCCTCGAGTCTGCTATTGCCATTGCAGTTTCACTATGAAACCGATTTTATCATCACTTTTACGATTATTACACCGATCATTACATCTACTAACACAAACACGTTTGGCCTGCTAGTGGTACGCCATCCGTAAACCATAATGGCACCAATGAACTAATAACACAAGCAAATATCGACCACTATGCTATTGAAAGTTTATTTTGTACATGATTGGTTGAGCAGATAGATTCTTGAGTTGAGTTACTCCCAAATAGAGGTTCATACTTAGCGACCTTGCCGCCTTTCAGATCTGGTGAAACAGTATCAGCCAACTTCCGACACAAAAAATTAAGACCTCCTTGACCGAACGACGTAGTTCCTACACAAAAAAAAAGATACGCGCCGTACATCGGAATAGATTGCCGCAATAACTCATTAAATCCGCGCCGGCAATTTGCTCCGAAACAGCTGACCACATTGGGCGTTGTGGAATCAATCACGGCGTTCCGAGAAGTTAACGGGTCCTCGTAGCGAACGGCGAGGCTTTCCGCTTTCTTGATGCGTTCCTTTTTCGAAATAATGCAATTAAATCCTTTTTTTTTATTTCTTACGTCATTATCGTAGACCGTTTATCGCTTTGTCTGCTGTTATCGGACGCTGCCAGTGTCATTTACAAGTTTGAACTGAATCGAAAGATAAAATTAAACATCATGATCGAAATTTTGAATACAGAACTGACCTGGAATTGAATTACGACTTACGAAATCTTCAACAAGATACCCCGCCTTCTGGGGGGAAGGCGAGGTTATGTGGAATTTACCCACTAAAACCTCCCCGGCGGCCCTTCCTCGGTGCATGGTCAGGGGCTCCGGGATCTCCAGAGAAACGCACCGGAGCGCACTGGAGCCTCTGCACTGTGCTCTTAGGAGTGCACGTCCCGGAGGGGGGTGAGGGGTGTTAGTCCCCCCCTGTGCCATCGCAATGCAAGGCGACACGGGTCTGCCGATGTTCACCTTGACGGACGATACCCCCACTCTTGTCGCCCAGTGAACCCGGGGCCCCATTTAGTGCTAAGCTAAGCTTGGTCACAGCGTAGATACTTCAGAAGAACTCTCTAGAACTCTCTCACGTATTACCATTTAAGTATATATTGATGATAATTTTACTTTTCAAAGCTGGTGGTTGCCATATGGTCTCATTTCAATTTGGTCCAATTCTGACAATGGCATCTATTAAAAAACCATGTTAGAGTAAAATCAAGTATGTACGTCGCAAATAGACGAATCACTCAATATCACGCCAACCGATTTCGATGATTTATTTATTATTGGAAAGGATTGTACTTCATGAGTAGTGTTAGCTGGCAACACATGACACCCAGCGATTGTTATGCATAATAACTACTTCCAATGATATCTTAATGATTTACCTGAACCTTATTGTTTCTTTAATTCATAATTAATAATTTAGTTCATCGTCACATGAACTTGGCATTGTAAACAATAATTTAACTTTATTAGTTCGTAATCTGACTTCTAATTAATTTTGTATAAAGATTGAGAGGACGCGCAGTTGTGACGCTGTGCTACGCTATCTCAATGAAGCGAGTGTATTAGTTGTTGGACTATTTTATTCCACAAAACCTACAAATTATAACAGCAATTTAATCAGAGTTCGGTTAGGTTCTGATTTATTCTATGTCGTAAAATTCCTACGATAGGAAAACAAAGAAGAAAGTCGGATTTGAAGTCTTATTTTCAGGTTTTCCATACTGTAAAGTACACATTAATGACAAAAACGTATGGGGTATAAACTAGTGCTTGACCACGATCCCACCTGATGTTAAGTGGTGACATAGACGAAAGATGGTACGCGCTAGTTTAGTAAGTGCCTGTTCACTCTACTCATGAAGGCTCCGACGTCGTTGGACGGAAAGACTGACGCCGGCGACTTCTTCCACTCCTTTACTGTACGCACGATGAACGATGACTCAAATCGCTTCGTTCGGACGCGCGGAACATTGACTATGAAAGGGTGGAGACCCGCAGTCTAAACGTCCGAAGGTAGAATGAGAATGGGCGAATTAAGTCGTGTAATTCCTAAAGTTTAAGAATGTATTAGTACAGAACGGACGTCAAATGATCACAGTATTATTTATTACCTTTTTCTGACGTCATTATGTAAAAGATTTATATAGGACGTATAGAAATCTCCCATTCACGGCGCCAAATACATCGGCCAATGATATATTGTATAAATGGTATAGAATGGACGACGGGTAGCCGAGGGTCCTGAGGTCATTGGGATAGTCGTGCGCACGCATCCATTGTACCCTACACTGACTTACTTATGACTATGTATCATATTATAAATTTATATAGCGCTAATGACAATTTAATACGGAGTAATAATAAAGGGTATTACGGTAAATAGATAAATAGACTATTACACGCAAACATTAAAATAAGTACAATGAATTTAAGTAAAAACTAAAGATAACCTAAATGTGGGAAAAGCCTTCCAGGAAATCCTGTAGCAGAGTAGAGGTAAAATAAATCTATATATATATATATATAAAAGTGAAAATGTGTGGGTATGTTCCATATAGGCTCCGAAACGGCTGGAACAACTTCAATGAAACTTTCAGAGAATCTTCAGATTGACCTGGCGAGTAATACTGTTTTTCCTGACGATCTTTTTGAACTGTCAAATACGGCTATTATTAACTATGACGATGTTCTTGGCTTGAGAACATCTGGAAGTGCGAAATTTTATGTTTACTGTCGAAGAGAACGAGATCATGTGAACTACTTGATGATGTTGAGAGATAACTCTGAATTGTTAATTTTAAAATTTCATGAACATCAAGTAGAGTCATTATAATTATTTCTTATTTGTGATCAACATTAACAGTTTAAAAATACCTATTGCTTCATAAGTATTTATTAATGCCCTTAATTCACAGATAATTCACATTTACCACGCCCAAGCCATACGTCGTACTTTTATTTCTGACATTAACTTGAGCTCGATATGTTTTTGTAAAAATGATAAGAATCATTTTGTATTTACTGACATGTACATGGGTGTAGGTAATGATCTTCACCCGCTCGAGAATAGAAGAGAATGAATACGGAGAGAAATGAATATTTTAATATATTGTGAGAGTTAAATTAAATATTTAATGATGTAAGTTTATTGTTTAAATAAAATAAAGCAAAATCTAGCCCGGCGAAGCAGGCTAGGTACGTTAGTAATAAATAAAACAGCAAGAATTGTTTATAATAAAAACTGAACTCTGGCATACAAAAATATTTACTTACATACTATACAAAACTTGGATAATACAAAAATAAACTTTATACATATAAAAACATACAATTTAGCGGGTGAATTTGGTCAGAATATGGTAATACAGCTGAAAATAGTTGATAGACTAGCTCCTACACAATCCAGGGCAACGAGTTTTTTTTTTAAATCATTTGCGTAAATTTGTACTACATGGCAATGACCTCATACTTTGTCACTTATAACTTCAGTGAACAGACGATGATACTATTGCTGTCTATCCCATTAGCGTTAAAAAGACAAGAAAACTTTTCGTAAAGAAACAGCCTGTACATGTCCCACTATAAATAGAATAAAAAAAGGAATAAATCTCGAATGGTCCAAGAAACCACCCGTCTTAATTGCTAGTTCTGCTTTTAATATTAAAATAAATAGGAGAGTGGCATAATAAAAAAAAACACTTACCTATCAAATAATAGCAACACTAGCAGAGTTTCGAACGTCATTAAACAAATAGAATTCGTATTTCCGCGAGAGGCTGTCAACATTCGGCACCCCGCCATCTTGCCCGAGGCGATGGGACCAATTGGCGCGCGTTCTTTATTCGAAATAACGCCATCGGCAATACTTTTTTATTTTTCTATTCATTTATCGGGTTCATTGTGTTTATTAATTGGCCTGTATAAGGGTCCACTCGTTTATTAAAATCAGCTAAGTTACTTTCATTTGTTACTGCTATATTTAAAAAAAATCGCCAACTAATTCCATTGGAATGAAAATATTTTCATGACGAGTCATTTTACTAAATTAGTATGCTATTTTTTATTAATTTAATCCCGAACTATATATATTGTGGCGAAGGGCTAATAAGCTCGGTGAAAAGCGCACAGCGAAAGTCTCAATCTACCCTGCTCGAGTTAAAAGGACGTGGGAGCTTGTTTTTATTTATGCCTAAAAAATATTCAAGAAACATAAAACAATATATCACCGCACCATATAATCATTCACGTCTCACGCACAGAGTTTCACATTGGTTTCATTATATATAATATATATATATATACCATAATATATATATATATATATTTATTATCAGCGACAGCTTAGTGGCACAGCCGAATGCTTACGATGGACGGAAGTTTGAATTATGAATGACGTTTGCTATACTTAGTATTTCATTTTTTTTTAAAAGAAAGCTAGCAATATTTCTTTTTTTTTTCAGAAATCTTGTTAACCACTCCAACTAAGCTTAAGCTTGTGCTAGGACATGGTTCACGGCAATAGTCCAATGGTGGATTCGAACCCACGATCTTATGATTCGTAGGTCGTACCCTAAATCTAGGCTATTGACGCTTCAAACAATAACAGGAATGGCTCTATTCTAGTCACAAAATTCTCTTTCAATCACTGCCCTTCTTAATACACAACTTCAAAGACTATCGTGCCATGTCATAAGCCAAAAAAAAACTGTCCTCCCTTTGAATCTATATCTACCGCTATAGGCCAAGTCAAGTGTTAGCTGGCAACACATGACACCCAGCGATTGTTATGCATAATAACTACTTCCAATGATATCTAATGATTTACCTGAACCTTATTGTATCTTTAATTCATAATTAATAATTTAGCTGATCGTCACATGAACTTGCCATTGTAAACAATAGTTGTAACTTTATTAGTTACTAATCTGACTTCTAATTAATTTTATATAAAGATTGTGAGAACGCGCAGTTGTGACGGTATACGTTTTAAATAATTCTTTGTACATCGTTACGCTGTCTCAATAAAGCGAGTGTATTAGATGTTGGACTATTTTATGACTATTTTATATTATGGATTATTTTAAGCGTCAATAGCCTAATGGTTTAGGGTACGGCCTGCGAATCGTAAGGTCGTGGGTTCGAATCCACCATTCGACTACTGCCGTGAACCATGTTCTAGCACAAGCTTAAGCTTAGTTGGAATGGTTAACAAGATTGTTAGTAAAATTTCTGAAAAAAAAAAGAAATATTGCTAGCTTTCTTTAAAAAAAAAATCTACGAGACCTACAAATTATAACGCAAGTCAATTCGGGTCGTTTATGAGGTTCGAGTAACCTCGCAGACCCTAAATCATTTGGCTATTGACGCTTCAATTGGAGACTAAAACATATTACTTCAGCCCTGTAAGCACAAAAAGCACACTTGTTTTTTCTATTCTGTATGTACTTTTATTTGTGCTTCCAGTGAACTATCTCCGACTGTACCTATATACCTAATTCATAATATATATACACATTTCCCCAATAACCCTGGGCGGAGGGCACAATATGGAAATCCACTGAAGGGCTACTAAATAACGTATATTGTATAAAGTGAACGAATTACACACGATAGAGAGGGGAAACTTTGTCCTGTGTTGCCATTCTATTTCAATATTGAAAAAATACCTTGCACTTGTTATATTCTAGTGATTGTTAGCAATTGTTAATTAATTTATTTACGAAAACGTATATTAATTCTTCTTTGATATTGTTTAATTCATTTAAATGTAACTGCGTATTTGAAAGATGTCATTATGTACGCGTGTCCAAGAACACCAATAATGATGTCACTGAATGTTCTTTTTGACACAATTATGTATTATGTCTCTAATGGCTCTTTTCATTCCCGCTCCTTAGATGTTAGGAGCGTCACTGGAGTTTCTTCGGCCACTTCTCCCAGCGCCAATTTTTTTTTGACGTACTAACACAGTTGGCACAGAGAGGAGAAGAAGTGGCCGAAGAAACTCCAGCAACGCTCCTAATCCAATCGAGGGGGTGGGGTTTTCCCATAAAATACTTGTATCGCGCAAGGATTATCCAAATTCCAAACCATTGGTAACCTTTAAATACATTTTCTATAGACTTAAGAATGTTCTCAATATAACAATTGCTTCGGTAATTGGGCACATAAGAGTTAATGCTGCTGTCCATCCAGCTGTAACATTACGACGTTAACAACCCGTACATAATGGCAATTGTACTGCTGTAATCGCCAATCGACGCGCATCGTCTCTACATACTAATTACATCAGGGGTGTGGTATAACGGTACTACGTGTTGTCGATTGAATACTTAACAGTGAGTTATCATCGAGTTTATTTCGAGTGAGTCGAGCTAAATCTATTGCGCAGTACGCTGGAAAACCGAAATAAATTGTGCATGATAGACAATTAAATATCCTTAAAATAAAATTAAATATTTTTACGTGAAACATGCTTAAAATATTATTATAAAAAAGATTTAATTGTCTATCATGAACAATTTATTTCAGTATTTAGCGTCTTTATCATTCGAGATATTCAAACTTTCTTAACCGACCCTTTATTTTTGCTTACGAGTGTACTTGCAAAATTACACCAATGCTTGCCGTTGTATCCGTGATATAGCAACCGACCGAGTCGTGGTTCGGCCCTCTCGGGCGCCCTCGGATCGGCATGCTTACGCCTAACTTAGTAACCGTCCAAGCCGAGGTTACCCCTCACCGGGGGGACCCTTGTGTCGAGTTATTAGCAATAGAGGTTCAGGCTAAGCGACCTAAGAGCTATGCCACCTCTCAATCCGGTGAAGCAGTCAAAGCCAGCTTCTCTGGCCAATCTGTTTACTTCGTCATAAAAAAAAAGCTTGCTGAAGATTTTTGGGGCTACTTAAAACTAAAAACTAGTATTTACTACAAAATATTGCTGGATAGGCTTAGGATCTTGTCATAATATTCAAGTGCTCTTTATATGAAAACTTTTTGCAAATACAAATCTTTAAATAAATTTAAAAAAAATTGTTAATTCCTTTCTTATTTTTTTATGCACTATACGTTCTTGGTTAACAAAAAATAAATGTAAATCTGTACAAATAAATAAAATTATCAGTTCGTAATATTAAACTAGCCTATTAACTATACCAAAATAATAGGTTGTCAAATATCTCCCTTCCGCCTTTTGTCTTTTGAGTTTCGCGGCTATGTACAAAGCGCTACAGAGCTCGTATCTAGCAATACTATACATAATTTGAAAGGTCTTGACATAACCTACAAAACGACGCTATGCATAATTAGTTTGGATATTGCGTTCAACAGTTATAGACGTGTAAACATGGAGTTCACTAACGCCGAAATTCGCGCTATTTTAAAGTTTTCCTTCGTTAAAGGCAAATCCGCTAGAGAAACGTTCCGTGAGATTAATGGTGTTTTGGGGATGGTACTCTATCACTTCGAACCACGGAGGAATGGTTTCGACGATTCAGAGCCGGTGAAAACGACACCATGGATAAGCCAGCCGGCGGAAGACCTGTGACGACAAATACCGATCAAATCATGGACTACATCGAGTTAGACCGGCATGTGGCATCTCGTGACATCGCCCAGGAGATGGGAGTTAGTCACCAAACCATTTTAAACCATCTGCAGAAGACTGGATACAAAAAGCTTGATGTTTGGGTGCCGCATGATTTGACGCAAAACCTTCTGGACCGAATCAACGCCTGCGATATGCTGCTGAAACGGAACGAACTCGACCCATTCTTGAAGCGGATGGTTACTGGCGACGAAAATGGATCACATACGACAATATCAAGCGAAAACGGTCGTGGTCGAAGGCCGGTGAATCGTTGATCGTGAAAGCGTCGTTTTGTAGGTTATGTCAAGACCTTTCAAATTATGTATAGTATTGCTAGATACGAGCTCTGTAGCGCTTTGTACATAGCCGCGAAATTCAAAAGACAAAAAGGCGGAAGGGAGATATTTGACAACCTATTATATTTATTTTAATTATTTGTCCGTCTGTTTCTTCCCACTAATCTCTGGAATGGCTGGACTGATTTTGACAGGATTTTCGGCAGATAGCTGAGGTATTCCGAGGTACTAAGGAGTAACTTAGGCCACTTATTTTAGAAAAGTTTAAGTAAACAATTTTTGATCACGGGTAACACTATTATAATGTAAATCTGTTAGGTTTGACTTGTATGTGACTGATATATTTAGATTTATAAGCTGTATATTTTGTAAAATAACAAATATATAAACATATCTAATCTAAATGTGGGACGACTCAATATTTAAGATTGGATAACTGCGGTCAAAGGTGGCGAAACATTATCTTTATCTAAAATGCATTTCTGTTTCATTTCCACGGATTTAACGAAAGTCGATAAGATAAACGTTGAGAAATCGAGGATATACGAACAACTAAAAATCTTGTAAATCGTGATAAATATTCCGATTTATCTTCGCATTAAAAAAGTATGTTAGCCGAAAATAAATGTCGTAAACATTAATAAACGTCATTCAATTTGTTTTGTTTTTTAATACGATAGTTGGACAATGTGTTAACTTTCTTTTTAAATTCAATTATCGACTCCTTGGTGATTTGTTTAAGAGGGTCACACATGTGGCGGTTCCGAGAGCGAGTGGTACCCCTAGGGCGGTTCGTCCGCCCTCCGGCAGTTGCCTCCGAGACGTCAACGCGCGCGTGTCTCGTTCGATTTGTCGATATCATAATACGGCACTACTATATACGGTCAAGCAAAATAATTTCATATTCTTTGCTTAAAAGTTCTTAGCTTTAATTGTCTTACCGTGTACCTTAAACATAGGACTTAGTTTTTAATTTTTGATACATTTTTTAAAGATATAATAAATTAATATATTTTTTAACGAATCAATAAACAATTAGTTATATTTCAAAATATGAATCGATTTTTCATTATTAAATAAACATGATCGATGTATAGCCATATACTAATTAAAAATAAAAAAAGAATAAAAGTAACTGTAGATAATTATAATCGGTACTATTTAAAAGTAACCGTCTCCATTCACCGGCCATGAAAAATCGGTGTTATATCGTTATTTGCATAATAATAATGTGATATATTAATCAACCTACGCGTTTACAAATTTAATTACACAAATCGATTAATGATGAACTCGTGCCTAAATTCCATGAACTCGGAAAAATATCGATTAGAATATTAATTGAATTAGATTAAAACTTAATAGCAGTTGAAAGATGAACAGAGAATTATGTTTTAATACAATCAGTTACTAAATAATTAATGGTGGACTTTGGGAGTGTAAGGTAGCAATTTAAAAAGCAATTACTAACCGATCGCGGCCGGAGTCGTCCGCCTTTCAAGGGACCGGTAATTGTCGATATTCGAAATTCGTTTTACATATATCGTTTTTGTAACGTTCGCTTTCACTTCACTACTTTAATATGGTAATACTTCAATTGATACGAGTGTAATCGATGTTTCAATTCGCTAGCTGTCACTGGTGCTTATCGATTATTTGAAAAAGAAAAAGAAACAAATAAGTGATACATTTTTCATAAGGTAATGATTATTTTGTGAGAACGAGTAATGTGTTGAAAACAAGTCAGTGATATCGTAAGGAGAATTGTTTTTTTTTTCTGTGAATCGTGACCAAAAACCTGGCGGTGGCGTACGTGGATTTATCCAGCGTGATTGAGTTACAGGTATATTTTTTTTAACGTAATCCTATTTCAACACATACAACATGCATTTCAAAATAATAGGTTGTCAAATATCTCCCTTCCGCCTTTTTGTCTTTTGAATTTCGCGGCTATGTACAAAGCGCTACAGAGCTCGTATCTTTTTTTTTTTTTTGTTCACGCGGGGAATCTTTTACAGACCATCCTCCGGTACCCTGGGTGGGCCCGGAGGGATGTGTGGGACTCGGCCTGGGCAGCCCCTACCCACTAAACCTTCCGCGAATGCCATCAGCCGTTATGAGCGGGTGCCCCGGATCTGTCAGCAACAGGACACCCCAACGACCGGCCGGTCCCGGCAAAGACCGGACTTCATCCTCAAAGGGGACTTCTCCGGCACTCAGAGAAGTCCCGACGACGCCGAAGCATGCTGGGGCCAGGTACCCATCCTGGCCCTGCTTCGATTACGGGTGGCAAGAGGAGGCGTTCATAACGCCTCCTGCGCACCCCGATACGTCGCCTGCGGAGGGGAGCCTCTGCGCTCCCTCCTGACCCGCTCGTCAGCCTCCTTCTGGGACAGAGCTCGTATCTAGCAATACTATACATAATTTGAAAGGTCTTGACATAACCTACAAAACGACGCTATGTATAATTAGTTTGGATATTGCGTTCAACAGTTATAGACGTGTAAACATGGACTTCACTAACGCAGAAATTCGCGCTATTTTAAAGTTTTCCTTCGTTAAAGGCAAATCCGCTAGAGAAACGTTCCGTGAGATTAATGGTGTTTTGGGGATGGTACTCTATCACTTCGAACCACGGAGGAATGGTTTCGACGATTCAGAGCCGGTGAAAACGACACCATGGATAAGCCAGCCGGCGGAAGACCTGTGACGACAAATACCGATCAAATCATGGACTACATCGAGTTAGACCGGCATGTGGCATCTCGTGACATCGCCCAGGAGATGGGAGTTAGTCACCAAACCATTTTAAACCATCTGCAGAAGGCTGGATACAAAAAGCTTGATGTTTGGGTGCCGCATGATTTGACGCAAAAACCTTCTGGACCGAATCAACGCCTGCGATATGCTGCTGAAACGGAACGAACTCGACCCATTCTTGAAGCGGATGGTGACTGGCGACGAAAAATGGATCACATACGACAATATCAAGCGAAAACGGTCGTGGTCGAAGGCCGGTGAATCGTCCCAAACAGTGGCCAAGCCGCGAATTTCGGCGTTAGTGAAGTCCATGTTTACACGTCTATAACTGTTGAACGCAATATCCAAACTAATTATGCATAGCGTCGTTTTGTAGGTTATGTCAAGACCTTCAAATTATGTATAGTATTGCTAGATACGAGCTCTGTAGCGCTTTGTACATAGCCGCGAAATTCAAAAGACAAAAGGCGGAAGGGAGATATTTGACAACCTTATATATAGTTTACGATGTAGTTTTTTATTATTTTCTTAAATTTCTTTTTTATGTTTTTTATTATAATTCTGGTTGTTTTTTTTTTGTTTTTTTAAGGCTTTAGTTTACATCACATCACATTTAATCGTAACGCATTTACCAGCTTACTCCCCGAGTTAAGCGTGCGTAAAGTAGCTTTACATCAAAAGGACTATTGACGCAATAAAAGAAACTAAACAATTACGTCATGATGAATTCCTATTTTGAATTCCCCCGTAGCTACCTGTCAAACTGACTCACTGATAGTGGTACATCACTATTAGATATTACTGACGAATGAACAAGACAATTTCGTATTTTAATGAGAGCGATACATATATCGATCAATTTATGCGGCATTATAACACGGATAAGAGTCCATTCAGAGCGTACATTCAGCGTTTGATTGATGAAACAACGGCCGATAGTACCGTTGTGATAACCATACATGTCCATACATACAAAGTTATATATTCTATCGGAGTTTATTCATTGTGGTAGTTACCAAATTATAAACGTAATTTTATTGACTATTCCTATAATCATTTTTTTTTATGAAACGAACTACACAGATTGGCCAGAGATACTGGCCTTGACTGCTTCACCGGGTTGAGAGGTGGCATAACTAGGTTGCTTACCCTGAACCTCTATCGCTAGTAACTCGACACAAGGGTCCCCCGGTGAGGGGTAATTTCGACGATCATTGTCCCAATAGTCGTTTCTGTAAACGGTCTTATCAACGGCGAAAAGTCTCGATCAACATCTCAAGAGACTTTCGCTAGATAGCTGGGTCAAGAGTCAGATACAGAAGACAGTACTTCTGGACACGGCAGGCATTGTCAGGAGGTTTCTCTCTATGACGCCCTGTCCATCGGTTGCTTCGTTGCCGGTGGTACACTGGGTTAGGTTTTTATAATGTTTTTATATTTTTGTGTATTTTATTTTTCATATGAATATTGTAAAAATATAATCTTCTAAAATAAATAAAGAAAATAACAATAAATACATACATATATATGTATATGTATTTATTTATGAAATGTAAAACTATTCAAATGTAAAGCTTCCATACTCTTTGAAAGTAACTTTAGTTCCAGCTGTAAGTATGGCTAATCATATTTTGGGGGTCTAAATCGAACTAGGATGTACCGAAATCATGCGGACAAATGTCCCAAAGCTAATGAATGGTTGTGAAAGTTTGAAGAAAGATTAATGCTGAGAAACGCGGACATTAAAAGTATGCTAGCTGTGACTCAAAGTGACAGGTTAAGGAATTTCGCGATAAGAGAAACATTTAGCAAAACGTTCCTTCCTTCCAACGCTGTGCGTCTAATATTACAACACTTAACATTGTAATTTAAGTGTCAATAGCCTAATGGTTTAGGGTACGGTCAGCGAATCGTAAGATCGTTCAAATAATCATTTGACTATTGACGTGAACCATCTCCTAATGACACTCAAAGTTAGGTTAGCGTTTGAATGTCCCTTAGATTATCCGTGAAATAGCAACTGACCGAGTCGTGGTTCGGCCCTCTCGGGCGCTCTCGGGTCGGAATGCTTTCGCGTAACGTAGTAACCGTCCAAGCCGAGGTTACCCCTCACCGGGGGGACCCTTGTGTCGGTATAGAGGTTCAGGCTGAGCGACCTAAGAGCTATGCCACCTCTCAATCCGGTGAAGCAGTCAAGGCCAGATTCTTCAGTGGAACGCACCTGGTGGTTAGCCCTCTTCCTCTCCCTCTGTGCCCTCGCAGTGGAAGGCGACACGGGCCAGCCCATGTCGCCTTCTTCCCGGGTCCACTACGGCGGACGACAAAGGAAGTTAACATCCCAATCTAATGCTTCGTTCTAGCTTCCAAATCTTTTCAAGTCATTTGGCAGCTCTTTAGCAACGTTATTAATTCATATCTAAGTATATTTAAAAAAATTACCGTGCTTTTAAAAAGAGAATACATTCAAATACTTTTATACTATTGACGATGCTTCAATATAAAGATAAAAGTCAAATCAATAACTTTTTATCGTTAAATAACTTAAACATTCTGCAAAATACGACATCTAATGGCGATTAGTAAAGCTCAGTCATCCAGATATTAGTATATTAAGATACAAGAGTGCCGTTTTCTTAGAGTAATAAATTTGAAACTTGTTATATGTACTAGACAATTTAAAATGTAACCGTAATAAACACAAAGTATCTCTACGGTAGTAAGCGCTACGACACTCGACAATAATTCAGACAGGTTGTAATTTTCACCTAGCATCCGGCACAAGAGTATAGATTATAAAAATTCGATCAACTATAATCGATTATTCGTCAACTCGGTAACTCGATATAATTTTATATATTTGGCAATTGAACGAGATTGATACGGCACCACTTAAAGTTAAGGTCGGTTATTTAGGACAATCTATATTAATTGATGTATTTTTATTACACAAACATGAATTCTGATAAATTAATAACACTAATTAGAGAGGTTGATTGGATCTATGCGTGATCACTTTTAACTGGGCCAGTTACGAGTATGTTTTGTAAAAAGGTGTGGCAGTTATCTATGCGATTCGATGAAATAACTATACCGATATATATATATATATAGATGTGAACAAGTATATTTACGAGAAAAAACAAAAATGAGGACGCCCTCTTTGTATTTCCAAGTTATCATAGTTAAATAACGAAGTTCTACCTCCGATATTCTTCTTCCAAATATATCTGTTCCTTATATTGTATTACTTGCCAATATCAAAATCAACAAGCGTTCTTCAAGTACCCAAAGCTCTATGCTAATAAAATCAGATTCTTACTTCTACTTGATTTTTAATTATGATATTTGTTAACTTATAGAATACAATCGTATGGATATACAAACCTCCTTTTAAAGTCAGTTAAAAACATGGTAATTTTGGCACCGCTGAAAATCAGCGCTGTCGCATCCTTGTGGCAGCAAACGCTGAGACGGTGTCCGATATTGGCATCATATGTTTTGTATTATTTGTCCGTGTAACTTTAACTGTGTTTTGTCTATATTTCATTCTTTTTTAGTGTGTGTTATATTCTATCTGTGATGTGTTTTTGTATTGTGATGCCAATAAATAAATGTCTATAAATGTCTAATTTCGAGACTCAGATTGACGAATCAAAGTATCTCCACGCGTCTAATTAGTTGATTGCATAGATCAAATCATTACCAAAACGAAGGCGGGTCCAGTTATTCGATATAAAAAGTCAATTTCCCTACGCTAAATTACACCATTGTATTAAAAGAAATTAGGAATGCAGCTAACGAGTGTGTAATAAAAGAGAACGGAATTAACTGCTGCAAGTAAATTTACTTTCTGTAATGGTCTCTATTACAGTGGATGGCACGCGAACTTGGAATTAGAATATATGGTAATATTCCATTGATTTGAATTCCAATGAATCGTATTAATTTTTTTTTTAATGACGTTCTACACAGATTGGCCAGAGAAGCTGGCCTTAACTTCTTCACCGGATTGAGAGGTGGCATAGCTCCTAATTCGTTTAGCCTGAACCTCTATCGCTAGTAACTCGACACAAGGGTCCCACGGTGAGGGGTAACCTCGGCTTAGACGGTTACTATGTTCAGCCCTGTAATTCTGGGCTCTCAAGAAGAAGACTACGGTATCCCCTGCCTGTCGTAGAAGGCGACTAAAAGGGGCCTCGGGTTCACTGGGCGACAAGGGTGGGGCCTTTGTCGTCCGCTAAGGTGGACCCGGGAAGAAGGCCACATCGGCTGGCCCGTGTAGTCTTGCACTGCGAGGGCACACGGTGAGCTCAGTGCACTGGGGCTCCAGTGCGTTCCAATGGAGATCCCGGAGCCCCTCGTCATGCACCGAGAGTTAGTGGGTAAAAACCCCACATAACCGCCGCCTTCCCCCCAGAAGGCGGGGTATCTTTTTGAAGATTTCCTCCCCGTTAACAAAAAAAAAGACGGTTACTATGTTACGCGTAAGCATTCCGATCTGAGGGCGCGACTCGGTCGGTTGATATTTCACGGATAATCTAAGGGACATTGAAAAGCTAAACTAACTGTGAGTGCCACTTCGCGTTGGCGCTGCGAGAAGAAGTGGCCGAAGAAACTCCAACAACGCTCCTAACTTCTAACGGGTAACGCGCGAGGAAGACCATTTAATATGGAACTTTATTGTTTAGTGGCAAATGTCAAAATGAATAATGTCATTATTTAATATAGAGATATTACAAACACAACAATTATTACTTAAAACGGGATATTACCATTACCAGTGTATTATATGAAATGAGTTCCCGATATTTGTTAAGTAATAATTGTTAAGTCCGTGACCATGTTAGTTTAAAATCATATTTATGTTACAACCACCTTCTGTAACTTTGAAAATACTCAGTTTTATTGTCATTAGTCAACAAAACATTATCTCCACTTTAAAACAAAATTAAAAGTACAACAAAATAAATCTTATTGGGAAATAATAATAACACTCAATACCTGCTTAAATTTTATGTCAATGGCGTACCTCTTGTACCTAAGTAAATAACCTGCGTGTAAGAGATATGCAATCGAAATCTGAAAATACATATGATTTGAGAGAGCACGATGAATACGAACTTATCCGAAAAATTACGAAGGAAAATATTTTCTCACTATATCTATAATAGATTTTGTAACTGTCAATTGTCCGCGCCAGGGGTTGGCAGACTAAACCATAGACTTTTTTTAAGTAAAACTTTAAACACACTTTACTTGGGCAGAAGCTGGTGAACGCGTGATGAAAATTGTGATCGGGCAAGGCGAATGGAAGTTGATAGGGATTAGATGTTAGGATCCATGTTAATGTAAATGGCACTAGCACAGTCCACACAGCAAAACAACAACACAGATATATCTAACAATATTTTCGTTATCAACAGGAGCGCCTTGGCGGCGGAGGCCTAGGGCTGGGCGGCGGCGGGTTCCGCGGGGGCGCACAGCCCTCACTGGCGGACTTCCAGCCGCCCTACTTCCCGCCGCCGTTCGCCCCTTCCGCGCACCCGGCCAGCCCTCATCATCAACAACAGGTGAGTGTATGCAGAAAAGATATTTTATAACAAGTATCTTTATCACACTTCTTCTACCAATGAATTGCCTCTTTTTCTAGGTAAAGTTTTGAAATTGTCATAATTCATAAACCTACAGATATCTCAATCACCAAGCATTCATCCATAGAATTTTTAAAAGTTACCTGGTATTCCGAACCAATGTCATGAAAAAAAGTTAAGAGCAGCGTCCGTAGGGAACTTCCTAGGCATGTACAATCCACAAGTCACGAGTCTCCTAAACAAATTGGGTACAAATTGAACGGTCATTGGCATCATAGAGGTCTATATTTGCTAATTTTCGTAGTCTCTTGTACTTAAGTGCTACTATGGATTACTGATAGTGTACCATTGGCACAACATTCGTATGTGTATTTAGTAATGATAGAATGATAATTGATGTAAATGTAATAGATCGGTTTCATAATGAAACGTCATTGGCAAAAATAGCTGACTCGGGGCCTAGATTGTCAACTCGTAGTATAGTAGAGTACAACCTAAAAATGGCCATGAGAAACAGGGAGGGAGGGAACGATAGATATCGATATTACATAAAATATCGATATAGAGACGCGATATAACACTTCAATCCGATAATATCGAATCATCTAATATCGATATTTATATCGATATATTTCATCCGATATACGAAATATCGTAAGAAATTAAGTAAAACAGCATTCCATTCTTCTTTTAGTTGTGGTTGCCAACTTGAATAAAATAAAATCGTAACTTGCGCTGCCATCACGAAGAGTGTAGTGTAGTATGTTACTACACTCCTTGTCTTCACGATGGAAGGACTCGTTGTATAAATCTTGTCTGTACTGCTAGCAGAATCAAATCTAATCAAATAGTCTGGGACTGGTATCCGAAGCGAGAACCTCTCAGTTATGCGCCGAGTACTCTATTAGTACAAAACATTTCTAATATTTAATATAAAGCGCTAATTAATTATAAATTTCGATATATGAAAAATATCGATATATTTGTACAATTTATCGCGTAGTATCTATACAACCTCGCGATATACTACATCGAAAAATATATCGATATATTTTAGAATGGACATCCATAACAGGGACGCAGCGGTCGCGGAGAAACTAATAACAATGCAACGGGGCGTCTTCGACGTGAACCAGTGCATTCTCCAACACCACCTTCAAAAATCAGGCATTAAAAAAATTGTAGTAATTGTAGAGGTAGCACTCTTTTTAACAAAACCAAAGTAAACAATTAAAGTACATACAAAAGTGTGGATGCGCTTTATTGAAAAAAAAAACTCGTAGTATTTATGATAATAAAAGTGATTTTCTTTTGGAACAGAGCCATGGCATGGAATACAGCGGTGGTGGTGGCGCGGAGTACGCTCAGCACTATGCGCCACAGCAGCTGTTGCCACGTCACCACGGTCACCACGAGCCACACGCACACCTTAGACACCATCGGGACCACCACGACGCTCTTCACACGCATCACGTATGTACATATATATGTCTAAAGTTAATCTCACAAGTAAAACAAAAATTGACTTCAAATCGCTGATAATGATCACACATGATTTTAAGTGGAAATGCAGTCCAGGAAGGTAAGGCGCTCTAGTTTAGTAAATGACTATTAACTCTACTCTTGAATACATTTTAATCTGAGAAAAAGACAGACGTGGGCAAACAATTCCAGTCCTTTTCTGTACGAATAGAAGACAAAGCAAAGCGCTTGAAGTCCGATGGTGGAACGGAGATGGGGGGATTTGTTCATGTAAGCCCTATCGGTGTAGCTTCAAGTAGATGGCAAGATAACCGATAAATTGAAAATGTAATTTCCAAATATTGCGAGTAGCTCATACGATCGATTCACAATCAAACTCAGCAACTATTCATCTCCCTCGACCCGAGAATGCGTTCACCCCCAGCGATCTTCGAATATTTTCTCCCCATCCTAGCGGAATAATTATGATATTAAATTAATCTTATATAATGAAATACAACACTGTTACAGGCTATACTGGTCTTTCATAAACATTGCATGATAATTTAAAATGAAGAATATATATATATTAAAGTAAAAAAAAGTTATATTAGGCCCACTATAACAGACCTCTGTAAAGAGAGTATAAGGGCATAGTCAGCCACGTGTAATCACGATCGTTTCCTACACCGCCAATTACGTGATTAATCAGCACTTCAAATTCGGGGTTACTATGTTATGCGTAAGCATTCCGCTGATCCGAGGGCTCCCGAGAAGGCTGAACCACGACTCGGTCGGTTGCTATTTCACGGATAATCTAAGGGACATTAAAAAGCTAAATTAACTTTGACTAGCTTTGTTTGTCGTCACAGCGTCATAGGTTTTTGGAGCCTACAGTTATGATTTTAACTAATTTAATTTATTATTTTTTGTTTCGATCTTTATTTTGAAACTATATCGAGTATTAATTTTCTAATGGCCGTACATTTTTTGTCCTAACAACCTACCAACTTCATAAAATCCACGTTACATTTTAAAATGATTAGATCATTGTCCAATACCAACAATACCGAATCTAAAATCCAGTTTATTATTATAGGAAAACCGTGAAAAAGCATGAAATATTTTTTATGTCAACAATAGATTATGAGCGAGATATTGATATGGCACTTTAAAATATTAGCTGCTCTAATATTGGCAATGTTCGATTTTCGAACGGAATCGTAAACACAATGCGCTTTTGGCGGCAAGCTAGATGTCATTTTGCGATTGAATTGCGAACGAAAGTGACATTTGTTGAGGCTTCATTTATTCTGGGGGTTACATTACTTTACGAAATTGAACTACTATGGTTTACCGATGGCTAATCACTGGCCAGTAGAGTGTTAGTATTTGACCTATTTGGTAATGATAGAATAATAATTAATGTCGAGGTAGGTTGGTTGGAATTCCTATTGACTTATAATAGTGCCTAAAATAAAAGGGAGCGTCCGCTCATAGTAGTGTTTAACGTTTCATCTGTCACTTGATTTTTTTTTATATGGAAGAGGCAAACGAGCATACGGCTCACCTGATCTTAAGTGATCACCGTCGCCCATGAACATCCACAGCACCAGAGGAGCTATAGGTGCGTTGCGGACCTTTGAGATAGGAATAGGCTCGTTTCCTGAAGGTCCCTAAATCGTAAACGTTCGGAAACACCGCTGGCGACAGTTGATTCCACAAGTTGGCAGTGCGTGGGAGAGAGTTACGCGAAAAACGTACAGTCGTTGAACGCCAACCATCAAGATGGTGGCGGTGGAATTTGGAATTCTGCCGAGATGTGCGGTAATGGAAATCGGTAGCTGGGATGATTCCGAACAATTCCTCAGAACACTCCCCATGGTAAATGCGATACAGGATGCAAAGAGAACCGACATCTCTTCGCAGACTCAGAGGGTCGAGTCGATCGGAAAAACCCTGATCGTCGACTATTCGAGCAGCTCTACGTTGTACACGGTCAAACGGAAGAAGTTGGTATTGGGGAGCCCCGGCCCAGAGATGCGAACAGTATTCCAAATGAGGCCGTACTCGTACTTGTGCCTTGTAGAGTTGCAGACGGTGGGCAGGCGTGAAATACTGTCTTGCTCTACTGAGTATTTGATTTGATTTTGTTTTTACTCGCTTATATACTTGTTAAGCACATTTATTTATATACGTTATTTACGTTATACGTTTATTTTAACTCTAGTTGGAACGTTCTTATGTGGCGTTGCGTAGCGGTACCCTAGCCGACCATAACGTTAAATAAAAGCGTGAGATTTTTTAGTATCAACTGGTTGGGATAGATGGCGCTATCTATTATTTTATCTAATAAAATAAATAATGTATCTAATAAAATAAAGGCGTTAAAAGAGTTTTGTAACGTAGTTTTTTTTATTTATTTCGATAATAATCAATTATTTTTAATATTTTTTTTAATAACATGATTTTATTTCAAACCAAAAATTCATGTACAAACCAGTTCGATAATATCCGCAGTAGTAAAAACTGTGTCGCAGCTATTAACGCCCATCTCCCAACAGTTAAATACAAATACAAATTTAGTAAAATTAAAAACTTATAATGTAATTTAGTTTAATCGTTTTGTGTGTGTGAGTGTGTTTGTGTATAAAAGGTTGCGTGTGTTGAAGAGTGACTGTATGTGTAGGGATGAGTATGAAGGGATCGAGTTACTCTGACTGTTTATTATGGTTTTAAAAGATCTTCTGTAAATTCATACGAGAGGTATTAGAGCCATTCAGTAACATGTGTCTTACATTCTTTTAGTGGTAATGGGTATATATGTAATAATTTATTTACTTTATTGAACAAAAAGGCAGTTAGAACTTAAAATTGATGTCTAGCGAAATCAGTTCTGTGGGCCACAATGGTGCAAACCCTGTCATGTCTGCGCTGTGTATTATAAATTATTATACGAGTATTTATATCTCGAATACAACTTAATGTTTTTGTATCGTCTATGTGTTTTAAATGTATACACGTTGATTATCCAATTTAACGCTATTAACAGCCAGTAATTATTATGACAGTTATCACACGGCGGATTTGGTTACGGTGGTGGCGATCGACGTGCGGACTACGGGACACGGGAACAACATGAATTGGCCTTGCACCACGCTCTACATTCCACGGATGAGACACAGGTAATTAAAAACCAAAATACACTTCTTAAATAAAAATAAGGATACATAGATTATTAACCATAAAGTTGAGCCGCGGTAGCTCTGTGTCCGGACGGTCGGCCAAGTTGTAAGGCGCGCTAGCAACCCGAGTTCGATCCACGGTGCCGGTACCAATTAATTTGTTTTTGCAATTTTATGTGCTGATTTACCACGCGCTCGGCGGTGAAGGAAAACATCGTGAGGAATGATCAGAAAATTTCTACAAACAAGTCCGCCAATTCGCTCTAGGGCCGCGTGGCGGACTATGTTCCTAAGCTCACAGAGAAGGCCTGTGCCCAGCAGTAGGACATAAATAAAGGCAGTTACTCTAACTTTAACATACTTTAACCATAATGTGAAGCTTATATATATCACATTATCACATATATTATATATATCACCGGTCTTAGTTGATAGCACCGGCAAACTTCACCTACTATGTCATCTTTCAATACCAGGATACGCTTTCACGACGCCACTGTTCCCGTATGTCACAGGAATTTCTATGACAATTAACCTGTACAGCAATTAAACTCTGGAATAGCTATGCATTTGAGATTATGGAGGCTTCGTCAACTAATGTCTATGCATATCACAAGGGTGCACAGATTGAGATTGTGTTAAATTTGGCTGACACTCCAAACTGTGAGATGTGTCAAGTGGTGAATGATGTGTACCACATAATGGGAGAATGTGCTAAACATGAAGCGGAAAGAAAGTCAAAAATAGATAGCCTTAAACTGAGAGAGCAACATGTGGGTGCTTTCTTATTACTGCCCTGACCCGACCTCAGAGGGAGCGAGGAAGCTGGTGGCTATGGCCATGCAACATTGTTGACTTTCTCGCTTCATGCGACCGATGTGTGTGTACTTAGGTTTGACGGGCTAACATGCCAAAAAGGGCAAAAGTTTTTTTTTTATTAGTTAATTTTTAATTTCAAATTTAGTTTTATCTTTACTTTTGTGTTCTTTTTATTTCTATCTTAACATTGTCACTCGCCAATTAATTGCTTGCAGTCTACTCCTATAACTGCGATGGCATTAACTTCACAACTTTTTACTGTTTTATGTATTGTTTGTGAAAAATGTTCATTGTGATGGTGTAATAAATAAATAAATAAAGTCTCCAAAAATAATGTCTTTTAAATGCATTTATCTGAATAAATCTGAACAAACTGGTATATGACTGGTATATCGTTTATCTATAAAAAAAAACTTAAAATTTTAAAAACGATATTTTCAGAGGCACTACCCTCAGCCAACTTTTGTAGACAGAATAGCATTAAGTATGCCTTTGTACATATATTTTGGAAAGTATTTATCTACCTACCTATTGTTTATTACAATTTTTCTCATTCCAATACATATATTTGTTTTTATATGATAAGTCGTATATTTCACTACAAAATACGCCTTAACGAAACAGAATTTAACCATGGTAAAATCCATAACAAATCTGACTCAAAATTTAGAACATTCTCACTATGTAACCAGTCCAGTGAACCTTATTCTAATAATAAATAATTGCAGTAACTACCCTACATTCCACACCATATAGGAACACACGCGTTGCTACGTAACGTCTTTAAGTAATATCAACAAATATTTTGCTACCCTCGAAGGAATTTAATAAGCTATGTAAAATGAAATAGCCGATCGGAGGCGAGTCCTTATACAGAATGCTTGTCGGTATGAAATTATGCATTGTTTTCTTATTTTCTTTTTTTTTCAGAATGCCGGAATGGACGACACGACGGGATTCATGACGGACCTTCCATTATTAAAAAGTAAGTTGTATCTTTATTCTTTTGTTATTTATATTTATAATAATTCAATTGTGTTTAGATTTACTTGTAAATTTTCAACCCAACCCACCCGAATATGCCGTCCTAAGAGCACAGTGCAGAGGGGCTCCGGTGCGTTCCACTGGGGACCCCGGATCCCCTCACCATGGACTGAGGAAGGGCCACCGGGGTGGTTTTAGTGGGTAAAATTTCCCCCCCGTCAAAAAAAAAAAGGTTTTATTGGGTTGCAACAGACAATGGTCGAACATACATAAGAAATAGATCACAAAGGAGGTAATTTAACTTTTTCGAACTACGTTTAAAAAATTTACGGCAGCTTTTTTTTATTATTATGTAGGTAAGATCGATAATTATTATTCTTATTTCATCATTATGTAATTCGTGTCTAAATATAATTACCCAAAACATGATTTACAAAAAAATATCGAACAAAAGTCGGTCATCCAGGACATACATTATTATATAACTACATTCACTACCGACCCGTCATCCTGGTCCCAAAATATATACTACACGTTTTAACCGTGTTATAGAATAGATTGTGTGAACGGAATAGCTTTAATCGATCAACAGATAGATAAATTGACAAAAAAGAAATCCTTCATTACAAACTTACAGTAAATAAATAATTATTTGTGAACGGAAACCACCGTCGCGGTATGAGCAAAGAGATCTCGAGAAATTCTGTCGACTCATACGAAACGCGAGCAGCTAGTACAGACAGCAAAAAGGTTGTAGTCTCTTTAATTTAAACCGATTTAAAAAAAAATCCAATGGGTCTAGGCGCAAGGCGCTCGGACGTTAAATTCGTGACAAGGTATCCTAGAACGATGAGCTCTTGGTACGGACTAATAATATACATGAATTACAAAATTAAAATGATACAATTTATTTTTGTCGTTTTATTTATAACGCTCTCTTTTAATTCCGATATATCGTAGTTATATAACAAGGTTCAAGCGAATACGTTCTCTTCATTCTTCCGCATTCGTACTCGTTATCGTTAAAGAACGTCCTAGTCTTATATTGTCATAAATTTCTTTCCTTCCTCCGCTTCCTGAAGTGGCACTCAAAGTTAGTATAGTTTTTGAATGTGAAATAGCAACCGACCGAGTTGTGGTTCGGCCCTCTCGGGCGCCCTCTGATCGGAATGCTTACTCGTAACATAGTAACTGTCCAAGCCGAGGTTACCCCTCATCGGGTGGACCCTTGTGTCGAGTTACTAGCGATAGAGGTTCAGGCTAAGTGACGTAAGAGCTATTCCACCTCTCAATCCGGTGAAGCAGTCAAGGCCAGCTTCTCTGGCCAATCTGTGTAGTTCGTCAAAAAAAACGTGTCATAAACTTAGCAATATGTCAATCTATAAACATACCAACAAAATTAACATGGGGCCTAATTGAAAATAAACTTCTAGTTCAAAAAAAAAAATCATAATGGAGTCATAAATTACGGCGGTGTAGGCGTATTGAGAAACTAAATGAGGACACATTTTTGAAGTCGGTTAAAAATGATTTTGTCTTTGGTTTTGTCGATCGTATACGTCGTTCCCAATTTAAATCGCACGAACATCGCAGCGATAAGTACATGTTATTAACTTATCAAATATTTTTATTGTTACTCTCATATCGATGACCCGGCACAGATAAGTCCAATAATTAGGCCCCGCACCGAACTTATCGCATAGGTGTATCGATTATTCTAAGTAGATTGTAAAGGCCCATCTCATTGAACGGCTGAATGAATCGATATCAGTGAAATAAAAGGAACGATCAATCATTCCGTATTTAAATTGTACGGTTCGGATTTGGAAATGAGAGACGTTCGAACATTTTAGCCAGCCAGTTATAAACATACTGCGGCGCGATACTACGTTCGATTTGAAATCGATTTCAAAACAATCGAATTCTTTTGCGACATTCGATTGAGCTGGAAAAATATAGAATAAAATATTTTTATTTGCAAAGACAATTGTTATAATTTAAATACAGTCACATGTCATAGTCATTTAAGTGATTTTTTTTTTATTTTTTTTTTAAATATTATTATTAAATTTAATTTTAAATATCAACTTGACATATGAATCTATATTCATCATCATAGTTTTGTAAGTGTTGGTAATCTGCTAGTTCAATTGTGCGACTATGGTTTTCCGATGGCGTACCACTGACACTGCAATATTGTTTCAATTGTTTATGTTTGGTAATCTCATACATAATGATAAAAGCTAGTTAGCTATTTCAATGTCGTGATAGTTTACGAAAAAAGCTACCAACCGGGTCGTGGTTCGGCTCTCTTTGGATGGAAATTCTAATGCGATTAGAATAAGCCAGGGTGCCAAGCAGTTCCCATTTCGGACCCTTGCGCAGAGTTCCCAATAGAGATTCAGGATAACCCAAGAACTCTGCCTTCTCTAAAATACAGTGAAACTTTTGCGGTTAGCTTTTCTGCCAAACAGCGTAGTTTCGAGACAGAAAAAGAATCATTATGAAATTAATAATAATATTTTATTACACTCCAATTTTAAAATGAAAATTCAAATTAATTTGTATTTGAATTTCGAATTGTAAAATAATAATATTTTATAAACCAATTTTACAATGAAAGTAGATTTATATGCCGTGCTCACATTTTGTTTGAGTTTGGAATTGTAATTGGCCGCTAATAAAAACGTGCGTTTAAAAGCAACACACGGTGTGAAATAAGCATGGTGCCACACTAATGATACAGTAATGTTTATTGTATTAGGGTTGCCATACAGGAATATTACAATTTGAATAGAGATCACGCTGAGCGCATGTTTGGGGCGTGGCGGTGATTGTTAGTGTCGCCATTGTTGATATTTGAAGCCGGCTATTTTGTAATCACACGCATACCGACTTACTAGTCGGAATGACGAGATTTTTTTTTAAAAACAAAAAGTAGTATGAACAAAATTCTACTTCAACTCAAATCAACTTTAAAATGATTGTAAATATTACCAAACGTCTTACCGTCAGTGACGGATTAACCTCAACTCTTGTAGCGACTTTCGACAGGGTCTCAATTTGGGGACGACTAAATCTTTTCTTTTTTTTTGTTAACGGGGAGGAAATCTTCAAAAAGATACCCCGCCTTCTGGGGGTAGGCGGCGGTTATGTAGGGTTTTTACCCACTAAAACCTCCCCGGTTGCCCTTCCTCGGTGCATGGTGAGGGGCTCTGGGATCTCCAGTGGAACGCACCGAAGTCCCTCTGCACTGTGCTCAAGGAGAGCACGACATGGGCCAGCCGATGTCGCCTTCTTCCCGGGTCCACCTTGGGGGACGACTCAGGCCCCCACCCTTGTCGCCCGTTGAACCTGAGGCCCCGTTTAGTCTTATTCTGAGAGCCCAGAACTACAGGGCTGCGGGCCGGTCTCGCTCTCCCGATCCCGTTCGGCGGTCTCCTTCTGCGTCATTACTGACTCACAGAAGGAGACCAGCACCTTCCATTTAGATTTCCCCGCCATCGCAGCCGCTACTGCCGCCGGCGGGGAGAGGTCTTCCCCGATCTCCTGGACCAGGATCCGTCGCTCAGCCTCCCACGTGGGGCACACGGCTAGCATGTGCTGCGCGGACTCCCGGTCACAGCCACAATGGTGGCATTGCGCGGTCGGTTCGCGCCCAATCCAAACTGTCCTATCCACTGCGAGGGCCTAGGGGAGAGGGGCCGACCTGATAAAAGTTTGATTTGAAGTTGGTCTTTGGTTTTACTCGTAAATTAAGTTCTAATAAATATAAGTGACATTGTTAATTGATAATATAACTTTCTTCTCCTTAAAGCAATGAAAGGTCGCGACTGTCTCGGCGGTACGGGATCGTGTGCGCCTAACGACGTGTTCTGTTCAGTGCCGGGCCGACTGTCGCTGCTGTCCTCCACCAGCAAGTACAAGGTGACGGTGGCAGAGGTCCAGAGGCGGCTGTCCCCGCCGGAGTGTCTCAACGCCTCGTTGCTGGGCGGTGTGCTGCGACGGTGAGTTTTGTTTTGTGAAGTGTTAATAACAACGAATCATCGAAATCTATTTTCGTGTTGTCGACTTATTCGTACATTTGTCGTACACATACTTAAATCATTCTTCTTCTTCTTTTGGTACCATCTTCTATCGAAGGTTGGCGACCATCATGGCGATTTGGACCCTCGACACGGCAGCACGAAATAAAGAACGTGTGCTCTTATTGTACCAATGGCGTGAATTTTTAAGCCAAGATGTTCTTCTCCTTCCCGAATTTCTTTTCCCTTGTATCTTTCCTTGGATAATGAGCTGTAACAAATCGTATTTGGGATTGCGCATTATATGCCCTAGGTATTCACTTAAATCATATTTAACACTTACTAGCATACCCAGCCCACTTAGCCGCGCTAGATTTTGCTTTATTTTATTTAAATAATAAACTTACATCATTAAATATTTAATTTAACTCTCACAATATATTAAATCATTCATTTCTCTTCGTATTCATTCTCTTCTCGAGTGGGTGAAGATCATTATCTACACCCATGTACATATCAATAAATACAATATCATTCTTCTTCCTACTTCAAATTCCTTGATTATTATCTATTATATATAATATATTATTATCATTAATATTCTTCAGTATACTTTATTATACTCTATTGTACTTCAATATGGTTCAAATGACATAAATATACACAATAGTAATAGAATAAAATAAATAAAAGCTGTATTTGACAGTTCAAAAAGAGGAGTGCTCCGATCGTCACCAAACTTTATTTAGATTACTCGCCAGGTCAATCTGAAGATTCCCTGAAAGTTTCATTGAAATCGGTCCGCCCGTTTCGGAGCCTATATCGAACATACCCACACACTTTCTCTTTTATATATATAGATATGGTTTTCTCATAGATGATATTATCAGAATTATACCAATTTGAAACGAGACTACACTGGAAGCACTAGCTATCAAATATAATAAGAATCATCAAAATCGGTACACCCAGTCCAACGTTATAAAGATAACAAACACAAAAGAAAAATACAGACGAATTGATAATCTCCTTTTTGAAGTCGGTTGAAAATTAGCAAACATTGTGACGTCACTGGATGTTCATTTTGACACAATTGCTTTAGCTGAGTCGTAGGCTAGAGAACTACTAAATCACGACTACCAAAATCCAATTACTGCACAAAAGGTTCGCATAATAAGAGACGCACGATGTTTGAAGTCTATGATTACATCGCCAACAGTGTGTTATAAATACTTTGGTCCGTGGATATATTACCTAATTGTATTTGAATTGATATTACCAACTAAATTAACGTGTAACGGGATACGAAATATGTTATCTTTTTTTTTTTTTGACGAACTACACAGATTGGCCAGAGAAGCTGGCCTTGACTGCTTCACCGGATTGAGAGGTGACAGAGCTCTTAGGTCGCTTAGCCTGAACCTCTATCGCTAGTAACTCGACACAAGGGTCCCCGGTGGTAACCTCGGCTTGACGGTTACTATGTTACGCGTAAGCATTCCGATCCGAGGGCGCCCGAGAGGGCCGAACCACGACTCGGTCGGTTGCTATTTCACGGATAATCTAAGGGACATTCGAAAGCTAAACTAACTTTGAGTGCCACTTCGGGAAGAGGATGTTATCGATGCTTTAATTTATCTACAGATATAGTGAGAAATTATTTTCCATCGTAATTTTCAAGCGTCAATAGCGTAATGATTTTGGGTACGGTCTGCGAATCATAAGGTCGTAGGTTCAAATCCACCATTCGACTATTGAGGTGAACCATCTCCTAGCACGAGCTTAAGCGTATTTGGAATGGTTAACAAGAGTGTTAGTAAGGTTTCTGAAAAAAAAAATTTTCCTGTTTTTCTTCGTATTTTTTGTGCTCGGTGCCGGTACCAATATATTTGTTGTTGTAATTTTATGTGCTGATTTACCACGCGCTGGGCGGTGAAGGAAAATATCATGAGGAAACCTACATGTCCTAGAAGTTTTTCGTCATGTGAAGTCTGCCAATCCGCACTATGGCCGCGTGGTGGACTATGGCCTTATACTCTCTTTACAGAGAACCCGCCGAGTGTCTAAACGTCCGAAGGTAGAATGGCGATAGGGGATTTAACTCGTGTGTAATTCCTGTGGACACTCTCCAAAATGTAATCTGTAAAACACCGAAAGGCTGGCCAACTTGCACGGGTTCTCAAGACTATCTAGGTGTAGATCTTGGTCACCTATCAACTTTTTGGCCCGCCTCTCCATGGAATCCAATACCGCGAGTACTTACGCCCCAAGTCAAGCGGGCGTAAAGAAGTTTCCAAAAGCATCGTTTACATACACAAAGCACAGCGTTATTATTTACCTAATAATTATAATACCGGATAAAACTTCCATAGTTGATTGATAATCTCTTTAATCGGACAATGAAGCGGCCGAGTCGATCACTCGATCTAGCTCATTAGCTCCTTCCAATATGTCGATTCATTCGATTTAGTTTTCTATTGATTCTAAATTTAACATTGTCCGACTCGTTAGTCGCGAATCAATCGCCTTTCTTTTATCTTTAAGCGTACGTGTGAACGTTATAACCGCCGTTATAGCCGTTTTTTTTGTAACGAAACTATACATATTAGCTGGCCTGTACTGTTTCATTGGATTTAAGTGGCATGACACCTAGCGATTTTTATGTTTAATAACTACTTCCAATGATATCTTAGTGATTTACCTGAACCTTATTGTACACTTAATTAATTATTTAGTTGATCGTCCCATTAACTTGGCATTGTAAACAATAATTTAACTTTATTAGTTCGTAATCTGACTTTTAATTAATTTTGTATAAAGATTGTGAGGACGCGCCTTTGTGACCGGTATTCGTTAAATTAATTCTTTTTACAATGTTTTTTTTTTAATAAAGTACTACACAGATTGGCCAGAGAAGCTGGCCTTGACTGCTTCACCGGATTGAAAGGTGGCACAGCTCTTAGGTCGCTTAGCCTGAACCTCTATCGCTAGTAACTCGACACAAGGGTCCCCCCGGTGGGGGGTAACCTCGGCTTGGACCGTTACTGTGTTACGCGTAAGCATTCCGATCCGAGGGCGTCCGAGAGGGCCGAACCACGACTCGGTCGGTAGCTATTTCACGGATAAAAATATATCTATGTGCAGTGAGATGGTATTAACAAACCCAACCGCGCGCGACAGCGGAGAGTTCCTGGACAAGTTAGTCCTGGAGACAGGAAGTAGGAACAATGGCGGACGACGGCGAATGTACACGTAACTGTCAGAAACCCGCAACTGTAGCGCGGTCAGTACTTCTGGGTGATGAACTAAGCCCCGCAGCACCCTCCACGCATATTTGACCAGTTCGACGTCTCCTTACCAATGTCGAATATTGTTCTTCTACATCTGGTGTATTGTCTTACACGGTTGTGAAGCATGAAATATCAGAGGATACACTACACGGCGTCTCGAAGCTTGACGTCATGCGTCGTGACCCAAGCAACATAATGCATTATGATGAGCAAAATGGATGGCAAAAGACGTAAAGAAAGTCATAGTTTAGAAGCATAGAGAATCGCATCCGCCGAGGAACGATTTCGCTTTGCGCAAACGCTCGTCTGTTTTCAGAGTTTCCAGCATCCTTAAGCCATGAAGAGGCTAAAGCCAAGAAGAAGAATCCGTAATTGAGGTTTTGACTTTACTTATGAGAAGTGCCACCTCTAAAATCCGGTGAAACTGTTGTGATCAACTTCTCTGGACACCCAGTGTAGGTTCGTCATAAAAATAAAAGTTAGGAGATCAGTCGCTCCATATATATTTCTAGTGAATTCAATGTCTATTTAGGCAAGAAGTAAATTTTGAACTTGGTTTCGTAACTTCAATCTCACTAGCTACCTGATAAAAAAAAGACATTCCAATCTTTTTTTAATACAATCAATCAACGTAACCGACAACCTTCACTTTGTAGAGAAAACTCATCGTCGAAGAAATTTATCGAAAACAATTTCGTTAACGAGCCTTCATTTCGTCGGTTAATACTGGTAGCCTGTTTCGGACGCTACCCCGCTATTACAGAGTTATTATTGCATATAGAAATCGAATTCGTTACAATTTAAACTCTATTACCAAGAGATAAAGGTACTAATTCAATTTACAATTGTATCATAATTGTTTTCTGACAACTTTCTATGCGTCAATCACGAATTAGAGTTTTGACGGTAATCGATAGGTTATCTATGGCTCGATCTAGCGGTCAGTAGCGGCACTACTGCACGTCGGCATACAACCTGTCAGTGTTGTACGAAAGTTTTTATTTCCAAGTACAAAGCAACAATACTTGAGCCTAATAACATTAATAAAAAATGTAAGTACGACTTAAGCAAGATAGTCGATCTGATAGGTTATTTCGTATTAAAAGTACTAATACTATTATAAATAAACGAAAAATTATACGCTTTTCAGCAAGCTAATTTGGCCCCAAATGTGACAGTAACTACAAATAAAGATGCACAGATAATAATAGATTATTTTATTTAAAAACAAATGATCATTATCAGAAAGCCATTAATGATTAGTAACTTTTGAATCGTGTTAACTTTTTTCGCCGCTGTATGAACAATCTAGCTGTCAAAATATTGTCATCCGTTTCCCGCCAATTTAAACTTATTCTTTAGCCAGTCGAATCTGCCGAGTGCATTAAATAATGGAGCCAAATTAGTTTCATTGTGATTTTTTATAGTTATTCTATTTTCCATTGAGTGTATTTTACACATCAATACGAATAGTAACTTGTCGACTAACGTTATCTTTTTGAATTAATAAATTTATAACGGTATTTATAATACCAGTAATGTTCTATTGAATATTCGTTCTATTTTAAAATGCTTACACATATATGAAGTTATTCTTGGAGCTCACCTTTTTTTACTTTAACAAAAAGATGTTCTGAATTCGTCTGTATTTTATTTAGAGTATGTCGTTTGTAGACCGATTTTGAATTTTTTTAGTTGGAAAAGGTTTACTTTTAATGAGACCTATTTTAACTTTATTTGCATTGGACGTTGGATTCTAAACATATAACGGGAAACTCTTATGATAGGTATATCTTATAATGATAGTTATAGTGGGTTAACATGATTAGATGATCGAAGAAATCGGAGAGAGAGACACGAATGCGAATTCTTTTCTTTTGTTTCCAGGGCAAAAAGCAAAAATGGCGGCAGGTTGCTACGTGAGAAATTAGAAAAGATTGGGCTTAATTTACCAGCCGGTAGACGGAAAGCTGCCAACGTCACCTTATTAACGTCGCTTGTTGAAGGTAACTCTACAAAATATTCAATTTTTTTTCGATAAAACAGGAAAGATCATAAACAAAATACTTTCATTTTTAAGCGACTTCAAAACAAGGTTTTGTCATCTGTATTTTTCATGTCTGGTGCACTCATACCGCCGCCATTAATTTATGAACTATTTTTATCATAGAGTGAAAGATTTTAATTAAGTCACGTGTTAATTTTGTTAGTAATGGACTTGGGTTTTGAAGATATACTAGGGAACTCTTAAATATCGTATAGAAGATTTTTGAATGAGTTATTGGTAGGTTAATGACAATCCAGGACGAGTGCAAGTACTTCTTAACGACAACGAGCACAAATGAAGACGATAAAAAGGCAGAATATAAGCCAAAAAAACTTCGTAAAATTGCAACGATACTTCGGAAATAAAATATGTTTTGTTTGTATGAAACCGAAAAACGGAAACTCATTTATACAAGCTGACTAAGATTCAAACTCCCGGCAATAAGATCGCAACATCGGTTGTTTATAAGAGGTAGTGAGGTAGAGTAAGAAATTAGTTGAGAAGGACCGGCGTCCTTCTACGTAAATGGTCCTACGAGCCGGATCATGTGAAAAATGTAATGAGGACGGTTTTATTAAACAAAGAGTTTGTATGTTCTTAACAGTCAGTGTAAGAACTTAAACTTTTTTGAGAACATAAAGGTTCACAAAAGCGGCACAGAATTAAGCTATGGTATGGGCTCCACTCTTTTTTCTCTTGTCGTTCGTCACCCTCACCCGGGATGAAGCCTTAGAACTGCGAGGGAGGGCGAGAAAGTAACTCCACCGGGACGCGCTGTTTCCCAGAGCCCAACACTATGCACCGATGATGGCCACCTGGGGGTTTTATTGAGAAAGAATCTCACATGTCCGCCGTCTCCTAAAAGGCTCTCCAAAAAAAAGGTTGATAGCTTAGTGACATTCTACTGGCTGTTAATATATTTCTGTTTCATATTTCATTTTCAGCGGAAGCGGTACATTTGGCGCGGGACTTTGGTTACGTGTGCGAGACGGAATTTCCAGCGCGTGCTCTAGCCGAATACCTCGCGCGACAATACGCCGAACACGATGCGAGGCGACGACGCGATTTGCTACAGGCCACCAAACAGGTAACATTTAACTACCTACGAAGATTATAGGAGTATAGGATATAATAAATAGGCTGTTTATACGGTACGGCTATTATATCATTCGGTTCATGTTGCATAGTATACTAGCAACCCGAGTTCGAGTTGAAAGTTTATATGGCAACACATGAACACCGTTGAAGGAAAACTTGCTTGTCCGTGAATGGCTTGCTAAAACGTGTAAAGTCCCCCAATCCGCACTAGTTAGACTAGTTAGAAGAGGAAGACCTGTAAAACATAGGCGCAACAAACTCAAATAGCAACTATTCTTCGGCCATTTCTCACAGCGCCAACGCTTCCCGAAGTGACATATAAGATAGTTTAGCTTAGATTGTCCCAATAGTTTTTATTAATAAAATAGCTACCGACCGAGTCGTGGTTCAGCCCTCTCGGGCGCCCTCGGATCTGAATGCTTACGCGTAACATAGTAACCGTCCAAGCCGAGGTTACCCCT
Organism: Meandrusa payeni; assembly: GCA_029286785.1. NCBI lineage: Eukaryota > Metazoa > Arthropoda > Insecta > Lepidoptera > Papilionidae > Meandrusa > Meandrusa payeni. The sequence continues at coordinate 3,053,967 of JAGSMX010000021.1, forward strand.
CACGAGAGGGACTTTTGTGTCGAGGTACTAGTTAATAGAGGTTCAGCCCTATAGTTCTGGGCTCTCAAGAATAAGACTACGGTGTCCCCTGCCTGTCGTACAAGGCGACTAAAAGGGGCCTCGGGTTCACTGGGCGACAAGGGTGGCGGCCTGCGTCGTCCACCAAAGAGGACCCGGGAAGAAGGCGACATCGGCTGGCCCGTGTCGCCTTGCGCTGCGAGGGCACGGGGGGAGGGAGTAACCTCCCCCCGGGACGTGCTCTCCTTGAGCACGTCCCCTTGAGGGGCTCCGGTGCGTTCCACGTGAGATCCCGGAGCCCCTCGTCATGCACCGAGGAAAGGGCCACCGGGGAGGTTTTAGTGGGTAAGAACCCCACATAACCGCCGCCCTCCCCAGAAGGCGGGGTATCTTTGTGAAGATTTCCTCCCCGTCAACAAAAAAAAAGGGTTCAGGCTAAGCGACCTAAGAGCTATGCCACCTCTCAATCCGGTGAAGCAGTATAGGCCAGCCTCTCTGGCCAACTGTGTAGTTCGTCCATAAAACCGAAAACTTATTGATACAAGCCGACTAAGCTTCATAAAGCCTGTTAATTATATGCAAGGTATATTAAATTTAGTATACAATTAAAAACAAGATAAATAAGGGTCGTTATATATATACATATGGAAACCTCTGTAAGTGAAACTTCGAAGGAAACCACAAAAAAGTCCAGTTTTCAAGCTACGGAGACACAATTCGTACTGACCTATCGAGGTTCGACTTAAAAGAAGTTTTACTGTATAGGTACATACTAGAGTGATGCGTGAGTTAACATTTACGTATGTATTTATTTTCAGGTAACCAAGGAGCTGATGGATCTTTTAAACCAGGATAGGTCGCCGCTGTGCAACACGCGACCACCACATTTACTGGAGCCGGCCATACAGCGACACCTCACACACTTTTCTCTAATATCGCACGGTTTCGGAGGTCCAGCTATAGTAGCTGCACTCACCGCTATACAGGTACGTTCATTAATTTTTCATATTTCATACACAATTATTTACTAATTATGCATTTAAAACATTAGGTTATATTATAGGGATCGTAGTCAAGCACTTGCTTAGAAATTGTAAAAATTATGATCATAGACAAATTTAAACTCTCATCCCCCAGACATTTTCGTTTTTTTTTTCAAAAAAAAAACACGGCATAAATTTTCTGCATTTGACAAGTAAACTAAAATTACAGAAATATGATCATTATAATATAATCTCTTCATTCATTCAATTCTAATCTTATTATGTAATAATGATAAACTAAACTATACTGTCACTGTCACTATATCAACTGACAGACGATCATGATGAGACATGAGTTTTTACTTCATATCAGCGTGTTATTATTTTTAAAAACTCTTTAATGTAATACTGAAAATAATATAAGCATGTACATATACTGTATTTTTTAATTATATTTCTTTGTTCCAGAACTTCTTAAATGAATCTCTCAAGCACTTAGACAAATTATACCCCCAAAGTGGTATGGTGTCATCATCTATGGACAAAACGAAGATGGACCCCGACATTAAAAAGTAACACAAAATTAAAAATGGTGACGATGGTGTATACAGTACAATTGATCGCACCGCTAAAACACCAATGGACTTCTGTTCGAAACTATTGTCAAATAAGACAGTGTATAAATTATTTTTGACAGATCGGATATATATTGCCAATATTAGATATAAGAACTGGCAACTGCGCCACCATAAGGGATAAACGTTTGCTTGAAATTTTGGAAAATCATGTTTTTATTGTAATATTAAAATTAAGTATATTGGTTGATAACACCAATATCAGATAAAAATAACCAAACAAAATACATTAAATCAAATTCTCTATTAAATTTGATGTTCATCTACATTAAATAAAGTAAAGTAATAAAATTAAAAGGCTGTTTTCAAATGCACATTTAAAAAAATAGAAGCATAATTAAGGTTATGTCAATACGAATTCTACGATCGAAAATTTCTGACGTTTGCTTTCGTCATGTCCTATTAAAGCAAATGATTTAAAGCACATACAGCCTAGTCAATTCATATTTTGACAAACACATTGATGTAAGTTCCGGAAAATATACTTTTTTTTATAAATCTTGAAAATTGAAAACTCGTTTGAAAACCCTAGATCTTTATAATCACTAAAGATCAATTTACATTTTAATTGAAAGCAGTACATATACCCAATGCAATAAAGATTAAAACTGCCACTGTTTATATTAAATGTGATATACGGGGATCGCATATTTATTTTTATGATGGTTAACCGCATACAAAAGTGCAATTATAATACTCAAGATTGTGAGAATATTGTACATATAGATTTAGACGAACAACCATAGTATTATTTAAGCATTTACTTACATTAGTAGGTTATAGTAACAAGCAGTCACATTAATTTCTTAAATAAAGGACCATAGTCAAGACAATGAGTATTACATTAAAAAAAAATCAAATTATGACAAAAAGCTGCAAATAAAATTGCAAATTTTCAAAAACAAATTCATAAAATAATTAAATTGTGTTTGAGATAGATTAGTATTTCTTTTTACTATGTTTCGTAACAAACAGCCTTTGAAATCTTTCAATTAATTGAATTTAACAGCCAACTTTTGTCAATATCAAGAACGCACCCGAAAAAGCGGGAAAACTTATTAATGATTTTAAAATAAATTAAAACGCAAAACGTCTTGCCTATGGTCTTGCAAAAAGATATTTTTCTAAGCAATAGCAACTGATGACTAGAAAAAAACATATCAATATTGTGTGTAAATATAATATAGATAAATATAAATAACTTTTTCACCTTCATTCTGCGAATTTAGAAATGTAAAAGTTATGATAAAATTTCGAACCTCTTTAGTTTGTAATTATTATTAAGTATAGTTTTGCTAGTGAATGTGAAAGTGTGCCAATTAGTTTAAATATGGAAAGCACAGGCGATGATTTCCTCCTAATTATTTAATAATGTATTTACTCTTATTACGGCTTGTATATATAAGGTAAATGAAATACCATTCCGATTATTCTTTGTTTGCATACCTGTCATTATTATGTTCAAGTTTACTTCAAATGTGAAACAGGATTAAAATAAAGAAACAGTAACATTGCAAGAATGAATCTTAGGTTTATGTGGTATTAGAAAGATATTATTTTAAATGATTACGAAGATTGTAACTGATTGTCTATTTCAAAACATCAATATCTTTTTTTATGTGCCATGTTTCTGGACAGGTTAAATCAATATTGTATTTTTACTTATGACAAACATACATATACTATTATTAATAACATATAGACAAATAGTCAGATTTACAAATACGAAAAGATTAATTATTATGCGAAAAGTTGTGGTTCAATTTTTAATGTCGAAGCACAATTTTTGCACAGCTAAGAATAAATGCAATACGTGCGTAATAAACAGACCAAAAGGTCAACGAAGAACAGTACAATAAAACATTACCTCAGACAAAATATTAGACGTAAGTCAATATAGTGAGTCTATCTGAATTAAATCAAAATTATTTTCTATCTGTATTGGTTTATGTCATTTTATTTGAATTCTGTTGTAATCGAAATTAATAATAACAAAAAGGCATCATGAACAAATGTGCCCATGTTTTAAAAAAATATATTTTGAAGTAAATGAGTATACTCAAATACAAATTTGTTAAGGTTAATTTTTTATGTGCATAGATTTTTACCGCGCCACTGCAAATATTATTCTGCTTAACTTTTTTAACATTAACCTTATTTTTATTATCTTCCTTGTGTTTTCTTCATGATAAAATATCATGTGTATCATTAATTTCAAGATTTTGCGACTATAAATCGAAGATACATACAAAATATGTATAATGATGAGAATTACAGTAGAAGCGAAATTCTGGGCCTTTAATACTCTATGTCAACGTTCGGTTATTACTGCTGTGGACTAGTAAAAATTTCTTGTTCCAATTTTGCATCGTCTAACTTTTTAAATGAAGCTAATTTGTGCACGCTCCGATTACAATATCAAAATCGCAGACAAAATTTATGATAAGTTTTAAAAAAATAATTTGTAAATAAAAAAAGATCATAAATTGTGCCGAAATGTCTTCTTTCTGTCCCTTTGTCTCACAAAAGTTAAGTTATGTTACAAAGTTATTTGTGACCACAATAATTTTAAATTTCAAAAAGTTTTATTAAAAGATAATTTTCTCAATTCACGATACCGTATGTCTGTCATTTTATAGTAATAATCTCTAGAGAGAAAGATGAGAACAATTTAAGATACTGACAAGAAGGAGGTAAACATCATATCTAGATAATTCATTTTGAAAATGTACGAGTGATTTTAGTTATTACGATTTACTTGCATGTTTAAATATTTGATATTATACAAATAAATTCAAATTCGTGGTCAAATCATTGCGGCAACTTTTAACTTTCAAGGGATGTAAATGAATTTATGATTAGTAATTTTAATTAAGTGATGATAAAAAGTCTTAATTTCGTTTTAAGGAGTAAATGAATAATGTTATAAAGATCTATACAAATTTTATTTCCCTAAACTGTCAATATAATTGGTTGGTCTGTTCGGTCTGATGATCCGGTAATGTAATAATTACTTCGAAAGTTACGTGGATGAAATATCTTTTATGAACATTACAGATTGATAAACAATACAAAATAACACTAAGGAAACAATAGATGGATAATTATGATGATGAATGTTCCATCCTGAAGATTTCAGAAACAGCGATGCTTGAGAACATCTATTTTATCAATAGCTCTAGCTTTTCAGCTAGGTCACGAAGCTCTTAGATGTGCCATTCAATGGCTTGCACAGCTTCTCATGAAACTCATACTAGTCCAATCAATGCTCAAACTTAATCTTTATAGACCAGCTAAAAAGATAAACAGTCGGTAGAATATAAATAATTTCTTGATGCAAATGTAATTCATATGTTCGTTTTTAGTCATTTGTTTTGTATCCTTTTAATTTTACACTAGTCATGTGATAAAGATGCGTAAATGCAATAGTTGCAAACATTAAAGTCTGTTCATATTGACTTTATCTAACTTCATGTCGTTGGTTTTGGTTTTATCTGCGTCTTGTTGCTAGGCCAAAAAATCTTTTTATCCTATTCAAGACATGGCTGTATGAACTAAAGTCTTTTTGCCTTTCCCATTAGGGATAAACTACCTAACATGCCACTGAAAGATGTCAAAACGGACAGGTAAGCTTAGATGTGGGAGCGTAAATCTTATTTACGAATGTTACCGCGCTTTTATCTTACGAATATCAAAGGTGTTAATTTAAAAAATGGAAATAGATGAGAATACCAAACTCAACTTTAAGTGTTTTAAATACGGTCTTCGGGTGCGAGGACCACTGAATATCGCTTATAATCCAACAAGTACGTTTATATTGTGGAATAAGTATGAAATATTCGTATACGAAAATTTGATATTTGAAAATGCGTCAAAAATATTGGTTCCCGACTTTCAAATTTGTTATCTCATATCATCTAATAATTTCATAGTGTGTTTGGATTTTGCTGGAAATATACATATAGCATCAATGAAATTTAAACACTCATCCCACAAACATTTTAAAAATAATTTTATGTCTCGCGGACAAGGTGTTTTGAGTTGTGCATTTGTAACTGCCGAAAAAGTGTTATGTTTAAAATTGGAACACGATTCATACTATTTTTGTGTTCACAAATTAAATGCGGAATTCGAATTAGAAAAAAAGATCGACCTGACTTCTTCTCAAGAACATGATCAACAATCGCATAATCCCCTACGTATGAACCTTTGTATTTTAAAGTGTTATAAATTACATGAAAAATATGATAATTTAATGAAAATCTTCAACATACCTCCGGAAGATGAATGGAAGAATCTTTTCATTATAATTATTAGTTTTGATAGAAAAGTTATTTATGGGTGTATATTTTCACCAAAAACTGTGAATAAAATAACATTACACAAATTGTACACTGCCCCATCAGGAATATGCGATGTAGAATTAACTGAAGAAAACCATGTCAATTTATTAATTAGTCTGACAGCTGGTAATTTGATTAAAATTTCACTGCATGGTGATAGTCAAGCTACAGAAATTGTGCATTTAAACACAGCCATTTCCAAATGTGTGCCATTTGACAAAGCGTTAATATACACAGATGGAATCTCAATGTGGAAATCTGATAATACCTTTACAACAAATATACAATTCCGACAATTACTTGTGAAGCAGGTTAAAGATTTTATTTGTTTCGGTGATCAGATTCTCTGTACAACATTTACTAATTTAATATATTTATTTAATGTCAATGATGAAACATCGTATCTGAAATCCTCACCAAGTGAGTATTGTGAGGCTGGGATAGTGCTAAATGATTCTGGTTATGTGTACAAAATTTTAGAGGAAGTGGAGAAAAATGATAATCTACAGAAGAAAATAAAAGAAGAAAGTGATTATATAACAGCTTTATCATTATCAAATCGTCCCGATATATTAGATAGTATTTTACACTATTCTGTTATTGTATATGAAAGTTACATAGATGTTTTTAAAGACTATGCAAATGTAACTTTGACTGATAATGTTAAAGACTATTTTGCCGCTGGTCTCATTTACTTGTTATTAAAAATCACAATTAATTTTGGAAACGATAAAATAAGTGGTGTACTATTACAAATACTACGAGATTTACAGGTTCACATAACATTATTGTGTGCTAATAAAGTTATAAAAACTATAAGCATAAGAATTGACGAATTGAAAAATATAAATTTACTTCTACCATTGAACTGTAAACATACTGGTGCAACGATTGGTGTTAATGTTAGAATTGTAAAACGAATACCAGGAGTGCTGGATAAAGAACAGATTTTATGGACTGTATTGCATTTGAAAAATGTCATCTTAAATGCCGAACATTTCATAAACTTGAAGAACATTAAAGACAATATTCATTTAAAAGAACCGGAACATTCAATTCAAGGATTAATACATCAAATGGCGCTGAACTCCAATGGCCACTTGTTTAAATTTACTGATATTGCAAACAATGAACAATCTGATGAATTCTCTTTCTACGTAAAACTACCAGACAACTATAAAGAAGCATTTAAAAATGAAAATTTCTATAAAGAAAAATTTAATTATATGAAAGCAGTAATGTTGCTTCACGAGAGCACATCTGAAAAATTTTTAAAAGGGTCCGATAGCATAACATTTGAGATTGGCAATAGTAAAGTTAAAATTGTGATAATTACTGATGAATTTACCAGCAATTCGTTGAAAGTTACAAGTGATAATATCAAAGTAGGCTTTGATATAAGAAATTTCTATTGTAGCTTGGCCTATGATAACTACAAAAAATGTCAACCAGGGAAGGAGTTCATAAGGTACACTTTGTATGCTACAATAGAGGTCAGTGTTATTTTTAATATTTGTAACAAATACTCTTTTTTTTTTACTCAAGACACATACAGGATGTTAGGAGACTGCTTCCGAAAACGAAAACGGGATTGATTATTATGCTTAAACGGTTCTATGAACACCAGCTGTTTTTAACTAGATGTTTCATTGCTTTTGCTTAATTAATAAATTTAAGTATTTTTTATGGAGTTATCGCTTCATTTTGCTATACTAACATGATGGAGCGTAAATAATGCTAATAAAACGTTTTAAATTTTTTTTTATCAGGATCGATGTTTTTTCCGTCCCCTCAACAAGTCTTCATTTTCGGACGCGATCTCCTAATACCCTGTACAATGCAATTGTTTTGCGGGACAGCTTTAAACACAGTGTAGTGAGTAGATATAAGTGCCATCTCACAGCCTTACACTCGGTGTAAAAGGGGGCTAAGAGATTATTTGGTGATGCAGCTTAAGCCAATCTTCTCAGTCTAGAACACAGACATAAGGTAGCTAGTTTTTCAGTTTTCTACAGATTACAATTTGGAGTGTGCTCTAGATTTTCGTCTATCATCATACAGCCAAGGACTGGAATAATTAGCTCACTGCTGTTTTCCCTCCAATTACAGTCTGGGTCAAGAGTGTGATTTGTTTTTTTTTTACAGAATCAACAAAAAGCTATTAAACAGTGTCTAACAAATAACCCTGATAATGCAGAAATTAAAACTTTCTTGGAGCAACTCCAAAGATATGTTTATGGTGCTTTGCCATTATAGGCGATGACAAGCCAATTGGTAAAAGAGCCTACTAAGTTTCGTTTTTGGTTTTTTATGTACCAAAATCACTTGCTAACATTTACGGCCCGATATGAATATGGCATCAGGAAACTTCTCATATCCTCTGTCCTATCATACATATAGTACCTAAACAACTTGGTGAAAAGGTACATATGTGGGACTTCTGTAACATACTGCATCTGTGAAACGGGAAGATAGGTGAAATTGTCACACCTATACCATCTCGCAGTTATAATAAATTAAATGAAACATTTATTACAATTCATATTGCATTTTTATTTGTTATCTTTCACTCAATATTCATGGATGTTGAAAACTCGAAATAGAGAAAAAAACATAGTCTGACTTAATGCCAAAAGTCATTCTGATATCTGTCAGTCTGATTAATTAAATGACCTTGGGGTTGTGTAGAGAATAGAGATAAAGTAATGTAAAGAAAAACGAAAACTATAGGAACAAATACATGTTTGGGTAATGTGGCATCAGAGCGGAATGCCAATCCCAATATTACTTTTGTACGTGTTCTTGGCCTTCTAGTATAGTCCGCCGGTAAATAAAAATATCACAGAAATGTTGAGGATATTGAAATTTATATTTGATACATTTTGTTACATTAGAGATATATTTACATTCGGAAAAGTCTAGATAAAAAGTGTGTGTGAAAAATTATGACATATGTCTTAAATAAAAATTTTCTAATTCTAAATACAATTTTGAATAATTTTTTCGTCTAAAATCCTCTTTGGTAGATGGCGAACGCTAGTCGCCACACATGCACACATGGAGACCTATTTCGAAAACGAAGACAAACGATAGTAGTACTGACCTTTAATGATGAGGCCGTCAAAGTCCACTAAAGTGTATCCGGGAACTTCGTCTCTTCATCGGCTAGCCCGTGTCACCCCCCCGGACGAGCTCTCCGCAGGCGGTGTTATATCTTGTTGAAGATTGTTGTGTTATATAGAAGACATTTTTATTAGTTACTTTAATTACGTCACTTGGGATATAACATATAGGCCTTATAGGTTGGTGAAAAGCTGTCTACCCTCTTAAGTTTAAAAGGACTCGAAGCGAATATATAAATATATTAAAACATGCAAACTAAATCAAGTGAAGTCTCAATCCGAGACAAGCTGGCCTTGACTTCATTGGATTGAGAGGTGGCATAGTTCTTAGGTCGCTTAGCCCAAACCTCTACCGCTAGTGACGCGAAACAAGGGTCCCCCCAGTGAGGGGTACAAATAATATTAATAAAACTGCGGGAAATAAAAGACTCAAATTATGTTAAAATCTATTTATTCTTAGACCATTCTTCTCAGAAGTTCATTGATCTTATCCTCACGGTTACCAAAGTCTCCGCCGTCCACATAATGGATGGTCTTTTTACGCCAGCCTCCTGTAGGGTTGTTTAGCTTGAAGGGCCATAGGAAGTTGCTTGCATACTATAACAGACAAACAAGACCATTAGATATTTAAGTATATTTACAAGTTAAATTTTGAACTATTTTATTTCTAAAGCATATATTACATAATTTCGACTTGACTTTCATTTTTTTTAAACAAAGCTTTTTTTTGTCTATCTTGCGATCAGTCAACTAGACTATGAGCAGATGTGTTGAGAGCTGTTAGGCTGTCAGAGCAAAATCTCCATCGAGACTGCTCCACTCTGTCAACCGTGTCTATCAAGACTTAGGATTTGTCGCCTTTTAAGTCTATTAATTAGGTCTTAGACAGGCCTTACTAGGATGCATTTCTAGCCTTTTTCTGTATATCATACTCCAGGGACTTGATCTCTTTAACAGTCCCGATTTTGAGGTGCTCATGAATCTCCAATGTTTTTAAGTTTTAAAGGTAGCTGGCAATATTTATTTATTTTTTTTTTTTTAAAGAAAGCTTTTTTGTCTATCTTGCGATCAGTCAGCTAGACTATGAGCAGGTGTGTTGAGAGCTGTTAGGCGGTCAGAGCAAAATCTCCATCGAGACTGCTCCACTCTGTCAACCGTGTCTATCAAGACTTAGGATTTGTCGCCTTTTAAGTCTATTAATTAGGTCTTAGACAGGCCTTACTAGGATGCATTTCTAGCCTTTTTCTGTATATCATACTCCAGGGACTTGATCTCTTTAACAGTCCCGATTTTGAGGTGCTCATGAATCTCCAATGTTTTTAAGTTTTAAAGGAAGCTGGCAATATTTCTTTTTTTTTTAGAAAATATTACTAACATTCTTGTTAACCATTCCTTAACCTTGTGCTATTAGATGGTTCTGGCTTGTATCTTCTTCCATATTTGTGACCATCTTGGGTTGTCATTAACCTACCAATATCTACGATTTGAACCAAAAATCTAAATTGGTTCATAAATCATGCACACAAACATTAAATATAAAAAAAACTGACAAATTGAGAAAATCTGCCTATTTTAAATCTGGTAAATATATACTTCTACTTAAAAGAGAACTGATGTTGTATAGAGAGAGAACAGATGTTATTTAATTAAATTTAAGCATAACACTTGCGACACCTCAAATAAAATTTTTACCTTACAACAAAACAGCAGTGTGTACTAACTAATGATGTCTTATGATTTTACCTTAAAAATATTATCCGGTAACACATACATTCTTTTTTTAAGGATGAAAATGACAATTTAACTCACCTTGAACTTCTCACCAACTGTGAAGATTTCGTGAATAAGGTCCTCAATACAGATGATGTTGCTCCTGCCAAGTTTCTCTTCAATCGTTTTGTTGGAAGAGATTGGCATGCGCTGGCCCTTCACCTTCGCGAAACCACGTTTGTATATCAACTGTAAGAGGAAGGTTAAATTATATTACTTATTTACATGCTGTTTTAGAACTAATCAGTATGTATATGTATCTCTATCAGTATATATATCTCTAAAATAATAGTAGGAACTAAGCATACAAATCACCTGTTATGTTAAGTCATATGAAGAGAAAGATGGAAAGCATCCATCACTACTATGGCATAGTTATGTGGGGTTCTCGCCCATTAAAACCCACGGAGAGGAAATCTTCAAAAGATACCCCGCCTTCTGGGGGGAAGGTGGCGGTTATGTGGGGTTTTTACCCACTAAAACCTCCCCGGTGGCACTTCCTCGGTGCATGGTGAAGGGAATCGACAGTGGAACGGACGGGGCCCCTCTGCACTGTGCTCAAGGAGATCAATTCCCGGAGGGGGGGGGGGTACTCCCTCCCCTCCGTCCACCTTGGCGGACCATCCCAACCATGTCGCCCAGTGAACCCGAGACTAAGAGTCGGAAATATGAGTTGTATTACATTTTTTTGAACATAAAAACATAGACAAATTTGTATGTTTCTGTTTGAGTGCTAGGAAAGTTGACTCAGCATGGTGCGAGTCACCATAGGGGCACACAGTTTACTCTGCGCTCCTTGTGTCTACACAGACATGCGGTCTGGGAGACTCGTGCGGAGCGCTATTACTTGCAATTTAATTACAATGACAGACATTAATACTACTTGCACCAATACATTGTTACCCAAGTCATCATCTATTTTATCCGTCAAATCATGCGTTACATTCCGGATTGAATGACACTATCACCATAGTTAGTGAAATATCTAGAATAATATACAAATAGAATGATCTCTGCCTCCACAAACATCTACTAAAGGGACTGAAATACACTTCCACTTCACTACAGTTTTCTGGGAGGTAGTGGAACTTTGTGGCCTAGTAGAAACTGCAGTGGCACATACCAATTATTTGTTATTAAAAATGTTAACTGGTACTCGGATATGATTGACATCATTAGCTCAATGATAAGTATGAACTATGAACCATGTTCTACAAACAACACCCATAGACTATTATCATCACTTATCCTCCACAATAGAATTGTTCTTTAACTTATTAGATCATATGCAAATACCAGATAAGCTCACTTCTTATCATGATTGTCCTGATATAGGTTTTTTTTATGGACAAACTACACAGTTGGCCAGAGAGGCTGGCCTTTACTACTTCACCAGATTGAGAGGTAGCATATCTCTTAGGTCGCTTAGCCTGAACCTCTATTAATTAGTAACTCAACACAAGGGTCCCCCGGTGAGGGGTAACCTCGGCTTGGACGGTTACTCTGTTACGCGTTAGCATTCCGATCCGAGGGCTCCCGAAAGGGCCGAACCACGACTCGGTCGGTAACTATTTTATTAATTAACTAAATGGGACAATCTAAGTTAAACAATAAGCTACTTTAGCTTATAATTTAGCTACTTTGGGAAGCATTGGCGCTGGGTGAAGAAGTGGCCGAAGAAACTCCAGCAATGCTCCTAATCCTATCCAGGGGGTGGAGTATATAGGGATGATAAAGAGATATATATATATAGATTTGTTATTGTAATAAATGTAACAAATATGTTCATACCTCCCGCACACTCTTGAGGTTAGGATAACCCCAGGTAACGTAGGGCTCTGCGATGCGCAACATGTTGATGGTGGCCTTGTTGAGACGGACAAACACACCGTTGTTGATTTGACGCAGTCTGAACAGCTGAAGGACTTTCCGGACCTAAACAAAGTATGTTAATTGTTGTCATTTGATAAGATTCTAAATAATGACCTCTATGTACAAATATATTGTTTAAATGACATTTTCAAAATACTCGGAAAATCAGTTTATTACTCAAACGAGCCTACTGTTAGCAATATTTTTATATATAAAGACACTTTCTTGTGACATCTAGTGAGCTTCATATTTAATTTCTTAAAGAGTCTTTTATCCATTTAAAAAATATCCTTGTTGACAATATATCAAAAAGCTTTAACACAGTTTCATTCAAATATTCTATGTACAATTATTACCAGCAAGTTTGGAGTATTATGGAACAAGTTAACAATAGTGGACTATCTCTCAATATCATGAAATACATAAGCATTTTATACAAATAAATATTTTACCTTGGGCGAGACCTGGTTGATACCACGGATACGGATGACAAAAGCAAGCTTAGCCTCACCAGGCACGTAATAGTTGCCGCGGTTTCGAGCCTGCAATGCACAAATGAGTAGCATAAATATTTAGATTAACAGCATTGATTAAACAGTTATTAAGTTAGGGGGTTAAGAAATCACCGACAGCAACAGGTCTTGTAGCCAAAACTGAAACTACCATGATTTGAGTATCGGCCTGAATCCAAATTTGATCATATCATCTGTTTCAAAGAAGACTGTTAATTATAAGGACTGTTAGTAGTTATAGACATGTGTTGTACTGAAACTGAGCAAGCATAGATTACATGCCTTGCTGGTATCTCGGTAACCAGGAAACATACAAAAAAATTACATGTTATTATATGGGTGATAAAAATATATTTTTTATGTGTGTAAACTAGCGTGTAAACTAGCGCTTGACCATGATCCCACCTGGTATTAAGTGGTGATATAGTCTAAAGATGGTACGCGCTAGTTTAGTAAGTGCCTATTCACTCTACTCTTGAAAGCTCCCACGTCGTACTTGGACGGAAAGACTGAGGCTGGCAACTTATTCCACTCCTTTGCTGTACGCACGATGAACGATGACTCAAATCGCTTCGTTCGGACGCGCGGAACATACATTTTTAGCTTTAAAAACACTTAAGACTCTATTCTTTGGTAAAGATTTTATATTTCTATTGTATTCTATTCTATATATAATTTTGTTATATATTATTTGTATACAACTATCTTTGTGTCAAATTAAATAAAAAAAAACTATTAAAAATATGAAACAACAGCCAACAATAAAGCCAAAAATAAAAGTACTACAATTTCACAAATACTACAATTTTATAACTCACTTGTCTTGCTAGCCTAATCTCATCACGCTCCTTAATGCGGTACTCCTTTACATACTGTTCTGCTCTCTTAAAGATTTGCTGCTTCTTCTTGATGGCTGCAGAACGCCTCTTGAGTGTGACCTATTGAGTTTATTTACATGTAAAAATATTATAAGTAATTTACACATAGACAAATATAAAAAAAAATCAGAATGTTGTACGATCTTAATCAGTGTGGACAAATAGTTTTAGTGTCTTAATAATAGCAACATAAAATATATGTAACATGCTATATGTAAATCTGTGATCATCCAACTGATCAATTGTTTTTGTTGATGGTGTTTCTATTTAGATTTCTCCAATGTCCAAGTGTGTATGTTAAACTGCAGTAAAAAGCGGGCGTCGTGATGGACGAGAAACGAAACTATCAAATAAAATACTGCTGAGACAATTCCGGACAATGCTTTGAAAATTTTCTCCTTTAGATGAAAAAAAAAATAATATTTATTTAATTTTTTAATTTGTACGGAACCTCCATAGTGAAGTTTATGGAGGTTTGTTGTGACATAATTGAAAAAGATATATCAGTGATGTAAAATAGAAATACAATGACATTTAATTTATATAACATTGTTTAGTAAAAACAGGAATAAACTTTTAATGTGGTTTCCTTGAAATACAGACCAACACATAGTTATTCTTGTTTTTTATTGATATTCCGTATACGTCTTATATATATTATAGATGTATACATGAGATGGACACATGTATGACACACAATAAAACAACTTGTGGAGGAAAGAACTCATCAGTGATATTTAAATTGATTCTTTGGTTAAGAACAATAAGATTTCTTTATCTTATTTCTTTAATAAGGATACACAGATATTCCCAATAACAAAGAAAATAAAATTTACATACTGCAACACGGCGCGTGCGGAGGGCATCTCTCCTTTTACGGTGCTTCAATACAGACTCACGGTACAGCTGGTAGTTTTTTGCTGTCCTCCTTGCCTTTAACAGGCTTCTTTTCAGCCTTCTTCTCTGTTACCGCAACCATTGTGCTAAAATAACGACAAAATATGGTAACATTGGATAAAGTGTAATAAAAAGATGCATATAAAGTTATTTTTTAAGGTATTTGGGTCTAACTAATGGGCTATATAACGCTATTATGATGACATCAATAAAAGATGAGTGATCTCTAGGACTACACTTCATACCATATTAGGTCTGTCATATATATATGTTGCGTCGCATATATACTAAACTGCCCTAATATTTATTAAAAATGAAATCTTTAATTTTAGATCATGGTGAGTAGAACTACAAGAAATAGAACAATTCTTTATCATTTTAAAGAACATTTCTTTACAGTCCTTGATGTAAAGCTAAATAATAGCAACGAAATTTATTAAGTGGTATAAGCACTTATGTTTTAGGTTATGGTTGAGAATGGTGGTATGTCAATACAACAAACATTGCAATGTGTATCTTTTACAAAATAAATCAATTAATAGAAGAAGCCAATGCAAATAGAGACCAATTAAAAATGTACCAATATTTTAATCGGTATTAGTAAATCTAGGAAAGCCTGTCATTCCTCCTCACACTAAATATTTCTAGGTTATAGTTATTATTCTTCAATTCGTTCATTTTTAGCTACCAGTAGACTAATGACAATTAAAATTATTTTAAAATATCAATAAACTTTCAAACAGCCTTAATTTGAGAAAATGCGTCTCTTAGCGTTAAAACTATTCGACGTTGCCGCTTGGCCCACACTGAATTTTACCACTATTTTGAAAAATTTCACAAATAACAAATGTGTATTACATTAGTCTGAACACTTATTACAATATTCTTAAAATATTTAGAACAGTATATCACTAAATATCAGAAAAAATATAAATTTTTAACAACCTGCGAGGTAAAACTCCACGCGGCACGTGTGTCAAATTATCAAAAGAGCGACAAAGAACATAGACTTCCGCTAGTCGCCATATTATATTATTGCATTAGCAACACCGTACATAAATATTTTTAGTAATGAGTAATTGTTTTATTAAACTCTTCAGAAATAAGAAAATAACAATATAATATCTTTTTATTATTTAAATAAGAATTTTGCTACGCAAATGTGAACAATCCTATTTTATTTTTCATGTGCGTTAAATTTAGAAAATATTGAACAAACGTTGTTATAGTAACAAAACGTTTGTTATTCATAAATGTGAATTAATTCCAGTTATATCTTTGCTGCTTCAAAGGAAAAACTTTTTCTTCTTAAGAAATGGATGAAAAGCCCCAACCACTGAGCGCTCTAGAGATTGGGGAATTAGATTTATTTGTTGATAGCATGAAAGCTTCAGATATCGAAAATATTGGGAATCAAGCGTATGTATTATTATGCATTATACCATCCATTTTTTTGTTTTTACATCGAATCGTTCCTGGCCATTTGATTACTTGAACGAACCTTAAACTCCAAAGACCACGGAAAGATCACGATGAATAGCATTTTGTTGCCATTGAAAAGTTACTTGCTAGAAATTACACTTTCCCCTGACATGTATGAAAAGAATTAAAATTTAAATCACTAAAACATGGGTGATATTTTTTAATTAGTTTTATGTTGTTGCAGTTGGATTGATTGGCACATTAGACTGCAGAAGTTGAACCAACAAGCTGTGCTGGAAGCGTCCTCAATGATGGAAGAAGCGACCAAAGAAACTCTAATTTCTCATGGAAAGGTAATCCATATTTAGAATTTATGTAATTTTGCTTAGATGATAGAAATTACTTTTACGTACCCCTTCTTAGGCAAAGGAATTTTGAGAAATTAAAGGAGGAACAGACAAGATATGGAAAATGGTGTGATTTCTAGTCTCTTTCTTTCTGAAGCCCACACATACGAAGTAAGGAGTAATGAAAGTACCTAGAATTTAACTTCATCCTTGATATTAAACATTTGTAATTTACATAAAAATTTGCCGGAACCGGAAGTGAAAACGGGAACTCTCGAAGTAAAAACTGAAAAATCTTGTCAACAGAAGGCCAGGTTTACCAAACACTGGAATACTTGTTATTAATCACCATAAATTATGAATTAATGAAATTGCTACATTATGGTGATGATACATTTGTAATCAAGCAACTTTCAAGTGATTCAATTAACGATTGCAATAACTGCAGCGGTCGAAAGTGATTTCATCCTAGATCACCAAAGGTGAAGTCTCTTTCAGAATTGTGGCTCCATATCAATGGGCCCGTTAATATATATTAATTTTAAATCACGGATTGGAAATGGAGGTCTATTAAGCCGTGTAAAGTGCGTGAAATTTTTATATTCTTACTAATGATTCTTTATCGCGTATTTACTTTTTTAGCTGCCTGTACTTGTCCACGAAGCTATTTGTATTCAAGTATGGCGCTTAAAGATATATCCCCAAATGTTGAAATTGGAACCAGCACCAGCCAACACTTTCGGTATATATATGGTGGTGAGTTATAAAATTTGCATAGTATTCATAATTGGATTATGCATTTACATTCATAATTACAATACCATTGACGCGGGCGAATTATTTTAGCGCGTTGCTTTTCGTTTTAATAATGGCCCATCATAACGATGTCAAAACTCAATGACCTTATCCATCGACCGACCATCTTAGCGGTTCAACCGGATAGTCGAGAATGGTTGGTAAGCCGATCGGGCGGTGGTTCGACTTCATTTATCTAAAGCATTCAGTAAGGAATACGAAACATTTTTAGACATTAACTACCGCATCAAGGGATTGCATTCTCTAACACGCTGTGTTCGACCCGAGGTTCCCCAAAGCAAAGTTTTCGGTCCTGTTCCTTTTAACATTCAATTTATAACATAATATACCTTTATTAGATAATAAATATAAGGTAGACTATCGCATTATCCTGATTTAAGGATTCAAATCCCTGAGAAGTGTATTGCTAATAGTAGGTAATATAAATGTTTCTAGATTTTGTTTCTTCCTTCATTCTCTTCTATTCTCTTCTCGAGCGGGTGAAGATCATTACCTACACCCATGTACTTATCAGTAAATACAATATCATTCTTTTTATTTATATATTACAAAACTTATCGGGCTCAAGTTAATGTTAGAAATAAAAGTACGACGTATGGCTTGTTTGACAATTCAAAAAGAGGTGTGCTCCGATCATCACCAAACTTTACAGGATTATTCGCCAGTTCAATCTGAAGATTGCCTGAACGTTTCATTGAAATCAGTCCAGCCGTTTCGGAGCCTATTTTTTTCTACTATATTTATTTATGCCCTCAGTTGTACCATGAAGCTGCAGCTGTCGGTTTGTTGGAGACAGTTCTATTTCACGAGGACGGGGTTCAATGTATCAGCGATGTTGTGATCGACCTGTTGCAGTACGCCGCTGAACAGTTGACATCGTTAATTGTGCTTATCAAGTGAGTAATGATGAAACGGAATCTTTTTACAGAACGATACTTTATTATTACCGCTATATCTGAATCCTCCCCGTTAAACTGTATCGTTAAGCGCTCCGGCGTCCATGGCATCTTGTTGAAGAGCCGGATGAAGAAACTACACTCGCTCAGGCTTGATCAAATCAAAAAGGCAAAGCGTCCCGCCGCGACCGTCACAGGTTGCGAGTAATTTTATTGCGATACCGCCGTTTTATGGGTAGACCTCACCCGCTAGATATTAGGAGCCTTGATAGAGCTCCTTCAGTTTCTTCTCCTAGCGCTTCTCGAAGTGGAATTTAAACTTAGCTTTTCCGTGGTAATGTCGTGGTTCGCCCTCTCGGGTGTCCTCTCGAGGCGAGGGACGCCCAGTTGGAATGTTAACGCGCCTTTTTTTTTTGTTAACGGGGAGGAAATCTTAAAAAAGATACCCCGCCTTCTGGGGGGAAGGCGGCGGTTATGTGGGGTTTTTACCCACTAAAACCTCCCCGGTGGCCCTTTCCTCGGTGCATGACGAGGGGCTCCGGGATCTCCAGTGGAACGCACCGGAGCCCCTCTGCACTGTGCTCAAGGAGAGCACGTCCCGGGGAGGTTACTTCCTCCCCTGTGCCCTCATAGTGTAAGGCTACACGGGCCAGCCGATGTCGCCTTCTTCCCGGAGTCCACCTTAGCGGACGACAAAGGCCCCACCCTTGTCGCCCAGTGAACCCGAGGCCCCTTTAGTCGCTTTATACGACAGGCAGGGGATACCGTAGTCTTATTCTTGAGAGCCCAGAACTACAGGGCTGTTAACGCGCCTAGAGTAACCGTCCAAGCTGAGGTCCTCTTTCAGGGGCCTTTGCTCCGTGATGCTCTCAAAAGAGGTTCAGACTAAGCGACCAAGGAGCTCTGCCACCTCTCAAATCCGGTGAATATGACGTGGTCAGCTTCTCTGGCGATCAGCGTAAGTTCATCTCAAAAAAATGATTGAAGCTATAAGATAGTTGCTATCTTATAACAAAGTACAGTCTTGGAGTAACCTCGTTACCAGTTAAGTGGTAAATCTACGTATTTGTGTTAATGTAGAGATGTTATTGAAGCTCTATTGCGTCTATGTTATGTTATAATTACTTTGATTTTAGCTGAGGGTCAAAGTTAAATAGTTCAGAAGAAGAATAAGAATTACATTGTCAGAGTAGTCATACAAAAGATATTAAATATTTGTTGTCTTTTTCGCCAGCAACGATTACTTGAAACCTTCATCAAAGAAAGAAATGGAAAGTGAAACGGTACTGGAGGAGCTGTCTAGACAGAAAAGAGATCTGCAATTTGATATTAGTATGAGGTGCATCTCCATTGTAAGGTGAGTGTTATTTTTATTTAATATCAACGTATAGTGAGGGGTATTGTTTAATAAAACGATGGGTTAGTCACGAATAGCAAATGTCTAATTCTTCTTGTTACACTAACAATTTACGCTAAAAAAGAGCAAAAATTAACATTTGACGCGGGCGCACGCAACTCACAATTCATAACGGGGAAAAACCCACCAAAGTCACCTGTCAAAAAACGATTACGGAACCCCTTTTCGGCACAATTCTATTTTGTTGTTTTTTTATTTGTTGTGTCTGTTTACTCTTGTTTATGTTGTTTTACCTGTTGTTTCTGTGTTATTGTGATTCTATAGGTACCTAGCAGAACATATGGAAGTGGCGGGCTTGGGAGCATCCATTGCATCCAATCTATACAAGAGCAACGATGTGCCATCCGTTCTCTGCCACTTGCTGCAACTGGAGCCGTGGAAGAAGGTTAACGAGAATGGTGAATTGCAGATATTTAACTGTGAGTTATTACTATTAATTCTAGATGAGCAACTAACATGGTGAATATGTTAGCACACTAAATAGTTTGCATTACGTCGGAAATATGAACAAGTTGCTTAAAAGAAGAGAATACTTTGACTGGGGTTGTTGTGCTAGATCAACTGATAACTCTTATTCACACTACCTCGGCCATCTCTGAAAGAATCATAACCTTTGGGCTAACGTCAGATATTAGCCATAAAAAGTTTAGTTTACACTGTTACATATGAGGTTCAGGCTTTATAGTTTGATTGAAATAATTTAGTTGGTCGTTGGTCGAAGCCGAATTCCGAAGACCTGTCGCAAATGCACCGCAGCGAAGCGCAGCTCTGGCTTTGTCTGCGCCAACTCCTCCTGGAGCCCCGTCTCAAGCACTACTATATTATAGACGAATCCAGACGTACGTCATTCTGCCGCGTAAGTATGCAAAATTATCATAGACAGACTGAACTTAAAAAAGCAATTTAAATGCATATGGATGGTTTGTGAAACGGTTGTGCTTCACACCATACTGCTGAAGTAAAACTTCTTTAGCTCCATCTATATGTATGTACATATGTGTGTTGTATATAGGCAAATTATAATATTTATAAGATTGTTCGAGAAAGAAATGTCGGCACAGACCTCTCTCTCTCTTACCCCTACAGTAATGTACGAATTGTAACTCTATCTTCACTATCATATCTGATAGCGTAATTTTAAATTACACTAATGCGTACATAAGTTCAAAAAAGTAAAGTTCTTGCAATGTCGCTTGT
Source organism: Meandrusa payeni (assembly GCA_029286785.1). Taxonomy (NCBI): domain Eukaryota; kingdom Metazoa; phylum Arthropoda; class Insecta; order Lepidoptera; family Papilionidae; genus Meandrusa; species Meandrusa payeni. The sequence continues at coordinate 3,075,092 of JAGSMX010000021.1, forward strand.
GGCAGTGTTATTACGGCATATTTCCTATTCCAACAGTTACAAGGTAGAATGACTGAGGAAAAAATTGATCAAATCCCGCCTTTGGGGAACTTAAGACCTTTCTTTGTCAAATGACATTGGGTGACTACGCGAGCTTGCATAATCGCGGGAACGGCGTTAAAAATCCTGGCTGCATGGTCATTGAACTTGTACCACAGGTAAAATATCATTTTATTTACAAGCTTAAATGCTTTTATGGCTTTTTAAATTTTCTCTGCCTCACGCACGCACACACATTTTGCTATTCTTACTATAATAAAATCTCATTTCAACCAATGCATAGCTATCCAGTACTCTGGTCAAGTGTTCTTCATTACATAAAATAATTATTTCTCGAGATCCAGTGTTAGGCATAAGAAAAACGTCGTTTGTTTTTTATTTTTATTGAGTTATAATTACCATAGGTTTCAACTTAAGCGTCCTGTACTTCCACTTGAACTACTTTTAGAAGAAGTATTGATTAGTAAATGTAGTCAAAAAACTAAATTGAAAGTCTCATTGAAGTCCAGTTGTTTCGGAGCCTATATGGAACACTTTCTCTTTTATATATATAGATATGCGTTACAGATAAAGAATGACTATCTACGTAAAGTACACAAGCGAAAGAAGTCACTCGCTGCAATTCAACTAAAACATTGTTTTATCGACGGCTCGGAAGAATCCAGAAATATGGCCAGGAAACTACTGGATTCTTACACTAGCGACGCCGCTCTAGCATTGGATAGCGGTGGAGCGAAATGTGCTAAATGCGGTGATAAGGCCAGCAAAAAATGTTCGCGGTGCAAGACCGAATGGTATTGTGGAAGGTAAATTGATCGAGTTTTAATCGAGTCGAATTCGATATTATTACGTACAATATTTAGCAGTCTGTGTACAGTTCTTTAATGAAATATAAAGTAAAATACATTTGAATTCACAACTTGGCATTTACAAATTCGCGCCATTTTTTAAACATTAACACACACTAAATGGGTTAGTAAAGACACCCAAATAAAAGAGGTTGCAGACATTTGATATTATTTAAATGTTTTTGTACCTATTCTCTGTACTCAGTAACTAAAACACTCTTTGAATCATGGCATCTAAAATGACAAATGGTGAGCCGGATTTTTTGACAAAACGAAAAATAAAAAGTATTTAATACACGGCGGCTGGGATTTGAACACTATGAGATACCTTGCCAATAATTCGGCCATGTTTAATGTTTGTGACGAAAAAGAATGGCTGTCCAAATAGTATTCAATGTAAAAACCGATCAAAGCTTTGAATCCAAAATGCATGCACTGCACTAAATGTGGATATTATCGTGTCTTATCTACATCTAGCCTAATGGTTTAACGACAAGTAAGGTCGTAGGTTCGAATCCACCATGCGATTACATTAACGTGAACCACCATCCCCTAGCACAGGGGTCGGTAACCTACGTCTCACGAGCCAAATGCAGGTCTTGGGATGTGTGCGGCTCTCTGGTATTAGCTTTATTTACGCCATAATATTTAATGTTAACAAGAAAAAAATTGTGGCTTATAGAGCTAACTAAACTTTTCTGTAAATTATAATTTTTAACTCTTCAGACTCGAAAGGTTGCCGACCCCTTTTTTTTGTTATCGGGGAGGAAATCTTCAAAAATATACTCCTCCCACTAAAACCTTCGCGGCGGTACTTCCTCGGTGCATGGTGCTTCGCCCTGCACTGTGCTCTAAGAAGAGCACGTCCCGGGGGGAGGTTACTCCCTCCCCCCCCATATGCCAGGCGACATGGGCCTGTCGATGTCGCCTTCCCGGTTCCATCTTGGCGGACAACAAAGCCAACCTCTGGCCTAGCCCAAGCTTAGTTATTATGGTTAGCAAGAATGTCAGTAATGTTTGTGAAAAATGTTACCATTACAAAAAATTTCATATCCATAAACAATTCCATGTGATTTTGCAGGGAATGCCAAGTGCAGCAATGGCCGAAGCATAAGGACATTTGCGACCAGTTTGCCAAGTTGCATGTAACTGTTTGAATGAAAATTTAATTTATCTATTGAATTTGAATAATTGTTTTAGTTATTTTACAAGATAGAAATAAAACCAACTTAATGTTTTTTGTTTTTTTTTTATTAATATACCATTACACCTAAAGATTAGCTTGAAGACTTGAGATAGTCTTTAAGCACATCCAGCGCTGGTGTCTCCTCACCAAAATCCTGAAATAAAGGGAATTCATATTTTATCTATTAATTATAAAAACACCTTAAATACTAGACTCATGGGGGGATCATCTTACTTACATTTTCATCTTAGACGTAGACATTTATTTATTGGCATCACAATACAAAAACACATCACAGACAGAATATAACACACATTAAAAAAGAATGAAAAATAGACAAAACACAGTTAAAGTTACACGGACAAATAATACAAAACATATGATGCCAATATCGGACACCGTCGCAGCATATGCTGTCACAAGGATGCGACAGCGCTGATTTTCAGCGGTGCCCATTAGTCAATTTTAATTTAAAATGATTTTATTAGTTTAATTTTAGTTATAACTCGCCATTAAATTGCATGCAGTCTTCACCTATAACTGCGATGGCATTAACCTTACAACTTTTTCACTGTTTTATATAATATATATGTATATAGTTGTCCACACCGTGACCGGTGACTTCATTAGCTCCTGAGCCTGATATGGCCTTGCAAGGCGAACTTGCTGTTAAATGCTCGTGCAAGTGGCACAATATAGCTGACCGGAGACATTGTAGGAGTCTTGCCCTGTCTCTATTGCCTTTCGTGGCGTTTAAAAATGTTCATTGTGTTCAATAAATAAATAAATGAATACCCCTAGTAGTACTAAAGATTATTATAAATATATTTTTCTTTATGTTTGTTAAAATAAATTTGAAAATGAAATTGATATATGGCAGTGGGAGAGGGCACTGATTCCTGAGATACAGGTTTAACTCCTAGTTCAGGAGTCAGGGAGTTTGTGTATTTGTAAGGAAATTTTTGAATAAAGTATTTGCATTTATTAACATTATTTTTGACTAGTATATTTATGAGTAAAAACAAAAATGGACTTGAGATCAAATGTTAAACTAATTATTCGGACACCCTTTTTTAATCCCGAAGTTTTATAGTTATATTAAAACGTTCTGGACTTATTTTATCTTTCTTTTACCACATTCATCATATTCATTGTTGTTATGGAGTATGGTACAGTCTTCGATTATCATAAACCTATGAAAATATCATAATTAATAAGATAAATTCTTAATTGCATCAATCTTAAGACAAACTTAATGTTATTTAGCATTTTCTTCCAGCTAACCTTTAATTCAGACGGCAATTCAAGAGCAGACTATGGGTAGTGCTGCTAAAAAGCATTTTAAAATCTTAAATAGATTAAAATATATTTACATAAAGAGAACACATCTATATAAATACAATATACTTTCTAAGCAAGTGCTTGACTACAATCCCTAAATGCAGTCCTGGATGGTAAGGCGCACTAACTTAGTAAATGCCTATTCACTCTACTCTTGAAAATACCCACATTGTAATCGGAAGGAAAGACATAAAATACATAACACAGGACATAGTTTCTAGTAATTGTAAAAAGTTTTATGTAAAATTGTTTGAGTGATTAGAAAGTTGCACACACAACTGGAGTGGAACCATAGAGTCACACATTTTATTTAGCGCCAAATTGTTTATCCACCATATAACCAAGAATTAGTTATTAGTGTTCATGCTAAGCGCATAGTATAACAAAATCGTCAAGAAAATATATAATATGACACCGCATTTATGGTAGGCATACTTACTTTGATCACCACACATGAGCAGCCAACAATCTTTCTTGCCTTGCCGTCCTTGTCAATTTTGCATAAGCCAGCCCATTCAGCCAAGCTTTTTGTTGTTGTCCACCTGTACAGAATTTCACAATAATAATACTATGATTTACCTTCTAGTTTATTAATATATATAAAAGAGAAAGTGTGTACGTATGTTCCATATAGGCGTGAGAAGAGAATGAATATGGAGAGAAATGAATAATTTAGTATATTATGAGAGTTAAATTAAATATTTAATTATGTAAGTTTATTGTTTAAATAAAATAAAGCAAAATCTAGCCCGGCGAAACGGGCTGGGTATGCTAGTGTACTACTAAAATAAGGCGAGATCCTACACCATAGGTATTGCAAATTACTGCAGCTAAATACAAAATAAAAATGGTTCCTCCTGCAAACTGGTAAAAACAGAAATATATAATTCTTTACTGAATGATTACAATATGTGTGTTAAAGGAAGTGAGGCTAGAAAAAGGATGCTGGGACTAGAATACAGAAAGATATGCTACAATGGTTTGTGAATGTAGAAAAGATGATTGAGGAAATTATAACCCAAAAGTGAGTGACAGTGTTGTCATATGTTGATCAGATTGGTTACATATTGAAGAAAGGCGTCAAAATGAGTTGAAGACGGAAAACAATGGATGAAAAAGTGATGCTAAATGTAAATCTGGAATCTATGTAATTGAACTGTTTTATATCAGTGATGACAGTTTTATTTATTTATTTATTTACTGACTGCTACCCTGAGGATGTAATATTTCTCCGATGCCAGCTCAATCAGGTGACAAATGTTGCAGCTTGGATCTATCACTAACCACAATCATACCCGTACTCTTCTTAAAAAGATTTTTCTTGAAAAGCCTTTGGTCTTGTATTTTTGTGAGTTGCAGTGACAAATTAATATCAGGTTATCCCTATTCTCGTTTGGTTCTTTTATAAAATAATCAGAATCATGTAACACGATTAAATCTGTTTATCTTAAATTATTTGTTTGAGTGCTAGGAAAGTTGACTCAGCATGGTGCGAGTCACCATAGGGGCACACAGTTTACTCTGCGCTCCTTGTGTCTACACAGACATGTGGTCTGGGAGACTCGTGCGGAGCGCGTCATAATAATAACCATTAAGATGATACTAAATATGTTGTACATGAATATGGTACTAAGGGGCAGGTGAGGAGTATCCGTAACTGATATAAGTGTAGATGTATGAATGTGAATGAATTCAAAGAGGTACACCAGAATTGTACATGGAAATCTCTGATTTCTGCCTCCTCTCCTCTTGATCTCGGTTGACTGGTGTGATTCTTTTATGCATTGATTATATATTATTCGCTATGAAAATTTTTATGCTAAAATTCTTCAAATTTTTCCTATATAAACCAAATAATAGTACTTTTCCATCTTGTTATCTTCAAGTGGAGTTACATTGGTAGCAAAAATCTTTTATATTAACCTTAACAAGTGGGATCTGATGTTCATTACAGAGTGCCTGGACAAGCTTCTTGTACGCAGCCTCGTCACAGTTCTCAGCCAACACGCATAGGACAGCTTGCCTCCTGATATACAAAATTAATATTAGTAAATACATTTTCCATCAGAAATATATAACTAAGTAGGACAACATAAAAATTTACGCAGTTATGACACATCTTCTTTATAATCGTTTCCTCAGAGCTGAGGATCGTGACCACCAAGAGAGCTGCGTTGAATGAGCATTCCCCACTCTTTCCTATTTTGGGCTAGGTGGATAGCCGCCTGGAGTTTTAATTTGGTGGCTCCTCCAATAGAGTCCGTCCATCTAGTGGGCGCCCTGCTCATGACACATGCTTACTTCATTAACTCAAAATAAATGAACGCATTCATGTACTATGCCTCTCGGTTTTGTATATTGCATGTCCATGCATATTCATTGGTTCCAAGTACTTCTGACATTGCATTAATGTCATAAATCTGGATGTACATATAAATATATACATCTGTCTAGGATGTATATCCCTATTGACACATTTGAATCATAATTATTAGTCTCTCAACAAATCAATTACACAGTCCTTGGTTACAAGAACATCAGAAGGATAATCCCACACCCAATCTAGACAAATATATCAATGCTGAAAAGCAAAAACTTAGTGACACAAATGGCCATTTTCACTTTTTCAAAGTAAAAAGAAGTCGAATGATATATGACTTGTAATGATGGAAATTAGCGAAAATAGGATTTTCAAGATTCTTTTTCTCTTTTATTTTTTGTACCGTAAAACGATTTTCTTTTCGGAAAACTCTAGATTAATGCTGTCCTCCTCGTCGCGTCGGTTTCCTCAATGCTGAGAGTCGTGACCATCTCGTGGGAACAGTTAGTTTTTAGTGATCCGTCGCCATTTGCCTCTATCTGCAGCCGTGCGCAGAGCATCGCTAACCGACGTGCCGAGAGTGGTGCGGGTCTGGTCAGTCCAGCGTGTCGGGTTTCGACCTCACGGTCTTGTCCCGTTAATTTTACGCCACAACTAGCCTTTCTAAGTTATAGCTGTTTTTTCTGGCTAATGGTTAATAGGTTAATGCTGTGGTACAATACTTATTCAGCAACTACAGCTGTAGGTCCACAAACACGAAAGTGGTGAACAATTTAATTTTAGTGGGTTACTATGTTTTTGTTTTCCAGTATCGATATATTCTAGATGAATAGGGCTAGGGCATAATGATGATTGTATTTACTGATTCTTGATCCTTAGATAAGTAAATTACCAAAATATCATACATCACATAACAATTGATAGTGTTTTTAAACATTTTGTTGCATAATTGGGAGGCCACAAAATCGTTAATTCGAATTAAGTGGTACTATGTATATGCATTAATTTAGGCAACAAAAATAAATCTAACATAGCTTATACTATATCAGATATTTCCACAAGACATGTGACTAGAACAGCCACACACCAAGTGAATATTTAGAATTAGTTTCATTGCCATATATTATACCAGAACCCATGTAAACAAAATAAATCATAACACTTAACCCACAACAATAGGCAGTGGTCATAATTTTTTGTCCTCCAAATGTCAAGAAATATAACATGGCAGATGATATATTATGAGGGAATAAATATAGTAGTATAAATTACCACATGGCTCTATACTGCTCACCCGAAGATAGGGGTTATAAAAGGAGGCATTGGTAACTACTAGAGGCATCTGATCAACAAAAACGTTCTGTAGGGTTGCTATAATTGGTGGCGTTGATAACTTAAGGTCAGATAAGCCAAACGTTAATTTACCCCTTCTCATGTAAAGTGATATACTTTTCCGTAAACTTACTTGTCGAGAGCTTTGGCAGCCTCATGAAGACCGTGAACTAGTCCGCCATTGATGAGAGCAGTCTTTAGTACTTCTTGAAGAGCTGTATTTACGTCCATGGCCCCACCGCTAAGGACGGGGTTTACGGGTACCTCACTGGAAAAGAAACTCGATTACAATAATTGTTTACTAGTCCATATCTATTGATTTTATTGTTATTTACTATTAAAATAAACGAAAAAGAAACAAGCAAGATAAGGAAAAGAGGTTATGTTGACAATGTTTTTCAAAAGCTTATGGTTCATATGTGCCTATTTCGTATGTATTAATTAGTTTGCATGTTGTTATTTTACGAATTAGGAGCTATTCCAACGTATTACTTCAGGCATAAAAGAAAAAACAATCGTACTTACACTTCGACATCGGCCATGGTTTATTCTTGTATTTGGTCCTGAAATATGAAACAAAACTAATAGAGCGATCTGTAGACATTTCATTTTGGATAATGTAATCACAAAATAATAAAAGATTTCTGAAATATTTGTAGATATCGAAAACGCTTTTACAAACACTTTGACACTTTACCTTGCGTACCGGAAAAAGAGAGTTATAGTTTTGACAACTTACAATCACTAATCGAATCAGAAAGGCCGAGTTAATCGTAAAATCGATTTTCATTTTTTTAAATGACGGAAACAAAAACAATAGAAGGCTATTTCTACTTTTCTTTATTATAATATATTAAAATGTAATTTCCGTATATATATATTACTGTAAAATATGTCAGCATATAACAACATTTCAACAATCTTCGTTTATCACATCACTATATAAAATCGCCAATTCGCAACTTTGAAAGGGCGCGACGAGAGGTTAATTTTTATCTTAATTCCACCATCATTATGTCTGCATTCCTTCCAAGGACATACTATCTAAATCACCGTCAATAGAATTTTATTAAGAAATGTAATTGAAATTGCATCTATTAATAGGAATGATGTTTAAACTGATCGAATTGTACAGATAAGCAACGTGTAATGAAACAAGCCCGGGATTTCAAACCGTTAAAGAGTTTTGTTAATCTTAAGTTTTACCTGATGTACCGAGATTTCCTAAACAATCTTATTATTTTTGAAATGCCTATCTACAATTTTATGAAAATTTTATACAAGAAGGCGTACGTCAAAGTCAATTTTGACAGCTTTCAAATTTATTTCTTATTTTTGTTTTGATTTATTTTTGTGTGATTAAATCGTAGTGTAAATTATTACATAATTAAATTAGGTATAATGCCGTTATTAATTATGTACTAAAGATTAAGAACGTAGGGGTCATTGAATGATGACACAAAATAACGATGTACTGTATATGTCGGAATATATTAAAAATGTATTATATTTTGCAATTACAAGACCTGGAAAAGTTTTTAAAAACACGACTGAAACATCTTTCTTATGCGTAGACGACGAATTAGTGTACGAAAATTATTTCTCGGATTTTGGGCCTTTAAATCTTGGTTGTGTTTATAAATATTGTAAAATATTGAATGAGAAAATCGATAAATGCTTAAATAATCAAATTGTTGTACACTATACATCGTGTGATCCGAAGAAGAGCACCAATGCTGCGTTTCTAATGGGTTGTTTTGGCGTTTTATATTTGAGTTTGCCGCCTAGAGAAGCGTTAAAACCGTTGTTAATTCAAGGCTATAATTATCGGTGAGTAATGCTTAAATAAATTATACATTATATTTAGCCGCAATCCAGCCAAGAGAGGTAAGTATGACGTACAACTAAAGTACTTTTTTTTTTGTTCACGCGGGGAATCTTTTATAGACCATCCTCCGGTACCCTGGGTGGGCCCGGAGGGATGTGTGGGACTCGGCCTGGGCAGCCCCTACCCACTAAACCTTCCGCGAATGCCATCAGCCGTTATGAGCGGGTGCCCCGGATCTGTCAGCGACAGGACACCCCAACGACCGGCCGGTCCCGGCAAAGACCGGACTTCATCCTCAAAGGGGACTTCTCCGGCACTCAGAGAAGTCCCGACGACGCCGAAGCGTGCTGGGGCCAGGTACCCATCCTGGCCCTGCTTTCGATTACGGGCGGCAAGAGGAGGCGTTCGTAACGCCTCCTGCGCACCCCGATACGTCGCCTGCGGAGGAACCTCTGCGCTCCCCTCCTGAGCCGCTCGTCAGCCTCCTTCTGGGACATGACCGTCTTACAGAAGGAGGCGACCGCCGTCCAAGACCTGTCGCTCGAGACCATCGCATGAGCGAGGCTCGGAAGCGACAGGTCTACACCACCGATGGCAGATACCATGTCATGGCGCTGCGCTGCCCATCTCGGGCACACCTCGAGGGTGTGACAACTAAAGTACTACAAAAATGGCATTTAGAACTCCAATTCTAGAATGTTCTCAGACGCGTGTACAGACAATGTAAAAACGTATACTCTCTATAAATGTTTATCGATCAGATTGTCAAAATATCGGTTACCGGTAAGAGTTACTGCTTACTTAAATAATTCGTATTTCGCTTACCCCTCACCGGGTGGACCCTTGTATCAAGTTACTACCATCTCTCAATCCGGTGAAGCAGTCAAGGCCAGCTTCTCTGACCAATCTGCATAGTCCAATAAAAAAAAAATCGTAACTCGACGTCGACTAGCTTGACGTGCAATTGTAGACAAAATGTGATGTGGTTTCTTTAATGTTTATTTTTTCTTCTGTAGACCATTTCAAGACGCAACACCAGGTGAATCTTCTTACACAATATCTTTATTGGATTGTCTTCAGGCGATGGACAAAGCGCGACAGTTGGGTTTTTACGACTTTCGTGATTTCAATTATGAGGACTATGTCGCATTGGATAAAATAGAGGGTGGTGATCTTAATTGGATTGTCCCTGGTTAGTTAAATATTTATTATTGTAATGAATTCAGCCGAACTAAGGCATAATGACATAGTACTTTTGTCCTTTTAAACTTCGTATCTAATCTTTTACTAGTGATGCTCGATGCGAATGATACGATATGGTTATATTGATTCAAAATAGCAATGCGATACATCGTTAGTTATTCAAACATCGTTACTAACTAAAATATTCTCATGACAAATAGAAAACACATTTAATAGTTAATATTACAGTTGTTATTCTTGATTTTATAGAAACACACATGTTTATTGAAGAATACACGACCGACTTCTGACAATATTGAATAATAAAATTTGTGACTGTGAGCAAATCGTGCAAGTGGCACTTTATTACAAATGAATTGTGAAAGTTATTCGCCATTTTGGATTTAATCCGAAGTCTCTAAATATTGATGCAAGCTGTTTAGCTATTTTCGTAGCTCTCAGTGTTAATCAGTTTTACATCAAGAATATCATATCATCATATCACATATGTCATTATTTATGTGTTATATTTTACGATTTACTTAATATTGTCTTGGTTTTTATTTGTTTTTGTCTTATGTGTTGTTTTCAGGCAAGTTTCTAGCTTTCATAGGCCCCGTTGATACCAGGGCACCAATATATCACCGTCCCGAAGAGTATATTAGTTATTTTAAAGAAAATAACGTTAAGATTGTTATCAGGTTAAATAAAAAAATGTATGATGGCAACGTGTAAGTAATTAAATATTTAAATCTATTTGTGTCAATAAAAATAGTTTGATATTAGCATGAAAACAAATGTGGCAAAATGACTTACGGAAACGAAACGTGATTGAATCTTTTTCGTTTGAGAAAATATAGTAACACAGAATAATCTCGATGTTAGAAACTACGATTGACGCACCTTTGCCAAAACCAAATTAATTGTCGTAGAGTAAAACATTGTTAAAGAAAAAATTACATGAATGCAGATTTATTTAGGTTCAAAAACATTATCATATCATAACATTTATGACTTAGTTCCTTATTTCAATCAGCAGATGACTTAATTACAACAAAAAAAAATCGTATCGTTCCATGACAAGACAAGAAATAAAGTTTTATTGATATGTTTTTTTTTAATAAAAATTAAAAACTAGCTAATTAAAATTCGAAATAATTTAACTTTTATTAATTAAACATAGTAACCCTAATACTCGTGCATTGGCAAGTTTGGCAGTCTGTTACGGCAACCCCTGACTACTTGAAATTATGACCAGTAGAGAAAATTGATTTATGCTTGAGATCGTTTTTCAAGTGTATGGAGGACACATGATGAATAGCGAACTGGTAAAGGATCTATGACGTTACTGTCGTTTGTGTCAATCTCCGTGTAAGGAGCTAATCGTGCGCTAGTATTTACGGTATATTATGGTTACTGTTAGGTACTAAGAGTATAATAAGATGCTAACCCAAATATAAGAATAACTATATTGTGCTTACTTCCAGTCCTTGTGTATAATTTTTATTATTACTTACTGACTTCTTATATTATTTAATTAGGCTAATATTACTAATTGAATAATGTAGCAAACAGACCTATACGCCACTCTCGCGGCCGTATGCCCACTCGCTATACACAGTTTTATTTTTTAATTGTATCAGAAAATTTGACAGGTGACTAAGGTTTTTCCCCGTTACAAATCGGTTTTTTCTTATCTTAAATTGTTTATGTACCAAGAAGAATTAGACTTTCTGATATTCGTGACTGACACATCGATTTATTAAACAATACCCCTCACTAAAATAATTAATTATCTACGTTTTGAACACTTTACAGCCGTGTATAACGTTAAACATTAAAAAAGTTTATAATTAATCATGGTTACAGTTTCATGAATGTTGGCATACATCATTATGACTTATTTTTTGTTGATGGATCATGCCCACCAAGGAACATATGCTTTAAATTTCTCCGAATAAGCGAGAACTGTGATGGGGCCATAGCTGTCCACTGCAAGGTTATGAATTTAATTAATTATTAATTTAATTTATTTTAAATATTATTTTAATTATTAATATTATTAATAATTTATATCATTTGGCTGTTTTAATGAATGTTTGTAATCATGAAGAAATTGTTCAGGCAGGTTTAGGGCGCACTGGTTCTTTAATCGGTTGTTACCTTATCAAGCATTATCGTATGACTTCGCATGAGGCGATTGGCTGGATGAGAATATGCAGACCAGGTTCTGTAATCGGACAGCAGCAGGTAAAGAGATTTGGTGTTAGTGCATTCCGATAACGCGACAAAGGAGAGGGGAGATTTAAAGAATTTTTATTTAATAACAACTGTCTGTCAAATAGTATAACTACAACCCTTTCCTTGATCCTCGCTTTCGGACTGCTATGTCAACATTTTGATAGCTTTAATAGGAGATTTTAATACACAACTATAACACAACAGGAATGGCTGGAGAAACTGGAACCGTGGCTGATAAAACAAGGAAACCTGTATAGGTAAGCAGAATCTATATTTTCTTAAAATAAATTATAGTAACGAACACAATTTGAGGTAAACTGAAAAGACAAAACTGTACTGTGAGACTAGAACTACTACTGTGAGAGTTCGAATTTGGAATACATAGTCCAATTTTAACCTAAAAAGCCGCGTTTTTGACACTTCGAATTAGTGTACAATCTGCTTAAGGTACATGACAATCTAGTTGTGGAGTGATAAAGGCTAATGATGAGTCTTTACATGATTGAGTTTGTATTTAAGGCATTATATCATTGCAAAGGTTGGTATGTGTTTTATGCTTTCTCTTTCCCATGTATCTTTCCAAAAAGTTTTACACGACAAAGTCCTTTGTTTTTTTTGTCTAGTTGGTTAATCTATTTTTACTGACTGTGTCGTCTCGGTCATCTCGGTTTGTGCAGGTCTTAGGCTAGGCTAAGATTATTCCAATTTGTGGGTAGCAAAAACCCTGGTTGTAGTCTGAATCAGATACATCAATCGGAATATACAGGGCATAGGTAGTACAGCTCTCAGGTCGCTTAGCCTGAATCTCTACTGCAATAGTAACTCGACACAAGAGTCCTCGCGGTGAGGGGTAACCTCAGTTTAGACGGTTATGTTGGCATTTCGATCCGAGGGCCCCTGCAGCCAGTCATTAATAGAGACTTTCCATGTAACAGTATAATAACATTAACGAAGTTTGCACCAGGAAACGGGAGTTCGGCGATTGTGACAAGATACCAGAGCATAAGTATGGACTATATTCTCTTGCTGAAAAAGCACTCAGGTGTCGACCGGTATTGTTTCGTAAGTCACCGTCTCCCCCGCCGCCAACACAAAGGCAAACTCGTGTAGACGGTTCTTCGCAATCAAGACCCCAAGCTTCCAAGATAAGAAGAACAACTAACGTGGGTAGGTAACGAAAATATGTGCTTAAAAAATGTATAAAGATTGTAATTAAAATAACAACAGTGTTTGTTTTAATTGTTCGTTTCTATGTTCAACCGTAACGCACTGTCAAGTTGCTTTTCATTTTGGCAATACGAGTAAACAGTGTTATTTTGATTATTTCGTATTTTTTAATGTAATTCTTTTTTTTATCTATTTTTTTTCTTTTATTATTCAGAAATGCACGAACATGAAAATGAGGAGAGATTCCTTGCCTCGTGTGATTTAACTGTTACAGCCAATGTGCCCGTGCCTCATATGAAAGGATATATTATTAAAAATAGCACTGTTTTCGAGAATAATGACGAATTAGATCGGCAATCGGGAAATTTAAATATGCCAATATGGAGGAGAATGCTTGTTTTTTGTTCTTGTCCAAAAGTTTGTGACGGAATGCTTTGGAAATTGTCAGTGCGTTGCGTGAAAATAACACCAGATTTGTGTGACGGTAGAAATGTATTCTGCACTATTTTAGATAAGGTTAGTAATTTAATGTGTGACTAAAAATATCACATATTTTTAATTATCGAATAATATTTCATGGCTTGCTTTTTTGTCACAGTTACTATCGCGCCTATCGAAAAAGAACAGTACATCTGGGGAGTAAAATCACCAAACATGAATTATTATCAAGGGAACGTGCAAACAGAGTACGTAAGCATTTTTTTAAATACTAAGTATAATCAAAAAATAAAATAATTTATAATAAGCTATTTACTTCTAAGGAGGATTATACACGGGTAAAGCTAAAAAATAACAGTTCAAAAACCCACCAAAATAGCGCTAGTGTAGACAGAGTGTAAGTAGTATTTATTCAAAAAAACTTTATTCAAAATTTACCATATAGTTTACTGCCTTATCTTGCCTATTTCTGTATCCTACTCTCATAACACCAATTGCTTTCTTAAATTGATAGAGTAGAGAAATAGTCAAGGTAGAGTTGGTAATTAGTTTGCTTTTTGATAAAATGACTAATTAAAGTTTTTATCTGTATTACACTACTAGAGATCAAAGCGAATGTAAGTCTCGTCGGAGTAGCGGTTCCGGAGACCCTCGGTCTATCCGTTGGCCTTCGCAAGACTATACAGTAACTCCCCTCTCTAAAAGGAATGCTTCATATAGTCAAGTACGATTATTTTTTTCACGTATATGCGATATGTTTTACACAAAAAAAGACTGATTTTGAGTTTATTTTCAGGATTATAAAAAAATTAACAGCGGATTTCTTACAATACCCACATTTTGCACAACTCAAGGTCCTATTGTAAAAACTATTAACGAAGCCAAAGTAAGCATGTTTAAAAATTAAAAGATTCCACATATTTGAACGCTTTGATTAAAAGTGTATGGCACCTCTTTTTGACTTTAAAAGGAGGATATCACCAAATTGGTAGTATTTTTTTTCTTTGTCAACTCAGCTACGCGTTTATAAAAACCTTTTTGTTGAATGGGATACTAGCAACGCGATCCTATTTTAATTTTATCGGCATAGAACCTACGGTTCCGAAGTTATGTCAGAGAACTCTTAAAAATTGAAGATCATCAGCATGAAAATCACGCAGGCAAACGAGTGGCTTAACCACAGTAGTAGTGGTGTTTGTTATTTACAATAATATGTGTTGACTTTTTAGGACTTCTTAATGAGATCTAGTATATGTAGAGACAACGATAGATTATTCAGTTCTGTTCAACGGACGCCAAATGCATCATATAAAAAACAAAACGAGGCACACGAATACGTCGGCTTTGGAACTGCGAGACGAAATGTTGCTGCGTCCTACACCAGCACAGGTACTCTATATATTTATAAACTGTACCATTTGTATAGTTAATCCTGTTACTCTCTGTCATGTTTTTGTTTAAAGTTAATATTATTCTGCTATTTTGGTATTACAAAATTCAGACTAAAAATATCCGTGTAAGATGTTTTGCATAGTTAGGGATTGTCTTGACCTTATTATAGATAACTAGGAAATCCTTCTTGGTCTGAGGGGTTCCTAAATTATTCGCTTCATAGCATTTCATTTTGTTTATGCATTGTGCTAATTGCTTTGAAACCTTTTGTAAAAAAACTTGTCTTTTCTAGTATTCATTTCATTGCAGCAGTCCTTTTACTTTTGTTGAAATATTTTAAAAATTAGCGTATACAGCGCTTAATCCGTCACGCGTAGCATATTAACCAACATGCCGTCGAAATATTTATTTTCAAATTTGTTTTCCTCGCCATATTCTTTTAGCATCAAATATATGCTAAATAAGCACTTAAAATTGCATTTTTTAATTTTTGGATAATGACAGTTAAGGCGAGCGTACACTGAGTTGGCTGTTACAGCTATAAGTAGATATGATTCCTACCATGGCGGTTTCTTCGTGTTATTATTAGAAAATCAATTCATTTAAGTAAATTAATAATATCAATTATTCAATTATTTTAAGTTCCAAGAGATTCAACACAACCGCATTATCGACGTCGTCTTGGTCGCAGTCCTAGTCCAGTTCCTCGAATAAAGTTAGAACAGACACGTGCTACTAATACTGTCCCGCTATCTGAAAGAGCAGATAAAAGAAATTCTTCGAAGACTGCCATTCGTGATGCGTTATCAAGGCTGAAATGTAAGATTTATTTTAAAACATACATATATTACTTTTGGCAAAGATACACAACATATAATGGAATTAGAGAACGTACTAGCTACAAACTTAGTAATTCCTTGGGAATTAATACGTTGAGTTATTTTTTAAAGCGAGAAATTTTGCTTAGTTAAAATTTATCGTGTTAAATTTAATTTAGACAATATTTTGATAAACTGTGATACACAAAGTTGTCAAAAGGAATCGAATGGAGTTCAGATTTGCCTAATCCTGATTTAGACGGATTAAACTGTGGAGACTTCATGCAACCATCATGGGAAGAAAGGCATATTGTGGGGGGCCAGTCGTGGTTTGTTGTAGTGTATACCACATACAGAATCTCGCGTCATTGAGTGTTGGAGGGTTCTCTTTTAGTTGACATGACACTGGGGTTGAGGAGGCTATTTTCAAAAACACTTTCTTCATAAGATATTTATAAATATATATTGTAAACATTTGACTATTACATTTTAGGTATATTTATTCTAAAGATCTCTTCTAAAGATCTATATCTATTCTGTTGCAGTCTTGATGAGATGTTTTCCTAAACTGCAGGCAGTAGTCTGTTATCACATTTTTTTTAATAATCATTCCAATATTCGAAATTTTCACTTCAAATGAGACAAGTGTTGCCTGCATTTGCTTATAAATTCAAACTCCAACATTGAAATTCGTTAAATAATAGCGGTAATATATATTTAATATAGTTTTTATCGATTTACGTACGAAAAAAACCAAGATTCATAAATAACGCTTTTTTTCTATTTAATGGCAAAAAACGTTTTAAATTTAGAAAAACAAATGTCACTGTCAGGTGTCAATTGTCATGTGATATCTAACCTAACAATGATTTGAAAAACAATTTAATTAATAAAGGTTTTACGGTGTAATTTGAAGCCCTTTAAACATAAAACAATAACTAACGCCACCCGAGATGGGTGCATTAGTGACAAAAGCATTAAGACCGATAAAGTCTTTTAATATCGAAAATCGTGCTCATCGAATTATTTCAAAAGAAAAACCAACACCGGCGCCGAAATATGCTTCAAACATCGAAGACTTAAAAAGGACGATGGAGGCTGTTCCTGACTTGGATGAGAAACTTGATAAAAAGGATCCGGCTCTCGATGACAGACTAAAAACTGTTTATGTAACATCCTTAGGTCGTCCTGAGGATGATATTACAAGAGAAAAAATAAAGCACAATATAAACCGACCGCTTCCTCAAAATAGAACACAAGTACCTGACTTCGAATTAGGGTGGAATGATCCTGAAAGAATTCCATACGGAAAGACGACATTACGGCTCGCCTTAGAGTTTCTAGAATCGCACCAAATGAACCCTGAAGAGGTCACAGCGTCAAAAATAGCTCTCGAATATAAGCTTAAACAGGAGGATGTTGAAGCAATAATCAAATATTTCAAAACGTTCGAAATTTATATACCGGAGACAAAGAAATCAGCAGCAACATTTGCTGGACCTTCTACCTTCCGAAAGCAGCTCCAGGATGCCAGATCGAAAGAGCTAGAAGATTCTAAAAGTGAAACAGACGAGACAAAAAAGGATAATTCAATAAAAGGCCAAGCATAAACGAGTGTTGTTTTAAGTCACAAAGTAGTCAGACTTTTAAGGGTGTAGCATAAACTAAACAATAAAATTGAATTCAAAGAGCTCAAGTTATCCAAATGCATTATATTAATATATGTTTAAATTAAATTTGTTAAACAGTAGTACCAAAAGGTATAAATATGCATCAATGTGGGCTTAATGCTAAAAGCTTTTGGAAGTCCTTTTACTTCCAACCCCAGATTTCTCCAACTTCCAGACATTTATATGTATATTAGTTGATAGTTAGTTCAATATTGTAACTATTTTGTTTTAAATGTATGTATACAAACAAATTATTTTATTTTGTTAATTTTTGGAGTTATGAAATTTATTTAATGCAATTAAAACAAAACCCTCTACATAGTTTTTAGTCAGTTAGATTTTTTCATATTATGATGTTTACAGATCTTAGGCAATTAAATGACTTCTGTAGATTTAAAATAAATAAAATGATTTTTGTTTGAATATATAACTATTAAATTAATTCTATGATCTTTTCTTAGTCTAGATATTGTATACTCCATATTAAAACCTAAAGTTTCAACAGTTGTGTGGTTGTTTTTGCATACATAATAGAATTGGTAATGCAATGTGGAATCCTAATTTAAACAATTCTTAGTCCTAGTTACTATAAGTTATAGTGGTAGATTAGAATGTTTGCATCTGTGATGTTAATTTAGATATTGCTCTTAAATACATATAAATCATAATTTAAAAACAACATTTTGATTTGGTATAAAAATCAATAATAAGTATTAAAAAAAAATCTGATCAACTGATAAAACATCAAAATTTTCAAATCAAATTTACTATGATATTATCCACTTTATTATATTACTATATCTATGTAATTATAAATTAGTTACCGCCATTTTTGTCTTTGGAGGTTGTTAATCTTACAACAAGTCCCATGCATGACATTAACAGGAAGTTTTGGTTAATTATAACAATTTTTTTATTGACAAACTACTCAGTTGGCCAGAGAGGCTGGCCTTTACTGCTTCACTGGATTGAGAGGTGGCATAGCTTTTAGGTCGCTTAGCCTGAACCTCTATTAGCTAGTAACTCAACACAAGAGTCGAGGGGTAACCTCGGCTTGGACGGTTACTATGTTACGACCGAGGGCCGAACCACGACTCGGTCGGTAGCTATTTTATTAATAGAAACTATTTGGAATAATCTAAGCTAAACTAACTTATATGCCACATCAGGAAGTGTGATATAACAAATTTTGTTCAAGTTAAGTAGTACAGTAGTACAAAGGTTTATATACTTCAAAGTATATGGATACACCAAATACATAGTTTCTTTTAGTTACCTTTTATATGTGAAAGAAGGAAGAGATTAAGAAGAAGAAATAAATGGATTTGTTACCAAAGGTTTTTTTTTAATTCTACATCTTAAGTATCTGTGACATGATATACTAGTTCATTATAACATAATTTCACAGACAATTTCAACACTAACGAGACATCTTGTCTCTAAAGAAGTACAATAGAATACCATTTTTACAAATTTTGTATGTTATCTATCTGAAATAAAGTGGATTTGTAAACATTCATGAGACTGAATAAATATATGAAAAAAAAAACAAAAATTTATAATATATTCACATGCTTTTAAACCAACGGGAATTTCTAAAAACTATATTTCTATAACTATATATGTATTATATTTGTAAGTAGGTATATTATATTTGCATGCATTTATTATAGTTTTCTTTTATTTATTATTTTCTCATTTTTCATAGCTTGCACCCGTTACTTTGTCTCTATACAACCCCAAGGTAGGCAGAGAATGCCTACTGGCATTAAGTCAGCCTATTTCTACCTTTTTATGTATTGTGTGCAAATAAATAATAAATAAATAAATTATTTTCTCTAAACTTATTCCCATTTTAGTAATAACACTGCAGGGGGAAGCTCATTAATATATATTATACTCGATTTTTTAATACGAAAAATCTGTTTCAAAACTGAGAAATTTTCTAATGTGTATAGTATTCAGATATCAGCTGGCTTGCACTGCACCTAATAGTTTATTTAAACACATATTTATATTAAAATAAAAAAATAAACACATTATATTGTTGTTTTGGCGGGAATAGTGACAGTTCCGCGGTACGGGTCAACCGGCGCGGGCTCTGTTGGCGCAGCGTCACTCGGCGCGCGACGTGTGGCGCCATCTGGCAAGCGGGCGCCTAGCGTGCGTTCCGATGAACGTCCCACTGCTACACAAGGCGATGTGCTCAACAGTATAAAGGTTACGTTCGTTTTAAACCTCGAAAAAAGGCCCGAGTCTGCTATTTGCCATAGACTATACACAATAAAACCAACCTATAACAATTCATAATCTACTAATAAATTTTTTGATGAATGATTATTTCATACTGATTGAAAATTATCGGCATATTTGGAAGATGTCATATAGGGAATAAGATATATTATCATGTTATTCCAGCACAGTCTCCAAATTGCATCCTGTGGAATTCATTTTGGACATCAAATTCAAATTCCATCACATAACCGTAATTTCTTTTCCAGTATCAAAGAAGATTACTTGACAAGGTCATTAGTGAAAAAGTGAACGCGCTATCTCGTGACAATCAAGACAGGTATTATTTTTATGTTTTTGTATATCATATACTTACGTTCCGTTTACGAAGCTTAGTGTCTAAGTGTTTGTCTGTTGTGGTTAAGGGATCTAATCCCACCCAATGTGTTTTCGTTTTTCTTAAGCACAAAAAAATTGCCTGATAAGATTTGTGTCTGGTATATGGCGATTTTCAAATAAAAAGCTAGTTTCATCACTTTAAATTAAAAAAAAAAATCCAAGTAATACATCGTAAGAGGCAACAGTAATTTAGCTTGCCTAATTTTATTATTATTATAGCGTTCGTCGTCAGATAAATTGAAGTCCGTTTAGAAAGTACGATAAATAATTTAATAGATTTATTCTACTTTATAGTTCTCACATTAAAACCAAAACAAACGGCAAGAAAGATGTATCCGGATACAGCATAGAAACTAGAAGTAGCAGCAATAAGTCGGGGTAAGTTACAGAGGAAATATATTATATTGTATAGTCTGTACACAAACGTCAAACTCTGATGATATTGAAAGACGGGACTCATGGGGGGATCATCTAACTTAGATTTTACCATTTTTCATCTTAGACGTAAGAAATAAGTGTCTGTGTTTTAAAAAAGACTTGGCTTAAAGGTCTTGTTACCAAGCCATAAAATATCCATCATCATCATCATCTCTGATGACGTTCAGTAATTACTGAAATGTTGGCGCCAGAACTTCGTAATATTACAATGATACTAAGTTATATTGAATCAAAACAAATGTGACCAATTCAAACATTAAATTCGGACGCTCTATTACCAAGCTTAATAGCTATATATATAAGTTCCGGCGTTTATATTCTCTTTCTTCTTCCACATTCGTGCTTGTTGTCGTTAAGAAGTACTTACCTAGTCTTAGATTGTCATAAACCTACCAATCGACGCGTGAACCAGAGCATTCTTTCTTATTAACAAAACAAAGTACACAATTAATATACATTAGAAAAGAATACGGACACAAGTCTGTGGTTGTGCTTTATTGAAAAAAACCTACCATTTCGAGATATTATATGTTATAATTGTAGGTTTTGTGGAATAAAATAGTCCAATAACTAGTACACTTGCTTTATTGAAACGGCGTGACGTTGTTCAAAGAATTATTTCAACGAATACCGTCACAACTGCGCGTCCTCATAATCTTTATACAAAATTAATTAGAAGTCAGATAACGAACTAATAAAGTTAAGTTATTATTTACAATGCCAAGTTAATGTGATGATTAACTAAATTATTAATTATGAATTAAAGATACAATAAAGTTCAGGTAAATCACTAAGATATCATTGTAAGTAGTTATTATGCATAACAATCTCTGGGTGCCATGTGTTGCCAGCTGACATATATTTTCGTTTTCTACCGTCGTTATATAGGTTGCTTTGTTTTATCAATTCTTCTGAATGGTTTGTAGGGGTTTAAAAGATGACCTCATACTCTGATAACAGAGAATGTCCGAGCTCAACAGTGGAATATAATCGTCGATTAAAAAGAAAAATTACATTTTTCAATATTTTCGGAAAATTAAGTAAATGATCACTAAAAAGAGCCAACTGTTAACAATATTTTTATATGGATAAAAGACACTTTCTTGTGACATCTAGTCCAGCTTCACGTTTAATTTCTTAGTGTCTTATACGTAAAAATATTAAAGAAAATGGAAAGGCCCTGACCGTCCTAGCCAGGGGGAACTAGCATAGGCTAATGGCTATCAGCCCTGTAGTTCTGGGCTCTCAAGAATAAGACTACGGTATCTCCTCCCTGTCGCAAAAGGCGACTAAAAGGGGCCTCGGGTTCATTGGGCGACAAGGGTGAGGGCCTGCGTCCTCCACCAAAGTGGACCCGAGAAGAAGGCGACATCGGCTGGCCCGTGTCGCCTTGCGCTGCGAGGGCACAGGGGGGGAGGGAGTGCTCTCCTTGAGCACAGTGCAGCGGGGCTCCGGTGCGTTCCACGTTGAGATCCCGGAGCCCCTCGTCATGCACCGAGGAAAGGGTTTATTAAAGTTTTATTTCCTCGCCATCAACAAAAAAATAAAACATAGAGCAAACGTGAGAAAGGGTAAACGACTCTGATTTTATATATATATAGATATTCAGCAGTCAAAAGCCTCTTGTTACTTAAAAAAAAATAGTTTTTTTTTTAGTAATAATCTAATATCCCGTAAATTTTTGAAAAATGTCATTTCATATGTAGAATGTCTATTCTAATTGTTCTCTTGTAGGGGTCTAAAAGATAAGAGCGTGAGGACCGGCTCGTCCAGGATCTACAACCGCCCAGGGTCCCCCACAGTGAGACACAACGTCCAGACCTCGTTCTATTGAAAGTTATTAATGTATTTTTTTTAATTATTGGTATTGGCAAATTGTAAGTGAATGTTCACCGCACCCGGTAAGCTTGGCAAAATGAAAACCCAACTTTTGTAATCGTCAACTTTATTTACAACTTGTAACAGATCTATATTTTTGTATGTACATAAATATCGTTCTTAATGTAACTTGAGTTTTTCTTTACTTCTCGTGTTTCACTTTGGAATATTAGAACATTCTTTCCATTTTTCAAAACATCTTATTGAATAAACAATTAAAATTAAGGATTTTATCGTGATTTTGAATTCATTTTTTCTGGAAAGATTAATAGTGACGGAAAAGGTCCAGGTCTCAACTGGAGTCATCTAGCAGTGACGACCGCTACCGGGCCATGGAACGGAGTGTCTGGGGACAGGTGACCGATTGCCGAAAAAGGAGTCACGATCTTCAGCAATGGGAGAGCGGTTGAGAAGAAACTTATTTTTGAAGTAGAACTTCTTTACGCCCACTTGACTTGGGAAGTGAGCGTTACGGAAAGTGTGATCGCGTTAGGTGAATGGAAGTTGAGAGGGAGATATAAGTTAGCGAAGTAAGAATGAAAGAGAGTTACGTTTGGGGGAAGGCAAGGAATGCGCATACATTACAACACGTGCTAGCACACTCGTTTATTTTATTTTTGTTCGAACACTAGATCGGCCATTTTCATGAAAGTATATAGAGGATTGTTAGGAGGGGGGAGAGGAACAACACGACAGATGGCAACTTTCCAACCAATATATAGGTTATAGCCGGTTAGCCCATTGCCATACACCGGATATAAAATTTGAGCAAGTGTCAATTTTTATTAAAAAAAAAACCGAAAAAGCGGCAATTTATTAGCACAAGTGGACTCCGATTCGAATCCGTGACCGTCAGATCGTAAGTCGAATCCCTTAGTCACTGGACTATCAATGCCATAATATATAACCTTGATTTCCGAGTATATTGTTAAGACTTCAAACAAGTACATGGCAAGTGTGATCGCTGTAAGAGACAGAGCAGAAAGAGAAAAGAAGGTAAATCTTTAAACGATAATCACTTGAAGTGTATCTTTCCGTTTGTCCTTACTTAAAGTTACAACCTTTATATATATAATATATATGTCCCACTGGTGGGCACAGACCTTCTCTGTAAAGAGAGTATAAGGCCATAGTCCACCACGCGGCCCTAGTGCGTATAGGACCTACATGTCTTAGAAAAAAATCCTCACGATGTTTTCCTTCACCGCCGAGCGCGTGGTAAATCAGCACATAAAATTGCAACAACAAATTTATTGTTGTCGCCACCGGGGATCGGAACTCCGGTTGTTAGCGTACTACGCAACTTACCCACTAAAATCCCCCCGGTAACCCTTTCTCGGTGCATTGTGACGGGCTCCGGGATCTCCAGTGGAACGAACCGGAGTCCCTCTGCACTATGCTGTCGGAGAACACTTCCCGGGCTAACTCTGGCGTACTACGCAACTTGAGCCAATCGGCCCGGACACAGTTAACGTTAAAGTTTTTGTCCTTAACTAATCTTAAACTAGTTCACATTTAATACTTTAGGCACTTATTTCACAACACGTCCATACATGTTCACACACTAAGCGAGGCCGGAGTCTGCGGGCGGCGCCATACAGTTTCCGTCGGGGTAGCGTTTCTTAAATGCCGCTATAAGATCAGGGTCCACTAGTCTAACACCAGCCACTTGATTGCCCAGTGTAATCCTGGTTAATTATAGGAAAAATTAAAAAAAAATAGCGATCACAAAACAGGAATAATCCAATTCAGTATTTTACGAAGCTTATAAGATTCTAGAGTACAGATGTTGTGAGAAATATTTCGTATAAACTCGGATCTTTATTGGGATACGATGACACCCGAACTGTCAACGAATGATCGTATTCAATGAGTGACATTTTTATATCCAATATGAAACTTTATTGCTTAGTGTCAAATGTCAAAATGAATTCATTGTATAATATAGAGACGTTACAACCATAACAATTATTACTTAAAACGGGATATTAACATTACCAGTGTGTTATACGAAATGAGTTCCCCATATTTTAAAGTGATAATTGTTAAGTTCGTGACCATGTTAGTTTAAAATCATAATTATGTTACAACCACCTTCTGTAACTTTGAAAATACTGTTTTATTGTCATTAGTAAACAAAATATTATCTATACTATAAAACATAATTAAAAGTACAACTAAATAAAGTTTATTGGGAAATATTTACAATAATAAAACTCAATACCTGCCTAAACTATTGGACGCAGGCCTTTTCTACAAAGTGAAGGATTCAGATCTTGAATTCAGAAAAAATGCAGGATTCCGGAAATAATAATGGATTTAATACTTGATAATACTTATACAATATAGTCTCGGTAACAAATCAGGTCTTCTCACGACGAATGTTGACGATCAAGTGATCAAATAGATACACGATACCACCCGCTGACAGATTATAGCTCTAGTGTGTTGCCATTATACAACATATAATATTCTGACATTGAATATTGTCTACGATTGTCGTAGTCGATATTAAATGTCTATTACATCAAAAATATAATAAAATCGTGGGGACAATAACTCATCATCATCATCATCATTTCAGCCGTAAAACATCCACTGCTGGACATAGGCCTCCCCCAACGATTTTCAAAGGGACCGGTTGTAAGCGGCCAGCATCCAGCTGCGTCCTGCGACCTTTATGAGGTCGTCAGACCACCTTGCGGGTGGTAAATATATTCCAATAAGTTTTATTTTGTTGTACTTTTAATTATGTTGTAAAAATATAAATAATTTTATCGTATATTTAAAATACTTTTTGGTAATTGGCGAATACCAGTTGCCACAGGTCCTTCCGTTAATTACTTACCATTGAGCCAAGCTACTACGCCTCCTTAAACTTAAAGACTAACTTTACAACTTACCAATTAGGTTGAACGTTGTGCGGCCGACCAAATAGTTCTATTTTCCTGGTGCCCGGACTTAGCCTCTCTGAAAGTAACCACGAAATGATATCCTGAACGAAAGATAAAAAAGATGGCGGCAAATATCTCGAGCGCTGACCTAAGCGTGGAAGGGATAATAAAATCACGAGAAGTCTTTCTAGCAGTTGTTTTTGCCGTGGAAACTTCTTCAATTAACTCTTTATAACGTTCATCTTCAATAAAACCAGTGTTTTTATCGTTGGTTAATATTCTTAATGACATCAAAGTCAAATTAAAAAAAAGTCAAAGCCAAATTTTAAAGTTTTAAGTCAAAGTCAAAGCCAAATTTTATGAATTACATACATTTCCTAGGAATTGTATACAATGACGGATTACATACATTTCCCTTAACATATATATATATATATATATATATATATATATATATCGTGCATCCTAATACTCACCAATAATACCGTAAATTTCGTCTGGTTTGTGTGACGTGGCTCTAACTTCAGCAACAATGACGTCACAGTCCAGGCCTCGATTCAAGTTCTCAGGGTTGCCTTTCATACCGACCTATAGATTGGAACAATTGTAATTATGTACAACGATAATATCTTCAAATCTATACTAATAAATGACAAGACTTGTATTTGTAATCTTTTACTAAAAAAGCCATAGAACACATTACTGAATAAGAGTTTTCAAAATAATAACAAAAGTGTCTACCAATAGATGGCGCTCATTCCAATGTTTTAAGTCGAAATATGTCGACTAAAGTCATATCTATTCATTCTCATTCATTCATTATATTCTTATAGGGTGTAAACTAGTGCTTGACAACGATCCCACCTGATATATATTTTTTTTATAATTTCTAAGCAAGTGCTCGACTACGATCCCACCTGATGTTAAGTGGAAATGCAGTCCTGGATGATAAGGTGCACTAGCTTAGTAAATGCCTATGCACTCTACTCTTGAAAATACCCACATTGTAATCAGAAGGAAAGACAGACGCGGGCAAACTATTCCAGTCCTTTACTGTACGAAGAATGAAAGACGAAGCAAATCGCTTCGTTAAGCGCTAGTTTAGTAAGTATTCACTCGATCTATATTCTATAGATCTATATTTAAAACAAGATTGTACAAGTGGCTTAATGCTTTAAATATTTATAGTGTTTCCGAATGTCTTTGTTGAAAATGTCTGTTCTCATAGTTAGTAGTATTGACATATATTTCACAAGTTATCGACATTATATTAAAAATTACAATAAATTTTAATTTGCATGCTTAATTATAATAAGCGAAACATGTCGGCCTGTCTGTAATTATATGTATAACATCAAATAATATAATGTTTTTAGCGAATAAATAAATCTTATCTTATCTCTACTCTTGAAGCCTCCCAAGTCATATTTGGACGTAAAGACTGACGCCGGCAACTTGTTCCACTCCTTTGCTGTACGCACGATGAACGATGACTCAAATCGCTGCGTTCTGACGCGGAACATCGACTATGACTATGACCCGCCGAATGTCTAAACGTGCGAAGGTAGGATGAGGATGGGGGGAATCAACTCGTGTAATTCCTGTGCGCAGCTGAACGCAATCCGCTTATAACCGGTCTTTTTAGATATTCTAAGGTACATAATTCTTGAAGGTCACGACTCTCAGCAATGAGGAACACGACGCAAGGAAGACGAAAATGGCTGAAATGATGTTTTTTTTTTTTTAATGTGCGTTCATATATTGTCTGTGTATCGTGTATGTGTTAGTATAATGCCAGTAAAGAATCTATGTTGCTCACCAAGCAGTGTTCTTTCCCGTGATTGAGCCAGTGTCCCGTGCGGCCCGTGCGTATGATCCTCTGTAGCTGGTTGGTCTTCACCCAGATCAGTTCGTCCACCCGCTCGTAGCCCCACAGCTTGAGACACTCCCGACCGAGCTCCATTGCTCTGTGGAACGCTATTTATGTTACTATATATCGACAGAGTTTGATGAGGTGTGATTGCATCAGCCCTGTAGTTCTGGGCTCTCAAGAATAAGACAACGGTATCCCCTGCCTGTTGTAGAAGGCGACTAAAAGGGGCCTCGGGTTCACTGGGCGACAAGGGTGAGGGCTTTTGTCGTCCGCTATGGTGGACCCGTGAAGAAAGCGACATCGGCTGGCCCGTGTCGCCTTGTACTGCGAGGGCCTAATCTCCTCCCCCGGGCACTGCTCTCCTTGAGCACAGTGCAGAGGGGCTCCGGTGCGTTCCACGTGAGATCCCGGAGCCCCTCGTCATGCACAGAGGAAAGGGCCACCGGGGAGGTTTTAGTGAGTAAAAACCCCACATAACCGCCGCCTTCCCGTCAGAAGGCAGAAGGGGTAACATTATGAAGATTTCCTCCCCGTTAACAAAAAAAAAGTTAGGTTTAGGTTGTCCACACTTGCTAACCATTAATTTTTGCCGCGGCGGCGTTAATTTAAGGAAGAAGAATTAAGAAAGGTGAAAATCTCTGTCTAATCTGTTTGAAAACCTTTTTTTTTTAATAGAATTTTTACGGCGGTGGCGTTAATACGTAAGCACCCTTTCTTGTGACATCT
Organism: Meandrusa payeni; assembly: GCA_029286785.1. NCBI lineage: Eukaryota > Metazoa > Arthropoda > Insecta > Lepidoptera > Papilionidae > Meandrusa > Meandrusa payeni. The sequence goes on from JAGSMX010000021.1 coordinate 3,103,334, forward strand.
AGTGAGCTTTACGTTTAATTTCTTTCATATAAAAATATTGTTAACAGTAAGCTCTTTTTAGAAATAATCTAATTTTAACATTTTGAAAAATGTCATTTCTTCTATTTAATCGACGATATCTACCATCTCCCTCAACCCGGTGAAACAGTAGCGGACAGCTTCTCTAGCTGATATGTATAGATTCAAAGAAACTTGATTTATTATAAAAATTAAGTTGTTTTTAAAATAAATATAAAATATCAGATATAATCACAACAATTTTGGACCCACCTGCCAGTGACCCAGAGGAATATAAGTCCACTGTCTTGCAACTGTGGCACGCCTAGACATCGCATTTCGTCATCAGACATGGTTCCGTATGGCAGTTCCATGTGTATGTCCCATGGCGGGTCCGCCATTATCACTGCGAACTTACCTACGGTGTACGAAAGACATCACAAGTAAAACCAAAACAGACAACAAATCAAATCTACGCTAAAAATTAACGTATACCTAAACATGTACGCTAATACGTACGTACGATATATTTTATTTCGCATTCATAACATTCGTAACCTGGAGCCGCGGTAGCTCAGTGTCCGGGCGGTTTTGTTGACGGGGAGGAAATCTTCACAAAGATACCCCGCCTTCTGGGGAAGGCGGCGGTTATGTGGGGATCTTACCCACTAAAACCGCATGACGAGGGGCTCCGGGATCTCACGTGGAACGCACCGGAGCCCCTCTGCACTGTCCGGGCGGTTGGCTCGAGTAGCATAGAACGCTAGCAACCCGAGTTCGATCCCCGGTGCCGACACTAGTCAATTTGTTGTTGCAATTTTATGTGCTGATTTACGCACGCTCGGCGGTGAAGGAAAACATCGTGAGGAAACTTACATGTCTTAGGAAATTTTCTAAGACATGTGTGAATCTACCAATCCGCACTAGGTGTGGATTGGCAGACTACACATGACTACGCTCTCTTTACAAAGAAGGCCTGTGCCCAGCAGTGGGCAAATAATATATATATAAAGGCTGTAACTTTTAACCTGGTCTTAGACATAAACATTTTATTTATTGGCATTACAATATACACATTATAGATATAGTGAGAAAAGATTTTTCAGAAAAGTTCGTATTTATCGAGCTCTCTAAAATAACTCCATATTAACGCATATGATTAATATTACGTATACTTAATACCTAGGGCATATAATGCGCAATCCCAAATACTATTTGTTACAGCTGAAAAGCCAGGGAAAGATACAAGGGAAACGAAATTCGGGAAGGAGAAGAACATCTTGGCATAAAAATCTTTTTTTTTGTTGACGGGGAGGAAATCTTCAGCAAGATACCCCGCCCTCTAGGGGGAAGGCGGCGGTTATGTGGGGTTCTTACCCACTACAACCTCCCCGGTGGCCCTTTCCTCGGTGCATGACGAGGGGCTCCGGGATCTCCAGTGGAACGCACCGGAGCCCCTCTGCACTGTGCTCAAGGAGAGCACGTCCCGGGGGGGGGGAGAGGTTACTCCCTCCCCCTCTGTGCCCTTCCAACGCAAGGCGACACGGGCGACACGATGTCGCCTTCTTCCCGGGTCCACCTCGGCGGACGGCCCCCACCCTTACCGCCCAGTGAACCTGAGGCCCCTGTTAATCGCCTTCTATGACAGGCAGCGGATACCGTAGTATTATTCTTGAGAGCCCAGAACTTCAGGGCTGAGTTACTTACTTACCTAGTCTTGGATTGTCATAAAAGTTTAAAAAATTTCAATCAACAAACATTCTCACCAATGGATTTTAGAAGTTCCCTAATATATATGCAAAACAACAAAATCGACGATGTTGTTTGGCATCTCCGAATCGAATCAAGAATAATAATAACTTTTTTTTTTTTTCTATGTTAACGAGGAGGAAATCTTCAGAAAGATACCCCGCCTTCTGGGGGGAAGGCGGCGGTTATGTGGGGTTTTTACCCACTAAAACCTCCCCGGTGGCCCTTCCTCGGTGCATGGTGAGGGGCTCCGGGATCTCCAGTGGAACACACCGGAGCCCCTCTGCACTGTGCTCAAGGAGAGCACGTCCCGGGGGGGGGGAGAGGTTACTCCCTCCCCCTCTGTGCCCTTCCAACGCAAGGCGACACGGGCGACACGATGTCGCCTTCTTCCCGGGTCCACCTCGGCGGACGGCCCCCACCCTTACCGCCCAGTGAACCTGAGGCCCCTGTTAATCGCCTTCTATGACAGGCAGCGGATACCGTAGTATTATTCTTGAGAGCCCAGAACTTCAGGGCTGAGTTACTTACTTACCTAGTCTTGGATTGTCATAAAATTTTAAAAAATTTCAATCAACAAACATTCTCACCAATGGATTTTAGAAGTTCCCATAATATATATGCAAAACAACAAAATCGACGATGTTGTTTGGCATCTCCGAATCGAATCAAGAATAATAATAACTTTTTTTTCTATGTTAACGAGGAGGAAATCTTCAGAAAGATACCCCGCCTTCTGGGGAAGGCGGCGGTTATGTGGGGTTCTTACCCACTACAACCTCCCCGGTGGCCCTTCCTCGGTGCATGGTGAGGGGCTCCGGGATCTCAGTGGAACGCACCGGAGCCCCTCTGCACTGTGCTCATAGAGAGCACTTCCCGGGGAGGTTACTCCCTCCCCTGTGCCCTCGCAGTGCAAGGCGACATGGGCTAGTCGATGTCGCCTTCTTCCCGGGTCCACCGTGGCGGACGACAAAGGCCCCACCCTTGTCGCCCAGTGAACCCGAGGCCCCTTTTAGTCGCCTTCTACGACAGGCAGGGGATACCGTAGTCTTAATAATAACTTACCTAAAAATGTCATGTCTAAATAGCGCAGGTCGCACTGTATCCACTGCGGAGGAGTGAGCGTCAGCACGCCGTCTGGTTTCTGGACTAAACTTGCGCCTGCAAATTATAATTTCTTTATCCTTTATGTAGATGGCGGTTACGAACAATACTAGCGCGATAAAAGTATTTATGGGAAAGTCCCACCCCCTGAATAGGATTAGGAGCGTTGCTGGAGTTTCTTCAACTTCTTCTCCCAGCGCCAACGCATGAAGTGGCACTCAAAGTTAGTTTAGCTTAGATTGTCCCATTTAGTTTAATAAAATAGCTACCGACCGGTGAAGCAGTCAAGGCCAGCTTCTATGGCGAACTTCGCAGTTCGTCCATAAAAAAAATATCCTTTATATGCACAATTTTTTTATGGAAAAATGTGATCCCCGTCGCCCATGAACATCTGCAGCACCAGGGTGCAGTTGCATTACCGGCTTTTGAGAAAAGAAAACTTTTGAAGGTCCCCATATCGTATAAATTAGGAAACACCACTGGTACCACAGGTTGATGGTAGTGGAAGATAGTTATGAAGGAACGCAGTCGTGGAACATGTCGATGAAATTGGGAATTGTGCCAAGATGTAGCTTTTGAATGTCCCTTAGATTATCCGTGAAATAGCAACCGACCGAGTTGTGGTTCGGCCCTCTCGAGCGTCCTCGGATCGGAATGCTTACGCGTGACATAGTAACCGTCCAAGCCGAGGTTACCCCTCACCGGGAGGACCCTTGTGTCGAGTTACTAGCAATAGAGGTTCAGGCTAAGCGACCTAAGAGCTATGCCACCTCTCAATCCGGTCAGTCAAGGCCAGCTTCTGGCTAATCTGTGTAGTTCGTCAGTAAAAAAAAGCCATGATGTAAGTTAGCTGGTATGATTCCGTACAATTCCTTAGAACACTCCGCGTGGTAAATGCGACAGAGAATGCAAAGAGCCTGGACAACTCTTCGCAGACCCAAAATGTTGTACAGAAGGGCCGTGCCTTTATGATGGTATTACGTAAAATTAATTCCTTGACTTACAGTGGCGAGTTCGAATCCCAATCGGCATTATAGCCGATGTATGGACTCACCCGTTACACGTGGCAGCGGAAGCTGTCTATCTACCCCGCTAATGTTAAAAGGATCTGACAGATTTTTGTTATTTTACCATTATGTGTACCCTTGACCGCTGGCTCCACTGTGGCTTTATTCGTTAGATTGGGATCAGTGTTGTCCACCTCGTAATGGACATACCTGGAAGAAAAATGGTAGAATCAGTGTGTATCGCCATTATGATGTGTGAGGTCTAGCGTTATCATGATGAAAAACCACATCTCTGCTGTTGATTAATTCCGGCCGCTTTCTCTCAACTTCTTGCAATCTCATCAGTTAAATTAGTTAGTGGACCTTTAAGTCCAATGTGAACAGACACCTTATAGGCTCACGTGCTTCATCCTAGGCTTCATCTTCGCCTGCTATCAAGCGAGATAGAAGCCTAACGGGAGCCTATTTAGTATTAAAAAAAAGTTGTGTAATGAGTGTCCATAAACATCGCAAAGTTTTTTGTAGTAAAATTTTAAAATGTATCGAATTTCTTCATTAGATTCACACTCAACTTGAAGTACGCAAAAACAAATGAAAATCGCACATTTTCCTAATTTGAATTTTAATGTTTTTTTTTTAAATTTAAACTTTCAAAACCAGCCAGATACAAATAATATAGCCAAAGAGGTTTTATTACAAGTTCATACATACTATAATGCGAAGAGACTTTTCCCCAACCTTTTATGTATATATAGAGACAGGTTTTACTTGCAACTATCCATATGGAAGCATGTGTTCAAGAAGGAGCAGTCTCCCAGCGACTCGTCCGTATGGCTCTGTATGATCTTTTTGAAATGCAGCTTCTTGCATCCGTAGTCTTGGTCTTCCAGTTGTTTGTCGTCACCTTCAGTCCTCTGCACGTTGAAGGCACGCACGCACTCCGCTCGAGTGCCGTGAGGACAGAATTCCATCACCTGGGCCCCTGATCAACGACAGGAAATTAGTAAAGCTAAGCATTAATAGCCTAATGGTTTAGGGCAGTGGCCGGCAAAGTGCGGTCCAGAGGCGAATAAGGCTCTTTGGCTCATACAAACCTGACTTACTCAAACTTTCCAACGAGATGCAAGCACATTTTTCGCATTAATAAATATTTATTAAGTTTTTTTTATGGACGAACTAAACAGATTGGCCAGAGAAGCTGGCCTTGACTGCTTCACCGGATTGCGAGGTGGCGTAACTCGACACAAAGGTCCCCCCGGTGAGGGGTATTTATTAAGTATGAAATTTAGTTTTATTTAGTGCAATAAAATCTTACTAAACAAGCAGACTTGGCTACCAATTGTTTGTTCATATTTGGCTCTTCGGCTACTAAGTTTGCCGACATCTTGTTTATGTTGGTTTATGGGTATGGTCTATGCCTCTGTCGTCCGCCAAAGTGGTCTCGGGAAGAAGGCGACATCGGCTAGCTCGTATCGCCTTGCACTGCGAGGGCATCGAAGGGAGGGATTAACCTCCCCCTGGGACGTGTTCTCCGAAGAGTACAGTGCTGAGGGGCTCTGGTGCGTTTCTCTGGTGATCCCGGAACCCCTCACCATGCACCGAGTAAGGGCCGCCGGGGAGGTTTTAGTGGGTAAAAACCCCACATAACCTGGCATACCCCCAGAAGGCGGGGTATCTTGAAGATTTCCTTCCCGTGAACAAAATTCATACGGGTATGATCTATGAAACGTAAGGTTGTAGGTTCGAATCCACCTTTCGGGTAAAGACATTTACCATATCCTGGCACAAGCTTAAACTTATTTGAAACGGTTAACAAATATTTTCTTTCTTCATTCTTTAAGGAGCCGAAACGTGGACACACAGTACGGCTAATCCACAAATTTAGTCGCTCAACGAGCTATCGAAAGGGCAATGCTCGGCGTCTCTCTGAAGGATTGGATCCAGAACGAGGTGATTTGCAGATGCCTACGTGCAGCAGTGGACTGTTGCAGTCTGATGATGATGAACACATCTAGAGACTTCGGCGTGGACGGTTACTCTAGAAAAATTACGTTTCAATATGGATAGTAAGGTGGAAATTTTTACAGTGGCAGTGTTCAAATAGAGCCGTTTACACTACTGCGTTTTCCCCTATATTATTCCATTGTAATTCCTAGTGATCTACTGATATTGGGTGATCCTTTCCTCATTCTCCATTAACAAATTATAATCTATTAGTAATACCTCCTTGACTTTTGAATTTGTCTGCCAAAGATTTCTCCTTCGCTGTTGGTTTACTCAAAAGGTCCATTATCTCCTCTCCAACTCTCTTGACCGCCTTTTCTCTACTTGATGGCATTGCTAGAAGAGACTGAAATAATAGATTCTAATATGTATTTAACTTGGTCTAGTGTAGAGTCCAAATGTAGTACTAAGCTTATAGTATGTAGTGAGTAATAACAGAAATAGCAATAGTTATAGTAAGATGGGCGCTGGGGAGGAGATGGACTATGGCCATCCATGAACAGATATCGTAGGAAATGTAGTTAGATTGCCAAACTTATAATATAAAACTTAAAGAATTTTACACGTATAAACCGTAAAGTGACATTAGTGCGTGAACTACCCACCACCTCCCATGGCCCCACCAACCTCGCGGTTATATGGGCCGAAACGCGGGAGGGTACGCGTGGTCTATCCGTGTGGCTTCACACGCACCTTCTTGACTCCCTACAAGTTCTTTATCAGGGCCTTTCTCCACCATTCGGAGCTCAACCCCTTAAGGGGATCTACGGCACGCAACATGATAGCTCGCACGACGGCGTGAAGTGTTTTTTAAGTGTGAAGTGATTTTTAAATTTGTAAAAGGGATTATTTAAATTGTAGATTAAACTCAATGTTTTATATTTGCATGCCGGTTAGACGAAATATGCTAGTGCCTAACTAAAATTTATTCATCATGCAAGTACCATATTTCCCGCAAATAAACGTTTATTATTATTATTATAGACTTATGCCATTGGTATGTCAGTCATTAGGTGAAACTCAGATGTGTAATATGCATATATATACTATACATGGTACTTTGTTGTGGTACTTTCCCATGTTGTCATAAAACCTCTTTACTGTAATGCTTCACAAATAATGATTAATGATTTTTGCCGCTTTCCGCCATTTAAACTTTTATAGTAGAGCTATAATTTTTAAGCTCTGAATCAAGTTTCTAATTTCAATGCTTTTAAATTTAACATAATCACTGGAATGCCAAAAAAGTTCTACAAGTATGAAATACACATATGTACATAAAAAATAAAGACTGTAAAAAATTAAATCTATACCTATATATACTATTTATAAAAGAGAAAGTGTGTGGTTATGTTCCATATAGGCTCTGAAACGGCTGGACAGATTTCAATGAAGCATTCAGGAAATCTTCAGATTGACCTGGCGAGTAATCCTGTAAAGTTTGGTGTAGATCGGAGTACTCCTCTTTTTGAGCTGTCAAATACAGCTTTGATTTACTTTTATTGTTTTAAAACCCAAATTTGTATTGACACATGCGTTGTGTAAATTTATGTCATTATCAACCATATTGAAGTACAATGGGGTATATTGAAGTATAATAAAGTATACTGAAGTATATTAAAGATAATTTTAAGGATTTTGAAGTATTCAAGGTAAGTTATAGCACCGCAAATGTATCCATTTGCTAATGCTGCTGATATGTACATGCGTGTAGGTAATGATCTTCAACCGCTCGAGATGAGAATAGAAGAGAATGAATACAGAGAGAAATTAATAATTTAATATATTGTGAGAGTTAAATTAAATATTTAATGATGTAAGTTTATTGTTTAAATAAAATAAAGCAAAATCTAGCCCGGCGATGCTGGCTGGTATAGTATAGCTAGTAAATAAAGGTGACATACCATAATATCCGTATCATCCTTTGCAGTCTTCTTTTCATCCGTCACACTTTTTGTTATTTTGGGATTTGTGCTCTGATCTGTCACACTGTCACCTATTCAGACATGACAATTTAAATGATTACATTAATTAGTATAAAAATTGGTTAATGAATGTCATTACTACCTCAAATAAGCTACTAAGCTCTTGCACAAAGGGAGCTTTTATATAAGAGTAAGCAGGCACATATCTTGTCTGTTATGTGTCATTATGAAACATTGCATTTCATTATGGAAGGAGGACAAACTAGTATTACATTTAAGAGATTTACGTGAACATTTATAACATCAGATATGTTGATGTGTTTGTTTTATTCACTGACCAAAGTAGATGATGATAATTATTACTAAGCACCTTTTCTTTTAGCCGGGGTGGATTGTTCCTCAATCAAAGCTGTTAAAACTGCACCCAACCTCACAGATTCTGCGCTTACCACTTCGAATTCAGCATCCATGGCACCTTCTAAGCGTTCTGTGATGCTGTAAATGATATAATAATTAGATAAATATAAAAAAAAAAAATAACAATACACAGTTTTTTGATTAATGAATGGGCTAGCTTAACCATAGAATCAACTATACCACAAAGCCGCACCCCTACCTATAGCCATAAAGTAAAGGTAATAATGTCTCTGTATTCAATAGGTCCCTAGGGTTGGTCCATCATGTGGTCACTGAGGATTGCACCTGGAGTAGATAATTTATCTACCCTGATATTCCATATGTTCCTAAAGATAATTTAATGACAGATACAGAACTGATTTATATCCACTGAAATAAAGAAAGTCATATGTATAAACACCATCTAGATTCTTGATCTATGACTTACGTTATCAACTTTTGTGTTGCAAACTTCTGCAGCAAACTTGCCACTATTCCTGTGTCAACATCACCAAGACCAGGTATCAGAGCACTGGCTGTAGCAGGTAACTGAAGTTGCATGTCAGATAGAACTTGTAGGAGACGCACTTCTAATGAGGCTACAGGAACTGGCATTTTCACTTTCTCGGATGCTGTAAAAGAGTAGCATATTTATGTATAATATATAAATAAGTGTATGTAACACCATATTTATACACAATCGAATCATCCTCCTTAGTTTTTGCAAGTTTTTTGTCTGAAAATCAGCGCCATGCTTTATGTGTCAGCACAGTACTTGTTAAGCCAACCCTTTTTTGGCACAAAGTCTAATTAGTTCTCTTTTTTAATGTTTCACAATTCTAATTACTTTTGTTTATGTTATTTTTTGTCTTGTTTTACCTGTTGTTTCTGTGTTCTTGTTTTGTCTTTCCTCGGTGCATGACGAGGGGCTCCGAGATCTTCAGTGGAACGCGCCGGAGCCCCTCCACGTCCACCTTGGCGGACGACAAAGGCCCCCACCCTTGTCGCCTAGTGAACCCGAGGCCCCTTTTAGTCGCCTTCTACGACAGGCAGGGGATACCGTAGTCTTATTCTTAAGAGCCCAGAACTACAGGGCTGATAATCACAACTTGGGCTATGCTCTTCCCTCCTACAATCTTCATCATTTTACACTTGTAGACAAATATATTAAGTATCTTGTTAATGCATAAAATGGTACTGTACTGATTTAGCAATTTCACTATTCCATTCAAAATTGAAACACTATGTAGTGACTTCATTATGGGTCATCTAGATAGGTACACAAATACCACAACAACAAACACAATTTAAATACAAGAAATAGACATAAAATTGTAGTGCCCAGATTTAGACTGCCTAAAACTAAAAATTCATTCATGGCTAATGGTTTGATATTTTAAAATAAAATCCTGAGTAGAATTATTGAATTACCGATGACTAATTTTAAATCCATCATAAAAAATGTTCTAATTCAAAAAGCTTATTATAAAACACAACTTTATGTTGATGACAATAGCATATGGGAACAAGCTGCACAAGCGCCTCCTGGTCACGACAAATTGGTTGATTTGTAATGTCTTTGTGATATTGTTAATTCTATAAAATTACCTCTGAATTTCGCCTCATTAACTTTATTTATATTCTGTATTATGAATTCCGTGGGTGCTCCATTGGAGCCTAAATGAATAAATTTATTGTGATGTTTGATTGATTTTTTGACACTGTGTACACTTCTCTAACCACTAGGATTTATTAAAAGAATAATCTACCTTCATTTTTTTGTGAAACGGGACTGGCAATTGATTTTTCTTTGATACATGGTGAACTTTCGCCCTTATCGCTTACAAGAGTTGCACCGAGAATGTTCTGTCGTTCCTTCTTACGTTTCTCAAGCTTTTCCCTCATGCTGTTCCTCTTGCTTTTTACCGCTTGAATTTCTTCCCACGCGTCAGACATTCTTCAGAATGAAAACAACTACGGACCGGTTAGGAAAGCCGATTACTAAACATTAATTATGAGCATATACACATGACCTTTCTGTGTAAGATGATTATAGATAAAATAAACGGAATAAAAATGATCTTGTTTCACACAAGAAAAAAAGTAATAAAGAAAATAATAAAAATTCTAATTATAATGTTATACGATATAATGTTATACACTTGAACAAAATGACAACTAATGACAACCCAAAATCAACCAAAACTGACATCCGATTTAAGGTTGATTTTGATAACAAAAATACAGTAGGTATTGCATGCTGCAAAATCTCTTTTGTCAATTGTTATAATAAAAAAAAACAATCTCAAGCAACATTCTTGTTGTTAAAGATTTTATGGCCTGATAACAAAACCTTGGAGCCAAGTCTTTTTTAAAACACATACACTTAATTCTTAGGTCTAAGATGAAAATGTAAGATGATACAATGAGTCCTCGCGCCATTTTTTTTCAATTTAGTATCAGAAACATTATTTTTTTTTGTGACTAGACAGATTAGCCAGAGAAGCTAACTTTTACTGCTTCACAGGATTGAAACGTGGCATAGCTCTTAGGTCGCTTAGCCTGGACCTCTATTGCTCGTAACTCAAAGTTACACAAGTGTTAAGGCCCGGTTATATATAAGTCAGTTTTTTACGACAAAATACAAAACACTAACTTCATTTTCAAATGCTTAGAAAATGAGCAAAGCTAGAGGTGTAGAGTAATACAGCTTGGTGGAAGGTTTACGGGTAACAGGCGTGGAAGGGTGATCATAAAAGTTTAATATTGTACATCTATACCGAATGACATTGATAGAAGGGAGACCAAACGTAGCAGGACAACGTTTGAAACTATTTTTGTGTGCTGGAGATAATATTTTTAGTTTTAGTGAAAAGTAGTAGCGATAAAAAGATCATGAATTTCGAACGTCATACTATCTACATCTGTCATTTTAACATTGCGATGTTTTGATGTCTTGTTTGAATCGTGAAAACCACGATAACAGAAAGCGATCGTAATTTGATAGTTTCGTCGCATTTGTGTATTTGTTTGTAGCAAAAAGTGAAAAATATAATGGCAGAAAATGGTAAAACGGAAACAAAAAAACCTTTGTCGGATACAGAGCGGTTGGAGCTGTGCCAAAAGTTAGATCAGGAGCTTGATGATTTTATAAACAGCTTAGAAAGAAAAAGATACACAGACGGATGGCAGGAGGATCGCTGGGAGGTACGTTAGATTTGGCAGATCTTTAGAAATAAGAGACATGATTATGTCCTCTTACCCAAGTCTGGCTGAAAGGTAAAAAATCTGGGATATGATATGTCCAACAGTATGTCTAAGTGGCTTAAGTGCTTATAGATCTAATGTGTAAACCGTTGCTTCGGCAGATAAAATATTAAAGCCTTATAATAAAACAAAAATAAACGAAATATATACAGTAGAACTCTCTGGCACCGGCATAATTTTTTTTCTTCACTTGTTTTTTGTTATAGGAAGAAATGGATAAGCATCCTTTCTTCATGAAGTCCAATCCAGATACTAATGAAATGTCACCTTTAGTGGAAGGCCTGGCAAAACTTAAATATGATCCAGACGAAAACACACCATTAGATTTGGCAAATAACTATAAGGAAGATGGCAATTTTAATTTTAAACATAAAAATTATCGCTTAGCAATTTTGGGGTGAGTTTTTTTTTACTTTATGACAATAGTTGTCATCCAATGAACATAATTTTTTCTCTCTTAGAGCTTTAAAGGGTGAATTGGTGTCTATTGACCTAGTGTACTCATTGAAGACTGCTACTGAACATAATATAAGGTGAAATTTTAATCCAACACTGCATTTCTTAAATATCCTTGGTAAGACAATGTTATGTAATGTTATAGGTATACTATGAGGTAATTCTCTCATATAATTGTATAAAAAACTTATAAAATGCAAATTTAAGAAATATTATTTATATAGGCTTTGCTCTTTCATATACCAGAGATTGTTTAGTGTTGCATATAGTTATTTATTTTATTTATTTATTTATTTAATACAGGAAAACTTACAGCTATTCAATGCTTCTTATATAATTTACAAATATATCACTAGATTAGCAGATAACAAGTTTTCACAAATAAGTTAGGGGAAAAATAAAAAACACTAAAGATACGCAAACTTAGGTAACATAATATTGGAAAACAGTATCAAGGTCCCGCAGGCAAAATTTCACTAAATATATTTATCAAAAGCTTATGTAGGGAGGCATCACTGAAGTGAAATAGGTCGACATTATTGTATTTCTTACAAAGGTTGTTGAATTCATTACCTGCTCTGATAAAATAGCTATTAAGCATATAGTTTGCATTATACAAAAGAATATTATGCAAAAGAAAAAGCTTAAACAGGATGATTCAATTTTATATATCCTACATTGGTAGGGCATATGTCATTAGATTCTTCTATTGTATTGATGATGAATATTTTATGGCTTGGTAACAAGACCTTTAAGCCAAGTCTTTTTTAAAACACACACACTTATTTCTTACGTCTAAGATGAAAATGGTAAAATGTAAGTTCTATTGTATAAATCTTGTAAAATTTGTATTTATTATAGTAAACTATTTTGTGATCTATCATCTTCTGTTTAACTGTGTACAACATAGAGCTGCTAGAATCGTCGACGGTTAGGGTCTTTCAGATTGTCTTGACCCATGGGTCTGTGAAGAGATGTCGGGGCTCTTTGCATTCTCTATCGTATTTACCACGGGAGTGTTCTGAGGAATTGTTCGGAATCATTTGAACTACCGATTTCCATTACCGCATATCTCGGCAGAGTTCCAAATTCCATCAACACCACCTGTTGGATGATTGGCGTTCCACGACTGTACGTTTCTCGCGTAAATTTCTTCCACGCACTGCCAACCTGTGGAATCCACTGTCACCTGCAGTGTTTCTGAACAAGTTCGATTTGGGGACCTTCAAGAAACAAGCCTACTCCTATCTCAAAGGCCGGCAACGCACATGCAGCTCCTCTCGTACTATGGATGTTCATGGGCGACGGTGATCACTTAAGATCAGGTGAGCCGTAAGCTCGTTTGCCACTTTTCATTAAAAAAATTAATATAAATCTATGAATATTAAATTGTTTCCAGTTACACAGAAGGTATTAAGGTGAGGTGTGACAGCACAGAAGTAAATGCAAGCTTATATAACAATCGCGCTGCTTCACACTGGTATTTGAAAAATTATAGATCGGCATTGTTTGATAGTGAAAAAGCTTTATCATTCAGTCCAGATCATGTCAAAGCAAGACTCAGAGCAGCTAAATCATCTTACCAAGTAGCAAAGTATGACACTTGTATAGAACATTGTCAGAAGTTGCTAGAAACACAATTGAAGGACAAGGAAATTGAAGAATTGCTCACCTCAGCAAGGAAGAAAAAGATGATACAAGAACGCGATGAAAGAAAAAAGAACAGAATCAACAGTAAGAGGGATGACGAAAAGGAAGCAATTATTAAAACAATTGTTGAGAGAGGGATTAGGATATCAAATTGCGATGATTCGGACGATATAGATTTATCAAAGTTGGAACCGTCATTGCCAGGTGCTCAGGATTCTATTGTATACATGGAAGACGGATTATTAAAATGGCCAGTATTATTTTTATATCCGGAATATCAGATGACTGACTTTGTTAAAGCTTGCCCTGAAAATGTTCCGTTGTTAAACCAATTGGAACAATTATTCCCTGCTCCTTGGGATGAGCATGACAAATACAGAATAAGCACTGTTAATGTATATTTCGAAGGTTATGATAAAATGCCTCATGTGATTGATCCCGCGAAGGAATTGAGGGATTTATTGTTAACAAAATATTTTGAATTGAGGGCGGGAACGCCGGCGTTTTTTATTCTGCCCCGTGGCAGTGTCACTGAGGCAAGGTTTCTGGAAAGTTATTTGTAAAAGTTAAGGAGAAATAAAAATAATTTTTACTAAAAAAAAATTTAATCTATCATTTACTATTATATTGTGATCTATAATAACAATTTTGTTTTGTGCCATCAATTAAACAATAAAAGAATAAAGCGAAGTTTAATTGGCTAAAAAGCTTTAAAGTTAGTTCTTGTTCCAACAAGCCATTAACAAGAATATTAGTAGTATTTGTAAAAAAAAATTGTTAGCATTCTTCTTTTTAATTCTTTGATACAAGTTGGGACCATCAGATTCATTGGCACATTTTTATGGCATTTAGCATACTCTGCTAATTTGGGAAAGGTCCTTTCGTCACACCAACAGAGATTAAATTATTTCAGAATAGCCTCACTCGCGGATCGAAGACGCATGCTAGACCTCACATTCCTCTATAAAGTTGCAAATGGCATTTTTGACACCCCTGAGCTTCTCTCCGTCGTAACTTTTACTATACCGTCGCGGTTACCTAGACCTTCACGATACCAATTGTTGAGAAGCAGTTTATTCAGATGGAACCTAGGTAAGAATGCGCCCTTAAATAGAATTAGTATAGAATTCAACTCTTTTTCAAAACGGACGATATCGACCTCTTTTTCCTAGTATAAGTATGTATAAACAATCACTAATCTACAAATAGTTTTTATTAGTTAATTTTTAATTTCAAATTTAGTTTTATTTTTACTTTTGTGTTCTTTGTATTTCTATCTTAACATTGTCACTCGCCAATTAATTGCTTGCAGTCTACGCCTATAACTGCGATGGCATTAACTTCACAACTTTTCACTGTTTTATGTATTGTTTGTTAAAAATGTTCATTGTGTTGGTGTAATAAATAAATAAATAAATAAATTGGAGCAAGTTGAACCGCTAGCTGCTATGTACTTATGCGTCGGTCAATTTGTGAAAGCCTCGGTAAAGGGTGAACAACGGCGGTTAGCCATAAAAAATGCATATACCTGTCTTATATTTATTTATATTTATAATTATGAATCGCTATCAGCTTCCTCGTCAAAGGCTTGGTGCGGGTAATATGCTCCAGGGTCGAAGGAACTTTTCTGGTCCGTAATTGAGGGATAGGGTTGATTTGGTAGCGCACCCATCCATTGAGGATACCAATATAGACCCTGAAAAATATCAGCATTGTATCAATAACAACAAAACCGACTTCTAATTAAATCAAACGCTAGCCAAAGTATCATAGTTATATCTGAAAGTTCTGACACCTGTCGTCTAGTAGAAAATCTATTTCCGCATTGTTGCTCTTCGTTTAGAAGTACTCACGTGGTTTACCTTAACAGCATAAACATAGCAATACCTCATCAGATCTTATAAGGATAGCCGGGAGTGACTGGATGCGGAAAGTGGAGGATCGTTTTTTTTTGACGAACTGCACAGATTGACGAGAAGCTGGCCTTGACTGCTACACCGGATTGAGAGGTGGTATAGCTCTTAGGTCGCTTAGCCTGAACCTCTATCGCTAGTAACTCGACACAAGGGTCCTCCCCGTGAGGGATGGGATAACCTCGCCTTGGGGGCCGAACCACGACTCGGTCGGTTTATTACGGATAAAAAAGTTTTTTTTTGTGGACGATCGTATATGGTGGAAGGCATGGGATAAGCCTTCCAGCAGTGGATAGACACAGGCTGATGAAGGTGATGCAATTTTCTTTTCTTTTAAGAACTATTAATAAATGTATTGAACTGTTACTTTACACTAGGGAAGGACAGGCAGTCATTGATCCGGGACACCCCGCTCATAACGGCTGATGGCATTCGCGGTAGGTTTAGTGGGTATGGGCTGCCCAGGCCGAGTCCCACACATCCCTCCGGGCCCACCCAGGGTACCGGAGGATGGTCTATAAACAGATTCCCCCGCGTAAACAAAAAAAAAGGACAGGCAGTCATGGAATAAGATCCTTTACCGGATCAGGGGTCTAAATCGGATAAATAACAATACTAACACTAATTATAAGTTATTTCTTTTAAGTCTTTTCTTTAACCTTAACATTACTTACAAACATCGCAATGTAAAACGGAAATGCCGATTTGGAATAAATGGCTTTTTTATTTACAGGAATATCACGAGTTAATTCCCCCATCCCCATTCTACCTTCGGACGTTTAGACAGTCGCGCGTCCGAACGAAGCGATTTGAGTCATCGTTCATCGTGCGTACAGCAAAGGAGTGGAATAAATTGCCGGCGTCAGTCTTTCCGTCCAAGTACGACGTGGAAGCCTTCAAGAGTAGAGTGAATAGGCATTTACTAAACTAGCGCGTGCCATCTTTCGACTATATCACCACTTAACACCGGGTGGGATCATGGTCAAGCGTTAGTTTACATGCATTAAAAAAAATAATTAATTATTCACTTTACACCTTTGGGTTGACACACACAGACAGCAGACAAAGAAAATACCTTGTCTATTAATATGGTAACACACAAAGCCAAAGAATTAAAGACCGTGCTCTGATTAGTTTGAACAGAAAATTACCTTATTGCCAGCCACGTTACACGTGAATCTATCATCGTGAAGTTCCACTGTGTCCAGGTAACTTTTTCCAGCGATCGAGCCGTAGTTCGGTGGATACATGAAAAGGCATCCGTCCAGGTTATCTGCAGAATAGCAAAAAATTAAGCTCTCCCGTCCTTTTTTAGTCTTAGCGGAGTAGACAGAGATAGCGTTTCATTATTTTTTTTTATCGACCCATTTAGGGCCCTGTGAGTCTGTTGCTAAAATTGGTGCAACAACGTTGGTCGCCTTGTAATATATATATATATATTTTCCTCCTTTAAGGATATTTCTTTGTTCCTCTTCTTGCTACTATTGAGCCGTTAGCCTCTGCGGCTAAGAACATAACTAGCTCACAGTATTCCAGGAATTGTTTCATGTTCGCTCTTCACTAAACTTATTAGGCCCCATATGTGACGAGGGTGAGCCTCTCGCCATACACTGGGACACATAATTAGCGACTATTTTTTTGTACTT
Source organism: Meandrusa payeni (assembly GCA_029286785.1). Taxonomy (NCBI): domain Eukaryota; kingdom Metazoa; phylum Arthropoda; class Insecta; order Lepidoptera; family Papilionidae; genus Meandrusa; species Meandrusa payeni. Next base: position 3,120,448 of record JAGSMX010000021.1, read on the forward strand.
AAAAAAAAAAACAAAAAACCGTTATACCTCATACAAGGCGAGTGGGATTTTGCGTCCTTGCGTAAGATAAACCGCTTAGCCACTAGGCTATGAATGATTTAACTATCCGCAAATAAGCTATTTAGTTAAGTAAAACAAGGTCATAGATTAATCCACCATTCAACTATTAACGTGAAGGGTAAACCTTTATTTGGCATGGTTAACAAGGATGTTGGGAAATTTTGTAAAAAAAAATATTTTATAAAAAAAAATTGGCAGTAATGGACTATAGAAGTGAAAACTTATAACTTAGAAATTTAGTTTTAAAATTTGAAAATTTAGTAATAATAATAAGCTATTTAATCGGTTAGACAGATTACAACACATATACAAATTAACACAACAAGTTAAGCGCACAGTTAAAACTGAAAAAATAAATAAATATATATATATCACTAAAGGCCTGATATAAAAGGCTATGCGTTGCAACGCCGAACCGACCGGGTTCAATGCTCAGCATAATGCTGATTATCCGAGGAGGGTAAATCAGCGTTGGTATTCTGCAGAAACGAATTTTAAGAAGCAAACAAATGTCAGTAGTAGAATTTTAACAAAGTACGAATAACGTAAAAGCAAGTAAAACACGAGGGAAACATAAATTGTTTATAAAATAAAACAAAATAAAAATAAAATAGGAATTAAACAAAACAAGACGAAACAGAACGCAGCCAACCAAAATGTTCAAATTAGAATTAAATATATATCTTCATAAATTTATCCATTATAAGCGGGTTTTTTTACTTACCCTTTTTTTGTATATTAAATTAAGTAGTTAGTTTAAAAATTCAACGTCAATTTGGTTTTCACATGTGTGGAGGCTCCGAGCAACAATTATGATGATGATTAGGATGATTAAGCTGTACAAGATCATGGCAAAATATATACGAAATTGGTATGTCGGTGACACGAACTCATTAGATTTTCCCCTACCAAAAATTGCTCAACACGGCTAGAAGTTTTCACATCAAAAATCTAAATCTATGGGAGAATTGTGTTATGTTTGGTGACGTATGTGATACTTACAGGGAACTGTTATGTTGTCCTCTTCGTCGACAATTTCCGGTGTGGGTGTTGGTTCGATGTATGGTGGTATCGGATCAATACCAGTGCCTGGGTCTCCGGGAATAAGGAACGGACCTGAGAAGCGTTTAAAGAAGTCATATTAACTGTCGTCAAATTTTTGTGTCGTGTCCGGAACTTGGCTTGTAGAGTTAGATCGGGTTAAACATAATTCTCATTCGAGCTACAGTCGACTAATGACGACGAGACGAGAGTGTTAATAATAATTTGAACATATATTGTTAGCATTCTTTTTCAAAAAAAAAAAACATTAGTCAATTCATACAAAACGCCGCGAGCTAGGCTAGTCAGGGTCCGAACGGGATCAGGAGAGGGCCGATCCCGTTCGGAGATGGCGCAGGCGGGCCGGGGCAGACCGGCCCGCAACCCTGTCGTTCTGGGCTCTCAAGAATAAGACTACGGTATCCCCTGCCTGTCGTAGAAGGCGACTAAAGGGGCCTCGGGTTCATTGGGCGACAAGGGTGGGGCCTTTGTCGTCCGCCAAGGTGGACCCGGGAAGAAGGCGACATCGGCTGGCCCGTGTCGCCTTGCACTGCGAGGGCACAGGGGGAGGGTAACCTCCCCGGGAAGTGCTCTCTATGAGCACAGTGCAGAGGGGCTCCGGTGCGTTCCACTGGAGATCCCGGAGCCCCTCACCATGCACCGAGGAAGGGCCACCGGGGAGGTTTTAGTGGGTAAAACCCCACATAACCGCCGCCTTCCCCAGAAGGCGGGGTATCTTTCTGAAGATTTCCTCCTCGTTAACAAAAAAAAGGCTAGTCAGGGTTGTCATTTATAACCTTTAGTGTTCATATGATATGTATTTGAATATATGTATATATATAGCTGGCACGTCCTTGTAAACCTAGCGGGGTAGACTGAGGTAACTTTCGTTGTCAATTTTTCACCAGGCTTATTAGGTATGGTTTGTACTAAAAAAGCGAAAAAACAGCAATTAATTCGTATAAACCGACTAGGTGGAACCCGCGACCATCAAATCGTAAGTGCACAGCAACAGCTGTCTCTGTCTAACCCATTAGGGTTAAAAACGTGGCTGCTTATTTCTGCTTTAAATTTGACTTAAAACCATATATAATCTATTTGTTTTTTTATTATTTTAAATAAAGGCAGTTTAAGACAGTAAGAGATATATCATAATGTTAATGTGAATAATTAATATTTTTTATCAAACACGAGTAAATATAAAGAATGTGTTGCCATACAAAACGTTTTAGGAATTCTCTTCATTTCGCTTACCTCCATAATGGTTGGTATAGTTCCACTCGCAAACATGGTGGTCGCAGACGAGGGGCGTGTGACTTTCCTTTGTGTAGTATGTGTGACCATTCGGCGTTGTCTACATAGAAATAGGCACATAACTTATTTTTAAACACTTTAGGTCATATTCTAAAATTATTATTAGTATAACAAAAACTACAAATCGAATTTTAAAAATGTCATCATCATCATCAGCTCGTAACACTCCACTACTGGTAATAGGTCTTCTCCACTATATCTCCGCTTTCAGCATCCAGCTACCTCCGTCCATCTAGAGGGAGGGCACTACGCTTCTCTGACCCATGCGCGGAATCCATTTTAAGACTCCGCCGCCATCTATTAATTTCTTCAGATTCTACCCCGTAAAGAAAAGCCGAGCCTAGCTCTTTAAATCGAATACAAGTTAGCTGTAACTTCAACCCATAATTAGGAATAGCTTAGATACACAAAGCATCCATTCGCAACTGTTGGAGGTTGCGAATAATCCTTGCGCGTTACCGCTATTTTATGGGCAGGCCCACGCCTTAGATGTTAGGAGCCTTGCTGGAGTTTCTTCGGCCACTTCTTCTTCCAACGTCAACGCTTCCCGAAGTGGCACTCAAAGTTAGTTTAGCTTTTGAATGTCCCTTACATTATCCGTGAAATAGCAATCGAACGAGTTGTGGTTCGGCCCTCTCGGGCGGCCTCGGATGGGAATGCTTACACGTAACGTTGTAATTGTCCAAGCCGAGGTTACCCTTCATCAGGGGGACTCTTGTGTCGAGTTACTAGTAATAGAGGTTCAGGCTAAGCGATCTAAGAGCCTGCTGCTTGGCCAATCTGTGTAGTTCGTCAATAAAAAAATTAAATATTATAGTATATTAGAGCGTTGCTGGAGATTCTTCCCGCAGACACTTAAAGCTATACTTTTCCAGATAAAAGCTAGTGGCCGACTCTTGGTACGGCCCTCGCGGGCGTCCTCGGATAGGATCGCGGAGTTGCTCCTAAAGAGGCTCCAAAACAAACGTTTAAACATAAACAATGAATGCTTAAGATATAAAAGTATATAAATAAAAGTGCAAACACACCAACAAATAATCGTAATGCCGGTAACGTAGACCCTGGATGTTGAAGTCGAGGATGAAGGAACCTGATGCGATGATGCAAGCCGTCGCGGTGAGTGGAGGCAGCTTGTACATCACCAGACCGCACTTCACGATGGCCTTGGGCAATGTTACCACGTCTCTCTCGTTTTGTAAAAGCTTCTTGAATGGAAATCTTATTGGCCAGACAGAGAATAGTTCTTTTATTATAGAAGTAAATAGAAATTGTAAAGTCGGAAAAATGCAATAAAATTTATGAAAAGAGCCATACATAGAACGTCAATAAGCCACATGTAGCTCTAAAGCCGCAGTTTCCGATCACTGTCCTACTCACCGCAGGGACGTTTGTGTCGATTTACCACCTAATAGAGGTTCAGGCTAAGCGACCTAAGAGTTAGGCCACCTCTCAATCTGGTGAAGCAGTAAAGGCCAGCTTCTCTTGCCAACTGTGTTAGTTCGTTAAAAAAATCAATGTACTGCACTATTAAGGGTATTGAAGGTTAATAACTCACCTAAATATACAAATGCCGACGTGACATTCGAGCCCGTGTAAATAATTGTCGGTAGGGAAGGATACACTGGGGTCGTCCAGCAAATAGTACTTGTGCTCGTCGTGGAAGTGCAAGAATCCGAGGAACACGAAGCTCCTCTCCTTGCAGTAGGGGGCGACGCCCCGGCCCATGTTGTAGATGTCACTGTACAGCTCCGAAATAAAGAGGTAGACATTTTTTCCACAGTAGTATTCTACAATAACAAATATACAGGATGTTAGAAGATCGCTTCCGAAAACGAAGAGAAACGATAGTATAGATTTAGTGGCGCAGACGGCCCGCAGCCTTGTAGTTCTTGGCCCTCAAGAATAAGACTACGGTATCCCCTGTCAACTAAGGCGACTAAAAGGGTCCTCAGGGTTCACTGGGCGACAATGGTGGGGGCCTTTGTCATCCGCCAAGGTGAACCCAGGAAGAAGGCGACATCGGCTGGCTCGTGTCGCCTTGCACTGCGAGGGCACAGGGGGCGAGGAAATAACCTCCCCTTCTCCCCCGGGAAGTGCTCTCTTTGAACACAGTGCAGAGGGGTTCCGGTGCGTTTCTCTGGAGATCCCGGAGCCCGAGGCATCGAGGAAGGGCCACCGGGGAGGTTTTAGTGGGTAAAAAACCCCACATAACCGATAAAAGTTTTCCTGAAGGAAAATAATTTCTCACTACATCCGTACTAATGACACCTTTGATGATGAGTTTTGGCGGGATTGATTATTATGTTTAGACAGTTCGTGCGTTCGTTGATCCGAGCATAAGCTGTTTTTGACTTTGTGTTTTTTTGCTGTTTTTTCTTTTATAATAATGTATTTTTTTCTGAAACAATCGTTTCATTTATCGATACTAATATGATGGAGCGTAAATAATGCTAATAAAACGTTTTGAAAATATGATTTTTTTAATCAGGATCGTTTTTTTTCTGTCACACCATCAAAGGTGTCTTTAGTATCTTCGTTTTCGGAAGCGGTCTCCTAATACCCTGTATTTACGGATCCATAATCCACTAAAATTAGATATAGTCACAGACCCACTCAAAACCCTTCTAGTAACAAATTTCTGTCCGTCCAAAGGCTGTCTGGAAGACATCGCTCTTAGCAATAAGACCGCCCATTGCGCGTGCAATTATATCGTGATGTATCAAAATTGATGATTTCTGTGATGTATTTATTAAATGTTATATAATAAAGTATATTCATTCATTCATATTCACGGAAGTACCGGAGTTTTGGAACGAAGTTCTTTATGGGGCGTTGCCCTAAGGGTACCCTACGTCCATAACGTTAAATAAAAGCGTAAGATTTTAAGTGTCTAATGGTTAAGAGAGATGGCGCTTTTATTATTTTTTTAAATCATCAAAATAAAATAAAATTGTTAAGATAATTTGGTAAAGTAGTTTAAAAATCATCATCAGAAATGTATACGTGAATAATTTATTCATTGAATAGAACATAAAATTAATATGTTTATAATAAGGAACCACGTTCCTATCTGGTGTCCCACCTCTGGTGATACCAGCACAAGGTTCTTTAAATTCTATTTTCCGAAATAAAAAGTGTTCCCCTTTCATTGTGATATTTTTGTGTCTAAACTTAATCTTGTGTTGAATCGTCCACTAAATACTAGACCATACCAGAAACGAGAAGGCACAGGTATCAATAGAATACAGCTAACACAATCTTGAGCTGAAATTCAGTTGATTCAGCATCGCAACCGAATAGATTAGCTATCGTATATTTTTTTCTCTGTTCTATTTTTAAAAATTCCATTAAGGGATGTAAACTGGTAACACCCAACATAAGATATAAGACGACATATAATACCTTGGCTGATATAGAATTCCATGGGCACAGGACCGCCGCTGTAAGCTGCTTTTCTCTCAGCCGCGATTGAATTATGGTTTTCATACATAGTCAGCATGTTGTCAATAACGTCATCGAGGGTTATCAGCAACACCTAACAGATAAGTACATAACAATCTCTACAATAACGATTACCTATATAGATAAAAGAGAGAGTGTGTGGGTGTGTTTCATATAAGCTCCGAAACGGTTGGACCGATTTCAATGAAACTTTCATGGAATCTTCAGATTGATCTGTCGAGTAATCCTCAAGTTTGGTGACGATTGAAGCACTCCTCTTTTTGAACTCTCAAACAAGCCATTGGCCGTACTTTTATTTCTGACATTAACTTGAGCCCGATATGTTTTTGTATAAATGTAAATATATGATAGATATGTACTGTATGCTCGAGAAGAGAGTGTATAACGAAATTAATAATTTAAAATATTGTGAGAGTTAAATTAAATATTTAATGATGTAAATTTATCATTTAGAAGCTAAATCTAGCCCGGCGAAGCGGGCTGGGTATGCTAGTAAGTTAATAAAAATATTGACTATTATTTTAAACTGACTTCAAAAAGGAGGTGGGTCTCAATTCGTCTGTATTCTTGTGTTTTACCCAAAGCACCGTCAATTATAAACAGATTAGGTCTCACCTTTTAAGCTTATCGGGATGGATCGGGATGAGTGAGCAAAGGCAACAATCGTTGGCCACCAACCATATTAGCTTGCACAGTTGGTGAGCTCAACCATAGACCGGGCACAAATGTTAGCTACTGATTGTTTTGTAGTTAAGGAACTATAAATTCATAAAATGTATAAATTGACCTTATTAAAAGTTCAAGTAAGAAATGAAAAGAAAGTGGTACAAGTGTATTTACACTCGTGAGCAAAAATAAAGGTTCGGCCAAGAAAGTTTGAATATCTAGGAAGATACATAGTGCCACATGGTGGTAACACTAAGTATTCAAATTTAAATTTAAATAAAATTTAATGAAAAATACTGTGTTATCAAGTTTACGTAAGATATCCTTTTCATTTAAGTTTATGTTTTTTTATGAAATATAAATAAAATTTATAAAAATATTTTATTTTAAGAATATTTAATTGTCTGTCATGCACAATTTATTTCAGTTAGCTAGCGTCTTTATCTTCCGAGATATTCAAACTTTCTTAACCGACCCATTATTTTTGCTCACGGCTATAGTTTGGAGGTATTTCAATAGCTGATTATTACCTTCATTTCTTGAATGTGCAACTTGATGAAGCGTCCAAGATGATCCGTCGCAATATGTATTCGCTCATTGATGATGAACTGTAATGGTGTATTTATTAAATTAATATTGTATATAATATCCAGTCTGTCATTAGCTAGTTTTAGTTCTAGAATTTTTCTTTAAAAAAAAAGAATTAAAACGACCTCCGGCCTCCTAAAGCACTCTAACGATCGTTCAACACACCAACGATCGCTCCGACCCAAGCCATTAGATGTTTTACATTAAAAACTTGGAAATAACTCGGGATTAAATACCGTAATAGACAAGTACCTGGTCTTCCGCAGTTTTGATCCTCATCATCTCGTTTTGATACAGCCACAGGTTGTCCAACTTGTCCGTAGGGTCGTGTCCGTAGATTTCGAATGCGTCAATGATCATCGCCAGACTGATGTTCTCATTGATTCCCATGCAACATGGATGATGGCGGATATCGTACGGTATCTGGATTGTTCACATTTAATTTATTTACGAAATAAAAACTTGTAATTACTCTAATTCTTTCTCTAACTTATTGTTTCGTTGTGTCTCTGATCTTTTTCTTGATGATTACACATGCCAATATATTTTTCTCTCACCCAGGCTTGACAGCTAGAGAATCCTACTAAGGTTATTGTGTGTGTCGATGTCGCCTTCTTCCCGGGTCCACTCTAGCGGACGACAAAGTCCTCCACCTTTGTCGCCCAATGATCCCGAGTCCCCTTTTAGTCGCCTTCTACGACAGGCAGGGGATATCGAAAAAATGGGGGTGCTACACAACTCGTAAGTAGAGTTTCATTAAAATGTTGGCTTGTCTTCTCCTATCAATGTCGGCAGATAATATTTGAAGAAGCTCAGCGATTGTTACTTGTAAAAAGTATCATATTCCATATTCAATAGAACGAGATTTGGAAATATGGAAGAAATGTAGCTGCAGGGTAATTCAACAAAATCTTAACTGGAATGTGGCCCACATTTGAATGTGGTCTATGAGAAAAAAGTATGGGATCCTCTGAGGTGATTAAACGTTAAATTTGACAAATTTTTTCGCGTGACAAACTCGACAGACAAATTTGACGCGTGAAGCAGAGCATTTTCTAACACCAACTTCAAAAATTAGGCATTATGTTAAAAAAAATGGGGTAACTGTAGAGGTAGCACTCTTTCTAACAAAACAAAGTTAACAATTAAAGTACACGGAAAAGAGCACGGACACAAGTCTGTGGGCACGGACACAAGTCTGTGGGCACGGACACAAGTCTGTGGGCACGGACACAAGTCTGTTGGCACGGACACAAGTCTGTGGTTACGCTTTATTGATAAAACTAGTTTAAAATAAACTTGACAGTTTTATGAGCGCTTTGATTTCTTTTTATTTTGATGAAAATAGTACAAATACAAACCGTTAGCTGTATCCAGGCCACGCATAGTATAAAGAGCACGCAAGAGCGGACGAAGGCGTCCATTCTGTCAGCATGGCGAACAGCTAAAACCTTAACGAAATGTTATCCCGCCAATTAAATTGTCCAATTTGGTTTTATTGTTTTTCTATGACTGTTAACATTGGACTTACGAAATAATTGCAATTATGTAACTCGATACTCCTTCGCTGATAATTTTAAAACTTCGAAGTTGTTCTTGGACCCGATTTCATTAACAAAACTGACGGAATACTAGTCCGTAATCAATGTTCGGCCTGATATTGGATTTGTTCTCCCAGCGCCAACGCTTTCCTAAGTGGCAAGGTAGTTAGTTGTTTGAATGTCTGAGTTTTCAGATAAAAGCTACCGACCGCGTCGTAGTTCGGCCCTGTTAGAGGCATTTGCGTTTGAATTTCTCCCTAAAGAGATACAGACTAAGCGACCTAAGAGCTGAAGTTGCCTCCTGGCTGAACAGCGTGGTTCATTCACAAAAAACCCTGATCTGATTTCATCATGTCATTATCAGTTGTCAGTCCACTGCAACAAGCAGGTCAGTGATTGCACAAAACCGAATGCCATCCAATTTGATCCAAGCTGTATGTGCAAAATGTGTGTGTGTGTTTGTGAAAGGCAATAAATAATTTGCAGTATGCGTGATAGCCAGAAGTGGCTAAAAAGCAGTTAAAAGACTTCAAAAAGGGAGGATATTTTTAATTTGTCTGTCTTTTTTTTCCTCCCTCCTTGCGTCGTTTTTCTCATTGCTGAGGGTCGTGACCTCCACGAATTATGTGGCGGACGATCGCTTTCCACCTGTTGCGGTCTTTGGCGGTGTGAAAAGCCTCGTGGACTCTCTTGCTGGTGTTGGTGCTAATTTGGTCTGTCCAACGCATAGGGCTCCTCCCTCTTGGTCGTTTTCCCTGTACTTTGCCTGTGACCAGGAGTGTTTTTTTAATGTTCCCTAATTTTTCATGTAGCTTCTTACCACGTACAGTCGTTCCATTTTTCTTTCATTGTTCGCAACAAACAGCCTAGGATTTCGTATTTAAATTCAATTTCACGCAAACAGATGGTGCAAAGGGGTTAGAAATGAAACGACAAATTTGGAATAACATTTCGTGTTCATTTAAATACACACCTAGAACTGTCCATTTCACCACAATACATAGGTACGTATTGTGTGTATTTGTATAACATTATTGCGTTTGGATACACCACTAAATACTTCTTAAATACAAGCACTACTTAACAAAACATAATATTATGTCCATTGTAGGCAAGCGTTTTTTTTGGAAGCCCATTTTTTTCGTATAGCATAAGGTGTACAGTATTTGAAAACCTTGTTTAAAATTTGTTATTTTGTTTTTATATTATACATCAAAATTATTTAAACATGTCATGCCACAAAAACATAGTTAACAATTTATGCAATTGCAAATTGCGCTCGAGGTAACATTTGACAAATAGTTCTGAAAAATAAATGTTGACATGTTATGTCAACAATTGTCATTTATTTTGACAACATTTACACTTTTCTGTAAAATGTCTATCTCCTCGAATATAAAACTGGACTATGTTGATTAATAAGCTAATAAACTTGACGTTTCTATTAGAATTGTTACTTGTTTTTTTTTAGTTTTGTCTTATATTGGCTAATCGATTGTGTTGCCAGGTCATAAAATCTTCCAAAAAAAAACTAATTGACTTTCCTTTACGCACGTTTCCGGCATAGATTATACAGATGCAAGTAGAGACAATTTTTTTCTCCAAATTATTTTTAAGTTTCCAATAAATATTCGAAGACAGTTTTACACGGTATTAAACTGATCAAGCTAAAAAATGACTTTTAGTCAACTCAAGCGTGCTTTGAAGTTTCAATTCACCTTGCACTTCAATTAAATGGATATTTTATTATTATTTTTATCAGCTACAGATAATAAATGGATATCAACAATAACTTATGTTATGATTATTTGTCTCATATACAACTGCACACCTTATGCAAAGTTGTTTGTAAGACATATATTTTTATTCTTATCTACATATTAGGAGAGAATAACATATATAATTTTAAACTTATGTTAATTCTATGATATGATCAACAACGATATTTTAGTTATTAGAAATGGAAGACTTTCGTATCTTATAATATAGAAGGAAAAAATATCTAATACCTAATATAACACAATTTCAATTAATAATGTCCTTAAATAACAAAAATTAACAACACATGTAAAATGAAAATTATATAAATATTTGTCGGTCATAAATAACATAGAATAAACAACTCAAAAATTTAAATGTATTTCATTTAAATTTTTGAGTTGTTTAATAATGTTTTGTATAAAATACGCAATAATATAATAATAATTTAAAGCATGCTTTATTATTGTCATGTCATTTGTTATTATTATCTTCGAAAATATATCGAATAATTAGTATTTATTATTAAAATATATTATTAAATTAAATTGTAAATATTTAGCTATATTTACCGATAGTGGAATAAATATTATCGTTTTATGCATTGGTACGTACCTCTTTTTTAATTTATAACTTTGTCTATTTTGTCAATATAGATTTTTTTATGGTTATGGAATTCATTTTTCACCTTAGGTTAAGTTTTTACAATATTAATAAAATGTAAAATACACAAAAATATCATACAAAATATAAAAACATTATAAAAACCTAACCCAGTGTACCACCGGCAACGAAGCAGGGCCCAAGCAACCGGTGGTTATCGTGACATAGAGAGAAACATCCTGACGATGCGTGCCGTGTCCAGGAGTACTGCCTTCTGTATCTGACCCTTGACCCAGTCATTTAGTGAAAATCTCTTAAGATGTTGATCAAGACTTTTCTCTACAAGACCATTTGCAGAAACGACTATCGGGACAATGATTGTCGAATCCACATCCCACATGGTGGTCACCTGGTGAGCCAAGTCGAGGTACTTAGTGATTTTTTCCCGGAACTTGTTTTATTATTTTGTATTATTATCGCAATAAGTCATCATATCATCATCATCAGCCTGCCACCGTCTACGATCCTGGGCCACTCTCATCCAGCTTCTGCCAGCCGTCCTGCGAAGGTCGTCGCTCCACGTAGTCTTAGGGCGTCCCACTCCGCGTTTGCCTCTTCGCGGTCTCCACTCGAGAACTCGTTTCGCCCAACGGTTATCTGTTCTACGGCTAATATGGCCGACCCATTGCCACTTCAATTTGCTAATCCGGTGGGCTGTGTTGATCACCTTAGTTCTCTGTCGGATCACCTCATTCCTGATTCGATCCTTCAGAGAGACTCCGAGCATAGCCCTTTCCATAGCTCATTGAGCGAATATAGCCTGTGGACCAGCCTAAGCGTGAGTGTCCACGTTTCGGCGCCGTATGTCGAGACGGGTAGGACGCACTGATTTATAGTCATCATATATATATATATATCATTATGTATTATTGTGTGTATATATTATTATAAACATAATGTACGTAGACGACCATTTTAAAATCATAAAGTATCACAAAATATAATGAACTTTACAATAGATAAAGTAAAAACTACTTGTCTTATATATTATGTTACATAAACAGCTACATAATTGTATATTTATATGCGAACATTTCATATATTCAGTAATTGTAATTGAATAAATTTTTTATTAACCATTTTATACATTTACCAACTGGAAGACTTCGTTGTCGAAGGGCAATATAACATTTATATTTGGAAGACATTGGATTATTAATTATAATACGTTTGTATATATTATATCTAATTTAATAATATACATAGAGCTATAAATTGGAAGACATGTTTCGAATATTATGTAATAGAACAGTTATTGTCATTTTCTTATATACTAAGCTAAGATATTAAATCACATCCAACTAGACATGAAGATTGTAATTTTGACTCACGATATCAATGCATTGAAACAAAACATGCGCATCTCTAAAAATAGTTCAACAACAGCCTAAAACTACTAGAAATTAGAAGGGCAAACCAATCTTGAAAGCTTTCACGAGAGCAGAGCCGGAGTCATACATGCCAATAATACCAAAGAGCACGCCTAAACCTATTATGAAATAGTCGTAAGCGACGGTGGTGCTCTCCAGTTGATTGCCCTTCAGTTTGAGGTGGAAATATGCGGGCCAAATGAAACTCAGCATCGTTCCCGTGAAGCTGCCAATGAATCCCATCAGTATGGCGAAGTGGGGTATAAAAATAGCCATCAATACCGTGAACATAATAACACCCAAGCGCCAAGCTAGACCCCAAACTTTCAACTCCTCGTCTAAAGCGTAGATCGTAGGAAAAAGTGTTTTAGGCTTTCCACGGAACAGAGCACGTTCTAGCAAATCACAGGCGGCATAATAAGGTAACGGATAACTGAGAACCGCTTTCACTACAAGAAAGAAATTCACCAGCCCTTTGAAACCCGCTGAACGTAGATTGTTGGTGATAACTTGCTGGGTATCGTTTTGAAATGTCAAAAAGCATAGATAACCAAAAATGGACTTGAATGCGGCAGCAGCGATATGGGACCAGTTGAGCATCCATTCGAACTTGGATCTATCCTCCATGTTGCCTTCTAAAGTGGGCAAAAAGATCTGGGAAGTGTAAGAGAAAACGATCACGCCTAAGCTGATCGGGAAATTCTCGAAATCAAATTCCACTTCACTTTAGACCAGCCCCAATCGCCGATGTTTAGGATACAGTAGCCGAGTACGATCGCGTTTATAATCAAATGGCTCATAGTGCACCAGAAAGACAACATGCTGACGCTCTTTAATGATTTTAAGAAAGCGAGCGGAAGTAGGAATATTCCAGTCAGCATCATCCAAGATCGAGTATCAATAGAGCCGTCGGGGAACGTCCCTATCATCAAATCGCCACAGACAACAACGTAAAGGATACAAGTCATGAGGAGTTCGATAATTTGAGCCATATTAACGACCCTGGCACCGTATTTCCTACCGAAACACTCTTTGGCGATGGAGACATAGGAATCACGTACTCTAACCCGTTGTCCCGATACAGGGTCGTCTTCGTAAAGACATTCGACCAATATCTTCCCAGTATAACAGCAGATGTGAGCAATACCAATCATAGCAGCGATGGCCCAGTAACCTCCTTGGAGTACGGCGAAAGGAAGTGACACCACAAACATACCCTGTGTGACAAAGATAAATTGTTGTATTGATATAAGTGTACAAGCATTTATATAAGCAAAAACGAAAACCAACTTCAAATCAAATCTACGATAAAAATTAACGTGAAACTCGCAGTGACGGATTAACAGAAATTACAAATACACTCTTTTCTTTCCGATGTATCATAGTTATTGTGAATGTAGTAACACAGTTATTCCCATGTATCATAGTTATTGTGAATGTAGTAACACAGTTATTCCGATGTATCATAGTTATTGTGAATTTAGTAACACAGTTATTTATATGTAACATAGTTATTGTGAATGTAGTAACACAGTTATTCCGATGTATCATAGTTATTGTGAATTTAGTAACACAGTTATTTATATGTAACATAGTTATTGTGAATGTAGTAGCACAGTTATTCCGATGTATCATACTTATTGTGAATGTAGTATCACAGTTATCCCGATGTATCGTATGTATTATGAAGTTCTGGTATCTCAATTTTCTCTCTTCTTCCACATTGGTGCTTGTTATCATTGACCTACCTAGCTTTAGATTGTCGTGAACCTACTAATATCTATATCAACAATCATTATTTTGTATGATTTTGGATCTATAGCAAAAAAATTAATATGGCACCTAATTGAACGTTAAAGTTAAAGTTACAGCCTTTATACATGTCCCACTGCTGGGCAGAGGCCTTCTCTGTAAAGAGAGTATAAGGGCATAGTCCGCCACGCGGCCCTAATGCGGATTGGCAGACTTCACATGTCGTAGAAAAATTTTCTAAGGCATGTAGGTTTGCTCACGATGTTTTCCTTCACCGCCGAGCGCGTGGTAAATCAGCACATAAAATTGCAACAACAAATTTATTGGTGCCGGCACCGGGGATCGAACTCGGGTTGCTAGCGTACTACGCAACTTGAGCCAACCGCCCGGACACTGAGCTACCACGGCTGAATTGAACGTAAACACTTTAAATCAAAAACGTATATCAAAATGGGTTTTAATAAGTAATAAAAAAAACAAACGAATAGAGAACCTTTTTCGTTTTTGAAGTCGATGAAACAATAATTGTTTGTATATAACATTTAATAGAATTACTTTCTTACTTGAATTGCATTGGTGACATTCCAAGCCGCTTGGAATTCGTTGATCTTGGCACCTGGTTTCCCGCCACCTTCCTCGAAGCCCCCTTCTTCGGATGAAGCATAAAAATCTACGCTTTGCATGCTTTGAGTTCTGAAAACAATATATATCAATATTAAATGTCATTCTATTGGTTATTTATGCTTAGTTAGATATACAAAACGTAGCTGTGAGAGAATTTTTTTAAAAAGAAAGCTAGCAATATTTCTTTTTTTTCAGAAATATTACTAACAATCTTGTTAACCATTCCAACTAAGCTTAAGCTTGTGCTAGGACATGGTTCACGGCAATAGTCGAATGGTGGATTCGAACCCACGACCTTACGTTTCCCAGGCCGTACCCTAAACCATTAGGCTATTGACGCTTCATGGTTTAGGGTACGGCCGCAAATGTAAGAACACCTATCTCTTCTACTCCTACAGTAACATACAAAACGTAACTCTCTCTTATTCTATCTTTACTGACTTATCTCCCTCACAACCTCCATTTGCATTGCCCGGTCACACTTTTCGTATCGCATTCACTTACTCCCCAAGTCAAGCGTGTGTAAAGAAGTTTTAGTTCAAAAAAATGTTGAGCAAAAGACACGTCTACTCCCTTCTCCAGTTAGAAATGCCAGTAATATGATCAGTTAGTAGCAATACACTTACCGTGGTGCTGCATCTTGTTGCGGATAAGTATTCTGGTAGCTGGTGAAGGAGTCTTCAGCTTGAAGTTCGCCACTCAGAAACGGGTTGGTTGGATTCGTCGACTGGTAAGTGGGAGATGTGCTCTCGTTCATGGTCGACAGCTCGCAGCTCTCACCCATGTCTGCTATTAGATGCGTAGAATATAATTAGACTGAATTTTTATCTATTACAGGAAAACTTACAGCAACACAATATCAATATAAAATTTACAAATAGGTCACTAATACAAATCCAGATAAAATTGATTGCTTTAGCAATAAAAAAGGTGTTCACACTGATCACGGCTTCGTAATCTTACTTTAGTATTTAACGACGACAAGATTTACCTCAATAATTGTGTTATTTCACAAGTATATTTACGAGAAAGAACAAAAACCGACCTTATATCGAATCAAATGTCAAACGTTACTACGCGCGGACATCCTCTTTGTATTTCTGAATTACCGTTGGAATATTAAATAATGAGAACCTAACCGAACTCTCAACAAACTACCCTGAATAATCCTTTCGAATAAAAAATGAATCATCGAAATCGGTTAGCGTGATATTGAGTTATTCGTTCATTTGTCGCGCACATTAGTTATGACGAACTACACAGATTGGCCAGAGAAGCTTTTTGTTAACGAGGAGGAAATCTTCAATAACATACCCCGCCTTCTGGGTGGAAGGCGGCGGTTATGTGGGGTTTTTACCCACTAAAACCTCCCTGTGCCCTCGCAGTGCAAGGCGACACGGGCCAGCCGATGTCGCCTTCTTCCACCTTGGCGGACGACAAAGGCCCCCACCCTTTGCGCCCAGTGAACCCGAAGCCCCTTTTAGTCGCCTTCTACAACAGGCAGGGGATAGTAGTCTTATTCTTGAGAGCCCAGAACTACAGGGCTGGGCCAGAGAATCTTCGAATGCTTCGGATTGAGAGGTGGTATAGCTCTTATGTTACTTAGCCTGAACCTCTATTGCTAGTAACTTGACACAAGGGTCCCTCCGGTAAGGGGTAAAATGTCGCGCACATACTTAGTGCAAATTTAAGACTTATATGTTTTTCTCATGTATGCCATTGTCACAATTAGACCAAATTAGAATCACAAATCAAATAAAAAGAATCATCAATCAACCAATCGGTTCACCCAGTGGAGAAGTTATAAGGTAGCAGACATAAAAAAAAATACAGACGAAATGAGAACTTTCTCCTTTTAGAAGTCAATTGAAAATATCTTTTAGATAGCAATTTATTGACGTTCAAAATTTTACAAAGGCGTGTAGTGTAACAAAACTTACGCAATATACAAATCGAATCAGGAATAAAAAAAATAATTCTTACTATTTAGGTAAGATTTCGTAAATCTCTGTTATTTATTGGAATTATTTTCTCAAATTTTTTGAACATGTGTGTCATAATCTACTTTGTAAAAAAGTGAATTAAAAGAAATGGTATTTCGCTTTTTTATGACGAACTACACAGATTGGCTAGAGGAGCTGCCTTGACTGCTTCACCGGATTGAGAGGTGGCATAGCTCTTAGGTTGCTTAACCTGAACCTCTATCGCAAGTAACTCGACACAAGGGTCTCCCCGGTGAGAGTTAATTTTGTACGGTTACTATGTTACGCTTAAGCATTACGATCCTATTTCATGGATAATCTAAGGGACATTTAAAGGCTAAACTACGAGTGCCACTTCGGGTAGTATTTCGATTTACGACGTTATTCTAAGCATGGGGAGAATTGTAATTTTTTTTTATAGTAAATAAGTTTCACGTTTGGCTTCTATCTTGCTTGATGGAAGGCGAAGATAAAGCCTAGGATGGAGCACGTGAGCCTATAAGGTGTCTGTTCACATTGGACTTAATTAACCACGAAATTACTTACCAAGATTAGCGAATCTGACATTCTGTGGTGGACGCGAGGATTGTCCAGCCTTCTCAGGAATCTGCTGTCTCACGGTCTGCATGGCAACGTCCAGAACATTCTTCAACGGAGGCATCTTAATGCGGCCTAGGTTCATCATCTTTGTTTCTTATAACCTTCTTTTATCTTTAAATATTCACTCTGCCTTAGTTAAGAATAAGAATATATCAAAACACAATTTTTAAAACACTCTCAAATTGACTTATCTGGAAGACATTGATTTCAAATAACACTTTATATTCTACATTAACAATAGTAAATCTAATTTGGAAGACCTCTTTTCACAGTCGCCATTAAAATGTTTTACATTTCACTTCGGTTTTACGTTTTCGGCAGCCATTTTTGTTTTAACTGCTGCCTTTTGTTTTAAGAGATTTTCTTCTGTGTACGAGAAGCACTTTTGGCTATTTGCAGTCGGTGTTAATGCTATTTTAACATTTTTAAAATGGTTTTCCTTCAGGCGACGCTTGCTCGGAGGTGAATCGGTTTTGTGGGAGGACCTTTGGGACCCCTCCGGCGCGGAACCGATGCGCGGAGAACGGATCGATAGGGCGGAACGAATATTCTTTCTTGGCACAAAAACGTCGCCCCTAAAACTCGGATATAGGTTATTAGTTTTAAGTTGTATTAAACTAAAAAAAAAACATAATTCATGTATTATTGTATGTAATAGTGTAATAATAAATATGCCTTTATATTTTTTGTAAATTTATTTAATAATTTATTAATCAGTAAACGGATAGTTTTCGATTGGAGACCACGGACCAGCAGGCGCAGCGTAGGCCGTCGTAAGGTGGTCTGACGACCTCATAAAGACCACAGGACGCAGCGGGATGCGGGCCGCTTACTACCAGTCCTTTTGGAAATCGTTGGGGGAGGCCTTTGCCCAGCGGTGGATGTTTTACGGCTGAAATGATTATGATGTTGACATGATAATTAACAGCGACGGGGCCCATACATACAAACCATCGGTTCGCTATCGTGTTTGCCGCAGTTTTGTGTACAGTTACTTTACTAATTGATCGTTAGCGTTATTGCTTTTAAATAACCTATGTAGTTCCCATAATCCCCTGACCATGATGGCTCGTGGCGGCGTTTGGATTTTAAAATTATTATTTTTAAATCTTTATACAACATCGGTAAGACTGTTTCTCGTTTATTATTTAAATTTAATACTTTTGTTTTGAGACTGTCACCAAACATTCTAACAAACTTCTTGTAAGTGCCGCCACTTATAAGCCTTCCAATACTAAATTACGTCGCGTCGCCCGAAGGCCGAGACACGTTATCGACGATCCGGACGATTACCATTGCACAGGCTAGATCATTACAAATCCACAAAGCGTCCATTCGCGACCGTCGGAGGTTGTGAATAATTCTCGCGCGTTAAAGCTATTTTATGGGCTTTAGATGTTAGGAGCGTTGCTGGAGTTTCTTCGAACACTTCTTCTCCCAGCGCCAACGCTTCGCGAAGTGGCACTCAAAGTTAGTTCAGCTTTTGAAGGTCCCTTAGGTTAGCAACCGACCGAGTGGATCGGATGATTACGCGTAACACAGTATCCGGCCAAGCCAACCCTCACCGGGGGGACCTTTTGTGTCGAATTACTAGCGATAAAGGTTCAGGCTAAGCGACCTAAGAGCTATGCCACCTCTCAATCCGGTAAAACTGTCAAGGCCAGCTTCTCTGGACAATCTGTGTAGTTCGTAAAAAAAGCATCTTTCGCCGTCTATTTTCCACTAAGACTATTAGTTCCCGTACACGATAGAAGGTGGCCCCATGTTTTTCACTGGGTGCAAATATTTACTTAATACTTACATGTTTTCAAATTCTTATACTTAAAAATCCGTGAGCAAATTTGTAATAATATATTTTCTTAGTACGCCTACAATGTGAAGAACCACCCGTGCTGCCAAGAGCCAGGTGAAAATCTTACCTTGAGCATGATCATCGATGCTTACGAGATCTACGGCCATGACCCCACAGACAAACTTGACTTCCTAGTCCATTACCAGATAGAGATGATGAAAGTCAAACGGGCGCGTGATCAGGTAAGCGTATTACTGCTTAGACTAAGGTACACACACGCGCCCACGGGCTGTGCCCCGCAGCGGTGGTCAGCACTCTTAGGAGCCTTTTTTTTTGATGACGTGGAGGAAATCTTCACAAAGATACCCCGCCTTCTGGAGGGAAGGCGGCGGTTATGTAGGGTTCTTACCCACTGAAACCTCCCCGGTGGCCTTTTCCTCGGTGCGTGACGAGGGGCTCCGGGATCTCCAATGGCACTGTGCTCAAGGAGAGCACGTCCCGGGGGGGAGGTTACTCCCTCCCCCCTGTGCCCTCGCAGCGAAAGGCGACACAGGCCAGCCGATGACGCCTTCTTCCCGGGTTCACTTTGGCGGATGACTCAGGCCCCCACCCTTGTCGCCCAGTGAACCCGAGGCCCCTTTAGTCGCCTTGTACGACAGGCAGGGGATACCGTAGTCTTATTCTTGAGAGCCCAGAACTATAGGGCTGCGGGCCAGTCTGCCACCGGCCCGCCTGCGCCATCTCCGAACGGGATCGGCCCTCTCCTGATATAAGGATAAGGAGACCAGCGCCTTCCAATTAGATCTCCCCGCTAGCGCAGCCGCTACTGCCGCCGGCGGGGAGCCTATGCCAACAATGGCATCAATTGGGAGACTGAGACAGCGCTCTACAAAAAAATGAAATAGATGATCAGTTATTGCAGTTATATAAGCTTATGAATTATAATAAATATGTCGGTCACGTATTCAAAATCTAAGCCTTTTTAGATTTATAAATAAAACTTTTATTCCAGTGTTAACCAAGGAGAAGTGCATTAAAAACATTAAAAAAAAAGAATTAGACATTTAATTAAACATATTAATAGAAAATAAAAATTGCATTAACTGTGTTACTGTGTGTGAGTGTATGTGTATACGATGTGTGTATATCCCTGTGTGTGTCCTGTATCATCAATCTTAAGTTACTTATTTTAATGCAGTTTCTCCGTATTGCAGTTCATCATTAACGAGCAAATACATATAGCTACGGATCACCTCGGTCGTTTCATTAACTTGCATATTAAAGAGTTAAAGGTGAGATTGAAGCGTTTTTATAAGCTTTTATTTAACTGGGCACACCGTAAGTTGTCCGTTTAAAAATTTGCAAACTTTTCCATCTTTCAATCGCCGTTATTCCAATTTTGCATGCTCGTTCAATCTTACGTTCCTAAATATAAAAATGTGAAAGAAATCAAGATGGCGAATTTCAAAATGGCCGCCATACATTTAATCAAGCTGATATTAGTCATGCGCTGGTACTCATAATAATATAAGATAATTAAAAAGTAAGAATTGAAAATGGCTGCCAAGTAAATTGTAATTATCGTTATACCGTTAGATAAATGCTATTTATAAGGTTGTGGCTTTAATCGACATTATAGTATATATAATATTTATATAGTATAGCCGTGAGCATAAAGGGTTAAAAAGTTTAATATATCGGAAGATAAAGACGCTAGCTAACTGAAATAAATTGTGCATTATAGACAATTTAATAACTTTAAAACAAAATAAATTTGTTAAAGTTGCCTCCATGTGGTATCGACTAAGTACTAAATTTTTAATAAAAATAAAATTTTATGAAAAACTGTATTATCCAAGTTTACGTAAGTTATCCTTTTTCGTTTAAGTTTATGTTTTTTAATGAAATATAAATAAAGTAATAAATGTTATTTTAAGGATATTTAATTGTCTATCATGCACAATTTATTTCAGTTAGCTAGCGTCTTTATCTTCCGAGATATTCAAACTTTCTTAACCGACCTTTTATTTTTGCTCACGAGTGTAGTTTTATTAAAATGTGGGAGTTATTTTGTATTTTAATATGTTATATTTTTAGGTATTATTAATAGCTTTAGAAGATACGGTAGACAATATGTTGACAATGTACGATAATCATAACGCTATTAAATCGGAAAGGGTAGCTACATATAATACTGGCTCTGGAGGCGCTGTACCTACGGAGTTTTACATGAGTCAAGGTAAGGAATTAAATATAACCATTGGCACTGTATTTTTTTCTTTATTTAAATTTATGTGGAAGGTGAGACGTTATTTTATTTAAATGTATCTTATTTAATTTAATTTTTTATTGTAAATTAATTTGTAAAAAGTCCTAATTTTTGGCGAAATAATTTTGGTATGTCAACACTGCTCGGGAGCATGAACAATAGTGGCGCGCGCGTCGACTGCCGTGAGTTAGTTGATCGCTGTACTAGAACGCAACTTTGTGTCGCTTTTGCTCGCAAATACTTCCCGCCAATTCCGCTGTTGACTATCCTATTCTGTGCCTTCCACTATCCTGTGCTTGCTTCTTACATAACTCTTATACTAAATGCTATATAATTTGAAAGTAAAATAAATAAACGGTGAACATTAAGTGCGTGTGTTCGTTATTACTTACACGAGCCAAACCACATTTATATATTTTTAATAAGGAATTAATGGTATTTGGTTCTTATGATTTTTTTTTGACGAACTACACAGATTGGCCTGAGAAGCTGGCCTTGGCTGCTTCACCGAATTGCGAGGTGGCATAGCTCTTAGGTCGCTTAGCCTGAACCTCTATCGCTAGTAACTCGACATAAAGGTCCCCCGGGGTAACCACGGCTTGAACGGTTACTATGTTACGCATAAGCATTCCGATCCGAGGGCGCCCGAGAGGGCAGAACCTCGACTATTCTTATGACTATTTATTTTTCTTTCAGAATATTACTGCGCCAAAAACGTGTATCTCTTTGTATCAGAGCTATACAGCGATATTTATAACATGGGCAAAGGACCGGCGCCATATTGCAAGAGTAGAGGATTCCATTTCTTAGGGTTTGTGCATTTTACGGACGAGAAGAGATATTTCTTAGAGGAGGACCCGTCCATGGTGTTTCAGATGGATAATTACATTCACGGTTTGGAATGTCACATTGGTATTTGTATATTTAGGTGAGTAACTAAAAACATTTCCTGAATAATATGGTACATTATGAGACTGTCTACAAAAAAATCCCAGCTGTCTGGGCGCAAGGCGATGGGACGTTAAATTTTAACGGTTGACATTTTTTCTAATTCACGCAAGGTCTTCCGCACCTTAGTGTTAAAAATTGTGCAATGATTTTGGCTAATTTAATTAATTTTGTAGTTATATTCCTATTACTTTATCATTTAATAAAATATTTTTGTAAGTATTAATAATAAAATCGTTACGTTTCTTTAAAGCGAGTGTTGTGTACACCTGTAATTGGCATACATGATACATAATAACGAATAACCAATTAGGAAATTTGGCTTTAATTATGTATCAATTTAATTAGCTAAAGATATAAGCATTACATATGAGAGTTGACAGATGTTTAGTTGTCACGATTATTCATAAAGAACATAGGAGACACAAAGGAGATTTATATATCAATACACAACAGGACTTAGTTTGTAAACTTGATTATTACAACAATGTATGCTTGTGTAATGTTGTTGGTGTATCTTATTAAATAAATAAATTTGTGACAACGTATCCTAGAACAATGAGGACTTGGCACAGATTAACAATATGTCAGCCCTGTAGTTCTGGGCTCTCAAGAATAAGACTACGGTATCCCCTGCCTGTCGTACAAGGCGACTAAAAGGGACCTCGGGTTCACTGGGCGACAAGGGTGGGGGCCTGCGTCGTCCACCAAAGTGGACCCGGGAAGAAGGCGGCATCGGCTGGCCCGTGTCGCACTTGCACACGGGCACTGCGAGGGCACAGGGGGGCAGGGAGTAACCTCCCCCGGGAAGTGCTCTCTATGAGCACAGTGCAGAGGGGCTCCGGTGCGTTCCACTGGAGATCCCGGAGCCCCTCACCATGCACCGAGGAAGGGCCACCGGGGAGGTTTTAGTAGGTAAAAACCCTACATAACCGCCGCCTTCCCCCCAGAAGGCGGGGTATCTTTCTGAAGATTTCCTCCCCGTTAACAAAAAAAAAAGATAAATCACTTATCGAACAAGTTCGGTCATTTTATTTCTCATACCGCGGTCTCCCTTACATACTTTGAACGATGCTATGGATTTGCCGCATCGTGATCTATCGGCAATTTTCGGGAACTCTCGGCTCGAGCGTAACGGGACACACGTCAAAACAAATGTTCAGTTCACGGGCGGTAAATAAACTCTTAATTCATATAGTGCAGAAACATTTAAAAATATATTAAGTTGTGATACAAGTAGACACAGGCATGTGAACATATATACGCATATATATAAAAGTGATATTGCGATATTCGTCCATCTGCACGTACTTAATGCAATTTTAAGACTCGTATGGTTTTCTCGTGGATGCCATTATCAGAATTGGACCAAATTCCTTTCTAATAAAAGAAATCAGATCACCCAGTACAAAGTTGTAACAAACATTAAAAAAAAACACGAACGAATTGAGAACCTCCCACTTTATTGAAGTCAAGTAGAAAACAAATTGAGGACCTCTTTCGTAGTAAAAACAAATACGATTTTAGGAGTATCCCTACTATACCTTCGGAACGCAAGATCCTAAGCCAACGAAATTAAAATGGAACCTTCAAATCCTTTCAAACAAATAAAAACAAATTCACTATCAGTTCATAAACCACGGCTACACAAATATTAAAAAACTACAGACGAATTACGGACCGGCTCCTTTTTGACGTCGGTTAAAAAGTGGTGTATATAATGGAATTTAAAATTATACAGTCCCGGACACATCTATCGGCCCACCGTTTTAGGTTTTGTCGGTCTTTAACTAACAATAAATATTGGGTGGAGCAATAAGTTTTATGCAGTTTTGAAACTGATTTATAAGTCAACTCTTTGGTATGTGTTTTTTTTTAATTTACCGTAGGTTTCCGTTCAAGAAGAACCTGCAGCATATACGGGACGTGTCAACTTTGCCGAAGGCTATCGTCAAGTGTGGCACGGACATGTACAAGTTGCCGCCCCTAACAGCCGCCTCGTGCATTATCACCTCGGGCTCCTTCATCCTCGACTTCAACATACAGGGCTTGAGGTTCCGGCATTACGACTATTTGTTGGTAAATGATGATTGCTTTATGAATTAACTAGCGTACCCAGCCCGCTTTGCCGCGCTAGATTTTGCTTTATTTTATTTAAACAATAAACTTACATCATTACATATTTAATTTAACTCTCACATAATAAATTAATCATTTCTCTTCGTATTCATTCTCTTTAATTCTCTTCTCGAGCGGTTGAAGATCATTACCTACGCCCATGTACATATCAGTAAATAAAATATCATTCTTATCATTTATACAAAAACCTGTCGGGCTCAAGGTAATGTCAGAAATAAAAGTACGTCGTATGGACGACGTATTTTGACAGTTCAAAAAGAGGAGTGCTGCGATCGTCAGCAAACTTTGAGTACAGGATTACTCACCAGGTCAATCTGTTTCGGAGCCTATATAGAACAAACCTACACGCACATTTGTCTTTTATATATAATATTTGGGCTTTTAACCGACTTTAAAAAAAGACGGAGGGTATCAATTCAAAAATATGATCAATGAATGAACGGCCTAGTTAGGATTAGGGCTTTTTTTAACTATTCGTACCCCCGGCTCTTTGTGCGGCAGGGACTTTTTCCTTTCATCCGTCCTATATCCTTCGTTCTTATATGCTCTTTCCCGTGTTGTGTGTTGTTGTATATGCCGTGGTCTTTTTTGTCTGATTTCCTATTTTTAAGGTCACAGGTCCCACTAGGGTATCCACCTCCTCCGCCTAGTCGAATACTATAGATGTGAACCATTTCCTAGCACAAGCTTGAGTTATTTCAGAGTCTGACAAAATTTGGAATGTTTGTAGAATGTAGGTAATATTAGTGAAAAAAAATATACATGTTATTAAATCTATACAATATCTCTACAATTAAAAGTTGAAGTTACAGCTTTTATATCTACAATATCCCACTGTTGGGCGAAGGCCTTCTCTGTGTAGAGAGTATAAGGGCATAGTCCACCACGCACATCTAGTGCTGACGGAGTGCCTTAGAAAAAATTCTAAGAAATTTTTCCTCACGATGTTTTACTTCACCGTCGAGCGAGTGATTAATCACATAAAATTGCTACAGCAAATTTATTGGTGCCGGCACCGGGGATCGCACTCGGGTTGCTAGCTATGTAACGAGCCAACCGCCCGGGCACTGAGCTACCACGGCTCGATCTCTACAATTATTTTGTTTTAATTTCAGACTCTGCCCAACGGTCACACGTATTATACTAAGGAAAAGTTTTCCCCTCTAGTTTGTGATCATCACGTCTGTGAATGGAATAATACCAACTTTTATGGAGGTACGTATTTCTTCGAAGATTTTATAACAGTGAAAAAACCATCAAAATGACAGCATTTCTTTTATTTCAGGTCCATTTATAATACCCGGTGACCCCGGGAATGGACTCTCTCCTATCCCGCCGTTCATCGAGCAAACGACTGAAGCATTCAGTCAATCTACGCCAACCCCCAGTGATTTCAATCCTAATATTACATGTAAGTTTAATTTGACATTCAGATAAAATGAATAGCTCAGTGCTCGTCGGCAAACATATTCACGTAACAGCCGCATCAGGCGACTTTTCTCTTATCGATAAGGCTCTTAGCGTTGCTAAAGTTTCATCGGCCATTTCTTCTTCCAGTGTCAACGCTTGTTGTAATAACTTGTCGGCCTTGTGGAATGAAATAGTCCAATAACTAGTACACTCGCTTTATTGAGACGGCGTAACGTTGTACAAAGAATTATTTTAACGAATACCGTCACAACTGCGCGTTCCCACAATCTTTATACAAAACTAGCGTACCCAACGGGCTTCGCCGGGCTAAATTTGATTTACCTTTCATAATATATAAAATTATTCATTTGTCTCCGTATTCATTCTCTTTTCGAGCGGGTGAAGATCATTACCTACACCCATGTACAATAAATACAATAACATTCTTATCATTTATACAAAAACATATCGGGCTAAAGTTAATGTCAGAAATAAAAGCACGACGTATGGTTTGTTTGATATTTCAAAAAGATGAGTGCTCCGATCGTCACCAAACGTTACAGGATTACTCACCAGTTCAATCTGAAGATTCTTTGAAAGTTTCATTGATCCAGCCGTTCGGCGCCTACGGAACAATCCCACACACTTTCTCTTTTATATAGATTAATTAGAAGTAAGATTATGAACTAATAAAGTTAAATTATTGTTTACAATGCCAAGTTCATGTGACCATCAACTAAATTATTAATTATGAAATCAAGATACAATAAGGTTCAGGTAAATCACTATGATATCATTAAAAGTAGTTATTATGCGATCGTTGGTGTTGCTAGCTAACACTAAGTGCCACTAAAGCTATTTGTAGCTCTAAAATTTCTAGTAATCCAGAGCCATGATTCGCCCTACGAGCGACTTTAGGCTGACAACGGCCCTAATTGAGGTTAGAGTGTCAGGCGTAGCACCCTATGAGGCCACAGGCCATCTCTCCTTCTGTTATATGTCATTAATACATCATCCGACACTGGACTAAGGTGATCGACTTAGCCGACCGAATAAGCAAATTGAAGTGGCAATGGGCCGGCCAAATTAGCGGTAGAACGGATAACCGTTGGAGGAAACGAGTTCTCGGGTGGAGACCATGGCGTGGGACGCCCTGAGACTAGGAAGAGCGATCATCTTCGGACCCCTGCGAAGCCGGGTGGCCGTTAGTAACAAACAAATAAACTTTTCAGACACATTGGACGGATGTTGGTTCATGTTTCCGCCAAATTATGGTTCGATTGCCGGCATCAGCTACCTCGACCCGCTATCTATCAACGAATATCGATACACTTGCCAGGGATCAGGAAATAACAAGGTGAGGGATACTATATATACGTATGTATATGAGCCGCACCAATAAGTCTATATTGGAAGAGCTAAACATCAAGACTCGTCTCTCCACGATCTGCTTACGCCGAATGCTTTCCTCCTTCGGCCACATAGCTCGCCGCCAACCGGTCAGCCTTGAAAAGATAATCCTGGTTGGCTGTGACGAGAGAAGAAGACGCTGAGGCTGTTACAGAGGCCGACTAGATGGACGGACTATATTATAGTAGTTACCGGATAGAAAAGAGTGGGGAGTGCTAGTTTTTTTTTTAAATATATAAATATTTCTTTTTTTTTTTCAGAAATATTAACAATCTTGTTAACCATTCCAACTAAGCTTAAGCTTGTGCTAGGACATGCATGGTTCACGGCAATAGTCGAATGGTGCATTCGAATCCACGACCTTACGATTCGCAGGCCGTACCCTAAACCATTAGGCTATTGACGCTTGATAAGAGCAGCTCTCTTAGTGGTCACGACCCTCAGCGCTGAGGAAATGACAGAGAAGAGAGATGTTAGTAGTCTGTAATGTGTAACAAGTGTGAGTTAAAACAATAACCGACTTCAAATCGAATAAAACATTAAACGTTATTACGCGCGGACACCATCTTTGAATTAGGACCTAACCAAACTTTCATCAAACTATGTGTGTGCTCAGGAACTACATGATCTAATTCCCCCATCCCCTTTCCACCATCGGACTTCTAGACGCACTGCGGGATTTCATCCTTTTGTTGTGAACATCCCTCAAACCCGAACGAAGCGATTTGCTTCGTCTTTCATTCTTCGTACAGCAAAGGACTGGAATAGTTTGCCCGCGTCTGTCTTTCCTTCCGATTACAATGTGGGTATTTTCAAGAGTAGAGTGAATAGGCATTTACTAAGCTAGTGCGCCTTACCATCCAGGACTGCATTTCCGCTTAACATCAGGTGGGATCGTAGTCAAGCACTTGCTTAGAAATTATAAAAAAAAAAACTATTTTTAAGGGTTCATCCTTACCAATAAAAATGAATCGGTTGGCGTGATATTGAGTCATTTGTTCAATTGTCGCGCACATACTTGATGCAAATTTAACACTTGTATGGTTTTTCTCATGGGTGCTATTGTTGTGTAGAGGAAAATGGCGACTGATGACTAAAAACAAACTGTTCCCACGAGATGGTCACGACCCTCAGCATTGAGGAAACCAACGCGAGGAGGAGGCCATTGTTGCATTAGACCACATTATAGGCACTAATTTTCAATAAAAAAAAGAAACATTGAAATCTGTTCACCCAGTCAAAAGTTATAAGGTCACAAACATAAAAAGAAAAAAAATCATACAGATATACTTAAGAACCTCCACTTTTTTTGAAGTCGGTTAAAAATCAATTGAGAGTTAAACCGTCTGTAGAGATGCGTCATATTGTCTTTTTTTTCAGTTCATTAAAAAAAAAAAGAATTGTATAGTATCTCAATTGTATAGTATTATTATTTTCCAGGGTCTATACTGGTATCCGCAATGGATGGGTGCACCGCCCCACCACCCTTACCCATCATCAGGGGACGTACCAGCGGAGCTACCGCAGGGAGTCCCCCCGCATTACTTCCCGCACTTACAGAACAGCGTGCCAAACGTGGTCAACATGCCCGAGGGACCATAAGCACTATTGGTGGAAAAAAGTCGCAAGTGGAAAACATGAACAGTTTTGTGGACAAATACAATGTCATAGAGAAAATTAATATACAGATACGCGTAAAATTGATTTAAAATTGTATCAAGTGGTTTTCCAAATAATTTAAAATAAATGCGTTAAGACCTTTATCTTCGTAAAAATATGATGACTTTTCGAAATAAGTTGTAGTAGGTTGTTGCTAGGGTCAGCCGTGTAGTTCTGGGCTCTCAAGAATAAGATTACGGTATCCCCAGTTCAGTTCTTATTCTAACGATTTTTAGGTTACTAACTGTACTTTGCGATTCATTTCAGTGTTAAATTTTTCTTCTGATGTAAACCAATACCTGCCTATTTAAATCCTGTTTTCAAGAAATACCTAAAATAAAAAAAATACGAAGACGTGGTCAGTGTTAGTACCCTAGCAACAACCTTTTTTTTTGTTAACGGGGAGGAAATATCCTAAAAGATACCCTGCCGGAAGGCGGCAGTTATGTGGGTTTTTTACCCACTAACACTTCCCCGATGGCCCTTAATCGGTGCATGGTGAGGGGCACCGGAATATCCAGAGGAACGCACCGTGGCCCCTCTGCACTGTGCTCAAGGAAAGCACTTCCCGCTGGGGGGGGGGGAGGTTACTTCCTTCCCCTATGCCTCGCACTGCAAGGCGATACGGGTCAGCCGATGTCGCCTTCTTCCCGAGTCCACCTTGGCGGACGACAAAGGCCCACACCCTTGTCGCCCAAGGCCTCTTTTAGTCGCCTTCTACGACAGGCAGGGGATACCGTAGTCTTATTCTTGAGAGCCCAGAACTACAGGGTTGCGGGCCGGTCTGCCCCGGCCCGCCTGCGCCATCTCCGAACGGGATCGGCCGCGTGTGCTGCGCGGAATCCCGGTCACAGCCACAGTGGTGGCATTGCGCGGTCGGTTCGCGCCCTATCCTGTTCAGGTACTCACCGGGCACGGGTGCTTCGGTGAGTACCTGCGTCAGGCGGTACGTGACGTACATCTCCTTCTCCCCGTAGCCAGGCTTCGAAGTTCGGCAGGAAGGCACAGACGATGCTTAAACTTTAAACTTACTGGGACATAATACAAAACAAATCCTTTGGAAACAAAAAATCGATATCGGTACATAAATGAGGAACATAAAGGAATACAAATTGAAAACCTTCTTTTTTGAAGTAGGTTAAAATCAAAAGAAATCCATCTACAATTTTTATAAACTTTATTTCATATTCTTAATAAACACAATTTACAAAACATAACGAAACCTAAGTCGACCCAATAAAGTTGGGTGGATAGATAGATATATTTGTAAAAGTAAACGATTTACATAAACCAAAACATGGTGGAGAAACGACGCGCGTACATTATATTAGAGCGTTCTTAAAACTATAATTTCTATAAACGAAAATAATATTACGCATATTAAGTGAATGCATTGTAACAACAGAACGAATCTCAGTCCCGAGTCTGCTAAATCACAATGCAACCAATCTATTACAATTCAATTGTGCCGTAACCGTAATCCACTATTGTTTTATTTCAATTGAAAATATGATATTACTTTAAATTAATCAGAACCTGGTCAAATTCTCATTAAATTACTCTTAAAGTACATTCTTATAAAAAGTACTTCGTCCATTTGTAGCGCATTTACTTACGCCTTACTGACGCCATTGTAACAATTGGAACACTGGAATGAAGCTTTCAAATGGAATAAATAATCGTCAAAATCAACCTGTAGAAAGTTATGAGGTAAAAATACAGACGAATTGACCACCAAAAATTGCTATCAGTTCAACGTTCATTTCGACACAATTGGTTTAGCAGACCCGACGCCCAATTCGTTATCGATTCTAAACATATATTGCACATGTAACGGTGAAGTTTTGAATTAGAAACATTGCCATATTCAAATTACAAATCAATGTATTAACCATAAATACTTGATCATTTAACGTCTTATATATCGTAGTCAATAACGTAACTTAAGCCAATTATTTTAACGCTATGTCGATTAATACTATTTCTTATGTCTGAATAATTTTAATATTATATACACTTTTATGTTGTAAGTTAATTTGTTGATTCGTTTAATGTCAAAAAATAATGATTAAGATTACACATAAATTTATACATCAAATAACAATTGGAGACGGATGAGCCCTGGTTACCCATGGCTCCCCAAAGGGATCCCAAAGGTCTAAGAGGTCGAGAAGGAGCTATAGATCACCACACTGCTCACTGTAATCTGCCCGCTAAATCGCTCTCAGTTAATCAGCTTCCTTGGACACATTTTTGCAATAGATGGTAATTTTGGAAAACGGCCATACGAGCTTACGGTTCACCTAATCTTAATTGATCCTCAACGTTGGGGAGCTGAAAGTAGCCTGCCTTTGGAGAAAGAGCAGGCTCGAAGATGCCCAAATGGTATAGGTTCGGAAATACACTGGTGACAGTTGATTCCACATGTAGATAGTGCGTAGAAGAAAGTTACGCGAGAAACACACGGTCGTCAACCATTAAGATGGTGTGGATTTTTGTTGACGAACTACACAGATTGGTCAGAGAAGCAGGCCTTGACTGCTTCACCGGATTGAGAGGTGGCATAGCTCTTAGGTAGCTTAGCCTGAACCTTTATCGCTAGTAACTCGTCACAAGGGTCCCCCCGGCGAGGAGTAACCTCAGCTTGGACGGTTACTATGTTACGCGTAAGCATTCCGATCCGTGGGCGCCCCAGAGGGCCGAACCACGGCTCGGTCGGTTGCTATTACACGGATAATCTAAGGGAAATTCAAGAACAAGAACTTTGAGTGCCACTTCGGGAAGCGTTGGCGTTGGGAGAAGAAGTGGCCAAAGAAACTGATAGTGTCGATGGAATTTTG
This sequence comes from Meandrusa payeni, assembly GCA_029286785.1. Taxonomy (NCBI): domain Eukaryota; kingdom Metazoa; phylum Arthropoda; class Insecta; order Lepidoptera; family Papilionidae; genus Meandrusa; species Meandrusa payeni. The sequence goes on from JAGSMX010000021.1 coordinate 3,152,336, forward strand.
AATTCTATCGAGATCTGCGGTGATAGAGCTAGATAGAATAGATGTGATGATTCTGAACAATTCTTCAAACCCACCTCATGGTAAATTATGCGGTTTTCAAAGCATTGTCTGGAGAAGAAGATCATTATAGATATAGTGAACTGCAGATGTGCTCAGAGAGAGGCGCATACAATATGGTCTGACACAATCATTAATGCGGTATAAAGGAGGCAAAATATTTTCCACCTGCGAAACATTGGTATACACACAATATACGGCAGGTATATTTTACCTTATGGAAATTTCCCTTTTGAGAATTTCATGTGCTAAAAAGAAATAAAAAAGGTACGTAGTGGTATGTCTTATAATTATCTGTGAAATAAATGCAACAAAGAGATTAGATTAGAAATATGATAATCCAACAAAATCAAAATGTAAGTGATAATATAATATACAGGCACGTACAACTGTATTAGTTTTGTGGTGTGGACAGACGTAGCAGAAACACTTAGTACTTAAGATTCATAGCAATATATTGATAATGGATATCGAAAAATCGATTATAACTTCGTTACAGATATAGTGAGAAAAGATTTACCTTCATAACTTTTCGGAAAAGTTTATATTTATCGTGTTATCTAGCTTCAGTACCCATCTTAGAGTTTTTTTATGACGAACTACACAGATTGGCCAGAGAAGCTGGCATTGACTGCTTCACCGGATTGAGAGGTGGCATAGCTCTTAGGTCGCTTAGCCTGAACCTCTATAGCTAGTAACTCGACACAAGGGTCCCCCCGGTGAGGGGTAACCTCGGCTTGAACGGTTAAGATCTTAGAGATTTAGGGGTAAGTTGTATCACCAGACCAACATATATATAGAGTGGAATACGCAATTCAAATATTCGCTATAGTTTTAATCATATTTTCAGATTTCTATTGCATACCTCTCACACGCAGTTTGTTTACTTTGGTGTGAGAGCAGCAATTATTGAGTATTATTATTGTAAATATTTCCCAATAAGCTTTATTTTGTTGTACTTTTAATTATGTTCTAAAGTGGACATAATGTTTTGTTGACTAATGACAATAAAACTGAGTATTTTCTAAGTTACAGGAAGGTGCTTGTAACATAATTATGATTTTAAACTAACATGGTCACGAACTTAACAATTATTACTTAAAAATATGGGGAACTCATTTCGTATAATACACTGGTAATGGTAATATCCCGTTTTAAGTTATAATTGTTGTGTTTGTAATATATATTTTGACATTTGACGCTATACAATATTAATGGATATATATTTTTTTTATTATTATGCGTATAAACTAGCGCTTGACTTTGATGGTACGCGCTAGTATAGTAAGTGCCTATTCACTCTACTCTTGAAGGTTCCCACGTCGTACTTGGACGGAAAGACTGACGCCGGCAACTAGTTCCACTCCTTTGCTGTACGCACGATGAACGATGACTCAATAGCTTCGTTCGGACGCGCGGTACATCGACTTTAAAAGGGTGGAGACCCGACTGTCTAAACGTCCAAAGGTATAATGGGAATGGGGGAATTAACTCGTGTAATTCCTGTGCACACTATCCAAAATGAAAATGTCACTCATTTAATACGACCATTCATTGACAGTTCGGGTGTCACCGTATTCCGATAAAGATCCGAGTTTTCCCGAAGGAAAATAATTTCTCACTACATCTGTATGTCCGTTCACAATATTTTTTCGTGTCCCGGCGCCAAGACAGACGGTCTTGGGTTGCCCGTACCTCTATTTTAGCTCGTTGCACATATTTGGCCAACGGTAGTCCACCACGTGGCCTGTGAATGTCCTCTACTTTCCTTCGTATCTGGGATAGCATGAGCCATCCAATATCGATATTGAAAAACTAAATTTAGATTATTGACTTTTATTATATTGTAATTATTTCATTCCTAGGTGATTTTGTTCAACGGATTGGGGATGAATCAGATAAATCTCGTGATATATGACTATAGAGTTAAGTAGATTAATATAACGGTTCGTGTGGTTAATTCAAAATATAATATATTCGATTGTTTATAGATGTAAATATTTATATATAGCAATAATTATATTTTGATATTTATATATGTATTAAATATACAAGCACAAAGTTTTTTAAATCCAGAAATTTTGTTTTAAAATAAATTTCTACCGAATTAATTTCAAAAACAGAATGTTTTATGGATAAAAGATAGATTTTGTTTAGACTTTGATTAGGAATACAAGCATCATAATTTATCAATAAATTCATTTTGAAATATTATTTTTTATAACATATTTAATTACAATTAAAGCCATTTTCTGCTACGACGCCTGCCTATTGTGTGTTGTAAAGAGGCGTGAATATATTGGACTAATATGTTTTCCACGGAGTCTGCTAAACCGTTTTTACACAATCGGTTTAGCAGACTCCAGGCTCTGAGGTAGCATTATGCTTTCGTAATGCGGCCCCAGTGTTATTTGCTTGGACACCCCAGTTATATACGGTGCAAATATGTAAATATTATTTATAAGCTAATAGAATTATGATTCGGATGTAAATAATCAAGACGAGAAAAATAGTACATAACTCAAATATTTATCTACCCTCATATCTGGTGATATATCATATATTATTTTCTATTTATGTCGCGTAAAAATAACATTTTTTTATCAGCACAACTCTATTTAAAAAAAATCAATATATACATATAATGTCAAATATACAAATACATATAATACACAAATAAAAAAATAAAAGTTATGATTAAAACGAAACGGTGTACTTCTTGGTAGACCATTGCATTATCAACACGTCAAAAAATTAACCAAATAAAAAAAAACAATTAAATATATCTTAAACTTGACAAATTTAATACTAACTCGAAATATAAGCTATAAAAAATTAGAATGTCATAAGTAGCCAGCATCAGATATAAATAGATGTAAGATTTTCAAGGTAGTCAAAATGGCGAAATTATATAATCAACGTAAGTTACGGTGGGAATGATCAGGGCACTAGCGAGAAGAACAGATCGCCGATGAGGTTAAAGTTCTCGATTGGATACCACGGACCGGCAAGCGGAGCGTAGAACTTCCATACAAGGTTGATGAAGAAAGCAGGTCGCTAGATGCAAGCTTACAATCAGTCCTTTTGGAAATTGTTGGGGAATGCCCATGATGAACAGTGGAAGTCCTACGGCTGATATGATGATGATGAATTCACATTAACGCAGTGAGTAAACATAACTTGGATCGAAATGATAACGCGACTAGAATAACCGCCTAAGTATAACTAAACAAATTAACAATTATACTTACGAGTAAAAACAATAATCGATTTCAAATCGAATCAAACGTTAAACGTGGGAATATTATGGAAGGGAATCAATCGTTTCCGATAAAATATGAATTATCGAAATCTGTTTTATTCATCAATTTATGGCGCACATACTTAACGGAAATTTAAGACTTATATAGTTTTCTCTATTGTCAGAATTGGACCAAATTGGAATAGTTTATGGAAATACCAGTGTTCAAAATGAAAAAAAAAACATCGAAATCGGTTCATCCAGTCGTAAGTAAACATACAAATGAATTGAGAACCTTTTTTAAAGTCGATTGAAAACGAGTTATAATATATGACTAAAATTGTTTCGTATGTCCTAATTCTGTTCAAATTACTATATCCCTACTAGCTTTAGTATGCTTGTTAACTCCGAATAATAAGTCAATATCGTGGGAACTATGATTTATATGTATTAGTTTATTATTGCTTACTTAAATACAGAGATATAACAAAGTTAACACTTCCTAAACAGAGAACTTCTTTTATCAAAAAAACTGCCACATTATGAGTTTAAAAATAAATAACAAAATACCAAGGGAAATGAGGAATTACCATTGCAGCGATTTCAGAAGAAACTCAAGCAGTGGCTAATTCATAACAGTTTTTATTCTCTTAAAGAATTTTACACGTATAAACCGTAAAGTGACATTAGTGCGTGAAGTGTTTTTTAAGTGTGAAGTGATTTTTTAAAATTGTCGATTACACACGATGTAGTATATTTGCATGCCAGTTAGGCGATATATGCTAGTGCCTAACTAAAAATTATTCATCATGTCAGTTACCATATTTCCCGCAAATTATTATTATTATTATAAATATATAATATTTGTATCTATATGTTATCTTCCTCTTTTGTTCGTATAGGTTTCCTGAAAGAAATCTAGAAGAATAATGAATCTACAATGAAAAGCGATAGTAAATTAATTAAAGTGTACCGGGCTAAGTGGCGTACCTTGGGAGACACCATATCTAGTAGCTGACTGCCCGCACCGTGTTGATGATTTTGACTACCTTGCTCGCTTACATCTGTAAAATGCTAACTGTATTATATTATACAGCATGTAAATATGGTTGGCGTAATTGTTTTCTATTAATTAGTATATGGCCGGATTTGTCACAAGGTAGAGTCAGGCTCTCGGACCCAACGTTTCTTCGATTTCGAACTCCTTCTCCCAACTCTCATCAGAATTTGCACTGGCATCGTCTTTGACTTGATCCTTATCCCCAAAATAGTCTTCGACTAAGTTGTTGCCGCATTCATCCGCTTTTGCAATCTTCTTTGGCGATAGAGCATTTTTGCTTTTCATGTTTATGGTTGTGTTGTTTAGTTCGTCCTTCAGTGATGTCATGTTAGGGAGGTCTGCATTGTTATTAATCATGTCCTTTGCCGAGGAACGTTTGTTCGTCTTCTTTGATGATATTTCCTTTTCATATTCTTCTAGGAGTAGGATCTGTTGTTCCTCGGTTAGTTCTACGTCGTGTGCGAAATCTTCTGGCGAGTAATTTGAACATACGTTATAGTAAGGCAATAGTGTTAACTGAGAATAATTACACAAAGTTTGTATATCTATACTATCCCTCTCAAACATACAACAGGTTTATCTAAAAAGGTGTAGATATATATTATAATAATTATATAGAATAAGCATTTTTCATTCATAGGTATAGCGTTTCATCACCTGCAATTTTATCTCGATTAAGCTTTTCTAATAAAGAACAACCAGTGAAAGTAGTTTCTTGCAAAACTTTGGTTGGTATACCGCCAACTGTAGGATTGCACAATAATAATCTGCAATTGCCAGTTTTGTCAGGAATCTTTTTAATGAGTCTTCAAAGAGCTTCACTAAATAAGTACATTCAAGATATTACACTTACCATCCTCCCATGCTACGGTTTCATCATCATCCTTCTCAAATGGTATATTATCCAGTCCAGAGAGCACTTTTTTTGGACTTCTGTAAAGAAAGAGAAAGTAAAAACATCGTGACGACTTTGTATGACTTCATTTTACTTTATTTCTCCAGATGGATTATTTATGACGGAATTAAAATTAAAAAACATCCTAATATTGATACGGAAGATGCCTGGATGATTCCATTTGAATGGGAAAATCTAATTATTCAAATTAAATCTAACGCCGAATACACCGAATCGGAACAAATAGAATTGCTTTTATACATAAACTCCCACGGTATTATGTAAAAGTAAAAGAACAGCACGCCACATATATTTCAAACATATCACATATGAATCAAGTTTTAGTGCAGGGTCTCCGTAGTGACCGTGACCGTGTCCGCACCAAAAATATTTGGTAGGATGGTTGACAGAGAGCAAGCCATACACCGAACACAATTTTTAGCTAATTGTCGCTATCAAAAAGAAATACGCCCTTACCTCTAAGAACTAAAAGATTGCCTCGTTACCATTAAGAGTTTCTGGTTAACTTTTCAAAAGCGTACTCTTTCCACTATCGTCGTTAAGAGTGTCAAGAGATTTGACAATTCACTTTTCGTAATATAAATAGATATCTAAAAATATCCATAAGGTATATGATTCTGAACATTTTTTCTCTTATTCAAAATAGCCTCATAAGTAAAGATGTTTTAACATACCTATAGCTGTTGAGTGTCCAAAATTAAATCTAGACTTAAATGTTACCGTAGACAAAGGTAGTTAACACAAAAACTTTGAAATGTATAAGGCCATCAATATTAAGATAATTTTCAGTCTATTTCATGATTCGATCGATATATCGTAAATAAATTACTCACCTGCAATACCTTTAGAAGGTGTGATCACTTAACATTAGGCGTTGTTTTATGATTCCAGGTTTGATTATGCATATAAGTCTTTATAAAGGCCTTCTATACAGTATCAATAAGCAATTTGCGAAATTGATGAGATATAATAATAAATGGAAAGGCTAGTGGAGTGGACTTGCGAATCATAGTTATAAAAGACGCATTAAATAGTAAAATCTACAAATACGAAAGCCAACCTCTTATCATCTGCGCGGTGTCCCGCAAGGATTAATTCTAGGTCTCCTATTCTTGTGTTTATATAAAGGGTTTTTGACAGGAAACTGACATAGAAAATATATATTTTTAGTATAAAGTAACACTTAACGTCTCTAGTACGAGCGTTGAGCATAACTTAATAGAAGAAAAGTTTAAACTTTGTTTGAAATTGTATCTTGTTTACCTTTTTTTTAACTCTAATAAAAATTCTCGTTTAAACTACGTGTAACTATAGATAAATGTCAGTAACATTTACTTATATGAATTTCAAGATGTTCAAATTAGTACAGATATGATCTTTCTTATTTCACACCAAAGAAGTGATAACAAAGCAAAAATTTTAAGAACAAACTAAAAATCCTCGAGAGATAATTCTATATGTTATATTAAGGAAAAGCTAGATCTTCTGGCACAAGTATCTATTATACTTAAAAGAAAATCCAAACAATACTAATGTTTAATAGATCACTTGGTTTTTTGGAAATGAACGTTTGTTTTCCTAATACTTAATATCTACCCTTATACCAATGAAGTCCTACGGCCTACCCGATTTTGGTTCTTTGAAACCCAATTGAAGGCATTGCGGAAAGCTTATTTCCTACTATAGCTATCCAGCAGCGAAGAAGAAAACATACGTGGTGGACTAAAATATTAAAAAAATCTAAAATGTTCTATTTTTTTATCTGATTGCCGTTAACAACCTCTCGAAATTCTGAACTTCTATTATTAATAATTTAAGGGATTATGTTCCCAGATCCTTCTAATAGAGAAAAGATAAGGTTCAAGCTCAATACGGCATGTAATGCTATATAATAACTTGTAGGTTTTGTGGAATGAAATAGTCCAATTACTAATTCACTCGCTTTATGAAGTGTTAGCTGGCAATACATGACACCCAGCGATTGTTATGCATAATGACTACTTCCAATGATATCTTAATGATTTACCTGAACCTTATTGTTTCTTTAATTCATAATTAATCGTCGTTGATTGATCGTCACATGAATTTGGCATTGTAAACAATAGTTCTTGTGTGACTTCTAATTAATTTTGTATACAGATTGTGAGGATGCGCAGTTGTGACGGTATTCGTTATAAATAATTCTTTGTACAACGTTACGCTGTCTCAATAAAGCGAGTGTATTAGTTGTTGGACTATTTTATTCCACGAGACCTACAAATTATAACAGAAGCGTAACGTTGTACAAGGAATTCTTTCAACGAATACCGTCACAAGTGCGCGTCCTCACAATCTTTATACAAAATTAATTAGTAGTCAGATTACGAACTAATAAAGTTAAATTATTGTTTACAATGCAAAATTTATTTAAATTATTAATTATGAATCAGGTTTAGATAAATTACTAGGATATCATTGGAAGTAGTTATTATGCACAACAATAGCTGCGTGCCATGTGTTGCTAGCTAATTTTAAGGGAAGGGAAGGTTGCACAAAAATATATGCATTTTTGTAACTAAATAAAACTTGTGTTGAAAAATCATAAATGTATATTAAATGAAAATAAGATACATTAAAGAAACAATTGTATTCAATAATGAAAATTAAAAGTAGATCATGCAATTACTTCTATATTTAGTACTTTAGTTAAACTAGATGAGACAAAATTATTGAACTAAAGTAGACTGACAAACTCAATGTGTACTGAGATATTTTTAAATCAGTACACACAAACTTGCTACACTCAGTACACTTTTAGCAAGTAGATACACGTTGTATGGATCTTTCCATTCGTACATGATCGAACTCCTAAAAATCTATATTCAATAGAAATATGATTTTTATCTGCTATTTTTATGTTTGTGTATTTTAATGTTTAGTTAAAGTTACAGCCTATATGTCTAGATATCTATGTCCCATTGTTGGCCTCTGTAAAGCTCGTAGAAGTGATGTCGTGGTAGCTTAAGTGTCCGGACGACTCAAGTTGCACATGCTAGTAATCGATCAACAGTGCTGGCACCAATAAATTTGTTGTTGCAATTTTATACTTTCTAAGCAAGTGCTTGACTACAATGCCACCTGATGTTAAGTGGAAATGCAGCCTGGTAAGGCGCACTAGCTTAGTAAATGCCTATTCACTCTACTCTTGAAAACAACCACATAGTAATCGGACGGATAGACAGACACGGGCAAACTATTCCAGTCCGTTGTCGTACGAATAAAGAAAGACGAAGCAAAGCGCTTCGTTCGAGTTTGAGGGATGTTCACAACAAAAGACTGAAATCCCGCAGTGCATCTAGAAGTCCGATGGTGGAACGGAGATTGGGGAATTAGATCATGTAGATCCTAAGCACACTCTCCAAAATGCATTCTGTATAAAAACGACAGGCTAGCTACCTTACGCTTGTGCTCAAGACTGAGCAGATTGGTTTTAGCTGCGTATAAAATAGCCTCTTAGCCCGCCTCCCCACCGAGTCGAAACGTGCGAGATGGCATTTAGTAGCGCCTACCCAAATGTGACAGCAGTATTCTACACACGACCTTAGACTTGATGAATCGTCCATAGTTACGGGTCAATGAAATTTCGATACCCAATAACTGAAGACAATCAGGTGCTTTGACAAGAGACCAAATTTTTCTAAGGCATGTGAAATCTGCCAATCCACACTAGGACTGCGTGGCGGTACATGCCCTTATGCTCTGTATATAGATAAGGCCTGTGCCCTTATGTGGGACATATATATATAAATATTTCTAGGCTGTAACTTTAACTTTTATGTGTATTTTAATGTGAAACGTTTTTTTATGTAAAAATTATGTTCATGGTTACAAACTGCTATTTATAATTATAAATACATTAAACAAAGCAAAAGAGCAGAGGACATACAAAAAGCAAATACTACCATCGAAAGAAATGCATACGAGTACAGTGGAATCTCTATAACTCTTTTTCTTTTACTGACGAACTACACAGATTGGCCAGATTGGCCTTGATTGCTCCATTAGATTAAGAGGTGGCATAGCTCTTAGGTAGCTTAGCCTAAACCTCTATGGTGTGTGTGGATATGTTCTATATAGGCTCCGAAACAACTGAACCGATTTCAATGAAGCTTTCAGGGAATATTCAGATTGACCTGACGAGTAATCCTGTAAAGTTCGGTGACGATCGGAGCACTCCTCATATTGAACTGTCAAATACAGCTTTTTATTGTTTTAAAACCCAAATTTGTATTGACACATGCGTTGTGTATATTTATGTCATTATGAACCATATTGAAGTACAATGGAGTATTTTGAAGTATAATGAAGAATACTGAAGTATATTAAATATAATAATTAAGGATTTTGAAGTATTCAAGGTAAGTTATAGCGCCGCGAATGTATTCGTTTACAAGGTAATGATAATAGGTAATGATCTTCACGCGCTCGAGAAGAGAATGAATACGGAGAGAAATGAATAATTTAATATATTGTGAGAGTTATATTAAATATTTAATGATGTAAGTTTATTGTTTAAATAAAATGAAGCAAAATCTAGCGCGGCGAAGCGGGCTAGTAAGGGCTAGCGAAGCTAGTAGCTCATAAAATTATCAAGTCTGTGACGGAATATGAGGAGCGAAAGTCTTGGAATGGAGGCCGTGGATGGATCAGAGAAGCGTAGAACGCCCTCCAGATAGGACTTAAAAAAATAGCTGGATGTGGCTGGATGCGGAAAGCGGGGGATATATCAAAGGCATTAGGGATAGCCTATTTCCAGCTGTGAATACGAGCTGATAACTAGAAACTTTAGCAACTAAATATTTTGTAGTTTCCTTGACATTTGCGTTATACGAGATTCCACTGTGTATATAATTGAGAATAATCGTCCAATAGACCAATATCAGTTAACAGAGAATTGGTGATCAGTGCAACGCTGCCTAGCTCGTGCTATACAGGTATGATGCTGTAAACTTACTGCTGTATGGGTTCTTGTAGTGGCAGGTGTGCCAGAACGGGGTCGGCAGTGGTCTGTTCCATTGGCTGTTTACGAGACGCGGCGGCCAGACGGTCTTGGAGTAAGGCTACACGGAACAGATATCTGGAAACAAATTAGATCGCCTTCTATAATTAATAATACAAAACTACGGCCGCAGATGGAAAGTTTCGCATCAGCGAAGCTTCAATAGCCTAATGGTTTAGGGTACGGTCTGCTAATCGTAAGGTAGTAGGTTCGAATCCACCTCAGCCCTGTAGTTCTGGGCTCTCAAGAATAAGACTAAGGTATCCCCTGCCTGTCGTAGAAGGCGACTAAAAGGGGCCTCGGGTTCACTGGGCGACAAGGGTGGGGCCTTTGTCGTCCGCCAAGGTGGACCCGGGAAGAAGGCGACATCAGCTGGCCCCCGGTGCGAGTGATCTTTCTCAAAGTGAACGCACCTGCAGCTCCTACGGTGTTGTCAATCAAGATCCGGTGAGCAGTAAGCTCGTTTGCCTGTTTTCCTTCTAAATCAAAATATAATGATATTCCTTTCACCTTTCCCAGAATTCCTCGTGCGTCACAGCATCTGGCACCAGTCTGTCGTACTGCGCCTTCAATACTGGGTTCGCTTCGAGTCTCTTGAAGGCAGATGCTGGCGTGATGACGCCCACCTCCGAGCTCTCGAGGCTGGCACGCCAGGCATCGAACTCCGGACTGTAAGCTGGCACTATGTACGTTGCGTCCACACGCTGCAGGGCTTCCAGCTCTTTCTGTGGATTGATACATTTAAAAAACATTATTTACTAGCGTACCCAGCCCGCTATATATAGATAGATTTCGCTATATTAGAAATATTTTATTTAATTCTCACAAAATATTAAATTATTCTTCTCTCTCCGTATTCATTCTCTTCTCGCGTGGGAGAAGATCATAACGTACACCCATATACATCAGTAAATACAATATCATACCCGTAGTAGTAGTATGATGAAATAAAAGCTGTATTTGAGAGTACAAAATAGGAGTGCTTCGATCGTTACCAAACTATTATTATATTACAGGATTACTCGCCAGGTCAATCTGAAGGTTTCCTGAAAGTTACATTGAAATTGGTCCAGCCGTTTCGGAGCGTATAAGGAACAAACCCTACCTATATACCAAAACCTCCATAGTGAAGCCTATGGAGGTTTGTTGTGATAACAATGAAAAAGGATCAGTGATGTCAAATACTAATAGAATAGAAGATGTCATAATTTAATTTATCAAAAGCAGGAATAATTTTTAATGTGGTTTCTTTAATTACAGAGAAACACAGAGTTATTCTTGTTTTTTTTTTATTCATCTTATATATATATATATATAGATTTAAGACTTCTATGGTTTTCTCATGACGACTCACCAAATTGAGATGGGACCACAAGCTTTGAAATAAAAAAACAATCGTCAAAATCGGTTGACCCATTCGAAAGTTATGAAGTTCCGAATTGTGAACCTCCTTTTTTAAAATCGGTTGAAAAGATAATCTTACCTTGTAAGTGGACAACATTGTGGTGTCGCCAGATGACAAGATCACCTCCGTGTCGTCTTCATCGTCGAGCTCCGGGTTCAACACTGTGCTCACTTGTCCTGTAAATATATTTCATTTCTTTGTAATAACTCCGATACTCTCTCTTCTTTTCGTTCTTCTCATTTCTGAGGGTCGTGGTCACTAGAGCCCCTAAAAATTGACTTACCAATGAATGTGCTTAAGCTTTTCTTCATTACATTGGCCGGAGACTCTGGTACATCGAGCTGTGGATTAATAAATGCCTATTAGATGCCGAAGTCACATCAGTAGAAGCCTATCAGTCACAAAATCATATGTCGCTTGTATAAAAGTTATATTATACTGGTACCCTCTGTGGCGCCCTCGGATCGGAATTCTTACGCGTAACACAGTAACCGTACAAGTCGAGGCTACCCCTCACCGGGGGACCCTTGAGTCGAGTTACTAGCGATAGAGGTTCCACCACCTCACAATGCGGTTAAGCAGTCAAGGCCAGCTTCTCTGGTCGATATATGTATACTGGTGACACGCCCTGTCTTTGCACGGGTTCTTTACAGAAAATATAAAATAGTATATGTTACTCCGTGGTATGTATATAAGATTTCACAATCACACAATTCCACCGTATGTCATCAATGTTGTTTGGCCATAGCCACCAGCTTCTTAGCTCCCTCTGAGGTCGGGTCAGACAGCAACATTAAGACAGCACCCACATGTTGCTTCCTCAGTTATAGACTATCTATTAAGCGTCAATAGCCTAATGGTTTAGGTTACGGCCTGCGAATCGTAAGGTCGTGGGTTCGAATCCACCATTCGACTATTGCCGTGAACCATGTCCTAGCATAAGCTTAAGCTTAGTTGGAATGGTTAACAAGATTGTTAATAATATTTCTGAAAAAAAAAATGAAATATTGCTAGCTTTCTTTTTAAAAAAAAAATTGTTTTCTTTCCGCTTCATTTTTAGCACATTCCCCCATTATGTGGTGCACATCATCCACCACTTCGCAAATCTCACAGTTCGGTGACTCAGCCTTCCGCATCCGATGTGCAAAACAATTTTGCAGAAAAATGTCCCGATCTCAATCTGTGCACCGTTGTAATATACCTTATCTTCTTCAGGAACCAAGGCAAATGAGACGAATTAACGAACGAAATCAAAACGAAACGGAATAAAGCATACGAAATTGATTTCATTGCATTCGAGGCTATAAGATACCTTGAAAGTTTTCCCCAGCACATTGGATGTGGAGCTAAACACGTGACTCGCTTCGCACTTCACCGCTGTTCCGATCTCGTCCAAATCTTTCTTCACCATCGAGTATACCTCTGCGGACTGAAACAAACATACGAGTTAATATCGATATTGAATAATATTACAATTACATAATAAATCAATGTATCAATATTTAAAAAAAAAAGGTTGAAGTAGGAGTGCACGATATATATCGATATTACATAAAATATCGATATATTTCATCCGATATACGTATCGTAAGAAATTAAATAAAAAAGCATTCCATCTTTCTTTTATTTGTGGTTGACAACTTGTTTATTATGTTTGAAAGGTATTGGTGTCAATTACGTCCCATAAGAATTTTTTGACATAGCACCTTAGGTTCCGAAGATAAATAAGAGAATAAAGCGTATTATTGTAGATTCAGATATTGGTAGGTTAATTACAATCTACACTACCACATCATAAGGACAATAGGCACAAATGTGGAAGAATGTAATATAGGCGACAGAACTTCTTAATACGATGACAGTTCTGAAACCAAAGAGTTTTTATTTGACGTTTAATCCGTACCGTTTGTACACATAAATACACTAGTTATCAATCGTTCAGAGACATTGTAGCTAATCTGAAATAGATAAAATTGTAGGTCTCTTAAGTATACCCTGATAATGTATATCGATTGCCGCCGTGTACTGTATTTTTTTATTAATTTATTTAAGAGTATTTTTTCTATTAGAAAATAACACCCTCATAGAGAAACAGATATAAAAACAAAAACCTTACTTATACTTAATAAACATTTACCAATAACAATAACATACTTTTTTTTTTGTTAACGAGGAGGAAATCTTCAAAAAGATACCCCGCCTTCTGGAGGGAAGGCGGCAGTTATGTGGGGTTTTTACCCACTAAAACCTCCCCGGTGACCCTTCCTCGGTGCATGGTGAGGGGCTCCGGAATCTCCAGTGGAACGCACCGGAGCCCCTCTGCACTGTGCACAAGGAGAGCACTTCCCGGGGGGGAGGTTACTCCCTCCCCCCTGTGCCCTCGCAGTGCAAGGCGACACGGGCCAGCCGCCTTCGCCTTCTTCCCGGGTCCACCTGTCGCCCAGTGAACCCGCCCCTTTCCGTCGCCTTCTACGACAGGCAGGGGATACCGTAATCTTATTCTTGAGAGCCCAGAACTACAGGGCTGAACAATAACACACTTAACAACAATTTAGCTAACAATTCATCACTCAGAGCTTCTCTATTGACACATTTCACCAGTACGTGATGCACGTCCTCTATAACTCCGCACTCCATGCAGTTTGGTGAAGATGTTTTTTTCATTAGAAATGTGAAACTGTTAGATGGAATATGCCCAGAACGAAGTCTGAGAGCTGTACAATATAATTTTTTGCTAATAGGTAATTTTTGAACCATGGCGAACGACTCAACACATACTGCAATTGTACCTTAAACAAGTTACATAGTGTCAGAAATCTCTTACTACTCACACACTTTGCCATAAAAAACCATTAGTGTTGATTTCATATAAACAAATAGAAAAACCTACTCTGGTGGTCTGTACTAAACTCTAGGTTTTTCTTTAGTTTTAATAAATTACTATGAACAGCATCTGTCTCTAGCACAGCCTTGCTGGGTAGAAAGTCACTATGGAACGCGATCCCCGGGGATTCCCTTGTGTTGAGTTACTTCAATAGAATTTCAGGTTAAGCAACCTAAGAGCTTTGCCACCGCTCAATCTGTTAAAACAGTGAAAGCCAGCTCTGGCTAAGCTAAGTAAGTTCGTCACAAGAAAGGTATCATATTTATAGATTTTATAGTTTTTGCCATAATAGGTAATAAAAAATACCTCCCTGTTTAATCCACATACAGACTACAGTAAACGAAATGCAGCGAAAGATAGTAAATGTTGATTACAAAAACAATCAATTTATACCTTTGTTTTGGCTGTAGACAACCATGTGTCCCACCAGTTGCCCGAAAGTTTTTCATCCTGTTTCTGTGTACTGGCAGTCTCATTGGGACTGGTCTCACCCCTAAAACAAATTGTATTTTATCAAACTGATAAAAAAAATAAACTATGATTATATACTAAAGAGCTAGTAGTCACTTCAAATATTACAGTGCCAGCAATACACAACAAAACTGCCTGGCATCGCTAATTCATTCACAGAACTTCACAGTGTTGCATTCAGAAGAATTCAGTCAATTATGCACAGATCTCCACCATTTAATTGTAAATATAAATATCGGACTTCAAGATGCACTGCAAGATTTCATACTATTATTGTGAACATCCCTCTAACCCGGACAAAGTGCTATGCTTGTCTTTCATTGTGCGCACAGCAAGGGACTGGAATAGTTTGCCTGCATCTGTCTTTCCTACCGATTATAATGTGGGTATTTTCAAGAGAAGTTGGAATAGGCATTTACTAAACTATTGCGCCTTACCATCCAGGACTGCATTTCCTTATAACATCAGGTGGGATCGTAGTCAAACACTTGTTTAGAAAGTATAAAAAATATGTATAAAAATTGATAAAACTAATACAAAATCTTGGCACTGTTTTGATAAGGGAATTTTTACGCTCATCCAGTACCATAACAGTAAAATAGTTTTACCATGTACTACATAAATGTACCATTTTCTTGTTTTAGACATAACTTTTTTTAATGTTCCACTTATAAATCTGTCCACACATAAAAATGACAGCAAATAATTTTAAGAAAAAAAAATAGATGTCTGTTTTATATCAAAGCACATTGAACAATTTTAAAAGTGAAATCATAACGAATGCAATAATTAACATAATTTATTTCGAAAAACTCGTTTCGGTGTTTTGTGTTATTTACATAGTCAACCTTCAACTTACACCACTGAGTTAAAAACACTCATAATACTAGCATTAAAAGAGTTATTAAAACTCAAGTATTTAAAATGTTTACATAAAGCAAGAAAATAGTTATATATTCATTTTATATAACACATCAATTTACAAAACAATATACAACAGGCTGGTCCTTGTAAAACTTTCATCTGTAACACATGAACGGGCGCAAACAAATAATAAGCTCCATATAATGCTTTTCTTTTGACCTAAATAAAAAATAGTTTTCTATCAATTGTTGGGAGTATTATAAGGCTTTATTATTTATTTATATAACTGTATATTTCATGGTATGTTAACATCAACAAATACAAAACAAAGATAAAAGATAACAACTTACTTCTCAGCCATCACTTCGTTTTCTCTTTAAGCAACGTAATAAAACATGGATTTTTGCACATAAAGTACTGCGTGAATATTTTTGTTATTACACGAAATTTACAATTAATTTTGACTTGACATAGTTTAGTTTTGTTTGCGTTGACATAAGGTTTATTCTCATTCGCACTTGTTCTTGTTTTAAGTCACAGATAATTAATAATGTCTTCATCTTATCTACACATATCTTTCTTCTTTAATATTTTCTTAGGTTTTTTTTTGGTTAAATTTAAGACATTTGTAATTTTAATAACAATAAATCAATTTAAGAAAGGTCACAGTTTTTATATGGACGTTTACGTATAACGGAACGGTTGAAAAATGAGTTACTTTGAATTAAATTCTATAGGATATTCTATAGGACATTTAGATTGTATAGATAGAGATTTATACACATTTATCAATATCATGTTTTCATTTGCAAATTGTTACAGGGATAACAATTTACTTTAACTTACTACACCTATTTTTGTTTTAGCATAGAATCGGTTACAGAATCGATGCTGTCCTAAAAGTTTTAAAAATAACAATAATAGTTATAACTTGCCAAGTGGATGCTAACTACTGTAGTTTTCTTTAATTTTTTATAAGGAAGAAAAATATGTCCCTTAAATTTACCGCGTTGTTTCTTGTAGTCCAAAATATTTGCTTTTACCATTACGTACACTAAAATGACCGATAGTTGCATTATATGTAGTTTAAATTTTGTGGACGTATATTCTTCTTTGTCGTCTCACTCTTGTCAGAGTGGTCGTGCCCATCATGATCCGGTAGGTTGGTCAGCAGAGAGCACCCGCCGCACGACGTCGCGCCACCTAGAAGGTGTTTAAACAAATGATAAAATAAAAAACAGATTATTTTTTTTGACGAACTAACACAGTTGGCCAGAGAAGCTGGCCTTTACTGTTTCACCGGTTTGACAGGTGGCATAGCTCTTAGGTCGCTTAGCCTGAACCTCTATTAGGTAGTAACTCGACACAAGAGTTTCCCCGGTGAGGGGTAACCTCGGCTTGGACGGTTATTATTTTACGCGTTAGCAGTCCGATCCGAAGAGGCTCGAGAGGGCCGAACCACGACACGGTCGGTAGCTATTTTATTGGCAAAAGATTATTGGGACAATATAAGCTAAACTAATTCCTATGCCACTTCGGGAAGCGACAAGAACATATTTGGTTTTTTAACTTTTTAACAAAACATGGTGCGCTTGTAAATAAGTTTTTTTTGTCAAAACTATAACCTTCAATTTTCTCTGCTATTTACAATTCTTAATAATATAAGTACTAAGATTATATTATTAAGAATTGTCGGGTGTGCGTATTCCATAAAATTACGAAAATAAGAAATGGACATTTCGCAGCATCTTAAATGCATTAGTATATAGAAATACATAGAGGTGTATGGCAAAAATTGTAAAATAAAACTTTCCCATTTCCAAAATGTAGAAAAAGTAAAGCAAATAATCGTCTAATTACACTAATTTCTTGTACAAAACTTATTAATTTGCGTTGGTGGGTCGGTGGATTGTTATAATCTTTGCTTATGGATTATTCAATAAGGTATTGAAGGCGATATTTTTATAAATAAATCGTGCAGCTTAGCGCAGGTTCAAAGATGTTAGTACAACGATATAGTTATAAGAGCACGGTGTTTGTTTTGAATGTATACTGGGCGAATTGGATGTTATTGGATTCCCGTGAAAAGTTTGACATTTGCATCGTTATAATTAGTTTATACATTTCTTATAATTGTTTAGTGGTGGGTTAAATAGAAATCTTAACAAATATTATTTTTAATATTCATTTAATAACAACATAATGTTAGATAAACAATATCATTCATATCTCAACATTCTTTTGTTTAATACTAAATATTGGTTCTTTATCTATGGTTTCAGCTATTGCCGGCTTGGGGGTGAGGTCATGATTACACCGAGTTAATAGAGTTTGTCACAGTTGTCAAGCAGTTAAACACTTCGCAGTTCTTTTGAAGTAATTTTCTTTTTTTCTAGCTTAGCCGTAACACCGGAGTAGAGGAGAAATGCGCCACTTAATGTTTTATTATTTGTGTTCAAAAATATTTTCGTGTCAACTATGCTAACGTCACTTTTTATGCGTGATGATGTGCGTCAAATAACACAAGGACGATAAGGTATTTTCTTATAAAAACAAATGTCCTTGTCTATGGTCAAAACAAAAAACTGTTAGAAGTATCCTCTTCTCCTTAAAGTTAGATGATTAATTTCTTTTAATAAAAAAATTGCATTTTACTGCGATTTTTATATTCAAACAATACATTTCGAATTGTTGTATAACTTTACCTTTTTAAGATTCAGTCATTTAATTGAGACTGGCAAGCTACGTAGCAATCTTTTTGTAGGGTTGTACAGGAATCCAAGCGCTCCCATAATGTTAGTTTTTGATCAGATTTTACGTGCCTTTCTTCATCGTTATTAATAAGAGTTTGCGAACGATGCCTTAACGTCAATGACAGGTATAGGCTGATGTGAAAATATTTTGATTACATATACTTTACGTTAATTAATAAACTTTAATTATTTGTTCCCAATTTGTTCGTAACCGTAAAATGTCCGAAAGGTGATCGGAAATATGAAATTAAATATTAAACTATTAAAATATTAAACAATTTGTATTATTTCACTACCCCACGCGTAATATAGTAACCGTCCAAGCAGACTGGGTCCCCCAGTCTAACTGGAGATAGAGGTTCAGGCTAAGCGACCTAAGAGCTATGCCACCTCCAAATCACTAGTTTGAGCACTTACCAATATGGCACTTATATAAAAATTAGTCACATACTAACACGAACGCTGTATCTAATGTATTCAAGATTAAGTTTTGTTGGTCTTCCTCGAAGTTAAAATGCTATCGTCCAGAGTAACGGCCTATGGGACTTTATGTGAAGTTACTTTTGATGAAAAGGTAAAGATATAATGAAGATATTTTAAACTCTCAACCGGAAGAAAAAAATAAACTTGCGACCTTGTGTCTCTAAATATGGCCATCATTGTAATTAGTGTAATTGCTTGAAAATATCGTCTTTATGGAATACGACCAGTATTTAGAGCCCTATGCTCTAAAAAGTGTTGTTAGTGGTTAGTTTTATTCAATGAGTAATATTCTGGTAAATTAATAGAAGTCAGTATATAAATGTAATCTATGTGAATTTAGTAAAACTTTATTCGTCCGTCTGAATATAGACGCTGGAAAGCAAAAACGTAGTAAGTGACACATATGGCCATTTTCACTTTTTTACGTCGTTGGAATCAGAAAAAAAGACGCGGCGACTGATATATGACATTGTAACAATTAGATGAAAAATAGCGAAAATAGGATTTTCGAGATTGACACTTCTCTTTTATTTTTTGTACCGTAAAACGATTTTCTTTTAAGAAAACTCTTGGTTTATGCCTTTTTCTTTATGACGAACTACACAGATTGGCCAGAGAAGCTGGCCTTGACTGCTTCACCGGATTGAGATGTGGCATAGCTCTTAGGTCGCTTAGCCTGAACCTCTATTGCTAGTAACTCGACACAAGGGTCCCCCCGGTGAGGGGTAACCTCGGCTTGGACGGTTACTATGTTACGCGTAAGCATGCTGATCCGAGGGCGCCCGTGAGGGCCGAACCACGACTCGGTCGGTTGCTATTTCACGGATACTCTAAGAGACATTCAAAAGCTAAACTAACTTTGAGTGCCACTTCGGGAAGCGTTGGCGCTGGGAGAAGAAGTGGCCGAAGAAACCCCAGCAACGCTCCTAACATCTAAGGGGTGGGGCCTGCCCATAAAATAGCGTTAACGCGCAAGGATTATAAAAAAATATTTGTTGTTAATGCCGTGGTACAATACTTATTCAGTAAAAAATAATAAATATTGTGTCCAAAGACGATAGCTTTAGGTCCACAAACAGGAATGTTTTATTTTTTAAAAAAAGTCGAAATGTTTTTCGGCTCTGGTGAACAATTTCATTTTTGTGGGTTACTACGTTTTTGTTTTCCAGCGTCGATATGAACTAATTAAATAGAATAAATTCCTAACATGCTGTATACTAAATTCTGAATGGATTATACTTGTGCATAAACTGAAATAATAATACAGCCAGTGATCGACACGGGCCTTCAAAGTTCATCGCTCAATCAGCCAGCGCCCGCGGCGATGACGTCACAGCGCGTGACGCGACCCGCCTCGCCGCGAGATGGCGCTCTACGATCATTTCGAATGTTTACCTTCGGAACGCGATGTGTGTGGTAATGGGAACCCTTCAAATTAATTTCAAATGATTTGTCCACTATGTGTAATAGATTTTCTTTATCTTTATGACCTTTTTATGTTAGATCATTAATAGACTAGAAAAAAGTTTGTAGTTACAGCATATATATGACCCACTGTTGGGCATACGCTGATGCGCAGCGGGTTGTCGCGGTCAGAATCATTCGGGGGTACCGTACGGTCTCGTGGGCGGCAGCTGCTTCGCTAGCCGGCGATACGCCGTGGGAGCTCATGGCGAGGGTTCTGGTCGAGGTGTCCGACTATGTCTCGGATAGGTGGGCCCTTGGAGAGAACCCTTTGCCAGAGGAGATCCGGCGGATCCGTCGGCTAGGAGAGGTGGCACTTTGCCGAAGGTGGGAGGAGGACCTGGCGCATCACTCGTACGGTATCCGTACGACGAGTGCTCTGCGCCCGGTCCTAGAGCGTTGGATGCGCAGAAAGCGCAAACCTCTCACCTTCCGTCTGACGCAGGTGTTCACGGGGCATGGGTGCTTCGGGGACTACCTGTGTCGGACGGTCCACCGGGAGGCCGATGAGCGGTGCCATGATTGTGGTGCTGCGGTGGACTCTGCCCAGCACACCCTCGAGGTGTGCCCGAGATGGGCAGCGCAGCGCCATGACATGGTATCTGCCATCGGTGGTGTAGACCTGTCGCTTCCGAGCCTCGCTCTTGCGATGGTCTCGAGCGACAGGTCTTGGACGGCGGTCGCCTCCTTCTGTGAGACGGTCATGTCCCAGAAGGAGGCTGACGAGCGGGTCAGGAGGGGAGCGCAGAGGCTCCCCTCCGCAGGCGACGTATCGGGGTGCGCAGGAGGCGTTACGAACGCCTCCTTTTGCCACCGTAATCCAGAAAGCAGGGCCAGGATGGGTACCTGGCCCCAGCATGCTTCGGCGTCGTCGCGACTTCTCTGAGTGCCGGAGAAGTCCCCTTTGAGGATGAAGTCCGGTCTTTGCCGGGACCGGCCGGTCGTTGGGGTGTCCTGTCGCTGACAGATCCGGGGCACCCGGTCATAACGGCTGATGGCATTCGCGGAAGGTTTAGTGGGTAGGGGCTGTCCAGGCCGAGTCCCACACATCCTCCGGGCCCACCCAGGGTATCGGAGGATGGTCTATAAAAGATTCCCCGCGTGAACAAAAAAAAAAAATACGCTGATAGTCTTGGGCACCGGCGCAAGGTGCCTTTCGGTATTTAACCGATTACATTTTGGAGTGCACAGGAATTACACGAGTTAATTCCCCCACCCCTATTCTACCTTTGGACGTTGAGACATTCAGCGGATCTCCACCCTTTCATAGTCTATGTTCCGCGCGTCCGAATGAAGCGATTTGAGTCATCGTTCATCGTGCGTACAGCAAAGGACTGGAACAAGTTGCCGGCGTTAGCCTTCAGGAGTAGAGTGAATAGGCAGTTACTAAACTAGCGCGTACTATCTTTCGACTATATCACCACTTAACATCAGGTGGGATCTTGACCACGATCTAGTTTATACCCCATAAAAAAAAGAGAATTTATGAGTATACTTTTTTGATCAACAAAGAGGCTACCGGATTTTATTTACTTAACACAGTGTACATATAAGACGACTGCCGTGGCGGCTCAGTAGAGCCGTGGTAGCTCAGTGTCCGGGCGCAACCCGAGTTCGATCCCAGATGCCGGCACCAATGAATTTGTTGTTGCAATTTTATGATCTGAATTACCACGCGCTCGGCGGTGAAGGAAAACATCGTGAGGAAACCTACATGTCTTAGAAATTTTTCTAAGACCTACTACTGTGAAGTCTACCAATCCGCACGGCCGCGTGGCAGACGATGCCCTTATACTCTCTTTACAGAGAAGGCCTGTAGTAGTGATTGTGTAGTGTAAGTGTGCAGTGGGATATACATAAATGCTGTAACTAATTACATATAATAACACAATTAAATAACACATTAAGGAACATCTTAAGGCCTATTTTAGATTTGTCTAGATACACAACAATCAGGTACTCAGTAGCTTATAATGGGATAGTTCATAGATCCCTTAGTTTGCATTTCTTTAGGGAGTGAATCGGCGCAATGGCCTCCAATTTCCGTCTCAATCGAGACCGAGAGGTCGAGAGGGCGTAGAAGATAGATTCGTCGCGGCTGACGCTTGAGGGATTAGCCTCGACGTAAAAATAGTTATTCCTAAAAAATCCGTTCCAAAACGGTACCCAAGACCAGGGGAGCAGTTGCCCCCTGCGCTGATAACCCGGGTAATGGGGTAACACCCCGAGGCCCGTACCTGCGAGGTTCCCGTGAACCTTGTAGATGACTCGACTGACTGACTGACTGGCCTCCAAGAGAGGACTCCGGCTTGGGCGGTTACTCTATTCGCTGTAACATTCCGATCCGAGGGCGATCCACGACTCGTTCAGTAACTAACAAAAACTATCAAGACAAGTACGAGACAAATAGTTAACTGGCTTTAAGTGCCATTTGCATGTGTTGGTGCTGGCATTAAAAATGGCCGACTTCAGCAACGCTCCTATTATTAATCAAGGGGAAACGAGTGTCGTTTCGTCATCCGGGTCTTTGAGGACGTGTCCTTGGGCGCCTGGCGAAACTGTTTAACAGGATAACCTTATAAGTGGCGGCAATCACGATTAGTAGATTACAATGATTGAAGCGGTCTCGAAATAAGGTCAAGCCACCGCCAGCTTAAGAAATTGCGCTATGGTAGGAATCTACGAACCATGATGTTTATCGCATAAATCGATTCTGCAGTGTTTGAAGTCGATTAGGAGGCTTGCGCGAAGACAATACTCGCGTAAGTTAGAATGGTTCGAAAAAAAATCCGATTAGACTCGTGATAGAATCCGCAAAATTCATTTTTCCTGGCTCGTTTAATAGCTTGTAATTTGTATCAATCAATAAAATAAAAAATTACTAAGTTTAATAGTGTATCTGCAATCTTCTCCAAGGAGTTTGCAGTTGCGAAATGTAGTACTTGTATATTGTATAGAATAATATTGAACAGACATGATTGTTTCACTGCTTGATCGTTTTATCGATTGGTAGGAAAAATCGTGCTTACAACACTAGAGGGCATGTGAAAATATGTATTTCAGGATAAGTCTGACATTTGTGACTTCAAAATATGTATTTATTTGTTCTTAAATTAATAAGACATAGATATAGACATTTATTTATTGGCATCACAATACAAAACACATCACAGACAAAACACAGTTAAAGTTACATGGACAAATAATACAAAACATATGACGCTAAAATCGACACCGTCTCAGCATATGACGCTAAAATCGACACCGTCTCAGCATATGCTGTCACTAGAATCCGACAGCGCTGATTTTCAGCGGTGCCCGGCACTACTTAAAGACAATAAAAGACAATACTACCTTTATATGGAATTTATACAGACAATAAGAGTATAATAAATATGATACATGAATAAAACAGTTATGAGATTAAAATATATTTTATACAATAAAATAATAGATGAAAAAATTTCATAAATAAATATATTATTGAGTCAAAAATAAACTAAAATAAATAATATGATAATTAAACGTATAAAGTTTATATTATATAATGAAATATTGAAAATATTGGAAACAACAAGCCACCGATATCACGGGGATATTATTTCTTTGTAACTTTAACATCAGGTGTTTTAATTTATTTTTAAATGCGTTTACAGATTCACTGTCTCTTACGAGTAATTATAATACGAATTGGCTACGACTCGTTGACCTGTTTGTCGAATGGAAGGTTTTATCTGTGTAACTGCAGAGGAAGTTATGATGATAAAAATTATCGGAAATACGTCTGGCATGTGGAGTATCCCGGAGAGTTACTCAGACATATTATTCCCGGTTGTTCTCATCTAACGGTGAGTACTTGCACACACATAATATCGAAGCCAGAATTATTCACCAGCAACTTGCTCTTTAATATGGCCTAGTGTAGTCTAAAAAGCAGTACTAAAAGGGACCTCGGGTTCACTGGGCACTTTCGTTCACTTTGTCGTCCGCTGAAGTGGACCCGGGAAGAAGGCGACATCGGCTGGTCAGTGTCGCCTTACACTGCGGGCACACGCGGGGAGGGATTAACCTCCCCTCCACCTCCCTGCTCTCCGAGCGCATAGTGCAAAGGGGCTCCGGTGCGTTTCTCTGAAGATCCCGTAGCCCCTCACCATGCACTGAGGAAGGGCTATCGGGGGTGTATTAGTGGGTAAAAACCCCTCATAGGTAGATACACCGTCTTCCCCCCAGAAGGAAGATTTCCCTTTTGTCAAAAAAAAATTATGTTCAAAGATATACCAGGGAACTCTTAAAATTGTATGGAAGAATGAATGATATTGGTAGTTTTATAACAATTATAGAAGAAAGAGAAAGTAGTCAAAACTTCGTAATATAATTAAATTATTTCAGAATAGCCTCACTCGCGGACCGAAGACCGAGGTAGACCTCACAATATTCCTCTGTAAAGTTGCAAATGGCATTTTTGACACCCCTGAGCTTCTCTCCGCCGTAGCTTTTACTGTACCGTCGCGGTTACCTAGACCTTCACAATACCAATTGTTGAGAAGCTGTTTATTCAGATCGAACCTAGGTAAGAATGCGCCCTTAAATAGAATTATTATAGAATTTAACTCTTTTCAAAAACGGACGATTTCGACCTCTTTTTCCTAGTATAAGTATGTATAAACAATCACTAATCTACAAATAGTTTTTTATTAGTTAATTTTTAATTTCAAATTTAGTTTTATTTTTACTTTTGTGTTCTTTTTATTTTTATCTTAACATTGTCACTCGCCAATTAATTGCTTGCAGTCTACGCCTATAACTGCGATGGCATTAACTTCACAACTTTTCACTGTTTTATGTATTGTTTGTGAAAAATGTTCATTGTATTGGTGTAATAAATAAATAAATAACAGATCCGCGTGTAATCGCTTTCAAACTTTGACTTCTTTTCAGTGCGTTAGACAGAGACGTCATTCGAATTGCGAGTTTTCTCCAAAACTTTGAGAAATTAAACAGTTTTCTGTGATACTTGAGTTATGCAAAAAGCGTGGACACATTAGCGCACGTAGGCGCAACGTGGGTGCGCTTGCTCATCCCAGTAATGCACATTAAATTTGATTGTGCTTACAACCTGCGAATTCCCATACATTTGTTATAATAAATAATTTCTTGCTTGCTAATTCTGCAACTATTCCGATTCATCTTTTTATCTGAATATTTACCGACGTTATTCATAACATGAATTATGTTGTAACCCAACGCCTTTTACAATCGACAACTATGGTTCTTATTCTAACGGCCTACTAAAATAGAGAGTATAAGGGCATAGTCCGCCACGCGGCCCTAATGCGGATTGGCAGACTTCACATGTCGTAGAAAAATTTTCTAAGACATGTAGGTTTCCTCACGATGTTTTCCTTCACCGCCGAGCGCGTGGTTAATCAGCACATAAAATTGCAACAACAAATTTATTGGTGCCGCCACCGGGGATCGAACTCGGGTCGCTAGCGTACTATGCAACTTGAGGCGACCGCCCGGACACTGAGCTACCACGGTTCATTACTCTCTTTACAGAGAAGGCCTCTGCCCAGCAGTGGGACATATATATTATATATATAAAGGCTGTAACTTTAACTTTAACTAGAATAGAATAGAAAAAAAAATATTCAACAGCCACACAACCGTCTGTAGTAACGTTTATTCTTACTGTAACTCTTCTTCTTAGCCGTCTCCTTAATTGCTAAAGGTCGTGTCTAGATTAGATTTCTTGAGAAAGTAGTACAGTGGTTTCCCGTTGTCTTCTGCACCAGGCTTTTCGGAGAATATTTGGTTCTCCAGGCTGTTGCCTCTTCCAGATGTTCGCCCTCCTGGGCGTTAGGTTATACCGCCTATGCTCGCCGTTGCCTCGTCTGTTGCCTAGCAGGGAGCACCGCGACGTCCTTGATTGGATCGTCGTCGCTAATTATTCTGAAAAATTACCATTAGCGCGAGCAGGTGAGGATGACAAAAGGGTCGGATTATCTGTATATGTCCATTCACCCCTAACCCCCTACTTACTGTAACTAGTGACATTTTTATTAATTTTTAGTGTAGATGTGATTTGATTTAAATAGCAGTGTTAGCCTAGTAGTCTAGTACAGCCCTGTAGTTCTGGGCTCTCAAGAATAAGACTACGGTATCCGCTGCCTGTCGTATAAGGCGACTAAAAGGGGCCTCGGGTCCGCTAAGGTGGACCCGGGAAGAAGGCGATATCGGCTGGCCCGTGTAGCCTTGCACTATGAGGGCACAGGGGGGGGAGGGAGAATCCTCCCCCCCGGGACATGCTCTCCTTGAGCACAGTGCAGAGGGGCTCCGGTGCGTTCCACTGGAGATCCCGGAGCCCCTCGTCATGCACCGAGGAAAGGGCCACCGGGGAGGTTTTAGTGGGTAAAAACCCCACATAACCGCCGCCTTCCCCCCAGAAGGCGGGGTATCTTTTTGAAGATTTCCTCCCCGTTAACAAAAAAAAAAAAGAAAGTAGTCTAGTACAATGGCGTATATTTATGTATAATAACGTATACCATATGGTAAGTTTTATTTCTGACATTAACTTGAGCCCGATATTTATTTGTATAAATGATAAGAATGATATTGTATTTACTTCATCCGTTCGAGAGGAAAATAGAAGAGAATGAATACGGAGAGAAATGATTAATTTAATATATTGTGAGAGTTAAATAAAATATTTAATGATGTAAGTTTATTGTTTAAATAAAATAAAGCAAAATCTAGCCCGACGAAGAACGCTGGGTACGCTAGTGACTTTTTTAAAAAAAGGGGCGTGTACACGCTTTAAAAATGTAACTTTGTATTCGTGTTAATTTATAAGAGAATGGAATAAACACTGCAGTTTTTTCAGACGAAAAAATTTCTCGAAGTTATTGTCTTTAATATTGACGAAAAAGATTTGAACCGATCCGTATTAACATAATTCTGTATTATGTTCTTCTTTAAATTACAAATTAATATTAATTTCTGCGAATTAATATCTCTTCGATGTTAAAATCGATTTTGCCAGACGTAACAAATGGCTTGCCAACCTTGGTCTTGCCAGAGGCAACGTACAGGAATGTTCAATTGAATTCTGTTAAGTACTTATTTCATTATTAATAATGTCCAGTGATATATCCACCATTATAGTGATAGTCTTATGTGTCTACAAACAAAAAATAAGCTCTCACGGACTTTTAAATCTTTTTTTTGTTGACGGGGAGGAAATCTTCCCAAAGATACCCCGCCTTCTGAGGGGAAGGCGGCGGTTATGTGGGGTTCTTACCCACTAAAATCTCCCCGGTGGCCCTTCCTCGGTGCATGACAAGGGGCTCCGGGATCTCCAGTGGAACGCCCGGAGCCTCTCCGCACTGTGCTCAAGGAGAGCACGTCCCGGTGGGGAGGCTACTCCCTCCCCTGTGCCCTCGCAGCGCAAAGCGACACGGACCAGCCGATGTCGCCTTCTTCCCGGGTCCACTTTGTTGGACGACGCAGGCCCCCTTGTCGCCCAGTGAACCCGAGGCCCCTTTTAGTCGCCTTGTACGACAGGCAGGGGATACCGTAGTCTTATTCTTGAGAGTCCAGAACTACAGGGCTGAAAGTATTTTTATTATATTATATATAGATATATTTTATATTATAAGTAAAACCTTGTCCATGTCAACCGTTTATATCGGGATCGCAGAGCCGCGGCGGCAGCGGCGCGGTGGCAAAGAATGTCGTATACGGATTTATGCGAGCGCGCGTATTCGATGACAAGTGCACAACAGCCGGCCACTACTTCTCTACGCGCTATGTAACCCTGGTACATCGCATTGGTTGACATTACTTTTTTTATTTATTTTTTTAAAATAAAGCTAGCAATATTTCTTTTTTTTTTGAAAATATTACTAACGTTCTTGTTAACCATTCCAATTAAGCTTAGGCTTGTGCTAGGAGATGTTTCACGTCAATAGACGAATGGTGGATTCGAACCTACGGCCTTACGATTCACAGACCGTACCCTAAACCATTAGGTTATTGACACTTAAATATTCCGACTTTATTACCGACTTCAAAAAGAGAGGTTGTCAATTTGTCTGTACGTACTATTTAAATTGTTCGTGTCACATATGAACCGATTTTGAATTATCTTTTTGTTTGATAGGATTTGGTTTTACAGGTCACATGTTATTTTTTTGGCCTTTGGTTCCGAAGAATGGAACTAAATATCTTATGGAAGGATGCTTACTGTTTGAGATATTGGTATGTTTATGAAAATCTAAGACTAGGTGGTTAACAATACCGAATGAATATGTGAAAGAGAGAAAGAGTGTATATTAGAAATATATTTTTAAATGATTACGAAGATTCTAAATTATTCTACGATATCAAAACATCCGTAAATTTTTTATGTGCAATGTTTTTAAACTAGTTAAATTAATTTTGTATTTTTACTAATGACATACATACATATGCTATTATTAATAACATATAGACAAATTGTCAGACACACAAATCTGAAAACATTAACTTATTATACGAAAAGTTTTGGTTCAATTTTTAATGTCGAAGCACAATTTTTGCATAGCTAACCCCTGGTAAGTAATTCAAATACAGAATAAATGCAATACGTGCGTAATAAACAGACCAAAAGGTCAACAAAGAACAGTACAATAAAACATTACCTCAGACAAAATATTAGACATAAGTCAATTTAGTGAGTCTATCTGAATTCAATCAAAATTATTTTCTATCTGTTTTGGTTTGTGGTATGTCATTTTAGTTGAATTCTGTTGTAATCGAAATTAATAATAACAAAACGGTATCATCAACAAATGTGCCCATGTTTTAATAAATTATATTTTGATGTAAATGAACGTATAGATTTAAAATCATTGTATAGATTTTGAATGCGCCAGTGCAAATATTATCCTGCTTAACTTTCTAAACAATTACCTAATTTTTTTAAAAGAGAAAATACTATAACTACCCTCATATCGACATCGACACAATAAATGTTCCACTTCCATCATAATCAATACAATATACTTGTATGAAATGAATTCAAGAATAGAATAGAATATTTTATTTGCAATTGTGTATACAGGTGGTAATTCCAAAATACAAAAGTTCAGTGTTCAGTGACATGCAATTATGTATGTAACCTTTCGTAAGGCAAGAATGTACAGTCAAACAAATATAAATTTAAAGAATTATATATTTTAAGAGTAAAAACATACACCGACTTCAAATGAAATCTATTTTGACGGATTAATCATTCATAATATTACGCGCGTTTCATTTCCGAAGTGGCCATACCAATGAATGTATTATGTCAAATTATATCGAACAAGCTGTCTTTATTTGTATCATTTGATATTGACAGCTTTTAGTAGTTTAAGCTTTGCACGACGTCATCTTGGCTTTAGTTAATGTAATAGTTTTATTGTAAAATCATTATTAATACAGCTTCCTGTAGAAAAGTAGCTATTTCTAGTGGCGTAGGCTCTATGTCCCGACGGTCTTCGCCTCTGCCGTTGGCGGCGGTCTCCACAGAGTATTTATGCTAAAAGGGCGCGCGGCGTGGGCCCTTAATAAACAAATGACGCGAGCCCCCGATTTAAGGCCCAACGTCGCAATTATTTCGCTATTTCGACGCGGCGCGGTCGGCTAAAGGCGGCTTTTTAGCTTTATTTGAATTTTAAGTAGCAATATACTGACGGTAATAGCCGTTGGATATTTTAAGTACGAGCTTCAGTTTATTTAAAGATGATATATGGGCTCGGGATGTTCCACAATGGAGGTTCGGCTTACAGTGCTTACGATGTTTTTTCTCACATGTTATCAAAAGAGTGTAACAACTATCTTGTCATTATGGAACGATTTACTATGTAATTTGAAGGCGACTTTAATATAGAATAATGACTTTTTATGTTGTTTACATGGTAAATAAATTATAACCACCAAGATAGACCTTGAATTAAATTGAAGATGGACGAGTCACATGTTTTTTTTATTGTTGTTAGATCGCAACCACAGACCGGTGTCCGTGCTCTTTTCCAATACACTTAAATTGTTCTATCTGCATTTATTAAAAGAGAGCCACTTCTACAGTTACTATTTTCCTTTTTTTTATATATAATGCCTGAATTTGGAGGTGGCCAGAGATCGCTCCGGTTCACACGTCGCAGACGCCCCGCTGCATTGCTATTAGCTTCTCCGCGACCGCAGTGTCCCTGCTTCTCATGGCCACGGGTCACATGTAACAGATCACAAATTCAAAGTCCTGACCGAATAGTACCCCAGAGATGGTAAACGAACAAGAGGTCGGCGACGTAACTGATGGCGGACGAATTCATTTAAGTGCAGGTAACGTTACAAAAGCTCGGAAGCAGTGGAAGTATTTAGAGGAGATCTAAATATCATCTCCAAGTTATTCTATAAAAAGCCAACGAAAACAAACAAACAATTTTTTATTACCGCACATCACGGCAGAATTCAAAGTTCCACCAAAACCGTCTTGATGGTTGGCGTTCCACGACCGTACGTTTATCGCCTAACTTTCTTCCACGCTCTATCAACCTGTGGAATCAACTGCCGCCATTGGTGTTTCCAAACCTATACGATTGGGGACCGAAAACGAGCCCATCTACCGGCAACTCCGATGTTGCGGATGTTGATGGTAAAAAAATAAAAGTGACGAAATTAGCAAGGAGTTTTCTAAAAGGAGGCTATTAGGCTATTGACAGATTGAAATCAATTATAAGAGAAGGCGAAGTGGAACGTGGACAGATCTCTACGATGTAATGTAATTAAAAAAAGAATCGGACTTACAATGACATTTTTAGCAAACTAGCAACTAACTACCTATCGTTTTGGATAATGCATGAAAAAATCGTTCACAACAGTGGATGACAACAGTAAAGAACAGGTATACTTGGAATCAGAGGAGATCATCAAGAGGAGGCCTTTGAACCAGGGGTTCTTACATAAATAGCAAAATTATATATATATATATAACTTTTTAATATTCATCTTTCATCTATTATTTTATTGTATAAAATATATTTTAATCTCATAACTGTTTTATTTATGTATCAATCATATTTATTATACTCTTACTGTCTGTATAATAATATTCCATATAAAAGTAGTATTGCGCGCGCACGTCTTTAGGTAGTCCCGGGCACCGCTGAAAATCAGCGCTGTCGCATCCTTGTGACAGCATATGCTGAGACGGTGTCCGATATTGGCATCATATGTTTTGTATTATTTGTCCGTGTAACTTTAACTGTGTTTTGTCTATTTTTCATTATTTTTTAATGTGTGTTATATTCTGTCTGTGATGTGTTTGTGTATTGTGATGCCAATAAGTAAATGTCTATGTCTATGTCTTTAAAAATATCACTCGTAGATAATTAGAAATTAGTTATTATATATTTGTATTGGTTAGTAAGAAATATAAGGATTTTTTATTTATTTATTTTTATTTTCGTATTTGATAAACAATGATGTTCTCTTGTCCTATTTATTAAAATTTTATTAAAAATTTGGAACGAAAGATATCACTAACATTATTATTGGATATAAGATACATAAGCATATTTTTTTAAAACAAAAAGAAGCATTGAAATGGACGTATTAAAATGTACAATTAAGCGGTTTCGAGTGTACGAGAGCGTGACGAGTGGAATTTTGCCACAATTTCAATAAGGCACCGGCTACCGGATTTAATCTCGGAATGATAAATTGCCTGCTCCATCACGCACCGACTCGTCAAAATGAACTTATTTGTCAAACCTTAGATGACAGCGCACAGATAACGAAAACAGGAAATTGAAATCTGTATCACTGGACGAAAATCAGGCGCGCTCGACGCCATGTTGGATGCTAATCGTCGTTGGTTATGATTTGAATATGGAACTCTTTATTCGTAAATGGTGTCTTGGGCATTTCTTTTTTTGTATTCCACACCGACTTGACGTATAGTTGGCAGGAAACGAAAAATTTGCCTAAATAAGTTTTAAATTGTTTTGTTGATGTAATATTGTTAAAGGGACGCAAGAACTTCATTTCTCTAATGCATAGTTCCTTCGGAGATAATATAAAATTGACCAAGTATATTTATAAAAAAATATCAAAGTTACAGCCTTTATATATGTCCCACTGTAGGGCGCAGGCCTTCTCTGAAAAGAGAGTATAAGGGCATAGTCCGCCACGCGGCCCTAATGCGGATTGTCAGACTTCACATGCCGTAGAAAAATTTTCTAAATCATGTAGGTTTCCTCACGATGTTTTCCTTCACCGCCGAGCGCGTGGTAAAACAGCACATAAAATTGCAACAATAAATTTATTGGTACCGGCACCGGGGATCGAACTCGGGTTGTTAGCGTACTACGCAGCTTGAGCCAACCGCCACGGACACTGAGCTACCACGTCTGTAAAAAAAATATATATTAATATGTTTCTATAATAATATTCCATACTTTTTGTTCTTACTAATGTAGGCGACATCCTATTTATTCTTTCACATTCACTAATGTCTTGTGTCGATAGTTTCGCACCGTCACATCTTCTTGTATTTTCTGTCGAGGCTGGACCGGCCGCTGGAACTGCAAAAACGTCGATAAAGTTTTCATATTTGAGCCGTTTGGGGTAGAAACCTTGAGTCTGTGGAGTCCTATTGCATACAACCATTTTAATATGATAGGTAAGAATTTGGCCGACACATCTGGTGACCAGAGGGCTGGCATCCCTTGCACAGAGGCTAAGCATTGCCATACAACGTGGCAATGCCACCAGCCTCCTGGGCACGCTGCCAAGCGAAGACGGTTTGGCACAGATATAGTTTTTGTAAATATTTCACTTTTCATAGTATCATGTATTATTTTATATGTAGTAGTAGTAGTTATATTTTAAAATTAAATAGTTCTGTTTCATTTGAAAGTCTGTCTGTCGTTAAGAAGTACTTCCTAGTTTTAGTGTTAGAACAACCAGCATATCTTCGGAGTCCAAGGTCCCTATGACAATTAAATGAATACGGAACCTAATGGAAAGAAAACCTCTCCTAACAAAAAAAAATATCGGTTCATAAATGACTGTGCTATGAGTTCATAATTTTTAAAAAAGTATATTTACGAGCAAAACAATAACCGACTTCAAATCGGATCAAACGATATACTGGAAGCCATCTTTGTATTTACGGGTTATCTTATTAATATTACGAAATGAAATTAATAAGAACCTTACCAAATTCTCATCAAACTACTCGTTAAGGTACATTCTTTCCAATAAAAATGACCCGTAGAAACCGGTTGACGTGATATTTAGTAATTCGCCTATTTGTGGCGCACTTGCTACAAATTTAAGACATATATGGTTTTCTCATGGATCCCATTGTCAGAATTGGACCAAAATTAAATGGGAAGCACCAGCTATCAAATAAAAAAAGAATCATCGAGAAAGAAATCGGTTCACCCAGTAGAAATATACGGTAGCAAACATAAAAAAAAGACGAATAGAAAATCTCCTTTTAAAGTCGATTGAAAAGTACATTTTGGGCGTGGAAGTGGAGCTAGAATTAGTGGCGTTTCATTATGAAACCGATCTATTAAATTCATATCAATTAGCATTCCATCATTACCAAATAAGTCAAATAACAACACACTCACGATTAGCGTGACCGTGCTACTCCATCGGTAAACCATAGTGCAATCAATGAACTATTAAAAATGGCAAATATCGTACAGTATGGTGACAAGGAACGTTTGTTTTCTAAACAATTGTTTGAGTAGACTCTGGACTAATACATTTGAAAACTGTAGAAATAACGATTGGAATTTTTACTTGAAGTTATGACATGTCTCAAGTAGCACGTAAGTTGACTAAAAGCCGAGGGACTTTAAATAAATTTGTAAGCAAAAAAAACTAAGATGGCGGCCGTGAACAATAATTGACATCAGCTGTTTAAAATTCCGTATTTATTTAGTGGAACCTTCGCGAAGAGTAAATACCATGTCTTAATCGCGGGATTAAATCAGCCTTGCGTATATTAATGGCATTTTTATGAGGTTTTGAGGATACTTCGTGTGCTTATTTGGTAAAGGAGGCATTCTGCAATCCTAAGTTTTACATAATATTTTTTCTTATTTGAGAAAATAATGGCGCTTTCTACTTATGACGTATTATTTCTAGACTTTATATATGGTATTGAATTGACTTTGTAGTAATAAATTTTTAAAAAAGCCTTTAAATATATATGTCTCAATGACTGGCACAGGCTTTCTCTGTAAATATATGTAAGAAAATGATTGTAGTCCGCCACGTTACTTGGCGAACTTCACATTTCACAGTAACATTTTCAAACATGTAGGTTTCCTAACGATGTTTTCCTGCCATCGTCGAGCGCGTGGTAGATCGCATAAAATTACAACAACAAATTTATTGGTGCCGCCACCGGGGATCGGACTCGACGATATCGACGTCTTTTTTCCTAGTATAAGTATGTATGTGTTTTTTTTATTAGTTAATTTTTAATTTCAAATTTAGTTTTATTTTTACTTTTGTGTTCTTTTTATTTCTATCTTAACATTGTCACTCGCCAATTAATTGCTTGCAGTCTACGCCTATAACTGCGATGGCATTAACTTCACAACTTTTCACTGTTTTATGTATTGTTTGTTAAAAATGTTCATTGTGTTGGTGTAATAAATAAATAAATAAACTACCACGGACACTGAGCTACCACGGCTGTAATATTTAAGTAATTCTTTTAATTAAATGCACAATAGCACTTGAAACTGTGTAGTATGAACGTCAACAGCCTAATGGTTTATAGTACGGTTTAAATTTAAAGTCATAGGTTCGAATCTACCATTCGACTATTGACGTGAATCATCTCCTAGCACTAGCTTAAGCTTAGTTGGAATGGTTAACAAAATGTTAGTAATATTCTTTACCAAATAGTTATCAATCTATATATTTATAGATATGGAAAGTGTGTGGGTATGTTCCATACAGGCTCCGAAACGGCTGGACCGATTTCAATGAAACTTTCAGGGAATCTTCAGATTGACCTGGCGAGTATTACTGTAAAGTTTGGTGACGATCGGAGCACTCCTCTTTTTGAACTGTCAAACACGGCTTTTGTTTACTATGATAATATTCTATTGTTTTATAATACAAATTTGTATTGACACACGCGTTGTGTATATTTATGTCATTATGAACAATATTGAATTACAATGGAGTATATTGAATTTTAAATTATCCATATGATAAGAATGATATTGTATTTACTGATGTATTTATTTACATGGGTTTAGGTAATGATCTGCACCCGCTAGAGAAGAGAATGAATACGGAGAGAAATGAATAATTTAATACATTGTGAGAGTTAAATTAAATGTTTAATGGTGTAAGTTTATTGTTGTCATGATTTTTAAGGAATTTGATCGAAGTTTATGGCCACCTTTTTTTTTTTTGTTCACGCGGGGGAATCTTTTTATAGACCATCCTCCGGTACCCTGGGTGGGCCCGGAGGGATGTGTGGGACTCGGCCTGGGCAGCCGCTACCCACTAAACCTTCCGCGAATGCCATCAGCCGTTATGAGCGGGGTGCCCCGGATCTGTCAGCGACAGGACACCCCAACGACCGGCCGGTCCCGGCAAAGACCGGACTTCATCCTCAAAGGGGACTTCTCCGGCACTCAGAGAAGTCCCGACGACGCCGAAGCATGCTGGGGCCAGGTACCCATCCTGGCCCCGCTTCGGATTACGGGGGCGGCAAGAGGAGGCGTTCGTAACGCCTCCTGCGCACCCCGATACGTCGCCTATATGGAATTCGCCACGTAACCTAATTGTATGTGGATTACTAGGCTACCATAAACAGTTAAGAGACTCGTTAACTCGTGGAAATGGAAAGTATATATTGTATTGTGAAAAAAGTATTTGTGTTATATGTCTGAAGTTTATTGTGTAAATAAAATAAAGCAAAATCTATCCCGGCGGAGCGGGCTGGGTACGCTAGTATTGTTTGAAAAAAAAACGTCGAAGTTCGTCAATTTAACATTAGTTTAAATCCTTAAAGACTGAGTT
Source organism: Meandrusa payeni (assembly GCA_029286785.1). Classification (NCBI taxonomy): domain Eukaryota; kingdom Metazoa; phylum Arthropoda; class Insecta; order Lepidoptera; family Papilionidae; genus Meandrusa; species Meandrusa payeni. The sequence goes on from JAGSMX010000021.1 coordinate 3,189,064, forward strand.
TGTCTTTTAAACTCGGTTCGCACCGATTCGGTCCTGGATTTAGCTAAGTTTAATTAGCGTTATCTAATTACGTAACTCGCTCACGACTGGACTCGAGCTGGTTTAACTTACCATTGATATAAACACGGCAATGCTAACGTCTTTTGACCTCTGCACACTATATTTGGACATATTCGAGTTGTGCGGTATTTGTATTACTGAACAATTCTACAATAGCCTGGTAATTATCGTTTGGAAAAAAAAAATAGTTTAAAACAACGAAAAACCCACGCAGCCTTACAAACGTGGTATAAATTTAAACTTAGGAATAAATTAAGAATAAGCAATTTGTACTAATAAACCAAGAATACGTTATACCTGGTATAACGTTGACGTTTTTGTTCATACAATCATTATTCCGAAGTTACGAGTATAACGTCGTATACCCTTGTTTAAGTCCAGTATAACATTTAAAATATCACGATTTGTGTTTGTGTTCGCTCATTTATTTTAACTTATTATGGAATTAAGCGCAATGTAGGAAGTAGAAACAGTAAATGACTTAATAAATATCATTCAGACTAAAAAAAGTAAAAATATTAAAAGATGGGAAAACCCTTTTGATTTATATGTCGATGATTAGTTTCGATTAAAATATCGGTTTTCTAAAAGTGGTATAATATTTCTAGACCATTTATTTGAAAGGTCTCTTACTATGGACAAGCGTGGAAGTGGATTATCTTCTATCTATATATAGAGTATAGAATATTTTATAACCACCACACATTGACAGATACATTACTACACTACTACATAGACTGCAATTATTTTTTTAGTATGGTTTCTCTTTGCGCTGTTGCCAACTCGTGCATTTTGACGTAAAGGAAGAATAGATAAACCATAGTTGTTCCGGATTTATTTGTGGTAAACTATTCTCAGCTTATTCTTAATTTATTCCTGGTTTACCTAAACTTAGTTTAAGGGTAGAATAAATATGTTATAACTCATTTTTATTTGTAATACTGACGGTGTATATTTATTTTTAGCTATTCCTAGGTAAGTTAAGTAGTAAGTAAAAAGTCATGGTTGCAAAATATCAGAGAGTGGACCGGCATTGCCAGCGTCGCACAACTGTTTCGCTTGACACACGAAAGAAATAAGTTCGCGGAGCTGACGGCCAACCTCCAGTATTGGAGAGGCATTTGAAGAAGAAGAAGGTAAGCTCGCACCTGCATGGAGTACTCGTCCCATCTCTGGAAGATGATCATAGGCAGTGATTTACTTGTTAAGGCAAATCTTCAAAGCCTCAAACACCGTAGATGAGCGGCCTGTCTCTCAATTTTTTATCGGTTTGCGAGTGTGCGGAGGTTTTGCATAACGTAATACGGGGGGTACTTTACATTACCGGATGATTAGGCGCGGTAAGCCGTCCCACCCTTACGCCGTAGACATCCAAACAATACGCACGAAGCGGTTTGCCTCCACCTTCCTTATGCAGATGGCTAAGGAATGGAACTCTCTGCCGAGATCAGTCTTTCCGTACGGGTACAATCTGTACACCGATAAGTCCAATGTGAACAGACACCTTATTAGCTCACGTGTTCTAGGCTTCCGCCAAACGTGAACCTATTTTGTATAAAAAATTCTATTTAAGGCAAGCCTTACCGTCAGATGCAGTCCATCTCCGCTTACCATCAGGTGGGATCGTGAACAAGCACTTAGATATTATAAAAAAAGCGACCAAGAAGATGTTAATCTAATTACACATGTTCAAATTAATTGTACTAAACCCTGTTTAAAGTTTATATTCACAATAATCGCAAATGAATAACGAGGACGTACATGTGATGGAAATTTAAGTCTTATTTTTTGTTACATATGGTAAACATTGTATAAAATCTAAGAGTCTTTTGTGCTTTTAAAAAAGCTTGCAAATTAAGGACTAAGCGGTATTTAAGAAAATATTTAATTGGCCACGTTAGAATAGAATGGACAGGACGAAGGAAATTCTCAGCGGGACAGTTTTTAACACTTAATAAAGTCCGGTCGTGTGTAGAATACTGCTGTCACATTTGGGCAGGCGCTGCTATATGCCATCTCTCAGCTTTGAAATCAATGGAAGAGCTGAAACCAATCTGCTAAGACTTGAACACAGGCGTAAGGTAGCTAGCCTTTCGGTTGTCTACGGATTGCATTTTGGAGAGTATTGTCAGGAACTACATGATCTAATTTCCCAATCTCCGTTCCAAATTCATCCTTTCGTTATGAACATCCCTCAAACCCGAACGAAGCGCTTTGCTCCGTCTTATATATATATATATATATATATATATATATAATTTTACTTTTAAAATAGCGAAAGCGTAGTAGCGAGGTATGATCTTATGGTCGCGGGTTCGAATCCCTTCTACCAATTAGTTCCGTTTTTCTGCTTCTTAAGTCCAAAAAAAATGTTAACAAAATTTTTATGACCACGGGTAATATATTTTTTTTTATTATATTATAGTTAACCAAACGTTTTATCATAATATCATACCTTATATATGATATATAAGGTATGATATTATGATATTGAGGTATTATATTATAGGTCCTAACATATGAAATTAGCGTTTTGTAAGGAAGTAATCTGAAGTCGATTTTTTAAAAAAAAACATATGAAGTAAGTTATTGGTACTATTGCTATTTATGCAATTTTGCCATCTCATAGTTAGTTCACTGATCTCTTTTAAAAAAAAACATGTGAAGTAAGTTATTGGTACTATTGCTATTTATGCAATTTTGCCATCTCATAGTCAGTTCACTGATCTCTTTTTAAAAAAAACATGTGAAGTAAGTTATTGGTACTATTGCTATTTATGCAATTTTGCCATCTCATAGTCAGTTCACTGATCTCTTTTTAAAAAAAACATGTGAAGTAAGTTATTGGTACTATTGCTATTTATGCAATTTTGCCATCTCATAGTCAGTTCACTGATCTCTTTTTAAAAAAAACATATGAAGTAAGTTATTGGTACTATTGCTATTTATGCAATTTTGCCATCTCATAGTTAGTTCACTGATCTCTTTTTAAAAAAAAACATTCGGACGGGAATCAACAAAATCTTTGAAGGCGCTTTAGACTGCCACAACGGAGTTGAATTTTTTCCCTTGCAAGAAGTCATCCAAATTCCGAAAAAAATGGTAATTTGAAAAAAATGGTAATCTGGAAAAAAATAGTAATCTGTTGGAGCAAGGTCCGGGGAGTACGGTGGATGTCTTAGACATTCCAATTGAAGCTCTTCTAATTTGGTAACTGTCTGTTGTGCAGTGTGTGGTCTAGCGTTGTCCTGAAGCAGCAGTGGCCTACCTAGCCTGGGGTTTTACGGATTTTGTTTTATTTAAGTTTTAATTGAATAAAAACAAAACGTCGCATCCATAGTATCCGAACGACCTCCGTTCGCCAGTTCGCGATCGACGTTAAGATCTTTCAGGAAGGGAAGGAGCAAACAAAAAGGCCGGGATCGAATCTAAGCACTCGATACTTATTTGTAATTAGTTCCAGGACCGACCGCCGAGAAAAGAAATCAAACAAAACGTGCTGCCCTTCTCAAGCGCACGAATGAAGGCCCAATTCTAACCGATTTTAAAGGAAACGGAGGAGATTTTTCAAACGACGAAAATAATGAATATTAAACAATTATATGAATACAACATATGTATCACCATTAGGAAAATTCTAGACAAAACTACAATACTACAACTAAAATCTCATTTACTAAAAATATTAAAAATCGCAGCAACCGACGCGCTAATTTTCTCGTCATACCAAAAGTTACAATAAATTACGGAAAAAGATCGATTTGTTTTAAAGGAGCACAACTGTACAACAAAATACCCGCTTTTTTTTATAACGAACTACACAGTTTGGCCAGAGAAGCTGGCCGTGACTGCTTCACCGGATTGAAAGGTGGCATAGCTCTTAGGTCGCTTAGCCTGAACCTCTATCGCTAGTAACTCGACGCAAGGGTCCCCTGGTGAGGGGTAAACTCGCCTTGGACGGTTACTATGTTACACGTAAGGATTCCGATCCGAGGGCGCCCGGGAGGGCCGAACCACGACTCGGTCGGTTGCTATTTCACGGATAATCTAAGAGACATTCAAAAGCTAAACTAACTTTGTGTGCCACTTCGGGAAGCATTGGAGCTGGGAGAAGAAGTGGCCGAAGAAACTCCAGCAACGCTCCTAACATCTAAGGGGTGGGGCCTGCCCGTAAAATATCGGTAACGCGCAAGGATTATTCGCAACCTCCGACGGTCGCGAATGGAAAACAAAATACCCGCACACGTCAAAAGGGTATACACAATTAGCGCATTCACAATGCAACTTGCTAAATTTCAAATCGTTTTTTTTTCTGACTTTTTTTTTATATGAAAAGTGGCAAACGAGCATACGGCTCACCTGATCTTAAGTGATCACCGTCGCCCATGAACATCCACAGCACCAGAGGAGCGGTAGGTGCGTTGCCGACCTTTGAGATAGGAATAGGCTCGTTTCTTGAAGGTCCCCTAATCGTAGCTTACTTAATCTTACCCCGACTTATATAGATCGTGGCTGTTGTTTATCTTTTCTTATCCTACTGTTACAATGTTTTTTATCTTTTACAAAAGTTCATCTTCTTACTCTTACTTATTACAATTTCTTTTTTAAATTTATTATTTACTTATTCAATTACAATTTTTCACTAATAACTTATAAATATATGGTAGTCTAGTTGCAGATACGTATAATGGTAGCATTAAAAATAGACAAACTAGATATAAATCTAGATTTATTTTGAATGAATTAACGTTAAACAGTATACTGGAACGCGGTATATATGTGTATATGTATGTAGGAGTATGAGTTACTGCTAGAAATAATATGAAAATATGATCTCAAGAAGAGTTTTTTTTTTACAGTAAAAGACTGCGATGTCCCAAGTTCCAAGCATTCGAAGAAAATATTTTTACACGACAATATTTTCGATGACGTCACATTCCCATTCGCGGTTTTATTCGCGTGCAGCGTATAAAGCGCTCGTTCGCTGTAGCTACTTTTATATAGCTAAAGTGGCTCGCTATCGACAGCGCGACAGGCGTGTGCTACCGGTGGCCGGTACTAAATAACAGTGTCACACTAGCCTTTGCCAACACCGCCTGGATTGCTTTATGCAAAACTGCAATATGTAATTCATATACTTTTATATTTATATATATTTTTTAAAATTGTCACGACTTAACAAATTTTTTTCACAAACTCAACTCAAACACTTGGTTACTTGGTGCTTCTACGACGTGAATAGCTCAATGAATACTTATTAGATGTGAAATATTGTTCTTAAGAAAAAAAAAAGAGTTGAAGATTTATTTTATCTTTAACCGCGAGAGTGGTCCATGTTTGTCTCCTGATCCTTAGACATATGACCTTATGTATATGTATATATATACACATAAGTATTTCTCATTTTTCACTAATTTTTAACTGACATGTAATTATTTATCTTAAAGAGATCTCTTCTCTTGAAGAATCCGATAAACATTAGTCCGTGCACATCTCAGGCGGCAAGTAAACGATGGCCACATTTGTCAAGCAAATGACGGCAGATGGGTAGGAAAGTCTGGGAAAAGAGGTCTTCCCTGCATGGGTCGTAGATGAGTAATTTTTTTGACGAACTACACAGTTGGCCAGAGAAGCTGGCTTTGACTGCTTCACCGGATTGAGAGGTGGTATAGATCTTAAGTCGCTTAGCCAGAACCTCTATCGCTAGTAACTCGACACAAGGGTTCCCCCGGTGAGGGGTAACCTCGTCTTGGACGGTTACTCTGTTACGCGTAAGGATTCCGATCCAAGGGCGCCCGAGATGGCCGAACCACGGCGCGGTCGGTTGCCATTTTACGGATGATCGGATGCGTAATGCGTCCTTTCTTTTGGTGGGGCGATAGAGATAGCCTCTCAAGGAGGGCCGGAAGTGTTATTACGTTGTACTGATTTTGTTTATGGGTTATGAGAATTTCAAGAATATCGCTTATGTACAAATATCACTAAACGATTTTTAATAGCTAATAGAATTATTTAACAATAAAAAGTAAATTTCGGCAATCTACATTTCGTTTGGATGGGTTGATGCAAGAAAGCGCTTGCCTAATTCGGAACTTATTGATTTAAGAAGATTAGAAAAAATTCAGTCTGTTAATTGTATAGGGGCCGTCCGTAAATTACGTCATCGATTTTTTCAGACTTTAGACCTCCCCCCCTACAATCATCCTATCGTCATTTCTTAATGACCCCCCCCCCCTTCTCCCAAAATTGACGTCATTACCAGTTTGACGAAATTAAAACATTGCAGATTTGAGTAAAATAGGGTATTATATGATTAAAACACTTGGTTATAGAATCACCTTTATTATTTTTACTTTGGCAATAATCATTGATAAATATAATATAAAAGTAAAAAATAGGGAATAATAACATTATATATTTTTCCTTTTCTTTGGATAACTCCCACGGAGTTTTCACCCATTCTTTTAAAGTATAAATAAATAATATTATCATATTAATAATAATAAATAATAAACTATAAATAAATAAATAAGAATGACGTCAATTTCGAAACCCCCTCCTATCTATCATTTACCGTCATCCGCAGACCAACCCCCCTAATTTAGAATGACGTAATATATGGACGGCCCCATATTATATATATGTGATATTGGTATTTATACTACTAAAATCTTTGAATGGATTATTAAATAGAATGCCTGCTCACAATATATTGGTACAAATAATAATATGTCTCAAAGTAAATTATAATCTCAGTGTAAATTATATAATGGAATTGCAAATCTAATATTAATTTATACCTGTCAGTTCAGTGAATTTCTTAAAGCGTCTTCATAAGGGGTGTGATTGGGCATTTATATCATATAAAAACGATAGATCGTTTAATTATCCGTGTCTCCATCTCCACTCAACATCGGACAGAATTTTGGGAAAGCATTATACAACTATGTAATAAAAAAGTATAACATAACAACTTTAAAGTATATTGAAAAAGACTTCGAATGAATTTCTCCTTTTTGCATACCGCCGTCCTACGCCTGCGCACCTTTTTGTACAATCCCGCGCCGTATTTCGGCTGCGCGCGCGCCCATTTATCTCGGCTATCATCTGAGATACGGGGGCTATCCGCATCTTTATGCGCTTGTATCAGATAGCGGGAGATACTCGCCAAAGCTCGCTGATTAGCCGATACCATTTGATAGGAGACGCTTTTCGATTCATATTTTATAATGATCTACTTTTAGCACGCTAATACGCCACGGGCCGGGCTTGTGAATACCATTTATAATAAATTACCAACAAATTTTAATACATTCAAACGAGAAATTAAAACATTCAAAAGAGAAGTGTGAAATGGTTTTCAATGAGAAAAAGAATACACCACCGACTTACCTAACCGACTTCAATGAAGGTGGTGGTTCTCAATTCGTCTGGAAAAAAACAAAATCGCTATAAGTGTGCAGGCATTTTTTTATAATTTAATTCAATACTTAATAAAATAATATTTTTTTTCTCCATTTCTATAAATCAAGTAATAATTAAAACATCTACAAAAATGTTGTTAGTATATAACTTATATTATATATTAGCAGTGTTAATTGAACTGGTGCAAATTTGGGCCCGTTTTTGGGTGAAGGCATCCTCCATCTTTTTCCAGGCAGTCCTATTCCTGCCTACGTTAAAGTATTTTATGGGAAAACCGCCACCCCCTTGATAAGATTAGGAGCGTTGCTGTAGTTTCTTCGGCCACTTCTTCTCCCAGCGCTAACGCTTCCCGAAGTGGCATATAAGTTAGTTTAGCTTAGATTGTCCCAATAGATTTTGCTACTGCCGACCGAGTCGTGGTTCGGCCCTCTCGGACGCCCTCGGACTGCTAACGCGTAATAATGGTAACCGTCCAATCCGAGGTTACCCCTCACTGAGGGGACCATTGTGTCGAGTTTCTAGCGATAGAGGTTCAGGCTAAGCGTCTTCAGATCTATACCATCACTCAAACCAGTGAAGCAGTCAAGGCTAGCTTCTCTGGCCAATCAGTACGTCAAAAAAAAGGCGTCTTATTCTTGTTACATTCATCATAAAGTGTGGTTAATGAAATAGGCTAATATATATATATAAAGAATTTGAGAGATTTAAATATAGAATACTCATCAACACATTATAGATATCAAACACATCGAAAATTACAGTTTTACAACACGAAAATAGAGAAAGAAAGAATGGACAATTAGGCTTGATGCCAGCGCTCATTTTCAGCGGTTTACAGGGCTACTAAAAGTCGTGCGAGTACCTTAATTGTGTAGTTCGTCATAAAAAAACTATGCTACTTGAGGTGATAGCCCAGATGAGCTACCACGGCTCTACAATTATATTACACAATTCAATATATTAAAGAATCATTGAGTAATATTTTAATACCCTCACGGTAGGAAGTTCAAATATGTGTGTGGTCTATTAAAGTTAACACAAACTTCTAAATACGGAGCAGTCGGTAAGTGAATGACTTTAAATACCCTTATCCTACATCTACAGTTTAATACCTTCTCAATCTCATCTCGGTACGATATTAATCGGTTCTGGATTGACGGGGACAATCAAAGTACAATTAATTAGTCGGAACACACAATGAAGGGGATACGGCCGCTTGTGATGCGGCGACATGATTGGAACAACTTTGGGGATTTCGATAGTGCATGTTCCAATGGCGTTCATTGCGATAAGTTTGTGTATGTACACGGTAGGCGTTTTTAAACTACAAATAAATCTGTCTGTATTTTTATCAACCAGCGACTAGGATATCACTGGTTTGTTGTGTATTAAATCCTGACACATAAATAAAAATTTTAAAAGCTTTGACACATAAATAAAAATTTACTTTTTTTTGTTTAGGGGGGATTTCAACAAAATTCTCCGCCTTCCCCCCAGAAGGGTTATGTAGGGTTTTTACACACTAAAACCCACCCGGTCACCCTTCCTCGGTGCATGGTGAGGGGCACCGGGATCTCCAGGGGAACGCGCCGGAGCCCTTCTGCACTGTGTTCTTCGGAGGGCACGTCACGGAGGTTGAGGGCACAGGGGGGAGCTTTGCCCTGACACGGGCCAGCCGATGTCGCCGTCCTCCCAGGTCCCTTGTCATCCGTGACCCCGAGGCCCCTTTTAGTCGCCTTCTACGACAGACAAGGGATACTTTAGTCTTATTCAACGAGCCCAGAACTACAGGGCTGATGTATTCATATACTAAAATTAATTGAACGTAACTCGTGTGTCGTTACACCTCTCTCTTGTCCCTACAGTAAAATACGAAACGTAACTCTTTCTATCTTCACTAACTTTATCCTTTTTTTAACTCCCTTTTCGTAACGCATTTAACAACCTACTTTTAAAATCAAGCGTGAATAAAGAGTTTTACTTCAAAATTTCGCTCACTTAAATTTCGTCAACCACCTCGTCAACGATTTCTGTAAACTAAAATTATGCCATAACCCACTTTACGCAAACAGCGTACTCTCACGTGTTCACGTAGCGTTAAAAGAAAACACCTTATCTCCTTTCACACACTTGGAAATTCATTCCGGTTAAATTATCATTATTTTCACATAAATTCGGTTGGCGTCCATAACTCAAGATTGAATCAGTCAGTATAAACAGGGCCGTGCGTTCGTCAGTGTATTGGCTATATAACGACAGGTAGGTCTCCGCGACATTGCTTTGTGGGAAGACACCCGCCGATAAATACCTTCGCTATAACCACGTTGTATATGACATAAGCCAATATGCTCAAAGCTTGTATATATCTTAATTTTTTTTCAACCGACTTCAAAAAAGGAAGTTCTCAATTCGTGTGTATATTTTTCAAATAACCCCCTAACGCCAACCGAATTCAATGATTCATTTTTTTATTGGAAAAGATGTACTTACAGGGTTACTTAGTTTGATAATAGTTTGGTTAGATTCCGATTAATTCTATTAATTAATATGCCTACGATGATAATTCGGAAATAACTGGGCGTCCGCATATAATGACTTTAAACTTTTGATTCGATTTGAAGACGGTTTTTGATTTTACTCGTAAATATATTTGTTTTTTCTTTGGTACTTTCTAAGCAAGTGCTTGACCACGATCCCACGTAATGTTAAGTGGAATGCAGTCCTGGATGGTAAGGCGCACTAAGTTAATGTCTATACACTACTCTTGAAAATACCCACATTGTAATCGGAGGGAGAGACAGACACGGGCACACTATTCCAGACCTTTGCTGTAACTTAAAACTCCTTTCTTCTCAATCGTTCCCCGTAGCTGGGGATCATGGCTACTTTGTGACCAATCATCCGCCCGCAGGCATTCTGGTCCATGCCCGGGGCGTCGCTGGTATACGACTCCAGTTGTTCGGAGATCTGATCACCACCTCCTAGCATAAGCTTATGCTTAGTTGGAATGGTTAACAAGAATGTCAGTAATATTTTCTGAAAAAAAAAGGAGTATTGGTAGCTTTATTTTTAAATAAAGAAAAAAATACAGATATATTTAACGTTAACGTTTGATTACATTTGAAGTCAATTTTAACTCGTAATATACGTGTCTTATTACAACGAGTAACGCTGTAGAAAGCTCGAACTCGATAGTATTGTATTGTCGCTAGACGATTCTAGATGGCGCCACCCAATCCGGATTGATATATCGCATCCAGTTTCTAGATGTGATGGTATTGGGCGATAGAGCGTCCGTTGTATGTAATACATGGCGTCTAGCCGCCGGAAGTAATTATGCAATAGATCGCCGGCGCATGCGCAACCGCACTGCGCTCATTTGCATTCGTTTATTTGTGCGCATCGCCGCCGACTTCGGCTTATAATGCTACGACATTAGTAATTTTCAGTAGCCACTGAGTGTCCTTGTAGGGAACTAAGTTTTTTAGAGAAGGTCAAGCGATCAAGCGTTTCTTTGCATGTAGAGTTAGATAGATTTTTTTTTGTCTTGTTAACGAGGAGGAAATCTTTAAAAAGATACCTCGCCTTCTAGGGGGAAGGCGGCGTTTATGTGGGGTGTGACCTACTAAAACCTCCCCGGTAGGCCTTCCTCGGTGCATGGTGAGGGGCTCCGGGATCTCCAGCGGAACGCACCGGAGCCCCTCTGCACTGTGCTCAAGGAGAGCACATCCCGGGGGGGAGGTTACTCCCTCTCCCCCCCTCCCCTGTGTCCTCGCAGTGCAAGGCGACATGGTCCATCCGATGTCGCTCAGTGTACCCGAGGCCCGAGGTCGATCCCCGGGACCAATAAAATTTGTTGTTGCAATTTTATGTGCTGATTTACCACGCACTCGGCGGTGAAGGAAATTGTCGTGAGGAAAGCTACATGTCCTAGAAAAAAAAAATATGTGAAGTTTGCCAATACGCACTAGGGCCGCGTGGCGGACTATGCCGTTATACTCTCTTTACAGAGAAGGCCTGTGCTCAGCAGTGGGACATATATAAAAGGCTTGTAACTAACTGTGTGTGTGTGCGTGTCAGAGAATGTGTAAGTGCTTATTAATAGACCACTCACATTCTCACAACCTTCATAGTTCAGTGTTTTAAGCCACTTCAAAATTTGATGCTTTTTTTTATTTATAGTAACATCAATAGTGGTGAAATGACCAATTATATTTTTTAATAGAATTTAAAATCTCAATTTCCTATACGTTACGCATTCGTGGCGTGCATATATACTTCGAAACGTCAATAGCCTAATGGTTTAGGGTACGGCCTGCGAATCGTAAGGTCGTGGGTTCGAATCCACCATTCGACTATTGCCGTGAACCATTTCCTAGCACAAGCTTAAGCTTAGTTGGAATGGTTAACAAGATTGTTAGTAATATTTCTGAAAAAAAAGGAAATATTGCTAGCTTTCTGTTTAAAAAAAAAATAGATTGATAATAAATTATGCACAGGTTGGGGCCCGCGGCTTCATTTACCCGACGGTCGGTCTTATATCTGCGCTCCGATATCACTGATAGCGGCCGCAGATAAATATAATAATGACGCGCACACCCGTCGGCGGAATTGACTCGCGCTGAATTAAATTGTTGTCAATTCGAGTTTCAGATACGCAACTTTTTGCCGTCCTGTAGGCCGCCTTCAATTCCTCCTATGTCTTTAAAGAGTTCTGTGTGTGTTTACTTTGAACATAATCACATTGTTATAACAATAAATATACACAAATATATCCGTGAGCAAAAGGGTTGGTTAAGAAAGTTTGAATAACTCGGAAGATAAAGACGACTAACTGAAATAAATTGTGCATAGTTCTTCTTCTTCTTCTTCTTCTTTTTCAGCCTCTTGCCACCCACTGCTGAGTGTAGGCCTCTTCCATAGAACTCCACTCTTTGCGGTCTTGTGCTTTCTGCATCCAACCCTTGCCAGCCACCTTTCTTAGGTCGTCCATCCATCGTGCCGGTGGTCTGCCCACATTTCTGTGCCCAGTTCAAGGTCTCCATTCTAGGACCTTTCTCCCCCATCTGTTATCAAATCTACGGCATATGTGGCCCACCCACTTCCACTTTCTTTTAGCGACTGCATAGTTATAGACAATTAAATATTTATTAATAATTTTGCCACCACATGGAGGTACTAAAATTTACGCTAAGTACTAAAATTTTTAAATTTAAACTTTTCCCGAATGTCACATGTTTGTTTATGACAATTAATTTACCTGTATAGCAGCTCTGGGATAGCTTGCCGATTGAGATAAGAAGGCTTCGTCAACAAATGTCTTTCAATCTCGTGTAATCTGAATAATTACTACTTAAACAGTGGACAACTCGTGTCTAATTTTTCTGATTTATCGGCGCTATTTTATTTATTATTTTTGACTTTCTCTTTACCAACAATAGTAATAGGACAATGACGGTTAATAGAATTGAATTTGCCTTTCACATACATTTTAGTGCAATAAAAGATTTATCTACAAACAATTAGATTAGATTAGAATTATCTGCAAAAATAAAGGGTCGGTTAAGGGAGTTTGAATATCTCGGAAGATAAAGACGCTAGCTAACTGAAATAAATTGTGCATTTGACAAATTAAATTTTACCGCTACACGGAGGCGTACTAAAATTTTAATAGAAATAAAATTTAATGAAAAATACCGTATCATCCAAGTTTACGTTAGATATCCTATCTCTTTATAAGCACGTCGTCATTACGCCGTAACGAGTAGGACGTGCGCGGCGGAGAGCGCAGAAGGGTCTGGGCGAGCGCCCGCCTGGAGCCTCCGTCGGTGCAGATCTTGGTGGTAGTAGCAAATACTCCAGCGAGGCCCTGGAGGACTGACGTGGAGAAGGGTTTCGCTTGAACAGTAGTTGCTCGCGAGTCTGTCGATCCTAAGCTCAAGGAGAGATCTTATGTCGATGTGGCGTGTTTCGTTGGGGTGTCCTGTCGCTGACAGATCCGGGACACCCCGCTCATAACGGCTGATGGCATTCGCGGTAGGTTTAGTGGGTATGGGCTGCCCAGGCCGAGTCCCACACATCCCTCCGGGCCTACCGGAGGATGGTCTATAAACAGATTCCCCGCGTGAAAAAAAAAAAGATATCCTATCTCGTTCAAGTTTATGTTTTTTCAATGAAATATTAATAAATTAATAAAAATATTTTATTTTATTTTAAGGATATTTAATTGTCTATCATTTATATTTGAAGTCGTTTAAAGAACAAGTCAGCATTAATCTCGATTTCTTGTGATAACTTTTTAACATGATGCGGCGAGTTTTATTTTTAAAATGTTGAATTAAGAACGTCGTTCGCCTGTACAGGCCAGTATCCAGTTTAAATTAGCGTTAGTTGTAGACCAGGGAATCTGCGTGCGTCCATTAACATAGGGGGGATGCTTGCCTCCCAACCGAGACTGTTTCTAGTTAAAAGCCTGCGTAGACGACAAACTCCCGGCAAATAGCGCGCGTGTCGACGTGCGCGTAACCATTGTACACTCCGTCACGCATTGTGTTAGTAATTTTAAGAACTTTGGACTTAAAAAAAAAACTACTACAGCGCAAAAAATCTGTAAAAGTAGTTACGATCGTTGTTATTAAAATCTCTACCTTTTTTTTTAAAGACAGCTAGCAATATTTCTATCTTTTATTTTTTCAGAAAAATTACTAAAATTCTTGTTAACCTATCCAACTAAGCTTAAGCTTGTGCCAGGAGATGATGATTCACGTCAATAGTCGAATGGTGCATTCGAACCTACGACCTTACGATTCGCAGACCGTACCCTAAACCATTAGGCTATTGATGCTTCAATTTTTTGTTGACGGGATTAAATTTTCAAGAAGATAGGAAGGCGGGGTTATGTGGGTTTCTTATCCACTAAAACTCCCCCTTCTTCGGTGCATGGTGAGGGGCTCCGGTATCTCCAGTGGAACCTCCGTACTGTGCCCTTGGAGAGCACGTCCTGGAGGTAGGTTAATGCCTCCCCCTCTGTGCCCTCGCAGTGCAAGGCGACACGGGTCAGCCGATGTCGCCTTCTTCCCGGGACCACAAAAATATTTTTTTTTATTTTAAGGATATTTAATTGTCTATCGTGCACAATTTATTTCAGTTAGCTAGCGTCTTTATCTTCCGATATTCAAAATTTATTTTTGGTCACGAGTGTATTTAAAACTAAACTAAAGTACACGATATATAAAACTAAAACAGCGATTACATTCATCATATGCGATTATATTATATTCGACTAAATATGAGAAGTCAGCATAAAAAAAATCTTTTACTTTTAACGATTAACAATTCGATGTCGTATTACGTTAATGGAAACACACCCAAGCAGTAATTAGGGCTCCATTGACAGGCTATCCCGTTTAATTGGTTTGGTATGTGCGGAAAATGGATAAATTTAATGGGCGACGATATGTATTTATACATTAGTTATCTCAGTATGTAAGAAAAATATATAAAAGCATTTATTTTGAAAATAAATCAATAAACAACAAAAGAAGAGATGGCCGATGGGGCCGAAAAGTTCTCGTTTGGAGACCTCGAATGGAGACCAGAGATTTCCATTACCTGACATCTCGGCAGAATTCCAAATTCCACCGCCACCATCTTAATGGTTGGCGTTCCACGACTGTAGGTTTCTCGCGAACTTTCTTCCGCGCACTGTCAACCTGTGGAATCAACTGTCACCAGCGGTGTTTCCGAACGTTTCCGATTTGGGAACATTCAAGAAACGAGCCTACTCCTATCTCAATGGTCGCGGTCGTGGTGCTGTGGATGTTCTTGGGCGACGCTGATCACTTAAGATCAGGTAAGACACTTTTCAAAATAAAAAAATATTTACAGTTTTCGTTTCACGTATTAATTCAAAAAGCGTCACATATAATAACGATTTTTTTGTTCTAAAAATTATCTCGATTCTTGATTTCAAACAACAATTGATATTAAAATTTTACGACCACATATTTTTGTTTACAAATCTTTTTTTCATCATCCGAATAATAATTTATCTTGATGCAAATTAGAGGAACATAAGTTATATATCGACGCTGGAAAACAAAAACGTAGTAACCCACAAATTTCTTATTTATTATTTTTTGCTCAATAAGTATTGTATTGGCATTAACCTAGAGTTTTCTTGTTATTTACATCGTTTTACGGTACAAAAGATAAAAGAAAAGTGTCAATTTTGAAAATCCTATTTTCGTTATTTTCATATAAGTACATCCTATTTTTTAAATATTTTCAAGTAATTGTTATAAGTCATACATCATTCGACGGGTCTTTTCTTTTCTGATTCCAACGATGTAAAAAAGTGAAAATCGCCATATGTGTCACTTACTATGTTTTTGCTTTCCAGCGTCGATATTATGAATGATATTATGATGATATTATGATAATTTTTATTATGAATTTTCTTCTACGGCGCCGAATCCTGGACGATAAGGCAAAAAGATAGAGCGAAAATCGACGCGTTTGAAATGTGGTGTTGGAGGCGGATGTTGCGTATCCCATGGACCGCTCGCCGAACCAACGTATCCATTCTTACGACACTCGGAATAACGACAAGGCTATCAACTCTTTGCTTCCAGTGCATACTGCAATATTTTGGACACGTTGCTCGTAGAATTCCGGATAACCTCGAAAAGCTAATGGTTGAATAAAGAGCACGCGGTCGCTCACCCACACGGTGGGCAGACGCAGTTAAGACGCTCACAGGCCTGCCAATAACCAAAGCCATGAAGACCGCCAAGGACAGGGACACGTGGAAGTTAATCGTTAAGCGAGCGATCAACACTTTGTGCTAGACACGACCTTCAGCAATGAAGGAGACGACTAAGAAGAAGAAGATGATGATGATATTATGATTGACAAAATTTATTGGTACCGGCACCGGGAATCGAAGTCGGGTTGCTAGCGTACCATGCAACTTGAGGCAACAACCCGGACATTGAGCTACCATCAAGATATAATTGTAACCAAACCCTTTTAAAGAAAACAACATTCAAAATTCGTTCATAAATGATGTCACTTTTAAGTCGGTTAAATATGGTTACCCTATTTCAAATACTGCCATTGTAATTTAAACACACGAGATATATGAATCAAATAGTTTTTTAACGCGCTTTTTTCAGATTGATGTGTGAGGGAATATAAAAGCTAGCGATGAGCTTATAGAAAGCTTGTTGCTAGCTAAGGGTGGTCTGACGAGAGGATTTTTTTTATGAATTCGTAATTTATTTATGAGTGTGACGCGACGTCTCGATTTATGAATATTAAAGACTGTCTGACGTACGTAAATTATGTATGCGTAAAGTTTACAAACGAATTCTAACCAAAGTAAAGACGAATGTTTAAATCTTTGGCCTGGGAGCCCACTAGTGGGATTTATCCTTAATAAAGTGGCTAGGGTTTGACTTGTACCAATCCTAACAGTCTTGAGCAGTATGTACAGTAAAAATAATTCTAATAACAATATCGTTGTCAAACATATATAATATATGGAATTAATGAAGAATGACAGAGAACGTTCATTCGGAAATAGGTAAGTGTGGTCGATAGAAGGCGGTATCAGATTGGCGACGTGTTAAAAGCAGGTAAGAAGTATCAGATCTCTGTCTACTCCTCTGGGTGACGGGCATATAAAATAAGGGCGGGTATAATTAAAATCACTTAAGGCACATCTATATATTTATATAAAAAAGAAAGTGTGTGTGGGTATGTTCCATTAAGGCTCCGAAACGGCTTTATCGTATTCAATGAAACTTTCAGGGAATCTTCAGATTGACCTGGCGAGTAATCCTGTTTGGTGACGATCGGAGCACTCCTCTTTTTGAACTGTCAAATACAACTTAGTTACTACGGGTATGATATTGTATTTACTGAAATGTACATGGGTGTAGGTATGGATCTTCACCCACTCGAGGAGAGATTAGAAGAGAATGAATACGGAGATAAATGAATAATTTAATATAATGCGAGAGTTAAATTAAATAATTAATGATGTAAGTTTAGTGTTTAAATAAAATAAAGCAAAATCTAGCCCGGCGAAGCGGGTTAGGTACGCTAGTACTATATAATTCTTTACGCCGCATTCTAGGGCCGCGTGGACTATACCCTTATACTCTCTTTATAGAGAAGGCCCAGCTGTGGGACATATAAAATGGCTGTAACTTTAATCAAATAATAAATTACATTTTCAAAAAAAAATTGTACATTACCGTTTTTGACATAATGACATTTGAATTGTAATAGGTAGGTTTCATAGTGAAATATTCTTTTTTTTTAATTTGAAAATCCGACCAAAGACGATAAAGTTTTTTTCAAATATTTACGATACGGTTGTATTTTCTGCATAACTTAAGTTACATTAATAAGCAAGTATTATATTAGCTTATGCTAATGTCGTGTAGATGTGACGTACGGACGGATGGAATACATTGGAGCTGTGAGGATGACAGGATGTCGCGATGACGAGGCAAATGCTTTTTTAGTCGCCGTCATGGTTTGTCGATTGGGAAATAGGTTTTATGTTAATTCGTGTCGGAGTTTCTGCTCGCTGTTGTTTCTTTTTTATCCTGATAACAGGGACAAGTTGTACAAGATGCTGAACTGAATTAAATATTTACCATATATCATTACAAATTTCATGTAGAATAAGACTATGGTATCCCCTGACTGTCGTAGAAGGCGACCAAAAGGGGCCCCGGGTTCACTGGGCGACAAGGGTCGTCGGGCCTTTGTCGTCCGCCAAAGTGGACCCGGGAAGAAGGTGACATCGGCTGGCCCGTGTCGCCTTGCACTGCGAGGGCACAGGGGGAAGGGATTAACCTCCCCTCGGGACGTGATCTGAGGAGAGTACCGTGCAGAGGGGTTCCGGTGCGTTCCTCTGGAGATCTCAGCTCCTCACCATGCACCGATGAAGGTCTACAGGGGTGTTTTTAGTGGGTAAAAATCCCACATAACATTCCTTCGTCGGGATTCTTGAGGATATCTTGTTAAAATTTCCCATCCGTCAACAAAATAAAAAAATGGTGATATGGCAAAAAGGGCAAAAGTCCCTAAAAAAAAACAACACCAGTTTCCTCTGTATAAAATAGAACGAAAGATATTTTCATACTAATTATTCTCAATAATGAAAATGTTGCCATAACTACATGAGCTTCGGAACCTCTGTAGATGTCATTGAGGCACAATACGCCTCATAATATTCACTGATAGTCCTCTATTCGCGAGTCAGCCATAATTGATGATGCATTCGCGCATTGAATGAATGAATTCGTCACGTTTCCTAGCTAGAAAAGGTAAAACACAAGCAATGCGGTAATCATGCCACCGTCCACGTGCCTGCATCGCAAGATGTCCTTTTTACCCAGTTTCACGCCAAACAAAACACGAGCCTTAATGAGCCATTGTGAACGCTCACACACGCCAGTGTGTTTCCAAACAAACCGCCAAAAGGAAATAAGAAAGATCGCCCGATAATGTGACGATAAGTTGCGATCATTTCTTCAATTATTTCGATCGCTACAGTTAAACTGTTTAAAACATGACTATGAAAGAATTAAAAAGCAGTGATAGCCTAGCGGTTCGACTTATGATTTGTCGCGAGTGTGAATCCCAATCGGCTTGTACTAACGTACAGCGTTTTCGGTATTTTAAGTTCTAAAAAGCGCCGCTTCTCTAGGTGGAATATAAGTTAGCTTAGCTTAGATTGTCCCAATTAGTTTAAATATTAAAATAGCCACCAACCGAGTGACTTAACCGGCCCTTCGTATCGGAAACTTTTCGTTGACTTTACAAGAGATCTAAAGATTTGATTTATAGATATCCGCCCTCGTTTCGAAAACTAAAAGATATCTATTACTACGCCTGTACATTGCTATCCATGACGGAATGTACACTTAACCGCATCGTTTTAGATAATCTTTCTAATTCTATAGACATAGACATTTATTTATTGGCATCACAATACAAAAACACATCACAGACAGAATATAACACACATTAAAAAATAATGAAAAATAGACAAAACACAGTTAAAGTTACACGGACAAATAATACAAAACATTTGATGCCAATTTCGGATACCGTCTCAGCATATGCTGCCGCAAGGATCCGACAGCGCTGATTTTCAGCGGTATTAATATAGGATAGTCTTTTACTTAAACTGTGGTTTTACTCAACACAGCATAGTCCTAACATATAAGGGTTTTATTGAGATATAATGTGATCTAAAACTGAATACAGATCATAACAAACCAAAGTACAATAAAAATTCATGAGTTACATAGACATAATGGGGAATTATTTCAACTGAGTTAAGATTTTTATGATGAAGGGTTTGACCTATTAAGGGTTCTAAAAGAGATTCACCTGTATAAAATAAAACATATATAAATACAGGAATAAATTTACAAAATTAAGGGGTTAATATTGTATCTATGTAAAGCCAGTCATTGATCAAAATTCAAATTAACTCTATGGATTCTGGGTTCATATTATATACGAGTATGTAGCTGTACTCTCTTGTTTTAACCCTTATCGTGGCAAGATTGTTTTTTGAAGAAAAGTAAGAAAAACGTATATCTAAAACATCAAAAAATAAATTAAAAAATTATGATATGAATATATACCTGTTTTGGAAAACAAGATGTACACTATTCTAGACAGTGCTACCTATGTACAGTGATTATCGCATTTTAAGAATGCGTTAGCTAGCGTTTAGCGTCAATAGCCTAATGGTTTAGGGTACGGCCTGCGAATCGTAAAGTCGTGGGTTCGAATCCACCATTCGACTATTGCCGTGAACCATGTCCTAGCACAAGCTTAGTTGGAATGGTTAACAAGATTGTTAGTAATATTTCTGAAAAAATAATAATAAAAGAAATATTGCTAGCTTTCTTTAAAAAAAAAAAAACAAAAAAATGTATATAATAAAGTTTATATGTACACATGTAATTAAAGACAGCGTTTCTGTAGAGTATATAGAGAAACAACATTTAATGTCCTTATTCCAACTCTATCTCTTATTTAAAAATGTCACGGCACTGACAATTATGACATTTAACATTTGAATAATTATTATAAAAATACAATAAAAGAATAAATTTAAGAAAAGAAATTTTATATCTTTACATGCGTGTTATGCTATACATTGTTATGTTTAAGGTTAATGACAATAGTTTCAATTCTAACAGTCAATGACAAGCCAAAAGGTGGACCTAGTTTTGACAATACTCTCGCCTCTGACAAGTAACCTGTAATTAGATTTTTAATAATTATTTCAATAGCTCTCTCCTCCAAGCTTATAAAACAATGTGACAGCTTATTTATTATTATTGTTAAGCATTTGCTTTCCACGATTCCACGTGTACGAGCGAAAACAAAAACCGACTTCAAATCGATTCAAACGATAAAGGTTTGTAAACATCCTATTTGTGTTTCCGAATCATTGGAGGAATTTAACAAAATAAAATTAATCAGAACCTTTTTTTTTTTTGTTGACGGGGAGGAAATCTTCAGAAAGATACCCCGCCTTCTGGGGTGAAGGCGGCGGCTATGTGGGGTTCTTACCCAATAAAACCTCCCCAGTGGCCCTTCCCTCGGTGCATGACGCGGGGCTCCGGGATCTCCAGTGGAACGCACCGGAGCCCCTCTGCACGGTGCTCAAGGAGAGCACGTCCCGGGGGAGGTTACTCCCTCCCCCCCTGTGCCCTCGCAGCGCAAGGCGACACGGGCCAGCCGATGTCGCCTTCTTCCCGGGTCCACTTTGGTGGACGACTCAGGCCCCCACCCTTGTCGCCCCGAACCCTTGTGAACCCGAGGCCCCTTTTAGTTGCCTTGTACGACAGGCAGGGGATACCGTAGTCTTATTCTTGAGAGCCCAGAACTACAGGGCTGAAGTTAATCAGAACCTAACCAAACATTTCACCATACATTGATTAAAGGTTTGGTTAGAAAATTTGGTCTCTTGACGTACATCCTTTCCAATAAGTAGAAATAAGTTAAGGGAGTAGTTGTAGTAGAAATAAGAAAAATGTAAAATGTTAAAGAAATGTAAAGAGTGATGTCAGGAAGGAGGAAAGATAGATGAAGAAGGAATGGACAGTGGAAGTGAAGCGTCAATAGCCTAATGGTTTAGGGTACGGCCTGCGAATCGTAAGGTCGTGTGTTCGAATCCACCATTCGACTATTGCCGTGAACCATGTCCTAGCACAAGCTTAAGCTTAGTTGGAATGGTTAACAAGATTGTTAGTAATATTTCTCAAAAAAAATAAGAAATATTACTAGCTTTCTTTAAAAAAAAAAAAAGGAAATGAAAAGATGTGAAAAGGAGTTTCAACACATACATTATCAGTTATGTATACATGCTAAAATTGTGTATATGGTTTGGAATTCGCAAATGGGATCTAATATCTTAATAAAAATGTAGAATGGCACTGAAGGAATTGCAGATGTGACCGATTATACAGAGTTGATTGTTTCAAGTTTGTTTTAAGCGAGTATTCCTCCATGTCAACTGTATTGATTTATTTTAATACTTTCTAAGCAAGTGCTTGACTACGATCCCACCTGTTGTTAAGTGGAAATGCAGTCGTGGATGGTAAGGCGCACTAGCGTCGTAAATGCCTATTCACTCTTGAAAACACCCACATTGTAATCGGAGGGAAAGACAGACGCGGGCAAACTATTCCAGTCCTTTGCTGTACGAATATTGAAAGACGAAGCAAAGCGCTACGATCGGGTTTGAGGTATGTTCACAACAAAGGATGAAATCCACGCACTGCGGGAAGTCCGGTGGTGGAACGGGGATGGGGGAATTAGATCATGCAGTATAATTTATTTAATGTTAGTGGAACTTCGTATATCTTACGCTTGAATTCTTTTAAATACTTCATTATCTTACGCATATCTTTAACTAGAATACGGTAAGAGCAAGCGACGTCGGCGGCGCGCCTAAAGAGATGGCCTTTTGATGATACCGACCGATACATTTATTAGACCTTCGCATACTGCGCGATTTGGAACTATCGACTGGTTAATGTGTCGTGTGTTACTTTGAATTATTTTTATTTATATAGTCTTATAAGGAAGAAACATAATCGACAACAATCCACAAACAATCTGTCTTTTCTTTTAAACCTACTTCAAAAAAACGTTTCTGTGCTTTTTCATCATAAAGCCGGTGGTCCCATTTCAAATTGGTTCAATTCTGACAATGGGTCCGTGAGAAAACCATATAAGCCTTAAATTTTCATGATATGAGCGACAACTGGAGGAATAACTATCACGTCAACCGATTTTTTTTTTGACGAACTAACACAGTTGGAAAAGAGACGTCAACCGATTTGATGAAGCATTTTTATTGGAATAGATATACTCGTACTTCAAGGGTAGTTTGATGAGAGTTTGGCTAGGTTCTGATTAATTATATTCTATAATTTGGTAATACAAAGAAAAAGTCGGTTTTCATTTTACTCGGAAACATGAAATTGGCGTTTTGTCGTACTGGCCACTTTGATCTCAAATGTCTCCTCTTTGGTTAAAATTCCAATTTCAAATTTATGCTGTACACTATTTATTCAATACATTTAGACATAGATATAGACATTTATTGGCATCACAATACAAAACACATCACAGACAGAATTTAACATATTAAAAATTATGAAAAATAGACAAAACACAGTTAAAGTTATACGGACAAATAATACAAAACATATAGGTTGTCAAATATCTCTCTTCCGCCTTTTTGTCTTTTGAATTTCGCGGCTATGTACAAAGCGCTACAGAGCTCGTATCTATCAATACTATACATAATTTGAAAGGTCTTGACATAACCTACAAAACGACGCTATGCATAATTAGTTTGGATATTGCGTTCAACAGTTATAGACGTGTAAACATGGACTTCACTAACGCCGAAATTCGCGCTATTTTAAAGTTTTCCTTCGTTAAAGGCAAATCCGCTAGAGAAACGTTCCGTGAGATTAATGGTGTTTTGGGGATGGTACTCTATCACTTCGAACCACGGAGGAATGGTTTCGACGATTCAGAGCCGGTGAAAACGACACCATGGATAAACCAGCCGGCGGAAGACCTGTGACGACAAATACCGATCAAATCATGGACTACATCGAGTTAGACCGGCATGTGGCATCTCGTGACATCGCCCAGGAGATGGGAGTTAGTCACCAAACCATTTTAAACCATCTGCAGAAGGCTGGATACAAAAAGCTTGATGTTTGGGTGCCGCATGATTTGACGCAAAAAAACCTTCTGGACCGAATCAACGCCTGCGATATGCTGCTGAAACGGAACGAACTCGACCCATTCTTGAAGCGGATGGTGACTGGCGATGAAAAATGGATCACATACGACAATATCAAGCGAAAACGGTCGTGGTCGAAGGCCGGTAATTCGTCCCAAACAGTGGCCAAGCCGCGAATTTCGGCGTTAGTGAACTCCATGTTTACACGTCTATAACTGTTGAACGCAATATCCAAACTAATTATGCATAGCGTCGTTTGTAGGTTATGTCAAGACCTTTCAAATTATGTATAGTATTGCTAGATACGAGCTCTGTAGCGCTTTGTACATAGCCACGAAATTCAAAAGACAAAAAGGCGGAAGGAGATATTTGACAACCTATATGACGCCAAAATTGGACACCGTCTCAGCATATGCTGACGCTAGGATCCGACAGCGCTGATTTTCAGCGGTGCCCGGGACTACCTAAAGACGTGCGTGCGCAATATTAGGTACTTATACGGAATTTATACAGAAAATAAGAGTAAATTAAATATGATACATGAATAAAACTGTTAAGAGATTAAAATATATTTTATACAATAAAATAATAGATGAAAAAATTTCATAAATAAATATATTATTAAGTCAAAAATAAAATATATAATATGATAATTAAACGTATAAAGTTTAAATTATATAATAAAATATTGAAAATATTTGAAACAACAAGCCACCGATGTCGCGGGGATATTATCTTTTTGTAACTTTAACATCAGGTGTTTTAATTTATTTTTAAATGCGTTTACAGATTTACTCATGCATTATATGTTTTTTCCATCTTTGTGTTTTTCTTTGCGTCAGTTTACAAAACTTAAAAAATCGCGTTAATGACGAGTACGAGTTCCGACGTGGCACCAGTGCTGCAGAAACGATTCGAAAGATTAATGATATGCCGGTGTTGTCACAAAAGAAAACATGGCGCGTTTTCGTTCTGGAAATTTCGACCTGCAAAACAAGCCCCGTGCGCGGCCGGCGTCCAAGGTTGATAATGAAGAATTGAAGGCTATTGTGGAAGCGGTTCCATCGCACACCACGTCCGAGTTAGCTGCAGGCTGCAGTTCTAATCCACTTGAAGCAAATTGGGAAGGTGAAAAAGCTTGAAAGGTGGGCCCCTCATGAATTGAGTGCAGCAAATTGTTAAACGCTCGCAGACTGCTGCTTTACCGACCTATTAGTCAACCGGCATAATAATGAAGGGATTTTAAATCGAATACTAAGATTTTTTTTATGACGAACTACACAGATTGGCCAGAGAAGCTGGCCTTGACTGCTTCACCAGATTGAGACGTGGCATAGCTCTTAGGTCGCTTAGCCTGAACCCTTATCGCTAGTAACTCGACACAAGGGTCCCCCCGGTGGGGGGAAACCGAACACTAAGATGAAAAGTGGATCTTGTACGATAATTGGAAATGCTCATCACAATGGGCGAACCAGCCAAATCCTGCTCCAAGCGAAAATTGATTCAAAAAAGTTACTTGTGAGCGTTTGGTGGACTAGTGCCGGTGTTGTTCACTTCGGCTTTCTTAAATCTGGCCAGACGATTACGGCAGATGTGTATTGTCAGCAATTTGATGGAAAAGCTAGCTGCTAAAAAACCGAGGCCGGTCAATCGCCGTAGGGCACTGCTGTTATGTTGGCTAGACCACAAACTGCATAACAGACAACCAAATATTATATATACCAAATTAGAACAGCTTCAATTGGAATGTCTAAGACGTCGACCATTTTTTTTTTAAATTTGGATAACTTCTAAGGGAAAAAATCAACTTCATATTCTTCTTATTTTATCTCTTATTTTTTTGTTTTGTAATTAGTACATATTTTTTTAATTTATTTTAGCATCTGATAATTATAAGTATTAAATAAGTTTTATATTACATTTATTTAATAAATAGTATTGAAAAAATGATATAATTGGTGTCGTTACTTTTAAAAAAAATGTCGTTTACAGTATTCATTTGTTTTCGCACAGGGCCGTCAATACATCAATATCGAGTGCGGCGCAGGGCAGGGGCGTGCACGGGCGGTCCGCACTCGTAATTACAGGCGCGCGCGCCCGCGGGCCGATATATGCGCACCCCTGCCCCGCTAGCGAGCAAATTATTTAGTAATTTTGATTTTATTTGGAGTTACACGCTCTACGTCGAGGGGCGTCGGCGCGAATGTTTTCTTTTTACTGTTTATTGCCATGTTATTTGGGCAAGAGTGTGCCGTATGGTATATTACGATTAAAAACGTTACACCTGTGCGGGTTCGCCCCGCAGCACGCGCGTCCTTCTGACGTGCGTCGTAGGTTCAAATTCCGCTATTCTAGGAAGCTTTTAAACAATTAAACTTACTTTGCCCCCCTCCCCCTCGACCTCTTTCTAGACCGTGATTAGATTCGTCGCGGCTGACGCTTGAGGGATTAGCCTCGACGTAAAAATAGTTATTTAGTTTCTGATTATCCGGGTAATAGGGTCTACACCCCGAGGCTCGTACCTGCGAGGTTCCCGTGAATCTTGTAGACGACCAGTTGTGGTAGTTGTTGACTAAAAACATAAACCGACTTCAAATCACAGTAACCGGATAGTAATCGTCCAAGCTGAGGTTACCCCTGCAGCTGTATTACGTACTGTATGTACTTATTATATTTAAAACAATAATCGTAAAACTAATATTATTTAGGGCGAAATATCAAACCATTTGTATTATTTTACTACTTATGTGGACCTATTTGTGACTTACGTGGTTCTGCCTTCTCGGGCGTCCTCTGATCGGAATGCTTACGCGTAACATAGTAACCGTCCAAGCCGAGCTTCGAGCACCTGTGTCGATTTATTAGCGATAGAAAGTTATAAGCGACTTCTCAATCCGGTGAAGCAGTCAAGGCCAGCTTCTCTGGCCAATCTGTGTAGTTCGTCAAGAAAAATCAAATCGAATCAAACTTGATGGATGAAACGATAAACGCTATTACGCGGGGTTACTCTGCGTTATTTCCGAAGTTATATTATGAAGTTGTTGCGGATTTGGCGTCGATAGTCGAATGGTGGATTCGGATTATGACAGTGGTAGTAGCTGTGTCCAGGC
This sequence comes from Meandrusa payeni, assembly GCA_029286785.1. Taxonomy (NCBI): domain Eukaryota; kingdom Metazoa; phylum Arthropoda; class Insecta; order Lepidoptera; family Papilionidae; genus Meandrusa; species Meandrusa payeni. Next base: position 3,215,974 of record JAGSMX010000021.1, read on the forward strand.
AGTCGCCTTAATTTGCACAATACGCTAGCAACTAGACAGTCAGATGAGAGTAAAATTCGATGCTTCATAATGCCGGCATCAAAGTAATTTTAAATGCATGCAATGGAAACATGAGCAAATCTGCTTGTCCCAAAATCTGTCCCATTTGAAGTTCGATTCACACTAGAGTATTTCTAGGCAACATTGATGGTCTGCGCCCTAGATTAGGACATATATAGACTGTTTCTTAATTGATTGTCCACAGTTGCTGTAGCAATTTTGTGTTTTCTACCAGCGAATATTAATTATGCAAAATATTCCACCATAAACAAAGTGTTAAACACATATAATAAACATTTCTCAAGCGTAGACCCCTTTTGCTTAACAAAATTAAAATTCATAACTTTTTTTTTATTGGAACAACAAACGAATACATATTAAAAGCTTAAGATAATAAATACATTAAGTATAAAGAGTTATAAATATGTAAACAACACCGTTATCCACATAGTAATAATAATGTCCACAAAATGTCTACAGGACTACACACACTTTAGATCTGCATTTATATCTATATTCACAAATTTAAAATATCCAGTTTAAGAGTAAAAGGCAAGAAATAACACATCAATGTTGGCGAAATGGTCATTATACTGCTTCATAATCCTAGTCAATGGAGCGCGTTCACCGGCGTTGGTTCTCGTAATAATGGGAGAAATTTTGTGAGTGTACGTATCACGAATGCGCTGAGAACTGCTAGGAACACGAAAGTAGATATTATTGATTAGCTCTGTACAATCAAATTTATTGTGGCAGATTTTGTACAGAAAATTTTTTCATGGTATAACCTTTGATCATACAGACATTGACTGATGGCATTACTTGGGTTACTAGAAGATTAGTGACACAGGACACACAGGGATATACACACAATGTACACACAAACACAGTAACGCGGGTAATGCAATTTTATTTTGTTATTTTGTTTAATTCTTTTTTGGTTTTGTGGTTTCCTGTACGGTATATATGTGTCTTGGCATATCGCACTATCTCCTGCTTAATTGTAGGGATATTGAAGTCCTTGTGCAACAATTCATTTGGGACGTATGCATCAATGAAACACTAAGTCATAAACAGCTGTTTTTAACTTTGTATTTCATTGCTGTTTTTTTAGTAAAGTAATATATTTTTTTAATAAACAATCGTTTCATTTTGCCATGAAAACGATGGAGCGTAAATAATGCTAATAAAACGTTTTAACCAGGATCGATTTTTTTCCCGTCCTATCATCGAAGGTGTCATTAGTACTATCATTCGTCTGCGTCGGAAGTAGTCCCCTGTAGTATAGACGGCAACTTTAACTTAACTTTAACGAGAAGCGTCAATAGCCTAATGGTTTAGGGTACGGTCTGCGAATCGTAAGGTCGTAGGTTCGAATCCACCATTCGTCTATTGACGTGAACCATGTCCTAGCACAAGCTTAAGCTTAGTTGGAATGGTTAACAAGAATGTTAGTAATGACCCTTAAAGTATTAACTTGTATCTCTGTATGACCCCAATTAAGTCTAAGGGATTTAATGTGTAGCGTTGTGTTAAAATAAATAACCCGTAATTTCTATAATATAATTTTTATTGTTTCTTATAAATTTTCTTACAATCAGGAAGAACATATATCGCAAAGCGAACGCATGGTAAATACACAACTAAAAACATAGACTAAAAATATGATAGCTAAAAACTTTTAGTACAAATAATAATTATGACATAAATCAAACTAACAGTTTATACAGATAACATAAGAGTTACAGGTTTTTAATAAAAAAGCACATGAGAGATAAACATAAAAAATACATCTTAACTATATCTACAACCTTTATGGAAGAGCTAAATTTTAATTTTTTTTCTTTTGTCATTTTTATCTACCAAATATACAAAACAAAAAATAGTTACAAATAAATAATCTTTTACATAGGAATCGTTAAATCAACCGCCTGGGCTATAAGTTTTCGATTAATCTATAAAAAAAAATATATCGATAAAGCACCACTCTGATGTAGACAACAAATATTCAACATCACTAACAATTTTTATCACCATCAAAGAATTAGTTCACAGCTAAACAAAGCCCTTAACACATTGCACGGGTAAAAAACAACTAATATTCACATAGTCACAGATGATTAAATATGCCTAAATAATAATGTCTATTTCCCGTAGACAAATAGATCGCATTAACTTCTCTGCTAAACTAAATCCCCATCATCTTAGAGCCGTGGTAGCTCAGTGTCCATGCGGTCGCCTCAAATTGCATAGTACGCTAGCAACTCGAATGTAACCGGTGCCGGCACCAATAAATTTGCTGTTGCAATTTTATGTGCCGATTATTGCGCCGATAACATCGCGAGGAAACCTTCATTTCGTAGAAATTTTTTCTAAGACATGTGAAGTCTGCCAATTCGCATAAGAGCCACGTGGTGGACTATGCCCTTATGCTCTCTGTACAGAGAACGCCTGTGGCCCACAGTGGGACGTATATAAACCTCATCTCCGCTTCCCGAAGTGGCACTCAAAGTTAGTTTAGCTTTTGAATGCCTCTTAGATTATCCGTGAAATAGCAACCGACCGAGTCGTGGTTCTCTCGAGGTGGCCCTCTCGGGCGCCCTCGGATCGGCATGCTTACGCGTAACATAGTAACCGTCCAAGCCGAGGTTACTCCTCACTGGGGGGGACCCTTGTGTCGAGTTACTAGCAATAGAGGTTCAGGCTAAGCGACCTAAGAGCTATTCCACCTCTCAATCCGGTGAAGCAGTCAAGGCCAGCTTCTCTGGCCAATCTGTGTAGTTCGTCATAAAAAAAAAAACCTCAACTCTCAATCCGGTGAAGCAGTAAAAAAAAAAAACGTTTTTTTTACTTCAATAAAATTTAAATTTATCCCTAAAGCCGATCATCAATTGCAAAAATTTTTATCCAAGATTATATAGGCATATTTTTTTTTCTTGTGATTATTTTTTTTTTGTATACAAATTGCTCTGAGGCAAAAGAAACGAATATAAACAAATTTCATTACAAAATTAATTCTAGTTACAAATAACTCCATCACACTTGAAAATAGAAAAAAAATCACAATACATTAAAAAGTCTATAGCAGTTTTTTCTTCCAAAAAATGAACCATCATTGTTAATTTGTTATTTTCCTGGTTATTATATAATTTAACCAGTTTAATTAAAACACTTCTACACGATTTTTATCTGTCTTATTGTATTCGTAACACATGAAAATCAACACCTGGATTATAATTTAAAAAATCAAATACATTTTCAATAAAAACTCTTTTCTTCAGAGTCAAATTTAGAATGGACAAAATAAAAAAAAATAACGCCCATAATTCGAGAATAATGAGAAAAACGTTTCTTGTTACGAACACATGTCTATGATATTAAAAAAAAACACAAACAAATGATACATTTTGCTACATATGTTTACAGATCAATAGGATTAAACAAAAAAAAAACTTTTCAGATTGGCAACACTTTAACTCTGTTAGAGTTCTTGGCTAAAAATAATTTCTTAAACCCATAGAATGGGCTTAACACATAGTTTAGGAAAAACAACTCTTTGGGGTTATAAACAAAAAGTCCTGAATATTCCTATGCCGAGTCCGTGCCGTCTAGTCAATTGCTGTAGCAGGTCTGTCTGACTCCAGCTAGGATTACACTAAATTCATCTTCTGGCCGTACCTCCGTTCCCGGTGCAGGTGGAGCATAAGCCCCCGGCGGCGGAGCACCGGATATAACCGTCGGGTAAGGAGAGGCATACATCCTCTCAGAACAGTACTCCGGACCTGGTGCGGGCTCACCGCAGTAAGGTCTATACCCTTGCTGCTGCTCGTATCTGTATTGTTGATGTTGATCCATTGCACCTTCTGTTCCGTAGTCCAGATACTTGTCGAATTCACGAGCGTCCACGTCAGATTCGGGCGATCCAGTCCTTATTTCAGGGCGCGCCATAAACCCCTGCTCCGACTCTTGAGGCTGGCTCGACGGCGGCTCTTCGGAGAAATAGCTCCCGCCAGTATCGTATTCAGTCTTAGGCTGGTCGGGATAATGCGCCACGTACGAGTCCTCAGTTTTGTACATGTGTTCGTACTGCTCGTAGGGATGGTATTGGATGTTGTATTCGGCGTTCATAGAGCCGCTCGGCGCGGAGGAGACCCTAGGAGCTGAGGAACCAAGAGTTTGTTGATCCTGGGACGTTGCAACTGGCGGGAAGAACGTGCCTGTTACCAGCGGCGACTGCTCGGCGAGAGTTCTCTGCGTGCACATTACGTACATCCCATTCGCCATGCCCATAGCAGCAACGGGTGCTGGTGAAAATGAGCCAGGGGTCCTGAACTTATACGAGTAGGAATCAGACATCGACGAGGCGTTAATAGCCCTTCGGCGTTCCTCGTATTGAAAGTTCTCTTTTTCGTTCTCGACGGGGGACGCGTCGGGCGTTGGGAGGGGAGCTTCCGCCGGTGCGCTCCTCCTGCCTTGAGGCTCGGGAGACCTGGCTGGAGAGGACTCTGGTGTTTGGACGTGCCCGTTGAATTGGTTAGCCTGGTAATCGGAGGCTAGAGGCGAGGTGCGGTACGGCGAGAAGCCGGCGCCGGGGTTGTGTGAGAAGCGAGCATCAGGGGATTCTGTTCCCGCGGCGTATGGTGAGCCCAGCGCTGCGGATGCGGCCGGGGGCGCGCTAGCCGGTGCTGCCGGCTGATTGGGCCTGGCCTTGTTCTGCTTCCTTCGCCGCGGACGGTATTTGTAATTGGGATGCTCGGTCATGTGAATGACTCGGAGGCGTTCGGCTTCCTCGACGTATGGCCTTCTGTCTTGCGGTGTCAGCGAACGCCATTTTTTACCTGGAAAACGAAAAAGGAATATGTTAATATGGTACGGTTTTTTAACGTGTTGAACTGCGGTTGACCTTGCGTCCTTTCAAAGAACAGCTAAAGCTTGCATGATAAAATTATTGTCGAAGCCGTCTTATTTACTGCATTACACGGTCATGTTTCGAATCATTCATGTGTATCATCATCGCAGCGCACAAGAGAGGAATAATGAATAACGAAAAATAATTGGAATACAACTTTTTTTATATGAAAAGAACCGTAAGGCGTTTGTCTTACGGCTCACCTAATCTTAAGTGATCACCGTGTCCTATGAATAGTCTCACAACCAGAGGAACTCGGCCCCAAATCGTATAGTGAACCTATACGATTTGGTGCCAAAATGAAAACCTAAATGAAGAACTCCAGCCAAATCAGACAATTTATTATATTAAAATTTTAAATAAAAAAAATACAATACAAAAGAGAAAAGACTTGACAGATCTCTAATGCCCTTCTGTTATTTAAAAATGGCGTCAAATAACACATATTCGTCATCTCTTTCGCACTTGTTCATATAGTCTATCTTGTCGTCACGCTCACTCATTCGATTATCAATTTACCGTATTACGTTCCATTTCACTCATCCTACATATTGTTTCACTTTTTGAGTGTAGATGTCTTTTCATAAAAATGTTATTTTACACAAAAAATAAATTATATAAATAGAAATTTTATATAAAGTTAATTCGTAAACTTTTCAAGTTGCATAATTGTAAGGTGCACTTTACCTTAAAAATTTGTAAGATGGCTTAATAACGTTTTCAAAATATAATTACGGTTGGCTTGCATTAGTTGCTATTAGAAATTAAAAAGGGCTCTAGGTCTGTCCAGACTGTTGCAAGTTGCACCACGCTAAAGAAACTTTGGGCCAATTTACCACGTGCTCGGTGGTGAAGGAAAGCATGGTGAGAATGAGAGAGAAAATTTTCTAAGAAATGTGAAGTCTACCTATCCTTACTATGCGCCGCGTAATAGACTATGTCCTTATGCTCTCACGGAGAAGGCTTGAAGCGTAGGGATGTTCATGCCAAAAATATATCGATATATTTTTCGATATAATATATCGTGAGGTTGTATCGATACTACGCGATATAATTTACAAATAAATATCGATATTTTTCATATATCGAAATTTGTTTATAATTAATTAGCTCTTAATATTACATATTAGAAAAGTTTTTACTAATAGAGTACTCGGAGCGTAACTGACAGATTCTCGCTTCGTATACCAGTCCAGACTATTTGATTTGATTCTGCTAGCCGTACAGACTATATGCATAAATCATAAAATGTATACAACGAGTCCTGCCATCGTGAAGAGTAGGAGTGTAGTAACATACTACACTACACTCTTCGTGATTTCAGCGCAAGTAAGTGTTTTATTTTATTCAAGTTGTCAACCACAAATAGAAGAAAGAATGGAATGCTTTTTTTTATTTAATTTCTTACGACATTTCGTATATCGGATGAAATATTTGATGATTCGATAGAAGCGATGTATCGCGTCCATATATCAATATTTTATAAAATATCTATTTTTTTTTATGACGGACTACACAGATTGGTCAGAGAGGCTGGCCTTGACTGCTTCACCGGATTGAGAGGTGGCACAGTTCTTAGGTCGGTTAGCCTGAACCTCTATTGCTAGTAACTCGACACATGTCCCCCCGGTGAGGGGTAACCTCGGCTTGGACGGTTACTATGCAATAATATCTATCGTGCACTGCTACTGAAGGCCAAACTGTTGAACTTAAATCAGCTGTTTTTATATATATTTTACTCAAATATCAAAAAAAATGTCGAACGAATATCGTCTTGAGTCTTTATTAAAATAATATTAACCCGTTTGCAAATTTAGTTGCATCAAGTTTAATTCAACCATTGTAATTGTTCTACGAATATAAAAAGAAGTGGGTCTCAAGTAATGTCAAATTAGACACACACAACAAAAGCGTACGTAGCTATTGTCTTGATAGTTCACAACGCCAGTAGCTGGATTATCTGGACAGTCGCTTTGTTACAAGTAACCAAGTAGTCGGAATATAAAAATATGAAACCCAATACAACGATTCATTACGGTCGGATAACGTTCCCGAGAAATAACATTAGAGTTTTTTTTTATACGGGCAAAATAGAAGCCGTCTGTCATGGAGTAAGCTAAATAATCACAGCAATGTTTTATCAAATAACTATAAAACACGTAGTGAGAGGTAACCATAAATTAACTTGCACCCGTTCCGATATACTGATGTACGGATTAATGGATTCTAAACTCTATTATAAGTTAGTTTAGTTACGTTTTAGAACGTAGGTTAAAGTGTGAGGTTCAAAGAGGAATTATCGAGGGCCTGGGCAATCTTTAAGGATATTTATCAAGGCGACACTACTTGCTACTGGCAAAACAAACAACTTCACTCTAAGGGATGGGTATTTGTCGATATTGTTGTTATCGATTTATAATTTAAAATAATCGTTTCATATTTAAACTCTACTATATAAATTAACAGTATTGTTAGTTATCACGTCTCGTTTCTAATTTCTAATCTTGGCGGGGTAGACAGTCAGCAATTTTTATAAGGTACCAAAAGGGATAGAGGAAGATCCCATTGCCATACTGCATGTATAAACCTTAGGAAGTTTTTTATGTCCATTTTTCAACCGATTTAGTGCATCTGGTATGCTGAGTACATCTAATTTACGATCAGATTGTCTAGAATTTGAATACCAACTGTCTTGTACCAATAGATGTATCACTAAATTTGCCGTCTTTTATCAGATACCTATTAAAATCATTGCCCAATGGCTAAGAACTAATCCCGCCTTATGATACCTATTAAGCTTGAAAAGCATTTAAATGCCATTTCTTTCTACTCCGTTGGAGGTCAAAAGGATGCGAGAGCTCTTATTTATTCTTATAAGGTCAATTGTTATATCTCCTCCTCCTTGCCGCGTTTTCCTCATTGCTGAGGGTTGTGACCTCCACGAATTATGTGGGCGGACGATCGATTTCCACCTGGTGCGGTGTTAGTGTTGTTAAATAAGTAAGCGAAATATAGAAACTCTTTGGTTCAAGCGGAATAGAAACCTCTTTGGTCAAATTATAATTTGAAAATAAATATTTATCACAGTGTAGTGAATAGATAAAGTAAATTTATTCTTCTAGAAGCACCTACATAGCCATTTGTTTTATTTATCTTCTTGTCCGACTTAATGCTTTAGTGGTATTCCCTACCAATCAAGCCTGGGTGATAAAAAAATTTAAAAATACAGGTATACACACATATACAGTATCAAATATCTCTATTAATAGATTGATAGATTCTCCGGTGGTCACTTAAGATGAGTGGTAAGCTCATTTGCCCTTTTCCCTTTAAAAAAAATTACGTATATTCATATATGTAGATCTATTTAGACAGAAAATATATTGCAGAATAAAACATATGGGTAAAATAAACGAAATATATTTTATAACTTAATGTAATATATCCATTAACAGTCGTTTACATTTAAGTAAAATATTTAATGATATGTACAAAAAATGTAAGTCAGGTAAGTTCAACCTGCTTGAATGATGTCAAATGTCAAGTTGACAAATGACGGGAAGAGGCTTCCTGTAGTGAAGCGACAGTCCATTAGTGTTTGCCTCTCGTGAGATTGTCGATATTTTCATTATCGATACCGATTCTAGTAATTAATGATTTATTACAGCTCGATATTTTTTGTCGACAATTTGGTAACCTTTATCTTCGTTATCATGTGTGATTAAAAATAAAAAAAATTACTTTACTTTTTTATACTACCGGGATAGACAGAGACAGCAGGCGCTGTTCGTTTTTTACCAAGTTTATTAGACCATATGTCAGAAGTGGTGAGCCTATATCCTTACAGCACATATTTTAACAACAGGAAATCGAAAAATGTTGTAGTCATATTTGAATATTTATTTTTTACACTTTGTTGTTTGCAATTTCAAATATATTATTTTAAATAAGATATTAAAACTAAATAGGATATTAACAATAATTAAACGTAAATATATTAAATAAAATATATTTAACAGTTTAACGTCGTTTCGAATCCATTCATTGTATTGATATTTCACGGCTTTGAGCTGCCTAATAGAGCTTTAACAAGATGGGTCACCCTGAGGTCGTTGAACTCACCATAAATGGATAATTTATTGCCAGGTATGCTATTGCGTGTTATTCACCAATGTATTGAGGATTATAGTGTCCCAATATCTGAAGAACGACATTAGCGACTGTTTTTTATAATTTTATTTTTTTTGACGAACTACACAGGTTGGCCAGAGAAGCAGGCCTTAACTGCTTCACACAGATTGAAAGGTGGCATAGCTCTTAGGTCGCATAGCTTGAACTAGTAACTCAACACTTGGGTCCTCCCGGTGAGGGGTAACCTTGGACGGTTACTATATTACGACGAAGCACGACTCGGTCGGTTGCTATTTGACTGATAAGGGACATTCAAAAACTAACTTACTTTGAGTGCACACAAGAAGTAGCCGAAGAAACTCCAACAAAGCTCTAACATCTCTAACATCTAAGGGGTAGGGCCTACCCATAAAATAGCGGTAACGCGCAAGGATTATTCGCAACTTTCGACGGTTGCGAATGGACGCTTTGCGAATTTGTAAAGATCTAGCCTAAATATAAATTGAATGGTGGTTTCTTTATTCGACGAACGACTATGTTCGGCCTTCTCGAGCGCCTATGGATCGGAATGCTTCCATGATTAGAGTCACCGCTCAAGCCGATGTCTCCTCTTGCCTTGTGTGTCGAGTTGTTCGAAGAGATACCGTAGTCTTATTCTTGAGAGAGCAGAACTACAGGGCTGGAGCCCATCCCCTAGGGCAAGGTTAAGCTTTGTTGGAATGGTTACCAAGAATGTTAGTGTACTAGTAATAGTAGTGTCCAATGCTGGCATCATATCCTACTTGTCTGTACCTTCCTTCAATTGTATTGTGTTTATTTTTCTTTCTTTTTTTAATTTTTTCTTTGTAATATTTTATGTAATAGTTATATTGTGATATCAATAAATAAAATGTCTATGTATATACGTATATACATAGACATAATATAAATGTATATACGAGTATATGAAACAAACATATTGTGCTAAGAATTGATGAGTAAACGATAATTTTAGCCTATCGACTACAATGATCCCGATTCTCCACGTAATATAGATAAATATTGTCACGAAAATAAATCGGTGTTTTAGCAACAACAAAAAAATTGAGATTGTCTATTGATTCTAAGAAAACTACCCCAGTTTGGAGCCCCCTTTTAAGTTTGAACGTTTAACAAATGACGAGTCATTAAGTTAAGGGTGGGGCCCGCTGAGGTTCGGAGATCTCTGGTACGTTGCTTTGGTACAATGACACGAATCAATCAAAACGGCTTTTGAGGAGTTTTTTATTAACGCATCTCTTGGCAGTTAGATATACCCATTTTATTGCACAGCCCATGGGGAATGACATATCTGATGAATTCGATAGATATCGCCAAGTTTTATGGCATATTTAATGGTCTCGTTTAACATGTAAAATGTTTATTTTTAACGTTAAATTATTATATTAATAAAAAGCCAAGATACTCCAACGATTCATGACAGACAGAGAGGAGTGGCGGCGGCTTGTGAAGCGGGTCACAGATACCTAATACGTGATAACCACGACGAGTCTGTAAAGACTCAAGCGACGAAGAAGAAGAACTCCAACGATTGAGGCTCGATGATACCAGGATTAATTTATTATTTTGGTTTGTTAAGTAGAAACAAGTCTATTTACAAAACAAAAACCGACATTAATCTATGACACATGAGTCGTGGTAGCTCAGGTTCAAGTTGCATAGTACGCTAGCAAACCGAGTTCGATCCCCGGTGCCGGCACCAATAAATTTGTTGTTGCAATTTTATGTGCTAATTTACCACACGATCGACGGTGAAGTAAAACATCGTGAGGAAACCTACATATCTTAGAAAAAAATTCTAAGGCATGTGAAGTTTGCCAGTACACACAAGGGCCGCGTGGTGAATTGCGCCCAACAGTGGAACATATATACGAGTATACTATATCACACTGGATTCTTACACAATTGTTTTACTTTTAACGCAATAAGGCTCTGGAATGCGCTGCCAGCAAATGTACGTACAGCTGGAACTACGGCTACATTCAAACGCTCTCTCTTAAATCTATACTTAAATGAGGAATAGTTATAAATTTTACTATTATACCCTATATCCATCTATATCTGGATCTATGTAGTTGTATACATATATTTATTGTTACTTAATAATAATGGTTATGCTATTAATCTATCTATATGTTATATTTATTTATGTATGTTTATGTATATACATATAATTTTATATTTGTTTTATTTAACTTTTTTTAATTTTATTTTCTAAGCTTGCACCCGTGACTTTGTTTCTACACAACCCTAAGGTAGACTGGCAGAGAACGCCTTCTGGCATTAAGTCCGCCTTTTTGTACTCTCTTATTTTGTCCAAATAAAGATTAAATAAATAAATATATTATGTATATAAAGGCTGTAACTTTAACTTTGATCTATGACAAAAATTGTAATAATGATTTTCTATTACAAATTAATTTTAGCAGTGATAGCTTAATGTCCAATCGGTTCAACATATTATCTGACGACCGTGGTCGTATATTAGTTGGCTTGTACCAATGATTTTTTTTTCGATTTTTACAAGCTTTTATCTGTCCCGTTGACTGTCGGTCTGTAATTAAATCTTGCAAGTTAAATTTGATCGATTTCCGGTTTCCGAATGAGCTGAAATTATGCATGTATAAATTAAATGACTGTAAATGTGATGAAATGAAATGAATTGTAATAACTTGTACTTGTGGAATAAAATAGTCCATTAACTAATAAACTCGCTTTATTCAGACAGCGTTGTACAAATAATTATTTTTAACGAATACCGTCCAACTGCGCTTACTAACGATCATTATACAAAATTAATTGTAAGTCAGATTACAAACTAATAAAGTTAAATTATTGTTTTCAATGCCACGATTATGTGATTTTCAACTAAATTATTAATTATGAATTAAAGATACAATATGGTTCAGGTGAATCATCAGATTAATCAGCCCTGTAGTTCTGGGTTCTCATGAATAAGACTACGGTATCCCCTGCCTGTTGTAGAAGGCGACTAAAAGGAGCCTCGGGCTCACTGGACGACAAGGGTGGGGGCCTTTGTCGTCCGCCAAGGTGGACCTGGGAAGAAGGTGACATCGGCTGGCCCGTGTCGCCTTGAACTGCGAGGGCACAGGGGTGAGAGAGTAACCTACGAGGGATGAGGAAGTAGGGAGGGTACGTGTGGTCTGGCCGTGTGGCCTCATACGCACCTTCTTGACTCCCTACAAGTTTTTGTTCCTTCTTCCTCGCTTAAGAGGCTCAATGATACATCATTGCGGCTCGCTCGACGGCGCCAGACGACTTTTTAACCCATAAAATAGCGGTAACGTGCGAGGATTAATTAAAAACGTAAAGGATATTACTGTTATAGGAAGTATATACTACTAAGACGTTTTAATCTCTTAACTGTTTTATTCATGTATCATATTTATTATACTCTTATTGTCTGTATAAATTCCATATAAAAGTAGTATTGCGCGCGCACGTCTTTAGGTAGTCCCGGGCACCGCTGAAAATCAACGCTGTCGCATCCTTGCGACAGCATATGCTGAGACGGTGTCCGATATTTTTTTTTTTTTTTTTTAAAAGAAAGCTAGCAATATTTCTTTTTTATTTCCTGAAATATTGGTAACAATCTTGTTAACCATTCCAACTCAGCTTAAGCTTGTGCTAGGACATGGTTCACGGCAATAGTCGAATGGTGGATTCGAACCCACGACCTTACGATTCGCAGGCCGTACCCTAAACCATTAGGCTATTGACGCTTCCGATATTGACGATATTGGCATCATATGTTTTGTATTATTTGTCCGTGTAACTTTAACTGTGTTTTGTCTATTTTTCATTCTTTTTTAATGTGTGTTATATTCAGTCTGTGATGTGTTTTTGTATTGTGATGCCAATAAATAAATATCTATGTCTATGTCTAAGTAATAGAAGTCGTGCCAAAATTCGTCACAGATATTACGACGCGCACTGCATCGGCCTACACACGGAGTTATTTAAAATTAAGCCAGTGATTATCTCCAACAATTCCACCGCATCATTAGATTCATTAATGATGTCGATCTAATTAATGATACCGACGGGCCTCCGATGTCGGGGCGACGGGCCACCATGTGTCATAACATATTTGATCGATTGCCATCATTAAATTGTTATCATTAGCTTTATATCTATGCCCCTTTTTCCGTTCAGCTTCTGGCTTTTACAGAGTAACATGCGCGTAGAGTGTTTTAAAAGTATTTTATTTTTTTATATTTGATATCTTTGCTATGAACTTATCTATATGGTATGTTTATTTATGTATGTTTATGTATACTTGTATTTATGTATATATTTGTCTTATTTTTTTTCTAAGCTTGCACCCGTGATTTTGTTTCTACATAACCCTAAAGTAGAGTGGCAGAGAATGATCGGTCGGGAATTCGGTTTAAAGTAATTTATTTCTCAAAACGAATACACAATATTCACTTTAATATATGAGAAAACAAATACTGATTAAAAAATTTATTTTGCCATATGTGCTTTATGTGCCGTACATTCATATGCATATTTATTTTAATATTACAAACAGACATTCCAATTTTATTAATTTAATATTTATTTGTATAGATTATACGTAAAATGGTTTGTTTTCATTGATAAAAATAAAACGGTTTCAAATTTCAAACGCATAAGTCGAATATGCCTAGTGTCACAAGGGGCCGGTAGATGGCGGCCTCGTTTTTTTTTTGCGCCGACGGATGTCGAAGAGCACGCGCTGCATTCTAAGTTCGAAATTTCTGCCATTCCTTTCTATCTGGAACGTACGCCGAACGCCCCCTCTCTTTCTAGCAAAATATTTTTTTTTGCATTTCGATTCCGAGTGCGTGGTCATTTTTGTCGTTTTTTTTTGCTACGTTGCTACGGCTGCTTGTCTCAAAGTACTGGACAGTGGCAAGTTTCCTTTGTCCTTTTGCGATTATAAACTATATGCTTATTTGTTTGTAATTATTCTCTGTGGCAATGTGGGATGCGATTTAAATATAGAACATCTTCTTTGTAATCTATACAAATAACAAAAAGTGTGCGTAAGTCAAGTTCATACGAACTGTTTTTCTTAAACCTTATTGTATAAAGACAATTTAAATTTGACCTATTATATATATTTGAAGCGACAATAGCCTAAAAATTTAGGTTATGGTCTGCGAATCGTAAGATCGTTGGTTCGAATCCACCATCCGACTATTGACGTGAATCCTAACACAAGCATAAGCTTATTTGGAATGGTTAACGACTCTGTTATTGTATTTTAAATGCTATATTATATTATATTAGTTGATTTGTACTATTTTTGATAATCGGCTAATTGAATTTTGCCACTATTTTCCGATGGCGTACCACTGACATGTCAATATTGCTTCAACCGTTAATGTTGGATAAACGCATTCATAATGACATATTTCAAATACACTCTTAAATTTAATTAAAAAATCAAAATTACAGATTCATAAAAAATCAACGATCATTATGATATTAGTAGATTATTGTTTTCGACGCAATGATAATTGTATTGTATTTGGTCGGTTTTCATAGTGAAAATTCAGTGATGATTAAACTTGGGGTCCTAATAACAAATATTCGCATCACTACCTAACCTGTTACTCTCTTTTGAAACTCATATTCTGGACCTATTTATCAACTGAACTCCCACCCTTTGGATAGTAATAGGAGCGTTGCTGGAGTTTCTTCGGCCACTTCTCCCAGCGCCAACGCTTCCCGAAGTGGCATATAAATTAGTTTAGCTTAGATTGTCCCAATAGTTTTTATTAATAAAATAGCTACCGACCGAGTCGTTGTTCGGTCCTCACGACACCCTCGGAACGGAATGCTTACGCGTAACATAGTAACCGTCCAAACCGCGGTTACCCCTCACCAGGGGACCCTTGTGTCGAGTTAGCTAACAGAGTTTCAAGCTAAGCGACCTAAGAGCTGTGGCACCTCTAAAACTGAAACCAGTGTTGTTTCGGACCTGTTGACCTCCAGGAAACGACCTTACTCCATTCTCGAAGGTAGACAACGCATCTAAAGCTCCTTCACGGTTGTGAGTGTTCATGGACGAGGGTGATCACTTACGGGCGTCTTCTCCAACAAAAATTAATAACAGTAACTAATTAAGGTATCGGAATTAAATTCCCTTTTCTAATTTCAAAATCAGTGAAGGCCAACCAAGTGTTTGACGTGACAACGTCTTATAAATTGAAGAATACTGGATGCCATTCGCGCAAAATGTTACGCTCGAGCCGAGAGTTCCCGAGAATTGCCGATAGTGCCGATCGTCCAAAGTGTGTAAGCGAGAGCGTGGTATGAGAGAGATAGAGAACGTAAATTTGTGGTCAGTGAAGTAGAAAAAATACTACAATTTTGTTGGAATAACGTGTGTAACTAGGACACGTTGTCACAAGTTTAACGTCCTAACAGCCCTGTAGTTCTGGGCTCTCAAGAATAAGACTACGGTATCCCCTGCCTGTCGTACAAGCGACTAAAAGGGGCCTCGGGTTCACTGGGCGACAAGGGTGGGGGCCTGAGTCGTCCACCAAAGTGGACCCGGTAAGAAGGCGACATCGGCTGGCCCGTGTCGCCTTGCGCTGCGAGGGCACAGGGGGGGAGGGAGTAACCTCCCCGGGACGTGCTCTCCTTGAGCACAGTGCAGAGGGGCTCCGGTGCGTTCCACTGGAGATCCCGGAGCCCCTCGTCATGCACCGAGGAAAGGGCCACCGGGGAGGTTTTAGTGGGTAAGAACCCCACATAACCACCGCCTTCCCCCCAGAAGGCGGGGTATCTTTCTGAAGATTTCCTCCCCGTAAACAAAAAAAAAAAAAAAAGTTTAACGTCCTAAAGCCTTGCGCCCAGACACCTGGGATTTATTTACAAGAAAAAGGGATAAACGAGCATTGTAATATATGAAAACTTTTCACATAGTTCCCTTCAAACACGGCGCGGTTTTCACATAATACGTGTACAAAGAGACAATTCACTTTGCAATGTACAATACGCCACTGTAGTAACTACACACGTTTAAGTATTACTGTTGGCGGCTGTCGGCATAGCTTTTTTGACGTGTATTCCTGGAAACGAGACGATATAAAATTGCAGAGCTGCCGAAATCCATAAAGAAAGCTTTATTCGGTTGGGAAGACTTTTATATTGGCGGAAACGAATATGTTAGAATACGGCGTATGGTATAAGCGGTAGCGATTTTCATATATTATTAAAAAACGTATGAACTTAATGAAATGGTCCTAAATGCTGTGAGCAGTTGGTGAGTTTACCGCTAAAGTTACAGTTTTTATATATGTCCTGCCTAGACATATATAAAGGTTGTTTGCTGGGCACAGACCTTCTCTGTAAAGAGAGTATAAGGGCATCGTCCGCCATGCGGCGTTGCGGATTGATAGACTTCACATGTCATAGGAATTTTTTTCTAGGACATGTAGATTTCCTCACGATGTTTTCCTTCACCGTCGAGCGCGTGGTAAATCAGCACATAACATTGCATAACAAATTTATTGGTGCCGGCGCCGGGGATCGAACTCGGTTTGCCAGCGTACCATGCAACATAAGGTGACCGCACGGACACTCAGCTACCACGCCTCCATCGCTAAAGGTGGGCACAAATTTTGAGCAAGTGGTTTTTTGCGCTTTACAAATTGAAAAACGGAAACACCGCCAAAATCAACTACGTCCATTTAAAACATTCGTTCTAGGAATTGTATGTTGAGGGATATTACATTGCATTTTTATCGCAAGTCTCCATTTCTAGTTTTCCGGTAAATGTTTTGGTATAGCTGTTTATTTATTTCCTATAATACTTTCAAAGTAAATGCTTGTTCACGCTTCCCACTTAATGTTAATTGGAAATGCAATACAGTCCTGGATGATAACGCGCAATAGCTTGATGCCTATTCACTCTACTCTTGAAAACACCCACAATGTAATCGGAAAGACATACGCGGGTAAACTTTTTTTTTTTGTTTACGGGGAGGAAATCTTCAGAAGGCGGCGTTTATGTGGGGTTCTTACCCACTAAAACCTCCCCGGTGGCCCTTTCCTCGGTGCATGATGAGGGGCTCCGGGATCTCAACGTGGAACGCACCGGAGCCCCTCTGCACTGTGCTCAAGGAGAGCACGTCCCGGGGGGGAGGTTACTCAATCCCCCCCTGTGCCCTCGCAGCGCAAGGCGACACGGGCCAGCCGATGTCGCCTTCTTCCCGGGTCCACCTTGGTGGACGACTCAGGCCGAACTATTAAAACTATTACGCGGGTAAACTATTCCAACTGTGCAGTGGATTCCAAGTTGACGGATGATGGATGGCATTCAATTACTATATGTTTTTCCCATAATTTCTTATCACGTACTATTTATTATTATTCTGTGAAATCAATTTTCGTCAATGGTTTGAAACCAAAACTATTTAAAGGGTCTTCGACATATTCAAATCTCAAAAACACACCTGCAATTCCGGTAGATAGTCACATACGTAGTCCACGTCAATAGCCTAATGGTTTAGGGTACGGCCTGCGAATCGTAAGGTCGTGGGTTCGAATCCACCATTCGACTATTGCCGTGAACCATCTCCTAGCACAAGCTTAAGCTTAGTTGGAATGGTTAACAAGATTGTTAGTAATATTTCTGAAAAATAAAAGAAGAAATATTGCTAGCTTTCTATAAAAAATGTATAAAAAAACAACTCTCTCGTTTTGACGTAATGCTTAACAACAAAGCCATTTGTCGATTAACATGTAATGCCGTTGCAGCTCAATGAGCCGTGGTAGCTCAGTGTCCGGGCGGTTGGCTCAAGTTGCATAGTACGCTAGCAACCCGAGTTCGATCCCCGGTGCCGGCACCAATAAATTTGTTGTTGCAATTTTATGTGCTGATTAACCACGCGCTCGGCGGTGAAGGAAAACACCGTGAGGAAACCTACATGTCTTAGAAAATTTTTCTACGACATGTGAAGTCTGCCAATCCGCATTAGGGCCGCGTGGCGGACTGTGCCCTTATACTCTCTTTACAGAGAAGGCCTCTGCCCAGCAGTGGGACATATATATTATATATATAAAGGCTGTAACTAACTAACTATGTAATGCGGTTAATAATCGTGCTAATTTAAACGCAATACATTTACGTAAGCTAAATCTACGTAAAGCATTTATTGTGTTTATTAACGTGTCTGATTAAGTATGACGTCACCATCAAAATGTTTAAAAAAGACCTCTAATAATGCTATATTTCATTTTTATAGGAGATATCTAATACTAAACTCTTTGGATAAATTAAAATTGTGCATTATTCGTCATATTTGGCGTTTTTCT
Source organism: Meandrusa payeni (assembly GCA_029286785.1). Classification (NCBI taxonomy): domain Eukaryota; kingdom Metazoa; phylum Arthropoda; class Insecta; order Lepidoptera; family Papilionidae; genus Meandrusa; species Meandrusa payeni. The sequence continues at coordinate 3,234,428 of JAGSMX010000021.1, forward strand.
CTTCTTGCTTCTCCTAGGCGAATGTCTTCCGATTTTTTTTTGACGAGACACATTGGCCAGAGAAGCTGGCCTTGATTGCTTCACCGGAATGAGAGGTGGCATAGCTCTTAGATTGCTTAGCCTGAACCTCTATCGGTAGTATGAGGGGTAACCTCGGCTCGCATTAAGTAAACACCCACATGTTGCTCCCTCAGTTTTACACTATCTATTAATGACTTTCTTTCCGCTTCATGTTTAGCACATTCTCCCATTATGTGGTGCACATCATCCACCACTTGGAAAATCTCACGTGAGATCTCCGTGAGAATTGTAATTGGAACCAATAGCTTGTTTTTTTTTGTAAATATTTACGCATTGAAGTATCAGAATATGAATTCTGCCCCCGCTTTCTGATTGAATGAAATCCGCTTATGCTTTGGACCATGCAAGATGAATGCATATTTTGTGTAATAAACTTTTGTTGCCGCACTAAACCGTATGCCGGAGGCAACGCATTGTGGGCATTCGGTGCATTGACGTTACGCGACACGCCCTCTCAGCTATTTCTTCTTAGCATATAATCTATTTTATGTACCAACACGCGTCCGACTAGTGATGTACGACGCAGTTAATTTAAAAAAAACTTATCCTTCTTTACTCCTCGATATCGATAAAATAAACTTATTTGCATGTATAATAAGCAGATAGACTAGTCGGCGAAGCGGTTCGACTTATGATGTGGTCGCGAGTTCAAATCCCAATCGCATTGTACCAATGACAAGTGGTAAAAAATTCACTTTTTAGTAATAATGATAACAAATTTTATAGAACTTGATTTAAATTAAATAAAACATAGTGCATAATTGATAGTAAACCGTTAAAAACAAAAATAAACGAAAATCTACTAATAAGTTCAGATGATTTTTTTTTAAATAAAAAAGCTAGCAATATTTCTTTCTTTTTTTTCAGAAAACATTACTAACGTTCTTGTTAACCATTCCAACTATGCTTAAGCTTGTGCTACGAGATGGTCCACGTCAATAGTCGAATGGTTGATTCGAACCTACGACCTTACGATTCGGAGACCGTACCATAAACCATTAGGCTATTAACGCTTCAATTGAATACCTTGTTTTTAATCGGTTAAAAACGTATAAATCATAATTTAGACCAGTATTCAAATATTATAACGTGAGTTTAACAAACAGGCATAGCTTGCGTGTCCATTCAATTTTCGCTTTATAACTTACATGAGGCATTCAGTGGTATATCGCTCCCAATATTTATATCTCCTAATTTGACTGCATTTCTCTCTTACAAGTCGTGCCCATTAATCATACGCTTGTACCGCTCGCACTAATGTATATTGCCGTTTGCTATCTCCGTCTGCCGTGTTAAGATTCGATGCGCGTGCGCATACGGCTGGCTCGCGCGTGCCGGCAGTGTCGTTATGTTTTTTTTTCCCTTCGATTATAAGAAAAACCTTAAAATGAAGTGTTTGTTAAGGGCTATCTGCTTAGTGAATAGATTTGTTACGGTTCTGTTCTCTTTGTTTGGCAGTTGAGTGTACCATAATCACATGTTTTTTTTTTCTTTTTTGACAATTGTTAGCTGGCAACACATGACACTCGGCGATTTTAATGCACAATAACTACTTCCAATGATATCTTAGTGATTTACCTGAACCTTATTGTATCTTTAATTATTAATTTAGTTGATCGTCACATTAACTTGGCATTGTAAACAATAATTTAACTTTATTAGTTCGTAATCTGACTTCTAATTAATTTTGTATAAAGATTGTGAGGACGCGCAGTTGTGACGGTATTCGTTAAAATAATTCAATGTACAACGTTACGATGTCTGAATAAAACGAGTTTATTAGTTGTTGGACTATTTTATTCCACAAGACTTACAAATTATTACATAAGTGTTGGATCAGTTCCATATACTCACATAAATACTCACGACCGTCTACCACAGAGGTAGGCACAGATGACGGACTCCCTATTACTATGGTCTTGGCATAAACATAATCTAAGATTATCGATACACTTTGTTCATTTTTAGTAACTCGCCACTCTAATGGTGGTGACGTAAACCTTATTTTAGTACAAGATTTAGCTTACTTGGAATGATTAATAAAAATTGGAAATTGGAATGATAAATTTCTGGGCCTCCCTCAACCGAATCTTTCTCTACCAGTCAATTCCGCAGTCTTTTCTCCTAATGCTTCTCCACTACTGGACGTTGGCAGTCAGCTCAGCGAACTTATCCCTCTCATGTGCCAAGCGAAACAGTTATTCGACACTGGCAATGCTAGTCAACCAAATTTATAGACAAAGTTTTTTTTTCTTGAGAGAAGACGAAGGAGCATGCGGCTCACCTTAGGATCAGTTATCACCACTGCCCAAAACAAGTATTAAGAAATTGTACGTGCGTTACCTACTTATTACATTTAAGCCATCGAAGTAGACCTAAAAAATTAAAAAAAATATATGGTTAGGTGGGATCGTGGTCAAGCACTTTCAAAGCAAGTGCTTGACCACGATCTCACCTAATGTTAAGTGGAAATGCCGTCCTGGATGGTAAGGCGCACTAGCTTAGTAAATGCCTATTCACTCGTAGTAATTATTGCTAACAATATTTCTTTTTTTTTTAAATGTTCCTAACATTCTTGTTAACCATTACAAATAAGCTTAAGCTGTGTTAGTTGATGGTTCATGTTCAATAGTCGAATGGTGGATTCGAACCCTTACAAACGACTTTACAAATCGCAGACCGTATCCTAAACCATTAGTTTTTGTATTTGACTTAGCGCTTAGTTAACTTACAACTAACTGACTACTAGTTTTTTTTCTCATGAACTACATTTTGCAATACCACAGTAGATTTACATTTTAAAACTTGGACTACTTGGTTTCTTACAACAAACCTGGTTGCAGGAAACCAAATAGTCCAAAGAGTGCACTCTTACAAATAAAGGAAAAATCCAGGGTAAACGAACGCTTGGAACAACGTATTTCACGGCACAGTAATATCCAGACATGGTTTAATATGAGCACAGGATCTCTGTTCCGTGCCGCTGCATCAATGTAAAAATGCTGCAAAAATAAATTAGCGTTAACGATAGCCGACCTCCGGTAGGACATGGTACTACAAGAAGAAGAATGAATTATTAAAACATTTTTTAATAGAAGATAAAGACGATCTTGTTGATGTGGCACAAGACAGAGGGAAATGGCATCCCTCAGCCGAAGAAATCTACGGAGAATCAAGACTATAAGTCAAGTAAGTCTAGTCTCACACTTGTCTTACTGCTTTGACTGACTTATAACTTTGCAAATTCATACGTCCACATGGTCGTGCGTGGACGGGAGCGAGGGAGGTAAAGGCGCGTCGCACGTGCTCATTACCGCGCGTTTATTCGCGCCGCGTGACGCCGCGCGGTCACGTCGCTAGCACGCGCCGACGCGCCGCGTTTCCATTGCCACTACGTTACGGAATTTTTACAGACGTTGCCCTTGTACTTTGTGGTGGCTTTGCTGTCGGAAGATTGTTTATTCTGTCTTGTTAGGTTGGGCAGCAGATAGCACCCGCCGCACAATGTCTCGCCGCCAGCGCCTGCTGGCCGTCAATCGGGCACATTCGTGGAGGGGAGCACCCATCATACCCTGCACCTGATCCGACCATCGCATTGGCGATCTACCTCGTAGTTTACTTTGCCCTGCACGACAAGACGCTCTAAAGAATCGTTTCCACGACGGCTAACATGCCCAAAGAACTTAAGTATTTGCCGACGCACATGAGTAGATAGTGATGAGTTTTCGATGTGAAACATCTATTCACGCGCTTTGACAGTAAATCCCAATTATGTGCCCCCTCTACGCTGCCGCAATGGATTCCCCTGCACGTGTTTACAAGACAGCTTGCGTTATCCGACAATACTATACTCGAAATAAAGCTAAATTTACAGCCATTTCTAAATACTTATATACCATCCATATCTCCCACTGTTGGGCACTGGTCTTCTCTATAAAGAGAGTTAGGGCATAATTTGCTTAAAAGATTAGTAGACTTCACATACCTCAGAAATTGTTTTTAAAGACATGTAGATCAACAAATTCATAGGTTTACTAGCGTACTACGCAACTTGAAACGATCGCCCGTACGGGAAATTTTTCTAAGCCTAGGATAGTCTTAGAGACTTATTAGTTACAATGGAAACAAACAGCGGCCGCAGTGCGGCACGGCGAACGGATCGCGGCGTACGCGGTGCTTTATTATTACGAATTATTATTATCGGTCACGCTGAGCCCTGGCAAGCTTTGTTTTAGAAATGTTTTAACTACCTAAATGTTATTAACCAAAGGGTAAATACAGTAATACTTGAAGAAGTAGAAAAAAAAATTATTAGTTGTTACACAAGTTCAGGTTCTAAAGAAAATATAATAAGATCAAAAAATAATTCTATAAATAAACGTGACAAAGAAATATGCAAAGAAAATCGGTATGATTTTCATTGCTTCGCTGTTCTAGTAACTTAAACGCGTCGATGTCTTATCTTCTACGGACTTATATAGTCGATCTTCATGAAATTTTTACGACGAAAAATATTCCAAAAGTTATTTTAAAAATGTTATGCAATAAATTATATAAAAAGCTTTAACGTCCTCTTCTTTTGAATGGGATAGATAGAACTAGCAATCTCTATCCAAACTTAATGACTTTTTATATGTATAGATAGCGTAAACTGGCAGCCGAACCGTCGGATACAAATTATTTGACATGCTTTTCAATTATACTTCAAATAGATAGTATTGATAATGAAATAATAATAAACCCTCACGCCCTTTTAACCTCAGCGGGGTCGACAGGAATAGATTCCGCTGTCCGCTTTTCGACAAGCTTATTACAGTGATATATAGATAGGACATCTCATTGTTACACAACCGGGTACAAAATTTTAGTGATCTTTTGTACTTAAGAAATACAGCAATTCACTGATACAAGCAGAAAGATCGAGCTCGCAAGCTTCGGATCGAAATCGAACAACTTAGCCACTATACTTATTAGAAGATATAGTGTTAATAAGATAACATAATTAAAAACGATAGTTCTCCTGTGATCGTTCAGAAACCAAAAAAAAACACTAAGCAAATCCAACGTCCTCGAAGTTCATTTGATAATCGCATAGCAACACAGCCCAAAGCGTATCCAGAACATCTGTGGTCGGCCGTGACGTCACTGCCACGTTATTTCCAAGGAGCCGAAAGTTCGTTAGGCTTCCCAACGGATCCTAGATTGAAGTATCTGTTCGGGGAAGCGGCTTGTGGACAAAGGCGCGCTATGTGACATCAGTATTCACGGCGTTACGTCTGCCGTCGACTATCCACACTAGCGCTTCATTTTTATTGACTTAAATGTCTAATCCGATTGACTCTAGGTTGTTAATTGTATATTAAACGTTGCTTTCTTTACGAGAGTAAAATCAATGACCGTAATTAAGAAGTATGCCTGACGTCAATCTGATTGACAGGATTAGAAATTGATAAGGGTAACGTGACTTGAAATAGTGCTTTGTTGGTTTGGGCGTGTAGAAAGGATGAAACTATAATAACATTATAATTTTACACATGAACACATTATACAGTTAAAGTAGAAAGCATATATTCTAAAGCATATAATCGAAGGTAGCTTCTAGAAAGCTTGGAGTCCTTTCAAAGGTACAACCAATTTGCGGCACTGAATACCATGGAGAGGCGGGCCAAAAAGTTTATATGTGAACAAGATCTACATTTAGATAGTCTAGACCACCGGCGCAAGGTGGCTAGCCTATCGTTGTTTTAGAGATTACATTTTAGAGAGTGTACACAGGAATTACACGACTTAATTCCCCCATCCCCATTCTACTTTCGGACTTTTAGACATTCGGCGGGTCTCCACCCTTTCATAGTCGATGTTCCGCGCGTCCGAACGATTTGAGTCATCGTTCATTGTGCGTAGAGCACAGGAGTGGAACAAGTTGCGTCAGTCTTTCCATCCAATTACGACTTGGGAGCCTTCAAGAGTAGAGTGAATAGGCGCTTACTAAACTAGCGCGTACCATCTTTCGACTATATCACCACTTAACATCAGGTAGGATCGTGGTCAAGCACTAGTTTATACCCCATAATTTTTTTTTAAAAGAATGCTTACAAAGAGCCGGAGTTCTTATACATAATAATAAAGAATTGCTGGTATATTTTGACACAGTAGCAGATAAGCGGGGTCTCAGTTCAAGGCTCATATTTAATTCAGGAGTTGGAATCTCCGTACAACTTAATTCCGTAGCGGCGTATGAGTTCACTTGCAATGAAAATTTTCTAGTCACGAATATCAGATTGATACTGTAATATTTATAACAGTAATATTCTTATTAGTTAAAATTTATAAAACAAAAGATCTCATGGTGCACGCGTCATATCGCTCATTCGATTTTTAGCCGTCTTTAAAAAGGAGGAGGTGTTTATTATGTTTATGCATAACGCCGTAATATCCGGAACGGTTTTTTTTTATTGTTTTACTTTACAATTAGATTGTTGATTTTGTAGACATAGGTCCTTGGTTTCCATAGATATACCAGGGAGCTGTTTAAAGTCGTACGTAAGGATGGTCGTTGATTGAGATATTGGTATTATTGTGATACTGACAGGTAGTAGTTTAACCGGTGCTGCATCAAACCCTCTTCGGATATAAAATTCTGGAACAGCTTGCCGATTGAGGTTGAGGGAGGCTTCGTCAACTCAGCCCTGTAGTTCTGGGCTCTCAAGAATAAGACTACGGTACCCGTTGCCTGTCGTAGAAGGCGACTAAAAGCGGCCTCGGGTTCACTGGGCGACAAGAGTGGGGGTCTTTGTCGTCCGCTATGGTGGACCTGGGAAGAAGTCGACATCGGCTGGCCCGTGTCGCCTTGCACTGCGAGGGCACAGGGAGGGAGGGAATAACCCCCCCCCCCCCGGGACGTGCTCTCCTTGAGCACAGTGCAGAGGGGTTCCGGTACGTTCCTCTGGAGATCCCGGAGCCCCTCATCATGCACCGAGGAAGGGCCGCCGGGGAGGTTTTAGTTGGTAAAAACCTCACATAACCACCACCGCCTAAAGAAGGCGGGGTATCTTTTTGAAAATTTCCTCCCCGTTAACAAAAAAAGGGCCTTGGATTCCAAAGATATACCAGGGAACTATTTAAAGTCGTACGTAATGATGGTAGTTGAGTGAGATATTGGTATTATTGAGATACTGATAGGTAGTAACTCTTGCCGATGCTGAACCAAACCCTATTCGGCACGAGGTCTTTTTTGGTAATTTGAATTTCTTTTGTTTTTGTCTTTTTTGTCTTGTTTTATACCTATTATGTTTTTGTGTTCGTGTGTCGAGTTACTAGCGATAGAGGTTCAGGTTAAGCGACCGAATAGCTATCAATCCGGTGAAGCAGTCAAGGCCGGCTTCTCTGGCCAAATTGTGTCGTATAAATGTTTTTTTCTATTCTATTCCTTATCCAGAGACCAGACGAATGTATTTCGACCTGATGGTGACATTTATAACACTTGAGTATTCTTAACCGGTTTTTTTATGGACGAACTACACAGTTGGCCAATGAGGCTTGCCAACCTCATTGGCCACTGCTTCACCGGATTGAGAGGTGGCATAGCTAAGCTAAGCCTGAACCTTTACGTAACCCTAGATATATAGATGTGGATAAACCAACCTGCAGATCCTTCAGTTGAATCAATTTAGAATTAACTTCGAAATCCTTGTTGTCAATTTATGAGACCACATTCATCTTTATTAATACTTTAACCGCAATATGCCACGACCAAAATATAATATAACTCTTCAAAGGATAACAAAATTTTCACGAATGACGAATCTACGTCGAATTTGATCCATGATTCACTACGCAAATTGCATTGGTATGCATACTTATCCGTGGATAGCCTTATACAGGAACTTTGCGTTCCTAATCGGACGAACAATGTGTTAATTAAGTTATTGATTTATGAACATAACTGATTTTTTTTATTGAACCGACTTCAAAAAAGGTGGAGGTACCCAATTCGTCTGTATGTTGTCAGGATCCATGTGAAAGCTATGCAAGTGTTAAATTTTCATTAAGTATGTGCGCGAAAAAAGGACGAATAACTTAATATCACGCTAAATGATTTCGATTATTCATTAGAAATATTGTGCTTTAAGGGTAGTTTGGTGAGCATTTGGTTAGGTTCTGATTAATTCTATTACGTAATATTCCTACGATAATAGTTTAGTTTGAATAATTTGATAATAGAATAGTTTGCCCGCGTCTGTCTTACCTTCCGATTACAATGTGGGTATTTTCAAGAGTAGAGTGAATAGGCATTTACTAAGCTAGTGCGCCTTACCATCCAGGACTGCATTTCCACTTAACATCAGGTAGGATCGTAGTCAAGCACTTGCTTAGAAATTATAAAAAAAATTCTGAAATGATTTTCATATACGGTAGTATGGCAAAATGAGGGGGAACTGAGGGCCAGAATTAAGAATACGACACATACTTCTGGGTGTCTGTGTCAACAAATCTCTCTCTCTTTTCGTTGCTATTGGTCCCACATGGTGGTGAGGTAATTTTCACTTTGTTCTGTTCCCGACATCGTGTTGGGAAATCTTGCACTCCCTCATGTCTCTCGAAACTATAGTCTCCCACCTTCTCTTGGCCTTCCTCTGGATTTTCCACCGGAGAGGGAAAGTTGTAGTGCCTACGCAGCCTACTCTCCTGCATCAGGTCGGAAATGTTGCCCAGGCTTCCTCGTACAAATTCGTTGCTTATCTTCATCACGCTTGGTTACGCCACACATCCATTTCAGCATTTTGAGTTTCTAATAGCTACTTGAATAGTCTGTGTAAATTAAACTATAAAAGAAAATATGGACTGAATAAATTTTTTTATAAAAATATTAATCAGAAAACAAATAATTTTCTCAGAACCCAGATGTTCCCATACATCAAAACGCATGTCAACGAACTCGAAAATTCCACAATTCCAAACAAAATTACAGGGCAATCGCTCGTCGTCCAAATGACACGCCCGTGACAACCAAATGACATAATTGTCGAAATAGTGACTACACTGACAATCGCACGTGACACTAAAGCACGAAAGAGATGGATACATATAAAATGAATAAGATAAGAGGGGACAGAAAATGGCGCGTCAGTGTCAATTATAGGCGGGAAAACAGAATTAGAGACTACAATCGCGCCGGTTTCAAATTTGGTATCGATTCGTATTAAATCGATAAATCGATCGATTTTGTGGTCGCCTAACATTGATTGCGTGTGGTCGAATTTCTAAGAATAATTTAATATCAATATTAAGTTACCATTGTCTACTATTAAAATGATTAGTACTTGTAAAAAACATATGAATTAACGCCATTAAATTTAAATCGATTGTTCAAAATTCTACATGAAAAATATTTTTAAAATAATTAAATATTTTTTTGGTAAGCGTAATAAAATAACATTATACAAATGTATATTTTTAATTATTTCCTGCCAAGCGTTAAAAAGTAATAAACAAAAACATAAAAATTAAAATAAACTTGATTGCGTCAATTTATTTTGCAATGCAAATAAACGAATTTCTCATCATTCCACAGCGTATGCAAAACATGGGCGCGACACGGCTATAATTCTTAATAAAGACCATTCTATTAAAGGCCTTTATTAAGTATACGGTTCACAATTTCATGAGAATATTTATTGGTGCGCTATACGAAAAATGGTCATATATTTGCGAGACGCGGTCCGGCCTTTTCGACGCCTGTCGCGCATAAAATCCGTGATCATTTCTCCTAATTATACGTATGAGCAAGAAGGTTGGCTTTTGGCGCGATGTGGGTGTTCGAAATATGAAATTACGAGTTGGCGCGAATGTGTGACAGATTTTTTTAAATCACGTTCTGTTTGTTCTCGATTGCTGTTATTATTTGTGATATTTTTATGATTTTAAAATAATTTAAAGGTCCTTAATTGGTTTTAATTTATGGATTTTATTTGAAATGACACAGGTTGCGTACTGTGAATGAAGTATGATTTTATTTATGGATTTTTGATGAGCTACTGGATATTAAATGAACATTTAAATGTTGAAATTTTAACTATAGAGGAAGAACAAGTTAAAAATATGTTTTATTTTTCTATTTAACGTCCATAAAACTATTATTCCGGTAAAAACACGTTTGATATAATCAAGTATGACCTGCATAACCTATTCGACGAACCGTCATAATTATAATCTGTAGAAAAAATTACACGGAAGCTGGCAATACCAGTAATTAGCGAGGGAAAAAGTATGTTGATCATGACAGCTCATTCTAACTACGCGTCGTGATACGATACAAGATGAAAAATTAGTATTAATTTAAAATTAACTTTAACATGTATATGACTAACTAATTTCAATTATTATTATATTAACTATTATTCGACTAACTTAAAACAAAAGCCGACTTCAAATTTATTTATTTATTGATCACAATGAACATTTTTAATTTTTTGTAAACGAGGAGAAAATTTTGACAAAGATACCCCGCCTTTTGGGGGGATGGCGGTGGTTATGTGGGGTTTTTTTCCCACTAAAACCTCCCCTGTGGCCCTTCCTCGGTGCATGGATAGTGCCTCTGCACTGTGCTCAAGGAGAGCACTTCCCCGGGGGGAGGTTACTCCCTCCCCCTGTGCCCTCGCAGTGCAAGGCGACACGGGCCAGCCGATGTCGCCTTCTTCCCGGGTCCACCTTGGCGGACGACAAAGGCCCCCACCCTTGTCGCCCAGTGAACAGGCAGGGGATACCGTAGTCTTATTCTTGAGAGCCCAGAACTACAGGGCTGCAGGTGTAGGTAACCTAGTGACGGTATAGAAAAAGATAGGGCGGAGAGAACCTCAGGGGTGTCAACGATGCCATTTGCGAGTTTATAAAGAAATGTCTGGTCAAGCATTAAAATTAAATCAATAATGAATATTATTAAAAAATAATAATATGGATATCTTTATTTCTTCACTATTAAACAGTCATAGGTTCATGCTTTATGATTACACGGGATTCGAATCCCAGCTGGTTAGTTGATGAGTTTCCTTTTTTCGGTTTCTTACATACAAGAAGAACACTTGCTATAATTTGACCTCATGGGACTGAAAATTGCAATTTCACACCACCACCGGACACCTAGCTAGAAGAGAAGACGGTCGGTGGAGCAGGGCAGTACCCAAATGGTGGCTAAGACACCGATCAAAGGGCAGACCACTAGCCCCGCTGGTCGGACGACATCGTCAGGACAGCGGGGCCGCAGTAGTGTCAGGCGGCACAGGATCGAACTGAACGGCGCGAAAACGGAAGAGCCGTCGTAGCTCAGTGTCCGGGCGGTCGCCTCAAGTTACATAGGACACTAGCAACCCGATTTAGATCCCAGTGCCGGCATCAATGAATTTGTTAAAATCAATTTTAACTGCTAATTTACCACGTGCTCGGCGATGAAGAAAAATATTATATGGAAATCTGCCTACCCGCATTTGGACTGAAAAAAAAAATTGAGAGAGAGAGAGAAGAGAAAATAAGAACATAGTCCGCATGCTCTTATTTTCTCTTTACAGGGACCCAACAGTGGGACTTGACTTATAAATTTCTTTCCGTCCAAATACGACGTGGGAGACTTCAAGAGTAGAGTGAATAGGCACTTACTAGACTAGCGCGTACCATCTTTCGACTATATCACCACTTAACATCAGATGGGATCGTGGTTAAGCACTAGTTTACACCCCATAAAAAAATCTTCACCAAAACTTTACTACGTCATCTTAAATATTGGCATCTTGGTAAAGCTTGTAATACGGTAAATTATTTATACATTCATACTTTTTGAATAATTCCTTATGATACAAGATTGAGGAATAAATCGGCGAGCAACGGAGCGAATGATTTACGCACACTCGCAACGTCGAGATGCAATCTGACTGTTATTTTATTGCCAGTTTCCGCCCAATACTAACTATTTACACCTTTCTAAAGCCAATAAAACTAGCTTTACACATCTTTTGCGAAATAAAAGAAATGCGTCGTTTTTTTGTGGACGAACTACACAGTCAGCCAGAGAGGCTGGTCTTTACTGCTTCACCGGATTGAGAGATGGCATAGTTCTTAGGTCGCTTAGCCTGAACCTCTATTAGCTAGTAACTCGACACAAGGGTTCCCCCGGTGAGGGGTAACCTCGGCTTGGACGGTTACTATGTTACGCGTAAGCATCCGATCCGAGGGCGCCCGAGAGGGCTGAACCACGACTCGGTCGGTAGGTATTTTATTAATAGAAACTATTTGGGACAATCTAAGCTTAACTAACATATATGCCACTTCGAGAAGAAAGGCAACTAAGACACCCTTTGCTAATACTTACCTAATTGAAATTAATTTTGTGGTGTTTGACAACACCTTTAAAGACACCACATGCACGATGTTTTACCCTGTTTTATTGGGGTAGACAGAGACTGTAATGGCTGTTTTTCTTTTCGCCTTTATAGCCATAATCATCATATATATCTTCAATACATAACTCAACTTGATTGGAGTTAGAACCCACGACTATGATCGTAAAATCGAAAACAGCTTAGTCTATTGGTATAAATAAATTAATAAAAGGACTCTTATTTGTATTTAGTGTAATTTGTAGTTAGTTTTCATTAAAAGACTAGAAAAAAAATACACTGACGCCGTTTACCTGGAGGGGTAGGCGGAGTGTATGGATTTCCATTTTTCACACCTTGGCATCCATGTCTGACAATTTTGAGTCGCGTCACATTTCTAAATTATGACTATTTCTACGTATAGCATTTTGAAAGTAAAGGATCCGTTCGAGCAAACATTGAATTGAACCTCGAAATGTATTGGTATATTCGCTCGAGATGACAAATTCTGAGGTGGCGTTTGAAGCCAAAGTCGTTTGAAATGTTGCGAATATAAAATCACAATTGAACCGTTAGCAAATGAGTAAAAATAACTTTATTGCAATTAAGAGAAATGTTTAACAATCTATATACTCGTATATAAAAGAGCGTGTGGGTATGATCCATATAGGCTCCGAAACAACTGGACCGATTTCAGTGAAACTTTTAGGGGATCTTCAAATTGACCTGGCTAGTTTGGTGACGATCGGGGCACTCGTCGTGACGTTTCATTAATTATGACGATATTCTATTGTTTTATAACCCAAATTTGTATTGAGTAGTAATTATGTACATGGGTGTGGGCAATGATCTTCACCCGCTCGAGAAGAGAATGAATAATTTAATATATTTTAAGAGTTAAATTAAATATTTAATTATGTAAGTTTATTGTTTATATAAAATAAAGCAAAATCTAGCCCGGCGAAACAGGCTGGGTACGCTAGTTATATTTACAAAACCGACATCAAATCAAACTTGACGTATTAATATTAAGCAGTACTACGCGCGGGTGCTTTATCTAATTTCCGGATTATTTTTTTTTTAAAAAGAAAGCTAGCAATACTCTCTTTCAGAAATATTACTAGCATTCTTCTTAACCATTCCAATTAAGCTTAAGCTTGTGCTAGGAGATGGTTCACGTCAATAGTCGAATGGTGGATTCGAACCTTACGATTCGCGTACCCTAAACCATTAGGCTATTGATGAACCATTAGGATATTGATATTACTATCGGTCGTAAATTACGATAATATGTGTGTACAAATAAAAACACCAAGGAATGGAGAAACATGCCACTTTTCTTGAAGTCGGTTAAAAAAGAAACCGGATAACGGTTTCGGTATTCTTCTGTACTGCCGTAATTCAACATATACTCACGTATCCGATGTAACTATCGATCATTCGAAGCATAAAAACACAAACACACACAAACGTCGCTATGTGTTGTACTTAGAAAAGAATTATTTTTCGTAAGAAGCGAGCGGCGTGCGCGGCGACCCGTGACGTACTTCCTGTTGGGTGCTATGACCCCGAAGAAATGGTTTATAGCGTTGTTACGGCGAACTTGCTTGTTGGTTTTTTTTTATATACCTTTTTAATTGTCCGCACAGGAAATTGGCTGGTGGATACAGCTGACAATCGAGTCCTATTTAACGGTTGGGCGCCTATCGATTTTTGGGACTCGATTTTTTTTTCCGTTGAAATATCATTTTAATCGATTTTTAAAAGAACGTCTCAAATCTCAAAAGGGGTTTTGTATGAAAGTGCGTTTGAAACTAAGATAATACAAACGTTAAACGCGTGGATTATTCGTAAATTTTGTCGCGGTTATACTTAATGCAAATTTAAGACTTTCGAAACGGTTTTCTCATGGATTGTCACAACTGGACAATTCTAATATTAAAATTGAACCATATGGGAAGCTTTAAAATAAAAAAAAATATCAAAATTGGTTCATCCAGTCCAAATTTATGCGGTAAGGATTAGGATTTTGAAGTCGTTTGAAAAATTATGATAATGCCACCGTAGAAAAACAAATTCAACTAGAAAGATAGTCACATACTAAGTTCTTAAAAGCAGACAAGGATTTTGTGAAGATATGACATTTATGACATATGGATTACGGTTTTCGAAAAACAAGTGTATGAATAAATAGCTGTATAATTTTGAAATTGGAATTCATAACCAAAGAGGTGATATTTGAGATCAAAGTGGCCAGTATGACAAAACGCCAATTTCTTTTTTAAGGACCTAATATTTATAATATCTTCGGCAAATAGGTAGGGTAGAAAACCTGCCGGCGAATTCGTAAACTCTCACGCAGTAACAGTATGCCGATAAAGTTTAACAGTTAACAAATTATTATTACGGTGGAAAGCTTTATGAATGGGGTACCGATGCCTTACGTCATGTCACGTTCGGTGATTTGCGTGTGCGGGCTTTGGATGGAATCGTGCGTTTTGTGTGTATATCGTGTCGATAGACGAGTAACCCCTTCATAAATAGAAAATAAACTCTGCGTGATCACATATATATATATATATATATATATATATATATATATATATATATATATATATATATATATATATATATATATATATATAAAGTTAAAGTCTTTACGTCCCACTTTTGGGCGCAGGCCTTCTCTGTAAAGAGAGCATAAGGGCGTAGTTCGCCACGCAGCCCTATTGCGGCTTGGCAGACTTCACATGTCTTAGAAAATATTCTAAACCATGTAGGTTTCCTCACGATGTTTTCCTTCACCGCCGAGCGCGTGGCAAATTAGCACATAAAATTGCAACACCTTTACCACTGGCAGGGCCACTATAATGGCTCGTAACGTAATTCTCTCTTTTCTATCTTCACCAACTTATATTTCGCTGTTCATTTCCCTTCGCCTCGCTATTACACTTTTCGTAACCACTCGTCACACATTCACTAGCCAACTCCACAAGTCAAATGTGAATAAAGAAGTTTTATTTGAAAAAACCTTCTGAAAAGTGAGGACTCGGATAACTGGTGAAGCAGCAAGGCAAGTCAAGCAGGGAAGCTGGCATTGACTGCTTCACCGGATTGAGAGGTGGCATAGCTCTTAAGTCGCTTAGCCTAAACCTCTATAGTAACTCGACAAAAGGGTGCCCTCCGGCGAGGGTTAACCTCGGCTTGGACGTTCACTATATTACGCGTAAGCATTTCGATCCGACAGCGGCCAAGAAGGCCGAACCACGACTCGGTCGGTTGTTATTTCACGGATAATCTAAGGGACATTCAAAAGCACTAACTTTGAGTGCCACTTCGGGAAGCGTTGGCGCTGGGAGAGGAAGTGGCCGTACGACATTTTCGTGTTCTACCGTCGATATACATATTATGTACTTCTCTGACGAAGGCTAACCATTCACACAGCAACCAGTTCCCAGTTGTCCCACTTGGGTTCCTTTTACCTGTCGTCACATTTCACTGTTCCTCTACCGACCGCAAAAGTTTACACTGCGTCAAAGCGTCATTACAATAATAAGATATCACTCCGCACTGCAACTAATGTATATAATTTAAGTAATTTGCACTTTAGCCCCATTACAATAAAGTTACTTTTGCATTAGCTACTTGTTAATAGCCAGGGTGGAGTACTCGGTACGGTGTATTTGTACCCATGACCCTATGGACTTCCGTGTGCGACCCCTGCACTGTGAACGGATGGACATGTTAAAATAAATGATTGAAGCGATGTATTGGAACAAAAATCTACTTAAAACCGTTACACTAAAATTCTAGTTAAATTTAAAGGACACTCTTAGGGACAAAAAATAGTAAATGTGTTCAACGTCACTACGCACTTACGAGCGTACGAGCCCCTCTGCACTTTACTCAGGAGAGCACTTCCCGGGGTAGGTTAATCCCGCCCCCAACTCAAGGTCCTATGAAATCATTAATATGGGACAAACAAAAATCAATTCAAAATCGGTTCACAAAATGATGGCGCTGTCAGTGCACAAACATTAAAAATATAACAGAAAAATTGAGAATCTCATTGTTGAAGTCGGTTAATCACCCACGTCCGGTCAAAGTGCACTGACCTGGTGGTGGAGGTAAGCGAAAAAAAAAGTCGAGAAATATGAAACTCAATCAGAGCTCACCGTTATCATGGTCGATCGTCATGGGAAAGCGCCCCTCATGCATATTGCACTACTTTTGCGATATAATAATGTTGGCTTCATTGCCGTAATTACCCGGAGGTATTGCGAGGCGTTGCACGGAATCGAACGGTCGACGGAGCGTGAAAAGTAACACTGTATTTGCCGCTTATCTATAAGGGACATAAATTGTGTTTTTCGAAGTTCAAGAAAGCACGATGTTATCGTATCCTCTGAATTATTTAATGTCTGTTCACACATAACACAGTTAATGTGGGTTATTCAGCTCTGTAGTTCTGGGCTCTCACGAATAAGACTACGGTATCCCCCGCCTGTCGTATAAGGCGACTAAAAGGGGCCTCGGGTTCACTGGGCGACAAGAATAGGGGCCTTTGTCGTCCGCTAAGGTGGACCCGGGAGATCCCGGAGCCCCTCGTCATGCACCGAGGAAAGGGCCACCGGAGAGGTTTTAGTGGGTAAAAACCCCACATAACTGCCGCCTTCCCCCCAGAAGGCGGGGTATCTTTTTGAAGATTTCCTCCCCGTTAACAAAAAAAAACACAACATTTAATTAATGATGTAATTTATATTATATATTTATAAACATATATTTATATGTATATATATTTATAGCTGCGTTTTTTTATATATATTTACGTACTAGCGTACCCAGCTCGCTTTACTTTATTTAAACAATAAACTTACATAATTAAATATTTTATTTAACTCAAACAATAAATTAAATTATTCATTTCTCTCCGTATTCATTCTCTTCTATTCTCTGTTCGAGCGGGTGAAGAGAATAGAAGAGAATACCATCATGTACATATCAGTAAATACAATATCATTCTGAACATTTAGGGATTTATTGTTCTTCATTATACTTCAATATACTCCATTGTACTTCAAAATGGTTCATAATGACGTAAATATACATATACGGTTGGCATCAAGTCTTTGGGTACGTTTTTGAGTTCTCTCGGTGATTCACGCTCTTCTTCAGTTTCTATATTTCTTATTTTATACATTCTGTTTGGATTTTTCTACTTATTTTTCATTATTTATACTTCAATATGATTCATAATGACCTAAATATACACAACGCATGTGTCAATACAAATTTGGTTTATAAAACAATAGAATATCATCATAGTAAATAAAAGTTGTATTTGACAGTTTGAAAACAGAAGTGCTCCGATTGTCACTAAACTTTACATGATTACTCGGTCGATCTGAAGATTTCCTAAAAGTTTAATTGAAATCGGTCCAGCCGTTTCGGAGCCTATACGGATCAAACACACACACATTCTCTTTTATATATATAGATATAAAATTGTGCCTTCAGTTCTTCACAGGTTTTCAAATCATCTCAATCAAATCAGCGCTGTGCTACATGTGTGAGCACAGCACATGCTGAGCCCTTTTCGGCACAAGGTAATTTTTTTTTCTTATTTTTCACAGTTTTAATTTCTTTTGTTTATGTTGTTTTTGTCTTGTTTTACCTGTTGTTTCTGTGTTCTTGTGTCGAATAAATATTTATTCTATTCTGTTCTATTCTTTGAAACAATTTTGAATCGTTTGATTTCAATCTCCTATTAATAATGCTTGAAATATTATTAGAAATAGAATATAGGAGCTAACACTTTAGAAAGAACTTTTGGTATATAGGAACAAACCAAAAGAGAGCGTCAGCACGTTAAAGTTAGTCACATATGTCCCACTATTGGGGGCATAGTCCGATGTTTTCCTTCACCGCCAAGCGCGTGGTATATCAGCACATAAAATTGCAACAGCAATTTGGTGCCGGCACTTTTGTTCACCATTTCCTTATTCATCTAAGACATGTAGAATACATGGGAGATTTCTTTCATAAGCTCATTGAACTTCTGAATAGCGATTTTCCAGCCTACCACCAGGGTCTGCTTTCCTATTTAATCTCCCCCACTTTGCCCGATCTTCGGCATCCTCCTTTGTTAAATGGTTCTCTAACATGTCCGCCTTCAAAACGTCCAGTCAGCGTTTTTGGGCCTGCCTTGGGATCTTGTTTGTAAGTCTCAACTTACAAGGCCTAAAATCCCGCTCATTGCTCCGCACATAAGCTTACTGAGAGCTTTAATAAATTAATTCCTGTAGAAATTAATATGTGTTGATAATGATCAGAACAATTTGTAATATGAATATTTATGTTACATAATATAATTAATCTACAATTTAGTCGTGCTTTATGAGGGTTATATTAGCTGTCAAAACGTTTACCACATTAGTGGTTACAGTAACGTGTGAACTTAGTCTAGGAAATATATAACTTAAAGTTATTAAGATAAAGTTTCATTTGAAATGTAGAGATTGTGAAATATGGATTTACATAATGAATTTTTTCATTAACGTCTAGTATAACATTCTGTTTCTTATTTCCATATAATGAAGTGTTATATTAGCTTGTGTATTTATGGAAAAAGTTGACGATGTTAATTAGTGGGCGGTTATGGTTCGTTTATTGTGATAGATGGAATTAAAAAATATATATTCCGTATGAGTTTAGATACATTGTCATGATTCTATCTGTACAATGTTTTGATTGTAGAGATTGTGAAATATGGATACTCTGTGCCCAGAGTGAAAAATTTTTGCACAAAAACGCTTCGATGTTTTAGCTCCATACCTTTACAATATTCTTCAAAAAGAACACAATATGAGAAATTATACAAATAATAAATTTAAAAAGACAATACTTACATGGCTTAACCAGTATAATTATGAAGCAATTGAAAAATTAATAATTATAAATTGATAGATCGTTTACTGTGCAAACACAGTAAAACACACACACACATACACACAAAAACATTTAAAAAACAGATTTTATTTTCGACTATTTATTTACATTTTGTTACACAATTTTTTATCTTTTGTTTTTTTTTACTATATTAATGTTTAAGATTAAAAAAGTGACGGGAGAAGACATTAGCTCCTGAGATACAGCTTACGCTAGTTCGGGAGTTAAGGGACTCACCTTTATATGTATTCAACTTTATTTTTTGCAAATAAACTATATTATTATTATTGTTTTAACCGACTTCAAAAAAAGAGGAGGTTCTGCAATCGTCTGTGTCTTTTTGTTTGTTACCCATAACTTTGGATTGAGTGAACCGATTTTGATGATTCTTTTTTCATTCATCATTCATTCATTCATTTGAAAAGTAGTGCTTCCTTTGTGGTCCACTGACAATGGCATTCATGATGAAAACCATTTAAGTCTTAAATTGGCATTAACCGATAAATGGACGAACAACTCATTATCACGCTAATTGATGTTGATGATTCATTTTTCATTGGAATTAATGTAATTCAAGGGTAGTTTGATGAGAGTTTGGTTAGGTTCTGATTGAATTCTATTTCGTAATATTCCAACGATAACACGGTAATACAAAGAAGAAACTCGAATTTGAAGTCGGTCTTTGTTTTATACTCGTAAATGTACTTTTATAAATATGAATTGTTTTGCTGAAGTATAAATATGAAACGTATTTACCTTAACAGCTAACTGGTCAACGGTTTTTGTCAACTACGTGCTAGTAAAACAAAATTAGTTAATGATTTCTAAGGAACTATTTACTTAGTGCGTTCTGAATTCTTCTAATAGGCGCGATATTCAAAATGGTTTTAATTAACCTGATGGGCCAACCAAGCCACATGTTGAGGTATAAAGTTAAAGTTACAGCCTTATATATATATTATATGTCCCACTGTTGGGCGCAGGCCTTCTCTGTAAAGAGAGTATAAGGTCATAGTCCGCCACGCAGCCTTAGTGCGGATTGGCAGACTTCACATGTCTTAGAAAAAAATTCTAAGATATGTAGGTTTCTTCACGACGTTTTCCTTCACCGCAGAGCGCGTGGTTAATCAGCACATAAAATTGCAATAACAATGTTATTGGTACCGGCACCGGGGATCGAACTCGGGTTATCAACGTACTATGCAACTTTAGCCTACCGCCCGGACACTGAGCGACCACGGCTCTGTTAAGGTATAACCTGTAGCACAACAAGCCGATTTTCTTAGAGCTGCATTCCCAGTTGGTTGGCATCAATCAGAAGATGGTTTCCAGAAATTAAGTGTACCAGTCGCACAGTATAACGACCGTATTAGACTAAGACTTGATGGAGCCGTGATCCAGATCGCATAAGCGCAATCTAGGTGACAGGGGCAAGTCGAGATGAACCTCTCGTGGGAGATTCGCACTATTGTTCTCATACTTTCACGTATATCTTAATTATTTAACGTCGACAATTTGAATAAAATTAAATCAAATTAATATGCACAAGATAAACATCGTCTGAAGGCGTTTATAGCGGTGAGATCGTTGTATCTTCTTTAATTAGAGTAATACATAGAGAAGCTTAAAAATATATTCCGAGGAAAAAAATACTAGCATTAGATATAACTTTATTTTGCACAACACAAGTATAATTACGAGTAAAAACAAAAACCGACTTCAAACGTTAAACGCTATCACGGGTGAACTCCGTCTTTGTATTTCCGAATTATCATATAACGAACAGAATATTACGAATATTACGAAATAATCAGTAGAATTATACAGTCATCACCATCATCATTTCACCGCATATCCATAGGTTACAAGTAATTCAGAATCGTTTTCTGCGACGAGCCACAAGATTTAGATGTTAGGAGCGTTGCTGGAGTTTCACTCTGAAGTGGCACTCAAAGTTAGTTTAGCTTTTAAATGTCCCTTAGATTATCCGTGAAATAGCAACCAACCGAGTCATGGTTCGGCCCTCTCGGGCGCCCTCGGATCGGAATGCTTACGCGTAACATAGTAACCGTCCAAGCCGAGGTTACCCCTCACCGGGCGTCGACCCTTGTATCGAGTTACTAGCAATAGAGGTTCAGGCTAAGCGACCTAAGAGGTGTGCCACCTCTCAATCCGGTGAAGCAGTTAAGGCCAGCCTCTCTGGCCAATCTGTGTAGTTCGTCAATAAAAAAAAAATATTTCACCGGTAAAACATCCACTGCTAGACATGGGCCTCCCCCAGCGATTTGCAAAAGGACCGTATATAAGCTTGCATTCAGCGGCGTCCTGCGGCCTTTATGAGGTCGACCACCTTGCGGGTTAAAACAGTAGCTAACCAAATTCTCATCAAATTACCCTTTCCAGGAAAAAAATAATCATCGAAATCGGTTGGTATGATATTGAGTTATTTGTCTATTCGTGACGTACTTAGTGTCAATTTAAGAGTTATACGCTTTTCTCATGGATGCCAGAATTGGACTACACTAGAAGCACCAGCTTTTAAATCATAAAAAAAACAATAATTAAAATCGATTCACCCAATGGAAAGTTATAGGTAACAAGCGTCAATAATAATATATTTATTATTATTGACGCTTCAAATCAAAACGCTTTGCTTCATCATTATTTCTAAAGCAAATGACTTAAATAGTTTTACCGCGTCTGACTTTCTCTTCAATTACAAAACGCAAGTTTTCAAGAGTATAGTGAATAGGAATTTAACTATTCCGTCTTACCATCTAGGACATTTCCACTTAAAACGAGTATACAAGTACTTGCTTTGAAATATAAAAAAAACTGCAAGACTTACAATAATGATTTCCTTAAGTAACAGGTGGTTGATATTAAGACATCCTGCGTCGCTTAACAATAATTAGATTACATGAATAGTTCTTACTTCGAGTTGGAAGTCTTCCTTCATTTAAGTCTCATGAGACAAGTAATTACACTTAATAATAGTCATTACAGATCAAGTCAAGTCACTGTAAGAACTGTTTAGCATTGAGTTTGAGTACTTAGTTCGTCAAGGACGTAATTCTCGTCCTATGCCAGTGGTTCTCAAAGCGTTAGCGTCACAAGATTATCAATTAACGATACAAAACATCATCATTTTTTTATTCAAACAGTTCGGTCGTGTATCCAACTATGTAGGGAACCTGGTGCTACTTTCTCTCCTCGGACGAAATCTGGAGAAAGTCCCAAGATAAGGTGGGAGACTGTAGTGTCGAGAGACATGATACAGTGCAAGATTTCCGAAGACGATGTCGGGGACAGAGCGTAGTGGAAAGCAAAAAGCAGGAAAGCTGACCCCACCACCATTTGGGACCAATAGCAAGGAAGAGAGAGAGAGAGTCTGGTTGTGTATCCCACACGGTAAATTATTAAATTTAAACTTTCCCCGAATGTCACATGTATGTTTATGACAATTTATATACCTGTATAGTGGCTCTGGGATAGCTTGCCGATCGAGATAAGAAGGCTTCGTCAACAAATGTCTTTCAATCTCGTGTAATCTGAATAATTACTACTTAAACAGTGGACAACTCGTGTGTATAATTTTTCTGATTTATCGGCGCTATTTTATTTATTATTTTTAGCTTTCTCTTTACCAACAATAGTAATAGGGCAATAACGGTTAATAGAATTGAATTTGCCTTTCACATACATTTTAGTGCAATAAAAGATTTATCTACAAAAAATTAGATTAGATTAGAATTATCTGCAAAAATAAAGGGTCGGTTAAAAAAGTTTGAATATCTCGAAAGATAAATACGCTAGCTAACTGAAATAAATTGTGCATTTGACAAATTAAATATTACCGCTACACGGAGGCGTACTAAAATTTTAATAAAAATAAAATTTAATGAAAAATACTGTATCATCCAAGTTAACGTAAGATATCATTTTTCGTTTAAGTTTATGTTTTTTATTTAAATAAAAAATATTTGCTAAAAATATTTGATTTTAATTTAAGGATATTTAATTGTTTGTCATGCACAATTTATTTCAGTTAGCTAGCGTCTTTATCTTCCGAGATATTCAAACTTTCTTAACCGACCCTTTATTTTTGCTCACTGCTATATTTGGCTACTTTTAAATCTAGCGGGATGAGACAGCTTTTACCCAAGAGCACATAAAATTGAAAAGTTAAAATTACAGCCTTTTTAATAAGAGAGTGTGAACGAAAAGTCCGTCATGTGTCCTTAGTGTGGAATGACGGACTTCACATGTCTGACAAAATTTTTCAACACATGTAGGATTTCTCACTATGTTTTCCTTTTTTTTGACGAACTAACACAGTTGGCACAGAGAAGCTGGCCTTTACTGCTTCACCGGATTTGAGAGGTGGCACAGCTCTTAGAGCGCTTAGCCTGAACCTCTATTAGGTGGGTAACTCGACATAAGGGTCTCCCCGGTGAGGAGAACGGTGGAACCTCGGACTGGACGGTTACCATTATTACGCGTTAGCAGTCCGATCCGAGGGCGCCTGAGAGGGCCGAATCACGACTCGGTCGGTAGCTATTTAATTAACAAAAATCTATTGGGACAATCTAAGCTAAACTAACTTATATGTCACTTCGGGAAGCGTAAGTTTTCCTTCACTGCCGAGCGCGTTTTAAATGAGCACTATTCATTGCAACAAACATTTCATTGATGATTGCACCGGGAAGCGATTTCGAATTGCGAGTGTACTATACAACTTGTGGCAATTGCCCGGACACTGCTATACAACAGGTCTAGAAGCCGCCCAGCCCTGTAGTTGTAGGCTTTCAAGAATAAGACAGTATCCCCTGCCGCGTAGCAGGCGACTAAAAGGCCGAGGGCCTTCACTGGGCCACAAGGGTGAGGGTCTTTGTCGTCCTCCAAAATGGACCCGGGTAGAAGGCGACATCGGCAAGCCCGTCTCGCCTTGCCCTCGCAGGCACAGGGAGTGAAGGAAGGAGAAAGCTCTCCCCCCGGGACATGCTCTCCTAAGAGCACAGTGCCCCCCCGGAGCCCCTCACCATGCACCGAGGAAGGACCGCCGGGGAGGTTTTAGTGGATAAAACCTCACATAACCTTGTCTTCGGGGTATCTTGTTGAAGATTTCCTCCCCACAAAAAAAAGTCCTGTAAATGGTAGATTAGCAAATCTTTGGAATGACCGCCATAGAACATTTCCATGTTAAAAAATCTTCTCGTCTTCGACAATACTATAGTCGTTCATATTCAAACGCCTATAAAAATTCGAACGGAAATCTCAAGTCGAGCATAATTTAGCCTCCGTCCCAACGGAGCGTTGCGGTCATGGGTGGCCACCCGCCCAACTGGGGCAAAGGTGAGAGAACACTCTTATCCATGCGTACTTTCAAATACGTATTCTTAGCGGCTTTGAACTTTTTATATTTGTTAAAACGTACGAAGTTATTTTAATCTTAGTACGGATCACTTAATCTTGAGGTATGTATCTACCACACATTTACGTAAACGCTATACAAAATGTAAGGTGACAACTTAAATGCGTACGTCATGTACGTACTGAGTACAGATCTAGAAATATGTACCCATAGCATCACTTCCCACTATGAAACCTTTTTAATCATTAGAACCCCCCGGCGGCCATCGTCGGTGCATGGTGAGGGGCTTCTGGATCTCCTGTGGAATGCCGCGGATGCTCCTTAGCAACGGGCCGAAGCATGTCTAATTTGATTCAAAGCACTCCGTGTGGTGTTTTTGAACCTTTTACGTCGACCAAAGCTAAACTGTCGCCCAATGTCGCTCCTAAACACAGCGGCCCCGTAGACGCCTGTAGAAATAGGCGACCTATTCCATAGCCTAATTCTATAAGCCTAAGCTTTATGATACCGCTGTTGACAATGTTTTATGTAAATTCGGAGTATATATATACCATTTAGTTGGCCAGTATCCAGGTCGAAGACTAATTTAGCCCGACAATTGGGCAAGTGATTTGCATAGGTCAAGACACGATAGCCGCGCGACGTTACTTTCAGTTGTAGGGTCAAGTAATCAGTGGCAATTGAATTTTATTAGAAACCTAAATTTTTGACGTGACAACGTCTTATAAATTGATGAATACTTGAGGCCCGAATGGCTACTACGCTAGTCTCTGATATCTTCAACCTATGTTACATGTTATAGCCGTAGTTTCACAACGAGCACAAAATGAAAACTTGCTAGTAAAAACGCCACAATTAGCCGACATTACCAACAAAGGATCCGGTGGCAGAAAACAAACACCGAACAATGATACCAACTCGCCCTTCGACTATTTCGCAATGCGCGTCGCAACACACCAGCGGGAGCCGCGCAATACGCGTGCGAATATGTTTCTTATTAAACTTGGATTCATTGTCATGTTGCGGCGACTCTAAATGTGTGTGAGCGGAGCTTTAGATTGCGCAGATTGGGCCTTATGCGATAATTGCGCATTTCGAAATGGCTAATTTGTTTTTAGCAAGCGCGCTCCTTGCTGTGGGAAACACGTCTAGGATTTTTAGTAACGGCTTTGAAGCGCTGAAATAACTCAACTTGGCACACTGCTCCTCTAATACTACGCAGAATACTCGTGGCCGTCGAAAATGACTAATTTCACATTTTATACTTTTACAGAAAATACTTGACCACGATCCCACCTGATGTACCCAATGTAGGATGGATTAAGAGGAAGCCGTATAAAGGATTAATAGGCTATTAGAGATTACGTAGACTTTAAAGAATATGAGAGTTAACTTTATTTTGTGATTTTATATGTAGTAGGAGTGATAACATTTTCACCGAGGAAGTGTAATGGTACGGTCGGTAGGAGAACATTCACATCTGCCTAGGTCCTTCCTAGAAGCCCCTGAAGCTCTCAGCTTGCCGTGCAGGTGACCCACGGTATAAAGAGGCGGCAGGGCTGGTTGTTGCACTTGGCGAGCTCTTCAAGCCCGCCTAGAGTGTTTCGAAGGGCTGTGGGGGCCGGCGGAAGGAGTGAAGAGAGGAGTGTTTCATTGCCTGTTTCCCTATCAACGGTGACTAAGCGGTGCCCATGCGGTTGTGGCGTGTTAGAGCTGCGTTGGAAGGGGTCGCCCCTTGCTGAGACCGTTTGGTTTCCTCTTCGTCGTACTTCCCCCGGGGAGCGAGTACACATTTAGGTACGTTCCCATAAGTAAAACAAAAACAAAGGACCCTTCTAGAAAAAATTGCATCCCCAAAGTAATCTGTCTTAAGTCGTTACTAGGGAAACTACCCGTAAGTCGCTAGTAATGTTACTAAGGACTCGCCAACACCCTACTACCGAAGATTAATTTCAAAATGTTTACAAAGCCCAATCTAGTTTATCAGACAGTTAACCCCGATCTCATCTCGGTGTTAATCGGATTACAAGCGGCGGCGACCTCTACAATTTAGAAAGGTAAATTATTCAGATAATTAAGTAAAAACGGGCCGTGCATATGGTACCGAGGGGGGGCCATTGTCTTAAGAAAAATATTGTTATACATATATAAAGCTACCTATCAGATTTTCGCACGCTCCACCGGTAACAGTTCAAGCTTGTATACAGTATGTTTCATTTTTCAAATTGAAAGAGTGAACTATATTTTTTTTAAGTTTTCCCCGGAAAGGCCATGTTTTCGCCTTTTCCGGGAAATACTATTTGTTTCTCTGGCTAGAGGGGTCAGAGATTGCTTGAGCTAGTAGTAATTATCTACATTTTTTAATTATTTCTCTCTTGTTAATATATATATATAGATATATATATATATATATATATATATATATATATATATATATATATATATATATATATATATATAAAGAGCTAAAAAGAGATAAAAAAGAGCAGTGTGGAAGCAGCTCGTCGACGTCTCAGTGAAAGCGCTTCAGGATAAGCACGACCTTCAGGAATGAAGAATACGATAAAGAAGAAATATATATATATATATATATACTTTACTAATATACATATAATATTAATCTGTTTCTTTGTTTTCTTTATTTTATCTCAGTGTACTCAATTTGTCCTTATTTTTTTTTCAGAAATATTACTAACAATCTTGTTAACCATTCCAATTAAGCTTAAGCTTGTGCTAGGACATGGTTCACGGCAATAGTCGAATGGTGGATTCGAACTCACGACCTTACGATTCGCAGGCCGTACCCTAAACCATTAGGAGAATCACTAATCACAATGTATAAGTAAATAATTTATATAACTATATAATCAATAAGAATATATATAGTTTAGCTTAATAAACTGTTGATTGTTTTATTGTTATTTATCGCTCTATTCGCTACACATTTACAAAAATCAAATCAACTTATTTGTAATCTTACTATCTAGTATAATTGTACTTATATTGTCTAGGTTTATCCTATAATTAATTTCTAATTCGCAATCATTTCTAGCTCTTCCATTTATCGGGCATTCTGTGATTATATTACAGTTTACATAATTGCATGAAAATTACTTATTGTTTATTTAATTATTTATTATTATAAAGGCGAGCTAATCAGTGATGCTGCCGAAACTATTGTGTTTATTCTTAGACACAGGCGTGGTGGCTAGACTTACAGTATTTTACGTAATGCAATTTTTTTTGCACATGCACTTATCTTTACAGGTTGTAATAACCTGTGTTTTTTTGTTGACGGGGCCTTCTGGGGGTAGGCGGAGTTATGTGGGGTTCTTACCCACTAAAACCCCCCCGGTGACCCTTCATCGGTGCAGTATGAGGGGTTCCGGGTACTCCAGTGGAACACACCACCCTCTGCACTGTGCTCGTGGGGGGGGAGGGAGTTTAATCCCTACCCCCTGTGCCCTCACAGTGCAAGACGACACGGGCCAGCCGATGTCGCGTTCTTCCTGAGTCTACTTTGGCGGATGACATAGGCCCCTGACCTTGTCGCCCAGTGAACCCGTTGCCCCTTTTAGTCGCCTTCTACGACAGGCAGGGATACCGTAGCCTTATTCTACGAGCCTAGTGGGCTGGAAGATGTAATAACATAATACATCAGTGATGGTACCATTTTTTTTTTTGTTAACGAGGAGAAAATCTTCAGAAAGATACCCCGCCTTCTGGGGGGAAGGCGGCGGTTATGTGGGGTTTTTAGCCACTAAAAACTCCCCGGTAGCCCTTCCTCGGTGCATGGTGAGGGGCTCCGGGATCTCCAGTGGAACGCACCGGAGCCCCACTGCACTGTGCTCATAGAGAGCACTTCCCGGGGGAGGTTACTCCCTCCCCCCCTGTCAGTGATGGTACCAATTAAACTAAGTTACTGCTTAACTTATCATTTCAAGTATCCTCAGGAATTACATTTATTCCCCCATCCAAGGTCATAATTTTTAATTGTCAAGTGTTGGATCCGCATGACGCCGAATGAGCTTTAAGCTACAGAGCTTCGAGAGCTCTATCGCTCTGTTTATTTACCATACTAAACATAATATATAAAGGACATCCTGTAAATCTTCACTGAGGCAACAAAAGAGTTCGCAATACGCCGTTCGAGTTGAGCCACCTCTACCAGCCTTGACCGGAGATTATGCATCTCCAGGAGACTGTTCCAACTTAGACGGTCTCTTTAGAATGCGTTTCTTTCTCACGTCCTATATTAGCTTAGAGCTTAGTAAAAAGCTATTGCTCAAATTCTCAAATTTATTGTCTTTTGGTATATCTTTGGAACCCAAGAAACTTATTAATAAAGTGAATAAAGTTACTTTATATCTATGATATAATGTTCCACTATTGGGCGCAGATTGGCAGACTCCACCATTAGTTACTCCATTTAGAAAAAAATTCTAAGACATGTAAGTTTCTTCACGATGTTTTCCTTCACCGCCGAGCGCGTGGTAAATCAGTACATAAAATTGCAACATCAAAATTATTGCTGCCGGCACCGGGGTTCGAACTCGGGTTGCTAGCGTACTATGCAGCCCACCGCCCGGACACTGGGCCACCACGGTTACACAATAAAACGAATATATGTATTAACTTAAACCAAACCCATACTTGGAAAATAAAATGCACAATCAATACATAATTGACAACGTAAAGATTAACAAAATATAATGAAAAGAAAACCTCCACCATTTTAAAGTCGGTTAAAATTTCTGCCTACCCCGTTAGGAGATCTTTGTAAGATAGCGAAGGGAACAACCGGTAGTCCGTGAAATTTATATGTGTCTTTACGTTTTATTTCTACCTTGAAGTTTTTCCCTTACCACACGGACCATACTAACCAACTTTAAGCTCGCGACACACTACCCGTCTTGAATACTAAATAAGGCGGTGGACACACCTGACGCAACTTCCGCTCGACTGTACTGAGAACTACACATGATTTTTAATAATTCCTTCGCATTTGATGTTGAACAAAATGTTTTCTATAATGATGACGTGTTAATTTCAAAACGGATATTGTCAAATAAGTTTAACATTTGTGCCAACTGTGTGGTTACGCGCTCACAATCTGTCACATATGAGACCTAAGGTACTTTGCGAAAAGCAGCAAAAAGCTTGATCTATCTATAGCGATAAAGAACGCGAGAGTCTAATTAAACCGACTTAAAAAAGAAGAAGTTTCTCAATTCCTTTGTACTTTTTTTAAGTTTGAGCAATGATAGCGTCACTTATAACTTATGATTTTTAAAAATGTTTTAGTGGATTT
The DNA here is from genome assembly GCA_029286785.1 of Meandrusa payeni. Lineage (NCBI taxonomy): Eukaryota > Metazoa > Arthropoda > Insecta > Lepidoptera > Papilionidae > Meandrusa > Meandrusa payeni. The sequence continues at coordinate 3,264,510 of JAGSMX010000021.1, forward strand.
TTTCAATTAAGTAATTAATTAGGTTAATGTTAACTTATTAGGTTTCGAAGACATACCAGGGAACTCCTGAAAATCGTATGAACCATTGCTTATTGATTGAAGTTTATGACATTTCAAGATTGACAACTTGTCAATGACAACCGGCTCAAATGTAGAAGAGAAGTTCTACAGTAAGAGCTATGCCACCTCTCATTCTGGTTAAACAATCAAGGCTCCTCTGGCTAATCGGTGTAGGTCTGGGATCGCCAACCTTTTGAGTAGGAAATTACAATTTACACAAGTTCCATGTTTTAAAAGAGCAACAAATGTTTTTTCTTGCCAACCATAAATAGTACTTGCAAAGATATGATCTGAAAGGGTGTACAGGTATGGAAGTGAAGAAAGAGAACCTACCAATATTAATCGGGAATGAAGAGACTAGCAGCAAATTTTGGCATTCTGCAAAAAGTGGCTTTAAAAGTTGTAAATAGAAATAAGACAGTGGCATAAAGGAGGCTCTCTACACATTTGCTCTAGCAATGGATGTGGAGAGCCCAAACATAGAGATAGCAGAAAAGAAAAGAAGAAAATGTATTAAAAATATTGAATATGAATAAATATAAAAGAAAAAAATATAAAAGAAAAATAAGAGATAGATCAAAATAAGAATGTATTAGAGTAAAATTAGAGAATGTTAGCAACAAATGTAAGAAAAATATGATAAAATATAGAGTGTAAGAGATAGTAAGAACGATATAAATGTAGGAATATGTAACTTTTGTAATAACATTAAGAGATGGAAGAAAGAGAGGAAAGACAAAATCCTAACCACCCGCGTTGGGGGTAACTAGACATAGCATACGCAGACTATACAAAAAAAATAGTACTTGAATACGAGTACATAAAGTTAGTACTTATAAGTAGTATTCATTATGTTCATTGAAAAAATCCAATCGTAATATAACTATGATACTTAAATACAGGTATATTTACGTGCAAAAACAAAAACCAACTTCAAATCGAATCAAACGCTAGTCGAATACGATGAATTTAGAACCTCCTTTTTTGAACTAGGTTGAATATATCCGTGAGTAATGGTTTCACTTGTAAATATACTTGTTTGTTAAATTAACTATGCAAGATGAAGCTCATAAGAGTAATACAGTATAAGACGTATTCTAGTCATTATAATATTTCTCAACACATCATTATGAAAGACCACCTTAATTAGCGAAAATTAAGCTTAGAATTCTTAACATTCCAGTCCGCACATTTATTACGTTAAACACCGTTAATATAATACCCACGGGAATCCTTGACATGAAACAGTTAAATATATACTCTAAATTTAAAGTAACAGAGTCTAAATGGACCGCAAACTTATGTTTGTAGTTCAATACACGGGCACAAGCCATTGTGTCGACTGTGGTGAAAACGCGATGTTTCCCACGAAAAAAGGAAAACTTACGGTATGTCGAAACCTCTTGTTACACGCGTCGTATTTTATTGCGTATCATATGAAACGGTTCACGGTTCTTGTGAACGCGAGAAAGTAGTCGACATTTCTTCTAATAAAATCATCTTCTAACAATTTAGAAACCCCACCCCTTAGATTATAGGAGCGTTGCTGGAGTTTCTTCGGCCACTTCTTCTCCCAGCGCCAACGCTTCCCGAAGTTAGTTCGCTTCTATGAAATAGCCACCGACTGAGTCGTGGTTCGGCGCTCTCGGCCGTCCTGAATGCTTATGGAATGTCTGTCCGGAATGCTTACGCATAATAATTGTCCTAACCGGGGGGATCCTTGTGTCGAGTTACTAGCGACAGAGATTCAGGCTAAGCGACCTAAGAGCAATGCCACCTCACAATCCGGTGAAGCAGTCAAGACCAGCTTCTATGGCGAATCTGTGTAGTTCGTCATAAAGAAACTTAGAGTAGAATAAACTTTTACTCAACATAGGAGGAGATAACAAAACAAGTATAAAAAACAATAACAACAAAACAAATCAAAATTATCTAAAAGTTTTAAAAGCCTGTTCTTAAAAGGCGACAAAAAAACGTTTCCCCGTTTAATAATATAAATTTATTGATTGAAAATTTGCAATATATAACACACGGGTTTGAATGTTAACAGAATTTCTCGTATACTTTATAAATACTATCTACGCAAGTACTTAGAAAGTAGAGGTCTGTGTCTGGGCGGTCACTTCATCTTGCACAGTATACTTTAGTTCGTTCCTCAGTGCCGGCACCAATGAATTTGATTGTTGCAATTTTTGTTGCCCTCGGCTTCTGCTCTATGCTCGAAGAGCATTTTTAATGAAAAGTGGCAAACGAGCATACGGCTCACCTGATCTTAAGTGATCACCGTCGCCCATGAACATCCACAGCACCAGAGGAGCTGTAGGTGCGTTGCCGACTTTGAGATAGGAATAGGCTCGTTTCTTGAAGGTCCCTAAATCGTAAACTTTCGGAAACACCGCTGACGACAGTTGATTCCACAAGTTGACAGTGCGTGGGAGAAAGTGACCAAGGGAAGGTTAATCCCTCCCCTAACGACACGGGCCAGCCGATTTCGCCTTCTTCCCGGGTCCGCTTTAGCGGACGAAAAAGGCCTCCACCCATGTCGCCTCGTACACCCGAGGCCCCTTTTAGTCGCCTTCTATGATAGGCAGGGGACACCGTTGTCTTATTCTACGAGCCCAGAACTACAGGGCTGAATTTGGAAACCTACCGCGGCTCAGTTTCAGTTCTAAATATTAATCTATTTAACAAAAATGCCTCAATTTCACCTAAATACGTTTTTATTTTAGGAGAAGAGGCAAATTAGTTTACGGCACTTCAAAGTTGATGGAACATTAGCAGTGGAAAGAGCCCGACAGATGATGTTGTGTAGGTTGGAATGCCGCCCCCCGAAGGGATCTCGGCTTGTCGTGCCGGAGGGGCTCAGTAACCGTGGAGTGGCCCCCAACACCCACGGTGAAGCGAAGAGGAACCCACACGCCGGCCCGCGTGGAAGGGCCGGCCGAGGCGGCAGCACGTGGCGGGCTTTTGGAGTCCGCCACGAGTGTGTCGGAGGGCTGCGGGGGGCGGTTGTCCGCCCTTCGTGGCCGGGGTGGAGTCGCGGGGGAAGAGGAGTGTTGGTGCTGCGTTGCCACTCGCCCTATCCCCCGCGACTAAGCGGTGCCGCACCGCGGTTGCGGCGTGGTGGGGCTTTGGCGGGAGGGGTGACTCTCCTGCCGCGGCCGTGTGGTCGGCGGCGGAGCCAAACATCTTATCCCCCGCTGGAGGCTGGGAAGGCGAGGTGGGAGCTCGTATTCCCGGCCCCCAAGGCCTCCAGGTGATGGACCCGGGGGAGTGCATCACCCGCTTACGGAGGTCGTGGAGGAAGGCGCGTCCTATGTTCCGGCGCGCCTTGCCTGGAGGGCGGTGAGGGGGTGGCTCATCCTCCCCCGGGACGGGGATGCCGCAAGGCATCCGAGTCGCAGGCGGGGCCGCGGTGCGTGCGTAAGCGATCCCGCAGCCCCGCCAAATGCGACGATGGTGGAACATCTTGTGGGTTTGGTCGGTGAGGGCCCAACATAACTCGTCCTTCCCCCGGGGGACGATTACGCAGTCAGGTACAAGTAAAACAAAAAAAAAAAAGGTTGGAATGCCGGGAAATGCGTTCTGCACTACGCTGGTATGAAAGTCCGTGGTGTCCCTGCTGGTCATGCCATAATTTCCTTTATACTCTTTAGCCATTCATTATTAATAATTAGTGGTGTTGTAAACAAACAGCTCTAAAAACAAGAAGAATGATTAACAAATAAATTAACGTTGTCTTTGGCAACACAACAATTTGTCTTGTTGCAAAATTTTTAATGTTAACACGTGGGCGTCTCTCGGTAATGGTCTAGGCTCGGGACGGTCTATTAATCATTCTTTTTAACTTTCATTTTCTTTTATTTTTATAATCATGTTATAATTGTATCTACAAATTTAAGATGGTAATATCATTATTTTCTATTCTATCTTTATATTTATCTTTTTTTTTGTTGACGGGGAGGAAATCTTCACAAAGATACCCCGCCTTCTGGGGGGAAGGCGGCGGTTATGTGGGGATCTTACCCACTAAAACCTCCCCGGTGGCCCTTTCCTCGGTGCATGACGAGGGGCTCCGGGATCTCACGTGGAACGCACCGGAACCCCTCTGCACTGTGCTCAAGGAGAGCACGTCCGGGGGAGGTTACTCCCTCCCCCCTGTTCCCTCACAGCGCAAGGCGACACGGGCCAGTCGATGTCGCCTTCATCCCGGGTCCACTTTGGTGGACGACGTGGGCCCCACCCTTGTCGCGCAGTGAACCCGAGGCCCCTTTTATTCGCCTTGTACGACAGGCAGGGGATACCGTAGTCTTATTCTTGAGAGCCCAGAACTTCAGGGCTGCGGGCCGGTCTGCCACCGGCCCGCCTGCGCCATCTCCGAACGGGATCGGCCCTCTCCCGACCCCGTTCTGCGGTCTCCTTCTGGGCCATTACTGACTCGCAGAAGGAGACCAGCGCCTTCCATTTAGATCTTTATATTATTTAGCCTATCTTGGCTTAAATACATTGTATTTAAGAAGCCTCAATAGCCTAATGGTTTAGGGTACAATAACTGGGTGCCATGTGTTGCTATCTAACAATTCCCCTAGAATGCGGGATATCTTTAAAAGATTTCCACGTTTATGAAAATTGGCAGGCATGTAAGTAATTAGTGCGATAAATACATAATTAAGCTTCCATTGCATTACTCTACATTGTTCGTACAGCAAGGGACTGGAATATTTTGCCCGCGCCTGTCGTTCCCTCTGATTACTATTCTTATAAGCACTAATAAGCGTCAATAGCCTAATGGTTTAGGGTACGGTCAGCGAATCGTAAGGTAGGTTCGAATCCACCAATCGACTACTGACGTGCACCATCTCCTAGTACAAGCTTAAGCTTAGTTGGAATGGTTAACAAGAATGGTAGTAATAATTCAGAAAAAAAAGAAATATTGCTAGCTATTATATATACATAAAGAAATTAAATGCATTGTTGTTTATATCTCCATTATTTTATTAATGACAATGTTGTCAACATTATTGATTATAATGTCACTGGCTTACCGGCCAGTAACTTAATTATAAAAGAGGTGATACACCACACTAGCTTTGTTTAAAAAAATTAAGAAGCAGTGATAGCGTTATTGGCCATAGTGAGGCATTCATTTTGATTCACAGTAGCATGCTCCCGTTCCTGCCTGCTAAAACAGTGCTAGTGTGATAGTCCCCTTATTAAATAGCAGGGATCAAATTCAATAACAGTTGGAAAACGATATGTCCATAGAATATTGTTGTATATATAAAAACAAATTCAACACATATATAAAAATAATTAAGATTTAAAAATATATAACTCACTACCTTATTATTGGATCTTTGATTATCAAGGTATACTAAAACTTACATATTCTTGATTGACATATTGGTAGGTTTATGACAAACCTCCATAATGACATCATAGCCAGAAATTCATAGCATAGCTGATACTTCCGAATTGAATGTTTCGATTGATTCGTCACGTCTGTTTTTGGGAGTATGGAATCTACAAATTTTTACCGTAGACTAAATTTTAATTTCGTTTTACTCGTTTATTATCTTAAGTGTCATTCTAATTAATAAGCTGAAATCTTGAGGCCGCGCATGAACAACATATAATGCACTCGTCAGCAAAAATAAAGGGTCGGTCAAGAAAGTTTGAATATCTCTGTAGATAAAGACGCTAGCTAACTGAAATAATCCTTAAAATTAAATAAAATATTTTTAATAATTTATTTATATTTCATTAAAAAACATAAACCGCCTCCATGTGGCGACACTAAGCACTAAAATATTGTGAGCTACCTTGCTCGACATCGCACACAACATATTTTATCATATTAATAACAGCAATACATCAAGAGCGTTAGAGGTAATTTATTAAAGACTTACTGACTTTGTTTCAGAGATTCACTTTTAAAGGGCTTTTCCTCCAGCATAACTCACTTGTTCTAAACTGTATACTAATTGTCTACAGAGAGAGTCCTCTCTTTTCATCCTAAATTTCTAGTATATGCATCTCTTTCAAAGACGGAAGCGGAAACCGCCTTGGTTGCCGACAACCGATAAAAGTACTTTAGTTGACTAAACTAAAATTAGTCAGTCCATTAACTTTATAGATTATAATATTTAAAACTAAATTGGCATTCAGTAGGACCAACTGTCGCTAATAATATAAATAAAAATAAAATTTAATGAAAAATACTGTAGATTATATTTTTTAAGTTAAGTTTATGTTATTTTTTTATATAAATAAATAAATAAAAATATTTTATATATTATATTAGGTTATATATATTTAATTGTCTATCATGCACAATTTATTTCAGTTAGCTAACGTCTTTATCTTCCGATATATTCAAACCTTCTTAACCGACTCTTTATTTTTGCTCACGGTTATGTTTTATAATTACGGCTATACGTAAACGGCGGTAGACGCTGTGATGGAGACAATAAAAACGGTTACGAGACGTGATGACGTCTGACAAGGAAAAACAATTTTACTACTAACCAGACGGTTAGTTTTGCGCACACCCACATTTCAGGGTTATGATGACGGACCAATCGCAGACGTTCAACATTTAGCTTGTTGATTCCGTTTTTAATTTAACATTAATTAAATTAACCGCTTAAAGTGATTTATTTATAGTAAATGGTTAACGGTCTGTGAATCGTAAGGTCTTAGGTTCAAATGACGCGAACCATATCCTAGCACAAGCTTAAGCTTAGTTGGAATGATTAACAAGAATTGTAGTAATATTTCTAAAAAGCCAAAATATTGTTAACTTTCTTTTTTTTTAATATGACAAGCAGCGCTTTAATAAACTTTTCTAAAATAATAGTAGCTTAAGTTACTCCTTATAACATTAGCTATTTGCCAGCGAAAGTGCCATCAAAATCGGTGCAGCCGATCCAGAGATTAGCCGAAATAAACAGACAGACAGACACACAAATTTTTTTTTGCAATTTTTGTGTGTCCGTCGTTACTTGGTTATTACTTGTTGTGGACGTTATTTTGGTATATGTACCGTATATAAATTACTATATACACTTGTAGTTGAAAGCGGTTATTTTATTATTACAAACAGACACTCAAATTTTATTTACTTCTATAGATAATTTCGATACTTCTTCCTTTGTCTGTTTTGTCTTATACACCTTAGAAATACAAAAGTTGTCTACTTCTATGGTTTTATTAAAGTTTATCTGACAATCATCATTCGGTCTAGTTATAGATTTCTCAACCACACGTTTTCTTTTCCTCTAAAATTGTTAAATGCATTGATAGCCTCATTTCTAAACATGTTAACGATTTTAAGGTTGGTTTCGAAGTTAGATATCAGAGCTTAATTGTACTCTTAATGTAGAAAGCTATCGCGTCTAGTGTCAAGCTGTCTAGATCTTGAGCTAAAGTTACTCATTATAGAAATAGAAATCACGCTGAGCACAGAATTAGGGGAAGTTGCCTGCGTGAAAAAACCCGACGGGAGTTCACTTGCAATAAGGGGTTAATATCGGCATAAAAGTTCTTTATAAACACCATTTCATGGGTTATAATTTCTCGCGCATGACATTGGGTAGTCCAGGGCATCGCTGAACATCAGCTCAGCATGCTAAGACGGTGTCCAATGTTGGCATCATGTCCTATTTATCCGTTCTTTCTATTTTTGAATTTGGAATTCTACCGTGATGTCTTCATTCACATCGTCGGCTAAGGGTACTCTTTACGCGCTTACAAGCCTTTCAATTACCGTAAATAACTTTAACGGGTTTACATGTTACGGAGCTTTCCCCAGGGCTGTGCACGGCGTGTTAGTAACACGCGCTAACACGTCGCGTATTTCACGTTGAAGACTCGGAGGGTTAACACGCTCGCCACGGCTGTGTAAATCGTGTGGAAAATCACTTGTTTAAATTAATCGGCCCTAAGTTCAACGATGCGTTAAGGCGCTCAACAGATCTCCAGCGGCCGGATGTTACCAAAGCCTCATTAAAGATTCTAGGTCGTTTTGCAATCGTTAATTAGTCCGAGATAAGTACTGTATTAATTGTGTACGCCATTGGAGCAGCTATCGTCTGATCTCGGTGAGCGGGGTTTGTGGTGGGGGTTCCAAATGCGTTTCATTGCTTCTGTTACAAGGTCTAGAATGTAATGGGCGTTGATTTTTTTTATCTTACGGCCACCACTATCGTTATTGTTTATCGTTGTGTTAAATGTAATGGATACTGGAGGCTTCTACTGATAAGTTAAAAGTTACAGCCTATATCCCTTCAAGTGGCAAAATCCCGCTCAGGGAGTTAAAAAATTATGCTTGTATAGCGGCCACCATTATGAAATTTCGCTATATGTGGCATATTATGCCAATATCCTACGGCATTTTTTTTAATTATATGTACGCAGTATACAAGTAAGACTTGGTATTCTGTCTATTTTTTTTAAATAGACAGAATACCTATACTACCTATAATATATTCTTTCTTTTATTTGTGGTTGATTACTTGAATAAAATAAAACCCTTACTTGCGCTGCCATCACGAAGAGTGTAGTGTAGTATGTTACTACACTCCTGCTCTTCATGATGGCAGGACTCGTTGTATAAATTTTATAATCTATGCATGTAGTCTAAACTGGTAGCAGAATCAAATCAAATCAAATAGTCCGGACTGGTTTCCGAAGCGAGAAGTTCTCAGTTACACGTCGAGTACTCTATTAGTCACACATCTCTAAGATTTAATATTACGCGCTAATTAATTATAAACAAATTTCAATAAAAAAAATATTGATATATTTGTACAATATATCGCGTAGTATTGTACAACCTCATGATATATTATATCGAAAAATATATCGATATATTTTTGACATGAACATCCCTATACCACTTCAATTCAACAATTATTAAAGAACTGGTTAAGTTACTTACAAAATTTATGGATAGTTACTGTGTGAAGTGTGGACAATATTTGCGGCGTACTTACCTGTAAAAGAAGAAAAAAATATTTAATAAGAAATTCCTTAATGATTTTTAAATTAACAAACGAGAACAGGTACAAAGAAAATTTAAGCACGTTTAAAGTTATAGTAGAGAGATTTGTCTGTAAGCTATTCTAATGAAGAAGACGAACCAAAACCTTCTAACCTAACCTGTTATAACCGTATATAATTAACAACACCGCAGAACGTTATGCCAATGCGTTCTTTGTGGGATATTTACAAGAAATCGGGACTATTTTAGAATATTCACGATTTCATTTGGCTTCTAATTGTTGAGAATTTTATGAGAAAAATGTTGCTTTCGAATCAACGACCTCAGGTTTCGCATAACGTATCCTTACTTACAATGAAACATATATTTTTTTAATCATAAACACATCTGGTGTTCATCTACCCCCAAAATCTTAGGACCAATCTTAAGGCAAGGGCTACCTGTGTACATACATCGCTAAATACAAAACTATACTGTTAGTTTGTGGTATGTAGCTGGAAGTAGAGTTTCTTTGGCCACTTCTTCTCCCAACACCAACACTTTCCGAAGTGGCACTCAAAATAAATTTAGTTTTTAATGTCTCTTAGATTATCCGTGAAATAGCAACTCTGAGTGGTTCGGCCCTCTCGGGCGCCCTGGGATCGGAATGGTTACGCGTAACATAACAACTGTCTAACCCCACGTTACTCAGGGACCCTTGTGTCGAGTTACTAGCGATAGAGGGTCAGGCTAAGCGATCTAAGAGCTATGCCATCTCTCAATCCGGTGAAACAGTTAAGGCCTCTGGCCAATCTGTGCAGTTTGCCCCCTTAGACTATAAAAAATCAAGTAAATTATAAATATTTCCACATAGCTACCAACCAACATAATCAAGGTTTTTGTAACCCTAGTCACTATTCAACGTGATTGTACTCGTAGTACCGCAGGTATAAACAAACCTAAACATAATTACGAAACATTTTTAATTACTCAAAACGGCGGACGAGGTAGTCTAATGCGGTCAATCGACAATGTCACAGCGTATATCCTTTGTATTGGTAGCACTGTACAATGGAACGTTTCAGAACTCGGACGCAGTTGCGAAAACGTAACGGATGCGTTCCCCTCGACTGTACTCATAGATATTTGAATTTTGTCGGTTAAATGGCCGCTTCCGGTCGCCATGTTGCCTTTTGTTTCTTTTGGTCGGATCGGTATTGTGATGTTAGGGTATTAATAGACCATGCTGAATGCATATTAAAAAAAAAATGCTGCGATGCTAGGCTTAGTGACTAAGCGGATCGACTTACGACCTGATATGGTATATATCGAATATCAGATGATCTGTTCCAATTAATTTACAGTTAAATCTCTGCGTTAATGTTCAATTCGTTACTAACGCTAAGACATTTACGTTAATTTTTGTTAGACTCGATTTAAAGTCATATATATATATAAATGTGTGAACATGTCCGATATGTCATCGTCCCCGCGAGGGTGTGTATGCGTAGGCATTTCCCCACGAAAAAAAAAGAGTTGCCAGCGTACTACGCAACTTGAGGCGACCGCCCTGATATTGAGCTACCACAGCTCTGTGTGAATATAACATTATTCTCTCGCATCTGTAATGTATCGCAATGAATTAAGTTTCGAGCAATTACACAGCGCATAAGAGAGCAAAAATCTCGGGAGTACGGGGCACCTCACGGTCACGGGTGGCTGCGCGCGCTAATTGCTGAGCGGCGACCCGTGACGACAGTTAGCCGGGAGCGCCGACTCTTGCCTCTCGCTCCCTCGTCACACCATGGGAACCGCCGCTATCTCCGCGACTCCATATCGCTGGACAGTTATTTAGCTTCTAACAGTGGACTTGTAGACTATAAGATAATGCCTCAAATTATAAAGGAACAAGTCTATTTACGAGAAAACATAAAAATCTGCTTCATTTCAAATCATTGATGGATTTAATATTAAAGGCGACTACGTGCTGCCGATCTCTTTTCTTCTCATCTTGTTTTCTCATGGATGCCAGTGTCAGAAATGGACCAATTTTAATGACAGTGCTATAAGTTTACAATCATTAAAAAAAGTATATTAACGAACAAAACAAAAGATGACATCGAATCAAACCCCACCCTCACACACCCTCTTTGTATTTACGAAATAGAATTAATCAGAGTCTAACCAAATTCTCATCAAACTAATCTATGAGGCACATTCTTTCCAATAAAAAAAGAATCATCGAAATCGCTTGGCGTAATATTGAGTTATTCGCCTATTTATGACACACATACTTGATGCAAGTTTAAAGCAATTATAGTATCATGGATCTTATTGTCAGAATTAGACTAAATGTAAATGGGACCACACGGGAAGCATCAGGTTTAAATAAAAAAAAGTATAAAAATCATCAAAATCTGCTCACCCACTCGAAAGTTATATGGTAACAGACATACAAAAAACACACAAATTAAGATCGTCCTCTTTTTGAAGTCGGTTGAAAATAGACAATAAATACTATTATACTATATATAAATAAATAATAAATTTTATATAAATTACGCTTATATTTAAAATTATTTTCAACAGTAGAGTAAATAGGTATTTACTGAGCTAGTGCGTCTTACCATCCAAGATTGCATTTCCCTTTCCTCGGTGCATGACGAGGGGCCCTGAGATCTCCAGAGGAACGCACCGGAGCCCCTCTGCACTGTGCTCAAAGAGAACACGTCCTGGGGGGAGGGGATAACCTTGCAGGTTTGCATGGAGTGCCCTCGCAGTGCAAGACGACACGGGCCAGCCAATGTCGCCTTCTTCCCGCGTCCACCATAGCGGACGACAAAGGCCCCCACCCTTGTCGCCCAGTGAACCCGAGGCCCCTTTTAGTAGCCTTCTACGACAGGTAGGGGATACCGTAGTCTTATTCTTGAGAGTTCAGAACTACAGGACTGAATACTCTTTAACTTGTGCTAAGAGTTGGTTAAATAAAAAACTAGACAAATATTGAAGACAATAAATACTTTTTGTTGACAAAATTAAGAGAAAAAAAGTTATGAAGTGAATATTTTTGGTTAAAAATCAAATATTCTATTATATATATTATAATAAATCATATATATATATTATATTAAATATTTATCAAAATCAGTTTTGATTTAAAATATATTTTGGACGTAACGTATTAACCGGTATTAATGTGTGTGATCGTAGTCGTATGCACGTTACGCTTCAAGGAGCGCTTAATGTGTGTTTAATGTCTTAAAAGCAGAAACCAGTCTCGGTTTTAAGCAAAATTACTATGTTAATATGATGGCGAGAAGCGGATTGTTAGATCTTCTAAAATCAGACCAATTAGTAGTTCTCCATTATTCTTAACCCGGCTCTTAACCACAAAAGTTGTCCAAATGTTGTCTCTTAGAAAAAAGGATGATAGATATTGCTAAACTATTGCAACAACAAATACAATGTTCCTAGTATAAGTATGTATAAAGCGTCCATTCGCGACCGTCTGAGGTTGCGAATAATCCTTGCGCGTTACCGCTATTTTATGGGCAGGCCCCACCCCTTAGATGTTAGGAGCGTTGCTGGAGTTTCTTCGGCCACTTCTTCTCCCAGCGCCAACGCTTCCCGAAGTGGCACTCAAAGTTAGTTTAGCTTTTGAATGTCCCTTAGATTATTCGCGAAATAGCAACCGAACAAGTCGTGATTCGGCCTCCTCGGGCGCCCTCGGATCGGCATGCTTACGCGTAACATAGTAACCGTCCAAGCCGAGGTTACCCCTCACCGGGGGGACCCTTGTGTCGAGTTACTAGCGATAGAGGTTCAGGCTAAGCGACCTAAGAGCTATGCCAGCTTTCAATCCGGTGAAGCAGTCAAGGCCAGCTTCTCTGGCCAAACTGTGTAGTTCGTCATAAAAAAAAAAGTATGTATAAACAATCACTAATCTACAAATAGTTTTTTTTTATTAGTTAATTTTTAATTTCAAATTTAGTTTTATTTTTACTTTTGTGTTCTTTTTATTTTTATCTTAACATTGTCTCTCATTGTCATTCACTCGCCAACTAATTGCTTGCAGTCTACGCCTATAACTGCGATGGCATTAACTTCACAACTTTTCACTGTTTTATGTATCGTTTGTTAAAAATGTTCATTGTGTTGGTGTAATAAATAAATATATAAATAAATAGGATCATAGTTTTATGGTTTTTATATCAAAAATATAGTATGAAAGATGTTGCAATTGCCTAAATGTAGGTCACAGATTAAAAAAATATACACACGTGAGCTAAAATAAAGTGTCGATTAAGAAAGTTTGAATATCTCGGAAGATAAAGACGCATCAACTGGTGTATAGCGATGAGCTGACCACCTGTCACATGTGGGACCTAATAGGTTTAGTGAAAAGCGTAAATTTGGAACAGACTTGTAAATAGGCGCTGGTCAAATGACGTGCAGCGTGGAAGGTCGCCCGACACGCATGGGGACCTCTGACCGCGCCCGTATTGAAATCACACTACAGGGTGTTCCTTTTTCAAAATTTACCTGTTAACAAAATCTACTTTGTTTTCTCTATTTGGAGACTTTTGGGCATGTCCCCCCATCGAGCGATAAAGAAAATCATCAGTGTTGGATGGCCATAGCCCCCTACTCCTTACTTCAAATCGATATGTATCGATTCCTAAAAACTACTTCAAATCGATATAGACGCGATGAAGCGTGCAGATTCTCTCTTTTATTTCCGACGTATGATTGTTATACTTTAACTGATGCCTATATTCCATTTCTTTTTTCATATTCTTGTTGTTTAAAAATTCTATACGACTTTTAAAAGAACCCTGGTATATCTAATTGAAAACAAACTAAAGAGGATACCAAAAATATAGCACATACAATAGCTATATATAATAGCTATATATAATAGCTAAATATATAAAGCTATATATATAAAATATAGCATAAAATAGCTTCACACTACAATCTTGTGACATACCGGAAATAATAAACTTGGTCCAAGATGGATTGGATTTTTTTTTAATGACGAACTACATAGATTGGCTAGAGAACCTGGCCTTGACTGCTTCACCGGATTGAGAGATGGCATAGCTCTTAGGTCGCTTAGCCTTAACCTCTACCCCCCGGTGAGGTGTAATCTCGGCTTGGACGGTTACTATGTTACGCGTAAGCATTCCGATCCGAGGGCGCCTGACAAGTCCGAACCACGACTCGGTCGGTTCCTATTTCATGGATAATCTAAGGGACGTTCAAAAGCTAAGCTAACTTTGAGTGCCACTTCGGGAAGCGTTGGCGCTGGGAGAAGAAGTGGCCGAAGAAATTCCACGATGATTGGAGAGCAGAGCGACGGAGAAGGGCACATCTTGCTTTTCTTTATCCCCCCTACCTGAGGCCTGGTTACAAGGCCTCGAGGTGACGCGCGCATTGTTTCCGTTGCTCAGCTGCCAGAGGTAGGGGTAACTCGACCCCATATAAAATAAGGGTCGTCAGAGCCAGCGTCGTCGAATTGACGGTAGTGTGCGCAAGCGTCCCTGTGGTTCCGTCTAAAGGCACCGTGGGGTTTTATTCGGTGCAAGTCCGACATAACCTGTTGTCGCCCTCGCGAGTGGACATGGATTGCTGTCTCCTACCATCTTAAAAGGGGTTAAAACAGAGCCATCATTCTTGAGTTGTGAGGGGCTCCGGGATGCCTTTTCATGTAGTTGAAGCATGTTCAGGGGAAGAGTTTCTCCTCCAGCATCCTCGCAGTGCTTAGGCAATACGGGACCGCTCCTTGTTACCGTCATCACCCGTGAACACGTTAGCCCCTTTTAGTCGCCTTTTACGGCGGATAGAGGATCATAACCTTAGACTGAAGAACCATTCATCTCACCTTCTTACCTTAAAAGATTCAACCGTTTTATTACTCGAGTTATTAGAGCTAATTTAATAGATTTTAAATTAATTAATTGACTGCGCCACCCGCCTACGCAACAAATACAGTTCATAACTATGATAGAATTGTTCTGTCAAATGTTTTAACTTGACATTAAACTTTACGGCTTACGAATTAAACGAAGGCATTGTACGGGTGTCAATCGAGAGATAACATAATTGAACAATTGGCTTTTTCACTGCTCTATGAGGTTTTTTTTCAGTTGTAAGTTTATTGACGCTATGGCAAAAATAATATAGTAAAATTTTGAATTGTCATCGCCGATCATAAACAGTTTTAATATTAAAAAAACGACTGAAGTAAAACTGCTTATGTTCCATCCATATGTATCTGTTTATATATGTATATATTCATATTATATTCGTAATTGTTGAAACAGAAAGAAAATGCTCTTGCCCCTACAGTAATATACGCAACGTAACTCTCTCTCTACCTTCTGCTAATTTATATCTAACTTATATATCCCTCTCAACTTCCATTCGCCCCGTCCGATCACACTTTTCATAACATTCACCAGCTTACTTATGAAGTCAAGCGCGCGTAAAGATATTAATCTAGAATTGGTCCACGTTCTTCACTTAACTTTCTTCCACGCACTATCTAACTTGTGGTTAAAATTTCATCACCAGATACGACTTGGAGACCTAGTCTACTCCTTTCTCAAAGGACAGCAACGCGCCTGCATCTCCTCGGGGATTGTCGATATTCACGGCCACTGGAAAATCAAACTTTTCAAACAACTCCGCGTTCTCAACCCTCTCGTGACCATGGATACTCTAAAGTGTTGCGTGCGTCTGGAATTTAAAACCAAAGCCCAACTTGAACGCTCAGGTGCAGACTTCAAACAATTGAAACATCCTGTGTAAGGATTTTAAAATACATTACATGTAAATACAATGCGCGAGTAATCAAGCGTGAATCCATAGCGTATACAAACGTATAGATACAGCATTTTGTACATCTTTATATATGTCGACGTTGGAAATCAAAAACGTAGTAAGTGACACAAATGGCCATTTTCACTTTTTACGTCGCTGGAATCAGAAAAAAAGAAGCATCGAATGATATATGACATTGTGACAATTAGATGAAAAACAGCGAAAATAGGATTTTCAACATTGACAACACTTCTCTTTTATTTTTTGTACCGTAAAACGATTTTCTTTTAGGAAAACTCTAAGTTAATGCCGTGGTACAAAACTTATTCCGCAAAAAATAATAAATATTGTGTCCAAAAACGACAGCTGTAGGTCCACAAACACAAAATTTATATATTTTTTAAAAAGTTGAAATGTTTTTCGGCTCTGGTGAACAATTTCATTTTTGTGGGGTTACTACGTTTTTGTTTTCCAGCGTCGATATATAAATCTTCTTTACTTATGTATGTGACAGAACAGATCGCATAGATTTGTTGAAATTTTTGGGAATTTATAGACCGTTTCTGAGCCCTAGCCGGCAGAAACATAACGTTAAATAAAAGCGTAAGATTTTTGTGCATTGGTAATGTATTTATTTTATATTTGGTTTAGACAGATGGCGCTATTATTAATTATATATTTTAATAATAATAAATAAAAAATACAGTAAAGTAATTTTTTTATCGATAAAACAATTATAATATAAAGTGTATACCAGAATTTATTTTCTTTATACCTCGAATACAAATTTAAATAAATATTTTTATAATAAGGCACTTTGTTTCTATCTAGTGTCCCACGACACCACATGGTTTTTTATGTGTGTTCCTAGTGGATTTATCAATGACTCCGTTTCACATTTCCATCTGACAAATAACGTTTTTTTAATGTATTTATTTAATTTATTGTTATTAATCCTTTGTATGTGTTCCATTGCATCATAGGCGCTGTTAATCCGTTGCTGGCAAGGACGTGAAAACGTTTAATTTGTAATCACTTTAACATAAAACAACAAAAAGATATCTAACGCATTAATAAATATAGAATAGAATAGAATATTTATTTATTAACACACAGATTTGGTTACAATTATAAACATTACACAAATTAAATGAACATCCATGTAACCATTGCAGAACATATTATTGGTACACAGTGACTCCCAAACTAAGCAGACGCTTGTATCTTGGGAGCCAGAGTTGCTTTGTGGAGTTTGCATTTTGCACAAAATTTTAGTTTTTTTTTATAATTTAGTTAATAAATGTATATATACGTATATATATGTATATATATATATGTTTGTCCAAGTATATATATACAGGCGCGTGTGTGGGGTGTATAGTGTTCGTGAGTGTATGCGTAGTTTTTTTTTTTTAAGGCAAAGTGGTTTGTATATGCCATTTTATATTGATCCTTGCTATCGGGATACAGGGATCAAATATAAGAGCAAGTGTTTTGAGTTTAAGGTATTTGGTAGTTATTTATTTTGTTGTTTTTTGGGCTAAGATTGGAGTGTTTATGTGTTGTTGAATTTTTTAAGATTTCTGAAAATTTCTATTAAAATGTAAATGTGCAGATTGTGGATTCTTTTTGAATAATTTCTGTCAGATTGTATGGGTCAATTGCAAGGTTGTTAGAATTAATTATATGTTGAATTCTTGTTCTACTGAATTTTGGGCAATCTTTCATTAGGTGTTCTATAGTTTGGGGGGTAGTATCGTCGCATGGACATTTATCGTCCGGTATTATATGGAACCTTTTTAGGTACGTTTTGTGGAATCCATGATTGGTTAGCAGTTGGGTTATATGAAAGCTGGGGTTTATTTTTTGGAGGGTGGATGAGAGTGATTCGTAATTGGGACACCACGTTTTAAGGTAAAGACAGTTGATTGGTTTTTCATAGTAGTTTTTGGTTTCATTTTGTAGGTAATCTTGAAGTTTGTGTTTTGCAGAAGATATTGGGAATGTGTATGCGTAGTTGTGCGTATGATCGTGTATGTGTTATATATTTGTTTATTAATGCTTTTATATCCTAATGGTTTAGGATACGATCTGCGAAACATAAGGACTATTGACGTGAATTAA
This sequence comes from Meandrusa payeni, assembly GCA_029286785.1. NCBI lineage: Eukaryota > Metazoa > Arthropoda > Insecta > Lepidoptera > Papilionidae > Meandrusa > Meandrusa payeni. Next base: position 3,282,502 of record JAGSMX010000021.1, read on the forward strand.
CTTCCAGTACAAGCTTATGCTTAATTGGAACGATGTTAACAATATTTGACAATAATTGACAAGAAAATTGCTAGCATACTTTATACAAAAAGGAACGAGATTAGATAGCTACAACGCTTTTCATTTTTGCTCAATAAGAATGGTAATCATTTTTTTTTTCAAAAAGCTTAGACTTGCGGTAAAGAAGGTTCACGTCGATAGTCGAATAGTACATTTGAGCCTACGACCTTATGTTTTACAGACCGTACCCTAAACCATTACGACATTATCAATGCATTATTGAGCTTATTATAAACACAAATTTTATGGAATTATTTATAATCACGTAGGTACAAGACATTTGGAATTTGAATCCCTGACCGTCGTATTATAAGGACAACCAGTCACATAGCTGCCAAACATTGACGCCTTACATATCACTTAAATTTAATTTAAGCCCCGTAATGCAATCGTAATCCCTGGTGAATGAACTGTCCAACTTCCTCAAACAACTTTTTTTATCGTCAGGCAATAGCAACCGCTTCATTCTGACACACAACCATTTATCATTCAATATCTATAGGTGATCGACTGGATCGTACAATTATACTTTGACAACTTTCATTTATCGAACGAGAAAATTAATAACCACTCGTATAGTGATATGTTTAACGTTCAATATCGCAGGTTATTACTTTTATGTGATAGTAAAATAAGTTTGTTTATAATAATACCGGTTGGGTTCATTCAGAAAAGCAACGTTTAGTGGGCACGTGACGAATGTGTGACCGTAATAGAAATAATCGCATTATATTTTGACCTTTACCGTTGGTGCCTATTTGTGTTATTTGAATTGAAGTTACAGCTACAGCCTAAATTACATGTCCCACTGTTGGCCACAGGTATAGTGCGCCACGCTACCCTAGTGCCAACAAATTGAAAGTGCGTGGAAGACAGTTACGTGAAAAATGCAGTTGTGAAACACCAACTATAAAGATGGCGTCGATGGAATTTGGTATTCTGCCGTGATGTGGGTGATGGGCAGCTAGGATCATTTCGAACAATTCTTCAGAACATACCCCCATTTTATTTTGTTTCGTAGATAGTATAGATGTTATATTATGTAACATTTTACAACATGGCGCCAAAACTGAAATTACGTTAATGAGATTTTGGCAATCTCATCAAACACATCAAAATGACTGCGGAAATGTACGCCTACACACACAAAGCCTTCCACTGCGATTGTAGTACATAAAAACTATCAGAATAAACCACGAATCATCTCGGCCGTGGGCGGCGAAAACACCGTGTCTGCAGTACCAAGCAATACCTATCTAGTAAGTTGTACAGTCGTGGTCAAAATTCTTTGTACGAATATAATTATTTTAATGTTTTTTAATTGGAAATCTGTAATCACACCTGCTTGCTTAACTAGCTGACGGGGGTCAGTGTACTCATTTTGACCGACTTAAAAAAAGAGGACGTTCTCAATTCGTATGTTTTTTTTAATGTTTGTTACTTTATAATTTTTGACTGTGCTAACCGATTTTGATGATTTTTTGTATGAAACCTGGTGCTTTCGGTATGGGCCCCTATCAGTTTCAGCTTCAGTTCTGACCATGGTATCTATGAGATGAACACATAAATCTTAAATTTGCAGTAATATGCGCCGTAAATGGACGAATAATTGACGTGATAGCCAACCAAGCGATTTCGATGATTCATTTTTCGTTGGAAAGGATTACTTTAAAGGTAGTTTATTGAGAGTTTGGTTAGGTTCTGATCAATTCTACTTCGTAATATTCCTATTCTATTTTAAATCAGTTTTTGTTTTTAGTCGTAAATATAATTGTATATATTGCAACTGCTTTGACAACAATATTGAAAATGATAAGACAAAGCAACTTGTCCCCGCGACTGTACAGAGAGCGCATCACAAAAAATGACTTAACATATTCAATTTATCGAGAAGAGAAGTGTGTCCGCCCAGAACGTCTTGTCATTCCAATACCAATTCACGTCGTTTGTTGTGACAAAAATATTGAATAGTCCGTAATGTTTCGTACAGTACTTCGTAACGGTTTTGCGACAAGTTTATGTTACTATATGACTCCTTTATATACATTTTATTATGTATGTTATATTTTTTTAATAATAAATTACGCTGATCGGCCAGAACGTAACAGTGTCACCGGGTTTTGGAGAAGAGGCCCAGCTGGTCGCTTAGCCTGAACCTCTTTAGAATAAATCGACGCAAAGGCCGAGAGAAAACCTCTCTTGGGTTACCCCAAACGCAAAAAGTTTCGTATAACTTAATGTAATCTATACAAATAAATAAAATTGAACTGTTTGTTTGTAATATTAAGATAACCGCTTTTTACTACATGCATATCAATAAATACAGTGCATATACCAAAATCAAATTTTATTCAATTTTTATCTGTCTATTTGTTCCGGCTAATCTGAGGAACGGCTGGACCAATTTTTACAGGTTTTTCACTGGTAGATTAGCTGATGTACTAAGATGCATCTTACGCTACTTTTTTAATATAAATAAAATTATAATAAAAAATATTTTTTTTAAAAAAATGATTTTTTTTAAAAACATATTTTTTTAAAAATATTTTTGGTTAATTGGTGTGTAATGATTTGTCACATCGACTTTAGATTAAAGTGGGTTTGTAGTGAGGTGTGTAACTTTCCAAATCGCTATTGGGCGATAAATTCTATAATGTGTATTTTTTTTTAAATGACGAACTACACAGATTGGCCAGAGAGGCTGGCCTTGACTGCTTCACCGGATTGAGAGGTGGCACAGCTCTTAGGTCGCTTAGCCTGAACCTCTAGTAACTCGACACAAGGGTCCCCCCGGTGAGCGGTAACCTCGGCTTGGACGGTTATTATGTTAAGATGTGTAGAAACTTTACAGTCTCTTAGAAGGTAGTAACTAGTAGAGAGAAACACTTCATAGACGGCGAGTATGCAATAAAATATTGAATATTTGGAATGGGATAAAATACGTCGCAAGCCGAAGTACACACGGGCAGGCGCGCGTACAGACTACTACACGCGGCCGCATTTAATACATAGTAAATCACATAAAGGTTTTATGTGACTTCACTCGAGTTTATTGCGGCAACGTACTGTGTACGGACAGCAAGTTCAAACTACGACCAGTATATAAAGTTCAAAATTATAGATAGTTATCTATCATTCTTAAATTATTGCATTAAAATGACAGTACACCGGCGAATATTATGTTATGTAGCCCTACCCCTCACCGGGGAGATCCTTGTGTCGAGTTACTAGCGATAGAGGTTCAGGCTAAGCGACCTAAGAGCTATGCCACCTCTCAATCCGGTGAAGCAGTCACGGCCAGCTTCTCTGGCCACAACCCTGTAGTTCTGGGCTCTCAAGAATAAGACTACGGTATCCCCTGCCTGTCGTAGAAGGCGACTAAAAGGGGCGTCGGGTTCACTGGGCGACAAGGGTGGGGGCCTTTGTCGTCCGCCAAGGTGGACCCGGGAAGAAGGCGACATCGGCTGGCCCGTGTCGCCTTGCACTGCGAGGGCACAGGGGGGGAGGGAGTAACCTCCCCCGGGAAGTGCTCTCTATGAGCATAGTGCAGAGGGGCTCCGGTGCGTTCCACTGGAGATCGCGGAATCCCTCACCAGGCACCGAGGAAGGGCCACCGGGGAGGTTTTAGTGGGTAAAAACCCCACATAACCGCCGCCTTCCCCCCAGAAGGCGGGGTATCTTTCTGAAGATTTCCTCCTCGTTAACAAAAAAAAAAAAAAAGCTTCTCTGGCCAATATGTGTAGTTCGTCATTAAAAAAAATGTTATGTAGCATTTTCTTCTAGGTAAACATGGGTACTTAATAGTCGAGTTTGAGTATGTAGTGAAGACTACAAGTATATTAACGGGTAAACACAGAAACTGTATCCAAATCGTATTAAACTTAGTATTAGGGTAAAATAAATATGTTATAACTCATTTTTTTGTAAGACTGTTAATATATTTAATATCATCACTATAAAACATGCTTTTTCTATATGATCTGATTACATACAATCAGAACGCTTCATATAATTTGACTTCATGCGACTGAAATTGCAATTGCCCATTACGATTTCACACTTCATGGTATTAAAAGATATATTTATTGTACTCTTATTATCTGTTGTCTGTATATAATCCATGTAAACATAGTATTGCGCGCGCACGACTTTGGCTAGTCCTGGGCACCGCTAAAAATCAGCGCTGTCGCTTTTTTAAGACGAACTACACAGAAATTGGCCTTGACTGCCTCACCGGATTGAGAGGTGGCGTAGCTCTTAGGTCGCTTAGCCTGAACCTCTATCGCTAGTAACTCGACACGAGAGTACCCGCGGTGAGGGGTAACCTCGGCTTGGACGGTTACTATGTTACGCGTAAGCATTCCGATCCGAAGGCGCCCGAGAGGGCCGAACCACGACTCGGTAGGTAGCTATTTCACGGATAATCTGAGGGACAATCAAAAAGCTAAACTAACTTTGAGTGCCGCTACGGGAAGCGTTGGCACTGGGAGAAGAAGTGGCCGAAGAAACTCCAGCAACGCTTCAAACATCTAAGGGGTGGGGCCTACCCATAAAATAGCGGTAACGCGCGAGGATAGCTCGGTCGCATCCTTGCGACGGTATACGCTGAGACGGTGTCCAATATTGGCATCATGTCTTATGTCCTATTTGTCCGTTTTTTCTTTAACTATATAAATTTTATTTTATTTTTTCTATCTTTTGGTGTGTTTGTTATTTTGTGCCAATAAAGAATATGTCTTATTACTATTATAAAGGAATATTACGAAATATTATTAATCAAAACCCAACTAAACTAAACAACAAAAGAATATATATCAAGAGCGCGAAAGTCGCGAACATACGTAATACAAATTTAAGACTTAAAATGTTTTTTCATGGATTACATTGCCAGAATTGGCCCAATTTGAAAAATAATCATCAATATTGATTCACCCAGTCGTAAAGTTATGGAGTAAAAAAAAAAAAACACACAGACGAATTGAATACCTTTTTTGAAGTCGGCAGTGAAAATATGTCCAATGGGCGACATGGTAGCTTACTTAACGACATTCTTCTTCTTCTCTTGGTGCCATCTTCTATCGAAGGTTGGCTACCATCATGGCGATTTGGACCATCGACACAGCAGATCGAAATAAAGAGCGTGTGCTCATATTGAACCATTGGCTTTTAATTTTAAGTCAATATGTTCTTCTCCTTACCGGATTTCTCGTCCCTTGTATTTGCGTTATTTGCGCATTACATGCCCTAGGTATTCCAGCTTTCGTCTCTTAATTGCGGACCTTAATATCAACCTTATACCTTAACTATATTAATATTTGAAAAAGTTAAAAATAATTAACTTTTTCTGTCGCCAGTACCTGCAAGCGCTGGCGTGCGGTTATACATCGCTTAACGATTTTTCCACCACCACAGTGCTCCGACGCCTTAACAGGCAAGCGCAGAAACGTATGAAGCTTGGAGCTTTTTCTGGCTGGCGAGCTTTCTTAACGTCGAAGGAAATAACTTTGATGCAGGAAATTAATTGAAATTGTTAAAGTTAAAGGTACAGCCTTTATACATATATATGTCCAACTGTTGGGCGCAGGCCTTCTCTTCAAATAGAGTATAAGGTAGGAGTGCACGATGCAGGAGCCGGGGCGAGATGGTGAATGCTAACGCGACCCCATCTCGCCCATCATGGCGGAGGATGGCTCACCATGGGAGGTTTTAGTCGGTTTATTTAATCCAAACTAGGTGTGCATGGCGAACTATGCCCTTATACTAGGGATGTTCATGCCAAAAATATGTCGATATATTTTTCGATACAATATATCGTGAGGTTGTAGCGATACTACGCGATATATTGTACAAATATATCAATAATTTTCATATATCAAAATATGTTTAGAATTAATTAGCGCTTAATATTACGGACCTTATGCTCTCTTTACAGAGAAGGCCTGCGCCCAACAGTGGGATATATATTACATATATAAAGGCTGTAACTTTAACTTTAATCGGTTAAAAACATAGCAACACATCTGTACGCTGTGTTATAAATCGTAAAACAATCACTTTTTCACTCGACTGTACCCGGTCCCACGGGGTACCACTTAAAAGCGTAATGAAATGAGAGCAGCCACGAGAAATGTGCCATTTGAGACGTGTTTTGGACTGGTTTAAGGTGAAATTATTTTATAAGCCTTTTAAACTTAACATGCAAGTTTAAGAAAAATATATACAATTATGCTTTGCAATGAATAAGAACAGATATAAAGAATTAACTTTCAAGGAGCCTTAAAACTTTTCATGGTGGTTATTAGGTGCCCATAAACAATGGTGAGCCCATACCCCGGCTAAGTTTAGCAAGTGATATTTTTTAATATCTTCTTCTTAAAGTGCCTCCTCCAATAGAAAAGGTTGGCTGTCAGTTCACCATATCTCTCTCTGTCTCTTGCGAGGCCCAACAGGTGGGCGGCACTCGCAATTACGTTCCACTCTCTTATGTTCCGCAGCCATAGACTCATTTTTGGCTTTAATCACGCTTGATGGAAGGCGAAGATGAAGCCCACGATGGTAAAAGACCTGATGTTAAAGTTACAAAGAGATAATATCCCCGTAATATCGGTGGCTTGTTGATTCCAATTTTCTTGATATTTCAATATAGAATATAAACTTTATACGTTTTTTTTTTTTAATTTAATAATATATTTATTTATGAAAATATTGTTTTATTTTATGATAATATACATACATTTCGATTTCAATGAAATTTTGATGGAATCTTCAGATTGACCGGGCGAATAATCCAAGAGTCTAAGCTTGGTGACGATCGGAGCACTCCTCTTTTTGAACTGTTAAACAAGCCATACGTCATACTTTTATTTCTGACATTAACATGATATGTTTTTGTATAAATTATAAGAATTATATCGTATGTACTGATATGTACATGGGTGTAGGTAATGATCTTCACTCGATAAGAGAATGAATACGGAGAGAAATTAATAATTTAAAATATAGTGAGAGTTAAATTAAATATGTAATTATGTTAGTTTATTGTTAAATAAAATAAAGCAAAATCTATCCCGGCGAAGCGGACTGAGTACGCTAGTATCCTATAAAAAATCTGTGATCACTGCCTCTGAGCGACGGAAGTGTTTTTAAATAATTTTGGTAGCTTATTATTTAACTTAGCTCCAAGACAGTGTAGTCTTCGCTTAGTATTTTTTTTTTTTGTTTACGGGGAGGAAATCTTCAGAAAGATACCCCGCCTTCTGGGGGGAAGGCGGTGGTTATGTGGGGTTCTTACCCACTAAAACCACCCGATGGCCCTTTCCTCGGTGCATGACGAGGGGCTCCGGGATCTCCAGTGGAAAGCACTGGCTTCCCTCTGCACTGTGCTCAAGGAGAGCACGTCCCGGGAGGGAGGTTACTCCCTCCCCCCTGTGCCCTCGCAGCGCAAGGCGACACGGGCCAGCCGATGTCGCCTTCTTCCCGGGTCCACTTTGGTGGACGACTCAGGCCCCCACCCTTGTCGCCCAGTGAACCCGAGGCCCCTTTTAGTCGCCTTGTACGACAGTCAGGGGATACCGCAGTCTTATTCTTGAGAGCCCAGAACTACAGGGCTGGCCGTTAGTATCACTTAAGATCAGGTAATCTATAGTCTTTTATCCCTTGCCTTTTAACATAAACGAATTTTTAGTAATTGATGTTTTAGCACTTGGAATTTGAAAAGTTAAAAAAGTCATTGCAGCAAGCCGACTGGGATTTTAATTTCTTCCAGCCAGATGCAATACAAGGACAAAAACCTTTTTTTTTAGGATTTGAAATCAAATTTCGAACAAGCATGATAGACCATTTAACATGACAAATGTTCTATCATTCAAATCTTTTATTCATATTAAATATTTAATACAATTATTTCCATTTACATTTGAACAATATCGCAAACAACACAGCGCGCCTCACTAACTGTTCTGATAGATACAAATTTAGTTTGTATTGTAATACCCATATGCGATAATATTGTGTGCACCGATGACCGATGTACGTGTCGTCCGATTGGTAGACTGTACACAAAAAGTTAATTCAGAAAATCGATCCGTCATCATCACAAAAGATATTAATATAGGCCTTATAATAAGCGTCAAGGGGGTCGACAGAACTTAAAAGTCACGCTCAGGTGTGCGGGAGTGTTCCTTTAATGAGATTACGAAAGTCTTTATTTCGGTTGGACGTGTTTAGGCTCTCGAACATGTTTGGAATAAAAAAGAAACGGACAGATTATAAATGTCTCGAATGCATCAAGTGCGTATAACCTTTTTTCGTAAACAATCTTTTTGAATAATGATTTCTTATATTTATGCCAATGTTAAACATTGATATTAAATTATCTTTTTTAGATTTAATCGTGGTTTTAATTTTCATTTACCGTTAACGGTGTGGACAAAGATACTAAATGCTTTTGTTTGTCGTTGCTGACATGGCCAAAGGGATATTATAGCTATTATGAGACACGACCAATTCTTTCTTCTTTGTCCCAGAACCGTAATCTAGTGTAGTCTAATTTGATAATCCCCTGTCTGTCATAGATGGCGACTAAAGGAACCCCTTGGGGCCCGACAAAAGGGCTTTTGTGGTCCGTTAGAATGAACCAGGGAAGGTGGCGATATCGGCTGGCCCGCACTGTGAGGGACTGACATCCCCCGGGACATACTTAACGGCACAGTGCAGAGGGGCTCCGGTGCGTTCCATTGGAGATCCCGGAGCCCTTCACCATCACCGTAGAAGGCCACCGGGAGGTTTTAGTGAGTAAGATCACATCCAGACAACCTGGCGGGGTGTCTTGTTGAAGATCTCCCCGCCTAACCTTCAAAAATGTTCACAAAGGTGGATTTCTTGTCAAGTTCAGTCTACCCTGAGTGAGAGAGACAAATAGATTGGCAGGTGTAATAAAGAAAAAGAGACAACGAATGATTAAAATAAATACACAACATACATACAATACCATGCAGTGGTTTTAAATTATTATTTTATTTATTACAGAATCACAAGCATGTTATTTTCAAATCAATTTCTTCTTTATACACTTTGTCGTAAATAAATTAGAATAACTACATTTGTAGGTAGAACCGTTTACACCACCGTTATTGGGGTTTTAAAAAGACAATAATCGTATTTAATGACATATGACAATGTTGAAAAGAAATTTAATAACCCAACTAGTTGCTATGCGACTAAGATGGTGGTCTGATAGTCTCAGCGTAACGATATTTACGCCCGCTTGTCACACGGAATCGAAGCCCGCACCGCATTACAAATGGGCGTACGCAACAGTTAATAAGGTAGCGTGTTTATCTTATTGAACGTCCGCTCGTGATATCCGCGCCGGGGTGATGGATATGTGCGCGGGAGGCCCGCGTGATACCGTCGACAAATAACGAGCTCTAGTGATGGCATGGAAAAAGTATATCGATAGTTTACAAAAATATGTGTTAATATTTACGATAAAAAAAACCGACAAATCAAATCAGTGACAGATATATGTTAAACGCTACTGCATGCTGACACTTGCCATTTATTTCTAAAGTAATCTCAGTCTAAGTTTTCTGTAATTCTCAATTGTAAATTGTATAGTAAAAATATAAGCTATATTCTATTTCTTATTCCACATTCTTATCTAGTAACGGTAAAAGTCAGATAAAAATGTCATTCTTTATAAAATTAAATAGAATATCATGCACGACTTAGTCTCAATGTAAACCAGAAACCATGCCTTCAAAAAGAACTCTCATTTATTCGAAGGTATCTTTCTAGTTACACTTTCATTTAGTTAGGCATTTATATGTAATACTTGCTGCGCCCATCGGTATTACCCGCGGTTAAACTATATTTTATACTGTAATATTTTAACTAAATCTAAAATAAAATAAGTTAGCCTAAGTTACTCCTTATCATATCAGCTATCTGCTAGTATTAGTTTCGTCAAAATCGGTCCATCCGTTCGAGAGATCAGAATCACAACGAAATGAGCTCTATTTATTTAACTGTCTTAGCTTTTAATTGGCTTAGGTCATTAATACATATCTAGCTTTCAGGTCATTGGCCTGAGTAAACGAATCTATGAATACAAGTAATTGAATCCAACAATTCTCAATATGTGTTGCATCGATATTTCAATTTAACATCACTGGTTAAGAAAGCACATACCGATACAATTAGGCGATATCGTCCGGACGCGGAGCGAAGGCGCAACGCGCTAACTTCACATTTACTACATTTGTCATAGGCAAGAGAGAATAGTGAGGTGTTATAAAACATCGATAAATTTCAATTAATGTTACAAATTGTGAAAAGGATCGATAAGCAAATTATTTATGATGAATTCATCATATAATATTAACTGGCTTAAATGTTTAAGATAGTAGCATATAATTAGTTAAAAGGAATCGTATATAACCAAAATATTGTCATATAAAGGTGACATTTACCGCTTTCATTTAAACGAGAGTGTTATTTTAAACAAATTGCATAAAATTTATACCTTAGAACGAAGTGAACTAGAATTAAGATTTGACGATTAGAGATTCGAATTCTAGTTGTCTATAAACTTTCGGTTTTTTTTCCCTATTTTATCAAAACTCTGGAATCTGTACTATTGAATAACCGTATAATAACATTAAAAACATTGGTAAGCGTGACAAGCAATTAAAATTGAGACGTAATTTCTTTAAAGACAAAAAATTGTATGTTGCCAGTAACATAATAGATAAAATTATTCTTTATTTGTAAACATGTTTATAGTTATTTCACGTGGCAATGATTTAGTCGTACGTCAACATTACATGGGCTTACCATATAGCAAGTAGCCGGTAAAAAAATTGAGTTTGATTAATATAAAACAATTTCAAACGCTAAAAGATGCAAGCAGAGATATCGTGCAATGAATCGCGACAGTTGTCTATTATGCATACTCTATTGTTTGGCGGTGTCAATGAACTGTACAAACAAATTAATTATAATCTTGTCACAATCGATCAGTGTAATGTCACACCTTTTAAAAGATAATATAATCTATAAAAAAAGTCAATGCGTGTACGTATGTTCCCTATGGACTCCGAAACGACTCGCGCAATTTTCATGAAATTTTTAGGCGATCGTCGGATTAACCTGAAAATAATTTTACTGGTTCAATTTACATTTACAAAAATCGATTATTTTGTACATGTATGTTTGTGTTGTATGACGAACTGCACAGATTCGCCAGAGAAGCTAGCCTTGACTGCTTCACCAGATTGAGAGGTGGCATAGCTCTTAGGTCGCTTAGCCTGAACCTCTATTGCTAGTAACCCGACACAAGGGTCCCCCCGGTGAGGGGTAACCTCGGCTTGGACTGTTACTATGTTACGCGTAAGCATTCAGATCCGACAGTGCCCGAGAGGGTCGAACCACGATTCGGTCGGTTGCTATTTCACGGATAACCTTTTTTTTTTTTTTTTTTTGTTAACGGGGAGGAAATCTTCAAAAAGATACCCCGCCTTCTGGGGGGAAGGCGGCGGTTATGTGGGGTTTTTACCCACTAAAACCTCCCCGGTGGCCCTTTCCTCGGTGCATGACGAGGGGCTCCGGGATCTCCAGTGGAACGCACCGGAGCCCCTCTGCACTGTGCTCAAGGAGAGCACGTCCCGGGGGGGGAGGATTCGCCCTCATAGTGCAAGGCTACACGGGCCAGCCGATGTCGCCTTCTTCCCGGGTCCACCTTAGCGGACGACAAAGGCCCCCACCCTTATCGCCCAGTGAACCCGAGGCCCCTTTTAGTCGCCTTATACGACAGGCAGGGGATACCGTAGTCTTATTCTTGAGAGCCCTGAACTACAGGGCACAGATAACCTAAGGGACATTCAAAAGCTAAATTAACTTTGAGTGCCACTTCGGAAAGCGTTGGCACTGAGAGAAGAAGTGGCTGAAGATTCTCCAGCAATGCTCCTAACATCTAAGGGGGTCACAATAATCGATGAATGTAACATCTCTAGCTACTGCAAAACGGTTAGAACTATTTTGATGACATCTTGCGAAAATCTTCAGTTAAACCGATACCTATTAGGCGGCCGTCGCTAAATGTCTTTTTTTAAAAAAACTGCTCAGTTGTACACACCACTTTTTACAACCCTGACTCCCGAATCCCTAATATTGAGAGAGAACTCCGCGAGGTTCTGAATTAGACAGCCATGAATATAAGTAAAAACTGTACAAGTGAGCAAGATGCTAAATGAACTTTATATCCATACAGTTAAGGATTACAGCAAATCTAATTAACCGTCAGTTTTTTTTGGAAACTATATATTATGTAGCAAGTAGCGATTTCTTTCTTTAAATAACTTACATGGGAGTATGTGAAGCGAGTATACCGCGCATCTGTACGTTTCACCAGATCGTAAGTGATTACCGTCGCCTGAACATTCACAGAACCAGAGGAGTTACAGATGCGTTGCAGGAGAGAGAGTAGAGAGGGGAAGAGAAAGGAGAAGAAAATACTCTCGATTTTTGGTTCAAAATAATTAAACAAATCTGTCGAAGTAAGAAAAGAAATCGAATCAATACCCTCTCTATTCCATGGAAAGCTATTACGGAGAAGTGTTATCTATACGTCTCGGTCCATCTCTCATTTTTGGACCGCACGGGAGGCGGCCGAGGCGATAAGAGCGGATTAACTCCCAACTATTTATCATCCGCCGGACCTTTTTTCACTACCGTACGCGCGACGGACGCACGACCGCCTTGGATTATGAAAGCTAGATAGATAATCGGCATGTAGCTAAACTATTTTAATTTTTGTAAGTAGTCACCCTTAATTTTTTTAATATATGTAAAAATGATGACAGTAACAGTTTGAAGCTGCAGTGAAAAAATATGTGCTTATATACTTTTTTAAGTGCTCCAAAATAATTGAGGCCAACTATACATATGTACCTATTTATTGATATGAATATGATTACTTAATATAATATTTATTTATTTAATTTATCAAATTGAAACTGAACTTTATTGACAGCCTTTATATATATAAAATATATGTCCCACTGTCCAACTTCTCTGTAAAGAGAGTATAAGGGCATAATCCCCCACGCGGCCCTAGTGCGGATTGGGAGACTGGCCAGCAAAAGGCATGTGACCTTAGAAAAAAATTCTATGACATTCAGGTTTCCTCACGATGTTTTCCTTCAACGCCGAACGCGTGGTTAATCAGCACATAAAATTGCAACAATAAATTTATTAGTGCAGGCACCGGGGATCGAACTCGGATTGCTAGTGAGATACCACGGCGCTTAATAAATTTGCATGCAATTAAAGACTACTCAAAGGTGCAAAAGAAGTATAACTTCTCTCACGCGTACATAAGCACACGCACACACTTTTTATACTGTTTATCCATAGGCTATGTTGATTATTACAATTAAACAAAAATTTTCGACCCTTGAGTTTGGTAGAGGGCCCGTAAAAGGAGGTATATCGACTACCTTGACGAAAGGGCACTCGAGAGTGTTAATTATATATATATGGGAAATTACAAATATATGGAATATGCGAGGAAACTCCTAAAAATATGCTTGTTGTTTGTATATAACAGGTACATTTATGACCATCTAAGACTACTTAAGTGCTATTTAAAGACAACGAGCGGAAACGTAGAAGAGGAAATAGAATATAGACGACAAAAGAAATGCTTCAGAAATAAAAGATTATGTATAAGCAGATGTATGGATGTGAATGAAGCTAAAGAACTATATCAGTAGTAACCATACTAAGTGACAGTCCATGCATTATATATTGTAAGGAATATAATGAAATATATAACAGAAACACTACCTTTTACCTACTTAAAGCACAAGGAAATCGGAAGTACACTATCTGCGGATATAACAGAAATAAAAACACTTAAAACTTAACTAAACATTGACACAACCAACAAGAATAACGGTTACTACACTATTACCACTAATAGAATTGTTTCAAAGAACAAATAAACTTGAAACACCAACAAAATAACCCAAATCGTCGTTACTCGTCGTCGTGCAACAACCTTTCACCGACAAACATAACGAGATGGGAACAAAGTGGAAACAGCTGATCGGAACAATAACGAAAAACAAATGAACCTATTTAAAATGAAAGAATCTAGATGTGAATGAACCGGCCACCTTGAGCAGCTCCTGATGTTCGCGCAAATATAAAAGAACAATACCCTATTGTTGTCGGCCTACGTCATAGGTCGGAATATAGGTCAGTGTGGGCCCAAATGTGGCGATCAGCTGATCGTGGGATCGGAGCCTTTCAATGGTAACGTTTCCCGTACTAATTCAACGTATTTGATGTTATCTACGCCACGCTTTCCATTGTACTTGATACGTTGATTGGGTTCAACAGTTTCTCTGTTGATTGTGGTTTTGTGATGGTCATATTTTTAACGTTAATACACCGCGTTTTTTATATAAATATATTTTTCTTCCGGTACTAAATCTTCTCTAGTAATAAGGGACATTTATTATACAGATAAGATATCAGCAATCAACTTATCTTTAACTTTTATAGGCCTTCCTAATTCCGTTCGTCTTGTTAAGTCGCTACCAGTTTTTAAAAGTCTGGTAACGCCGAATTATCAATCAATACCGACCGAAATGTGAGATTATTGGATCTACTTGTTTCTTTTTAATTTATATATATTTTGTTAACTTATTTAAGTAGGTATGTTAAGTGATAGCATTAATATATACAAAGTTCCTTATGGTATGTTTGAAAAGATAAGCGACCGAATTGAAAAAAATGTAAAACTAAAACCGTAAGCAAAATATATAACGGAAGTGCTAATGTCGTATTCATTATTAATAAGTATTAATGAATTATTTATTTAATTTTAAATTGTTGAAAAAAACAAAAAAGAGCCATGTTTTTTTCAAATTGTGTTGCCTCTATAGTGAAGCTACCTATCCGAAGGAAGTTCGTTCCTGCCTGGTGTCTCATTATATCTAATTTATTTTTGTTATTTCTTTCTTATTTGCTATATTAGTGTACAGTATATACTTTATATAATATATCTCAATCTCCTGTTGCACTCCAAGTTGTTTGTTAGACATTGCAATTTCCCCAATAACACCGCTTGCAGCCCCTTTAATCGGAATTCACGTTGTCGTTTTCCAGCCCGGCCAATTATCACGGCTTCTATGAGAGTGAGCGGCGAGGAATCTGGCCTCACGAGACAATGGTACATTGTTTGTTTTCGTGTTCGCAATTATGTCAGACGCCACGTGCCAGCGTCGTTTTGTTTACCAATTGTTCTTATCTCGCATCTAGGAGAGCGTCCTTGAGCGTTTTCAATTGTCTCAGATGTACGGATGCGTTGACCGATTACGTCTGGCTGTGATAGCGCGATTGTTTATTTTCAATCTACAAACTGACAAATGGATTTCCCTTTTTCACTATCCTGACATCACTCTATCTCTTCATGTATGTATATACATAGCTTATATAGATATAACTGCACTGAAATGTGTGTACAAAGGTGTATTTAACGCTAAATACCATACGTGTTTATCGATTCAGAATAAGTCCGTTTTAATTATTTTTCTAAATGAATTTTTTGATCGTATAAATTAAAATCTAGCGTCATATTAACAGGATTTCATAATCAATGAGATAACTAACAATTGAAACTTGTTTGTTAGATAAATGTCATTGGAAAACATAGTGGCACAACAGAACTATCCAAATCGACAAATATTTGATTTCGATATAGAGTCGTCTTTATAAAGATATAAAAACAATTACAGTTGTTAGTGTAGATTATGTTTTAGTGACGCTTTTATAGTTAGACAGAGACAGTAGTTTTTATTCTAACTGAACCGACATCATTCGTAAAAAACTAGTTGTAGTATTTCTTCCGAGGCAGCCGCTGTAACTCCCAGGACGTGCTCTCCTTGAGCACAGTGCAGAGGGGCTCCGGTGCGTTCCAGTGGAGATCGCGGAGCCCTCGTCATGCACCGAGGAAAGGGTCACCGGAGAGGTTTTAGTGGGTAAAAACCCAACATAAATGCCGTCTTCCCCCCAGAAGGCGGGGTATCTTTTTGAAGATTTCCTCCCCGTTAACAAAAAGTAATAAAGAATAATACATACATACGAGTTTGCCATTCTTTGAGTGAAAATTATTTAAATACACGCAGTTTGTAGATATTACTTGATGTAACTTAACGTGCATTTTGACACAAGCACACCAGGGGCCCAGGTTATCAAGTTACAACTTAAGTTTAATTAACAGTGGAAGTCTCAAGTTGTCCAAGTACGAGTACCGTTGGTCGCAGTCAACTCTTGTAGTTAACGCCTTGACCTAACGCCAACAGGATTGATAGGCAACTAGCCTATGACTGATGGATTGCGTGAACATCAACGCAGATACTCGTAACAGTGCAAGTGAAAAGATGAAGCGGCAAACGAATAATGATTAAAATGATTCAATACAGGAATATACTAAGAAAATATACTTGGGTTCTTTGTCTTCGGCTAGCCCGTGTCGCCTTGCACTGCGAGGGTACCTTCCCGGGACGTGCGAAGAGTACAGTGCAGAGGGTTCCACTCCAGTGCGTTCCACTGGAGATTCCGGAGCACTATGCACCGAGGAAGGGTCAACGGGGGGTTTGCCCCAGAAGGCGGGGTATCTTGAATATATCCCCCCGTAAACAAAAAAAAAGTAAATATACTTGACGAATGCGCGTACATATTAGGATATATTTATTGATTTAAAAATGTAAAATTGTATGTATAATTGGGCCCCGAGTTTTCTAACCATTACCATGCCAATTTCTTTGGCGTCTCGCCAACGTCACGTTCTAACCAACGGAGCCTTGGTCTTCCTCGACCTCTTCTACCTTCGGGATCCGCCGTCCTAACATCTTTAGGTATCCTGGCTTCATCCATACTCTGCGCATGACCAACTGAGTCTGTTTAATTTGATGTACCCAGCCACGTGCAGTACTTGGTAGACGTCATAAAGCTCCCGGTTATAACGGTTCCGCTATCGGTTGTCCTTCAGTAATGGGGACATAAATAAGAAGAAACAATAAACCGCATCTAAGTCAAATCGGAGCACGGCATTTTTTTTTTGACGGGGAGGAAATCTTTAGAAAGATACCCCGCCTTCTGGGGGCAAGGCGGCGGTTATGTGGGGTTCTTAACCACTAAAACCTCCCCGGTGGCCCTTTCCTCGGTGCATGACGAGGGGCTCTGGGATCTCCAGTGGAACGCACCGGAGCCCCTCTGCATTGTGCTCAAGGAGGTTACTCCCTTCCCCCCTGTGCCTTCGCAGCGCAAGGCGACACGGGCCAAACCGATGTCGCCATCTTCCCGGGTCCATTTTGGTGGACGACTCAGGCCCCCACCCTTGTCGCCCAGTGAACCCGAGGCCCCTTTTAGTCGCCTTGTACGACAGGCAGGGGATACCGTAGTCTTATTATTGAGAGCCCAGAACTACAGGGCTGAATTCGGCGCACGGCCTACGCTAGCTGTGCGGAAGGACATAGATGTTTTAATTTTATACCTAACACCGTAACTTATAACATCCGACGCGTAACTCACAGTATCGCAGCTGGCGGGGCGAAGTTACGGTACCGCTCATGTTTTACTTTACTTTATCCCTTTGTTTTGACACGTTCGATCACGGAATGTGAAATTGCTTGAGTGAGCCTTCACGACTTTATGTGTTCCTGGTACTTGGCTTTGAGTTACCTAACGTGAGAAATCCTACGAATTAAAAACGATTTGACTAAATCTCTTAAGCAACACAAAGCAGTAATGTTTCTTAGCATATTGTATGATTTTTTATAGGGTAGATGTGAACACGGCATTTATTAGAATCATATAGGGTCAATATTTGCTTTGGACTTTCACGGAAATCGTACGCCTCGCCTTCTCGTTGTAAATATGGGCAATCATATTATTTCATATCATTGTCAAAATTCAAAATCCGAGAAAACAGCACACAAAGACGGCAAATTTCTTAACAATTTGACAGGTGTATGCTCGACCCGAATAACTCTTTAAGTCACTTATGGCCGTCCATTTAAAAAATTCACACGAACAGCAATAACTTGGACTAAGTTCCATCAACTTGAGCTCGTAAACGCGAATCAGAAGATTTACTCCGCATCACTTACGCGGTCGCAATAAATATCATGTATTATTATGACAGGCTGATAATTTTATCTGTGTGACGTCACCACGTCTCCGTCACAGATAAAATAACACGATTATATAATTCATTGGAAATGTTTTACATGCGCTATATGCCTTAAAGTTTCACGACAATTAGGATACACTGACACCTTCTGCGTTTTTTTTAATAATTACCAAGCAAGCTAAGCTACCATCCCACTTCATATTTAGTTAAATCGCAATCCTGTGCTGACACACATTGAGAACGAACCTTCTAACGTTCCCCGAATGTCAAACGAATTTCTATGGCAATTCCTTTACCTGTACCGCTATATAACTATGGAATAGTTTGCCGATTGAGATTAGGGAGGCTTCGTCAACTAATGTCTTTAAATCGCGTGTATCTGAATACTTTCTACTCAAACAATGAAAAATTACAAACTGGTATATTTATTGTTGTTATATATATTCTCTGTGTACGTATATTATTATATTTATATAGAAGTATCTATTTATGTATATGTAATTGAAGAGTTGTATTTGACAGTTCAAAAAGAGGAGTACTCCGATCGTCATCAAACTTTACAGGATTACTTATCAGGGTAATCTGAAGATTCCTTGAAACTTTTATTGAAATCGGTCCAGCCGATTCGGAGCCTATACGAATCGAACACGCACACATTCTCTTATATATATAGATATAAAGGCTGGAACAACAACAACAACTACACTGCTAGAAATAAAAGAAATACGGGCCACCAGATGCCATTTCCCGCTCTCTGTTTTCCACTAAGCCTGATCGTGTAAGTACTCAAATTTTTGATCGACTTAGAAAAAGGTTTCCTGAATTCGTCTGTATGTTTTATATGTCTGTTACCTCACAACTTTGGACTGGGTGAACCAATTTTGATGATTCTTTTTTTATTTACTGTCCAATTCTGACAATAGAGATTACTATATAAGTCTTAAATTTGCATTAAGTATGTGCGCGACAAATTGACGAATAACTCAATATCACTCGATCGATGATTTTATTTTTATTAGAAAGATATTATATTATATATATATTGTATTTCAGGAGTAGTTTGATTAGGGTTCTGATAATTCTAAGTTAAAAAGTTAAGTTATACAGCCTTTATATATGTCAAAGAGAGTGTAAGGGCGTAGTCCGTCTCACTGCCCTTGTGCGGATTGGCAGACTTCACATGTCTTAAAAAAAATTCTAGACAGGTGTCCTCACGATGTTTTCCTTCACTGCCTACCTCATGGTAAATCAGCACATAAAATTGCAATCTCAAATTTATTGGTGCCGGCACCGGTGATCGATTTTTTTTTGATCGCTTAGCCTCAACCTCTATTAGGTGGTAACTCGACACAAGGGTCCCCCTGATGAGGGATAACCTCGGCTTGGACGGGTATGACGCGTTAGCAGTCCGATCCGAGGACGCCCGAGAGGGCCGAACCACGACTCGGTCGGTAGCTATTTTATTAGCAAAATCTAAGCTAAACTAACTTATATGCCACTTCGGGTAGTGTTAACGGTGATCGAATTCGGGTTGCTAGCTTAAGGCGACCGCCCGGACACTGAACTACCACGAGATAATTCTGTTTCGTGAGATTTCTATGATAATTCGGAAATACAAAGACGGTGTCCGCGCGTAATAGCGTTGAAAGTTAGATTCCATTTAAAGTCGATTTTTGTTTTTCTCGGAAATATACTTGTATAGCATATTTTAGTAAAACCTACTATAGATAAACCTAATATTTATATTTATTTAGTTTTTAAAATAAACATCGTATTATGGTAATAAGCATAGGTTAAAAGGCAAAATTATTATTCGACAAGTGTGTTCGTAATTTTTTGGTTGGTTGACTTTTATTAAGGTGAAAAGGTTGTCACTGTGAATAATAAATTTGTGTACGGAATTTAGATAAATATTTGAAATAATATTGATTTAATGTTTTTATCACTGTTTAATTTTGATTTTAATTTACATGTAAGTCTTGGAATGGAGGCCACGTATGGGTCGGAGAAGCGTAGGGCGCCCTCCTTCTGGTGGACGGACGACCTTATAAGGAAAGCCGGAAGTGGCTGGATGCGGAAAGCGGTGGAAGGCATTGGAATATTTCACCAGTGGACGACAGGCTGATGGTGATGATGATGGTAATTTTGATATAATATTATATGTATATACTTCAGCCCTGTAGTTCTGGGCTCACAAGAATAAGACTACGGTATCCCCTGCCTGTCGTGCAAGGCGACTAAACGGGGCCTCGGGTTCACTGGGCGACAAGGGTGGGGGCCTGCCACCAAAGTGGACCCGGGAAGAAGGCGACATTGGGAGTTACCTCCTCCCGGGACGCGCTCTCCTTGAGCACAGTGCAGAGGGGCTCCGGTGCGTTCCACTGGAGATCCCAGAGCCCCTCGTCATGCACCGAGGAAAGGGCCACCGGGGAGGTTTTAGTGTTTAAGAACCCCACATAACCGCCGCCTTCCCCCCAGAAGGCGGGGTATCTTTCTGAAGATTTCCTCCCCGTCAACATAAAAAAAAGG
Source organism: Meandrusa payeni (assembly GCA_029286785.1). Classification (NCBI taxonomy): domain Eukaryota; kingdom Metazoa; phylum Arthropoda; class Insecta; order Lepidoptera; family Papilionidae; genus Meandrusa; species Meandrusa payeni. The sequence continues at coordinate 3,303,296 of JAGSMX010000021.1, forward strand.
TATAATATTTGTAAATGTATGCGATAGTCTTGATTTGTTCATATATTTCCTGCCCATACACAGGTTGCCAGGAAGAGAATGCTCTTAGCGATAAGGTCGCCCATTGTACAGCAAATTGTAAAATATACTTTAGTTTTGTACATTGCTTGTTGTGTACAAAAAAGCTGTATGTGTGTATATAGCTGCACAAATCGTTTTTTAATATATATAGATTTAAGTATTGGCATAAAAAAATTGTGTTAAATTCATGTTTGAAAAATATAAATAATACCAAGGCTATTATGAATGTCCATAAGTAAACAATATTTTATTTTTTTCATATTCGTAATAGGTATCCAAGGCATTGAAATATATTATGCGTAAGTCCTTCTTATTTAATCTGTGTAAACTATAGCCGTGAGCAAAAATAAAGGGTCGGTTAATAAAGTTGGAATATCTCGGAAGATTAAGACGCTGGATAACTGAAATAAATTAGGCATGATAGATAGTTAAATATTCTTAAAATAAAATATTGATTTATATAATATTAATAAATATAAACTTAATGTTGCCTCCATAAGTACTATAATTTAAATAAAAATAAAATTTTATGAAAAATACCATCACCACATATTATCTAAGTTTACGTAAGATATCCTTTTTCGTTTAAGTTTATCTTTTTTAATGAAATATAAATAAATTATTAAAATTATTTTAAGGATATTTAATTATCTATCATGCACAATTTATTTCAGTTAGCTAGCGTCTTTATCTACCGAGATATTCAAACTTTCTTAACCGACCCTTTATTTTTGCTCACCAGTGTAGTTGATATTTGGATGTGAAGCAATGAAATTTATATCAAGATGTTACTTATGGGACGTCTCTCTGTCTCTTACACACCAAGGTTGAAGAGTGATTACGAGCATGAATGTTAAAGTATTACGAGTAAAGTAAGTTGGTTCCAAGGTTTTCGCCCCTTAATCTACATGGAATCGTTTAAAAAAATCCACCGAAAACCGTTCGAGGAACCGATCGAATTATCTCCTGAACGATTTTATGCGGCGCGAGTCGGTTTACGATTGCAACAGTGTTGCCATTGACGGGACGGAGTTGATTTATTGGGAGTTTCATGTGGCAACGGTGCGAACACGCCGATTTTGAAATGGCAACTCATTTCAAATTTGCTCGCATCTCGCCCGGATACTTTGTTATACTATACGTATTCTTTTTATTGTCCCTGTAGCTCACATGCGATGGCGCGATGTGTGTTCAGAAAATGCGTAACGTCGTATAAAACGTGCCGCGGTGTTATTTGCAGTCAAATTATATACGTCTTAAAGAATCCCTTTTTCAATGGAATGCATTATAAACCGTCAAAGGAATCTAATAACGCCAAAATAAGGATGAGAATCGTTCCTTTGATGGTTACGGTTATCCGGCTACTTGTTATATCTATATAGATAAATAGAATTGGAATGTCTGTACATGCACCAAAATAATATTTTTTATACTGTCTTTTTATCCAGCTAATCTCTGGAACGACTTGACCGATTTTGACGGGACTTTTACTGACAGATACATAACATAAAATAAATAATAATAAATATAAATAACATAGGCTACTTTTTTCTTTTAAAAAAAATCGTTATTGATCGCGGGTAACACCGGAGGTTGCAGCTAGTCGGCTATATATTACAAAGTTGATATCTGATGATTTTGAGATCGAATCCCAGTTGACTTTTACCTTTTTAAGTACAAAATATCACTTCTTAAACATTTGTGCCCGGTGTATGACGATAGGATCAATAGCTGTCACATACGCAGTCTTAATAATATTGGTGCAAAGCAGACAGAGAATGCTGTTTCTGTCTACTCTACTAGGATTAAAAGACCGTGATAGTTAATTTTATATTTTATTTCTCTACAAATCTAATCAAACGTAACGACGATCTCTTTAATTTAATTATATCAGAGCCAGAGCTACGCAGGAGGTACGGATGTGTACGTGATTTCTGCTTACCCTTCTGAGGCAAGGGCGTCAGTGCTTTATTCATTTAGGTTTTAAGCACGGTGTTCGATGCAGGACCCAGAACTAGAAATGATTACCAGTCACTAAATGATTATATGTAGTTCTTGTATTACAGATGGTAAGTTGGTGATTTTTACGTACATAAGTGTTAAACATTATTAATAACTAAATAGTACATTAAAATCGGTATTTCATTGTTACGGTATACAGAAAGCAGAAATACTGTGAGGTTGAAATAATTTCTACACCGAGAAATAGGGTCCGTACCTAATCCGAGCTCGGTGGAAAGGTCGCCGTTTACTGACTTCGAGATCACACGGATTGATATTAGAACGAACTTTTCGTAACTAAATAACCATTAATGATGACTAATAATTAATTTGGGGTTGAAACTTTGGGTCCGTGGAGTCCTTGTGCACACCACCTTTTTGATGTGTTAGCTAAGAAGTTGGTCGACACATCTGGTGACCAGAGGGCTGGCTTATACATTGCACAGAGGCTAAGCATTGCCATACAACGTGGCAATGCCACCAGCCTTCTGGGCACGCTGCCAAGCGATGAGCAGTTTGGCACAGTTATATTTTTTGTACAATATATAATATATTGTAAATATTCCTTTTTTAGTTAGTAGTAAGTACCTAGTTGTTTATTATTATTCGTTAAATAAAAAATAATATTATTAATGATTTGTTTTCATAATAAAAACAGGTGTCTGGACGCAAAGCGGTCGGACGTTAAATTCGTGACATTGGTACACACGTTATTCCAACAAAATTGCAGTATTTTTTTCTACTTCACTGAGCACAAATTTGCGTTCTCTATTTCTCTCATATCGCGGTCTCGCGCGTCTTCGTTTTACTTTTAATATACTTGCATAAAGGCTCCGCCAACTTTGGTGCCGTATGTTCTCGCAATAAACAGCGAGAAACATGACGCCTGCCGCCGTTTTTGAGCAAAATATTGCACGTTAATTTAACACAGCCGGCCCGGTCATTTGTGGCATACACGGGGCCTCCATTCCGCCTCTTTTTACCTCTTATTGCCTCTTTCGAGAGGCACGTTTTCGCGACGATTCGCCTCGATTTGGCGATTTAACCTTTCTTTTCTGAGGTAAGGACTCGAGCGCTTTTACCGTTAATGCCTCTTTCAAATATTAGAATTATTTTTAATGAATGACTAGGATAACAAGCCATCAATATTGCAACATCTTTAAAACATTTGTTTTCAATGACATTTTTTACTTGTGTATGTAATTAATACTTCGTCCGCGTAGATATTTTTTTTTCTTATTTTTTTAACAAAAAAAGTTATATACTTTATCAAATTAATATTCATGGGCTATGTATGTTTATTATTTACAACTATTAATTTCCCGCTAGCGCTCCGTTGCAGCTACGCTCCCTGTTTGTCTTAACCTTTATAATTTTAAAGAAATTGGTGGGATGAACTAAACGAACACAACTGAACGAACACGACAGCGTCCAACATGCTGTAGTGGCGATATCCCGACACACCGTCAGCTGTGTCTATTATACTGATGACTGTGACGACGCCAAGGAAGACTGATGACAAAGGCAATCGCATCGAGGGAGAGGATAGTGGACTACAACCTAAAAATGGCCATGAGAAGCAGGGACACAGCGGTCGCGGAGAAGCTAATAGCAATGCCGCGGGGCGTCTACGACGCGTGAACCTGAGCGATCTCTGGCCACCTCCAAATTCAGACATTATATATAAAAAAAAGGAAAATAGTAACTATAGAAGTGGCACTCTTTTAATAAATGCAGAGTGAACAATTTAAGTGTATATTTAAGAGCACGGACACAGGTCTGTGGTTGCGATCTAACAACAATAAAAAAAAACACAACTAACAACAATTTACAGTTACCTGATCAATAACCTTTTTTTGAAGTCGTTTAAATAGAAAGTAACCTAAGTTACTCCTTGTTAAACGGTGTTACGCAAGTCGCCGATGTCGCCTTCTTCCCGGGTCCAGTTTGGAGGACGACAAAGGCCCCTTTATCGCCCAGTGAACCCGAGGCCTCTTTTAGTCGCCTTCTACCACAGGCTGGGTATACCACCTACAAATGAACCTACCAATATATCATCAATCTTTATTTCAATTCAATCAACAATATTTATATAGTTCCCTGGTATAACAGAAAGTGCCACGAAAAAAAGCCCAACGTTCAATGAGTTCGTTTCCTGTTGCGAAAACCAAATACAATAACCAGAGATTATAAATTATCATATTATACAAACTGACCGTATGGCGACCGTTTCATAAGGCACCTTCACACGCTCGTATTTAAATATGAAGTGGATGATGTTTACACAGGCAATGTATAACATGAACGGCCGCAACCCGAGTAATGTTTAGACTGATCTTGGTTGAATGAGCGCAACCTGAGACCTGCCGATTAATGATATATCGATTTGTAAGCGCCGAAACGGTTTGTGAATGGGTGGCAACACCGAATTTGTTTTTTTTTAAACCGATGACTAAGGCACAAGCATTATATTTTATGTGCCAATCTAGCAGCATAGCCGATGAAAACAAGCATTAGTTAATTGATTTGAAGTAATTAGTTGAATTAATAAATGGAACGATATTACAAAGAGATGAATTTATTTGACAAGAAGGTAAAATAACAGTACAATATACTATATTTGGTCATACACAGTATAATATAATGATTAATGACCAAATATAGATAACACCAGCGGCGCCCCGCGGTGTTACCCGCGATCAAAACCTCCCTACCCTCCGGAACGTGCTTTTCGAAGAGCCCAGTGCAGAGGGACTCCGGTGAGTTCCACATAACCCCGTATCTTCTTGAAGATTCCCTCCCCACTCGACAACACAAAAAGAACCGCTCTAGCCCCGAAAGGTTTTTGGAAACAATTCGAACGAGCATAACGCTCACCTGATTTAAGTGATCATCGTCGCCCATAAACATCCACAACACCGCAGGAGCGGCAGGTGCACGTCTTGTCGTGACGATGGGCTCAATGACGCCCTGTGAACCACCACACCGTTAACTTCCCCTGGATAACGCGTACGCATTAGGCGTTTTCTCCAGTAAAAACAATGGCATATTGAATGATTTTGGTTTATAAAGGCGGATTGGGATGGCTAAGGATGCTATGACCCGTTTAAGCAACATCTGGAAGAAAAAAAAGGAATTGGTATCAAAACCAAGATCAGATTGATACGTGCCTTGGTATTCCCTATCTTCCTGTATGGAGTGAAAACTTGGACAATCACAGCCAGAGAGAGGGAAAGGATCGATGCATTTGAGATGTTGTGCTGGAGGCGGATATGTTAACGATACCCTGGACTACGAAACGCACCGATGCATCGATCCTAAGCCAAATACAAATTAAGACTCGTTTGTCTACCGTATGCCGACGACGAATCCTGGCGTATTTCGGACACACAATCCACAGAGGCGACGAAAGTCTAGTCTATCTCGCGGCCGTTCACCAACAAGGTGGACCATACAGATAAGAGACTCGTCGTCCTCCTAAATTTTACTCTGCTGTAAGAGGCGCGCACTAAACCGATGGAGACAAATCATCCTCTCCAGATGCAACGCTGATGGTGACCACGATCCTCTGACATGAGGGACCGACACTAGAGAGAGAAAGAGGGTTATCAAGAATAATTAGCACTGGTTGCACTGGAGGAAGAAGAAAATCCTGAATTTTTTTTTTCAAGAAAGGTGAACGTCCTGGCCGTTTCGTTGCTTTGTATTATAAAAATATACTAAATAAAAAAAATACATTTAAAAGTTATTCTCTAATCATTTTAAAATACGAGAAAAAACGCAAATATATTTGCTCATTATCTCTCGGTAATTACCTACATGTTTCATATAAAGTTACTTATCACAAAAAACATCCATACCTCGCCGCCTAATTGGTCGATTTAACGAATAAAAACTCAACTCGAAGCTGGAAATCTACCAACAAGCGTGAAACTAAATACGAGTATATAATGTTTATACTTTATACGAATTAACAATTTTGCTTTTAATTTGAATTACACGCCATTGCATAGTAGACGTTTATTATGCCAGATAACGATCAAATCTTGCAGGATTTTTCGTTGTTGTTGTTGCTAGGAAAATTTACGATCAGGCAATAATGAAAATAGTAAATTATAGAATAGAATATAATAGAATAAACATTTATTCGACACAAGAACACAGAAACAACAGGTAAAACAAGACAAAAACAACATAAACAAAAGTAAACAGAAACAAAATAAAAAAAACAAAATAGAAATTGTGCCGAAAAGGGGTTGGCTCAGCATGTGCTGTGCTCACACAGCACAGCGCTGATTTTCAGCCAAAAAACCTGTGAAGACTAAGGCGGACACCATTCGGTTGTGTATTAATATGGTGTACATTACATAACCTTTTATATATATATATATATATATATATATATGAACAAATAACATAAACATAAACAAAACATAAATAACATAAATGTTGTGTTAAATTCTTTTTTTATAAAAGAAAGCTAGCAATATTTCTTTTTTTTCACAAATATTACTAACAATGTTGTTAACCATTCCAACTAAGCTTAAGCTTGTGCTAGGACATGGTTCACGGCAATAGTCGAATGGAGGATTCGAGAACCCACGACCTTACGATTCGCAGGCCGTACCCTAAACCATTAGGCTATTGACGCTTAATATTGACAATTAAAATAAAGGATTTGTCATGGTTACGTTGAGACTCACTTAAGAAGCATTTTAATTTATTTAAAAAAATAGGTAATGTGATTGAATGCTGAATAATAACAGTAGAATGTAAGCCGAACTTCAAGGGACACGTGCACAACATACACGTACGGAAAAGCTCGAGGAATTAGTGGGATAAAAACTAAACTGATAACAAATAATTAATCATTTACAGTATGCACATGATCAATAACCTCCTTTTTTGAAGTCGCCTAACTAACTAACATCACCTATCTGCCAGTGAAAGTCCCGTCAAAATCGGGCCGGCCGTTCCAGAGATTAGCGGGAACGAACCGACAGACAGTAATTGTGTATACATTCAAATGCACGTAGTTGGTTATTTTGATGTTAAAACAGACACAATACAATTTTATCGGTCAGATCGGTTACAAATTGTGTCACCTAGAAAAATATTCTACAAAATTTGAAACGAAATACGTTTACTTTTGAAGTGACAACGTCTTATAAATTGATGAATACTAGATGTCACTCGCGCAAAATGTCCCGTTACGATTTGTGTCCAGTGAAGTAGAAAAAATACTTCAATATTGTTGGAATAACGTGTGTACCTAGGAACCGTTGTCACGAATTTAACGTCCGAACGCCTTGTTTCTGCCGCCTTGATATCTGGGATTTTTTTAATTGAATTTTTAGAGTAGATTTGAAGTCGTTTCTATTTTTTCCTTGAAAATATTTTTATATAATACATTGATCTGTCAGCCATTGCGTATTTAACGGTTGTAGGTAAATTATGTTGTATAAGTAATTGCTGCAAATTATACAGCGCATTATGATAAACGCATCAAGCCTTATGAATCAATTTCGTACGCCTCGATAATTTGCCGGCAATCCACTCGCACGCAATATGCCCCTACCACCTTAACTCACCGCAGTGAGAATTGTTAAAGAAATATTATTTTTTTAATAACTCAACTAATCGAATTACGGAAGTAAAGAATACAATTATATTATCAAATATATTACGGGAGGCATTAAATGTGTAAAAAATAATAACATTTTTTTTTGTATGAAACCTCCGTAGACTCCATGACTTGACAATGACGTCAATCAAAAAAAAATGGAAAAGAATATGTCATAATTTAATTTGTACATTTTAACAAAAGCAGGAATAAACTTTTAATGCGATTTCTTTGATTACAGAGCAATACAAAGATATTCTTGTTTTTCTTAATTATGGTTATCGTCTTATATATGTATAATCGAATATATTTTATATCGATTTTTATTTGTACCTAATTGGTAAGGCTTAGTCACTTGATATTACTAAATACTAAACAATATTAATAAAAAAATAAGTATATATTCGCTTTCTAAATACAAATGCAAACTGGAACTGTCAGCTTGGTTAGAGATTCTTAATTACAATGATACTGAAAACCTCCTAGATACAATATCCTAATTCTGAAACACACACACACATATAAGGCAAACACCGTTCTGATTCTGATTTATTTATTCTATATTCAAGTAACTAGCTTTATTTATTAAACCATATAAACTAGATATACTCGTAAGTATTACGCGCGGCGGAGGGCCTGGTATTCTGTCTGACAGGGCAACCTAGTACAGATACCAGTCTCTCACAAAGGAGGCTTAATAATGTATTTTATATAATGTTATTCAATATGTAACCTTTGTGGAAGCGAAATAAAAAACTATATTATTATATTAATAAATAAATCACGGGACTTTTTTTACCTTTTACTTTAAAACACCGGAGAAGATCATAAACTATAAAATACAGAATGTCTCTGAGAAGATTTTAGTAAATAATAGATTGTTGCTTAAGCATCTGTAATCTATATTATGTTGGTTTAAACGTTCTTTTTTATTACAAATCGTTACATTCGATTGACAGGTTTTTCTTTTGTTTAGCAGCATTCCTATATATCCACTCCTGGGCCTCGGGTCTGTTATTTTAGTTATATCAATAACGAAACCAGTAACGTTTCATTATGAAATCGACATTTCCCGCTTCCCGAAGTGGCACTCAAAGTTAGTTTAGCTTTTGAATGTCCCTTGGATTATACGTGAAATAGCAACCGACCGAGTCGTGGTTCGGCCCTCTCGGGCACCCTCGGATCGGAATGCTTACGCGTAACATAGTAACCGTCCAAGCCGAGGTTACCCCTCACCGGGGGGACCCTTGTGTCGAGTTACTAGCAATAGAGGTTCAGGCTAAGCGACCTAAGAGCTGTGCCACCTCTCAATCCGGTGAAGCAGTCAAGGCCAGCCTCTCTGGCCAATCTGTATAGTTCGTCATAAAAAAAAATCGACATTTCATTTCATCATTACCAAATACATCAACACACACAAGATTGGCATACCAGTACGCCATCGGTAAACCATAGCGGCGCCAATGAACTAGGACTACTAAAACTGATAAATATTGACCATTACGATACCAATGAACCTTATTTTTATATGGTTTAGTAGACTTGGGATCCAATATAAAAACACTGGTAGAACTTCGAGAAGTTTTTCAACTCGAAAATATTATAATACAATAGATATTCACGAGTTCCCTGTTCGAGAACATCTGGTAGTGGTAATACCGTCGAAAAAATTAGTGTCACTAATTGTGCGATCGATTTGCGTACAATATATTTTATATGGAATATTATTAAAATCTCATTATCTCGCTTCGTCGACTTGTAACCTTCGGATAAGAGTTAACGTGTAGCTATCGACTGAGCCAATTACCGATAAAACATACAGAAACAAGATATTGAGAGATTTCTTTTACCATGCTTACACACTGGTTGAAGTTTTAAATATTCTGTTATTCACCAACGTTTGACAATCATATTTGCCAAACTGATTTCCATCGAAGCTTTCGTCTATCCTTCCTCTACTTTTTGAATTGGTAACTAAGAAAAGTCTCGCAATTTATTAACATAGAATACGAGAAGTCCATTTAACCGACGACGAAGAATCGACTTCAAAAAAGAGGAGGTTCTCAATTCGTTGGGACATAATAAGCTTGGTGAAAAACGGTCAAAATACGTGAGAGCTTATTATTTAACGTAGTTTATACTTTAATGCATCCAAGACTAACCATAATGTCCACAACCACGCTTAACCAAATGCATGAGGCGGTCATATTGGACACCAACGTGCATAATTGTTTGCATTCGTATGCGCCGCACAGCGCGCATGCGCCGAGTGGACTCCTAAAGCGGCACAAGGGTCTTAAGTATCGAATAATAGAATCGAGATTACCTCTTAATTAGAATGTTTATCGACTTTAAATCGATCGGAGCGGTCGACTTTAATTGGATCAATAACACCGAACAAACGCACTGTTTTCTTGGTTACACAAAAACTGTGTGGGAAAGCTCGGTAGTTTGAAATCCGTGGTTGGTTTTTAATTTCATTGGGGATTCTAAGCCTCTTTGACTGCTTGAACTAATACAGTTAAAGAATTCCGTTGTTAGCTTACCTGTGAATTTTTATTTACACTGTAACAATTTAAGGTTCACAAAGGCGGACTTAATGCGTCAGTGTTGTTCTCTACCAATTTTACTGTCGAACTACATGTATTGGTCAGAGAAGCTGGCCTTAACTGCTTCACCGGATTGAGAGGTGACATAGTTCTTAGGTCGCTTAGCCTGAACCTCTATCGCTAGGAATTCGACACAAGGATCCCCCGGTGAGGGGTAACTTCAGCTTGGACGGTTACTAGTTACGCGTAAGCATTAACTGAACGGCTGAACCACGACTCTGTCGGTTGCTTATTTACGGATAATATTCTCTACTAAACAAGCCTGTAATGTGGTTCTAAATTCGTCTGTACGTCTTTTCTATGTTTGTTCCCTCATAACTTTCGACTGAGTGTACCGATTTTGATGATTCTTTTTTTGTTTGAAAGCTGGCATTTCTAATTCTTACGATGATATCCTTGAGAAAACAGTCAGAGTATCAAATTTGCGTCAAGTATGTCCGCCACAAATAGAGGAAAAACTCAATATCACGCCAACGGATTTAGATAATTGATTTTTATTTGGAAAGGATCTCCTTTAGAAGTAGTTTGATGAAAGTTTGGGTTATTATCCGTGCAATAGCAACCGACCGAGCGGTGGTTCGGCCCCCTCGGGCACCCTCGGATCGGAATGCTTACGCGTAACATAGTAACCGTCCAAGCCGAGGTTACCCCTCACCGGGGGGACCCTTGTGTCGAGTTACTAACAATAGAGGTTCAGGCTAAGCGACCTAAGAGCTGTGCCACCTCTCAACCCGGTGAAGCAGTCAAGGCCAGCCTCTCTGGCCAATCTGTGTAGTTCGTCATAAAAAAAAAAAGTTTGGCGAAGCTCTCATTAATTCTATTTCGTAATATTCCTATTTAAATTGTATTTACGAATAATCAGGAATATTATAATATCGCTTAATATTTGATTCGATTAATAATATATTATAATAATAATAATATTCTTTATTAAATAAGAAAAATGATTACAGTACCACTAATTATAATTATAACTACGAGCATTAATACTATTATGTTTCACTGCCATCTAAACTAGGAATTTCCTGTGCGATAGGTGGCCTTGTGATTTGAAGTCTGTTTTTGTTTTTATTCGTAAATACACTTTTAATATACGTATATCTTACAATTGTAGCTTAAGAATCCGAAAACAGTATTAGAGTGCCATTCAAATATCCAAGGAGTCGTTGTTGTAGGATTTTCGATGTGCCGCAATCTAAAACCAACCTTCTGCCACACTCGCCCTTGCCAAGGATTTCCGCTACATATAACCTCCCTAACACTAAGTCCACGTCGGTTGACATTTTTTTCTAATTCACGCAAGCTCTTCCGCACCTTAGTGTTAAAAATTGTGCAGTGATTTTGGCTAATTTAATTAATTTAGTAGTGATATTTCTATTACTTTATCATTTAATAAAATATTTTTGTAAGTATTAATAATAAAATCGTTACGTTTCTTTATAGCGAATGTTGTGTACACCTGTAATTGGCATACACAACAGGACTTAGTTTGTAAACTTGATTATTACAACAATGTATGCTTGTGTAATGCTGTTGGTGTATCTTATTAAATAAATAAATAAAAAATAAAAAAAATATTAGCTACCAAATGTCACCAGTGTACATTGTGACGTTTACTATACTTAACTTCAATGAATGAAACTCTAAAAGTGAAATATGATTATGATTTGTATCCCTAGCGGTATCTAAACGTGATAGCGACGTGTTGCGTGTCACGGCTGACGTGTAACGCGTGTCGGATGTATGTTGCCGTCGCGTCGTGAATGCCCTGTCTCGCTTGAGGCAATGGAAACACGACAAAATACGTGTTAGAATTTTATTATTTAATTATCGGGCGAATGGGACATTTTGGAGAGTGTGCTCAGGAACTACATGATTCCCTTTCCACCATCGGATTTCTAGACGCACTGCGGGATTTCATCCTTTTGTTGTGAACATCCCTCAAACCCGAACGAAGCGCTTTGCTTCGTCTTTCATTCTTCGTACAGCAAAGGACTGGAATAGTTTGCCCGTATCTGTCTTTCCTTCCGATTACAATGTGGGTATTTTCAAGAGTAGAGTGAATAGGCATTATCTAAGCTAGTGTGCCTTACCATCCAGGACTGCATTTCCACTTAACATCAGGTGGAATCGTAGTCAAGCACTTGCATAGAAAGTGTAAAAAAAAAGAATACTTCAAAACATCCAACTTTTGAAGATTTCACGATTTCAGACCCTCGTTAGCAAAATAAGTTTGTGTAGGTGTTTGTGAATGGCAGTTATCATCTATCACCATTAGGTGATCAAAAATTTTATCAAATGACTTAAAAACAACTGCCTAATGTTTTAGGTTACGGTTTGTGAATCGTATGGTCGTAGGTTTGATTCCACCATTCGACTATTGACTTGAACCATCTCCTTTTTTTTTTTGACGAGGAGGAAATCTTCACAAAGATACCCCGCCTTCTGGGGGGAAGGCGGCGGTTATGTGGGGATCTTACCCACTAAAACCTCCCCGGTGGCCCTTTCCTCGGTGCATGACGAGGGGCTCCGGGATCTCACGTGGAACGCACCGGAGCCCCTCTGCACTGTGCTCAAGGAGAGCACGTCCCGGGGGGAGGTAACTCCCAATGTCGCCTTCTTCCCGGGTCCACTTTGGTGGACGATGCAGGCCCCCACCCTTGTCGCCCAGTGAACCCGAGGCCCATTTTAGTCGCCTTGTACGACAGGCAGGGGATACCGTAGTCTTATTCTTGAGAGCCCAGAACTACAGGGCTGTGAACCATCTCCTAGCACAATAAGATTGGTTGGAAGGGTCAAAAATAATGTAAGAAATATTTGTAAAAAAAATATTATTAGCATTCTTTAAAAAAATAGTAGAAATTATAATCGATCAATCGATAGCAAGAGCACGCACGCATGGAGGATGACGAAACGTTTGCAACAATGTCAACTTAGACTACTTAATGGCAAATTGATTTGACCATGAATCCTTTGCGTCTCTGTCGACCCCGCACGCGATTGCTGCATATTTTCATGATAATCATTGAATAATATGTTTACGTAGAACTAATTATAATGAAATATTGAATCAATGGCCGTGATTTTAATGAAACTAGAACAACATTCGAAGAATAAGGGAAAGACATTATAAAAAATCGAATGTGCTTTCTACCACACGACTGAAGTAACACTTATTTAGCTCTATCTATATGTATGTACAATCTACTCCTTAAAGTGCCTCTCCGACTAGCGAAGGTTGGCAGTCCACCATATCTCTTCCTGTCTATTGCGCGGTGAAACAGTTGGGCGGGACTCGCAACTCCGGTCCACTCTTTTATGTTCCGCAGCCATGATTTCTTTCTACGACCAACACTTCTTTTGCCGGCGACTTTGCCCATCAAAATAAGTTGAAGAAGGTGGTATCTCTGTGTATATATGTATGTACAATATATATATATATATTAATTTTCTACAAATATTTAAATGTTTTATGGGTACTCATTAATAATAATATAGTAAGCTCGATAGAGGTTTCATATTTGAGCCGTTTGGAGTAGAAACTTTGGGTCCTTGGGGTCCTAGTACACACCACCTTTGTAATGTGATAGCAAAGGGGTTGGTCGACACATCTGGTGGCCTAAGAGCTTGCTTATAACTTGCCAAGGTAGCAATGCTACCAGCCTTCTGGGCACGCTGCCATTTGCTATTTAATGACGCAATTGAAAGCAATCTGCTAAGTCTTGAGCACAGGCGTAAGGTAGCTAGCCTTTCGGTTTTCTACAGATTGCATTTTGGAGAGTGTGCTCAGGAACTACATGATCTAATTCCCCCATCCCCGTTCCACCATCGGACTTCAAGACGCACTGCAGGATTTCATCCTTTTATTGTGAACATCACTCAAACCCGAACGAAGCGCTTTGCTTCATCTTTCATTATTCGTACAGCAAGGGACTGGAATAGTTTGCCCGCATCTGTCTTTCCCTCCGATTACAATATTTTCAAGAGTAGAGTGAATAGGCATTTACTAAGCTAGTGCGCCTTACCATCCATGACTGCATTTCCACTTAACATCAGGTGGGATCGTACTTAAGCACTTACTTAAAAGTATAAAAAAAAATTCTTGACGTTTTGACACTTTTACCGTTAGACGGAAAATCACCGTTGTCACAATGTTACACAAACTTCTCCCAGCGCTAACGCTTCCCGAAGTGGCATATAAGTTAGTTTAGCTTAGATTGTCCCAGTAGATTTCGGTAATAAAATAGCTACCGACCGAGTCGTGGTTCGGCCCTCTCGGGCGCCCTCGGATCGGACTGCTAACGCGTAAAAATGGTAACCGCCCAAGCTGAGCCAGCTTCTCTGTGATAGTACGTCCAATAAAAAAAAAAAAGTTACACAAACATTGTGTTAGTCAAAATCATTCGCCAAAATTTGTGCCCGATGTAGTCTAGATAGAAAGCGTCTTCATTGTTACGAAAGTTAATTGGTGGAAGAAATAGGTAAAACTTACATTTTAATCAAATAATCAAACACTTCGTTAACAAGTAGTTAAATGATAGCAAATATTAATTCGATATGACAGCAATACTTTAAGTTAAAGAATGACTGCACCGTTGACATTTGAATGGTGAAAATCTGATGGGCAGAGAAAAGAACCATCTCCAACAGCCACACCTAATGCAAATTCAACGGTTCTTTTATTCCTCCACACCTTAACGCGATCTCGTCCTAAAGTTAATCCAAAACATATCATACAATTCTCGCCCTACCATCAACAGTGTTAAAGCTTCGATTCTCCTATCGTAAGCTATATCAGTGATTCTCAACTATTGTGCCACGAAATTCTAAAAGTGTGCCGCCAAATTTTAATACATACAATAACGTTAATATACGTTTACGATTTAGGGACCTTCAAGAAACGAGCCTATTCTTATCTCAAAGGTCGGCAACGCACCTACAGCTCCTCTGGTGCTGTGGATGTTCAAGGGCGACGGTGATCAGTTAAGATCAGGTGACCCGTATGCTCGTTTGCCACTTTTCATATTAAAAAAAAAATATAGCATAATCATCATCATCAGTCTGTATCTGCTGCTGGAAATAAGCATTCCCTACTGCCTTCCACCACATACGATACTCCGCTTACCGCATCCAGCCACTTCCGGCATTCCTTACAAGGTCGTCAGTCCATCTGGAGGGAGAGCGCCCCACGCTTCTCCATTCCAATACTTTCCTCCCCCATCTACCGTCATCATAGTCATATATAGTCGGTACTGTAGCATAAAATTAACTTGTAATTGATCCCTTAATAAGCCGTACAAGAGCCGTGGTAGCTCAGTGTCCGGGCGGTTCCCTCAAGTTGCATAGTACGATAGCAACTCGAGTTCGATGCCGGCACCAAAAAAAATTCTCGTTGTAATTTTAAAATGCTGATTTACCGCGCGCTCGGCGGTGAAGGAAAATATCGTGAGGAAACCTACATGTCCTAGATTTAGCTAGCTAGCTAGCCCTACAGCCGCGTGGCGGACTATGCCTCGACACTGTATTTACAGACAAAGCCCAACAGTGGGACGTATATAAATGCTGTAACTGTAACATTTAACTATACAACGTACTGTTATTTTTGTAGTACATTTTATTTTATTTCGCACATTTAAAATTATTATCATAAATTATTTTACGTTCTGTAGGTACTCGTAAGGTGGCCAGCCTTTCGACGTTTTACAGATTACATTTTGGAGAGTGTGCACAGGAATTACACGAGTTAATTCCACCATCCCCATTCTACCTTCGGACGTTTAGACACTCGGCGGGTCTCCACCCTTTTATAGTCGATGTTCCGCGCGTCCGAACGAAGCGATTTGAGTCATCGTTCATCGTGCGTACAGCAAAGGAGTGGAATAAGTTGCCGGCGTCAGTCTTTCCGTCCAAGTACGACGTGGGAGCCTTCAAGAGTAGAGTGAATAGGCACTTACTAAACTAGCGCGTGCCATCTTTCGACTATATCACCACTTAACACCAGGTGGGATATATAGGAAGTAGTGAATAATTTTTCATCTAATCTTTTACTTTATTTGTGGCCAAATTATAAAATCAATAAAAGTGTAACAGCGTAAAAATATAAGCGTGTAATTTTATACTTCTTTGGCGTCAAAAAAATACTTTGTAATTGCATGCAAATAATTATTTACATAAAAAGACTGGAAAAGGATAGTCGACACGGTTAACAAAGTTCAATTTAAATTTTAAAAGTTAAATAAATAAATGTAATAATATTTTAATTTATATAAATAAATAATACATATTTTTCATTTCAAGTGCTGTAGCACTTGAAAAAGTACACAATATTTTCACTGCAGTGACTTTTGTGTTACAGTGACGCACGCACAACTTAAAAATTCACTCATTTTTTTTTCATAACACACCTAAAGAAGTGTAACTTCAAAAATGGTTGAGAATCACTGAACTATATCTTACATAGAGGAAGTTCGAAGAACTCGAACTTTGAGTCACTGCAGTGACTTTTGTGTTAGTGACGCACGCACATCTTAAAATTTCACTCATTTTTTTTTCATAACACACCTAAAGAAGTGTAACTTCAAAAATGGTTGAGAATCACTGAACTATATCTTACATAGAGGAAGTTCGAAGAACTTGAACTTTGAGGTTCGTATTCAAGTCCCTCCCACTCGAACTTAACGGTGTATTTTTTATCTGTTCACGCGGACACTGGTACCGGTATCGCAAAGCGACAATTTGCATATATTATTTCACGAGAACATTATAGTTATACACATTACACGCTAAGTATAAGCAGTGCGTAATTATATGCAAAGGAACGAACACCAAAGTCATTGGCATTACGAAAGGTCTTTGCTTTTTTACATGCTACCAACATTTTGTCGTAAATATTAATAATTCCAAATAAGATTTAAACTTGTGCTAGGATATAGTCTACAGCCCTCAGCCCTAAAGTTCTGAGCTCGTAGAATAAGGCTACGGTATCCCCTGCCTGTCGTAGAAGACGACTGTCGAAGACTTTGTTGTCCGCCGAAGTGGTCCCGGGTAGAAGGCGACATCGGCCTGCCCGTGTCGCCTTACACTGCGATGGCACAGGAGATTTTATATTCTTGTCTTATACGCAAGTTTACGTCTATCAGTATTATCTTTACCTTTTCCGATTTGTTTTTACTCGGAATAACTGAAATGGACCTCTTCGATTCGAGCGGACCAAGTCATGGGGTCGTCGTGTGTTTTAATACGTTCATTATGTCAAGCATAGGTCGTAAAATAAAAATATACATAAATTTATTCCTCACCTACTGTCGGTGGCCGTTAAACGTTCATTTACAGTGCACGCCTACGCTAAAGGCGTTCGGAAATTCAAAATCCGAACGCATTTGCAATTCAAAATGGTTGCCCAGGTGACGTAGCACGAAATCAAGTTTATTCCTATGCTAATTCCAAAACGGGTAATTATTATTTCTTTTTTTTTGTGTTTTATTTTTACAAAAACATCTCATTTAAATTTAAGGTGAAAAATTTGGAGGTAAATAAATTACATCTAAGATCTTGAAGTATAATAATGATGGGTTTTATACCTAAATACTTTTCGTTGATTAAAAAAGAAACATGTCAGAAACAGATTGCATTTTGGAGAGTGTGCTCAGGAACTACATGATCTAATTCCCCCATCCTCTTTCCACCATCGGACTTCTAGACGCACTGCGGGATTTCATCCTTTTGTTGTGAACATCCCTCAAACCCGAGCGAAGCGATTTGCTTCGTCTTTCATTCTTCGTACAGCAAAGGACTGGAATAGTTTGCCCGCGTCTGTCTTTCCTTCCGATTACAACGTGGGTATTTTCAAGAGTAGAGTGAATAGGCATTTACTAAGCTAGTGCGCCTTACCATCCAGGACTGCATTTCCACTTAACATCAGGTGGGATCGTAGTCAAGCACTTGCTTAGAAATTATAAAAAAAAATTTAAAAAAAAACAACTTTAATTAACTGTAAAGTATAGAACTGTAAGTTAGATAAGTACTATAAAATAGCAACTGTTTTTAAGATGTCTGGTTTATTAACAAAACTCTATGTGTCATCGTTGTAGTTTTTTTTAATACTTTCTAAGTAAGTTATTGTCCATAATCCTACTTCATGTTAATTGGTAAAATTTAGTCCTGGATGGTAAGGCGCACTAGCTTAGTAAATGCCTATTCACTCTACTCTTGAAAATACACACATTTTAATCGGAGAGAGAGACAGACGCGGGCAAACTATTCCAGTCCTTTGCTGTACGAATGAAGGAGGAAGACAGGGTAAGAAAAAAAATAATTTCAAAGGAGGTAACGATAAATTTATCATCTAATTTGGAACGACGTTTATGTTAAATTATTGTCACGATGTTTTTATTGTGATAATTAGTTAATATCATTAGTCTTTGAAATTGAAAATAATATTTATTTTATCAGCAGTGGTAGCTCAGTGTCCGGGCTGTCGACTCAAGTTGCGTAGCGCTAGCAACCCGAGTTCGATCCCCGGTACCAATATATTTGTTGTTCTAATTTTATGTACTGATTTCCCACGCGCTCGGCGGGGAAGGAAAACATCATGAGGAAACCAACATGTCTTAGAAAAATTTACTAAGTCATGTGAAGACTGCCAAACCGCACTAGGGCCGCGTGGCGGACTCTGCCCTTATACTCTCTTTACAGAGAAGGCCTGTGCCTAGCAGTGGGACATATATAAAAGCTGTTACTTTAACTTATTTTCTAAATAATTACATGATGATTAAAAAGATCATCGTTTGAAAAAAATCGTTAATTTATTTAAAAGCACGTTTGCATTACAAGATAAATCTTATTTGCATATCGGCTGACACTCCGCCATCGTTTTGCCTCGGTATCGATAGCGAAGACAATTAGTGTCGGGACAATCAGAAGCACCGCACTGATATCGATAAATTAAATGTCGACATGTGGAGACAAAACGCGATGCTATCACTCGTAAAGAAGCGCTGCGTTCAATAGGGTTGCCATTTATTCAGACATCGTTTTATCTCAGAATTGTTTTTCTTTGTAAATAATGAAAGAAGTAACTTATAACATAGGAAGCTATTATCTATTATTATTTTGAAAATTAAAAAAATAAGTTTTATGAAAAAAATTTTGGAAAAATCCGCCGCAATATGTTTTTTTTTATTGTTACTTCATAACATTCGACAGGGTGAACCGATTTTAATAATTATTTTCGTGGTCCAATTTCAATTTTTCCACCTGACAATGGCATCTATGAGAACCATATAAGTCTTAAATTTGCAGTAAAATGTGCGCGACAAATGGACGAATAACTTAATATCACGGTAACCTATTTCAATGATTCACTTTTGTTTGGAATGGATGTCCTTCAACGAAAGTTTGATCAGGATTTGATTAATTATATTTCGTAATTCCTACGTAAATACAGCAATACAAAAAGGACGTCCGAGCATAATAACGTTTGGTTTCGTCGCCTTACTGAATGATGTCAAAAGAGCATCTTTTTTTTTGACGAACTACACAGATTGGCCAGAGAAACTGGCCTTGACTGCTTCACTCAATTAAGAGGTGGCATAGCTTCGCCTGAACCTTTCGAATCAACTCGAAACAAGGGTCCCCCGGTGAGGGGTAACCTCAGCTTGGACGGTTACTATGTTACGCGTAAGCATTCCCGGGGCACTCTGCCCAAGAGGGCATAACCGCGACTCGGTCGGGTAAAAGAGCATTTAACCAGCTTATATTTTAGACATTAGTCTGTTGTCTAATAATAATATTAAACTATTTTTAATATTTATTATCTTTCAATATTTTAGCCTAGTGACTAAGCGGTTCGACTTACAATCACCCGACGAGTTCGAATCTCATTCGATTTGCATCAATGATTTGCCAATTTTCAGTTTTTTAAGTACAAAAATTGTAGTTGAACACTTATGGCAAAATAAATCTAATTGAATAAAGATATAGTTAATAGCTTGATAAAATATATACTACGTAAATTTACGTTCCGGAAACACGTTTTTCATTATCAACACCAATAAATTTAGGGTACGGTCTGCGAATCGTAAGGTAGTAGGTTCGAATCCACCATTCGACTATTGACGTGAACCATCTCCTAGCGCAGGCTTAAGCTTAGTTGGAATGGTTAACAATAATGTAAGTAATATTTCTAAAAAAAAGAAATATTGCTAACTTTCTTTAAAAAAATGTATATTTAATTTTGTATGTCAACCGATTACATCACTATAAAATACTCTATCGATAATGTGTAAAGTGTGTGGAGGTTTTAAATACCATTTAGGTTGTACCATCGTTTTCCAACCCTATCAATAAACGATTTAAATGGTTCAATTCTTGCGCAGGCGCACGCCGTCCATTGGTCGGTCTGCGCGTACGCTATTGGTTAGTGGGTACGCGCGGGAAGGAGCGGGCGGCAAGTACAAAGGCTACGGAGAGGCGGCGTCCGGTCCAGCAATTGTCAGCTGTCCAAGTCCACTACTATGAATATGGATGGTGATATCGCTGCCTTTGTCCCGTACAACGTTTCGCGTTTAAAATATTTGAAATGTTGGTATTATAATACAGCGCCGATGTTAAATCGGCGCTATCAAAGAGTTTTCACTGTTATGAAATTTATACGCCGTGGAGAAATGCTGGCTGGTGAAAAAAAAATGTTTTATGTAACGTTCAATTTTCGAATTATTTTATTTAGTACCAACTAGACTTCGTTCGTAGAATTAAAACAATATTTGTTTAGTTTTTTTCCGTTTTTGCGTTTTACTGTGTCGTTTTTTACTCATGGAGGTAGATTAGGCTAGGAACAAATTGATGAGGGCATGTTTACCATTTGACCTTAATTGTTAGGGTCGAAATTACTATGAGTTCTTAAGGCATCATCAGCAAATGTATATAGCTCTCAGCACGGAGCCTGGTCTGATAATTAGACCTCTGATCAGTGTCCGGGCAGTTGCTTTAAGTTGCAGAGTACACTAGCGACCCGAGCTCATCCACACGCCTTGATACACGTATCATTAGTACAAAAATGGTTTGAATACCTCCCTGTATTCACATAGAATGCTAGATATAGTATAAGCCTTACAAATTAATTACATTAGCGGGAAAAAATGAACCGAAGCTAAACGATGTTAAATGAAACAAGTTTCTCTGCTAACGACAGCATCTAGCTGAGAAAAAATACTAGAAGGAAATCTCGCTATTAAACCGGCTTCAGATCGTTGTAATGTAAAAATATATAATAAGCGTGATAGTTCCGGGTCCAAGCGATGGTTTAAGGTCCATAATACGCGATACCAATGGTCGGAAACCTCAAGCTAAAGGGTGCACAATTGAATTTTATCCAATGGGCCATTTGCATGACCTAATACCCCCCTCCCCTTTCCATCACCGAACGACTAGGCGCGGCGAGCAGTACCACCCTTACGTCGTAGACATTCCATCAATACGGACGAAGCGGTTTGCCTCCACCTTCCTTATGCGGTCCGCTAAGGAATGGAACTCTCTGCTGCGTTGTCTTTCCTCACGGGTACAATCTGGACACCTTTAAGTCCAATGTGAACAGACACCTTATAGGCTCACGTGCTCCATCCTAGGCTTTATCTTCGCCATCCATCAAGCAAGATAGAAGCCAAACGTGAGCCTATTTACTATATAAAAAATCCTTAACTAAAGCATAACTAAAAGACAGTGCACAATTGACTTTTTTCCTATGGGCCATTTCCTTAACTAAAGCATGAGAAGGAAGCAACGAAAGAAAATATTCCGTATTTTCTTTCGTTGCTTCCTTCTCAATTCCTTCCTTTCAATTTAAGCATTTAAGGTACAAGCTTCTCTATCTCGAGCTAGTCTTTATTAATAACTAAATAGTAAATTGAAAAATAAATTATTTATCTTCTCCACACACAATTATACATAAACAAATTTAGTGGTACATTAAATTTAAACATTTTTTTTTTTTGTTAACGAGGAGGAAATCTTCAGAAAGATACCCCGCCTTCTGGGGGGAAGGCGGCGGTTATGTGGGGTTTTTACCCACTAAAACCTCCCCGGTGGCCCTTCCTCGGTGCATGGTGAGGGGCTCCGGGATCTCCAGTGGAACGCACCGGAGCCCCTCTGCACTGTGCTCATAGAGAGCACTTCCCGGGGGAGGTTACTCCCTCCCCCCTGTGCCCTCGCAGTGCAAGGCGACACGGGCCAGCCGATGTCGCCTTCTTCCCGGGTCCACCTCGGCGGACGACAAAGGCCCCCACCCTTGTCGCCCAATGAACCCGAGGCCCCTTTTAGTCGCCTTCTACGACAGGCAGGGGATACCGTAGTCTTATTCTTAAGAGCCCAGAACTACAGGGCCGAAATTTAAACATACAAAGTTAAAAAGAGTTTCTATTCAAATTCGTCGTGGGTCACCTTGCGAACGGATTTTGACCTATGCTAATTAAATCAAAGGACTGATCGTTAGCTGTGTTCGAATGATGAAGGCACTAGGAAATAAGAAAACGTTGAGGAAAATCTTGCGGGAAGGCTTGCAAAGTGACGTCCGAACGAGCCAGCGAAACGGACATGAGTCAGGGCTCGATTAGGGTAACCATAAGTTTTGTTAACCAAATATACTCTAGTGCACAAAACTTCGTCGCAATAGACTAGACTACACAACATATCCATAGGTTACAAGTAATTCAGAATCGTTTTCTGTGACTAGCCACGGGTGCGCCGTGGTTACAGGGTTACCGACAATAGCCCAATTCTTTAAGCAGGTATCTCGACAGTTTTCGAGACTGCAAAACATTCTAACAAACTTCTAGTACGTGCCGCCACTTCAGCACTTTAAGGCCTAAGGCCGAGACACATTCTTGACGAGGCTAGATCTACAAATCTACAAATCCACAAAGCGTCCATTCGGGACCGTCGGAGGTTGCGAATAATCCTCGCGCGTTACCGCTATTTTATGGGCAGGTCCCACCCTTAGATGTTACGAGCGTTGCTGGAGTTTCTTCGGCCACTTCTCCTCCCAGCGCCAACGATTCGCGAAGTGGCACTCAAAGTTAGTTTAGCTTTGAATGTCTCTTAGATTATCCGTGAAATAGCAACCGACCGAATCGTGGTTCGGCCCCATCGGGCGCCCTCAGATCGGAATGCTTACGCGTACCATAGTAACCGTCCAAGCCGAGGTTACCCCTCACCGGGGGGACCCTTGTGTCGAGTTACTAGCAATAGAGGTTCAGGCTAAGCGACCTAAGAGGTATGCCACCTCTCAATCCGGTGAAGAGAGACTACACTTTATCCCTCTTCTGTAAAAAAAGAAAAGTCTTCAAACGATTTTTTTTAAAAGAAAGAAATTTTTATTTATCCAAATAAAAATCACTAACAAAATATACAAAGATAAGAATAACATATCATATTAAAATAAATACAAATTCAAAGCAATACAGGGTTACATTGAACGTGCCACATAAACAAAATTATTTAGTGTATTATTATCATTATTATATTAATTTTAATATTAATATAGCCTAATGGTTTAGGGTACGGCCTGCGAATCGTAAGGTCGTGGGTTCGAATCCACCATTGGACTATTGCCGTGAACCATGTCCTAGCACAAGCTTAAGCTTAGTTGGAATGGTTAACAAGATTGTTAGTAATACTTCTGAAAAAAAAAAGAAATATTGCTAGCTTTCTTTTAAAAAAAAATAAAAATAAAAATATATATATATATATAAGCTGTAAGTGGAGTGGGTGTGTGTATAGAAGTGAGTGAATTGTGAGTTGTATGTGTTTACAAATAATATACTTGTTAGCTTATTTTTTTGTCAAACTGTAAAAGGTATTATACCGTTAAAAATAGTTTTTCAATTTCATTATAACATACGGATTGTAGATAATCTACCATATATCTACGTTGCAATAAGGTAGCATAAATTTCATACAAAGTTAGTAAAATTGAAGGTCGAATTCAGAACAAGATGGTTAGATAAAACACAGAAGACGAAAACAAAGGCCATAGAATTAGCAACTTAAGTCAAGTCGGACATCGACAAGGTTCAATGAACCTTGCAGGTACGGGCCTCGGGATATTGACCCCATTACTCGGGTTCGTGTCAACAATCAACACAGGGTTCTGATACCCTGGTCATGGGTACCGTTAAGGGCGGATTTTTTGGTAACTATATACCATATCTAACTACTTTTACGTCTAAGACTCAGTTGAGACTAAGGTCGAGAGGGAAGTGCGAGGGGGTCTTACAATTCAAAAGTTCCCTTTTAATTTGAATTTGCGTACTTGTAAAAACCCAACATGTTAACAACTAACATGTTGGGTTTTTATAGGCCCGAAAACTTTTTGTACAGAAGCCGTGGCGCCGAGCTAGATTTCGAGTAAATAATCGTTGAAGTCATGATTTTTACATCTCCGTGGTAAATCTACCATTCGAGTCGTGGTTCGGTGCTTTCAAGCACCCTCGAACCGGAATGCTAACGCGCCTAGAGTAACCGCCCTAGACGAGGTCACCTACCTGTCATCATACATCTCTCAAATCCGGTGAAACTGTTGCCGTCAGCTTCTTTTTTCAAACAGCGTAGGTTCGTCACACAAAAAGACTTACTCCATAATAACGCAATACGCCAATTATGTCCGAAATTTTCTTTAAAATTTGGTAACCCTATTCCACCACCATCGACACAGTCGACTCACGTTACCTACGCAAGTACGACATATTGTTTCATATACGTTTAATGTAAATACGGATCCCCCTATTAATATTTAATTGCGGGACTGCTGCAACAATAAAGTGTACAAGAAACGTCGATATGGCATTGATTCCCGCACATATCATGCAACTATCAATCACGGGGTCATAGCTACGAAGCGATAGTTACAGCCTACATATGTCCCACAGTTGGGAACTGGCGTTCTCTATGACTAGAGCAAACCACGCTGCCCTACTACGGATTGGCAGACTTCCAAATTCCATCGAAACTATCTTGGTTGTTGGCGTTCTATGACTGCGTTTCTAGCGTATCTTTCTTCCACGCACTGTCCACCTGTGGAATCACACTCAAAGCGAGAGCGCAGTATGAGAGATATAGAACGCAAATATGTGCTCAGTGAAGTATTTTGTTGGAATATGGTGTGTACCGAGGATACGTTGTCACGAATTTAACGTCCGAGCGAATTGCGCCCAGACAACTGTGATTTTTTTCCGATCCTATACAATTTAGGGCCTTTCAAGAAACGACCCTACTCCTCTCTCAAAGGTCGGTAATATTCCTGCAGCTCCACCGGTGTTGTGGATACTGATGGGCGGTAGTGATCCCTTAAGATCAGGTAAGCTGTTTGCCCCTTTTCCTTAAGAAAATGATCTAGGACATTTGGGCAGGCGCTGCTAAATGCCATCTCGCAGATTTGGACTCTGTGGAAAGGCGGGCTAAAATACTATTTGATGAGGGAGCTGAAACCAATCTGCTCAGTCTTGAGCATAAGCGTGAGGTAACTAGCCTTTCGGTTTTCTACAGATTGCATTTTGGAGAGTGTGCTCAGGAACTACATGATCTAATTCCCCCATCCTCCTTCCACCATCGGACTTCTAGACGCACTACGGGATTTCATCCTTATGTTTCTGAACATCCCTCAAACCCATACGAAACGCTTTGCTTCGTCTTTTATTATTCGTACGACAAAGGACGGGAATACAATGTGGGTATTTTCAAGAGTAGAGTGAATATTTACTAAGCTAGTTCGCCTTACCATCCAGTACTGCATTTCCACTTAACCGTAGGTGGGATCGTAGTCAAGCTCTTGCATAGAAATAAAAAAAAATATAGGACATGTAGGTTTCCTTACTATGTCGCCCATATTTTAGCACTTAAAATTTCGACAAACAATTTCATTGGTGCTGGTGACAGAGATATCTGATTGCTATCTTACTTCAACTAGAAGTGACCACCCGGAAACTGAATTACAGCGTATGTTAATTCAACTTTATTACGAGTAAAAACAAAAACCGACTTCAAATCCGACTTTCTTCCTTGTATCCCATATGATAGCATTGCCATAATTGGACCAAATGGGACCACATGGGGAGCACCAGATTACGATTGAAAAAAATCATCTAAAACGGTTAGCCCAATTCAAAGTTATTAGGTAATAAAGATGAAATCAAACAGACGAATTGAGAAGCTCCTCTTTCTTTGAAGTCGGTAGAAAAGAAGTACAACGACTGACGTCAATACAGTCATTCCAATATAGAGTATATTGGTTTTAACGTTCGCATTACTCACACGTGCGCACTGTCTTCTAATTTCCCTGTAAGCAACGTTCGCTTATCTTCCTAGAAATCGTCAGCGCCATTGGACACGTCAATAGTCGCCAAATCTGGTGGCCGGCGTGAACGATCCCCCCCGAACTACCCCGAATATAGCCGAACGGCCGGCAAACATGGCCGCACGCATTCCGATTGCATCTAATAACCTCAAAAACGAATGCAAAATGGCGTATTGAATAAATGACGCCGCCTCGTTTAGCATTCCGACATGCCATAACAGCGTGCGCATTTTCATTTGGGGCCATTGTCTTGGCAGATATTAGTATTGATTTCAATAAATAAATTAATTGTATGCCAGCTCGAATAGCATCGCTTTGGCACGCGTCGCAGGACAATCGATGAATCGATAAGTTTACGATTGTGGCCGTATGGGCCGTCTGGTTATTGGTGATTTTATTTCGCTTGACTCATGTCGTTTGCGTACGTGAGCTAGGGCGTTAACATCTATGTAATTTTCTTTGTAAACAATATGTTTAATTTCAAAGTCCGGTGGACCGAATACCTACGGACATATATTTAGCTTGTCTATACGACTGGCATACAAATTGGACGGTTTTACATTCGGTTAAAGGTATTTGGTTTTAAATGTATCGGCAAATTATACCAACTTGTTGAGTATTTGAATGCACTTACATTTCAAATTGAGTCGTGGTAGCTCAGTCCTGAGCAGGGGCACAAGGTGGCCAGCCTTTCGGTGTTCTACAGATTAAATTTTGGGGAGCGTGCACAGGAGTTATATCCCCCCATCCCCATTTTACCTTCGGACGATTAAACATGCGGCGGGTCTGGACCCTTTCATAGTCGATCCAATGAAACGATTTGAGTCATCGTTCATCGTGCGTAATTTATAATTTATTTTATAATTTTATTTTATTGTAATTAATTATTTTAATGCAATTAAAAATGATTTCATGATGACAAAGAACTTCTCACGCGAGTACATAAGTACATTGATTTTTTAAATTTTTAACAACAATTGGTTAGTTCATTACTGCCAACACCGGGGATCTAACTCGGTTTGGTAGCGTATTAAACATGAGGCGACTACTTGGATATCGCGCTACCGCGGCTCACTAATGTATATAATGGAATTTATTGCAAAAGGTCTTCATAAAATAGCCATTTTATGATGAACGACCGAGGCGGGAATAATGATTTTGTTTCACCTTGTCAAGTCGACGGTTTATTTATTCCAAGATATTATAATGAATGTGCATATATTTGAGTTAATTATATACTTTATGTTGTATATGACATTAACCATTCGGATGAGTACGTCGTATCTGGTGTACGTAGATCAATTCTGAGATGGTGAAACACATTATTTACGGCAGGCTTGAAAGAGACAGGGGTCTTGCTGCGACACCGAACTGAAAAGATGTGAGACTTAATAATAGGGGAAAAAGTTTCTTCGTATTTTTTTAAGAAAATTCAAAACATATTTTAATTTAGTTCATTTATATTTAACTAAAGTATATAGGTACCATTTTGTTTTATAACTTTTTGCCATCATGTAGGTAAGGACATGATCCCATTGCTATAGAAATTTGGGGACTTCTGATGAAAATACCGCGACTAGTGGTTTTGGCAGTCCTCTCGTCATGTTAACCTGAGATATTCTGAAGAGATCAAAACAGCTGGAATTCTGAAGGTCAGGACTATACGGCGGATGCATTAACACCTCCAAGCCAAACTCTCTTAATTTTTGCTGAGTAGCTAAAGATGTGTGTCTAACGTTGTCATGATGAAAAACCACACAAGTTCATACATACCATAATGCTAAAAGACTTTTTCCTTAACCTATTTTTTTAATGACAAACTACACAGATTGGCCAGAGAAGCTGGCCTTGACTGCTTCACCGGATTGAGAGGTGGCATAGCTCTTAGGTCGCTTAGCCTGAACCTCTATAATCCTTAACCTATTATAACGGAAGTGCTATAGTCGTAAACACGGCAGCCGATATCGTGACTATTAGGCATGTAGTACAAATCTCTGATTAGGTGGCGCTTTAACGAATTATAAGTATGAATTAATTATTTATGTAATTTTATATTATCTAAAAATAAAAGAACTTTTTTTTAATTTTCTTCATATCTCTGGTTTGCTATCCCAATCCATCCCAATTGGCGTAAAATACGCGAAGCAATCGTTCCAATCTATTCCCTGACAAGATTTTTCTTAGAACCAATAAATTGATACCAATTCCGATATGGCTATCATTCAAATATCAACAAAGATTCATTCCAACGAAACGGTAATCGATAATCAAGTATCGATAACTTAGAATCGATTGCAAAGCATCGATTAATCCGCAATAACAATTTGTCGTCGCCAGTCATATCTATCGAGTATTCGCCTACTTACAATAAAATAATGTATTCGACGCTCGAACCTTCGTACCGGCGCGGCGGCGTAGGCGCACGTATACTACGATTAATTATGCTTGATACTTGCTGTCAAAACTGACAGAATATTTTGATTGTAGTAATTGATATTAATGTCATATATTTTTATTGTCATTCACATCTGTAACTTTGCTCCCGTACCTATGTTAGTCCAATAAACAATAATTATATTTTTTTGAAAAGGGATAAACCTGATCAATCATAAGTGATCACCTTCACCTATCCACAACATCCGAGGAGATGCAGATGCATTGCCAGCCTTTGAGAAAGAAGTAAGTTCGTTTCTACAGCCCTGTAGTTCTGGGCTCATAGAATAAGGCTAAGATATCCTGCCAGTCGTAGAAGGCGGCTAAAAGGGGCCTCGGGTTCACTGGGCGACAAGGGTGGGGCCTTTATCGTCCGCCAACGTGCACCCGGGAAGAAG
Organism: Meandrusa payeni; assembly: GCA_029286785.1. NCBI lineage: Eukaryota > Metazoa > Arthropoda > Insecta > Lepidoptera > Papilionidae > Meandrusa > Meandrusa payeni. The sequence goes on from JAGSMX010000021.1 coordinate 3,332,762, forward strand.
GCGACATCGGCTGTCTCGTGTCGCCTTGCACTGCGATGGCACATCTGGCAAGAATTAACCTCCCCTCCCCTCCGGAACGTCCTTTCCGAAGAGCACAGCGCAGTGGGGCTCCGCTGCGTTCCCCTGGAGATTCCGGAGCCTCTCACCATGCACCAGGAAGGGCCACCGCGAAGGTTTTATTGGGTGAAAACCGCACATAACATCTTATTGAAGAATTCCTAAAAAAAAGTTCGTTTCTTAAAAGTTTGTTTTCTCATCCCCAAATCGTAAAGCTTCACAAACACCACTGGTGACAGTTGATTCTATAGGGTAATAGTGCGTGGAGAAATGTCGTAGAATGCCAACCATCAAGATAGTGTCAATGGAATTTGGAGTTCTGCTGTGTTGTACGGTAATGGAAATCGATAACTGGAATGATTCCGAACAAAATGTGGTAAATGCGATAGAGAATGCAAAGAGCACCGACATCTTTTCAATGTCCCAGAGGGTCAAGTCTATCAGAAAGACGAAGAAGAAGTAGGTATTGGGGAGTCCCATGTTGTTATACATTTCAACCGTTATGGTACTCTTGTGTAATCAAACATTTAGTCCCATTTGAGAGCTTTTTCTTTTTTTAACGAACTACACAGGTTGTTCAGAGAAGCTGGCCTTGACTGCTTCACCGGATTGATAGGTGGCAAAGCTCTTAGGTTGCTTCGCCTGAACCTCTATCGCTAGTAACTCGATACGAGGGTCTCTCGGTGGGAGGTAACCACAGCTTCGACGGTTACTATGTTACGCGGAAGCATTCCGATCCGAGGGCGCCCGGAAGAAACTCCAGCAACGCTCCGAACATCTAAGGAGTGGGGTCTGCCCATAAAAAAGCGGTAGATGGCGTGAGGATTATTCGCAATCTCCGAAGGTGGTTAATTGACGCTTTGTGGATTTGTAGACATCTAGCATGTGCAATGGTAATCGTGTCGTCCAGATCGTCAAGAACATGTCTCGTTTGAGAGTTTTGACGACTTCATTCTTTGGAACGGATGATCAATATAAAAATTCAATACAAAATACCAAGCATCAAGAACACAAATCGCAGTACCGTGAAACGATACGTAATCAAAATCAAAACTTGGTAAGCGGCATTTGTATAGTTTTGTATGAAGTATAGTTAACTATGTATAGTGTACCCACGAGGGGTATAGGTATCGTGACCCTATTGCGTGTGTGTGACTCATGCCGACGGCGCGTGCGCGTTGACGTTTTAAATTTTTGATTTTGTTTCGACTACGAGACCGTTGGTACGTGGCGGATTTATTGTTTTAACAATGCAAACATCTTATATCATGCTATATTAAAGAAATTCAGATAATTTTGTGTCGTTATCAATTATTATGTGTTAATGAGTGAGGTGTGGTGGTAGCTCAATGTCCAGACGGTGACCTCAGGTAGCATAGTCGTAGATATATTCTTTCTTTGCACAAAATATGAAACACATCAAAAAGACAGAAAAAAAATAAATAGAGTTAAAGAAATAAAAAACGGTTAAATAGAACATATATTATTGTGAATTTAAAAATATATAACAAAATAACAAGGGAAATGAGGGAATTACCATTGCAAGCGAATTCAGAAGACACTCAAACGGTAGCTAATTCATAACAGTTTTTATTCTTTTAAAGAATTTTACACGTTTAAACCGTAAAGTGGCATTAGTGCGCGAAGTGATTTTTAAGTGTTTAACTTGTAAAGGGGATTATTTAAATTGTAGATTAGACTTGATGTATTATATTTGCATGCCAGTTAGACGAAATATGCTAGTGCCTAACTAAAAATTATTCATCATGTCAGTTACCATATTTCCCGCAAATAAACGTTTATTATAAGATATGAAGCCGATATTAGACACCGTCTCAGCATAGCACTCTAGCAACTAAAGTTCGATCAAATTTAATTCCTTAAACCACGCGCTCGGCGGTGAAGGAAATCATCGTGAGGAATCCTGCGATCGAAGTCACTTACTTAGAAAGTATATAAAAAAATGTACATACTACATAGACTGCAATTATTTTTTTAATATGGTTTCTCCTTGATTGCGCTGTTGCCAACTCGTGCATTTTGACGTAAAGGAAGAATAGATAAACCATAGTTATTCCGGATTTATTTGTGGTAAACTAATCTTATCTTATTCTTAATTTATTCCAGGTTTAACTAAACTTAGTTTAAGGGTGGAATAAATATGTTATAACTCATTTTTATTTGTAAGACTGGTAAAGTCTCCCAATTCACATTAGAGCCACGTGGCGGACTACGCCCCGCACTTAACAGAGAAGGGGCCAGTGCGTACGAGACCCGAGCTTATAAATATCTCAAGAGCTTTAGAGTTAGTAGTTACAGTCATTTTTCCTACATTTGTGCTTGCTTAGAGAGTACTTACGTAGTCTTGGATGGTCATAAACCTAAATTTATGGCACGAAAAAGCATGCGATACGATATTTCGAAGTTCCTAGCGTATCTTTCGAACCCAAATCCTATGCCAGCAAAATTGAGAACGTGATTAAAATCAAACCCAATATTAAACAAAATAATTTCAAATTCTTTTTGAATTGAGAACCTCCTCTATTTTTCGAATGGTTTATGAGAAGTATGGAAGTTTATTCGTCTGTATTATTTCCCTTCTCGTAAACAATATTGGTCTACGAAAGAAAAATTTGCTTTGAGCGCCATTAATACACAACAATTAGGTGTGCTTCACCTTGCTTAAAAATGATGCAAGAACATTAAGTCCCAAGTATTCTAAAGTTGCCAGTATAAATTTAAAATCGCCCATTTCAATTTTCATAGGCAATTGTAGCTATACTTGTTAAATTAACGAGACCATTATACAGGAGCGTAGGCACAATAAGTGCGCGCACAACGCTTAGTTATTAGCTAATTATTAAGGTTCAATTAGGGTTGCCATATGACTAATAATGCGAAAATTATATGCAACGAATTTTCAGCATTTCTTATGCTATAAATTCTTTAATTTAGAACATTTATAATTGGTTCATAAATGACACAGTAGGTATTGTGGAAGGCCTATTTCCAGCGTTGGACAGACACAGGCAAGTGATAATCAAGATTAAAAATTACCAAACATTAGAAAAATGTAGACTGACATAACGTAATATGTTATCCGTAACAACGATTATAATTAAATTTACAGCCTTTTTAAAATGTAATATATATGTCCCACTGTTGGGCGACGGCCTTCTCCGTGAAGAGAGTATAAGGGCATAGTCCGCCAGGCGAACCTAGTGCGGATTGGCAGACTTCACAGACCTTAGAAAAATTTTCTAAGACATGTAGGTTTCCTCACGATGTTTTCCTTCACCGCCGAGCGCGTGGTAAAACAGCACATAAAATTGAAACAACAAAATTGGTGCCAGCACTGGAAATCGAACTCGGGTTGCTAGCGTACCACGCAACTTTTTTTTTTTTTTGTTAACGGGAGGAAATCTTCAAAAGATACCCCGCCTTCTGGGGAAGGCGGCGGTTATGTGGGGTTTTACCCACTAAAACCTCCCCGGTGGCCCTTTCCTCGGTGCATGACGAGGGGCTCCGGGATCTCCAGTGAAACGCACCGGAGCCCCTCTGCACTGTGCTCAAGGAGAGCACGTCCCGGGGGGGGAGGTTTCTCCCTCCCCTGTGCCCTCATAGTGCAAGGCTACACGGGCCAGCCGATGTCGCCTTCTTCCCGGGTCCACTTTAGCGGACGACAAAGGTCCCCACCGTTGTCGCCCAGTGAACCTGAGGCCCCTTTTAGTCGCCTTATACGACACAGGGCTGTACCACGCAACTTGAGTCAACCGCTCGGACACTGAGCTAACACGGCGCGATTATAATTACAAGCTTCTAAATAACAAGTTATAATATTTATGATTATTCATATGCCATGGGAATCCTCGAGCTCGGACAAATCGTGTCGAAACAAATAAATCTACTGACGTAATGTAATATTGTAGAATGATGCTAATTGAGCGAAATTGTCTTACGGATCGCGCTTTAACTAAAAATAAAGAACATGTCACGAATCCTATGCGAATGGCTTTGGATTTCTCGAATGATAAAATAAAATCTAGTAATTGAATCAATACGGTTTATTGCACAACAATTAACACGCACGTCACAATAACAAGCTAGAACTCCGTAATAGGACTACGATACTTTAGATAGAAATGAGATGAATGTTAGAGCGTTGATGCATTATGAAATGAAATATCGTAGTAGCGTTATTTATTTTGAAGTCTGCTTTTATCTTTTGTGTTATATAATTAAATTATACATATTATAATATAATTATACATATAGCTGAGAGACATAGACAGACACACATTTATACACACATAGAGTTAAATTTATACACTACTAGAGTACCCAGACCGCTTCGCCGGCCTGGATTTTGCTTTATTTTATTTAAACAATAAACTTATATTATTAAATATTTAATTTAACACTCACAATATATTAAATTATTTATTTCTCTCTCCGTATTTATTCTCTTCTTGAGCGGGTGAAGATCATTACCTACACCCGTATACATATCAGTACAATATAATTCTTTTTTCCTACTTCAAAATCTTTAATATACTTCAGTATACTTTATTATACTTCAATATGGTTCATAATGACATAAATATACACAACGCATGTGTCAATACAAATTTGTGTTATAAAACAATAAAATAACATCGTAGTATAAACGCTGTATTTGACAGTTCAAAAAGAGGCGTTCTCCGATCGTCATTAAACTTTACAGGATTACTCGCCAGGTCGATCAGAAGATTCCTTTTCTCCTATTCCGCTGAATGTCAGCAGCGGAGTAGGAGGGCTATTTTTATTTATTTAATGTGTCTTCTGTCAGGTTCGTGTCCAGAAGTGGTCATGTTACGCAACAGAAATCAGGAAGTCCGACCGCAAGGCCAGATGCCAGTTGAAACTTAATTAATAAAATCATCAAAGACGTTAGACAAGGACAAATGTGCGCACCAATCAATTTTTCCTCCGGGATTACCTCCCAAGACGCTACGACCCTCTAGCTGTTACATATACGGCGAAACAAACAAACCCTTACCGACACAACAAGCAATTATCGACCCTAACAACCACTATTAGAGACGTGTTAAACTGCATAATATTATCAACACTATCAGATGCGACAAACGGAATTAATTGTATTATTATGGTGTACGGACGTGGAATGCTAATTCGTAAGTCGTCTGCTTTATGTGACCGCTTCTTGGAACTGTTTTGGTGGTTATTCCGGACAAGTTTCGGGACTGTGTTTCGCGGAATTCGCGAGCGAACGCTCGTCTAGCTTCCCTGAAAACCGATAGGACGTAGGACCTGTACGTATACATTCATGCCATACCGCTGCAGTACTACTTGGTACGCGGGACGCATTAGACACGATTTCCTTTTGCTCGATACTGATTTCGGATTCCGACGAAATGTTCCCAGTGTTGCTGTATTAAAAGTTTTCAAACGTCAAAATGTGTTTGTTTCGTTACGCCGACTTTTGTGTATTGCTTCTGCAGTGAAATTTTGTAAAAACCAAACACGCTACCGTAAGATATGAGATTTGAGCTTATGATACGTGCATCGGAGCAAATACAATTAAATTTATAATCAAAATCGAACGGAAAAATTAATCTATACTACACAGGCGTTTTCTTGTAAAGAGAGTATTTGAGTCATTTCCTTAAATATTTTTAAGACGTCTCCTCACAATATTTTCGTTCATTGCCTGGCACGTAGTCAGCAATAAAATTTTCAATGTAATGTTCAATGGCAACGGGGATCAAACTGGGGTTGCTACCGGACTCTGAATTACCATGGCTGTATCTATCATAAATATAACAGTAGCCTGAAACACATTACTTTGGGACTTTTTTTAAGGACGAACTACGACGCCAGTGTCCCCCCGGTGAGGGGTAACCTCAGCTTGGACGGTTACTATGTTACGAGGGCGTCCGAGAGGGCCGAACCACGACTCGGTCGGTAGGTATTTTATTAATAGAAACTATTCGGGACAATCTAAGCTAGAGATGTGGCCGAAGAAACTCCAGGTACGCTCCTAATTCTATCCAAGGGGTGGTTTTGGGAATTCCTTCACCCCCCCCCCCCACTATTTGGAGTTGTCCCCCTATGTTTCAAGCCCTTGAACAACATTTAAAACCATTAATAAACCGCGATAAAAACCATAATACGATTTTTATTTCAATGTAGTGCTTTCGCGTAAATGTAAGATACAATTCCATATATACATCACTGAACCATTGAAATAATAAAATTTAATATTACAGACCCTAAAACGTCAAACAGACAAACGACACCACTTAGGATGCGAAATGCACCTAAATATGTTGAACAAGCGATCAAACCAGAATTTCAGTTGTCCTGTACACAAAAACATAGATTGACACAAATTTATTCAATATTACACGCATCAAGATTAAATATAATATTTCTTCTGGCAACCCAACTCCGAGTTTAGGCTCCGGTAAAAAGTTGCCTTTGCCCAAAAACGGGACGGCGTTTAAACGTGATAAAACCTAAAGGGGACATTTGGCGGGAAATATATGCGATATGCTTATTTGGTAAGCGGTGAGCGTTTTAATTATGATATTATATGCGGCCATTTTCATTAGGCGCGGTGAAAGGAGTTGGTTATGATATCACGTGGGTGTTGTAGCGAACATCGGAGCTAGTAAATCGACTCTAAACATCTGGAACTTAGATTTAGAGATAAATATGTCGATTTTTTTCTTTAGATTTCCGAAATTGTACAAAATGAACGTTTATTGGCAAAATAGTTATCGATATTTGCAAGTTGTACTAGTCTTTTAATTGATTGGTGTCATTATCGTTTAGCACTGGCACGCCAATTGTTTGTGACTTAGTATTTGACGTGTTTGGTAATGATGGAATGATAATTGATATGACTGTAATAGATCGGTTTCATAATGAATCGTCACTGGTAAAAAGCAAGCTCGGGGACGAGCTTAATTAAATCTCGCTTCAGCTATTAATGTTATATATATATATATACAGATATCTATATATATATGTGTATATATTTAACCGGCACCAATAAATTTGATTTGTTGTTTCAATTTTATGAGCTGATTTACCACGCGCTCGGCGGTGAAGGAAAACAGCGTGAGACATCGTACATCTTCTATTAAGTTGTACGACTTCCTAACGAAATTTATTTGTGTTGTGTTTTAAATGTATTTTTATTTTTAAAATAATTTTTCGATTCATTTTTAATATTCTTTCTTTATTCATTACAAATCGAAGTTTCATAGTTATTTACCAAAGTTCTGGTGTATTTTTACGCGACTTCGAAGCGAGGAGGTTATTTCGCCATCATTTATGGACAGATTTCGATGTGTTTATGTTTAAAAAGATTACTTTTATCGTTACTACGCTCGTAGCAGCGTTTAATACGTCACTGAATGTATAATTGCAGTCCTGGATGGTAAGGCGCACTAGGTTAGTAAATGCCTATTCACTCTACTCTTGAAAATACCCACATCGTAATCGGAAGGAAAGACAGACGCGGGCAAACTATTGCAGTGCTTTGCTGTACGAGGAATGAAAGTCGAAGCAAAGCGCTTCGTCTTTCAGGTTTGAGGGATGTTCATACAAAAGAATGAAATCCCGCAGTGCGTCTAGAAGTCCAATGGTGGAACGGGGGTAAGGAAATTAGATCGTGTAGTTCCTGAGTCACACTCTCCAAAGTGCAATCTGTAGAAAACCGAAAGGCTAGCTACCTTACGCCTGTGCTCAAGACTGAGCAGATTTGTTTCATTTGCGTCACCAAATAGCCTTGTGGCATTTAGCAGCGCCTGCCCAAATGTGACAGCTGTATTCTACACACGACCGGACTTGAGCTTTATAAAGTGTTAAAAGCTTGAAATAAAGAATTTTATTGTGACTTATACTCGTAATAAAGACAACTCTTCACGGACCATAGTTCTTGACACTTAATTAAAGGCAGTAAGTATGTAAGGGACACGAGAGACTACTAGGCTGTCATTATCGCAGTGTGGCCAGCCTTAAATGGTGTGCAATTTAGCCAATTAACGATGGAGGATAGTCCAAGGTCAGGTGCACGTTATGGATGGGACGTGGCGTTATAATGGACGGGTACCTTGAATAATAAGCAACATCTCTATCAATATGAGAGGGTATGCAAAAAAATTATAGACCCTTTTACTAGGAGTGCAAGATATATGTCGATATTTTATAAAAAAAATGATATATTTATACTAGCGGACCCAACAGACTTCGTTCTGTCAAAAAGATTTGGAATGTGGCAATTTTTTGTTCCTACCTATGTTATAGTCGGGGCAAAAATCCTGAACAGAACTGTCACCCTGATGATAGGGCGGTGTGTGGGGTTCTGCTCGGGTGACCAAAGTATCTTCGCTTCCACGAACTTTCTGGGACCCACTAAAAAACCCCGACAGGGATGTCTGCCAGAGGGCTTCAAAGTAAGAGACGAACTTAGGGATCAAACCTGATTGGAAAATAATCTAAAAGGCCAGTGGGAACCTAGAGGAACCTTTCAAATTGACTCAACATTTTAGTTAGAAAACTTATGTTTGTAAAATCTTGTTGCTTTATGTTTGTAAAAAGTTCTGTTACTCTTTACCTAGCGATTTCCCGGCCTACTATCAGGGTCCGTCTTGCTACTAAGTGTACTCTACTGTGCCCGATCTTCGGCATCCTCTTGTGTAAGATAATTCTTTACCATATCCGTTTTTCATGACGTCCAGCCAGCATTTCTTGGGCCGGCAGCGGGACCTAGGGCCTTGTTTAATGAAGCTACTGATTCCCATGTACAAAAAATTATTATGACCACATTACTTGAGAACATTTAGTTGCACTTATTTGTCATCCACTCTACAAGTAAAACACCCATGACTAATATTGTTTCCCAATGTTATTGTCTTAACTGTAACCCCGGAGAGTGATGAGTCTTCATTAGCTGTTCTAGGTCTTCCTTCCAGTCCTTCATGACGTGTATGAAATGGTGTAGTTTCAGCATGCTTCACAGTGTGCTAGGAAATTCCTTGCAGAAACCTTTATTAGTGCCTAGTATAAGGTCCCACACATTATCAGTTCACCTGCAGTCTCCACGTATCAGGCGGCTTGCCGTCCAAGGTCTATATCGCCCATTGCCTGACTTCAAAACATGTGAGAAAACTGTAAGTGTGTGGTCTATTGCGATTAACTGACAGACTAATTTTGGCCGGCGGACTGTTAATGTGTAGGACGATCGGTAGCTATTTTATTGGCAAAAGACTATCGGGACAATCTAGGCTAAACTAAATTATATGCCACTTCGGGAAGCGTTAGCGCTGAGAGAAGAAGACGCCGAAGAAACTCCAGCAACGCTCCTAATCTTATCAAGGGTTTTCCCATAAAACACTTATATCGCAAGGATAATGCTACCAAATGTTCCTACTATTAATTAATATCCTTTTTTAACCATTCCACAACTTGTTAGGAGGTTCACGTAAATCGATAGTCCAATGGCGTTCTGTTTTGCAGGCCGCATCGCAAAATTACCGTCGTTTATTTCGTCTACTCTTATAAAAGGATGAATATATGCGTAGTACTAGGCCGTGCATGACGGAAATTCTAGATATCTGCCTACCGCTCTGAATGACGGGCGCTTTTATATTTATTTGAGCAATTTATTAAGCCAAGTTAAAGTATGTAAGAAAATTAAATCGAACAAATTTGCACTTTAAAACTATTAATATAGATACGAAATTCCAGTAAGAAAGGTCCAGGATGTAGTTCATTCCCTGCTGATAGGCTGGGGAAAACCTTTAATGTTTACTCATTTTGTGGTGGTTTTATTAAAATCCTTGCGGTAACGGGCGATTAGGCTCGTGTGTTTACAAGTGCGGGAACAGATTTAAACATAAATAGTTCATTATTGTTCATACCATTTAATTAATCTTTAATTATTGTTAAAAGTTTACGCACACAATAACCGACCGGCGTCAATAGCCTAATGGTTTAGGGTACGGCCTGCGAATCGTAAGGTCGTGGGTTCGATCCACCATTCGACTATTGCCGTGAACCATGTCCTAGCACAAGCTTAAGCTTAGTTGGAATGGTTAACAAGATTGTTAGTAATATTTCTGAAAAAAAAAAGAAATATTGCTAGCTAGTATCTGCTAGTAGATTGACTTCAGCTTTTTTGTTGACGAGGAGGAAATCTTCACAAAGATACCCCGCCTTCTGGGGGAAGGCGGCGGTTATGTGGGGTTCTTACCCACCAAAACCTTCCCGGTGGCCCTTTCCTCGGTGCATGACGAGGGGCTCCGGGCTCTCCAGTGGAACGCACCGGAGCCCCTCTGCACTGTGCTCAAGGAGAGCACTTCCCGGGGGGGAGGTTACTCCCCCTGTGCCCTCGCAGTGCAAGGCTACACGGGCCAGCCGATGTCGCTTTCTTCCCGGGTATTTACATAATTAGATACTCTGAGCCAAGGCGACGCCCAAAAGGACACGGAGATTGCGAGGACGACCGAACCTCCCCTCCCCCCAAAGATCGCCATCGGGTCCTCTCAACCGATCGCCAATGGGCACGATAAAGCTACCTTGCGATTTTTCACAGTTGGCGGGACAGCCTTGCGTGAGCGGCTAACCCACTTCTTGGGCCCCAACTACCTGCGGTTGGCCGGCGGAAAACCGTGTTTCGGATCCCGCTACCCTCGGAGCTCAATCACTCGATGTAGTTTTTTTTTCCCGACGCAGTTATTCATATCGCTACTGTTCATATCCAACCCCATGAGACATCACCAAGAATCACGCCGGAACACGATAGTCGTCGCTTGGCGGCGAGGCTTTGCTTGCGGAGGATCAACCACCGAAGATAACCCCTTTCAGTCGCCTTCTACGACAGGCAGGCGATACTGTTGCCTTAGGTAAGATCACAATCCCACTGTGGCTTCGAGGCTGCTAAACCAATTGTGCCACGATCGTTCAGTGACATCATAGTTGTCGATGATGTCAAACTGGTGCAACAACTCATATGCGTTAATGAACAGACTGAATGCTATTACTCATTAGTAATGTAGGAATAACATACATTCTAAAACCAAGTGTCAATTTTCGTTCCATTCACACGACTATGTATTCTCTACTCTTTAAGTCGAACTCTCAACCCTTTATGAGGAAATAAACAGCCATTTCGGAATATTTGTTCCATAATAACTCGTATATTCCACTGACTTTAAATTCGTAAATTGTAACGGTATGTTGGCTTAATATTTTCGGGTACATAGAGTAGGCTGCATTTTTTAAGTTTTATTTCATTAAGCACGATAGGATCGCGCCACCCACGCCGAGCGCCATAATGACTTGCCATATCTAACCTCTGTACCTAGTACATTCGCTGATAAAAGTACAGTTGTCCCGTTATATTGCGACATTTACGTGTCGTTTGTTGTAGACCGAAATATAACTGTATTGAATACGTAACATAAGATCGTTGATTCTCACTCACCATTCTGTTAATGATATTAAATCATTTTTCCAAACTAATAATAATGGTTGTGATTTTGATTGAGATGATAGAAAGACAGAGATAGTTGTAATTGTACAAGGTAATAAGAAAGGAAGTGGATAGGTACGTGTTTACGTTTTTTTGGTACGTTCGTCTTTCATTCTTCGTACAGCAAAGGACTAAAATAGTTTGCCCGCGTCTGTCTTTCCTTCCGATTACAATGTGGGTATTTTCAAGAGTAGAGTGAATAGGCATTTACTAAGCTAGTGCGCCTTACCATCCAGGACTGCATTTCCACTTAACATTAGGTGGGATCGTAGTCAAGCACTTGCTTAGAAAATTATATAAAAAAAAAGTTAGACTATGTTTGGCAGGGATGGTAAATCGAATAGAGTGCGATCATTGACAAGATGTATGGAAGTGTACGACGCAAAAGAGGTGTGTCGCACCACTCTCCGGGTTAAGAGCAACCGTGTCTACCAATAACATGTATAAACTAGCGTACCCAGCCCGCTTTGATGGGCTGTATTTTGTTATATTTTATTAAAACAATAAACTTACATCATTTAATATTTAATTTAACTCTCACAATAAATTAAATTATAAATTTATCTCCGTATTCATTCTCTTCTCCAGCGGGTAAAGATCATTACCTACACGCATGTACATGTAATATACTCCATTGTACTTCAATATGGTTCATGATGACATAAATATACATAACTTTGGGTTATACAAGATAGTAAATATTAGCTGAATTTGACAGTTCAAAAAGATGAGTGCTCCGATCGTCACCAAACTTTACAGGATTACTCGCCAGGTCAATATGAAGAATCCGTGATAGTTTCATTGAAATCGATCTAGTCGCTTCGGGGCCTATATGGAACATACCCACACACTTTCTATTTTATATTCATTCGTAGATAAGTAAAATGTTAATAGAAAACCAATGCCATACACAATTTTTCTTTCCGTAATAGTTCCTAGTAGTTTTTATGGGCAAAGTTCAAGAACTTGTCAAAAATTACCTGTTATAGATATTTTCTCAAATAAATTCTATAATTAAAAAAAAAACTAATACGACAGGCATTTAATACGAGTTCATTATAGTTATTTTATTTAATACTGGTTTCACTGAATATCTGTTTGTTCTTGTGCGTGTTCTCTTGTGTGTTGTTCTTTCTTGTTTTGTTAATGCACTATAGTTTGTTTCTATACTTAGAGTAATACTTATCATTTATCTTGTGTATATCAAATTACTTTGGTTAAAGATTACTTTAACAAAAGGTCGTAAAATAACACAAACTCTTCAATCAAAATGTTCCAAATAATATTTCGTCACAATTCACTTCTGTGCGTAACAGTACGGAGCTTATAGCACTCACTGCGCCGGAGTGTGCCGAGTTCACGTGGCGACCGGCTCGTCTCAGTGAAAGTTGACAGAGGTTGCGGTAATTATAACTAGCTCATTGCTTAAAATGTACTCAGTGAGCCGACACGTACCTACACAATGTTGGAAAGACCCACAATGTAACAACAAAATTATACATTGTAATATGTTGAAATAGGTCCTAATTGATCTCTTTATTTAAAGAATAGAGCCGTGATGCCTCAGTGTACCGCGCTTGGAATAGCATTATCAGCTTAATCCCCAGTGCTTGAATACTAGAGCCCAACCTGAGTGCATGGGGAGGAGCTTTAGGATCTCCTACGAAACACATCATTGCTTCTCTGATCTAAGCATGATTAAGTAGCCTTGATTCCAGAGCTCCGAGCCTGCTAAATCACTATTGTACAAAATGAACGTTCATTGGCATGGTGCCACTATAATTTACTGATGAACTCTCACTGACAATTAGCAGACTAGCCTAGCATTCACTTTAGGTTTACGTTTAAAAACTTCTCACTTAAGACATTACGAGTCACTTACATGTGAACAATAAAAAAGTCATATTATAAAACAATACGTTATCCATCAAACGAAGGAAGGAAGTATTTCGTATTTCGTGGCTCAGAAATCTCCGGACATGGTTCAACATGAGCACACGATCCTTGTTCCTTGCCGCTGCATCAAAAACTAGAATAGCTTCAATGATAGCCGACCTCCGGTAGGAGATTGTATTATTTTAGACAATTTGTAAATTTCTGAAGTCGGTGACTCCACTTAATACGACCGTGGTTACACCGGTAAAATATCGTATGGATCGCGATGCGTAAACAGTTTTCCGTTGACCAGAACCCGATCATATGGCTAGCTAATTAGGCTAAAGTTAAATACAATGGTGAATATTCCGAAGTTCTCCGTAACTTAACCAGTATACCAATGATTACTCCGCGCGAGCGACTTAATTAAGTTGTTAGCAAGTGGACGGATGTCGTTCGAGCCTTTTTAGTTGACGGAATGTGATACTGAATTATTGTAGCTGATATGGAATTACTTCGCGATCGGTTTTTTATCGATTTTCGCCTATTTCGCGGACACGCTGATGAACGTGTTTTTTTTGTTGCAACCGACGTAAACATACGGTACTAATGAGTGTCAGATGTTTCTCACAATACAAATATAACTAGTGTTTATCCTATATATGTCTAAATTCGACCATAGGGAAATCACTAGACATAATACCTATACCTTGAACCCAGGAATTTGCATAAGCAAATTGTCCCAACCTTGCCTGCCACTTTAGTGAGATTTCAATTTTCTTTCTTATGTTATTGATGGGTTTAATTTTATGAATTACAACCATATTTTAGAATATACACACAAGTGTACCAGCGGACCGGAGTCCTCTCGGTTCGAAATCTTTTCATATTACAAAGGCTATTGAGATGTCACCGTGAAATAGACTTGCCATTACTGCCTTCTAAAAAAGAAGGTATCGTCTCCCGGTGCCAATAATAAGGTCCATCTTTGCACAACGCCACTATATCTCTGTTGCACCACGTATATATAGTAAAATCCCAATCGACCTTAATAATCTCACAAGACTTAACAGTCGTAAGTTCAAGGGATTGTTATTAAAATGGTTGCAGAATCAAGAATACACCCAAATTGAATTTTTTTTATTAACTTCATGACAAACACTCACTCACACAAACACACACATACACATTCGCATAACTTCTCGACTATGACTGTAGTTCTTTCCCTTTTTTTTCTTTTGCACACATTTTTTAATATATTTTTAATTTTAATTTTATAATTAATTAGAATGAAATTAAAATTTTAATTAATGTACGCAGGACTTTCTGTTTGTGACTCTGAAAGGCTCTGTCTACTGAGATATAGATAGACTATACCTAGGTCAAGAGACAGAGCTCCTGTATATGTAACATGTTTGTTTTGTGATATTAAAGTTATTATTAACTTATTATTAATAAAGTATTGTAACAAATCGTTTCTATTAAAAGCCGGCTAGTTAAAAAATACATAAAACAATAGAATAAATTACAAATAGATGACTTACCAAGCATTTTACTGAGGTCGGCATTATGCAGGTCCGGATTCTCGTCAGCCAGCTTCTTCCGTTCAACCTTCGCCCACACCATGAAAGCGTTCATTGGCCTCCTTATCCTAGCTTCCTTCAATGCCTTGGCTTGGCCCATCTTCGTTGTAAACGGCGCCCTTGCGTATTGTTGTGTGGCATAATCCCTGGTAGTGTCATAAGGGCTTCTATATTCATACTGTGTTCTGTAATCCAAGCCATATGGCAGCGTCGACCAGACCACTAGTTCAGGGCTGGTTTGGTCTTGAGCTGAGTCGGTGCTGTTCTCGACTGCCCCTTGGACATATTGCTCGTAGGTGCGATGGTATGTGGGGGGCGATTCTGCGATACCGGCTCCTCCAGAGTCCATCATGCTGCAAATGAAATTGAGAATAAGTTATCAGCTTTAACATAAGATCTGTGTGACAAAAAAATGTTCTTACATCTGTACGACCCTAGCGGAGTAGATAGAGATTGCAACAGTTGCAATTTTTTAGAAATCTTGTTTTCGTCGACTGTAGGAATCATCAAGGTAGCCACCTTAAAAGCATTGTGAGGGTTCGGCATCTAGAGTCACTCCTAGCGCGCCTAAACCTATTTTTTTTGAACCATGAAATCGTTCTCCCAACGTGTTACACCTTTGGGACCTTGTCCTTCGTTTGTTCTTGCATTCCTCCTTTCCATTCTTCTTCTTCCAATCCACTCTCCTACTCTTTACAATTTCACTTACTCTACTTTTCCTTGCTTTACTTTTCCTTACTCTAGTCTTTCTTACTCTACATGTATCCTCTATTCCCTACTCTGCGTAGTTAAATTTTTTGTCCTTATTTCCTATATCTCTTATATAATAATACATATTTGCTTATCATCTATTTACTTTGTATAGCTTTTATTTTTAGAATTATATGGTGTTAACCAATATGCACTTTGGAGTTGCTCTATCGCGGTACTATTCTGCGCCGGAGGGGCCACTGCTTAGTTAGTTTACTTAGTGCTTCAATCGAATTATTAGATATAAACTATTCCATTCCGACAAGTGAAGTGTGTGTGTGTTTGTTTTCAGTACATACCATTTAATTAGTTTTACCTTACAGCACAAAAAATGCCTGCTATATACTCAAAACACCAATCGCGATGTACGCCTTTATTCGCGGAAAGACTCGGTTTATGCTTTTAAGAAATAGCTATTAGTTATTAATAAAAATTAACGGCTATGTAGCATTATAGCTGTCGTGTAATGACACCCAAGCGGTTAGGTACCACGCGAGCCGTAACCTGGGCAGTCTACATGGAATTCGAAAAATTCAGCCAACGTGGGTGTCGTTTTACTTATTACCGCGAGTTAGCGTGAATATAACGATATCAGGAAACAGCGTAAGACGACCTGGACTGCGGTAGAACTTGGTAAAGGTGTGCACTCACTTGGGCGGAACGAGCTGTCCGATTGATTAGTAGAAGCCGAACAAAAATATTGTACAGTAGATAACTTTATAGCAATGTGATTTGGATAAGCGTACCGGCAACTGTATTGCTTTTGATTATAAATTTAATTTATACGACTAATAAGTCGTATAAATTCAGACCTGTGATATTTACAAATACTACTCAATTACAACTTTACCGCAGTATTTTTTTTTAGTATTTTTATTTATACTTTAAAAAAAATACCACAGTAAAGTGTTGGAACGGTCGATTTACTTAGAACATTTGCTGTTCGCATAATAAATTGCCTCGTCGTCCTATCAATAGTATAATAACTGATCTTTCGTCTATATGACCGATGGTAAAAGAGAATGTTTCCATTCTACCATTAACCATGTATTCTTTCTATGCTTAAGCCAGAGCAGATTTTTTTTATTGGGGGCTGGTTGGGCGAGGTGGCAGTTCGTATTCCCGGCCCCTAAGGCCTCCAGGTGATGGTCACTGGTTCAAATCCGGCTCGAAGGACCATTCATATTGGGTAGGGCCCCACAAAATAAAAAAAATGTGTTTATAGAAAAACTCCGATTCCGGATGATGTGAAAAAAGTAGTGATGTTTTTATTGATAAATGACTAAATTGTTTTTTTTTTCTTTCTTGAAGCGCAAAGAGTTTTTTGTTCTTAACAGAGGTCATAGAGGAAGGCGCGTCTTATGTTCCGGCGCGCCTTACCTGGAGGGTGGTGATGGGGAGGCTCATCCTCCCCGGAACGGGGCACCGCAAGGTGCGTTCCCGTAGCCCCGCCATATGCAAAGATGGTGGAGTTTAGTCGATTAGGGCACGACATACCTCGTCCTTCCCGGGGGACGATACGAGGTACGTTCCCCACAGGTAAAACAAAAAAGTTATAGCGAATATAGCGGTTAGCGTTATCAGCAACAGTGTGGTAACAGCCTAACTTTACGACTAATCAATCGACACCGGCTGCAATGAGAGAGTTCTCCGACACTCACCTAGGTGGTAAATTAGTTTACAATTATCTCTATTATCTACTTTTAATAGTCCACTGTCACACTACACCGCATGCGATAACGACATTTCACACTTGTTCTCTTTTTACACGGGATTTATGCATCAGCGTATAAAGCTTTTCTGATTAAAATATCTGCATTACATATAGACTGTCTTACGGTTTCAGTCCTATAGTTCTAGGCTCTTAGAATAAGTCTACCGTGGAAGGCGACTAAAAGGGGCCTTGGGTTCACTAGGCGACAAGGTTGGGGGCCTTTATCGTCCGCCAAAGTGGACCCAGGAAGAAAGCGACACCGGCTGGCCCATGGCGCTTTGCACTATGAGGGCGCAGGGGGCGAGGGATTAACCTCCCCCCCTGGGACGTGCCCTCCGAAGAGCACAGTGCAGCGGTGCGTTCCTCTGAAAATCCCGGGAAGGGTATCATGTCGAAGATTTCCCCTCGTCAACAAAAAAAAACTCCTACCTCCTATCACGTTGCTGTTCATGGGTTCAGTTCTAAGACAAAGGATTTCAAAGCAAAAACCTCAACCATTAGTGTACAAAATGAACATTGTTTAGTATGATAGTGTTTAATTGTTTTTAAATAATAAAAATAAAGAATTGGCATTCTGATCACGGCGAGGTGGAGGCGTGTCTGGTATATGACTGAAATTGTTCGTCGATTTTTTTTTAACGTGATAGGAAATGTGTTTTTTTTTTAATTTATTAAAGTGCAACCACAGACTTGTGTCCGTGGTCTTTTCTAATGTACTTTAATTGGTTTCTTTGGTTTTATTAATAGATTGATTCTTGACCTCTACAGTAACTATTTTTTTTAATGCCTGATTTTAGGAGGTGGTTTTGGAGAATGCTCTGGTTCACGCGTCGTAGACGTCCCGCTGCATTGCTATTAACTTCGCGACCGCTGTGTCCCTGGCCATTTTTAAGTTGTAGAGGAAATGCGTTTACTTATACGCTATAACGCTATATTGTTTACATGTTTATATGTTTTCTATTTTCAACCGACTTCAAGAAAGGAGGTGGTTTTCAATTCGTATGTTTTTTTTTCTTATATTTGTTATTTTATAACTTTCGACTGTATGTGTTGATGCGTTTCCATCCACGAAATATCATAACACAAATTTTGTAGAGAGAAAGAAAATGTGTCTCTCTTTTGCTCCTACAGTGTGAGACAGACAATAAGCCTGCACTCTCTTAGATATACGAAATGTAACTAACTGGCTATGAGAGAAAGAAAATGTGTCTCTAATTTCTTTAATAACGTACGCACCGAAACCTCTCTGTCTATGTTCACTAACTTACATCTCCCTCTCAACTTACCATCGCCTCGCCCGATCACACTTTCCGTAACGTATTCACCAAGCTTACTCTCCAAGTCAAACGTACGTAAAGAAGTTTTACTTCGAAAAGACTGTTGAAAAGAGGTTTCGTTTAATCACTCCCCAGGCCGGTGATACCAGTTAAGAATACGTCATTCGATATCACATGTGATTCCAAATTTAAATGGAAAGCCTGCGCCGGCGCCGGCGCACTCGACACCGAAGGTTTCTAAGAACGCCGATAGGGGCGCCACCGTGTGGGAACCGTATAGCGCATTGTTCTTACGATTTCACTCGACTCTTTCATCTTCGACACGTCACTCGTCAACTTTTCTGGAAACTGCCATAATGAGAGTATATGAGATGCGTCTCTCAACTAGATTTGCGTATTATTTGCCTGTTGTTAGCAAATTAAATGCAGTTTAAGTCTCAAACAGTTTGTACCAATAAAATCCTAGTTACAAAAAACGAGTAAACTTCTTTAGCTCTATCTATATGGTATGTATATGTTTATCTACAATATATTTAATATATATAGCCGTGAGAAAATATATCTTTAATATATTGTGCATGATTGACAATTAAATATCCTTAAATAAAATGAAATATCCGATCATCACCAAACTTTACAGGATTACTCGCCAGGTCAATCTGAATATTCCCTGAAAGTTTCATTGAAATCGGAGCCTATACGGAACAAACTCACACACTTTCTCTTTTATATATATAAATTTCAATCGCATTTTCTATGATACTTTTATTTACCGGCAGCGTCACAACTACACTTTAGCGGAAGACAAAGGCCCCCACCCTTGTCGCCCAGTGAACCCGAGGCCCCATTTAGTCGCCTTTACGACAGGCAGGGGATACCGTAGTCTTATTCTTGAGAGCTCAAAACTACAGGGCTTAACTACACTAGTACTGTACTGTACAAGTCAGTAAAAATATAAAGGGAGGCATTCTGCCCGTATGCTACTTTCCCAAATGCGTATCATTTGACTTGTCTAGAATATCTTGTTATCAATCGGCGTAATTTAATGTCGTCTTATTTACTAAGCAAATTTTAACGTTACCCTGTTATACTGCCTTAGGATTAACAGACTATAAATCCTTATTTAGATAGTCTCCGTTATTTAACTGCATTTATGCGCGAGGTGTCGCATAATTTGCACAGATTATGTGACACGCTATGAGAGATTGACTAGTAAAGCGCTCGATTCACCTACAGAAGTAAAGGTGGGGACACATATAGCGTTTTAAAAAAACTTCCGCATTGGCCATTACCTTAATTAAATTGTTGTTGGGTTGTTGGCGTTCCACAACTGTACGTGATAATTTCCTTACACGAACTACCGAACTACGAAAGACTACAAGAAATAAAGTGGAGGTCCTTAATACCGTCAAAAAACGCAAGATTAAAAGATTAAAAAATCCGTAATAAATAATACGACCTTTTTCTTTTCGAAATACGACCTTTTTTTAATTGACGAGAAGGAATCTTCAACAAGATGAGGGGTTATGCGGGGTTCTTACACACTAAAACCCCACCGGTAGCCCTTCCTCGGTGCATGGTGAGGAACTCCGCGATCTCCAGTGGAACGCACTCGGAACCCCTCGGAGTCCCTCTCGGAGAGGACATCCCGCGGTCGTTTTGTTTTTACTCGTAAATACATTTGTTCTTTATTTAATTAACTCATATTTTTGGCAGTCTCTGCGACCCAATGTGTGGTAGAATCAACTTTTATTGTTATAGAAATTGAGAATGCTAGAAAAGCATGACAAAGGGAGAATGTTATGAGCAAGTTAAGAGATATCAAGAGAGATTCCAAAGTGCCTGTTTCAATTCACAGTCAGAAATGGGCCTTACCCACTACACGTTCCTTTGCTTGTTGCAGCTACTTCTGGTTCATCTGGAGACCCTATTCTCCGACCCATGCGCAGCCTCTATTCCAAGTCTTTCCTTCTCCCTGTGCCGCGTATTCGTCAGATGTACGGCCACTGCCACTTCGACTTGCTAACTTTAACAGCTACGATTACTTAAGTTCACCGTCGAATTATTCGAACTCTATCCCAATCAATCTTATTTAATTAACGCCAAGTAATCGTGAACTAATTACATATTTACTTAAAACAGTTCATTATAAAATTGGCGATATATTATGGATTCCAAAACATATTAGTAACGTGGAATCCGTACCACAATAGGTCTGATTTAACGCTTTACTCATTCTTATAGATTTGTTTAGACGCGGTGGAATGTGATATATCTAACGGCCGCCCGCCTCTCGATTGTGCGTCGAGTTTTTTTTATTTATATTTACACTAGAAACATGAGAAAAGCAATTGAAATGAACGCATCTATTTACGTTATGTGCAAACAATAATATGAATGATGGAATCTTTGTTTTACAACATTCATTTCTTCCTCGTGTTATAACGGAACTGTGGCCAATTCAACTAACATATCAACTGATATGAGGTACCCCATCATTGGATTAGATCTTAGATCCCAGTCGTCGCTTTACAGATTAACCTCAGGATATACGTTTTCAATGGTAAACGCTCTTTTTTTTGTTGACGAGGGGAAAATCTTCAAGAAGATAATCCGCCTTCTGGGGAAGGCGGGGGTTATGTGGGGTTTTTACCCACTAAAAAACCCCCATGCTCTTCCTCGGTGCATGATGAGGGGCTCCGGGATCTCCAGAGGAACGCATCTGAGCTCTTCTGCACTGTGCTCTTAGGAGAGCACGTCCCGGGGTGCCCGGTTACTCCTCTGTGCCCTCGCAGTGCAAGGCGACACGGGCCAGCCAGTCTTCTTCCCGGGTCCACCTTGGCGGACCTCTCGCGGCGGCAACACTCGGCTCGAGCGTAAGGGATGTTGTCCCGTCAAAATCAGATCGATATACATTCGCCTAGAGCGTTTACCATCCATTTACCATCCAGCCTTGTAGTTCTGGGCTCTAAAGAATAAGACTAATGTCGTAGAATGCGATTAAAAGGGGCCCCGAGTTCACTGGGCGACAAGGTTGAATCAGTCAAGGCCAGCTTCTCTGGCCAATCTGTATAGTTGGTCATAAAAAACATCTTTTAATTAATTGAATATTGAAGTATGAGCTACCATGCAATTACGATGGAAAGTCCCCCCGCCGACTGGGGGGGTGTGTGATGTTCACACATTATTTTCAAATATCGCACAAGACAATAGCCATTGTTGACAGAGAGCGATGTCAGCGTTCTTACTAACTTATCTCGAGACATCGAAAACTGCACCGCATCGATTCGATTCTTCTCCGCGTGACAATCGTTTTTGATGATGTTAATTTATCTCTTAAACACGCGAAAAGTTAAACGATTTATCGCTAATAATGTTATTCGATTAATATGACTCATGTTTAATTAATCATTATATTGTGATTCATTATATTTTACATGTGATTCAGTTATGATGTGACCTCTATAAGGAAAATAGGCCGTTATAGTACATTTGTAACGCCTAATGTAAATTGATAGCAATTATAGTATATAATAGTGCAAGTATTAGAAGATGTATGGATAGGCAAGAAGCGAAAGGGGCATGGCAGGATTGTGAGAAAATCCGTGATTTTGCCGATGGCGTGAATGCTTTATATTTGAGTATTTTAATATATGTATATATATATATATATATATATATATATATATATATATATATATATATATATATATATATATAATATATATATATATATATATATATATATATATATATATATATATATTTTTTTTAATGTAAAATAAGAGGCAAACGAGCAAGAGGGTCACCTGATGGTAAGTGATTCACCGCCGCCCACGTCACCAGCGGCGCCAGTGCGTTGCCTACCCTTCAGGTAAGAATATGCTCTTTTCTTGAATAACCCAATGTCGCAATTAGCGTAGCCAGGTCGCTTTGCCGCGCTAGATTTTGATTTATTTTATTTAAACAATAAGCTTACATTATTAAATATTTAATTAAACTCTCACAATAAATTAAATTATTAATTTCTTTCCATATTCATTCTCTTCTCGAGCGAGTAAAGATCATTACCTACACCCATGTACATATCAGCAAATACAATATCATTCTTCTTCCTACTTCAAACGCCCTAATTATTATCTTTAATATACTTCAATATACTTTATTATATTCCACTTCAATATGGTTCATAATGACATAAATATACACAACGTATGTGTCAATACAAATTTAGGTTATAAAACAATAGAATACAAAAGAGGAGTGCTCCGATCATCACCAAACTTTACAGGATTACTCGTCAGGTCAATGTGAAGATTCCTGAAAAGTTTTATTGAAGTCGGTCCAGCCGTTTCGGAGCCTATATGAAACGAACGCACACACTTTCTTTTTATATATATAGATTAAATAGAACTGTATATATTTGAAGTATCCATGAAAACATTAATTAAGTGAGTAATATTTACAATATAATAGGTATTGTCGACCTTGTGTTAGGAGATGGTTTACGTCAATAGTCGATACCGTATTCTTGAGAGCCCAGAACTACAGGGCTGATTTCACAAAACCTACAAGTTATTACACGACGGTTATATGTGTTGAATTAGTAAAATCCCCATGGAATAACAGCACAACCCAGGGGAGGTATTCTGGCATCCCTCTACTATCACCCTCGTTGCTATTACATTCGAATTTCATTCGCTTTTACGGTAACGTAACGAAGGGACTCCTCCAGTAAGCTCAGTTAGGACAACAAATAAAGAATTATATTAGGTATATAACCCTACTAACTGAATTAAAGAGGTTGTCTATAAAACAATTATATAGATCTAATCCATGCTAGATTCTAAAACTATTCGAGTCTAAAGTGGGTGCACGGTCCGTTGCATCTGCGATAACGAGATCGCTTATCTAGTGATAAGTTATCAGAGCTGCACATTGCACTCGTATGCCGACTGCCGGTCCACGTGTCGACACGCCGCGATGTGTGCGCGAGTGCGCGTGTGTGCGTTGCACCTTACCTCTCCTTGATTGTGATATGAGACGAATGTGTCTGTAACAGCTTTTTCTGAATAGATCTACGCTAATCAGCCAGGCGGCCTTTACAGTTTCACCGGAGTTTCAACCGACTTAAAAAATTGAACAAGGTTCTCAATCCGACCAGAATTCGAACACGCGACTATATGAGATCGTAAGCTAAACCGCTTAGCGACTTTTTTTTTGTTAGCGGGGGCGAAATCTTCAAGAAGATACCCTGACTGGGGAAGACAGTAAAATACCCACTAAACTCCCCTCCCTGTAGCCTTTCCTCGGTGCATAGTGGGGGCTCCAGGATATCTAGTGAAACGCAGTGGAGCCTCTCTGCACTATGTTTAGCAGCACATTCCTCGCCCTGCACCCGTGCAAGGCAACACGGGCCTACTAATGTCGCCTTCTTCCCGGGTCCACTGCTTTGGACGACAAGGTTGGGGTGAGGCACCCTCGTCGCCCACGGAACGTCGTGAACCCTCGGCCCCATTTAGTTGCCTTCTATCTTATTCTACGAATCCAGGACAACAGGGCTTAGCGACTGGGCTATCCCTGCTATAGATAATTATAAATGATTTACAATGTAACCGTGTAACAGAAAGCATTCCTTACAACTGTGTTATTACAATGACATTACGAGATCATGGAATTTATTAATGGTTCGCCAATCAAATTCCGCAAGCGATTTGAGTCGTAGGAAACAATTTCTTATATTTTACACGCCGCAGTTAATGTTGTTCACTGTACAGGGGAATTTGAACTACGTCTGTACTTAATTATCGTACTTTATTATAAGGAGTACAGCGTAATCCATTTACCAAACAAACGTTCATCGACTACTAACTACGGATTACTAAGTAATACTTAGCTTCTTTGGATACTATATGGAAAATAACCACAACATCTTCAAAGCATTGTCTGGAGAGACTACATCATTTCATCTATAGAACATCCACTTCTGGACATTGGCCTCCCCAATTCCAAAAGGACCGGTTGCTGGAGCTGCGTCCTGGGGCCTTTACGAGTTCGTCAGGCCACCTTGCGGGTGGACATCCTACACTGCGCTCGCTGGTCCGTGGCCTCCAATCGAGATCTTTCCAGCCCCATCGACCTTCTGTTCTACACGCTATGTGCCCTGCCCATTTCCAATTCAACTTGCATACACAGTGGACTACGTTGATTAAATTCGTTAGTCTACGGTACTCCGCATTCCTGATATGATCTAAGAAATCACGAGCATAGCCTCCTCTACAGCTCGCTGTTCGACATTGAGCTTATTTATAAGGTCCACAATGAGAACGAATAATGACATATGTCGGAAAGGCAATCTGTTTTTGTGATCATTGGTGACACTTAATGGGCGAAGACATTTAACTTCAATCATTGAGGGGAGTGCTTGTGCAAAATTACATAACATAAAAATAAATTTAATAGATTACGGTTTTAGTACAATAACAATTGAAATGTAATAGTTTGGTTTCATAGTGAAATGTCATTGGTAAATAGGAGACTGAGGACACAGCTACCTTTGCAATTGAGTTCAAATTATGTTCAAAATTAACGTCCACTGACATCGTACATTTGCTAGCCCGATGGCGTACCACTGGCCCGATAATATTGTGTGTATTTAATGTGTTTACTAATGATGCAATGGTAATAATTCACATGACTGGAACAGATCGGTTTCATAATGAAACGTCAGTGACAATATCGGGGCTCTATTGAGCTCACAAATCAAATCCTTACAGCGTGTTTCCATCGAAGCGAAAGAACTGATATCTTATTTTAGAGGTTCAGGCTAAGCGACCTAAGAGCTATGCCACCTCTCAATCCGGTGAAGCAGTCAAGGCCAGCTTCTCTGGCCAATCTGTGTAGTTCGTCATTTAAAAAAAAAATCTAATTTGGGAGGTAGAAAAAAAGCAGCAATGGACAGCGCGCCGTCCCGTGGAAAAGGGCTTTATTCGTCGCTACCGTGTGATGGAATTCGCTCGCATGTCGGCGAACCCGTGATGTGCGCGCAGTGGGAGCCCCGCTTAATGATTACAATAATTACATTAATAAAATCGGACTTTTCAATGACGTAATTGTACCATCACAAAAAAAGGACCCGCTAGAAAAGAGATTGCGAACCTGGGGCAGTTTACTAATAGGTAGTGGATCATTTGGGACGTTGTCATAGAGGTTCAGGCTAAGCGATCTAAGAGCTGTGCCACCTCTCAAATCCGGTGAAGCAGTAAAGGCCAGCTTCTCTGTGCCAACTGTGTTAGCTCGTCAAAAAAAGGGACGTTGTGTTGTCGCAAGGTCCCAAATGTTTTTTGTTATTTTAAATCTGTGGAGGTAAGTCTTAACGTAGCCATGCCCATTGAGAACCTGTGTAAGCTGGAAATATCTTCTAATTTTGCTGTAAAGTTGGTTGATATGGTCAGTTGTTGAGCACAACGTGTTAAGAATGAGTTCAAGTTGGTTCTCGAGGTTGGCCTCACATTTGATTATTCCCTCGTCATAGTGTTTGCTTCTGACATAGCTGATTCGGTACTGAACATTAGATCTCCCTAAAAAAAACATGTATCACCTTGTGAATAATCTGCTCTTCAATTTAAAACAATCGTATTTTAGTTTTAACGTGCATAAATAACACGCGTGAAACAATGGTGGCAATGATTTAAAACAAAAAAATATACTATAGATAAAACTAACGGTAAAATACTAATATCGATTTATTTTGCTATGGTAAAAACATTGAACGTTTTTTTATGATAACAATTCAACAGTTTTACAGAAAAATGTCACAAAATTAATTTAGTCATCTATCAATAATTATTTGTTGGCAACATACAGCTGTAGACAGTATGCAGCTTGTAGAAAAAATGCATCAATCAAACGAAAAATTAGTTGATAATTTTCTTCTCCAAAAAGGAGGGACGATGTAAAGAAAATCTATTTATTAATGTATTACCAACTTTTTACTAACTAAGCCATTTGCTATATATAAAAGTTAATAGATTGTCAATCCACAAAGCGTCCATTCGCGACCGTCGGAGGTTGCGAATAATCCTCGCGCGTTACCGCTATTTTATAGGCAGGCCCCACCTCTTAGATGTTAGGAGCGTTGCTGGAGTTTCTTCGGCCACTTCTTCTCCCAGCGCCAACGCTTCCCGAAGTGGCACTCAAAGTTAGTTTAGCTTTTTAATGTCCCTTAGATTATTCGTGAAATAGCAACCGACCTAGTCGTGGTTCGGCCCTCTCGGGCGCCCTCGGATCGGAATGCTTACGCGTAACATAGTAACCGTCCAAGCCGAGGTTACCCCTCACCGGGGGGACCCTTGTGTCGAGTTACTAGCAATAGAGGTTCAGGCTAAGCGACCTCTCAATTCGGTGAAGCAGTCCAGGCCAGCCTCTCTAGCCAATCTGTGTAGTTCGTAAATGAACTTTAAATGTCGTTTCTTTTACTCTAGAAGCTAATTTTTACACCCAATTAAATAACCTTATATAGATTAAAAAATCCTGTATATCTGCTTTGTTACATAGTTTGCCAATGGCGATATACAGGTGTCCCTAATTCAACGTCCAACGGTTAGTGGGTGGTGGTAGGTGACGGTATGATAGCCTCGAGAAAAATAAAAAAAATCCATGTAATTTTTTTGACATGATACTAAAAACTTACGTACTTGGGCCAATAGCACAGTTATCTGCGGTTCTTAATAAAAATATCCGACGCTAAAATAGCCTATTTGTCGTTAAAGTGATTAAAAATACCGTACAAGGTCAAAGTTTAAAAAAAATATATTAATTTTAACTTTTTTAAATTATTTTCGCTATTATATATTACTATTATATATATATTTACTCACCGTTGGGAGTTCGATTACGGAACAATCTGTACATACGTTTGCTATGGAAGAGCGAGATTTTCTCGATACGTCGAGACAAGCATATATTTTTTTTATTCTTGTAAAGAAGATCTCAGACAAATTTTGTTAGAACAATATATATATATATATATACTTTTGTTTATTATCAATTTGACACTCGGTCAATAACGAATGTAATATTGTAATAACAAGTCTTTCAATCATTGATTCAAAATAAAGCAGAAGGTAATGTTGTGTGCTTCGTTCGGCATTTGATATTCGAATATTCGCCAATACGAAAATCCATGTTAAAGCCTACCATAGACACGACAGACAACCGCGCGTTCTCCGAACCGATTGTTTGTTGTGGCAGCTCCTAGTATTGGCCGTTGCCGCGCAAAAGCGTGTTGACACGAAACTCGGCTCACAATGCCTTGTTGCCGCTGCCCCGTCCGCGTTTGTAAACAAAATGATTATTTTTTTCTCTCTCTCTCTCTGTGTGTGTGCGCGCGAAATTGTCTAATGGCGCGCTTTTTACTCTGTCAACAACATCTGCGCTATCTACAAATTGTATGGAGATATGAATTAAAAGTGTCATTCCGTATGCTAATATTTTAATCGATACCAATGATTCACGTGTTCGAAATTCCAACGTAATTGAAAAACAAAAAAACTCACTTTCATTTGAATTTTTATTTAAAACAAATGTGACGGATGAACACAACACACCTACCAAAAGGTTTTGAAATGAAATCAAATATTTATTTATATTTTACACAAACACACACATGATGTATATACACAATTTTTTTTACATACATATCATTTTTCATATGCATTTTTCCTTTTCAGATCCTCGGCATACATCGTTCCTGTTAGACTGAGAAGCTGGCCTTGACTGCTCCACCGGATTGAGAGGTGGCATAGCTCTTAGGTCGCTTAGCCTGAACCTCTATTGCTAGTAACTCGTCGCAAGGGTCCCCCGGTGAGGGGTAACCTCGGCTTGGACGGTTACTATGTTACGCGTATTCCGATCCGAGGGCGCCGGAGAGGACCACGACTCGGTCGGTTGCTGTTTCACCGTTTGTCAAATTGGTTATCGGCAACGAGCATGATATAACTTCGTAATATAAGTATGTTTATTTAATTAAGGAAGCGTCCGTGAGTGGCCATTTTATTGTAGTCATTCATTTTTAGTGTAGATTTGAAGTTGGCCTTTAATTATACTTGATCGTGGTCACACAAGATGACCACAATTAGGTTCTTTCTGTGTACAATCTATTACTACCGTATATCTAATTCGCGTTGATAGATGCAACATATATGCAGTGCAGGGTAAGGTGCCGTCGCCTGATAACGATAAGAGCGAATGCATCTGATATAGTGCGCGTTACGCAACAACAAACCACTTTGTTTGCTGAATACTGCGACACAACTCACATTAAACGGCCTCTCGTTTTATTAAAAGTTATATATTTATTTAACTGTGGTAAGGCCATAGCAAACTCACCTAGCACCTCAGTGCTTGAAGTCTTCGACCAGTGTGTGTTAGTGTCGCACTAAGTACACAATTTATTTCAGTTAGTCGTCTTTATCTTCCGAGATATTAAAACTTTCTTAACCGGCCTTTTATTTTTGCTCACGGCTATACTTATAAAAGTAACAATTTCTAGGATGTCAAATACAATTTATTTCATAGCGAAATAACAAATTAGAAATATTATTTATTACAACACAATGTCCGGTTCAAGTGAGACGACACGCACATTATGGGTTATGTAATATAGTCAATGAAGTTGCCCAAAAGCCTATTGCCCCAACACACGGACCGTACGTATAGATTGACCACGTCCCTTCAGACGCGTGTTAATGTGATCTCTTTTAAAATTAAGTTAGCTTTGAATTACTTTTCAACCGACTTCAAAAAAAGGAGACTTTTATGTTTGTGTTACCTCATAGCTTTTGACTGATCTTAAATTCTGATAATGGTATCCATGATGGTATATTGTGTATTAGTATATAGTATATTGCGCGACAAATGGAAGCATAACTCAACCACGCCAACCCATTTCGATGATTCATTCTATATTGGAATGGACTTCAAGATTAGTTTGTTGAGAGATTCGCGGACTTCACATGTCTTTCAAAATTTTCTAACACGTAGATTTCTACACGATGTTTTGTTCATTTGTAACTCGGGTTGCTAGCGTACTACCTTAGCCGACCGCCCGGACACTGAATTATCCGCATTATTGTGTGTGTGTTTTAAATAACATAACTAAAAGAGAGCGTTTAATCAGTCACTGACGGGAAGATGTTTTTATTATTTAACTAGCGTACCTAGCCTTCCGCCCGCATCCCCCTTCGCCGGGCTAGATTCTGTTTATTTTATTTAAACAATAAACTTACATCATTAAATATTTAATTTAACTCTCACAATATATTAAATTATTCATTTCTCTACGTATTGATTCTCTTCTATTCTCTTCTTGAGCGGGTGCAGATCATTACCTACACTCATGTACATATCAGTAAATACGATATCATACCGTAGTAGTAGTGAACTTTACAAGATTACTCGCCAGGTCAATCTAAAGATTCCCTGAAAGTTTCATTGAAATCGGTCCAGTCGTTTCGGAGCTTATAGGGAACAAACCCACACACTTTGTCTTTTAAATATATATAGATTAACTTAGTTTATTCTGAGCGTTGATTTGATTTGAAGTAAGTATAGGTT
This sequence comes from Meandrusa payeni, assembly GCA_029286785.1. Classification (NCBI taxonomy): domain Eukaryota; kingdom Metazoa; phylum Arthropoda; class Insecta; order Lepidoptera; family Papilionidae; genus Meandrusa; species Meandrusa payeni. The sequence continues at coordinate 3,363,179 of JAGSMX010000021.1, forward strand.
CCTTAATGTATTAGATACTTAAACCCTGCCTCTTCATATAATTTATTTTGTTTCTGTAGTTTTTTACTAAAAGGTAACAAGAAAAACGTCTCCCCATTTATTAGTAAAGATTAAAGCAACGAAACGAGAGCAGCATGAAATACTCACTAATCGTTATTGATACGTCATGATATTGAGACGGGGTCGACCGTCATGTCGGATCGGTAACTAGTCGACAAGGAGCTATAACAATGGATAAGACACACTAAACCAATTTATTTTTTATATATAAATGACGATTTGTACGTTCGTTATAGAGCCGTTGTAGCTCAGTGTCCGGGTGGTCGCTTCGAGTTACATAGTACGCTAGTAACCCGAGTTCAATCCGGCGCCGGCACGAATAAATTTGTTGTTGCAATTTTATATGCCGATTTACCAGGAGCAGGGAAACATCGTGAGGAAACCTACATGTGCTGGAATTTTTTTCTAAGACATGTGAAGTCTGCCAATAGCAACTAGGGCCGCGTGGCGAACTATGCCCTAATATCTTTACAAAGGCCTTTTTTTTGTTAACGGGGAGGAAATCTTCAAAAGATATCCCACCTTCTGGGGGGAAGGCGGCGGTTATGTGGGGTTTTACCCACTAAAACCTCCCGGTGGCCCTTCCTCGGTGCATGGTGAGGGGCTCCGGGATCTCCAGTTGAACGCACCAGAGCCCCTCTGTACTGTGCTCAAGGAGCACTTCCCAGGGGGGGGAGGTTAGTCCCTCCCCCACTGTGCCCTCGCAGTGCAAGACGACACGGGCCAGCCGATGTCGCCTTCTCTTCGCATTGACCCTTGTCGCCCAGTGAACCGGAGGACCCTGTTAGTCGCCTCTTTACGAAGGCCTGGGCCCAGCAGTGGGACATATATAAAGGCTGTAACTTTAACTTTAACGTTCATTATTCCCTGGAGTTCAAGACATTTCTATTTTTAAATAAGACTTAATACAAATAAAACATGTACCTGCACTAACAATGACATGAACCTCAAGTTATTTTTCTATTGAATCTTTCAATGTGAAACAAATTTGTATGATGCAGTTTATAGACATATATTATAATTATCACCTCTGTCTACTCGCTATGGTTAAAAGGACGTGAGAGCTTATTAACTGAAAAAACTTTTGTGACATTAAATCTCTGAAATGTTGAGCATTTGTTTTACGAAGCTACAGTCAACAATAAAATGCCGCATCCGAAAACGTGCAGTTCTAACTGTCGCGGGATTTATCGCCTCTAAGCTTTCTAATTTGCACTCGTCCAGTGCTGATTGCTTCGGATCCGATAGAGCTTATTTGGAGCAGACCAACTCATAATGTCAAAGCTACATTACAATATTTCAATAGCTTTTTTATACCACCTATAGGCTACAGAATTGTTCTCACTTCACGCCAAACAAAAACGTCTTTCCATTTTTTACTAAATATGTATCAAATAGGTATGTACATGTCATTCTAAATGTTTAAAACGAAATACTGTACACTGCGATTCAGTAAAATACTGGACAATCAACATTTTATGGCTTTAGTTAGTAAATCTTATATTTATTATGTGTAATAAATATTATGTGTTTAGGAGATTAATCAATTTATTCTGTATAAATGTACTTCTTGTCACTGCTGCCAATAGCTACATGTAATTGAAATTATTTTAACAATTTAAAATAATAAACACAATAAGAATATATTTAATAAAAGAGTTTGCGTATATTTTTTATATTATTATCTGTTTCACTATTGAAGCAATGATCCCGCCAATATCAAACATTGTTAAATACTCTCGTACTTTTCCGTTAAGGAAATCTGTCAATAGAAATTACAGCCTTATAATATGTACTACTGCTGGGCACAGGTCTCCTCTGTAAAAAGAGTGTAAGGGCATACGTCCGCTACGGCACTAGTGCGGTTTGGCAGACCACATTTCTTAGAGAATTTTTCTAAGACATGTAAGTTTCCTCACGATGTTTTCCTTCACCGCCGAGCGCCGAGTGTTACCACTGTTATCATGACATAAAATTGCAACAACAAATTCAATGGTGCCGGCATCGGGAATTGAATTCGGGTTCCTAGCGACCAGATTTCTTAGAGAAATTTTCTAAGACATGTAAGTTTCCTCACGATGTTTTCCTTCACCGCCGAGCGCCGAGTGTTACCACTGTTATCATGACATAAAATTGCAACAACAAATTCAATGGTGCCGGGATCGGGAATCAAATTCGGGTTCCTAGCGTACTATGCAACTAATGTGACCGCTCGGACACTGAGCTACCACGGCCCAATATTTGTTACTAAAATAATGAATACCCAATAATCTTACAACAAAGTTTATAATACAACTTAATGCGATATATGAACGGCTTATCGTGTAAGTTCCAACCATAACTTTCCACTCGAGACGGTAAAAAAAATGCGAATTTGCAAACATATAAAGAAATTGAAGAGTCAGGCCGAACGAGATGCTATCGCAAAATTATTCCCAATTTCACCATTTTGCGTCTCCCTTCGCAAATCTTTTATTTTAAATGCTTTTTTATTTGCAGCGATGGCCGTCGGTGAAGCAGGTCCCATAAATTATAGTTCGGTAGCCCTCTTAAAGGGGTTTTCGATTTTATTTTTGTTTAGAGCCCGCTGTTGAAGAATTTATGTCCCGGTCTTACTTAGTGGTCAGCCGACTTGTCGAGACGGTGAAATGCTTTCCACTCGCTTGGTCATATACGTGCGTAAGTAGTTTCATGTTTTATAATATGTTACGGTATGGACAGAGTTGTCAATAATGCCAATAATCTAAAAGAGGAAGTGTGTGGGTTTGTTCCACATAGGCTCCAAAACGGATGGACCGATTTCATTTAAACTTTCAGGGAATCTTTAGATTGACCTGGCGAGTAATCCTGTAAAGTTTGGTGAAGATCGCAGTACTCCTCTTTTTGAACTGTCAAACAAGCCATAATTCGTACTTTTATTTCTGACATAAACTTGTGTCAGATATGTTTTTGTATAAATGTTAAGAATGGTATTGTATTTACTGATATAAACATGAGTGTAAGTAATGATCTTCACCCGCTGAAGAAGAGAGTGAATACGGAGAGAAATGAATAATTTAATATATATTGTGAGAGTTAAATTAAATATTTAATGATGTAAGTTTATTGTTTAAATAAATATGCTGAAACCAATCTGCTCAGTCTTGAGCACAGGCGTGAGGTAGCTAGCCTTTCGGTTTTCTACAGATTGCATTTTGGAGAGTGTGCTCAGGAACTACATGATCATATCCCCATCCCCTTTCCACCATCGGACTTCTAGACGCACTGCGGGATTTCATCCTTTGTTGTGAACATCCTCAAACCCGAACGAAGCGATTTGCTTAGTCTTTCATTCTTCGTACAGCAAAGGACTGGAATAGTTTGCCCGCGTCTGTCTTTCCTTCCGATTACCATGTAGGTATTTTCAAGAGTAGAGTAGGCATTTGCTGAGCTAGTGCGCCTTACCATTCAGGACTGCATTTCCACTTAACATCAGGTGGGATCGTAGTCAAGCACTTGCTTAGAAATTATTAAAAAAAAAAGCAAAATCTAGCATGGCTTAGCGGGCTGGGTACGCTAGTTCATTAAAAAAATCGTTTAAGTAGAACCATGGAAGGTTACGTCAAGGGAGATGCGAAGTTCATATTATAAATGTTTTTTTTTTATTTAGGTGGATTAGAGAGGTTGAATAAATAAAAAAATTCAATTTTCGAGTCAATTTGTATCTAAATGTCGTATATTTTTTTATGGGAAATAAACTAGTGCTTGACCACGATCCCACCTAGTGTTAAGTGGTGATATAGTCGAAAGATGGTACGCGCTAGTTTAGTAAGTGCCTATTCACTCTACTCTTGAAGGCTCCCACGTCGTACTTGGACGGAAAGACTGACGCCGGAAACTTGTTCCACTCCTTTGCTGTACGCACGATGACACGATATTTAGCTATGTATCACTGTGCTCACTTTATTGTAAAGACTTGAGATTTCGAATCCAGGAGATTGAGTCTTGAAAGGAACATAGCATTTTAAGTCGAGTTAAAAAGTTTTACTGTAGTCCAACAATATTATAGACCCATTACGATCGAGCGATGACCTTGTAAGTTGTGCTTTCAATCTAACAGTTGCTTCGAATCTTATTTTGTGCAAATGAGTTCCATTTCTCAGCTTCTTGCATAGCAAGTGATTTACTTTTACAAAAATAATTTGCTAATAAATCATGACTATAGTACCGGAAAACATACATTTAAAAGTGTATCGTAGAGATACAGTACATAGTAAAAGTTGATATATAATATAATGTGTTGGGGGGGCTGGTGATCCTTACGACAGGGTCCCTAGTATAGACCAGTCTTTCACATATTGTTAAATATTACGATAAGTTTATATATATGTATAATTTATGAAATACAAATAAATAAAGCTATTTAGTTGAATCCGTTTCATACAATTTTTTCTAAAAAATGGGTACATATTTGCAGCGGTTCTGTGATAAACGATCTAGTCTTTTTGATCTAGATGCTTCGATCAAACAAATTGAAAATATTCGAAGGTCCTTGACCTCTTTATTGTTTGTTTATGGTATACCTGTCATATACATCCAACATAACGACCATCCATTTCATTTGAGTTAATTTACTTCAGGGAAACGCCTACGCACCCCACAGAAGAAGGACTTGATGGTATTAATTATTGTTTACTACTGGGTAGACAGAGGCTGCTCTCCACATATCCCCATTATTAAGACAAAAAATTATAAACGTCAAATATAGACACATATAGTATCAATATATGTAAGGAGATAAACCGATATATTTAGCTATACAATAATCAATTAAAGAATTTGAATAACGCTTTGAGCAAAATATCGTCTCAAATATGGTATGGCAGACAAAACGGATTCCGAATACTGGCAATTGGAATAGTTTTCAACTTTTTTTATCTCATTTCGTGCCTGGAAGGCATCCTAACGGTATTCACCACGAGACATAACTTTAGGGCGGACCGAGCGATACTTTTTATGTTCTTTTTACATTGACCTCAGTCGCCTTCTAAAAATGCAACCAACTGTTACTGTTCTATATTTAAAATTTAGTTCCTAAATGTCACTGTCAATTTATAAAAAAAAACCGCGTGTTTCAAATTTTTAATGAACGTGCCTTAAGAGCAGTTCCAGTTCTAACCTAACTAACAATACCAAAAACATATCTGACATTGAAGACTTATTTAATTTTTTAACCACATCAACTGCACATATTTGGTATCGATATGAAATTGTAATTAGGTACGCTTTAATAAATCAAAAAATCTTCACGATTACCTTGTTAATTAGGCATGTTAAACAGAATTTTAAGTAACCTTTATCGTCACAGCCAGAATTATTACAAAAAAGTTTACTGGCAACTCTAATTGCGTTCAACGCCGGCCAAAATTGAAAAGAAAAGTCGCACCGCAAGAATCCCGCCTATTTTTAAAAATGGAACCCGACGATGATTCGCCTAATTAATAAACCAATCACGTACACTCGAGACGCGGCGTCGAGGCGCGGCGGACGTGCGGGCGCGGGGGATGAACGCTCGGAAATTCGAATACTATATTTTTTCTGCACCCGAAGCATCATGATGTTACTTGTAATTGGCTTGACGGCCAATGATGACGAATTTAGTATCAAATTAATTATAGATGGCTTTAACATCGCCAGGCTAGGAGCTAACAACACAAAAAGTACACGAGACTACAAGTAGAAAATAAACTATTAGAAGATGCCTTTGCCCACGACTTTGTTCGTTACCTATTACTTAAAAAAGAGCCAGAAAAAACGTCCTTTTAATTAATCCAGGAATTAGAAAATTTACCGACGACGTCGTTCTGTTTCTGAGAATGTGGTATAAAAATACCGTGGATTATCCTGACACATTGATACGCCGTTTTTTAACACACACAGCTCGAGGATGAGTCTGTGACGTAACCAACGAAACCCATATTTTAATATTGACAGCGAAAAATTATGTCAAAAAGTTTCGAGCATTTGTGGTTTAGGAAAAAAAATATCATTTATCAAATAAATGCATTCCCGGTTATGTCCTTGCTCAGCGTGATTGCAAAAAATAGTTGAATAATAAACGCTTCGGTTGGCAACACTGGGAGCCGAGGAAGACCGAAGTGAGGCGAAGAAGGGCGAAGATTAGCGAGTGCGCGCTTTTTGCTTGCATCAATCGATGCGCTCGAGCATTCGCACGATGAATAATTCAAAAATTGACATGAAATGGCGTATGGTACTTTTTTTTAAAATGAAAGGTGCCCGATTGAGGACTGTAACCGCCTGACGAATTCATTGGTCAACGGCTTTTTGCGTTCCGTAATTGCTGTATTTATTTTATAGATTATTAAAATGAAAATATGAACATATTTTTTTATCAAACGATATCTAAATAACAAAAGGAAACAAATAGAAATTTATCACAGTTGTTAAATATAATTTATCTGTGGTAAAAAAAAATCTCTTCAACACACAGTTTATGTCAAAGGTACGTACGTGAGGAAAACGTTACGTAGTAAAGATTCATAACTAATTTCCGACTCTAACGTCTAGAATTAAGTCGATGGTTTGAACAGATTGCAAAAAAAAAACTAATTAATTCGCGTAATGCTGTTAATGATGCATCGACAACTTGCCGCCATTTCCAAGTATAAGTAATCTTGCCATCTGAATTCTGCTTGCGATTGGCCAAAACTTCTTTGGTGCGTTTCGACTAAATGACTTTATCCTACAAGTGTCACTGACATTTTGCGGTTATGGTTATGATGTTTTAAAGTCGTCCATTACTTATATAACGAGAAAATTCTATATTTTTATGTAATAACAATTTATAAATGAAATATTCTTTAAGAAATTCTCTCGCAAGTCGTTTTAAGAAATTGTTTTCAATCTTAACGAGTTTTGGTTTGTGTATACATTAATTGTCTAATAAACGTCCTTTTAACCTATTTTTCAGTGGGGTAGGCAGAGACGGCAATGGATGTATGTTTTTCACCAAGCTTATCGTCGTCGATATGTCGCGAAATTTTCGCCCAGTATTGAAAACACTAACAATCTATCGTAAATGTTAGACCTTCACGAGGTTCTGGGATGACGAGCACCGCCTGTCGCGTTATTCGATAATAGTCTTGTCTGTGATGACAGATGGATCCCAATAGAGCGTTACCTGACCATTTTAGAGAACTAGCGCCGGTGTTTACTTAAAGTACGGCACCTCGGACTCACAAAGACCATATCGAAGAGCAAATTGCTGGTGAATGATCCTGGCTAAGAGGTTATGCCTGTACAAGTACTTACTGGTAACTACATGGGAACAACCGGTATTAAAATAAATATTAGTATTGATCTCTTTTTAAATTTCCGACGGTTTGAATACTTTAGCGGTAATTATTAGGGGAGAGTTAGTTAGTTACAGCCTTTATATATGTCCCACTGCTGGGCGCAGGCCTTCTCTGTACAGAGAGTATAAGGGCATAGTCCGCTACACGGCACACTTCACATGTCTTAGAAAAAAATTCTAAGACATGTAAGTTTCCTCACGATGTTTTCCTTCACCGCCGAGCCCGTGGTAACATCAACACATAAAATTGTAACAACAAATCTATTGATGCCGGCACCCGGGATCGAACTCGGGTTGCTACCGCTGCGCAACTTGAGGCGACCGCCCGGACACTGAGTTACCACGGCTCACGGGAGAGACTGAGTCGAAATAAGATTGAAATTAGATAAAATCTACTTCAACGACTAATATTCGCGAAAATATGAGAAGATAAAACAATTTATATAATTTAATAACTTTTTACGAGCAATTCTTGTATATATCATCTGAATCTCGGAAACGGCTAAAACAATTTTCATGAAATTTAATATGCAGAGAAGAATCTGCCTCCATCATCTTAGATCCAAAGCAGCCTGCACCAGCTGGTAGAGGTTACGAGAGGAGATGGCACCTTTTACTTGGTCAGACCATTGTTTTAGCGACCGGCCTCTTGTTCTCTTGCCTTCTGTATTACCAACGATAACCAGATTTTTAACCCGCTGCCCGAAATATGACAGTACGCGCTGTAGACACGTAGTGGACAGCCTGGTATTTATGGCGAGTTGGGAGAGAATAGATACATATGTGCGCTTGGCAGTCCACGGTATTCGTAGCATTCGCCCCCAGTACCACATCTCGAATGCATCTATTCTCTGTCTTTCTCTTGGTCGAATTACCCATGTCTCGACTCCATACAGAAAGATTGGGAATATTAATGCACTAACTAATCGAGCCTTTAAGGATATCCAGCTATTCTTAAAAGAAGAAAAAATCACTTACTTATAAGAGGAGAAAGACATGTTACTGTCAACGCACGGTTGATCTTCCAGCGCTCCACTGCTCGTCAGCATCAGAGTGTTCATCCGTGTTCGTCTTCTATAAACAATCGACAATCGATATCCGTGTAGTAGTGCAACACTAGTCAATCAAAGTCCGTTGATATTGCGTCAATTCGACGCGGCTACACATTATGTACGTCACATCACTAGCTAGCGTTCTTGTGTCATATCTGAAAAGACAAAAACAAACATGTCACTTAACAGGGAAATTAACAGTTATTTAGTACAATGGTTTAGGGTACGGTAGAGAAACATAAGGTCGTAGGTTCAAAACCTTCTATTTGACTATTGACGCGAACTGTCCCAGTACAAGCTTAACCTTATTTGGTACGGTTAACAAGAATTTTAGTAATGTTTGTAACAAAAATTGTTAACGTTTTCTTTTTAAGCACGGACGCTCTCTTTGTGTTTCCGAATTATCTGAGGAATATCACGAAATAGAATTAATCAGAACCTAATCAGAATCCGTCCTGGACGGCTGGCAGAAGCTGGATGAGAGTGGCCGAGGATCGTGGACGGTGGCATGCCTTTGGCAGTCCTATGTCCAGCAGTAGACTGTGACAGGCTGATGATGGTTATGATGATGAATCAGAATCTAACTCTCATTAAATTACCCTTGAAGTACATCCTTTCCAATAAAAAATAATTATCGAAATCGGTTACCGTGATATTGAGTTATTCGTCCATTTGTCGCGCACATACATGATGCAAATTAAAGAATTATTTGGTTTTCTCACGGATGCCATTGTCAGAATTGGACCAAATTAAAATGGAACCATTCTGGGACCACTATCTTTCAAATGAAAAAAGAATCGGTTAACTTAGTTGATTGATCCGACATCGTGTATGTCATACTGGTAAGGCACATAAAATTAGTTTATCTTATGAATTTCTCTTAGATTATCCGTGAAATAATAACCGGCCGAGTCGTAATTCGACCCTCTCGGACGCCCTCGGATCGGAATGCTAACGCGTAACATAGTTAACGTCCAAGCTGAGATCACCCCTGATGACTCTCGTCATCTTAAGTGATCATCGCCAGGTACATCCATAACCCCAGTAGAACTGCACGTATTTTGCCGACCTTTGAGAAAGGAGTAGGCTCGTCGCTTAAAAGGTTCCCAAATCGTATCGCTTCGGAAACTCCGTTAATGATAACGGCTTCCACAAGTTTTTTAAAATCCTTTTATTAATTGTCATGTGATGATATGCCATGATTGTTGAGCGTTTTGTACAACAAAATATTAATAAACATAAATATGTTACGTAACGGTAGTAAATACTGCAATAACATCATGATGTAATATTTAACAGTCTTCATGAACGGTTTTTATGATAATAATCCATAATGAAACGTTAGTGTTAGAACAACCTCCTTACACAATATTTTTTATCTGTGCAAAGTAACTGCGAACGCCGTTGATTCACAACTATGACGTGGCTTGAAGATAACCATAGACATAAATGTATTTTTATTAGCATTTTAATAGTAATCAAACCTTAACATTGAACATGTGAGTTGATTAAAATTAATAAATCTATGGTTTTGTAGTAATAACTTTTTGTGTAGCATTAGAGCCTGCAGATGGTAGTAGTAATTGATCTCTAAGACGGCTATGGGTGGATGGAAACCTATAAGAATGTTAAAGTTACAGCTTGTATATATATGTCATAGCATTGGTAACAGACCTCTGTAAAGAGAATATAAGGGCATAGTCCACCACGCGGCTCTAGAGCGGATTAGCCGACTTCACATGTCTTAGAAATGTTTCTAACGCGATGTTTTTGTTGTAAATCAGCACTTAAAATTCCAACGAACAAATTCAGTAGTGCCGACACTAGGGATTGTACTCGGGGTTATTACCGTTCTAAGAGCAACTTGAGGCAACCGCCCGGACACTGAGGGTACGTAAAAATAGTTTGTTTTATATGACGAGAAGCTGGCCTTTACTGCTTCACCGGATTGAGAGGTCGTATGGCTCTTAGGTTGCTTAACCTGAACCTCTATCGCTAGTAACTCGATACAAAGGTACCCCTGGTGAGGGGTATCCTCGGCTTGGACGGTTACTATGTTACGCGTAAGCATTCCGATACTAGGGCGTCCGAGTGGGAACTGAACCACCACTGGTCGGTTGCTATTTCACGGATGGTAACCAGAAAAAGACTTAAATAAAGTATTTATCTTAAAAACTACTAAAATATTTCGTCAGTATTATTCAAGTGTTAAATTTCTTTTTAATTACTTTGTAGCCAACAATAACGTGGTACATAACTGTCCATTTTGGGCACGGATTCCTTATATGTAGTCGTTATTTCTTACAGCGTTTCAATCAGGGTCCGCTTTTCCCCAAAAGGTCGCATCTCTCTCCTGACAGCTGTGTCATTTTAAAAAATATTATTCTTTTTTTGTTTTATATTCCTCAAAAAGTTAATACAGATTATTTAGAATTCTAAAACAGGTAATAAATAATAATAATGAGCTCTCACGTCCTTTTAACAGGGTAGGGTAGACAGATATAGCTTTTTGCTCCTCTTTTGTGTTTTATTTGTGCATGAGAGGCAAAACGGGTGCCTCAGTCTTCCCATTTTTCAAGCAGGAAATTGAAGAAGAGCAATCCGCGAAGACGATTTTGGGTAGTCTTGGGCATCGCTGAAAATCAGCGCTGTGGCAGCCTTGCGACAGCACGTCATGTCCGTTCTTGTTAACCGTCCAAGCAGAGGCTACCCCTCACCGGGGGGACCCTTGTGTCGAGTTACTAGAGATAGAGGTTCAGGCTAAGCGACCTACTCAATCCGGTGAAGCAGTCAAGGCCAGCTTCTCTGGCCAATCTGTGTAGTGTCTAAATATGGACGACGGATTCTTTCTCTCTCTTTCAGGGCTATATACTCATTATTACGTAATACTCTCCGATCGAACTACTGCAGTAGAAGGAAGTAAGAGTGGGCTGAGCAATTTGAGGTTGCTTTATTAACATAAAAAACGATAAGTCGTAAATTAATATTAATTTACGACTTATCGTTTTTTATGTTAACCGATTCCAAAAAAGGCAGTAGGTTCTCTCCCTTCTTTATGTCTGGGCACGCATAGTGCTATTTAAGAAGCATTTTATTTTATTATATGTGTCTTAGCCGGCTTATTGCAATGTTTTCCGTTTTTCTGTATTTTACAAAAATATGAGAAGATGGGCTTATCGCCTAACACTAATTGGGATTTTTTTTCTTAATTTTTTAGGGATATTTTTAGGAATTGAAGTCTGTCTACTTAGCTAAGGGTTTTTTATACTTTCTGACTGACTTTCTTTCAGTCCTGGATTTGTAAGGCACCGTAACTTAGTAAATGTCTATTCACACTACTCTTGAAAACGCCCACATTATATTCGGAGGGAAAGACAGACGCAGGCAAACTATTCTAGTCCTTTGCAGTATGAATAATGAGAGACAAAGCAAAGTGCTCTGTTGGGGTTAGAGAGATAAATAAATAAATTGCTTCAAGGTAAGTGAAAGCTTATATTTTTAATTTATATAGGCAATTTTTTATATGCTGGTAGTAAATCAATTTGCATTTTCCAAATATCTTTTTATCAACACTATAATCAGTTAATTGGACATTTCGATTCGTCAGTCCATTCTCAAAAACTTGTTATGATTTCATCCATTCTAATCTAACATATCTGGCAGTGGTCCCGGACTGCATCAGATCTCAGATACGGAGGCCCGTTCGTACAGCGGGAACCGGCTCGGCGGCCATATTGAATCTGATTGACAGCTGTCAATGTTGGCGGCACTGCGACGCGTCGCCGCGCCTGCGCAGTGCGCTACAAGCGCGCCACTAATTCCTCACAAAAAAATATAGTAGCGTTCAAAATAAAACAGTTAATGTGAAGAAGCTTACGTGTATCATTTCTATTTTAAAAAAAGAAACGAGAAACAATTACCAAGCGCTATTTATACTTTTATCTTGTTATTAGTATCAAAATTAAAAAATTAAAAACAAATTATATAGGGAAATGCTTACGAATTCCATGTACTTTTTTAATGTAACTACCTTCCACGTGCAGCCTATACCATCGGTTGTAACCAGTAGTGTTACCGAACTATCGGTCACGAAACAAGCCATTAGTTGTCATGTCGGAGTTTTTACATAAAGTCGTATACTTTAAGAACCAACTTTATTTCACGCCTATTCAATCTGGTTTTAGCAGTGGTGTTTCCTGACCGATACGACTTCACGAGCCCACTCCTTTTTCAAACGCAGGAATCCTACGGCTTTCACAGTGTTGTGGATGTACTTGAGTATTACTTGTCAGATCGTAATTGTAATCAGATCAGGCGAGTCGTAGATTCGTTTGCCTCTTGTATACGAAGAGAGTTAAAAAAAGTGCTTTATATGCGATTGCTAAATGACTGCAAAAACAAATACAGACTAATGGAGAACAGATTTTTTTGAAGTACATTAAAAAATATAAGATATAATCGATTTCGAAAATCGATGTTAAATCTAACCACCGTTCAATACGGCAAGTAATCGAACATCAATAAAAATAGCACAACAGCATGCCCTTCGCAATATCCACATCAAATCTATAATTTTCAAACCGCAGGCAGCCCATAAAGCTAGCAGGAAAACCGCCCAATAATTCATTAACTTTACTATTACTATAAATCTTATTTTACGATCACCGTGACGTCACAGAAACGTGTCAGTTAACGTTAAGTGAGGTGTGCTTAGTTAAAGTACAGTTAGCAAATAAGTTTCTTTTTATATAATTGGTAATAAGTTAACGACGTAAAGCGGAAATATGAACCTTGTCCATCCGCAGTTGGTATCTACCGATGTCATTTCTAAGGGGACCAAACTCTTTCCTTAGCACTTAGCACTTCTGTATTAGCGAGATATTGTATCTAAGTCCGAGTTTATCTTAGTGTATGTCCACACAAAAAGGATAAAATACCGCTTGAAGTCCAATGGTGAAAGGGATAAGGGAATTAAATCATGTAATTCCTGTTACGACTCAATTCCTGAGCACATCCTTCACGATACATTTAACAACAAGATGAAAAATGATTTCAGTAAGAAACCTTAAAGCGACGTGTTTCTATTGTTCCATTAAAAACGGACTAACAATTTTCGTGCGCTAAGTGCATACCCACAAAATTATGTAGGGTTACCACACTGTTTACCATTAAAATGAGACGCAATTAAAAATTGCCCCCCTTCAAGCTCTTTTCTTAGCGGGGTTGACGCGGGCCTCAATCGCTATCAGATTCTTACGAATCTTTTAAAGCCCCATATATGATGCGTTTATTAGCCATAAATCAGACGCAAATTTTAACAGGTGAAATTTTATTATACGTCAAATCCAAACTATATCTTTATTAACCGCCAAGTGGTGGATGATGTGCACCACATAATGGGGGAATGTGCTGAACGAAAGCGGAAAGAAAGTCATTAATAGATAGCCTTAAACTTAGGGAGCAACATGTGCCTTCTCAATGCTGCTGTCTGACCCGACCTCAGGTAGAGCGTGGAAAATGGTGGCTATGGCCATACAGCATTGATGACTCGAGAGAGAAAGATCTCGCTTCATGCGACCGATGTATGTGTACTTAGGTCAGGGTGTGATGAGTATCCTTCTACGTAGTAACTAGTACTAGTAGTTCTGGGCTCTCAAGAATTTAACTACGGTATCCCCTGCCTGTCGTATAAGGCGACTAAAAGGGGCCTCGTATTCACTGGGCGACAAGGGTGGGGGCCTTTGTCGTCTGCTATGGTGGATCCGGGAAAAAGGCGATATCGGCTGGCCCGTGCCGCCGTGGCACAGGGGACGAGGGAATAACCTCCCCCCCGGGACGTGCTCTCCTTGAGCACAGTGCAGAGAGGATCCGGTACGTTCCTCTGGAGATCTCGGAGCCCACCGTCATGCACCGAGAAGAAATCGCCACCGGGGAGGTTTGAAGCGTCAATAGCCTAATGGTTTAGGGTACAGCCTGCGAATCGTAAGGTCGTGGCTTCGAATCCACCATTCGACTATTGCCGTGAACCATGTCCTAGCACAAGCTTAAGCTTAGTTGGAATGGTTAACAAGATTGTTAGTAATAATTCTGAAAAAAAATGAAATATTGCTAACTTTCTTTTTTAAAAAAAATGAATAAAAACCCCACATAACCGCCGCCTTCTTTTTGAAGATTTCCTCCTCGTAAACAAAAAAAAAGATATGATTAGACTGACATGCCGAAAAGGGCAAAAGTCAAAAAAGAAGGAAAAAAGAAAAAAAAATCATTATTAAACAAAATAAATAAATAATTTCTCCATAGGTTTCATCACCGCAGTGCTTTGTAGCATATTAAATTCTAGCATGATCGGGAAGAAATCATAGCACAAGAGTCGAAATAACCGATCTTACAGTTTATAAAATATCATTTTATGTTGCTACGTGCTACTCAAAAGTGAAAATGACAAACTGGTATATATATATATATAATAGATATTTATTATTATATTTGTGAAGCCGAGGTTACCCGTCACCAGGCGGACCCTTGTGTCGCGATCTAAGCGCCTATGCTACATATATGCCTCTCAATCCGGTTAAGTAGTAAAAGTTATCTTTTCTGGCTAATCTGTCTCTATAGGTCAGTCAAATCTTTTGAAGTCGATCGAAAAGCAATCGAAACCAGTCCCACATTTTCCCACACAAAATGTTGTGTCACTACTGTGGGGCGATTATGACAGCTGCTTGTAACGCCTAAATGTTTTCTATATTAGTAACCGTTGCATAAGGCCGAAGCTCCATTGGCCAACAGCGACACGCGATAGAAGGCCGCCAGGCGATGTGGTCGTAATAATGACAAACACAGTGTCACTTTTTGACTAATCGGGGGACGTAGTTAACCTGCATTCATTTCTTGATAACGAATTATTAATTTTCAGTCATGAACAATTCAATTTCTTACACTAACAAGTATATTTACGAGTAAAAACAAAAACTGACTTCAAACAGAATCATAGGTTGTAAGAAATTGCGCGCGGACATCCCATTTTATTTACGAAGTATCTTGGTAACGTTATTAAATTTTATTGCCTATCTTCTCTTTCTTCTTCCACATTGATGCTCCTTATGTGCCTCCGTACTTACCGAGTATTAACTTTTTTTTCTTTTTCCTTCTGGGGGGAAGGCGGCGGTTATGAGGGATTCTTACCCACTAAAACCTCTCCGGATGCCCTTTCTTTCCCCTCATAGTGAGGGGCTCCGGGATCTCCAGTGGAACACACCGGAGCCCCCTGTAATATTTGAAACGTAACTCTCTCCCAATTGTATCTTCAATAATGATCTAATTCCCCCATCCCCTTTCCACCATCGGACTTCTAGACGCACTGCGGGATTTCATCCTTTTGTTGTGAACATCCCTCAAACCCGAAGCGATTTGCTTCTTTCAGCAAATTCACATTCTTCGTACAGCAAAGAACTGGAATAGTTTGCCCGCGTCTGTCTTTCCTTCCGATTACAATGTGGGTATTTTCAAGAGTAGAGTGAAAAGGCATTTACTAAGCTAGTGCGCCTTACCATCCAGGACTCCATTTCCGCTTAACATCAGGTGGGATCGTAGTCAAGCACTTGCTTAAAAATAAAAAAAAACTTATATCTCCCTCTCAGCTTCCGTTAGCTTCGCCCAATCACGTCCAGTAACGTATTCACCAGCTTACTCCGCGAGTCAAGCGTGCGTAAAGGAGTTTGATTTCAAAAATACACACTAATTAAGCCTCTATCAGTCGGTTGAAAATGAAATTGAATTTACTTTGTTTAGTACTTAGTATCGCAAAACTAAGTACTAAGCAATGAATGATAGCTTGAGCTCTCTAAAAACCAGAGAAACTGTATCCACCTCCTGGACGATAAGCGTTACGTGAACTGGCCATTGCACATGCAATTACCGTATTACTGGCGCCCCGCGGCATTACTCGCGGTTAAACACTATTTATTTAAGTATTTTGTTTTCTAAAAATAGCTAAAGTTAATCCTTATTACATTAATTATCTACCAATTAAGTCCCGTCTAAATCAGGTCCAGCCGTAACAGAGATTAGCCGGAAACAGTCATACGAAAATGAGAAAAAAAATTTTTGTTACTAATATGTACCGTATATAGTACATTCATATTTTATATAAGACACTCCAATTTTGTTAATTTGTATAGAATTCAATATATAAAATGTGTTATTACTGTTATGTACATCTTAATTTTCCTCAGCCTAGATTTCCTCATGACTTGTCATTTGGCTACTTGCCCATCTCATTTCCACGTTTTTTTTAAAGAAAGCTAGCAATATTTCTTTTTTTTTAAATATTACTAACAATATTGTTAACCATTCCAACTAAGCTTAAGCTTGTGCTAGGACATGGTTCACGGCAATAGTCGAATGGTGGATTCGAACCCACGACCTTACGATTCGCAGACCGTACCCTAAACCATTAGGCTATTAAGTTAGCTGCATTTAGCATTAGCTTCTTTCTGATAATTATGTGTCGTGTTTTATCAGTTATTTTTAACGCTATTCCACGTTGACAGGTGACGCTCCTGTTTTTTTTTATTCTGGCGATGAATTTCCATGTTTGGTTACCATATGTCAACATCGTAGAAAGATGTAGGGGTATACGAAAAACAAACAAGAAACTAATTACAGAAATAAATTCATCATTTATTTGTTGTGTACTGGGCGATCACTGGGCGAGCCATGCTGTGTTGTAGATATGAAGTCATATGTTTCGGTTTTATTGGAATAGTCATGTACATTTGGGAATCAGTGGTTTGTCAGTTACTTCATTAAATCCAAGTACATTTACAGTACCAAGGAAAGAGCTGTACTGGATACAAAGAAATTCGACTGAGAACAAAAGTCGTTTTTGGACACAATATTTATTATTTATTGCTGAATAAGTATTGTATCACGGCATTAACCTAGAGTTTTCTTAAAAGAAAATCGTTTTACGGTACAAAACATAAAACAGAAGTGTCAATCTTGAAAAAAAATTTCGTTATTTTTTAATGACGAACTACACAGATTGGCCAAAGAAGCTGGCCTCGACTGCTTCACCAGATTAGATATGCTATAGCTCTTAAGCCGCTTAGCCTGAACCTCTATTACTAGTATCACGACACTAGGGTCCCCAGGTGAAAGGTAACATCGGCTTGGACGGTTACTATGTTAGGCGTAAGCATTCCGATCCGAGGGCGCTCGAGAGGGCCGAACCACGAATCGGTCGATTGCTATTTCACCGATAATCGAATGTGGAAAGCAGAGGATAGTGTATGGTGGAAGCCATTGGGGAAGGCCTATTTCCAGCAGAAGATGATAATAACATCTTGGTTTACGCTGTTTATTTAGTGTCCGTGCGGTTGGCTCAAGTTGCGTAGTACGCTAGCAACCCGAGTTCGATCCCCGGTGCCGGTACCAATAAATTTTTTGTTGCAATTTTATGTGCTGATTTACCACGCGCTCGGCGGTGAGGGAAAACATCGTGAGGAAACCTACATGTTTTAGAAAATTTTTCTACGGCATGTGAAGTCTGCCAATCAGCATTAGGGCCGCGTGGCGGACTATGCCCTAATACTCTCTTTACAGAGAAGGCCTGCGCCCAACAGTGGGACATATATAAAGGCTGTAACTTTAACTTTTAACTTTACGCTAACTTTATAGTTAGATTGAGAGGTGCTATAGCTATTAAGCCGCTTAGCCTGAACCTCTATTGCTAGTATCGCGACACTAGGGTCCCAAGATGAAAGGTAACCACGACTCGGTCGATTGCTATTTCACGGAATGTGGAAAGCAGAGGACCGTGTATGGTGGAAGCCATTGGGGAAGGCCTATTTCCAGCAGAAGATGATAATAACATGTTGGATGTAAGTAGTTGTAAGATTCCATTTTACGCTGTTTATAGTTATATTGAAGGCCACATCCTCTACAGTCGTCTGAGTATTTAGATTATCCCGACCCGTTCGTTATTCGGCAGGTGTGAAACGGACACTATGTGGTCATATATTTAAAAATACAACCCTCACATGTGGCCGGTAATAAAAACATTCCACTTGTTTTGGTTACCGCGAGGCGTTCATTAAAAAACATCCGTGTCGTGGGATACCCGCTGAATGTCTGTTGCAAAACTTACAACTAAGTGTTATGGGTTAATGTCACTATATAGATTATATTATCTGTGACATTTTAATTAAAAGATTTCACAGGTGCCGGTCTATTTCTACGGTGTCTTTTCCCTTTATTTGGGGGTCGGCATCCTCGTTTTGTGGCGTCAAGACTATAAACCATCTCACACACACATATGCTCATTTGAATCTCATTTTATAATTATGAGATTACATATTGTAGAATGTGCACAGGAATTACATTATGTAATTCCATTATTCCCTTTTTACCCTCGGATATAAAAGGGCACGTTGTTTGCTTGAATAGACAAAAACGATAATAATATTTTTATTTTAAAACAAAAATTAATGTTCAAACTAGTTCTATAATAGCCGCAGTAGTAAGAACTGTGATGCAGCTATTAACGCCCATCGCCAAACAATTCAATACAAATACAAATTTAGTAAAATTAAAAACATAAGCGAGTGTGTTTGTGTGTACACGGTTGCGTGTGTTCAGCCCTGTAGTTCTGGGCTCTCAAGAATAAGACTACGGCATCCCCTGCCTGTCGTACAAGGCGACTAAAAAGGGGCCTCGGGTTCACTGGGCGACAAGGGTGGGCTGCGTCGTCCACCAAAGTGGACCCGGGAAGAAGGCGTCATCGGCTGGCCCGTGTCGCCTTGCGCTGCGAGCGCACAGGGGGGGAGGGAGTAACTTCCTCCACCCGGGACGTGCTCTCCTTGAGCACAGTGCAGAGGGGCTCCGGTGCGTTCCACGTGAGATCCCGGAGCCCCTCGTCATGCACCGAGGAAAGGCCCACCGGGGAGATTTTAGGAAGGCGGGGTATCTTTGTGAAGATTTCCTCCCCGTCAACAAAAAAAAAATGTTGCGTGTGTTAAAAAGTGCTTGTATGTGTAGAGATGAGTATGAAATAGGGGGTGGGTTATTACCATTTCACATGACCCGAAGCCAAAAGGGAAGACAACTACCAAGTACATTGACTCCGCTCACGAGATGACTGCCACGGATGTGGATTCGACGATAATTGTCTCGATAATTCGTTAGTGCTTATAGCAAAAAGTCTTTCGCTAGATGGCTGGGTCAAGGGTCAAATACAGAATGCGGTACCAAGGGTATGGTACGCATCGTTAAGAGGTCTCTCTCTATGTTGCTCTAACCACTGGTAGCTTGGGCCTTTCGCTGCTGGCGGCACTCTCAATGCGAAAGCAGTTTCACGAAGAGCTGCCGCAGCGCGAGGGAACGGGCTTACCGCCTGGTACATCCCGGGCAGTATCCGTGAGGATTTTACTCCTCCCAAAAAAAAATGTTGCCATAGAAAAAATTGCACTCAAACGGACGGCCGATTGAATTGAAAACTTATAATTGAGAATTTTATTTTTAAAAATTTCATTGGACATTAAATTATCACTATCAATGTGGATTTCCCATCAATTGACGACCTTTATAATTTATATATATGTTTATATGGTTTATTTATTATTTAAATTCAATACAGGCTATACAATAAAATACAACATTAGCATGTCGCTTGACCCATAACAATTTCCCCTACTGAAAAGTGCGGACGGCTTAAGAAGCGTTCACTTTAAGAAAGCACTAGCATTAGAATTTTAGCCTTTCCGAAGTCAGATCAGGCAAGAATGGTATACCACCTCGTTAGAACGGGCCTGAAACGCAGGTATATACATATACTAATTGCCAAATGGACTATTGCGTAGTGATGGTAAGAGACCAGACGGTATGACTCTTATACCCTGGAAGATGGGACGGCATGGGATGCCACATGCGTCGATACTTTGGCGCCGTCACATCTTCCAGAATCTTCTGTTGAGGCTGGTGCGGCCGCTGCAATTACAGAAAACCTCAAGCGGCAATAACAAAATAAAATAAGCGGCGACAAATATAGTAACCTCGATACAGGTTTCATATTTGAGCCGAAACTTTGGGTCCGTGGGGTCCTAGTGCACATAATTTTTAATGTGTTAGCTAAGATGTTGGTCGACACATCTGGTGACCAGAGGGCTGGCTTATACCTAGCACAGAGGCTAAGCATTGCCATACAACGTGGCAATGCTACCAGCCTTCTGGGCACGCTGCCAAGCGATGACGGTTTGGCACAGTTATATTTTTTGTAAATATTTTGTAATATCTTTTAAATTGTAAATATTTCTTTATTAGTTAGTATATGTTATAAAATATATTAGAATACATATATTTAGTATTCTTGTTTTGATGTGTATTTAATAAGTCAGCATAGATGCCTCCGAAGATATCAGAGAAGAACTCCTGGAATACTGTGAGCTCGTTATGTTCTTAGCCACAAAAGCTAATGGCTCGATAGTAGCGAGAAGAATCTTCGTTATTTTATTTAAAAAAAAAAAAAAAGCTAGCAATATTTCTTTTTTTTTTTGGAAATATTACTAACAATCTTGTTAAGCTTAAGCTTGTGCTAGGACATGGTTCACGACAATAGTCTAATGGTGGATTCGAACCCACGACCTTACGATTCGCACGCCGTACCCTAAACCATTAGGCTATTGACGCTTATTATGAACATCCTTGTTCATGTCATATTATATTATGAACATCCGAAGAAGGGAGAAGAAAACTTTCTTCATAAAGGGACCAACGTTGTTGCACAATTTTTAGCAACAGGTTCATAGGACCGCAAATAGGGTCACCTAATAAAAAAAACTGTATTGTTTTGTTGTCATGTGAAAATTTATTGTAAGGTTATAAGGGTAATATGATCAATTTTGATCAAACATTCCTCAATAAGAAAAAAGCACCATCAAAAGATTCACCATTCTATGTAGATAACATAGATTATTATTGGGAAAAATATTTATTCGTGTGAAGTCATCACACAATGATGCTTTGATTCCAAAAATTATTTGTGTTTGCCTTAAAACAACAACCATTATTATCAAACGCGTCATCTTAAGTTAGTTTTTATAAGAAACTAGCGTAAACAGCCCGCTTCACCGGTCTAGATTTAAATATTTAATTTAACTCTCACAAAGGATACCTTTTTTTTTTTGTTCACGCGGGGGAATCTTTTTATAGACCATCCTCCGGTACCCTGGGTGGGCCCGGGGGGATGTGTGGGACTCGGCCTGGGCAGCCCCTACCCACTAAACCTTCCGCGAATGCCATCAGCCGTTATGAGCGGGGTGCCCCGGATCTGTCAGCGACAGGACACCCCAACGACCGGCCGGTCCCGGCAAAGACCGGACTTCATCCTCAAAGGGGACTTCTCCGGCACTCAGAGAAGTCCCGACGACGCCGAAGCATGCTGGGGCCAGGTACCCATCCTGGCCCCGCTTCGGATTACGGGGGCGGCAAGAGGAGGCGTTCGTAACGCCTCCTGCGCACCCCGACTCGCAAAGGATACCTTACGTAAACTTGGATAATACAGTATTTTTCATTAAATTTTAGTAGTTAGTGTCACATGGAGGCAAAAAAGGAAATATCCTTTCTCGTTTAAGTTTATATTTTTTTAATAAAATATAAATAAATTAATAAAAATATTTTATTTTATTTTAAGGATATTTAATTGTCTATCATGCACAATTTATTTCAGTTAGCTATCGTCTTTATCTTCCGAGATATTCAAACTTTCTTCGACTATTATTTTTGCTCACGGCTATGTATTATTTAAACAACACAAACAATACTCCTGTGACACTGTAAGGTAGGCAGAAACTTCCATTTTGGACGGAGCAAAATAATGTCACGTGGTCATTATAAACAGATTTAGGAAATTATCTTAAGTATGTCTAAGGCAGCATGTGGCAGAGAATAGTTATATGTAGCATTTTATTATAATAGACAAAAATATCTATTTGTATAGTATTGTTATTTATATAGTTATTAAGTGTCTTACTAACAAAATTATGAGCATAATGTCTGAGCTCGACGTGAATTAGGGCCCAAGCAACCGGTGGTAAGGGCGACACAGAGAGCCACCTCCTGACTTTTTTTTTAATGACGAACTAAACAGATTGGCCAGAGAGGCTGGCCTCGACTGCTTCACCGGATTGAGAGGTGGCTTAGCTCTTAGGTCGCTTAACCTGAACCTCTATTGCTAGTAAATCGACACAAGGGTGGGGTGGTAACCTCGGCGGACGGTTACTATGTTACGCGTAAGCATTCCGATCCGAGGGCGCCCGAGAGGGCCGAAGCACGACTAGGTCAGTTGCTATTTCACGGATAATCTAAGGGACATTCAAAAGCTAGACTAACTTTGAGTGCCACTTCGGGAAGCGTTGGCGCTGGGAGAAGAAGTGGCCGAAGAAACTCCAGCAACGCTCCTAACATGTAAGGGGTGGGACCTGTCCATAAAATAGCGGTAACGCGCAAGGATTATTCGCAACCTCCGACGGTCGCGAATGGACAAAACCTGACGATGCGTGCCGTGTCCAGGAGTACTGCCTTCTGTATTCTGACACTTGAACCAGTCATCTAGCGAAAGACTTAACACTATGAGAGCGTTTGCAGAAACGACTATCGGGACAAAAAACATGGCGGTCACCCTTTCGGCCTTCACGAGGTTCTCGTTATGCGCGATGGTAATATCGACGAGCACCGCCTGTCGCGTTGACCGATCTATCAGCACAATATCAGGCTTATTGGCAACAATAGTCTTGTCTGTGATGACAGATCGATCCCAATAGAGCGTTGCATGACCATTTCGAGAACTGGCGCCGGTGTGTACTTACGGCACCTAGGACTCCACAAGACGAAGAGCAATTTGCTGGTGAATAATTCTGGCTGCCTAGTCTGTTTGTTTTATTATTATTAGTTGAAAATATGCCATTTCAATTTGGTCACGTATAAATTTTTTTAACATTAGATACCGAAGACAAGTCATGGATCTCTTAAAATCGTATGAAAAATTGATCATTAAAAGAGTTATTTGTAAGTTTATGACAAACTAAGACTAGGTAAGTAATCTCGAAACAACGACTATGAATGTGGAACAAAAAGAAAAAAATTCAAAAGGTACTCAATTCAAAAGATACTCCGCCTTCTGGGGAAGGCGGCGGTTATGTGGGGTTTTACCCACTAAAACCTCCCCGGTGGCCCTTTCCTCGGTGCATGACTAGGGGAACAAAAAGCAGAATGAAGGCGACATAACTTCATAATATAACTGTGATATTCCGACATAAAAGCACGCGCCGTCGCGTATTAGATTTTAACATTTGATCCGGAATTTAAAAATACTTTTTTAATATCTGTATGTACGCCAGCAACCAGAGTTCGATCCAGGTGTCGATCATGCTTCAGAAAAATTTATAAACATGTAATCTGCCGCCGCACTAGAGCCGCGTGGTGGACTATGGCCTTATACTATCTTTACAGAGAAAGCTTGTACTCAACCGTGGGGCATATATGACATGACTTCGAGAACAATCTTGGGTGCTTCTAAGGACCTCCTGTAGCTGACGACGAAATTGACTTCAAAATTCTGTCTTTGAAATACTATGTCGAATCTTTTTTCACCGTCGAATTACTTCGATACAGACCCCTAGAGATTCCGTAAGAGTCCATTTCGCGCGGTGCGACCTTCAGCTTATGTACCAGTCTTATTAAATCAACTATTTCTAAATTGTTTCCTTGGAATTAATAAAATAATTTACCTGGTAATTCTCAAATATAAGTGATTTTATAAATTAATTACAATATTTTTGACATTATTTATTTAGTGTTTATTAGTCACTGTATTTTGTTAATAAAATAAAAAATAATTTCAATGCCGTGGTAGCTCAGGGTCCAAGCGGTTGGCTCTTGTTGCATAGTACGCTAGCAACCCGAGTTCGATCCCCGGTGCCGGCACCAATAAATTTGTTATTGCAATTTTATGTGCTGACTAACCACGCGCTCGGCGGTGAAGGAAAACATCGTGAGGAAACCTACATGTCTTAGAAAATTTTTCTACGGCATGTGAAGTCTACCAATCCGCACTAGGGCCGCGTGGTGGACTATGCCCTTATACTCTCTTTACAGAGAAGGCCTGTGCCTAGCAGTGGGACATATATATTATATATATAAAGGCTGTAACTTGTAACTTGTAATTTCAATGATACACTAGTATTGTTTTTATTTTAATAAATTATTTGATTTTCAAATTTATATGTTTAAGAATGTTTTAGACAAGTGAATTGGATAAACTTTGGTTTATTAAGGTCACCGTTATACAAAAAATAATAGTAATTAAAATAATAAAATAATAGCAAATAAACTTTTGTTAAATAATTCAATAACTTCATTGTTAAATAAAAATTCCCAGCGTTAAGACATGTATATAAGATTTATTTATTTAAATAAAATTATATTTGATTATAAATCCTTGTAATCTTCAATTATACCGAAATCATGTGACTTTAAAATAAAAAAGGAGAAAAAGGGAGATAATTAAAGAATTGAAAAAGAATTTCGTACGTAGAAATACGTGATAGCAAATCGAAGTTCACTTACGTGGAGTTTACTCAACCATATCATGTCTTCAATACATATTCAAATAGAGGTTAAAGGTTTGAATATATTTACTGCATTTCTACCTTAGTTGTGCTGAAAAACGAAAATATATTGACACGCCAAACGTTTACGTATATTAGAATTACACGTTGGTCTTAGAGACTTAATAAATTCTAGAGACATTTTAACGTTCTATGAATTCAAATTGACAAGAAAAAAATAAAAGAGACGGGGATATGTTGCGATCGTTCTTTTTTTTATTTTGACGTTTATGGCTAAGGCAAATGACATAGTGCCAACTGTAAAATGTATCGAATAAATATTTGAAATTTTTTTTTTACAAAAATTAATATGATTGGTAAAACATTGGTATACCCATGTACTTTAGAGTATATTTAATGAAAAATAATTACCTTTATAGTTTGGAGGTTCTGAAGTTTGAAATATTATTGTCTGTAACACAAAGCACTATAAGCACGTCAAAATGAATCCTTAAAACAAACTACAAGTACGGCCAGAGGTGAACGCGTGTAGTGAACTTTAAACCGCAACTTGTCACAATTTTTACAATTTAACACAATATCATATAAAATCACGGATAATAAAATTCACACATGAACACAGCACAGTTATTTCAAGTTCTCTAGTCCTATTGTTTTACGTTAAAAGCGCGGGTTTACGAACGCATCCGTAGAGGCATTCGAAAGTTCGATAATTGAATATTTGAATTTACAACGCGATGGTTTCGCGCCGAGCGAGCACTATCGACTGGCGGCGCACGCGCAACTCAACTTCGAACAGCGTTGTTGATAGGTGTCGTCAACCTTCTCAGTTTTATATGGCCGCTCTTTGTGCACGTATTTTACTTAAATTATAATAGTTAAAAAATTTTACAGCTCTTTTTTTTACCCAACACAACAAAAATTGCCATAAGAGCGGGCATATGATGTCTGAGCACTGCAAAGATGCCGGGGGAGGAACTCTTATCTTGGTACATGCCTCTGCTCTGTTCAGAGGGTCATCAGTGCAGTCCATTGGAGCTCCTCTGACGAGAGAAGGGATGTGAAGGGTCGTTTTAGTATAGAAAAAATATCCCATAACTGTCGTGGTCCCTCCCGAAGATGCGGTAACTT
Organism: Meandrusa payeni; assembly: GCA_029286785.1. NCBI lineage: Eukaryota > Metazoa > Arthropoda > Insecta > Lepidoptera > Papilionidae > Meandrusa > Meandrusa payeni. Next base: position 3,389,398 of record JAGSMX010000021.1, read on the forward strand.
TAAAAGATTTCCACCTGCAACGTCTTACCCTACATTAGAGATAATATAATAATGTAGTGGATGGTATCTGATTCTCAACTTGAATAAATCAGTCAGTTGCTAACGCATGCCTTTTATTGACGTATCACTGGCGATGAGGATGGGATAACTAAAAAAAGTTATTAATTATTATTTTAATCTATTAATAGACTGATTAAAAATGACTTTCCAAAAAAAAAATAATGTTTTGTTGGAAACTCAATAGGTAATCTAGTAATATATTTTTATCTGTGGCCAATTGTCAAGCAATTTTTAATAATAAAATAACAACAAATCAATACTTAAGTGCCATACATGTATTAATTTTTACAATAATCCTTTTTGATTATTTAAAATGTGAAACTTTGTTAATTAAATTTTTAAATTTTATAGCGGTGATGGATTTCAAATAATACTTTTTTTTTGACGAATAACAGGCCTTGACTGCTTCACCAGATTGAGAAGTGGCAGAGCTCTTACGTAGCGGTCATTATCATTCTGTTAGGAGAAGGGTGTTCAGCTTTGCGATCTAGAACAATGAAGACATGGCTTCGGCCTTTGAAACTACCAAAATTCTCCTATTCAAGACATGGCTGTATGGACTAAAGTCTTTTGCCTTTCCCATTAGGGATAAATTAATATCATCATCATCTTAGGTCGCTTAGCCTGAACCTCTCAAATTATATATGTTTACTGTTTAATAAATAACCTTTAAAGTTACACAAACGTTTACGACTTCTGGCAAAACCTGTTGACTCAACACACTCATTCTGTATCTTCACAGTTTGAAGCAAAATATAGCTGCCTCTTTTGTGCGTTAAGACATTACATAAGTGTAAGAGAAATGACACTAGTGTCACATACGATACTTATAAACCTCTCTTAAATGCTATAAACATAAAAACGGTAAGTGCAATATTTTTTTGTTTTTAAAATATAAACTTTAAGACATAAAAAATAAGAAACATTTTTGTTAAATTTCGTCTCCAATTTTTCACTTCACTTAAAGAATAAATCAAAAATCTTTATTTTAAACGCCTTTGAAATTATTATATCAAGTGGAAAAGGTTATATAACCTTATAATTATAAAATAATAACTAAAATAACAATTATTACTGTTTTATTAAAATATAATCGCTACACAGAGATGCGCACACGCCACCGGACAACGGGCAAGTTTGATCAACCGTGAGATTCCTTTTGTCTCTTTCTAATGCCTACATTTACGGCATGTGAGAAAGGGACAATGTTATGTTTAGATCACTATGGACCGGAATGGGAGACGTGGCTTCGTTTGGATCTTCCCAGATAAAATCCGGTTAATTTTTGTAGGTAGAAGGGCATATTTCATTGCGGCTATTAATTTTCTTTATGGTTTTTAAAAAAATTGTTTCATGGCAATGGATATACGTTACGCAAATGAACATCATAATTTTGCATATTTAGGTAAAGTTTAAAGCCGTCATAGTGTCGCCACAAGTTGTCATAGTACGCTAGCAACCCGAGTTCGATCCCCGATGCCTGCACTAGTAAAATTGTTATTAATCGCTGATTTACAACGTGACGGAAAACATCGTGAGGAAAACTACATGTCATACAATTCCTTCCTTTTTTTCCGCGAGGAGGGGAAATCCGTTGTGGACCCTGGGCAGCCCGTGCTGCCAAGGAGATACGACTCTCACGGTTTAAAACCCTCCTCCTCCACCACATCAATGTTCCCACCTTACGGCCTTTTTTTTTGTTAACGGGGAGGAAATAAACCTCCCCGATGGCCCTTCCTCGGTGCATGGTGAGGGGCTCCGGGATCTCCAGTGGAACGCACTATGCTCTCGGGGAACACGTCCCGGGGGGCTTGTGCCCTCGCAGTGCAAGGCGACACGGGCCATCGGATGTCGCCTTCTTCCCATGTCGCCCAGTGAACCCGAGGCCCCTTTTAGTCGCCTTCTACGATAGTCAGGGATACCGTAGCGAGTTACGAGCCCAGAACTATATGGCTGAATTAGTGTAACGCAAGCTAAGGTCTTCTTAGGAAGATCAGCAGCAATATTTACAACATCAAAAAAATGTACAAACAAGGTACAATAATTATTAAGAAACAGACTGCCTTTAATAACAGATTTTCGCGAGGGAGCTGGAGATACGCTGAGGCACTATCAATAAAGGTTAAGTCTAAACTTGAAATTTATAAAACTTACTTCGACTTTGCTCGAGCTTAGCATACTAGTTAAGTCTGCATTGAAATTTATAGTCATGAGCAAATGCTTAGCAAAGTGTGAGCCACGAAAATCGTTGACTTAACAAAAATATTTACTTAGTTTTAATTTACTTAATTTTAAGCGTCAATAGCCTGCGAATCGTAAGGTCGTGGGTTCGAATCCACCATTCGACTATTTCCATGAACCATGTCCTAGCACAAGCTTAAGCTTAGTTGGAGTGGTTAACAAGATTGTTAGTAGTAATTCTGGAAAACAAAAGAAATATTGCTAGCTTTCTTTTTAAAAAAAAAAAAAAAAATTACCAAGAACAAATGCGAATAGCCACGTTTTACAAGTTATCTTTAGCATAAACTAGATTTCTTATGCACTCAGTTTAATCTAACACTATAAACTTGAATGCTGAGATTTCACTGAGTGGTAATTCACGCAAGTTTGGCCTAAGTTAAGCTTGAGCAAAGTTAAAGTACGCTTTATTCCTACCCTTTGAATACGATTAAGAGCGATGCTGGAATTTCTTCTTCCACATCTTCTCCCAGCGCCAACGCTTCCCGAAGTAGCATATAAGTTAGTTTAGCTTAGATTGTCCCAATAGTTTTTATTGATAATATAGCTATCGACCGAGTCGTGGTTCGGCCCTTTCGGGTGCCCTCGGATCGGAATGCGTACGTGTAACATTATAACCGCCTAGTTGAGGTTACCCCTCACCGGGGGGACCCTTGTGTCGAGTTACTAGCAATAGAGGTTTTGGCTAAGCGACCTAATAACTATATTATTAATTTAAATTTTAGCCTAAGAGCTTTGCCACCTCTCAAACACTGGTGAAACTGTAGCGGCCATCTTTACTTATCGGCAAAGTAGATTCACAAGAAGACATCTATCTCGCCCATAAGACTTTTCAGTTTAGATGCATTATGGAGTATTACAGTTGGTGGAGACGAGTGTGAAACTCCGTCGGTTATGGCACGCCCTAGATAACATCTTGATTGTCTTGCATACTGCTGTACAGGTAGACGACATATTGACTCTAGTTGAAAAAATAAATAAATTTAATATATAAATAATTTAATATATTTATTAATTATATCAGTTATTTATATATCGTTGATGATTATTAGATACCATTAGGTACGCATGTTTATAAGGAAATATGATTTAATTATAAAAAAATCCATTTAAAAAGACTAACGGATTTTACGGTTTAATTTTATTTTTGAATTTCCCAAGTTTCGAACAATTAACAGCGAATGAAGTCTCTGTCTACCCCGCCAGGGATACATGATACATATTTATGGCTGTGTAGATGATTTATTTATCTTGCCGGAATGGAATATATTATATTGTGTTTATTATCCTTTGGAGATAGAAGAATAAAAAATTACAATTTACAAAATTTCTAAATTTCTTGTCATAAATAAAGTTAGGGACCCTTCAAACCAAGACAATTAGAAGCGTCAATAGCCTAATGGCTTAGGATACGGCCTGCGAATCGTAAGGTCGTGGGTTCGAATCCACCATTCGACTATTAACGTGAACCATGTCCCAGCACAATTTTTTTTTTAATGACGAACTACACAGATTGGCCAGAGAAGCTGGCCTTGACTTGAGAGGCAGCATAGCTCTTAGGTCGCTTAGCCTGAACCTCTATTGCTAGTAACTCGACATAAGGGTCCCCCCGGTGAGGGGTAACCTCGGCTTGGACGGTTACTATGTTACGCGTAAGCATGCCGATCCGAGGGCGCCCGATAGGGCCGAACCACGACTCGGTCGGTTGCTATTTCACGGATAATCTAAGAGACATTCAAAAGCTAAACTAACTTTGTGTGCCACTTCGGGATATCGGAACGCTGTCCTAGCACAAGCTTAAGCTTAGTTGGAATGGTTAACAAGATTGTTAGTAATATTTATGAAAAAAAAAGTAATATTTCTAGCTTTCTTTAAACAAAAAACCGAAAAACAATTTATCTACATTCTGAAGTACAAACATAGGCATATAGTGAATATTCTACCGTTATAGTAGAGTTTCGTGTAGCATGAGAAGGTTTCCTTCCCGTAGTAAAATGACGTAACATTTTAATATTTCAATTTATTTTTTTAGTTCGTCTCATATAGTATTAAACTATATCTTATTATACTTGCCCGCCGCTCTCCAACCTATGTACACCACCTAATCTACAACAATGTCTCCAAAACTCTGGACATAAGACACCTTCGACAATTATACGAACTAAGGCAAACGGTGTCAAATTGGTTGCTCGGCCTCAACCTCGAGCAGACTGAAAGAATCATCGGGTAGACGCAAACAAAATAAACAAATATATAACACATACACGATCATATACACAACTACGCACACACATATATATATATATATTTATATACGTATATATACATTTATTAACTAAATAATACATAAAAACACTAAAACTTTGTGCAAAATGCTAACTCGACAAAGCAACTCTGGCTCCCAAGATACAAGCGTCTGCTTAGTTTGGGGATCACTGTGTACCAATAATATGTGCTGCAATGGTTACATTGGATGTTCGTTTAATTTGTGTAATGTTTATAATTGTAACCAAATCTGTGTGTGTTAATAAATATATTCTATTCTATTCTATTCTATCTTATAAATTCACTTGGACGTGTCACTATATGCTCTATGTGTACTTAAAATGATGCGTGCCCGTCTTTTGGTTGTTGAGAAAGTGGAAAATAGCGTGTAACAACTTTTCATAGTAAACTTCAATACAATGCTATTTTTATCTTAAATAACTAATAGAATATATGAACATTAATAAGATATATATTGGGGCACAGTAGAGATGAACTAATCCAGATTACGTTATGAAGCTGGCCTGTACCGTTTCACCGGATTTGAGAAGTGGCAAAGTTGTGTCGATCAACCTCTTTGCTATGTGATACTGTGCAGGTTTTATTGTGGTAGCAAAGAGGTTGGTAGACATATCTTTGCTATCACATTAAAACCTGTATTATATATGAAATATGAATTACCACCTTCGAATTCTTCTTCTTGGTCGCTTCACTCTTGTCAGAGTGATCGTGGTCATCATGATCCGGTGGGTTGGGCAGCAGACAGCACCCGCCGCACGACGTCTCGCCACCTCGAATTCGAAACCGAATCGAACCGTTCGAATATGAAACCTTTTTTTTTTGTTTACGGGGAGGAAATCTTCATAAAGATACCCCGCCTTCTGGGGGGAAAGTGGTTATGTGGGGTTTTTACCCACTAAAACCTCCGGTGGCCCTTTCCTCGGTGCATGACGAAGGGCTCCGGGATTTCCAGCCGCACCGGAGCCCCTCTGCACTGAGCTCTACTATAGTATTGTAGTAGTTTTATGACTTCCAATTAGTTTCATTTGCATTACGTTTTTAGTCAGTAGTTTTTTTAAACAAAGCTACCAATATTCTTTTTTTTAAGAAATATTACTAACGTTCTTATTAACCATACCAACAAAGCTTAAACTTGCGCTTGGAGATGGTTCACGTCAATAGTCGAATGCTGAATTCGAACCTACGACCTTACGATTCGCAGACCGCTTATATTAGGCTATTGACGCTTTCATTTGAAGTCGCCTTTTATCTTTGCGAGTACCTCAGTGTCCGGACTGTCGCCTCAAGTTGCGTAGTACACTAGCAACACAATCTCGATCCTAAATACCAATGGAATTGTTTTTTTTTAAATTGTCAGTGTTGATTTACCACGCTATTAGCAGTAAACGAAAACAGAGGAAACCTACATGGTTTAGAATATTTTTTAAGACATGTGAAGTCTGCCAATCCGCACTAGGATCGCGTGGCGGACTATGCCCTTTTTTTATTGTTAAATCCTAACCACAGACCCGTGTCCGTGCTCTTTTCCAATGTACTTAAATTGTTCACTCTGCATTTATTAATAGAGTGCCACTTCTACAGTTACTATTTTCCTTTTTTTTAAATATATAATGCCTGAATTTGGAGGTGGCCAGAGAACGCTCCGGTTCACGCGTCGCAGACGCCCCGCTGCATTGCTATTAGCTTCTCCGCGACCGCTGCGTCCCTGCTTCTTATGGCCATTTTTAAGTTGTAGTCCACTATCCTCTCCCTTGATGCGACCATTGCTCTTGTCACCAGTCTTCCTGTGGCGTCGTCACAGTCATCTGTATAATAGACACAGCTGACGGTGTGTCGGGATATATTATGCCCTTAGCACGTTTTTTATAATGACGAACTACACAGTTGGCCATATTGGTGGCATAGCTTCGCTTAGCCTGAACCTCTCACCATTAACACGACAGTGAGGCAAACATATATAGGCTGTAACATTTTTTTTTAACTTGTATACTCAGTCAGTCAGTCACGAGTCATCTACAAGGCTCACGGGAACCTCGCAGGTACGGGCCTCGGGGTGTTACCCCATTACCCGGGTTATCAGCGCAGGGGGCGACTGCTCCCCTAGTCGTGGGTACCGTTTTAGAACGGATTTTTTAGGAATAACTATTTTTACGTCGAGGCTAATTCCTCAAGCGTCAGCCGCGACGAATCTATCTTATACGCCATCCCGACCTCTCGGTCGCGATTGAGACGGAGGTCGAGAGGGGGGCGAATATATCGGCCTAGGTGATCAAAAGCTCCCTAGAATAGGGGAATTTGAACCTACTAACTTGTATACTAAAGGAAAACTTATTTATAATCACTAGATTGACTCTGCATTGAGTTTTATGGCGGGTGCAGATGATTCGTGGAGCTAGGGATGGGTCATTCACCTCGGCAATGACAATAATGGTGATTTGGAGCAATTAAAGCGAAAGGAAGGACGTCGGAGCGTGTACCGGCGTCGAGAAAGTAAGAGTGTGACAATTACACGGTCCGGGGGCGCACGCGTGCTGTGAACTGAAGGTCTGGTGCGCATCATCGTGGACAGCCAGCAAACGAAGCCTGAATCATGCTGGGCATATATTATTTAAGCGTCAATAGCCTAATGGTTTAGGGTACGGCCTGCAAATCGTAAGGTCGTGGGTTCCACCATTCGACTATTGCCGTGAACCATGTCCTAGCACAAGCTAAAGCTTAGTTGGAACGGTTAACAAGATTGTTAGTAATATTTCTGAAAAAAAAATGATTGCTAGCTTTCTTTAAAAAAATATATAAAAAAAAAATATACTGCCTTTTGTCTGGTGATTTCCCGCCGACACGACACTTTATAATACGAGTAGGTTCGCACAGGACCGTATTCAGACCGTGCATCCAGGGCCTCAAACAAGAGGGACTTCGAAACTTTTCAAAAAATGAAAGATATACACTGTTGGAGTTTATTTCAATTGTTACCTTTATACATTGAAGTAATTGGAGAGATTGCCATTGCATTTACAAACAAAATAAGCAATGATTTGGTCGTTCACTCATGTTTTAAGACCTCCAGACCTCTAAATCCAGCCGTGGGGTCGCAGTAAGAAGAAATAACTCTTCTTCTTCTTCCCCTCGGCTTAAGCCAGTATCGTCTTTTTTTATGTTTGAACCCTTGGTCCTATAACAACAAAATTCGTATGAGACCTAAAACAACCGAGTTCATAAATAATGGCGGTATATAAAAATACAGACGAATTGAGAACCACGTATGTTTTGAAGTCAGCTGAAAATCAAGTATAAAAATTAAATGTTTAAAAAAGAGTATTAAAAACCAAACGGGTCGGTTGCTGACGCAGCTGAAACCAATCTGCTCAGAACACAGGCGTAAGGTAGCTAGCCTTTCGGTTTTCTACAGATTGCATTATGGAGAGTGTGCTCAGGAACTACATGATCTAATTCCCCCATCCTCCTTCCACCATCGGACTTCAAGACGCACTGCAGGATTTCATCCTTTTGTTGTGAATGTCCTTCAAACCCGAACGAAGCGCTTTGCTTCGTCTTTCATTATTCGTACAACAAGGGACTGGTATAGTTTGCCCTCGTCTGTCTTTCCCTCCGATTACAATGTGGGTATTTTCAAGAGTAGAGTGAATAGGCATTTACTAAGCTAGTGCGCCTTACCATCCAGGACTGCATTTCCGCTTTACATCGTAGAAAGTAAAACAAAAACTGACTTCAAATCGAAACGTTAAACGCTATCACGAGCCCTCTATGTATTTTTTTTTAAAAAAGTCAGCTAGCAATATTTCTTTTTTTCAGAAATATTACTAACAATATTGTTAACCATTTTAACTAAGCTTAAGCTTGTGCTAGGACATGGTTCACGGCAATAGTCGAATGGTGGATTCGAACCCACGACCTTACGATTCGTACCCGTACCCTAAACCATTAGGCTATTGACTAAGCGTCGTAGTAATATTACGAAATTAAATTAATCAGAACCTAACAAAACTCACATCGGTACTCACTCACAAAAAATCGGTTAGCGCGATATTGAGCTATTCATGTGAATGAGGACTCATTAACTTCCATAAGAATTGAGAACCGCCTCCTTTTTTGAAGTAGGTTAGGTAAGTAGGTAAAAATGGTCGATCCGTTGTCAATAATGACTGCGTTCAGATTGAACAGTGATGTAATAGACGCATTGATAGGATCTTAGGAATTCTAACGCTTATGCAAGGGTCAATTTATAGGCGATTGTTTGAAATAAGAAGAATGTGTATTAAGAGAATGTGTGAGCTAATTTTCAAATGTCTTGCCAGCGGATGATCGAGTTTTATTTGCATCATCCGTAGACGGAGCATTGATACAGTTGATTGTCGCATAAGTAAATGAGTCATTGGATAGCAAAGAATTGAAAATGGACGTAAATTACGTCAAGTGTATTTACAAGTTCAGTCCCCGTAGTCCTGGGATTAAGAATAAGGCTTCGGTTACCCCCTACTGTCGTAGAAGGCGACTAAAAGGGGCCTGACGGGGGTCCACGGGCGACAAGGGTGGGAGTCTTTGTCGTCGGCTATAGTGGACCCGGGAAGAAGACGACACTAGTGGTCTGAATGTGGGACGTGTATTAGAGCACAGGGCTTCGGTGCGTTCGAGCGAGATCTCGGAGCCCCTCGCCATGCACCAAAGAGGTCACCAGCGGAGGGGTTTTAGTGAGTTAAACCTCACATAACCGCCGGCGTATCAGTGTTCAAGATTCCCCGTCAACAAGTAATAAAATGTATAATTACAAGTAAAATAAAAAACCGAATTTTCATAGTTAGATTAGATTTTCTCGCGTAATTCTCTTTCTTCATTCACATTCGTCCTAGTTGTCGCTAAGACCTCTTACCACGTGGCCCTCTCGGGCACCCTCGGATCGGAATGCTTACGCGTAACATAGTAACCGTCCAAGCCGAGGTTGCCCCTCACCTTTGTATCGAGTTACTAGCAATAGAGGTTCAGACCTCTCAATCCGGTGAAGCAGTCAACTGTCGCCAGCGGTGTTTCCGAACGTTTACGATTTAGGGACCTTCAAGAAACGAGCCTATTCCTATCTCAAAGGTCGGCAACGCACCTACAGCTCCTCTGGTGCTGTGGATGTTCATGGGCGACGGTGATCACTTAAGATCAGGTGAGCCGTATGCTCGTATGCCACTTTTCATATAAAAAAGGCCAGCCCTCTGGCCAATCTGTGTAGTTCGTTAAAAAAATCTTACCTCATCTTGGTTTGACATCGTATTCCATACGATTTTTATGTATTACCCGGTATATCTTAACTAACGGTCCTTTGCTAACAAAATTAATATGGTTATATTATAAATATCAGTAATTTTTCATTATCCACTATACCGTTAGTAGTTAGTGCAGCAATATATTTTATTTGTATTAAGTTTATTTTATAATTTCAATTGTACTATTGTTTATTGTATCAAAGAGAGAAAAAATACCTGGTTTATGGTAATTAGTGAGGGAACGATGAAGTATAAAATGTATTTTCTTTACATAATATATATTATGTAGTATTTTTGTGTTACTTTATAGATTTTACATATTTTGTTTGCTATCTGTACGTCACGGGCAAAGCATGCGCGCACAGATCTCGCCGAAATTGTCCTCGCTCAATTTCCCACCACTTTCCAAGCTCTCCGTGCTCAACGTTGTGCAACTAACAAATAAATATATGAAGTAATTCGATTACTCAACACCGAATCTATTGTTTAATCACAAATTGAATGGTAAAACCATAAAGATGATGTCTTTTCCAGAAGCAAGCATGTTTACTAGTAACAAGTATATTTACGCTAGAGTTTCGGGTCATGTCTGAAGATCGTAGTCACCATCAGTCATAGTTTACAGCTGGCACGCCAATCGTGTGTGAATTAGCATTTGACGTTGATTAGTAAGACGGTAATTATGGAATGACAATTAATATGATTGTAAGGTCAATTCCGTAATGAAAATTCTCTGGCAAATAGCAGGAGTGCCTTGTTTTTGATGTCGGTTAAAATATTTAAAACAACATCACCAGTGAGGCCGTATAGTCTATACCAGTATATATCCAATCCGTATAAATAAACAGCATGTTAGCAAGTGGCAACTCTCATAAAAAACCATCAACGGAAGGGAAGGGTCGCCGCGGAAGGCAATATCCGGTTTCCTCCGCACCCCTTTTTATTTAACGCACAATTATAAAATTATTCGCTTGATTTCGTCGCGGCTCCTTGTGAGACGATGTCTTGAATTTAAATCGACTCGTTAATACCGCACGGTCAAGGGTGGTCCTTATTATAAAAGTAAACGCTAATATTTATGTTAACACTACGCTTCCCGAAGTGGCATATAAGTTAGTTTAGCTTAGATTGTCCCAATAGATTTCGTTAATAAAATAGCTACCGACCGAGTCGTGGTTCGGCCCTCTCGGGCGCCCTCGGATCGGACTGCTAACGCGTAATAATGGTAACCGTCCAAGCCGAGGTTACCCCTCACCGGGGGACCCTTTTTTGGTTGACGGGAGGAAATCTTCAGAAAGATACCCCGCCTTCTGGGGAAGGCGGCGGTTATGGGGTTCTTCCGGTCTGGCACCGGCCCGCCTGCGCCATCTCCGAACGGGATCGGCCCTCTACCGATCCCGTTCTGCGGTCTCCTTCTGGGTCATTACTGACTCGCAGAGGAGACCAGCGCCTTCCATTTAGATCTCCCCGCCGGCGGCAGTGGCGGCTGCGCTGCTGGACCAGGATCCGTCTCTCCGTTATCCACGCAGGACATACGGCAAGCGTGTGCTGCGCGGAATCCTGGTCGCAGCCACAATGGTGGCATTGCGCGGTCGGTTCGCGCCCTATCCTGTTCAGGTACTCACCGAAGCACCCTTGCCCGGTGAGTACACCGGGGACCCTTGTGTCGAGTTACCACCTAATAGAGGTTCAGGTTAAGCGACCTAAGAGCTATGCCACCTCTCAAATCCGATGAAGCAGTAAAGGCCAGCTTCTTTGTGCCAACTGTGATAGTTCGTCCAAAAAAAAAATATGTTAACACTTTACAATTCTAAACTTATAAATGGGAAGACTGTTTAAATCGATTTGAAAATAGAAGGAGGTTCTCAATTCTTTATGTTTTTTTATGTTAGAGACGAATTGAGAACCTCCTTTTAAAACATAAAAAAAACGAAGTTCTGGGGCCTATATTCTCTTCTCTCTTCTAAATTCTTGCTTCTTGTCGTTATGGAGTAATACTTACCAATATTTCAATCAACGAGCATGCTTCTTACGGTTTTTAGAAGTTCCAAAACATAACTAAAAATAAGGGCGGTACTATACGTAGCTTTCTTTTCCAGTTAATCAAATATTTAAATTCTCTCAGCATTTCAGAAACGGGCAGCTTTTAGAACCTTTGCATTTTTATGTGTCATGTTGAATAGGGTCGTATCCACGTTTCAGACCCGTTTATTATTAGGATCAAAAAGCCACGTATGGAAATAATTCTAAGAAATGCTTTCGTTTACGCTTAATAGAGATAACATAGAGTTTCAAGTTTAACATAACCTCAAACGTAAACCATATATCGAGTATCAAGAACAATCAGTTCAAACACTTTTTTCTTCTCTTCTCCGTATCCTACAAATTACGTTCATTGCATAAGCATTAAGCGCCTATCGTAAAAAAATAGCAAAATCATGTTGTAACAAAATATCTAATTTAAAATAGTTATTGTACGACTTTATCACGATAAATTAAAAATTTACGTATCCATCGCATTGTAACGATTTTGTACTTCAAAGACTACGAAATTCCATTTTGGTGTTTGGTGTACAAAATGCATTGTGAACACGTCAATTAGATGATCTAATATTCCCCAAATCTTTTCAGAGTCCGACTTCAAAAGAGTAAAGGACTGCAATAGTTTGCCCGCGTCTTTTCCAAGTACAAGAGTTAAGTGAATAGACATTTACTAAGTTAGTGACTAGCTAACAGAACCTCATCCGATTCGTATAATATAATCTCAATAACTCTGTACTGATAGTAAAGGATTCGAATCCCAGTCGGCTTGTATCAATGAATTGGCGATAACAATGGGCATACTCGTGCTACGTAGCGTAAGAAGCTTGTTGAGAAACGGATTTCGATCGTTTTGCAAATTGATTTTTCTACACAAATTATACAGGGGTAGCCTTGAAGAGTTTTTTAAGTACAAAAAATCGTACCTCACCGGGGGGACCCTTGTGTCGAGTTACTAGCGATAGAGGTTCAGGCTAAGCGACCTAAGAGCTATGCCATCTCTCAAATCCGATGAAGCAGTAAAGCCAGCTTCTTTGTGCCAACTGTGATAGTTCATTAAAAAAATCACCTACCAAAACTCACATCGGTAACAAAAATCGGTTAGCGCGATATTGAGCTATTCATGTGAATGAGGACTCATTAACTTTCATAAGAATTGAGAACCGCCTCCTTTTTGAAGTAGGTAAAATGGTCGATCCGTTGTCAATAATGACTGCGTTCAGATTGAACAGTGATGTAATAGACGCATTGATAGGATCTTAGAATTCTAACGCTTATGTAAGGGTCAATTTATAGGCGATTGTTTGAAATAAGAAGAATGTGTATTAAGAGAATGTGTGAGCTAATTTTCAAATGTCTTGCCAGCGGATGATCGAGTTTTATTTGCATCATCCGTAGACGGAGCATTGATACAGTTGATTGTCGCATAAGTAAATGAGTCATTGGATAGCAAAGAATTGAAAATGGACGTAAATTACGTCAAGTGTATTTACAAGTTCAGTCCCCTTAGTCCTGGGATTAAGAATAAGGCTTCGGTTACCCCCGACTGTCGTAGAAGGCGACTAAAAGCCTGACGGGGGTTCACGGGCGACAAGGGTGGGAGTCTTTGTCGTCGGCTGTAGTGGACCCGGGAAGAAGACGACACTAGTGGTCCCGTGTCGTCATGCAATGCGATGGAGGAGATGGGAATGTGGGACATGTATCAGAGCACAGGGCTTCGGTGCGTTCGAGCGAGATCTCGGAGCCCCTCGCCATGCACCAAAGAGGTCACCAGCGGAGGGGTTTTAGTGAGTTAAACCTCACATAACCGCCGGCGTATCAGTGTTCAAGATTCCCCGTCAACGAGTAATAAAAATTTATATTTACAAGTAAAATAAAAAACCGAATTTTTAGCTATTTACGAATTTTCATAGTTAGATTAGATTTTCTCGCGTAATTCTCTTTCTCCATTCACATTCATCCTAGTTGTCGCTAAGACCTCTTACCTCGTGGCCCTCTCGGGCACCCTCGGATCGGCATGCTTACGCGTAACATAGTAACCGTCCAAGCCGAGGTTACCCCTCACCGGGGGGACCCCTTGTGTCGAGTTACTAGCAATAGACGTTCAGGCTAAGCGACCTAAGGGCTATGCCACCTCTCAATCCGGTGAAGCAGTCAAGGCCAGCCTCTCTGGCCAATCTGTGTAGTTCGTTTCAAAAAAATCTTACCTCGTCTTGGTTTGACATGGTATTCCATACGATTTTTATGTATTACCCGGTATATCTTAACTAACGGTCCTTTGCTAAGAAAATTAATATGGTTATATTGTAAATATAAATATCAGTAATTTTTTACTATCCACTATATCGTTAGTAGTTAGTGCAGGTATATATTCTATTTGTATTAAGTTTATTTTATAATTTCAATTGTACTATTTTTTATTGTCACAAATAAAGAGAGAAAAAATACCTGGTTTATGGTAATTAGTGAGGGAACGATAAAGTATACACTGTATTTTCTTTACATAATATATATTATGTAGTATTTTTGTGTTACTTTATAGATTTTACATTATATTTATTTTGTTTGCTATCTGTACGTCACGGGCAAGGCATGCGCGCACAGATCTCGCCGAAATTGTCCTCGCTCAATTTCCCACCACTTTCCAAGCTCTCCGTGCTCAACGTTGTGCAACTAACAAATAAATATATGAAGTAATTCGATTACTCAACACCGAATCTATTGTTTAATCACAAATTGAATGGTAAAACCATAAAGATGATGTCTTTTCCAGAAGCAAGCATGTTTACTAGTAACAAGTATATTTACGCTAGAGTTTCGGGTCATGTCTGAAGATCGTAGTCACCATCATTGCATCTGGAGCGGATGATCTACCTCCACCGACTTCTGTCCAGCGCGTCTCATACAGCAGCAAAATTTGGAGGACGACGAGTCTCTTATCTGATCGGACCACCTTGTTAGTGAACGGCCGCGATATCTTTTACCTGCGGTGTTCCCAACTACGATCAGTTTTTCTAGACTTTCGTCGCTTCTGCGCATTGTGTGTACAAATACGCCAGGATTCGTTGTCGGCATATAGTAGACAACAAAAATCGACTTCAAATCTAATCAAACGTTAAACGCTATTACGCGCGGACGCCCTCTTCGTATTTCCAGTTTCCAGAATCATCAAAATCGGTTCATCAAGTCCAAAGTTATGAGGAAACAAACGTCCTTTTTTTTAAGTCGGTTAAAAACCGAACTTTTTCTATCAATGCTGTTTAACATTTGAATGTAGCCTACGTTAGTCCTTTATCAGCTGCCAATGAAATTCCCGCCAAAATCCATTTAAGAGATTAGACGAAACAGATAGACGGACAAAAATTGTCAAAAAAGTTAATTTGGTATATGTACCGTCATTTTCCTACTCTCGTCAGTTTCCTCAATGCTGGGGGTCGTGACTATCTCGTGGGAACAGTCTATCTTTGGTGATCCGTCACCATTTTCCTCTGTCTGCAGCCGCAGAGCATCGCTAACTGACGTGCCAACAGTGGTGCGGATCTGGTCAGTCCAGAGTGTAGGGCTTCCAGTTACAAGCGGGCCTTTCCAAGTTATCACTGTTTTTTTCTGGCTATGTGACCAAAGTGTTCCAGCATCCTGCGTAGGCATTTGGTGGTCTGCCTAGATTTGATTTTAAGTTCGTTAAGGATGGATACGTTGGTACGATGTGCTGTCCATGGGATCCGTAACTATATGTAACGTAAATACATTCATATACTACACGCATATGAAGAAGTTAACCACTATGGTTTACAACTGCCACGCCAATCGTGTGTGAATTCGCATTTGATGTATTTGGTAATTATAGAATTACAATACGACTGTAAGATCGATGTCATTATGAAAATTCTCTGGCAAATAACAGAATGGGTGCCTTGTTTTTAAAATTGGTTGAAATACTAAAAATCCGTTCTAGAGATTAGACGAAACAAATAGACAGACGGGCAAAAATTGACAAAATGTTATTTTAGTATATGTAGCGTAAATACATTCATATGAAAAAGTAAGTCACTATAGTTTACAGCTGGCACGCCAATCGTGTGTCAATTAGCATTTGACGTATTTGGTAATTATAGAATGACAATACGACTGTAAGATCGATGTCATTATGAAAATTCTCTGGCAAATAACAGAATGGGTGCCTTGTTTTTAAAGTTGGTTAAAATATTTAAAATCCCTTCCAGAGATTAGACGGAACAAAGAGTAGGGCAAAAATTGTCAAAAATGTTATTTTGGTATATGTAGCGTAAATACATTCATATGATGAAGTAAGTCACTGTGGTTTACCACTGGCACGCCAATCGTGTGTGAATTAGCATTTGACGTTGATTAGTAAGACGGTAATTATGGAATGACAATTAATACGACTGTAAGATCGATGTCATTATGAAAATTCTCTGGCAAATAGCAGGAGTGCCTTGTTTTTGATGTCGGTTAAAATATTTAAAACAACATCACCAGCGAGGCCGTATAGTCTATACCAGTATATATCCAATCCGTATAAATAAACAGCATGTCAACAAGTGGCAACTCTCATAAAAAACCATCAACGGAAGGGAAGGGTCGCCGCGGAAGGCAATATCCGGTTTCCTCCGCACCCCTTTTTATTTAACGCACAATTATAAAATTATTCGCTTGATTTCGACGCGGCTCCTTGTGAGACGATGTCTTGAATTTAAATCGACTCGTTAATACCGTACGGTCAAGGGTGGTCCTTATTATAAAAGTAAACGCTAATATTTATGTTAACACTACGCTTCCCGAAGTGGCATATAAGTTAGTTTAGCTTAGATTGTCCCAATAGATTTCGTTAATAAAATAGCTACCGACCGAGTCGTGGTTCGGCCCTCTCGGGCGCCCTCGGATCGGACTGCTAACGCGTAATAATGGTAACCGTCCAAGCCGAGGTTACCCCTCACCGGGGGGACCCTTGTGTCGAGTTACCACCTAATAGAGGTTCAGGTTAAGCGACCTAAGAGCTATGCCACCTCTCAAATCCGATGAAGCAGTAAAGGCCAGCTTCTTTGTGCCAACTATGATAGTTCGTCCAAAAAAAAAATATGTTAACACTTTACAATTCTAAACTTATAAATGGGAAGACTGTTTAAACCGAATTGAAAATAGAAGGAGGTTCTCAATTCTTTATGTTTTTTTATGTTAGAGACGAATTGAGAACCTCCTTCTAAAACATAAAAACACGAAGTTCTGGGGCCTATATTCTCTTCTCTCTTCTACATGCTTCTTGTCGTTATGGAGTAATGCTTACCAATATTTCAATCAACGAGCATGCTTCTTACGATTTTTAGAAGTTCCAAAACATAACAAAAATAAATAAGGGTAGTGCTATACGTAGCTTTCTTTTCGGCATTTCAGAAACGGGCAGATTTTAGACCTTTGCATTTTTATAATAATGTTGAATAGGGTCGTATCCAGGTTTCAGACCCGTTTATTATTAGGATCAAAAAGCCACGTATGGAAATAATTCTAAGAAAAGCTTTCGTTTACGCTTAATAGAGATAACGTAGAGTTTCAAGTTTTACATAACCTCAAACGTAAACCATATATCGAGTAACAAGAACAATCAGTTCAAACACTTTTTTCTTCTCTTCTCCGTATCCTACAAATTACGTTCATTGCATAAGCATTAAGCGCCTATCGTAAAAAAATAGCAAAATCATGTTGTAACAAAATATCTAATTTAAAATAGTTATTGTACGACTTGATCACGCTAAATTTAAAATTTACGTATCCATCGCATTGTATCGATTTTGTACTTCAAAGACTACGAAATTCCATTTTGGTGTTTGGTGTACAAAATGCATTGTGAACACGTCACTTACATGATCTAATATTCCTCATATCTTTTCAGAGTCCGACTTCAAAAGAGTAAAGGACTGCAATAGTTTGCCCGCGTCTTTTCCAAGTACAAGAGTTAAGTGAATAGACATTTACTAAGCTAGTGACTAGCTAACAGAACCTCATCCGATTCGTATAATATAATTTCAATAACTCCGTACTGATAGTCAAGAATTCGAATCCCAGTCGGCTTGTATCAATGAATTGGCGATAACAATGGGCATACTCGTGCTACGTAGCGTAAGAAGCTTGTTGAGAAACGGATTTCGATCGTTTTGCAATTTATTTTTCCACACAAAGAAGAGTCTTTTAAGTACAAAAAATCATCTACCGAAAATTTATGCCTGCTGTATGTTAGTGGACTCACCACATGTCACATATGGTACCTAACAAGCTTAATAAATAGCGGACAGCTAATGTTGTCTCTGTCTACCCAGCTAGGGTTTAAAGGACATGCGGTTTTATATAAATGAACAGTGAATTTTTATTATACGCGCGTAGCATCACTGAAGCTGTATACCTCTTCTCAAACTTTAAACTCAACTTCATTGACTGTGTTGACTATCTTTTATTGTAGTGTAAAATTGCCAGAAGCTTACCTTGACTGCTTCACCTGATTGAGAGGTGAAATAGCTCTTAGATCGCTTAGCCTGAACCTCTATCGCTAGTAACTCGACACAAGGATCCCCGGTGAGGGTAACCTCGGCTTGACGGTTACTTTGTTACGCGTAAGCATTCAATACGAGGGCCAAGGAAGTATTACTACTCGTTGCATGACGGTCGAAATCGTAAGGAAACACCGCTGATGACAGTAGATTCCACAAGTCGACAGCATGTGGAAGAAAGTTACGTGAGAAACGTAGTCATTGAACGCCAACTATCAATATGGTGGCAATGGAATTTGGAATTCTGCCGAGATGGATATCGATAGCTGGGATGATTCCCAAAAATTCCTCAGAACACTCTCCATGCGACAGAGAATGCACAGAGAACCGAGATCTCTTCGCAGACCCAAAGGGTCAAGTTGATCAAGTTGAATAACAAAATTAAATAAACTTGTAACAATAAATATACTGTTTTTTTTTATTATCCACACTTCCCATTCGTACGGTATTATCACATTAGTGTTCCTATCACAGAAATCGCTGTATGATCCTTGTCATTGAGAATATCGGCCACGTTGATAACAATATCAGAATTTCTATATGTTTTATTTCGCTTCAATTCCGTTGCCGAGGGTCGCTTTGCAGACGTAGCCCTTGAGAGCCAGTACACCTCTGCATTTGATGTGGACCTGGTAACGGGCACACCAGTCCAAGTTGTTGCAGCCTACTCCTGCGTCCGTTATCGTCTTCAGGGCTGCTAGGGACAGGAGATCTGAAAGGTGAAATACATTCTTTTAAATAAATATTGAGCTCGTACTGTCATACAAAAGGTGCACATAAAGTATCCTTACCCGACAATTATGTGTACGTGTTCCTTAACCGACGATTATTTATTTATTTATAATTTTACAAAATCAACAGCTTATGAATTATAATAGATATTTCGGTCACGTATTCAGGATCTAAGCCTTTATAGATTTACATTATATAAAACATTTTTTAGTGTTAACTTAGGATGTACTTCGTGCTAGACCTGTCGCTTCCGAGCCTCGCACTTGCGATGGTAAGGAGCGACAGGTCTTGTCGGCGGTCGCCTCCTTCTGCGAGACAGTCATGTCTCAGAAGGAGGCCGACGAGCGGGTCAGGAGGGAGCTGTGGGATTCCCTCCTTCCGCGAGCGACGAATCGGGGTGCGCAGGAGACGTTTCATACGTCTCCTTTCGCCGCCCGTAATCCGAAGCGGGGTCAGGATGGGAACCTGGCCCCAGCATGCTTCGGCGTCGTCGGGACTTCTCTGAGTGCCGGAGGAGTCCCCTTTGAAGGTGAAGTCCGGTCTTGCCGAGACCGGCCGGTCGTTAGGGTGTCCTGTCGCTGACAGATCCGGGACACCCGCTCATAACGGCTGATGGCATTCGCGGTAGGTTTAGTGGGTATGGGCTGCCCAGGCCGAGTCCTGAATATCCCTCCGGCCCACCCAGGGTACCGGAGGATGGTTAATAACTCGATTCCCCGCGTTAACAAAAAAAAGGATGTACTTCGTAAAAACAATAAAAATTAAACAAATTAATAGGAAATAAAAATTGCATTACCTGCGTTACTGTGTGTGAGTGATTATGTGTACGTGTTCCTTAACCGACGATTATGTGTATGTGTACGAATGTGATTTAAGCGAAAGATGTGTATCAGGATCGTACTAAGTCTGTGATCTCTGCCTACCCTACGTATTCAACAAGGCGTAGATGCTCTAAATTTTTTAGTTGCGGGGTATACATGTATAGATGTAAAAATAGTCTATCTCGTTCTGTATACTGTCATCTGCTCTCAGTAAGCTGTAGGCTAGGCTAATTGTCTCACCAGGGGGATCAGCGTGCGTGAGTAGCTGGACGTCGTTGGCCCGACAGAACGCGTGCAGCGAGGGCGGCACCACGCAGCATGAGGCCAGATTGATCTGCGCGATCATAGGCTTCACCCGCGCCCACGCGTGCAGCTTCCGCAGACAACCGCCACCAACGTCCGCTACGCCCAGCTGGTGTACACGGCCTGGAAATATTTCATCACCTACGTATCACGAAGTCCAGAAGGAATTACACGATCTAATTCCCCCTTCGCCGTTCCACCATCTGACTTCAAGACGCACTGTTGGATTTCATCCTTTTGCTGTGAACATTCCTCAAGCAAGAACGAAGCGCTTCGCTTCATCTTTCATGATTCGTACAACAATAGTTTACTATGTGGGTGTTTTCAAGAGTAGAGTGAATAGGTATTTACTAAGCTAGTACGCCTTACCATCCAGGTATGTATTTCCACTTAACATCAGGTGGGACCGTGGTCAAGGACATGGTCCTTTGAGCACGATTTTATAAGGTTTCACAGTATAACGTTTCAAACCATCTCCTAGTACAAGCTTAGTTAGTTAACAAGAATGTTAGTATATTGCGAAAAACAATTGCTACCAATCTTTTTCAAAAAAAGTTCACAAAGGTGGCTTATTATAATTTCTCTAACTAACAATGTAACTATAAATTTAACATAAATATTAAACTACACTAACTATTATATGTTATGATTTGTTAAAATCATGTAAGATTATTTACACGTTATTTTGGGAGACTCCCAGATAAGTTGCTAAGAAATTTAATCTACTTAGAGAGAGCAGAACCTATAAAAATGTGCCACTCACCTTCCTTAACGTAATCTTCCAACACGGCCCACAAGACTTTAATTCCAGGCAGTATGGCTTCGCATTTCCTGGCGTCCGCCTCGCTGTCTGCTTCTATCTCCGTACTGGATAACCGCCCTGTAGTCAAGATGATAGGAAAAAACATGAGAGAAGCTAAGCAATATTTAGAGTAATATATTAGTATATTATTTATTTATTTACACTAAGATTCACAAAGGCGGAGTTAATTCCTAGTAAACTAAATTGTGGACTTAACTACTAGACAACGCTGGATAAGAGAACTAGTCTGTGTAGGTTCGTCACGTAAAACGAATGTGCATTAGACCACATGACTAAAGTAGAACTTGTATTGTTTCAACTATATTTATGTAATATAGATAACGAGACCGCTTCCGTAAACGAAGACAGACGATAGTCCTAATGACACCTTTGATGATGGGACGGAAAAAATCTAAACTGATTAAAAAAATATATGTTTAAAGAAAACAGCAATGAAACGCAAAGTCAAGGACAGTTGATGATCGGGTCAACGAACGCCGGGGCGCGGCGCTGATCGAGTCGAGCATCAGCTGTTTTTAATTTTGTGTTTCATTGCTGTATTCTTTTTTTTAGTAATGTACTTTTTATGAATCTATCATATCTATCATTATCAGCTATGCTAACATATGATGCAGCGTAAATAATGCTAATAAAACATTTTAAAAATATTTTTTTTTCCGTCCTATCATCAAACGTGTCATTAGTACTATCGTCTGTCTTCGTTTTCGGAAGCGATCTCCTAACACCCTGTATATAATATTATATATGTATAATATCCACACGGTTGTTCATGAGAAAGATAATGTACGCTGCTCCGTCTTGCTCCTACAATGCGAGACTATGGGCCTGCGCTGTGTTTTAGACATACGGAACGTAACTGACTAGGAGAGAATGAAAATGTGTGCTCGCCTCTCTTTCTTTCGATCTTATGAGATATCTCCGTCTCCTTTTTTACCCTCGCCCGTTCAGACCTCTCGTAGGGCTCACAGTGCGTGAATGCGTTTCACCAACTTACTTCCCAACTAAAGCGTACGTAAAGTTTTACTTCAATAAGCGCTCAGCGCTCAATGTTGAATCCGCCACGTCTATTTTTACACTATGATTGTTTGACCGTGAACAAAGAAGCATTATCTTACCAACATTACTGCCGAGCGATATGGGCGACGCTTTCGTAAATGTGTTCTTGAGGTTGGATTCGTCCAGCGCTTCCTCTTTGTACAAAATGTCCGGGTTGTACGCCAGGATCACGTTCTCTATGAACTCCGTGCGCAGTGCGGTGAATACTGAAACAGAACAGTCAGGTGAATGCATTGCGAAAAGTGTGATCGTGGCGAAACGAAGTCGAGAGGGTATTTAGTGAGGAAAGAAAATAGTGAAGAAAGAAATAGATACGTATATTATTTTCGTATATTACTGTAGGTGCAATAAAAAGAGCTAGTACACATTTACTTTCCGTCTTTCTCCTATAGCCAGTTACGTTTTGTATATCTAATACAAAGTGCAAGCCTATCATTATTATGCTGTAGGAGCAAGAGACAGCAGATATTATATTCTTCTCTTAAACAGTCGTGTATATTTTTTTTTTCATCTATTATTTTATTGTATAAAATATATTTTAATCTCGTAACTGTTTTATTTATGTATCATATTTATTATACTCTTATTGTCTGTATAATAATATTCCATATAAAAGTAGTATTGCGCGCGCGCGTCTTTAGGTAATCCGGGCACCGCTGAGAATCAGCGCTATCGCATCCTTGTGACAGCATATGCTGAGACGGTGTCGATATTGGCATCATATGCTTTGTATTATTTGTCCATGTAACTTTAACTGTGTTTTGTTTATTTTTCATTTCTTTTTAATGTGTGTTATATTCAGTCTGTGATGTGTTTTTGTATTGTGATACCAATAAATAAATGTCTATGTCTACTTGTTTTATTGAGCTACAGATATGAATCGAAGCAGCGATAGCGTAATGGTTAAGATGTTCGACAACTTGATGGTGTAATTACATGATGGTGGCACTAACAGATCCTTAAAGAAGTTTCTAGATGCAGTTGAAGCCACTACGGTCAATGTATAAAAAATAATTATTTCCATGGAATTAATTTTGAAGCGTCAATAGCCTAATGGTTTAGGGTACGGCCTGCGTAAAGCCGTGGGTTCGAATCCACCATACGACTATTGCCGTGAGCCATGTCCTAGCACAAGCGTAAGCTTAGTTGGAATGGTTAATAAGGTTGTTAGTAATATTTCTGAAAAAAAAATATTGCTAGCTAACTTTAGAAAAAACAATCTACTTGTACACACTTCATCTTTCTTCATTATTTATTATTAATAGGTGTACAAATAAGTTTCCGCCATTTCTTGTGACCGTGTGATTTAAAACGATGTCAGCCTGCTTGCTGAGTCACTTCTAAACTAAGTGCGAGTTCTCTTTGTATTTGAAATGATTCTTCCTCCAATAATTTCTTCAAATCATCATCAGAGTAAATTTTTGGCCTTCCACTGCCATCTTTGTCTTTTACGTCAAATTGAACATTTTTAAACTTTTGAAACCACCCAAGGCATCCTTATTATATATTTCTACGAGCAATCGATGCGTCTCAAGTGCGATTTTTTTTTCAATTTAAGATATTAAAGTCGGGATCTTTACGACAGTTGGCTAAAATTTGAACATTTTTAGATGAATAAAGAAAATATATGATGCTATCGCGAACTTAATGAGTAGACTGATTTTCAAACCTGCAATCTGCAAATTCTAACGTAAACCTCGTGCCCCGCCATCTTTCTCAAAACGGCGAAAACTTATTTGTACTCCTAATATTTCTTACTTAGGAACAAGTATATTCATGAGTAAAACCGACTTCCAATAGAATAAAACGGCTTAACGTTTTTAGCTCGTCTTAAGTTATTACAAATTCGTAGCAATAATACGAAATTGAATGAATCAGAGACTAACAAAACTCTCATCAAAGTACCCTTTGCAGTACATGCAGTAAAAAATGAACCATCGAAATAGATTCACGACAATCTATTATTTGCTAATATATCTATTGAGTTATTAAGCACATACTTAATGCAAATTTAAGACTTATATGGTTTTCTCATGGATACCAATGTCAGAATTGGACCAAATTGTAATGAGACCACATGGGAAGCACAAGCTTTAAAATAAACAAAGAATCATCAAAATTAGTTCTCCCAATCAAAAGTTATGGGGTAAATAAGAACAAAAAAACATGCATACGAGTTGAGAACCCCCTTTTTTGAAATTCGCAAATACAAGTATAGTAGAATAGAATAGAATAGAAAAAACATTTATTCGAAACAAGAACACAGAAACAACAGTTAAAACAAGACAAATAAAAACAACATAAACAAAAGTAAACAGAAACAACATAAAAAAAGAACAAAATAGAAATTGCGCCGAAAAGGGGTTGGCTCAGCATGTGCTGTGCTCACACATGTAGCACAGCGCTGGTTTTCAGCCAAAAAACCAGTGTAGACTAAGGCGGGCACGATTCGGTTGTGTATTAATTTAGTATACATTACATAAACTTTCATATATATTATACATAAATGTATATATTAAAAAAAACAGTTATAAATATATATATATATATATACGATAATATATATATATATATATAGATAAAGATATATATATATATAAACAAATTACATAATAAATACCATAAATATAGTGTTACATAAACGATTTGTCGTAATTGATGTTGGCGTGGTTACGTTGAGAAGCATTTCAATTTATTTTTAAATATAGGTAATGTTTTAGACGTCCTAATAGGCGGGGAGATGTTATTCCAACATTTTGACGCCGCATAAAACTACCACGGAATGCAGTAGACTTGTGGGTTTGTGTACTTAACTGGTGCGAGCGGTGCCGGTTGTTATAGCGGCTCGTATCCGAAACCATAGTGAGCTTTTTGCACACATAAGAAATAGTAGTGAGAAAAGTTTTTCCTTCGTAATTTTTCGGAAAAGTTCGTATTTATTGTGCTCTCTCAAATAGCTCCATATTAATGCATATGAAAATGTCACTCATTTAATACGATCATTCTATGCCAGTTCGGGTGTCATCGTATTCCGATAAAAAACCGAGTTTTCCTTGGGTAATAATTACTACATCTATAACAATAACACGTTTGGGCTCTATGCTTATTTAAAAAATAAACAGCTGCTTTATATCATATCGCAATAATCTCCACTTATTAGAAATCTCTACCACACTCTGTTATTAATAACAGATAACATATCATATTAGTAACGAACACGGAAGCTTAGGTACCAACGATTTAAATGATAGCATCAGATTGCAAGGTATTGTGTATTAATCCATCCGATTATAAAATATTATTTTTTTATTTAAAGCAATTTAGCAATTTTTTTCAGAAATATTACTAAAAATCTTGTTAACCATTCCAACTAAGTTTAAGCTTGTGCTACGACATGGCTCACGGCAATAGTCGTATGGTGGATTCGAACCCACGACTTTACGCAGGCCGTACCCTAAACCATTAGGCTATTGACGCTTCGAATTGACGTGGGGAGTGATAAAAATGCGTAAATTGGCACGGTGAGGGCCCCGGGATCTTCAGAGGAACGCACCGGAGCCCCTCTGCACTGTGCTCAAGGAGAGCACGCCGGCGGAGGGGGGGAGGAGGTTACTCCCTCTCTCTGTGCCCTCGCAGTGCAAGGCGACATGGACCAGCCGATGTCTTTCCTCATTCTTATTCCAGGTCCACCTTGGCGGGCGACAAAGGCCCCCACCCTTGTCTTCTACGACAGGAATGGGATACCGTATTCTTATTCTACGAGCCCAGAGCTACAGGGCTGCGGACCGGCCCGCCTGCGCCATTTCCGAGCGGCCCTCTCCCGATTCTTTAAATCAGTGTATTTCGTTATTTTTTCTGTTATGGATTTATGTATATTATGAGTGTTAGGTACAGTGACGTCTATCAGATATGCTGTTTTGGTGGATTTATTAACTAGTGTAAGGTCTGGCTGGTTGTAATTATTATCTATAAGTATGGCACGATCGTAAGCTTTATTAAATTATTATTATTAAAATGGAGAAAAAAAACATACAAACGAATTTAAAATTTTTTTGAAATTTGTTAAAAATAGTATTCTTTTTAATTCGAAGTAACTAAACTTCACCATCATTTCGTGTAACACGTTAAAAGCGTTGCTGTTGCCATGATTAAATATTAAACATATGTAGGGTGACGTCATCCCAGCCGTGAGTAACGCATTTCAAAAAAGCGCCTTGTCATGGCGTTCGACTTCCGCAAACAACGAACTGACACCATTCTTGCGAATTTAATGTTACGAAATCGCCTAACGAAATATAATTCCAAATACAAAGTAATTTCTTTCCAAGTAGTATTATATTCATTTATAGTGATATCTACATACTTGTAGTATTGGAAATCGATTTTTTTTTTATGACGAAGTACACAGATTGGCCAGAGAGGCTGGCCTTGACTGCTTCACCGGATTGAGAGGTGGCACAGCTCTTAGGTCGTTTAGCCTGAACCTCTATTGCTAGTAACTCGACACAAGGGTCCCCCCGGTGAGGGGTAACCTCGGCTTGGACAGTTACTATGTTACGCGTAAGCATTCCGATCCGAGGGTGCCCGAGGGGGCCGAACTACGACACGGTCGGTTGCTATTTCACGGATAATCGATGGAAATCGATATTAGAGAGAGAAGTACGATGATCAGGCATCCACAGATTAAGGTTTTTGAGAGGTATAGCTCTTAGGTCGCTTAGCCTGAACCTCTTTTGAAGGTAGTGAAAGTGGACATGATAGAGAACAGTCCCGCAGAGGATGCCGAAGACCAGGAAAATTGGAGAAAACTAAGTAGGAAAGCGGACCCTAGACGAGCGGACAGAAAGATGTTCTTGATCTTAGTCTTGAGTGATCTTCAATCTATACAAAGAAATAACATTGGCGTATCTGTTTGTAACATTAAAATAACAGCATTTTTTACAGTTTTTGTCTATCGGTTTGTTCCGGCTAAAATCTAGGCCCGTTTTTGACGGGACTTTTATTGGCAGATAGCTGGTGTTAGTAAGTTAGGAGTAACTACTTTTATTTAAAAAAAATTGCTGGGAACACCACGGGGCGCTGGTAATGTCTATATATTTTTTTGCACGATGATTGTAAGTATAGGTCTTGCCGAAGATTAAATTTCTAGATTCATAGACACAGTTCGAGTATTCATACTAATAACACGTTAATATACTACAGATGAGCCGTGGTAGCTCAGTGTCCGGGCGGTTGGCTCAAGTTGCATAGTACGCTAGCAACCCGAGTTCGATCCCCGGTGCCGGCACCAATAAATTTGTTGTTGCAATTTTATGTGCCGATTAACCACGCGCTCGGCGGTGAAGGAAAACATCGTGAGGAAACCTACATGTCTTAGAAAATTTTTCTGCGACATGTGAAGTCTGCCAATCCGCATTAGGGCCGCGTGGCGGACTATGCCCTTATAACTCTTTACAGAGAAGGCCTCTGCCCAGCAGTGGGACATATATATTATATATATAAAGGCTGTAACTTTAACTTTTAACTATACTATAGATAAAATATACGCTATTTACTACAACGAATGTTAAGCAGACAGTAGATTATAAGCATGAAATACATGATTGTAATTCATACAAATAACTGTTTGAGCGGCCTTGTGCCAGTAACTACGACTCAGTAAAGAAACAGTACGGTTTCTCTGTTTATTTACTGAATGCTAAACTTATCTTTCATTATATGACATCATTTGTACTTATGCATGTGTATCGTGTTCTTGATAGATTATTTTTTTTATTATACTTTCTAAGCAAGTGTTTGACTACGATGTTAAGTGGAAATGCAGTCCCGCATGCACCTTGCATTAGCTTAGTAAATGCCTATTCACTCTACTCTTGAAAATATTGTAATCGGAGGGAAAGACAGACGCGGGCAAACTATTCCAGTCCTTTGTCGTACGAATAATCGAAGACGAAGCAAAGCGCTTCGTTCGGGTTTGAGGGATGTTCACAACAAAAGGATGAAATCCTGCAGTGCGTCTTGAAGTCCGATGGTGGAATTTACTAGCATTATAGAATAATCAGAGAACATAGCTGTATATCGGTAAGAAAAAGTTAATGTAAAATGTTAGAATTATTGTTTTTAACAGAAAATAGTTGTTTTAACCGACTTAAAATAAGGAGGTTTAAGATTCAGCCTAGATGTCTCATTGCTGGATGGGTCTTCTGTGTCATAAGTCCGCCAAGCGGCCCTAGTGCGTAGTGACAGACTTCACATGCCTAAGAAATGGTTTTAAACATGCCGGTTTCCTCACGATATTTTCCTTCGCCGCCGAGAACTTAAAGTAACAGCCTTTATATATGTCCCACTGCTGGGCACAGGCCTTCAATGTAAAGAGGGTATTAGGACATGTACGCCACGCGACCCTTTGCGGATATAAATATTTTATGGGAGAGCTCTTAGAAAGGATTAGGAGCTTTGCTGGAGTTTCTTTGGCCACTTCTTCGAACGCTTCCCGAAGTGATATATGAGTTAGATTGCCCCATTTAGTTTTAATTAATAAAATAGCTACCGACCGAGTTGTGGGTCAAAATTCAAATAAAAAAACTAACTACCAAATCCGTTAAATACTAACAGACACGATTACCAGTGGTTTGCCGTCGGTTAAATATAGATAGATGGATAGATATAACTTTATTGTACACCAAAATCAAACAAGGAGGATTTCATTACATAAGCTTTAAGCGTCAATAGCCTAATGGTTTAGGGAACGGCCTGCGAATCGTAAGTCGTGGGTTCGAATCCACCATTCGACTATTGCCGTGAACCATGTCCTAGCACAAGCTTAAGCTTGGTTGGAATGGTTAACAAGATTGTTAGTAATATTTCTGAAAAAAAAAGAAATATTGCTAGCTTTCTTTAAAAAATTACTAAGGTACATTTTACAGTTCGTTGTACAATGGCCAGCTTATCGCTAAGAGCGATCTCTTCCAGAGCAACCTTTGTATGGACAATTAATATACGTTATATTCTAATACAAATATTATAACAAACCTATGCATATAATTAATAACCTTTTTTTTTGACGGGGAGGAAATCTTCAGAAAGATATCCCGCCTTCTGGGGAAGGCGGCGGTTATGTGGGGTTCTTACCCACTAAAACCTCCCCGGTGGCTCCTTCCTCGGTGCATGACGAGGGGCTCCGGGATCTTCAGAGTAACGCACCGGAGCCCCTATGCACTGTGCTCAAGGAGAGCACGCCGGCGGAGGGGGAGGAGTTTACTCCCTCTCTGTGCCCTCACAGTGCAAGGCGACACAGACCAGCCGATGTCTTTCCTCATTCTTATTCCCGGGTCCACCTTGGCGGGCGACAAAGGCCCCCACCCTTGTCGCCCAGTGAACCAACCAACCAGTGAATAATTAATAACCTACACTAAATATACCTACATAAATCGCGTGTATCTACAGATACTTTCTACTCAAACAATGAAAGGCTACAAACTGGTATATTTATTGTCGTTATTATACTCCATGTGTATGTATATTATTATATTTATATAGAAGTATCTATTTATGTATATGTAAATGTATATTTATTTATCTATATAATAGTTTTAAAACGCTATTTTTAGCGGCACTACTACCCATGTATATCTTAACCACTAAAGGTTAGCTGGAAGAAAATGCTAATTAGCATTAAGTTCGCCTTTGTACATTTTGTTTGGTGCAATAAAGGATTTATCTATCTATCTATCTATCTATCTAACTCGACACAAGGGTCCCGCCAGTGAGGGGTAACCTCGGCGGACGAGTTACTATGTTACGCGTAAGCATTCGATCGAGGTGCCGGGAGTGCTGAACCACGACACGGTCGGTTGCTATTTCACAGATAATCGATGGAAATCGATATTAGAGAGAGAAGTACGATGATCAGGCATCCACAGATTAAGGTTTTTGAGAGGTATAGCTCTTAGGTCGCTTAGCCTGAACCTCTTTTGAAGGTAGTGAAAGTGGACATGATAGAGAACAGTCCCGCAGAGGATGCCGAAGACCAGGAAAATTGGAGAAAACTAAGTAGGAAAGCGGACCCTAGACGAGCGGACAGAAAGATGTTCTTGATCTTAGTCTTGAGTGATCTTCAATCTATACAAAGAAATAACATTGGCGTATCTGTTTGTAACATTAAAATAACAGCATTTTTTACAGTTTTTGTCTATCGGTTTGTTCCGGCTAAAATCTAGGCCCGTTTTTTGACAGGACTTTCACTAACGAATAGCTGGTGTTAGTAAGTTAGGAGTAACTACTTTTATTTAAAAAAAATTGCGAGGCAGCAACACCACGAGGGCGCTGGTATTATCTATATATTTTTGCACGATGATTGGAAGTATAGGTCTTGCCCAAGATTAAATTTCTAGATTCATAGACACAGTTCAAGTATTCATACTAATAACACGTTAATATACTACAGATGAGCCGTGGTAGCTCAGTGTCGGGCAGTTGGCTCAAGTTGCGCAGTACGCTAGCAGCCGAGTTCGATCCCCGGTGCCGGCACCAATAAATTTGTTGTTGCAATTTTATGTGCTGATTAACCACGCGCTCGGCGGTGAAGGAAAACATCGTGAGGAAACCTACATATCTTAGAAATTTTCTGCGACATGTGAGTCTACCAATCCGCATTAGGGCCGCGTGGCCGGCGGACTATGCCCATATAACTCTTTACAGAGAAGGCCTCTGCCCAGCAGTGGGACATATATATTATATATATAAAGGCTGTAACTTTAACTTTTTAACTATACTACAGATAAAATATACGCTATTTACTACAGCAGATATTAAGCAGACAGTAGATTATAAGCATGAAATACATGATTGTAATTCATACAATTAACTGCGAGCGGCCTTGTGCCAGTAACTACGACTCAGTAAAGAAACAGTACGGTTTCTCTGTTTATTTACTGAATGCTAAACTTATCTTTCATTTTATGACATCATTTGTACTCATACATGTGTATCGTGTTCTTGATAGATTATTTTTTTATAATACTTTCTAAGCAAGTGCTTGACTACGATCCCACCTGATGTTAAGTGGAAATGCAGTCCTGGATGGTAAGGCGCACTAGCTTAGTAAATGCCTATTCACTCTACTCTTGAAAATACCCACATTGTAAACTATTCCAGATCTTTGCCGTACGAACAATGAAAGACGAAGCAAAGCGCTTCGTTCAGGTTTGAGGGATGTTCACAACAAAAGGATGAAATCCTGCAGTGCGTCTTGAAGTCCGATGGTGGAATTTACTAGCATTATAGAATAATCAGAGAACATAGCTGTATAACGGTAAGTAAAGTTAATGTAAAATGTTAGAATTATTAATTGTTTTTTTTAACAGAAAATAGTTGTTTTAACCGACTTAAAATAAGGAGGTTTAAGGTTACAGCCTAGATGTCTCATTGCTGAGTCTTCTGTGCCATAAGTCGGCCAAGCGGCCCTAGTGCGTAGTGACAGACTTCACATGCCTAAGAAATGGTTTTAAACATGCCGGTTTAACCATAACCATTCCAACTAAGCTTAGGATTGTGCTAGGAGATGGTTCACGTTCAATAGTCGAATGGTGGATTCGAACCTACGACCTTACGATTCGCAGACCGTACCCTAAATCATTAGGCTATTGACGCAAGTCGAATGGAATTAGGAAGGGTACTCTAAGGGTCCACAGTCTAGTAGACTGCAATGTGAATGACTTCCCATAAAAGTTTGAGGAACGAGTAGGCGTTCTAAGTTTAAGTTTTTTTCTTCCAGAGGAACGTAAGGGATGATAGGATAGATGATCGGAAAGATATATGATAGATAGGAAGATATATGATAGATGATCGGAAAGATGAAAAAAAATCAAAACATATAGTGGCAGCAATTAACTAAAAGTACTACTACAACTAGTAAATGACGACCTGTATAATGCCAATGAACGTTCATTTTGTACACAATTGGTTCACAAGACTTGGGGCTTAGGTAGGAACGAAGTTCTTTCAGCTTATAATATTAACCACTCACCTTTTTCCAAGCACTCTGTCAACGCCGACGTACTGTCTTCATTGATAAAAATCTTGACACCAATCTTCAAATTCTTCCTTTCCTCCTCGGCCAGTTTGTTCTGGACGTCATCATGAGTCCTGGTTATGTTGAGGACCGCCTCTCGTGGCGCTGTCGATGTCGACACCATCGTGTAATCGGAACGGATGTGGGATGTTCTGGGTTTGGCATCGTCACTGATTGTACCGTTCTGTACCGGCGTGTCTTTCTGACTACCCCACTCTGATAAAGTAAGCTTTATACTTTCAGATAGCTGGAAAATGATATACCATTTAATATACACATATATTCAACAAGCAGTGATAATCTAATGGTAATGCGATTTTAGGGTCTCTTTTTGTCCCGTCCAGATGGACCGATGACCTTGTAAGGATATACCGAAGCGGACGAGGCTTATTTCTGGGAATGGATAGACACAGGCTGATGATTATTTTGTGGGCGCATAGACGGTATTTCAACCTCCAACAATATAATCGTTTATCCGTGAAAAAGCAAGCGGGCCATGATTCGGCCTTCTGGGGAACCCTCGGATTGGAATGCTTACGCGTAAAAAGTAACCCTCACACCTCGGGGTATGAGCTATGAATAGGGATTCAAGCTAAGCAACCGAAGAGCCATGCCACCTCTCAAACCGAAAAACAGTTAAAGTTGCCAGTTACAAAACAATATAATATATCGTAGACCACTCATTCGAGCCACGAGTTTGTTATTTGCCAGTGATGTTTCATTAAAAAACCGATCTATAATAGACATGTCAATTATTATTTCATCATTACCAAAACGTCAAATACGCACACGATTGGCGTGCCAGTGGTACGCCATCGAGAACCATAGTTGAACCAACGTCCAACCAACTAATAGACAATTAAAACTAGCAAATATCGACCACTATGATTCCAAGCGTAGGACACCCTCCCTCCAGATGGACCAAGGACCTTGTAAGGAAAGCCGGAAAAAAAAAGGAATAAAGTAACTGTAACATTGGCACTTTTTTAATAAATGCAAAGTGAACAATTTAAGTGTATTGGAACAATTTAAGAGCACGGACACAGGTCTGTGGTTGCAATCTAAGAATAAAAAAAAAAGGGATAGCCGGAAGTGGCTGGATGCGGAAAGCGGAGGATCGTATATGGTGGAAGGCATTGGGGAAGGCCTATTTCCAGCAGTGGATAGGCTGACGGTGATGATAATGATTCCAATGAATGGATGTAGGCCCTAGTAGAGAGTAGAAAAAAATTAGCAAAGTTGCGTTTTTTGATAGTATTAAGGACCTCCACTTTCTTGTGTCAATTTTGCCTTGGAGCCAATTGAGATTCCGTTGAAGTTATTTTTGAAGTGTGAGCACTAGAAGCGTTACCACACTAGCGACTTGCAAACCTGTTTCCATGGAAACGATCGATCAAGTCGGCTCGACTCGTTTCTATTCACGAGTTAGAAGCGTGTGTACAAAAAAAACGTACCATTACATCCATCGCATACTTTATATCTGACGTAGTATGCATGGAACGGAATAAGAGATTCCAGTTGCTGAAGTACACGAATCATGTGCTCAATTGAAATGATTTGAAAACGTTTATACAATATTTCTGAATGCCATCTATAATCTGCATTGTGTATATTTATGTCATTATGAACCATATTGAAGTACAATGTGTGTATTGCATGTACATGGGTGTAGTTAATGATCTTCACCCTCTCCAGAAGAGAATGAATATGGAGAGAAATGGATAATTTAATATATTGTGAGATTTAAATTAAATATTTAAAGATGTAAGTTTATTCTTTAAATAAAATAAAGCAAAATCTAGCCTAGCGAAGCAGGCTGGGTACATATATAATGTGTATATTTTACATTCCCTTAAAACTGGCCAAAGTGATTAATAAAAGAGACAATTAAATTTTACAACAGCAATAAACATAAATTACATGTTTATAACACTACTATATATAATATACATAGAATATAACATGGTTTAATGACTCATAACAAGTCACAAGGAAAAGAAAATAGAATGATACAATGCTTCATTTAAAATTTCCTGTTCAACATTAAGGTTCTCGTTGAAATTTACACCTTATTGTCTATCCACATTCGTAAACATCCTATTATTGTTCCATTGTTTTGACATATTGCCTGCAGGGTTGCCAATCTATTCAACAGTTATTAAAATTATCTTAAAGTATCAGAAAACATGTACACCAGACAACTTCCATCCAGATTCTTACATAGATATAATATAGGCATAAATGCTTGATGAGCTTAATATTGCTCTGTATTCAAATGAAACGAAATTTAAGAACAGTTATAAAAAAAAAATTACCATTTGTTTTTTACTAAGTTATTCTAATCAAATATCAAACAAAATCGTAATTCAGCTTTCTTTATCACATACTTTCAAAGTTTATCATTCTGAGTCACATTAAATTAGTTTTTGTTAAATCATTAATCTTACAACTAATCTTTATTGCCAACAATTACTACCATAAAAAACTACCTATTACCAGCATAAAACTGTGTGTTACATGAATGTTTTTTTTTGACGTGACAATGTCTTATAAATTGATGAATACTGGATGTCATTGGCGCAAAATGTACTCGTACGCTCGAGCCGAGAGTTTACGAGAATTGCCGATAGTGCATGATGAGGCAATGCATCTTTCAAAGTGCGTGTGCGAGAGCGCGGTATAAGAGTGATAGAGAACTCAAATTTGTGCTCAGTGAAGTAGAAAAAAATACTTAAATTTTGTTGTAATAACGTGTGCACCTAGGCTACGTGTCACGAATTTAACATCCGAGCACCTTGGCACATTGAGACACCTGCGATTTTTTTTTATACTTCTAACTCTGCATAATTGAGTGAAAAGGCTCATTTATTCAATTCTCTTCATTGCCAGGCCATTTTTCCGTAAACTTGCCTTTTTTATTCTTCAGAAAGATACCCCGCCTTCTGGGGGAAGGCAGCGGTTATCAGGGTTTTACCCACTAAAACCTCCCAGTGGCCCTTCCTCGGTGCATGGTGAGGGGCTCCGGGATCTCAGTGGAACGCACCGGAGCCCCTCTGCACTGTGCTCATAAGTTACTTCCGTACACGTTCCCCTGTGCCCTCGCAGTGCAAGGCGACACGGGCCAGCCGATGTCGCCTTCTTCCCGGGTCACCTTGGCGGACGACAAAGGCCCCACCCTTGTCGCCCAGTGAACCCGAGGCCTTTAGTCGCCTTCTACGACAGGCGGGATACCGCAGTCTTATTCTTGAGAGCCCAGAACTACAGGGTTGCGGGCCGGTCTGCCCCCGGCCCGCCTGCGCCATCTCCGAAAGGATCGGCCCTCTCCCGATCCCGTTCGGCGGTCTCCTTCTGCGTCATTACTGACTCACAGAAGGAGACCAGCGCCTTCCATTTGGATTTCCCCGCCAGTGCAGCCGCTACTGTCGCTGGCGGGAAGCGTCTTACCCGATCTGCTGGACCAGGATCCGTCGCTCCGCCTCCCATGCGGGGCACACGGCTAGCGTGTGCTGCGCGGAATCCCGGTCGCAGCCACGGTGAGTGGCATTGCGCGGTCGGTTCGCGCCTATCCTGTTCAGGTACTCACCGAAGCACCCATGCCCGGTGAGTACCTGCGCATCGAAACGGTACGTGACGTACATTTCCTTCTTCCGTAGCCAGGCTTCGAAGTTCGGCAGGAAGGCACAGACGATGCGTTGGCGCGAGTAGCGGCTCGGCGAGCCGCTCGCGCCACACGTCCATCGCATGTCTGTGTTCCTGCCGACGCACCTCTCTCGCATCCAGGGGCGGCTCGGCCCCACCGTGGATAGCCCGGACGCGCGTATAAACACGCGTCCAGCTCCGCCAGAATGTCAAGCGGCGGGAACCGAGCCAGGATAAAGGCCGCCTCGTAGGATATAGTCCGGTATCCTCGTGCGATCCGGATGGCCATCTTGCGCTGCAGGCTAAGGGGAAAACAGCTCTGCAGCGCCGGACACCAAATGAAGCGAGTTTACCACATGGAGGCGCCCGTAGAGACGCGACTCCTCCGTAGAGGCGGCGGACTCCCGCCCTGGGGCCCCAAGATTTGGCAGTAGTCTGTGCAAAGCACCCGCTGCCTTATCGATCTTGGGGACCAAGCGATCGAAGTGCTCTTCGAAGCCCCAGCGACTGTCAGGATGAGGCCGAGATATTTCATCGTCGACCCCACCTGAACCTGCGTCACCTACGCGAACCGACCGGCTGGGCGGTTCTGCTCTTAGGGCTTGTGGAACCATAGCGCCTCGGTCTTGTGAGGCGCTACCCGCAGACCCAGCTCGTGGATTTTTATCACGACGCATACCAAGCTCGGCGAGCCGGATGGTGCTGTCGAAATCGTCCCCGTCGGACATGACTAACGTATCGTCTGCATAGCAGACGACCTCCCGCCGACGGTAGACCGACCTAAGGACCGCGTCGTATGCGAGGTTCCATAGCAGGGCCCCAACACAGACCCCTGCGGAACCCGCAGTTTACCTCCCTCTGGTAAAACGCGTCCCGACCCATATACTGGATGCACCTGCCATTCAAGTACGCCCCGACAATGCGTTGCGGGTAGGGAGGCGCGCGGTGGTACACCAGTGCCTCCTAATCGCCAGGGCAGCGTGTTAAATGCGTTGACAACATCAAGACTGACGGCCAACGCCACGCCACCCCGGGTCGTCGCCTGCCCCGACCGTTGACGGACCCGGAGGATCGCGTCAACGGTCGACCGCACCTACCGGAAGCCGTATTGGCATTCCGACAGGTCGGGGGCCACTGCTGCAGGTGCGAGTTGAGGCGGGCGGCAATTATTCGCTCAAATGGTTTGCCTCGTCCAGCAGATATGGTTACGCAGAGGAGACTCCGCGGTCCTGCCGTACTTCTTAATCAGCACCATCCTAGCCTCTTTCCAGCCCGAGGGAAGACTCCAACTTCCAGACAACTGGTGAACAGCCGAGACAATTAAAACTAGCAAATATCGACCACTATGATTCCAAGCGTGGGGCCTCTCCAGATGGACCAAGGACCTTGTAAGGATAGTCGGAAGTGGCTGGATGCGGAAAGCGGAGGATCGCATATGGTGGAAGGCATTGGGGAAGGCCTATTTCCAGCAGTGGATAGGCTGATGATGATTCCAATGAATGGATGTAGACCCTAGTAGAGAGTAGAAAAAAATGAGCAAAGTTGCGTTTTTTGATAGTATTAAAGACCTCCATTTTCTTGTGTCAATTTTGTCTTGGAGCCGACAAGAAGACTTTACGGTACATCTTTTTTTCTAAAATTGATATTCCGTTGAAGTAATTTTTGAAGTGTGAGCACTAGAAGCGTTACCACACTAGCGACTTGCAAACCTGTTTCCATGGAAACGATCGATCAAGTCGGCTCGACTCGTTTCTATTCACGAGTTAAAAGCGTGTGTACAAAAAAAACGTACCATTACATCTATCGCATACTTTATATCTGACGTAGTATGCATGGAACGGAATAAGAGATTCCAGTTGCTGAAGTACACGAATCACATGCTCGATTGAAATGATTTGAAAACGTTTATACAATATTTCTGAACGCCATCTATAATCTGCATTGTGTATATTTATGTCATTATGAACCATATTGAAGTACAATGTGTGTACTCCTCTCCAGAAGAGAATGAATATGGAGAGAAATGAATAATTTAATATATTGTGAGATTTAAATTAAATATTTAAAGGTGTAAGTTTATTCTTTAAATAAAATAAAGCAAAATCTAGCCTAGCGAAGCAGGCTGGGTACATAATAGGTTGTCAAATATCTCCCTTCCGCCTTTTGTGTCATGCGGCACCCAAACATCAAGCTTTTTTTTGTATCCAGCCTTCTGCAGATGGTTTAAAATGGTTTGGTGACTAACTCCCATCTCCTGGGCGATGTCACGAGATGCCACATGCCGGTCTAACTCGATGTAGCCCATGATTTGATCGGTATTTGTCGTCACAGGTCTTCCGCCGGCTGGCTTATCCATGGTGTCGTTTTCACCGGCTCTGAATCGTCGAAACCATTCCTCCGTGGTTCGAAGTGATAGAGTACCATCCCCCAAAACACCATTAATCTCACGGAACGTTTCTCTAGCGGATTTGCCTTTAACGAAGGAAAACTTTAAAATAGCGCGAATTTCGGCGTTAGTGAACTCCATGTTTACACGTCTATAACTGTTGAACGCAATATCAAACTAATTATGCATAGCGTCGTTTTGTAGGTTATGTCAAGACCTTTCAAATTATGTATAGTATTGCTAGATACGAGCTCTGTAGCGCTTTGTACATAGCCACGAAATTCAAAAGACAAAAGGCGGAAGGAGATATTTGACAACCTATTATATAATGTGTATATTTTACATTCCCTTAAAACTGGCCAAAGTGATTAATAAAAGAGACAATTAAATTTTACAACAGCAATAAACATAAATTACACTTTTATAACACTACTATTAATAATATACATAGAATATAACATGGTTTAATGACTCATAACAAGTCACCAGGAAAACAAAATAGAATGATACAATGCTTCATTTAAAATTTCCTGTTCAACATTAAGGTTCTCGTTGAAATTTACACCTTATTGTCATCTACATTCGTAAACATCCTATTATTGTTCCATTGTTTTGACTTATTGCCTGCAGGGTTGCCAATCTATTCAACAGTTATTAAAATTATCTTAATGTATCAGAAAACATGTACACCAGACAACTTCCATCCAGATTCTTACATAGATATAATATAGGCATAAATGCTTTTTTTTTTTTTTTGACGAACTACACAGATTGGCCAGAGAAGCTGGCCTTGACTGCTTCACCGGATTGAGAGGTGGCAGAGCTCTTAGGTCGCTTAGCCTGAACCTCTATCGCTAGTAACTCGACACAAGGGTCCCCGGTGGTAACCTCAGCGGACGGTTACTATGTTACGCGTAAGCATTCCGATCCGAGGGCGCCCGAGAGAATGAACCACGACTCGGTCGGTTGCTATTTCACGGATAATCTAAGGGACATTCGAAAGCTAAACTAACTTTGAGTGCCACTTCGGGAAGCGTTGGCGCTGGGAGAAGAAGTGGCCGAAGAAACTCCAGCAACGCTCCTAGCATCTAAGGGTGAGGCCTGCCCATAAAATAGCGGTAACGCGCGAGGATTATTCGCAACCTCCGACGGTCGCGAATGGACGCTGAAGATTTGTAAAGATCTAGCCTGTGCAATGGTAATCGCGTCGTCCGGATCGTCAAGAACGTGTCTCGGCCTCCGGGCGACGCGACGGAATTTAGTATAGGAAGGCTTATAAGTGGCGGCACTTACAAAGTTTGTTAGAATGTTTGGTGGCAGTCTCGAAAAACCGTCGAGATGCCTGCTTAAAATTGGGCTATTGTCGGTAACCCTGTGTCAACGTGGAGCTCACGATTACGTACGAACCACGGCGCACCCGTGGCTCGTCGCAAAAACGATTCTGAATTACTTGTAACCTATGGATATGTTTATGGGCGGCATGCGCGAAGACCGGGCTCGCGTACGTCATTACAGGACGTATTACTGCTTTGTAAAGAGTCACCTTATTACGAAGGGACATTTTACTTTTCTTATTAATGAGGTGATATAGGCGACCCATAACGTAGGCCGCCCGGTTCCTAACCTGATCTACGTGAGGGCCGAAGCTGAGTTTGTGATCTAATATGACACCTAAGTATTTGGTTTGTGTTACCCATGGAATAGGGTGCCTAGAAGTTGGACGCAACGAGGTGGAGACTGAAGACGCCTCGTGAAGTACATGGCTGCGCTCTTAGCCGGGTTGATTTCTATTCTCCATTTCCTAAACCAATTCCCTAGGGCATCGGCCGCGGTCTGGAGTTTTGAAATTACTTCGGGGAACGCCCCGAGGCATAAATGCCGGTATCGTCGGCGAAAAGGGCTAGTTCTGCTCTACGTGAGCGCGGAATATCGTTAGTGTAGAGCGTGTACAGGACGGGACCGAGCACGGATCCTTGTGGTACTCCGGCTCGAACGGGACGGAGAGGGTCAACGCTATAAATAACCGGCTTAATATTGCTCTGTATTCAAATGAAACGAAATTTAAGAACAGTTATAAAAAAAATTACCATTTGTTTTTACTTAAGGTATTCTAATCAAATATCAAACAAAATCTTAATTCAGCCTTCTTTATCACATACTTTCAAAGTTTATCATTCTGAGTCACATTAAATTACTTTTGTTAAATCATTAATCTTACAACTAATCTTTATTGCCAACAATTACTACCATAAAAACTACCTATTACCAGCATAAAACTGTGTATTACTTGACTGTTTTTTGATGTTCGCGATGTCTTATAAATTGATGAATACTGGATGTCATTGGCGGAAAATGTACTTTCGTCATTTCGAGCTGAGAGTTAGCGAGAATTGCCGATAGTGCATAAGGCAAATGCATCGTTGAAAGTGTGTGCGCGAGTGTGGTATAAGAGTAATAGAGAACTCAAATTTGTGCTCAGTGAAGTAGAAAAAATACTTCAATTTTGTTGTAATAATGTGTGTACCTAGGATCGTTGTCACCAATTTAGCGTCAAGTGTCTTGGCACATTGAGACACCTGCGATTTTTTTTTATACTTCTAACTCTGCATAATTGAGTGAAAAGGCTCATTTATTCAATTCTCTTCATTGCCAGGCCATTTTTCCGTAAACTTGCCTTTTTTTTATTCTTTTAAAGAAAGCTAGCAATTCTTTTTTTTTTCAGAAATATAACTAACATTCTTGTTAACCATTCCAACTAAGCTTAAGCTTGTGCTAGGAGATGGTTCACATCAATAGTTGAATGGTGAATTCGAACCTATGACCTTAAAATTCTCAGACCATACCCTAAACCATTAGGCTATTGACGCTTTGGCCTTTCACTTTACAATCATATTGTAAGGGGTTCTAATCCCAACTGGCTTTACAAAAAAACATAATTTAAGCATTAATAAAAGCAGACAGCTATTTCCATCTCAGTTTAACCGACTAAAAAGAGGAAACTAGGACATCAGAATTTGTTTAAAATTTTAAATATATATAAATAAAAAATGCCACCATAATGGATCTAAGGAACAATCCTTAAGAGCCATTCTGATAGTTCGAAGATCATTAAGAACATTTTATGTTCTTAGTTATTTTTTTAGTCTTACGAACATAAAATGCCACTACAATAGATTCTGTTGCCTACAATGGATGATGTGTCATGAGTGGGTTGGAGGAGGAAAACCAAAACCACATATAATATCAGTGGGAAGTTATACTTCTGCTGGGTAAACATTAATTTTTCCTCTTATATGGTATTTTTCAGTACTTAGTAACATGTAAGCCACATGCTTCCTTAACACCTTTTACCATAAAAAGATAGACATAGCAAAACATGTTACCAGATGATTCAGAGGTGATCTTGCATTGAAACTTGTTAAATGGATTACACACATACATTTGTGGAAATAAAATATGAAATAAGGCTTCTTAATAATAATACAGAAAGTAGTTGTTAATAATATAAATATAATAATAAAAAATATACATAATTTTGTGCAGCTTTAAGTTTTTGTATTTCAGATTATTTAAACATTTTTTTTCTTTAATAATCATAAAATGATGCAACATCAAAGATTTTTTAAACAAGCAAAATAAATAAGAAATGAGAAATTAATAAATATAATATGTAAATAAGACTTTCAAACAAAGTAGTACTATACGGGAGAAATAAACTAATATTTAACTATATGATCATCAAATTTCAAATATTAATGTACTAACCTCTTCAGTAACGTTCTGCCCGGCCTTTTTCTTAATATCGATCAAGTTGAGGACATTCCCAGTATTAATCGTCACTTTAGAAGAACTTTTTAACATCGTGGCCAACGTGATTAGAACTTTTTTTTTAATATAATACAAGGCCCCAAGGTTGTTGATCAATGCAAAACAAGAAAAAAAGAATACTTGGAACACAAGCAAAATTAAGGCGAGAGTACTGTACGCCTGCGGCGACACTGGTATACTGAAAACTCGCGGCCTTGCATTGCATAAATCTCATGCTTCATATCATATCAGCTGTTTAATAGATATGACGTATTTTCACGTATTGTGACGATAAAATGTTCGACTTAAGAGGCTCCATCATCAGATCATTATCAACACTATTATACAATCATGATTAAAATAAAGGCGTGGTTTTTGAACAAAAAGAAGTTAAGAAACAGAAATTTATCAAGTTCTCTGTGATAGTTAAAAAAAAAAACAAATATCTGACAGTGTTGCTATTCATCAGATAGATTTAACGTATTTTATGTAGGCTATATCTTCCTTCCCAGGTATTTTGTTGTCGTTAACATAGTTGTACATAAGATTACACGTAATCTTATCATATATAAAATAATAAAGCTTTTAATAAAATAATGGAAGTTACTGATTTAACTTAATATATGATATTTTTTAAATAAGAACATTTAATTTTATGATATGCTTTTTCTTGTCTTTCGTTAATTTGTTTCTGATAAAGAACAAATATAAAATCTAGAATAAAGTAATCGATCAAATTAAATGATATCGGAATAGCAAATAAAAATGGGCTGGCCAAAATTAACCGTAGAGTAAATTAACTGTGATGACAATAGAATTAATAATGGACTTCTTAAGTATCGACCTCGCAAAATTATAACTAAGCTCTCATTTTGTCTCAACCTCTTATTTATCGGGATATGTAAATATGTTGTTACTACGCTTATTGGTATGCCATTTGTGACAAAACGCAAGTTCTTCACCGTATACTGTTCACAAAATTTTAGCAAGCAAATTATTTGAAGTAAAGTAGACTAGATTAAAGCATAATCATAGCATATAAACAAGCGACAAGAACTAAAGTCAATAAAATATTCGAGACATTAGACTTAGACATCGAATAAAAGGTTTTTGAAATCATCCGACTGACATCTGTCAAATTCAGCCGCTTTCAACTTCAAGTTTTATCAAGCTTACAAAGTGTTCAGTTACGTTAATCAGTCGTCTTTTCGAAACGCATTAACACAATCGCGTTTTTCATTTCTTTACACTAGGAGTAAAATTTAAGTTACAGTCTCAAGATGACGATCGATATTTTAGGATTTGCTTATGCCGCAACTGTAGCTGCTGGCGGCATTATGGGTTACGCCAAAGCAGGTCAGTATTTTTGTATGTTCAGTGTGCTGTATTCTAGACTATTTATAGCTAATAAAAAAGTAATTTTTATTGTATAATAATATATACCCTGTTGTACTACGTATTTTATTTTAAAACTATTCAAAAATGCTCATGTTGATGACTTTTAATTTTTTTGGTTGATAAGATAATATGTAAAATATTCTAGACGATTCTTGTAGGATACACTTGACAATTTGGCATATTATAACAGCATCCATCTATCTGAATATTTATTTTATTACTCCCTTATTAGAGCTAATGATAGAAGTTTGATTTGTTGTTGATACATAGAATTTTTTAACAAAAATTAACATAGAAGAAGAATTAGTTTAGAAGTCTATAATCCAGGATCTCTGACCACTAATACTCATGCTGCCATCAATAGTTTTGAATTTCTAGAGAGCATTGATGAATAAAATCAAAGATTTTATTGGGGTTTAATTTAGAGTTAGTATGATTAAATTCTAGCTGTATGGGAGCTGAAATAGCTAGAACTGATTGTATGAAGTAATACCAAAACTTACCTTTTTATACTTTGATATTATGAGAGTTGAGAGACCATTCTCACAATTTCCATGAATGAAAAAGTACATTTTTAATAACAGTTCATTATTGTTAGGATC
Source organism: Meandrusa payeni (assembly GCA_029286785.1). Taxonomy (NCBI): domain Eukaryota; kingdom Metazoa; phylum Arthropoda; class Insecta; order Lepidoptera; family Papilionidae; genus Meandrusa; species Meandrusa payeni. The sequence continues at coordinate 3,433,491 of JAGSMX010000021.1, forward strand.
TGTAGGTCTTGTGGAGTAAAATAGTCCAACAACTAATAACTCGCTTTATTCAGACAGCGTAACGTTGTACAAGAATTATTTATAATGAATACAGTGACAACTGTGCGTCCTCACAATCTTTATACAAAATGAATTAGAAGTCAAATTAGGAACTAATAAAGTTAAACTATTGTTTACAACACCAAGTTCATGTGACGATCACTAAATGATTAATTATGAATTAAAGATACAATATGGTTCAGGTAAATCATTAAGATATCATTGGAAGTAGTTATTATGTATAACAATTGCCGGGTGTCATGTGTTGCCAGCTAACATTATTTACTATACTGAAACCTCTCTGGTATTGTTTTTATATAGCTGTTGTGTGTATATTATTTTAACATATACATTTACAATGTGGGTGTTTTGAAGAATAGAGTGAATATGCTGCAGGGATTTACTAAAGTAGTGTCATTATTAGTCATCCAGGACTGCATTTTCACTTAACTTCAGGTGGGATTGTGGTATGCAGAAAAATTGAAAATGGAATGTTGTTAAAAATTAAATAACATGTAAGCTAATATATTCTTAAGTCCTATTATTCACAAAACAGTGTGATTAATTTGGACTCGGATGATGTTCACAGTTTATACTTACTGTTATATTAGAACTTTACTATATATATAAACATATTCTAAATGTTAGTTAAAGATAATAATGTAATCTTGAGCACCTATAACACAGCTTGTTGAGATTATTTCACAATAGCTATTATGTAATCAGTCCAGAATTACCATAACATTATAATTTAAAACATTTGAGTCAGGATATCTGTTATGAATGTAATTGGCTCACACTACTAGATTATCTTTAATAATAATATGACCTGCTAGTGAGGTTAAGGTCAATGAATTGGGTACACACTTTAATATTTTGTCTTTCTACACATATTTTAGCCAATAGTTTTATGGATGAATAAACCTATAAATGGGAATGTCATTAGTACAAGATGGCTGGGATTTGAAACTTTGAATAGCATTGTATTTATTTAGTTTTATGTTTCACTTATCCATTATTGTGCATTTCAGGATCCATTCCATCATTAGGAGCAGGGCTTATCTTTGGATCAATATTAGGTAAGCGACTGGAATTTGTGTAGTAAATTATTTCTATTACTTACCTTCTTATTTAATATCCTCTCTTTTTGCAACGAACTACACAGTTGGCCTTTACTGCTTCACCGGATTGAGAGGTGGCATAGGTCTTAAGTTGCTTAGGAACCACTATTAACTAGTAACTCGATACAAGGGTCCCCACAACTTGGTCGGTAGCTATTCCATGGATAATTACCTCAATATCCTCGTCAACCTTCTTATACATTGTAAAACAGTAAACAGTTGCTAAGCTTCTGAGTGTTCTTTCACAAAAACTGTATTTAACAATACTGATTATCACTTCTGTAATATTTGGACTAATGTGGTTGTAATTTGTTCTGCAAAATATTGCCTTGTTGAACCTGTGCATAAAGAAATTATGTTGATTCAGATCAAAACAAATTGCTACGACTTTGTCTGTTCTTTACCAAATTATTAGCAAGTTTTGTGAGTTGCAGATATTTCATATATAATAGTCTTCTAATAACATGTAAGTTCAGCTGTTGGTAAGGTATGTTTAAGATTTTTCTCAAATGTTCTTCTAAATGTTAAACATTTAAATTTCAGGTGTTGGCGCATATCAACTGAGTCAAGATCCCTCAAACTACACTCTTATGTTAGGTACCACTTCAACACTTGGAGGTCTTATGGGATACAGGTGACATTTTTTGATTACAACCATAGTCTACTTCAATTACTGTCCTTGAAAATGATACGAACGGTCTGAGGTTGATCTGGAATGTTATGAGACAGATCTGATTGCGGAAGCACTGTTTGAGTTCTTTATTCTGCCATTTGTCGATTTTATGCATGCCTTTTAGTCACCAATTTTTTATAGATTGGAAGAATCCTATTCCGATGATATATTACTTACTAGTTGTTTCCAAATAGAAATAATATGTAGAATCACAAATAGATTCAATTGCCTCGTAAATTCTATTACATAAAAAATATTAGTAAGAATTAAATAACATAAACACTCACGCCTGTCACCTAGAGGGGTAACCTTGTTCCCATGTTGTTTCCTCCGTACTGACATTTGACAAGTTCTGGTTTTTCTCAATTAGGTATAGACCGACATTCACACTGTTTCCTGCTTACTCTTCGTTATATGTCCTTATCCTATCTACCATCTCTATTAAATATCATCACTGGCACCTTCAATAGATTGGTATGAATAATTATTAGACCAAATAAATTGAATGGATGTTTCTGTTACAGGTTCTACAACAGCAGAAAGTTTATGCCAGCTGGCCTAGTTTTCTGTTTGTCTGTCGGTATGCTCGCGAAACTAATGGTTAAGAATGTTGGTTCAAGGTCAGCATTCCCCATGAAGACTGGCTAAGGAGTTTCAAATGTTACACAATTTGTAGATTTAACTTTGCATTTAAGTGAACTTTCCCAAACCCTGTGATGTTTACTTTTTTATATATATTAAAGAGCCTTTCGAACTGTCTGCTATTTTAATCTACTAACATTGTTTTTTTTATCTGTTATTAAAATGTAATTATTGTTTCTATGTTGGTATTTCCTAATATGCTTTGGGATTGTTTGCTAGTCTGTTGTTGAATTGTCACTGGTGTTGGGGACTGTTGATCGTAATATACATGGGTTTTAAATAAATAAAAAACAACAATTATTCATTTTTGTTATTTTTCTATATTCTTTTTCTTAAAATATACACAATTTGGAAAGGATAATAATTGGCTTCATAGATAAATAGTTTTCTATTTATAATAAATAGCAATCAACGGCAAGTGATGTTAAAATATTTGAGCTCACTGCTCCTCACATTTGTGTATCATTGGATACAGCCAAAGCATAAATTCATTGATTTATCCTATTGGTAACTTTATTAAAGACCTATGTCACATAAATTATTTTAGATAGATAAAAAAACAGGCTTAAATTAAAAACAAATTACATCAGATTTATATTAAGGACGAAAAATCAATAAAAAACAATATATATAGAGTGGTTAATAAACTAAATTATATTGTTCGAAGTCTGCGAACCAGTCGCTGTGGCTAGGTCCAATTTTTTCAAGTGAAAAAAGATAGTTCTAAGCTTATGTTTTACTTTATAAAAAGGCACTTCTTGGCAGTTTCTTTTACCTACAAATAATATTTTTTTACAACCGTTTAAAACGAACGTCCATAGACTAAGAGAGGAGTATTGCTATGATTCCAAAACCAAAATCACAAGATCGACAACGGTTCCGCGTTGGATCTCTTACGATTGTATTTATACAAAAAAAAAATACAATAACCTAATGTACTTAACAGTTCATTTATAGTTACACAATCACATTGTTATATCACTCACAGAACTGTGTCTGACACTTTTATAAAGTCACGTCTTCAGACACATTTTTTTTCACACATATACATATAGCGCGACACAATCCCGCAATTACCCGCTGAATATTGAATTTTTTTTTGTTGATATACGTCATAGCAAACGTCAATGTCAATATTGAATATTGCTTCGTAAATATACCGACTATATAAAAGAAATCATCGCTATCAACGAATCCATAGACAACTTAAAATATTACAACAGTATTATTACAAACTAATTGTAATTGTTTTTTTTTTCACTACAATAGCAATATTCCTGTTTACGGGATTGTGCGCACGTTTCAATCTGTATTTTAAGTAGTGGCTGGAAATAGGGGACTTGCCTTGGTAAAGACACCAGGGCATTGACCCGAAGGTACCATGGTAGTCTCAGCATTCCAGCGCGGCAGTCTTCAGTGTTTAGTCCGCTCGTTTCGTTAATGGCGGCTGCTGGAATACAGGATAAAATCTTAATTATGGTTAAACAAATAACCGTTGCCATGTGTCCGCAAAGTTAGGCAGTTACGCTTTTTAACTCTTTGTGGTGGATTTACACTAGATTCAGGTGTAGTTCCGTTTATTCTATGGTATAGTATAGGATAGTATGGTCTCCAGTGATAAGCAAATTATTATTTTATAAATGTATGAATTTGAAAAACTCAAATTAGTACAATTCAGATCGAACTCAAATCGTTTTTCAATTCAATTTCAAACACGGTGAAATTCGTAAAATTAAACTTATTCAAAATCTTTATAATAAGATCTCACATCCTATTAAACCTAATGGGTAGACAGAGTCCACATTTTACTTTTGAAATGATTTTTTAGTACTTAAAACCGCGAAAAACTTTTCAAATTAATTGGCAAGCCGAGTGGGATTCGAACCCGCGACCAACGTAAATTGTTTAATTTTTTATTGTTCTAAAAAAATTATATTTATTTATGGCTTATCTTAAGCAATAAACATAAATTTAAAGAGCCTTGCAAATGTTTATAATTATGTCAATTAGATTAAAACATGTAATAATGCTATGAATTTGTAATACAGACAGAGTTCTAAATGTTACTAATCTACTATTTGATGGTTGATCGAATTGATTTCGTGGTAACATGATGCAAAGAGATCTACTGAATGAAAGAACGATACGTCTACAAAGAGTTCATGCTCAAGAGTGTTGACAAATGTGACAGCTGTTAGAAGTGACACCTCGACACGTTGCGTACTGTTCGGTGACCACTTCGGGCATGTTGTATGTTTATCGATAAGTATTTGTTGTCTATGGTTATGATTTGATACTCGTTTACACATGGAAGTGGTGAATAGCATAAGGTTGCAATCTGTTCAATAACTTTTTAACTATTGTAAAACTCTAATGAAATCTTTTTTGTTTGTGACGAACCTACATGGAGAGAAGATACAGAAGAGAGATTGTTTCATCAGATTGAGAGATGGTACAGCTATTAGGTAGCTTAGCCTGAACATCTTTTACTTATAACTCGACTAAGATCCTCCTAAGCAAACGTCGGCTTGAAAGGTTATTTCAATGCGTTTTTTTTTATTACGTGTGTAACAAAATGCTAATGCACGCACACCCCGAAGCCACATGAGCCGGCAACTGAGTAGTGTCGGACTCCAACCGACTAAAAATCTTCACACGGTATTCCATTGTACGACCATACGGGGTCACGGTATAACATCGAACAGTTCTTCCGCAACAAAAACGTACCGGTACATCAACGCGTGAGCTTTCCTATCCGAGTGTTGTTGGGTTTGGTTTTGGGATTGATTACCGCTGCCAGCTTTTACAAATTCACCGATTTCACAGGTGGCCGAAATTAGAGCGCTAAGCCTGAACTTACCTTACGAATAGTTGCTTGTACTGGTAGTTCAGGCCATTATTCTAGGCGTGTCGTCATTGTGACTTGAAAGAGCTGAATCACAACTCGGTCACTTGTTTTAATCGGTTTATTAGAGATTCTTAAAATTATCGAGACTTGGGGAAGCACTGAGTGGAGAAGGGCCCGAAATCCACACTTCTACCAAAAGTAGAGAATAATGATGCGATGGAAATACGAGTACATTTCAGTTGCACAATGATCCCTAGTGGATGAAAGGGTATAAATGAGCACGCGAAATATGTACGTACACTATGGAGATATTGATTCAACTAGCTCTGCTAAGCAAAAAGTGTTGTTATATTACAACAAATTGCAACCCTTCTGGTGTAAATCAAACGTTAAGTGAGACATAACGATGTGAAATTTGCGACAGTCCAGAGTGATTATGTGGAAGCCATGAAATCCATATGAGGCGTACTGAAGATAAATGACTCCAATGCTGTCCAAACACATTCTCAATTCCTTACCAATAAATGTTAATTTGGCACATCTATCCTATGTTTGGATCAATTCCCCGGAAGTAAGGTTCCTTTGGTAAGAGAACACCAGTCTCGCTGGCTCAATTTGAACTTGTTGCGAGTTCGCGTCGGGCCTTATGGAGTTGTCGCTTGCCTTGGCCTGCGAGTAATAGGTCCCTATCTTGAAAAGTGATTTGATTCCTTTATCCGGGAATGGATTCTTAGTGGTCGGTCGGCTGTAGTAGTTGTCCAAATCGTCCTTGCCAAGGAAACCGCGCTTGGATGATAACGATTTCTCCGTCGCCCTTAATGTCGTGAAATCTTTGAAATCGTATGGGCTTCTAGTCGTGGATATTGAAATCCTAGGCAGGGTGCTCTTCGTAATAGGCGGTTGTGTGACTGTAGTCGATTTTTCCGTTTTATACTCTGTTGTCTTCCACGGGTTGTAATAACTGTATTTGAAAGGTCGCTCTGTTGTTGTCGTAGTTGTCGTTGTTGTTGGGGTGGTTGTCGTTGTTGTTGTTGTTGAAGTTGTTGTTGTGGTTGTCGTTGTTGTAGTTGTGGAGGCATTTCCTGAGTTTGTGTTCGATTTGTAACTTGAATAGTAGTTTTGTCGGTATGGTGCAGGTGGCGCTGGTGTGCTAGGTACGTATGGTTTTGTCGTGTCTCCAGTACTGTGCATGTGTTCGCAAAAAACAATTTATATTAATTAAATACAGAGTTGTAATGTATCTACACGTGCTGACTGTAAAATGAGACAGAAATACATCTCACTCCCTCGCCAGCAATGTGACTTTCAAACATACAAAAGGATCCATCATAAGATTTTCACTTGACTGACATAAATTATAATTTAAAAACATTCATATAGAATATATTTGTAAATCATATTCGTTAATAAATTTAAAAAAGCTATATACATAATTAAAAAAAAGTAAACGTCTAATTTATTGATGAAAAGTGATAACTCTGGAATTAAAAAGTTATAATTTTATCTATTTCAAGTACTCATTCTTCAGTTTTTTTTTTTTTAGTAAAACAGTAGAAAACTTTTGTCAACAGTAGACGATTCTAAAGCGATATTTGTAATTCCAAGTTGCAATTGGAATTTAGAATTCTTTTTATGTATTTTTAAATTTTATCATTAGTTGCGAAATGCGAAAAACTTATATTGTTTTATTTAAGTAATTTAAAATGTATAAAATTTGAAAAGAAATCACCTGACTTCGAACACGCCACGATTGGTCGACATATTTGTGACGTCATTAAAAACAAATACATGACAGTACAGCGTTCACGTCTGTATGTCAAAATCTCTCTATGCCGCAATTAGTGAAAGTTTACGTTATGACGTCACGGACGTCCCGCGATAGTTTTTTTTAATTAAATATGTTTTTAATTGTTGCAAAAACACAGCAAAAAATAGTTTTGTCATAAAACTTATAGATGAACTCTCTATTTATTACATAAAATTTTGCAAATACCCAAATGTAATACAGACCTCGTGATATTTCCGAAGAACGGACTCGTCTCCGGGCGTACGTAGCTGGGTGTGTGCTGCGAGTAGTCGGGTATTATGTTCTCATGTTCAGTTATGCATCGACCGTTAATGCAGTACTGGAATAATATAACACAGGTATAATAACATTTTTTTTATAGTAGCCTGTATGTCTGCCTGTGGCCGCTTGAAGGCAGACGATAGTACATCAGTAGGTGTCAAAAATCGATTCTGATTAAAAAAAAAATCATAGGTTTATAGAAAACAGCAATGGAACAAAAATTCAAAGACAGCTGATGCTCGGGTCAACGAACGACGAAACGCAGAGGGGCGGCGGCACAGTACGGCACTCGTTGTAATTAGTTTGTAAATCTCACACGTCAAGAAGGTATACTCACTTAACGCATTCAAAATCTACCTTGATAAATTTCTTACCACTAGTTAATCTTTGCCGGACAGCCAGACCTGGTATAATTGGCGACAAATAACTCTAGCGCTGACCCATAACGCGCAGAAGTCGAAAATATTACAAGGCGGCCATGCGCGAGCGCTTATTGGCTATCCTGTAGTACCCCGCCCCGCGCACCGATACCACACCCCGCTCGCTCCCGATGTACAGTCGCGCTCTAAATGTTATGTCAATTGACTTTTGTTTTCTGTCAAGTTTTAGTATGTTTTTTATTGACAATTTTAGTTTATTTTTTATTGACTGTTATAGTTTGCGTGTCAATTATATTGTAATAACTAGCATAAAGAGAAAGACAAAAAAATGCACAAAGAGCCGTGGTAGCTCAGTGTCCAGGCGGTTGGCTCTTGTTGCATAGTACGCTAGTACGCAACCCGAGTTCGATCCCCGGTGCCGGCACCAATAAATTTGCTGTTGCAATTTTATGTGCTGATTAACCACGCGCTCGGCGGTGAAGGAAAACATCGTGAGGAAACCTACATGTCTTAGAAAATTTTTCTAAGGCATGTGAAGTCTACCAATCCGCACTAGGGCCGCGTGGTGGACTATGCCCTTATACTCTCTTTACAGAGAAGGCCTGTGCCCAGCAGTGGGACATATATATATTATATATATAAAGGCTGTAACTTTTTTTTTTTTTTTTAACTAGCATAATGCGCAGCTATACGTTCTCTCAGCGCTAAAGTTATTTGCCGCTAACTATAATTTATATTAATTATTATGTTATATATACATACCGAAAAAATATAGAAATAAGTATATCAGTTAGCTCCGGGATCTCCAGTGGCAAGCACCAGAGCCCCTATGCACTGTGCCCTTGAGCACGTCCTTCTTCCCTCCGGTCAGGTCTTAATCCCTCCCCTATTATTCACATTCCCTATTACCTGTCCATCTCCACAGGGTGAACCTTCGGCGGCGGGTCGATAGGCGACGCAGTAGCCGCTCGCCGCGTCGAAACAGAACAACTGCGCGCAGACACGCTCGTCTTTGAAACACGCGCTGCAAATATGAAATCACTTAAGTTGTAGACTCGAGACGAGGCTTGGTAGTTTAGTATTATGGCGGTCGCCTCTTAGTTGAAGCTTAGTTGAGATCGTCTTGGTCAAAGTGCAACCGTACTTCTCTGCGGGACAGCTTTTAACACTTTATAAAGCTCAAGTCCGGTCGTGTGTAGAATACTGCTGTCACATTTGGGCAGGCGCAGCTAAATGCCATCTCGCAGCTTTGGACTCGGTGGAGAGGCGGGCTAAGAGGCTATTTGGTGACGCAGCTGAAACCAATCTGCTCAGTCTTGAGCACAGGCGTAAGGTAGCTAGCCTTTCGGTTTTCTACAGATTGCATTTTGGAGAGTGTGCTCAGGAACTACATGATCTAATTCCCCATCCCTTTCCACCATCGGACTTCTAGACGCGCTGCGGGATTTCATCCTTTTGTTGTGAACATCCTCAAACCCGAACGAAGCGATTTGCTTCGTCTTTCATTCTTCGTACAGCAAAGACTGGAATAGTTTGCCCGCGTCTGTCTTTCCTTCCGATTACAATGTGGGTATTTTCAAGAGTAGAGTGAATAGGCATTTACTAAGCTAGTGCGCCTTACCATCAGGACTGCATTTCCACTTAACATCAGGTGGGATCGTAGTCAAGCACTTGCTTAGAAATTATAAAAAAAAAAAAGATCGTTTTTATGTTAAGAATCCACACAACCGCTAGACCATTTACTTTTTTAACCCTATTTTTAGTCTGCTCTTAGCCACTAAAGCTGGAAGAAAATGCTAAATAGCGTTATACATGTAGCCTTTGTACATGTATTTTGGTGCAATAAGGGATTTATCTATCTAACGCTTCGGCCTGTTGTGATAGTGTGTTAGCCGTGATTGAAAACTATTTTTCTAAAATAAATTTCAACTTCACAGACAGACAGACAAAAATTGTAAAAAATGTTATTTTAGTATATGTACCGGATATACTTGCACATTCATATGTACGTAGTAAAAAGCGGTTATTTTAATTTGTGCAATACATGTTGTAAATATAAGAGAAATAAATCCACTTCTGATAAATCTGTATTCTTTTTAAGATGCATTATAGACTAACAACCCAAGTTCGATCGTGTGCATGTGGCGAAAAAATATCAGTGAAGGCCTGTGGCCAACAGTGAGATTACAGATTGTAACTCAAAATTCTTATGTACAAAGAATTCGAGGAGTCATTATTGAAGTCTGTTGCAATTGTTATAATGTAATGCAATACGAACCTAGTGCCTCTATCCTTCCGGCACTGCGCGTCCAGGGTCAGCAGACGGCCAGGCAGCACACGAGGTAGGGAATCATCCTCATGTGGTGAGTTATATAAGCAAGTCGCAGTGTCACCACTGAAATACAGAACAAATTATACGCTTTAAACCGTATTCATGTTCTGACAAAATTTTAAAAATACAGATAATCAATAACCGACGTCATTTACTTAATTTTTAAAATAATAGCAACTATGAATTAGTAAGAGGATATTGTGTCGCTGCTGTTAACAGCCACCCTCCCATTACATTTGATGATAAGGTTTTAATTTTAAAATATTTCTATTATATATCTATATTTATTAATTTTAATATATAGTTAAATAAATATATAACAATTTCGAAGTTATTTTTATTTCTTAGAATAAAAAAAACTTCGAAATTGTTATTTATTTATTTATCTATGTGGGTGCGCGTGTTCGTGTGTATGTGTGTGTGTGTGCGTGCATCAGACTTAAAAATAAGCAAAGGAATATGTTTAGGATAATATTCAAGTTAGGTTTACTTTAAAAAGTGATGGAAGCTCTGAACACTGCACGGTGACCAGCGGAATCCTTTCTCCGTGTGCCTGAGATCAGACATGATGAATCCATCTTCCCATCTACACTTCTCTGCGCCCGGCCCGCCGAGGTAAGAAGGTGGTGGACTTCCGTCGTGGACTGCTCCTAATCTGAAATGGTGATATAGAAAATTACTTCACAGATAATGAATATAACCAATCAAATCTTTATAGCCTGTAACACTTTCACGCCTCTCTTAAGACTCGATAATAGTTGTTGTAAGAAAGTTCGAGAAATCATATCTCGGTTACTGACTACCGGTTAAATACTTAATAGCGCCGTCTGTTTTTAGGTAGCACTAAATCTTCTAGAATATTATGAACATTAATCGATTTATAGAAGGTTCTAGGTTGCTGTGCAAGAGAATAAAAGACGGTGACCGGAAAGTTAATATTTACGTTAAACGATACGCACATTCTTAATATTTTTTCATTATTTCCTAAAAAAAAACTACCGAAAAATAAACTAAGTTAAGGGTAAAATCTAAAAATGCATTACAAAGCTTGGCTATTCTATATATAGTATATTATATATAATACAAGAAACTCTACCACTCTGAAAAGCAACTGACTAACTCTGTTTTATGCAAAACTCATTCAAAATCCATCTTATGTTCAGTAACTCAAGTATATTTAGTACTACCGGCCTAATTGTGGCGGTCATTGCCATTACAATAATGCTGTAGCAATCCAAAAAACACAAAATTATTTTTTGGCCTTTGTGGTCTTTTTACAGGGAAGATCTGTTACCTACTATATAATATGTACAGGCTGTTACTTTTTTTCGTTTCGTTACGTTACTTCACCTTAACTTATTATCAGATTTGCAGATGTGATTAGTTAATCTATTCGGAAACCTTAACGAAACAAATCAACTCACAAATGTCCAACTTCGTGCGCTGCAACAATGATGCCAGAGAAGCCGCCCGTGTCTTCGATTATGGCGACTGAGTTCACTTTTTCTAATCTCTTGTTAACCACACATGCACCACCAACATATGCGAATCCTGTTTATTTGATTAATATTAAAACATAGATTAAATAAGTCGTACAAAAAATTAAAAGTTCTTAAGTCGAAAAGTATGGTTATACTTTTTCATTCGGGCAATGTTCATTTATATGTCTATACTGAGAAGTTAGATAAAATAAGATTAAAAAAAAGTATAATTTGCTTACATTTACAGAAGGCGCACATATCAATAAATTATGTCAAAATTTATTAAATAGACTGTATGTGTTTGTATCATTTGCTTTAAAAGTTATGTATGTAGAAGAAGGATGACAGCAGATGTCAGATTCGAATATTCAATTCTTAGTTGACATTGACATAATCCTTGAGTATACCGCCATCTTTGCCTATCGTTTAAGCTTGCATTTGAAAATTCATGAAAAGTGACAGTTGCCAGTATTTAATGAGTTATGGAATACATTTTTTGTAAAAAAAAAAGTATACCATAACTCTAGTGTCTATGAAAAAAAATGTATGAGAATGTAAATTATTGAGTATAAGGATTGGGAATTAATGATAATGCAGGAAATTCGAAAGTAATATCATTATACTATGCTGTAATTGTAGAGATGAAATACGATATACTTTAAAATACGATATACAGAATAAATAAATTCAAGTACTACATACGAAATATTAAAAGTCATTTATTGGAATGTCTATGTTAGTCATGCAAAGCCGTAAAATATCTAAGTTAATAATAGAAACGGAACGATATAAACAGTCTTAGGAGCTATTCAGTAAATAAACCGTTTACCGCATATTTATCAAGCACTAACTACGTGTATTAAACATGCAATTTTCAAAGTAGTCATTTTATACTATTTTTATCCCAGCATGCAGACTACAGTTTCAAATTTTAAAAAAGTTCATAGCGGCCAGTAATTTTCAAAATACTTTTATATTTAATCTGTATTAGAGTACTAAAAGATATTTTTGATTTGACTCATGGTAATGTCTAGTTTAAAATAAATCGAGTAAATTTATACCTAAAATCGATTAATTTACAGTACAGATTATGCTAAAATATATATTTTGATTGGAAGTCCTGCAGATGCGTAGCTGGTACTGGTAGGTCAGTAATTTACTATGTCCTCGTGTCATTTAAGTAAGGTAGGGCCGACTGGTCTCCTCAATGCCTTTACGCAACTTTCTTGTTACTGTAAGAAGATGTTCTAGTGATCTTTTGAAACGGTCTCCGCAAGTAGCCAATCAATATTTCGTAATAAATAGGTAGGCGAGTTGTAATTTACTGCGGTAACATGCAAAATAAACATAAATATCAGAGAAGGGCATGCTATTTGTAATAAGATAAATAGAACACATGCTATTGTTTTCATAACTATATGTTACAGTACGTACTTAAGTCATTTACAACGATGTTGTCATATCTAAAAAAAGTAATAAATAAAATTTGATAAGAGTCATAGACGCGAAAGACGTGATAGTGATACCTAAACTACATAGTGATAGAATATCAAATTTATATACACGAAAACATTTCAAGAAATTAACTAGAAGACTGCGAGAGATAGATATATTATTGACAAGTGTGGATGCAGTCATGGAATTGGGTATAAGGTATTGCGGATTATGATCCCATAGTGATATCGTGTACAAATAGGTGAGGAATTTCAATGAGAGTAAGGCGTGCTCATGAGTGTTGTACGAATCACGCGTACCTGCTGTCCCCCTATTGCACGCATCGTTTGCAAATTGTCTCCTGCACATGTCTAGTCTGAAAGCCATGGAAATAAATGTAACTGAATAAGTTGGTATCAAATTGCCCCTGTACTCCCTTTTCTAGGGCAGGGTAATGTCGGCTTTGTTGATAGATGAACATACCCACTGTTAGGTACCTCATTCAGAACAAAGTCTCAGTCGTAATAGTCTGATTCTGTGTAAGCGACTATCATGGTTACGTAAATGTTTGCCGGTGTTTCATTTTCTAATTTCATTTTTAATATTGCACTTCGATTTCGAAATACGAATACATTTCTTGTTTGTGCGAAAACAATTAAAAAATAAAACACTGGCACGGTAGTAACATATTCAGCGCCATTACCAATTCCTTTACCTCGTACATTAAAATTATCAAGCCGAATTATTTCAGTTTTAAGCTTCTGTTAATGCTGATTCTTTTACCAGCCGTAGTCCTAAAACATCTTTTTAAAATAAATTTACCAGCGGTGCCTTTAGTGCAGCGACCGCCCTTGCGTCGCCGGCACATGTCATACCTGTAGGTGAAATTAGGTTAACCATCTTCATTAATTGTTACCTACGAAAAGGTTAGCCAAATATTTTAGAAAAATAATATAACTGTCAGTGATTGAGATATTACGTATAGAATCGACATCGACGACAATCGACGAGAATTTGATCTGATTTTTAAATTAATTTTTAAATAATCTTAAATATTATACGACAATGAATATTTACTTAAAGTAAATAAAAATAAAAGAAAAAATGAAATAAAAAAGAAAACGCAAATTTGACAGTAACTGTCACTTGTCACCTTATACTCGATAGTTAAATAATGGCGCCAAATTTGACATTAGAAAAATGTGTAATTTTCACATTGAATAATTTGTAATACTTACCTAACTTCCATATTCACCTTGGTTGTGCGCGAAATAAATAAAAATCTTTAAATTTCATATTATTTAATTAATAATATAGCATTATTATACTATTATAACGTTTTCAAAATCTATATCAGGGAGTTGTATTACAAAGTATATATATACGAATATACTACTTTACATTCATTTGAAGCTTTTATGGCCTGGTAACAAGACCTTTAAGCCAAGTCTTTTTAAAACACATCACATACACTTAATTCTTACGTCTACGATGGAAATGAAAATGATAGATAGATAATCCCTGTCATGAGTTACCGCGCCCAGACTTACATTCGATGTATATTCAACACAGATTAAATAATGTGTTGCCAACTCTAAAAAGTTATTTATTTACAAATATATATCATATTTGTAAAATTATTAATTAATAGAAATAAATTATAAAATAGTAATTTCCGAATTATATAAACTGAACTTTTGAACACAAATCAAATAAGCATTTCGTTATGACGCTCAAACGATTACTTACGACAGTGTATTAAAAATAGACAGGCAAAACAAATAGTTTTTTTTTGTGACGAACCTACGCTAATTGGCCAGAGAAACTGACCGCAACAGTTTCATCACGAATGGATCAGTAGCTTTTATCTTTAAAACAAATGTCAACATGGCTTATGACATATTTATGACCAAAAACAAAAACCGACTTCAAATCGATTCAAACGTTAAACGGCATTACACGCGGATGCTCCGTAAGTATTAACGGATTATCGTAGGTATATTACGAAATTGAATTAATCAGAAACTAACCAAATTCTCATCAAACTACTTTTAAAGTACATTCTTCCCAATAAAAGATGAATCATCGAAATCTGTCGGCTTGATATTGAGTTATTCATCCATTTTTGGTGCACATAATTGAAGCAAATTTAAATCTTATATGATTTTCTCATGGATGCCATTGTCAAATTGGATCATCAAAATCAGGTCATCCAGTCCAAAGTTATGAGGTTACAAACATAAAAACCATATAGACTAATCTATATCAAATATAATCAGTCATCTTTGTATATAAAAATCAGAAGAAGCAAAGTATGTAAATTTGCGTACAGCCGTTTATTTTAGTGACGGGTTCTCACAGTGCATTTACATTTATGCCCACTACGATATCGTGTTTACCTAAATTTAGAATCTATAAATAAATTAATGTTTATTGTCAATGGTCATTAGCATTTCAGTTTGCTAAGTTATTGTACACTGAATTTTGCCGGAGTAAATATGACAATTGACACTTTCCTCCCTGTGTTGCAATAATAAAACCATTTTGACAATAACTGATTAAAGGGAAAATTGCATGAAAATAATTGACTTTCCCAATACGTTTTACAAATGGTATTTATTAATATTATTTAGTATTTAAAAAATATTATGCTATTTAGTACCACATCATTATATTATTTATTGAAAACTGTGGTAGCTACTATTTTATAAGATCTCCAAGAGACGGAGACGCTTTTGAGATAAGGCTTTTTGTATTAGTGATTAAGAAAGAGTTATCCGTCTATCTACCCACAAATGCACGTGTGGGGCAACATTATATTTGTAATTGAAGTAGCAAAACTCGGGTATAGCTGAAATATTTCCCTTAATCTTATCTATATTTTAAGAGAAAAAAAAACTTACTTGGTTATGGCCACAGCAATGTCGTAGACAGGTAGCCGACGCTCTCTGAACAAATACTTGCCCATGTCAGTCAGAGCGGCAGCGGAGTCAATGGCGTCGCGACCAACACGGTTCCTCTCCAGGTAGGGTGTGGCATCTCGACCCTGAGTGCATCGAATACTTTAGGGCATGTCCTACTTTCCTAGGTGCCTTACGAACTAATAAAATACCGCTTAAATTTATCAAATCAGCACTTAAAACTTCAGCAAGTACATTAGTGCCAGCACCGGGGATGCAGACAGATCCGGGGGTACTATGCAACTTGAGGCGACCGCTCGGGCACTGAGCTACTACGGCCCATTGTGGTGCAGTAAAATTATTAAATACCAAAGAATTTTTTGCTTGGTTTCTAGGTAATCCTAAGAAATCGTAAGAAAATCGTCTATTTTCTTAAATTAAGATTGATAACAATTTTCACAAATATTAATAACATTTTTGTAAAACTTAAGCCTCAAATAGTCGTATGGTGAACCAACGACCTTACAATTCGCAGACCGTACATAAAACCCCAATGTTTTTAGTATTGCATGTTTGACGTATTTTTTAATTATTGATATTTGAATATTGTATTAATAATCAATTATATCAAGGGATGTATTTATCTCAATCTAATAGTTTAATTCTATTGTGTTTTTAAACAGGTTGGCGATCTTTAGTTTAATTTTTTAATGATTTATACGTTATACTTGGCTATAGACCAAGTTGCAAGGTGATGTTAATAAAACTTTCCTAACCTATGTATATACAAATGTATACCATACGAATGGTCCATCGTTATTTATTGATGTCTACAAATGTCATACTAAAGGTAAACCCGTTTCAGAACCTACCAAGGGGCTCTATCAATTCCATTGATCGAACATTTATAATAACAACATAAAAACAATGAAATAATTTCAATAATATCGTTAATATTGCAGGTGTCACAAATTTATACAAATTATTCAAATTGTCTTACGAACCGGTTCGATTCGTTGTCAATATCATTTTAAAAGAACATCTATTATGAGAATGAAAGATTGAATACAATAGCACACGGTATTTTATGTTTTAAATTTTAATATTGCTAAAGTTGAAATAGACCGATAAAATAGGATTCTTTGTTATGTATTTAGTTAAACGTAAACAATCTATACAGAAGTTACAGCATATAAATGTACCACTGTTGGGCATAAGGATTTACTGTACAGCGATTAAAACACCCTTCATTCATTCATTGCACATGTAAATTTCAACCACAGCTTACTGTTTCATATTACTACCACATTTAGAAAAACAAATTATGACTTCACGCTAAATTATCTATATATTAATAAAATACCAACCTAACAATAGTATAAAAATCAACAAACAAATGAAAATCCATAGATGAACACAACGTCAGTAATATTATTTGCAAAATGATAAAAATAATCCATTGAATTATCTTTTTCTAACCTAGCACAATTTATAATTTAGTAATAATAATTTGATTTTAAAAATAAAATAATATTAAAACTAAACGATGGCTCTATGTCCATTTTGTCTTCTTCCACAAAAAAAACTTATGTTTCAATTAATCAATTTAAATATTGCTCTAAAGTCATTATAGACAGAAATTTTAAATTTTTAACCTGCAAATGGCTAGTGAAACAGTGTTGAAATATTTACAAGATACGAATAGACCATATTCTTGTGGCGATGTCACGGTGAATTTGAGAGGCGCGTACACAAAATCTGTGATACAGAAGGCGCTTGACGCGTTGAGTGAGGCGGGAAAAATAAAATGTAAATTGTACGGCAAACAAAAAGTTTACGTTGCTATACAATGTGACAATAAAGAAGAAAACGGTGATATTGAAGGTATTTCTTTATACTGTTGTAAATTCGTATTAAATTGTAATGACTAGAGTATTACATATTCTTGATAATGCATTTATAGATGATTAAAATAAAATATAGGTTAGAAATATAATCAAAACTGTTTTTAAGCTGGAAGTTTGTTTATTAGATGTTTAGTAGTTGACAGATCATTTACGAAATATTTGCTGTTGGTATATTATTTTCCTTCTTCTTAAAGTAAATTCAACATTAAATTAACGTAAAATATATTTTATCTTTATAGCGGTACATTAATTTCAAAATTTCTGGAAAACAATGTATACGTTCGTAAAGACCAATGCTAATTTTTTAAGTATTGGACCTTACGATTTACGATTAGGGGGGTTCGAATCCTATTCGGCGTGCACCAATGAGATGTCAATTTTCGGTCAAATCACAAGCTAAAAAGTTAGTAGCCTACGATATGGAAATGGGTTCACCGCTTGTAAAAGTTAACTCCGCGTCGGATAGAACACTCTCATTTCATTTGAATGTTTTTTTCATGTTAGACAATAAAATTTTAGCTACGAGAACATATATGTCTGTTACGGCAGTGGCTGAAAGAACAGGTGTCTGATAAAATTACGATAACGGGTTATAATAATTTTCTAGCAAACCGGTTGTCAGAGCTGTTAACCGATACACGTTGTATCGAGATTCACACAAGGTCGTATTTTTTTTTCTAATCTCCACAGACTACGATGCGCAATTTAAAACTGTCAACCAAGAGCTGGCCGGAAAGACGGACGCGTTGAAGGAAGCTGAATCGAAACTTAAAAAGTTATTATCGACGCCAACAACGGAGTCTGCTAATTTATTGTTGGAGGAAAAGAGAAAAAACGTTAGCCGATTAGAAAAGAAACTCGAGTCGTTGCGTTGTTCCACCAAAGTGATTAGTGCGGATGCGAAAAAAGCTATCATTGATGAACATGATAATCTATTGAAAGAATATAGGTACTAAAAGTTATAGCTTCTACTTTATATGTGACCCACTGTTGGGCACAGGCCTTTTCTATAAAGAGAGTATAAGGGCATATTCCGTCCGGATTTTGGAAATTTTCTAACACATGTAAGTGTCCGTCGTTATCATTGAGCGTCGAGCGCGTGGTAAATCTGCAATTAAAATTGCATCAAACAAATTCATTGGTGCCGGCACCGAGGATCGAACTGAGGTTGCTAGAGTACTGCTCATGGTAATATAACCCTTAATATGGTTATAACGTCCATTGAACACCTTTCTCAACGCTTTTTTATTCCATTGTCAGCACTTAGCTCACTAGTACAGTTTTTTTTTTGTATATTCGCGGCATGGTCTAATCCAGAATGTGGAGCTTAGTTCTCTCTAAAAATCGGGGATTCAGGAGTTTTATTATTACAAAATAAAAGAGGAGTCTGCAACCAGGTAATTTTTTTTTAAAGAAATTTAGCGACGGCGTACAGGTACTAATTTAGTTTTTGTCGGACAAAGGTCAAACGAGCATGCGGCTCACTTGAATTTAATTGATCCTATCGACCATAGACACCTTCTGAAAACGTTGGTCGTTGATAACTATTAGTATGAAAGGGCGCGAATCAACCGATAAGTGTCATACGTCACATTTTATTGGTTGTTAATAGAAGCCGTTGCAGGGTTGCACCACTGTTGTATATCTATTTTATTCTATAACTGAAGCGTAATGGTTTAGGGTACGGCCTGCGACTTGTAAGGTCGTAGGTTCGAATCCACCATTCGACTATTGAGGTGAACCATCTCCTAACACAAGTTTAAAGCTTAGTTGGAATGTTTTCTGAAAAAAAATAAAAATATTGCTAGCTTTCTTTAAAAAATAATTAAATTATAAGTGAAAAAAAAATTCCTAGTCTTAAGCTCTAAAATAATATATATTTCCTTAGGAAACGTAAGCGAATCTGCACGGATATGGTCGAAGCAGTTTTAGAAGGCTATCCGAAATCAAAGAAAATTTTTCTAGAAGAGCTTTGTATAGACACCGACGAAATGGTTAATTTTAAATTAAAATCTCAGCAATAGATTGGAAACTGTTAACTTCAATTTACGCACAATAAAATTGATAAACGAGTTTAAGTAGTTCTTTAATTGACTTTACGATTTCCGCCGTAAAAAATAATAGCCTCGGGAAAGCGCGTGCTATGCCCCTGTCCGCTTTCATAAGCAGAAGGGAGGGGGGGGGGATGGGCGAGCTCCACTCCAACTAAGAGACAACATTCATCAAGAGCCGACGCATCTAGAACTACAGTAGTGTGCTAAAGCGATCCCGTAGTTCAGACGAAAAGCACGAGAGGAACACCGCGGGGTTTTAAACGGTGCGAGTTAGACATAATCTGTCCTTGCCTCACGTAAATATTGACTAGCACGTGGAACTATTTAACTTACCCTAGATATAATGATACCAGCAATAGATATACGTATTCTGGGCCCCTTCAACAGCTTGTAGCGAAGGTCGACGCCGTTCCAAAAGGAGACAAAGTACCGCTTGATCTGAACATTATCGCCGCCGTGTAATCTGAAATCAAGTTTACTATTAATTTCTCAGAATAAACCCGCTTGCAACTTTAGTAACTAAAGAAAGAAATTTTAAAATTAGTACCGTTATATTCTATAATTTTGAATGGACAAACAAACGTGGAATTCAGCGGTGATGCGACGAGATGAACGTATCTTTGGAAGGCATAACCATTCACAATCACCCTTAGATGAATGAATGAATGAACTAATATATTGTATTGCACATAATAAATCTATTTAAAATATATATTTAAAAGAGAAAGTGTGTGTATGCCCCATATAGGCTCCGAAACGGCTGGGCCGATTTCAATGAAACTTTCAGGGAATCTTCAGATTGACCTGGCGAGTAATCCTGTAAAGTTTGGTGACGATTGGAGCACTCCTCATTTTGAACTGTCAAATACAGCTTTTATTTACTAAAATGATATTGTTTTATAACCCAAATTTGTATTGTTGATATGTGAGTTGATTCCACAGGTTGACAATGCGTGGAAGAAAGTTACAAGATGGTGTCGATGGAATTTGGAATTCTGCCGAGATGTGCGATACTGGAGTCTCTATTCTCTTCAGTTTCGATTCTTTTAATTACTTTTACATTGAACATTAAAAGTTAAAGTTACAGCCTTTATATATGTCTCTGTCTGGGTACAGGTCTTTTCTGTAAAGAGAGTATAAGGGCATAATCCGCCTCGCAGCCCTTGTGTGAATTGGCGGACTTCACTTTGTAGTAAAATTTTCTGCGACATGTAGGTTTCCTCACGATGTTTACCTTCACCGCCGAGTGCGTGATAAGACAGCACTTAAAATTGCAATATGAAATTTAATATATAACGTAGTACGTTAAACATTAAATTTGATATAACTTGTGACGACTGCTGGTACAATGAGCTACCACGGCTCTGTTCTTTCAATTCAAACGTTACTTTCATTCAATTATACCTGTATCCATCATAATCTACGATGACCAGGATCTCAGGGTAAATCACGTAAGGCGCTTCCCTTTTCTGTCTACTGTGCGGTTCCGTGGAACGTTTCCGCCTGTACCTCTTGCCTATGTGGTCCGGTTCCATAAATGCTGAAACAAAATATAAATTATGATAATTGCTCTTCACTCAAATATACAGGATATAATACTATACAATTGTGTATGATTGACATTTATGATATTTTTTTTTTTTTTAGTTCACGCGGGGGACTCTTTTTACAGACCATCCTCCGGTACCCTGGGTGGGCCCGGAGGGATGTGTGGGACTCGGCCTGGGCAGCCCCTACCTACTAAACCTTCCGCGAATGCCATCAGCCGTTATGAGCGGGGTGCCCCGGATCTGTCAGCAACAGGACACCCCAACGACCGGCCGGTCCCGGCAAAGACCGGACTTCATCCTCAAAGGGGACTTCTCTGGCACTCAGAGAAGTCCCGACGACGCCGAAGCATACTGGGGCCAGGTACCCATCCTGGCCCCGCTTCGGATTACGGGGGCGGCAAGAGGAGGCGTTCATAACGCCTCCTGCGCACCCCGATACGTCGCCTGCGGAGGGGGGGAGCCTCTGCGCTCCCCTCCCTGACCCGCTCGTCAGCCTCCTTCTGGGACATGACCGTCTCACAGAAGGAGGCGACCGCCGTCCGACATTTATGATATGACGTATGGTCATTCTGTCTCATTCACTCACTTTCTTCTTTAATACATCTGATTTTAATAAAAAATAATATTTTATATACAAACTTTTTCCTAAAAAAATACATTATTAAACAACCAATACAAACAACAAAATAAAATGCAATTTACACCATGCTATAATGTAACCGAACATGTCTCGCTGCCACCTAATCTAGATTCCAGTCCTGAGCGACATTTTGTTATATCTACTTATATTTATTATTTACATTATACTAGCTAGTATAGCTAAAGTTGTCATTTATTGGCTGAACAACTGAATGTCATTCTGTCTCATGTTATAATTTGTAGGTCTCGTAGAATAAAATAGTCCAACAACTAATACACTCGCTTTATTGAGACAGCGTAACGTTGTACAAAGAATTATTTATAACGAGTAACGTTACAACTGCGCGTCCGCACAATCTTTATACAAAATTAATTAGAAGTCAGAGTAGTCAGTTAAACTATTGTTTACAATGCCAAGTTCATGTGACGATCAACTAAATTATTAATTATGAATTAAAGATACAATAAGGTTCAGGTAAATCGCTAAGATATCATTGGAAGTAGTTATTATGCATAACAATCGCTGGGTGTCATGTGTTGCCAGCTAACACTCATTTACTCAATTTTATAAAGTAAGAATCATTCAACTAGTACTATTAGTTCGGAAGTTATGCACGTACATACATTTCGGCGGCATTTTTATTAATATAGATTTTGGATATCCTGTTAACCATAGTTATGATAAAATATATCATTGGACCGAAACTATGACAATTTTTTCACTATGATATTTAAGTAGATTTACATACAATCAATCAACATACATTCGAGTATACTTTGTAGGAGTCAGTTAAATTTCGCAAACCGACCGTTAAAATATCATACTGGCGCCATTAATTTAGTTTAATAAAACCTACTCATAAAACTATTGAAAAACCTGGCAGTCTGTTTATAACGAGACAATCAATTTAAAAAAAAAACATCTCCATATAATACGCGTGACCAAAATATAATAATGTTAGCGCCATTGTAATATATTATTTATTCAATATTCCTGATTCTTGTTATTATTAAGCTCGATCAATATATATTCTAATCAATAGTTTTGCATTCCAAATGAAAATCGATTAGACGGAAAAGAATACTATTTATTTTGACAGCAAAATATCTTTAAGGTTTGCCTTGTCAGCTGTCATACTGTCCGTCAGGGTTTTATTTTTTTCTTTTTTTATGACAAGCAGAAATAAATAAGGGGACTACGTCATTTAAAAAAGGAGGGAAAATATACGACAGGCACCAGTTATAATAAAGGTGTTTTTTTAATAGGCAAAAGGGTTAACAAGATAATGCCACACCTGAACTTAAGTGATCACCGTCGACTTTGAACATTCACAACACCGAAGGATGCAGAGCTGCTTGGTGTACAGTTGCAGTTCAGCTGGTGTTTAATCCACAACTACTGGGAAACATACTTGGAAGAAGTTACGGGAAAAACGAACAGTCGTGGAACGACAACCATCAGCATGGTGTCGATGGTATTTGGCGTCAGATAACTAAACCTGCTGATCCGTTCTATATGGCATAAAGTAATGGCTTTATCCTATTTTCATATTCGGATATGTTTACCTACAATGGATAAAAGATGTAGCAATATAAATTTATTTACTAAACTTATGTTTAGCAAATAAATTTGTATATTTATTAAAAGTTTACCGTTTTGGTAACAGTAGCAATTTACAAGCACCTTTCTCTTATAAATTATTAAAACAACGAAATTTCATGGTTTTTAGTTTTACAGATTAATGAGACGCGTCGAAAATCCTCGAATTTATAATACAGATGACGTAAGATCGGTCTACGACTTGACCTTATGACCTCCGCCCATAAAGTTTAGATTTTAAACATTTTTATTACCAATTTTGTTGTTGGCAATACTAAAATACATCACATTACAATTTATAAGCACAGTTGTGACGTTTCTAAAGCATTTATAGTCTGTGATTGAAACATTTTCCGCGGTAGAAACTATTAACATTAAAGTATTTAAATTCTATTATTTATAGATTCCTAATGAAGAACCAGAGATAAATAAAGCATTTATAATTAATTTTTAATCAACTGTGGCTACGAATTCGTGTGATCATTATCATTTATAAAAAAAATAATGACCTTTTCGTTTTTTAACTATAAAATAAAAACAATTCGACCATTCTAATATTGAATAACTCGTCATCTATGTAAATTTTATGATTACATTCTTTTCTATAATGATAGTTTGGGTATAATGCTATTATGTTTTGTATTTAAAAAAAAAAAACAAAAACAAAAAAGTTCATTGGTACAAGTCGGTTAGGATTTTTTTAAATTTACTAACCTCCTTGAATCTCACGATTTGAAGCCTGACGTTTAGTCACTAGACTAATATATAATATATATATATATTATAATTTATATTTAATTAGAATTGTTACAATATTTTTTACGATACACGAAATTTAAAAAGCATAATTGAAACAATTGTTTCAATTATGCTTTTTGATCTCAAAGGATTAACGTGGTAGCGTCCGTAGTAATTAAACAAAAAAGTACAGCGTTGTATAAGTGTAGGACGTATTACGGATTTTTTTCAACGTTCTCCACACCTCTCGCGGCTTGAAAGTCTATATTAATGTGTTTTTGTATGTCCGTTAGTTTTGAGTACTTTTGACGTTTGACATCGTTCTTTACAATATCACCGATCTGGTCGACTAAAGCGTACCCTTGAGACACTGCCAAAAACTTTTTAATTAGATGTATAAATCTTAGTAATTACCCGAGATATACATACATACAAGTGTCCCTTGTACATAAGACAAGAAGTATTTAAAAGTGTAACATCGTATTCATGCAATAATAATAGAATAAGAAGGCTCTCTCGGGCACCCTCGGATCGTAATGCTTACGCGTAACATTGTAACCGTCCAAGCCGAGGTTACCCCTCACCTGGGGGACCCTTGTGTCGAGTAACTAGCAATAGTGGTTCAGGCTAAGCGACCTAAGAGCTGTGCCACCTCTCAATCCGGTGAAGCAGTCAAGGCCAGCCTCTCTGGCCAATCTGTGTAGTTCGTCATAAAAAGAATAAGAAATGATTCACCAAGTGGATGAGTTTTAATACTTGGTCTATGTATAGAAGGGATAGCAGATATGATAAAGATATAAAAAAGAGTATAATCGGAGAGAATAGAGCAGATGGAGCCAGAAATTGTATAAGCCCATACTATTTGCTTTTCACTTATTTAACCCTTCTACCGTAAAGATTAAACCGTGACAAAATGTCTGGAACTTGAATGTTTCCGGTTGTTATTTTAGATTAAGTTGGATTAATATAATAAAACAGGGCGGCATAGTTTAATTTTATTGCTAATTAGCTCCGGCAACATAATCCGGACACGAATCATAACTTGTCCCTACGAGACAACATTCTGATAATAATCAAGTTCCGGCGGCCATTTTGTATAAATTGACATATGATTAGTGAGTGCCTTTCCCGCCTTATTGACCACAGATTATTATTGTTAGATTTTGTGATTTATTCCAAGTAAGAAATCTGTATGCAATAAAATTAAATAATTGTATTAATATTAATTGTTATTTGTTTTGTCTGTGCAAAGACATTACAAGCTTACATTTAAACCGTCTAGGCATATTTCTAGCTAGGCAAATCTTTTACATCCGTAAAATGTTAACGTTCGGAGATTGGGCAAGCACTTGGTTATGACATTGGACAAACATCGTGATAAATGACATACATCGATCAAACACTGGTTAATAATTGTGTTAATGTTCTAACATTTATAGTTAAATAATATAGGTAATCGTATACCCTTGACTCCGTTTATATAATATTATTAATTCTAGCCAAGACAAGAGTTCTTGGTTCACCGCTTCTATGTAGGACAGGTTCAAGGGTTTAATTTGTTTGACAGTTGTATAACACATCTATAAATAAGTAATTTATTATATCTATATAAGCCTTGGGGCCCAAGCGCTGTATTAGAACTGTAGCGGACAGTTTCTCTGGCCAACCAGCGTAGTCTTCAGTACTTATCAGAATAATTTTATTCTATAAAAATGGTCCGTGAAAATCTACTTCAAATATTATATGATTCAGGTATTACACTCTTATTTATAAACGTCAAAAGCTTAAAGGTCTAGGGTGTATTCAGCGGAACGTAAGGTCGTAGCTTCAAACCTACTATTGGACTATTGACGGGAATCATCTCCTAGCACAAGTTAGAAGCACACAAAATATCCTGCCATTTGGCCGTCGGAGGTTGCCAGTAATATTGTTGCGATAGCGCCGTTTCATAAGAAGGCCTTTCCCGCTAGATGTTAGGAGCGTTGTTGGATTTTTTTTAGCCAATTCTCCCAGTGCCAACGCTTTCCGGAATGATTGAAGTTGGGAAAGCAACCGAGCCGTAGTTCGACCTTCTTGGGCGCTTCTGACCGGAATGCTTACGACGTCGACGTCTCCTTGTGTAGAGAGACTACGAATTTATCAGGTTAAGCTACTTAAGAGCTTTTTTTTGTTGACTGGAGGGAAATCTTCAACAAGATAGAGAACCCCACAAAACCCCTAAACGCACTAAAACCCCCGATGGCCCTTCATCGGTGCATGGTGAGGGACTCCGGGATCTCCAGTGGAACGCACTAGTGCCTCTCCTGTGTCCTCGCAGTGCAAGACGACACAAGCCAGCCGATGTCGCCTTCTTCCCGGGTCCACATCAGCGGACGACAAAGTCCCCTTTTCGCCCAGTGAAGCGACTTAACAGCTATGCCAACTTTTAATCCGGTAAAACAGTCAAAGTCAGCAGCTTCTCTGGTTAGTCTATGTAGGGTCATGAAACAATCATCTAGCACAAGTCTAAGCATATTTGGAATGAGTAGAGGCGAATGCTAAGGATTTTTGTAAAAACCCTATGTACACATACGATTTTTGACGAGATAGAAATGGTCTCGTGTAGTAGAGGCGCAGACGTGCGGCGATGTAGTACGCATCGGAATCCACACGGAAACCGGTATCATTAGCATAAAAGTTGTTTCGATCACCGTGCAATCGGTATTCGTGATCGACCGATCGCTGCACGTGTAGTGGCGACACTGATGAGTTAAAGATTAAATTGAATTGATAGCTTTTTTTTTAAATCGTTTTCAAAAGAGGTCCTCAATTCGTTTTTTTTTAATGTTTGTGCAATCATAGCGGGTATGGATTGCAAATCGTTTCGTAAATAGTAAGGATTATTTTTTTGGCGAACTGCACAGGTTGGTCAGATAAGCTTTAACTGTTTTGGATTTAACTGCTTCACCGAATTGAGTATCACTCTATCGCCAGTAACTCGACACAAAGGTCCTCCCGGTGAGAGGTAACCTCAGCTTGAAAGGTGACTAGTAAAGAATTAGGTCCGAGTTCTAAGCTTTGACTTAAGTGTAGGATTTGTTGGAATGATTAACAAGAATGTTAGCAATATTTGTAGATTTTTTTTTGTTTGAAACCGATCCAATTAAGAAGTCAAAGGAAACGTGATGACAGGATTAGAGTACGCTATTCAATTTATTTAAATTATCTGTCCTTGATATCGATAACTGAGATTAAGAGCTCTTTGTTGTTCAGTGACTTGCAGATCAAATTTAGATGGTTCATTGCCAATTTTAAAGGAACACATTTAAATTGCCTCATTTTGCCTCTAAAAAACATTCCAATTTTATAAGGTACCTTGAGGGACTTCAAAGAGGAGGACGTACTAATTCATTCGCATTTTATATGTTTGTGCACTCAAAGCTTCGTAATTTATGAGTCGTGAGTTTTTTTTGTTTAAAAAGGTTTTCCTTCAATTAGGTCCCTTGTTAATTTTATTGGAATTGGTGCTTGAGTTAGGAAACTTTTTAGTAATTATAAAAAATGTTTGTCGATTGAGAGGTTTATGTAAATCGGTGTTTTACTTACATTTTGGAGAGTGTGCACAGGAATTACACGAGTTAACTCCCCATCCCCATTCTACCTTCGGACGTATAGACATTCGGCGGGTCTCCGACCTTTCATAGACGTTGTTCCGCGCATCCGAGTGAAGCAATTTGAGTTATCGTTCATCGTGCGTACAGCAAAGGAGTGGAACAAGTTGTCGGCGTCAGTCTTTCAGTCCAAGTAAGAGTAGAGCGAATAGGCACATACTAAACTAGCGCGTACCATCTTTCGACTATATACACCACTTAACATCAGGTCTCACCCTAGTGTGGTGCTGTGGTGGACTCTGCCCAGCACACCCTCGAGGTGTGCCCGAGATGGGCAGCGCAGCGCCATGACATGGTATCTGCCATCGGTGGTGTAGACCTGTCGCTTCCGAGCCTCGCTTTTGCGATGGTCTCGAGCGACAGGTCTTGGACGGCGGTCGCCTCCTTCTGTGAGACGGTCATGTCCCAGAAGGAGGCTGACGAGCGGGTCAGGGAGCGCAGAGGCTCCCCCCTCCGCAGGCGACGTATCGGGGTGCGCAGGAGGCGTTACGAACGCCTCCTCTTGCCGCCCCCGTAATCCGAAGCGGGGCCAGGATAGGTACCTGGCCCCAGCATGCTTCGGCGTCGTCGGGACTTCTCTGAGTGCCGGAGAAGTCCCCTTCGAGGATGAAGTCCGGTCTTTGCCGGGACCGGCCGGTCATTGGGGTGTCCTGTCGCTGACAGATCCGGGGCACCCCGCTCATAACGGCTGATGGCATTCGCGGAAGGTTTAGTGGGTAGTGGCTGCCCAGGCCGAGTCCCACACATCTCTCCGGGCCCACCCAGGGTACCGGAGGATGGTCTATAAAAAGATTGCCCCGCGTGAACAAAAAAAAAAAAGGTCTCACCCTAGTCCGTAGTGGTCAAGCACTAGTTTGTACCCCATAAAAAAGTCACAAGGCTATTACCGACACCAAGCTGATTGTCCAAAGTAACTAACCACAATAGCTTCACCGGATTTAATAGGTGGTATTAGGAGAGTGAAGATATATCTGCCACCGTCTCTCTCAGCTGGAAGCAATGATATAATGATGTAATACAATACTGACTTGTGTTACGGCACAGTAAATGACTCACGGTTATTTTAAATTTGTAATAAAATTATCATAACTTATCATATACTTTTTCACTTAACTGGTTATAAGCAATTTATTAGTAAATCTTAAATAGAGAGACGAAATAATAACAAAGAAAATAAATTGAAACTGCGGTAATATGTGGTAAGTTCGGTAAAGAATGTTCTGTTGAAATTGAAATTGAAAAAACATTAACAACAGGTAAAAGAAGACAAAAAACAACATAAACAAAAGTAAACAGAAACAACATAAAAAAAGAACAAAATAGAAATTGTGCCGAAAAGGGGTTGGCTCAGCATGTGCTGTGCTCACACATGTAGCACAGCGCTGGTTTTCAGCCAAAAAACCTATTAAGACTAAGGCGGACACCATTCGGTTGTGTATTATTATAGTGTACAATACATAAACTTTCATAATATTATATATAAATGTATATATTAAAAAAAGCAGCTATAGATACATATATATATAAATATATAGTTAAATACATATATATATAAACAAATTACATAATAAATAACATAAATATAGTGTTATATAAACGATTTGTCGTAATTGATGTTGGCGTGGTTGAGATTCAGTTAAGAGGCATTTCAATTTATTTTTAAATATAGGTAATGTTTTAGACGTCCTAATAGGCGGGGGGTTGTTATTCCAACATTTTGACGCCGCATATCGAAAACTACCACGGAATGCAGTAGACTTGTGGGTTTGTGTACTTAACTGGTGCGAGCGCTGTCGGTTGTTATAGCGGCTTGTCTCCGAATAGTTATAAACTCGGAGTTAGGTACAACATCTCCGTATTACAGGCTATGTATTAGTCTAGCAGGGAGATGTGTACCGAAGGACCGAAGTAGGAAAATATTTATGAAATATGATATATAATATGTATGATAATATGTATCTAATATTTTTGTGTATGTGCATGTCGGTATATAAAATATGTGTGTGTGTAAAAAGTAAATAAATAAATATTTCAAAAAAATATTTCAAGTTCGCGCTTGTTGCAATCTTTAATAAACATGTATAACGTTTATACATAAGTGGATGTGTATAGAAACTTAGGTAAATAAATACATGTAAAGAGTATTTGACAGATAATAAATAGTCATTAATAGTGCTATATGATATTGTTTTTAATTAAAGATGGCGGAATTATGTCTTAACAAGTATATTTACGAGTAAAAACAAAAACCGACTTCAAATCGAATCAAACGCACTTTTTGTATTTCCGAATTATCGTATATTACGAAATCAAAATTAAACAGAACGTAACCAAACTTTAATCAAAGTACTCTTTGGTTAAATAATCGATTTTGACTTAAGACGGTGTCCAATTTTCGAATCATATCTTATGTTCTATTTGTCCGTTTTTTTTATTTCTTTAACTGTATTTTTTTTAATTTTTTTTGTGTCTTTTTGATATGTTTCGTATTTTGATAGATCCGATAGAGAATATGTCTATGTTTATGTCTTAAAGTGAATCCTTTCCATTAACAAATGAATCATTGAAATCAAACACGACTCTACAACTTTTCGACCTTTTGTTTATGTTGTTATGTTTCTTGTGTATTCTATTGTTTTTTTTATTATATAAAACTCTTTTTCCACGGACCTTTTCCAACGTCCGTGCCTTTTTAATTTGGATTTTAATTGTTATGGTTGCTCCGTTTATAAAAGAGTCTACAAATGTTTACTTATATCTATATATATATTGCTTTTCCTTTTTTTTATTTTTTTTTTGTTTATTTAAATACAGTTTTTTTTTCTACAGCTTACTGGCTTTACTTGTCCGTTTCCTTCGCGGAGGCCGCTGACGCCTTTACTTGATTGGCGTGGTCTATCGCCTTCGGGTCCCTATTCCGAATTGTGTATTCTATTATATACTAACTCAATACAAGACTCCCCCCACAGAGGGGTAACCTCGGCACCACTCTGTCGGTTGCTTTTCTTTAGAATAGGGATATTCGACTCGTATGAGATCATCATCATCATCAGCTTGTATCTATCAGCTGCTGGAAATAGGCCTTCCCCAATGCCTTCCACCACATGCAATCCTCAGCTTTCCGCATCCAGCCACTTCCGGCTATCTTAACAATGTCGTCGGTCCATCTGGAGGGAGGGCGCCCCACGTTTCTCCGACCAAGACTTTCCTCCCCCATCTACCGTCGTTGACTCGGCAGATGTGGCCAGCCCACTGCCACTTCAACTTGCTGACTTTAAGAGCTATTTCGACTACCTTCGTTCTTCGTTTCGGATTCTATCTCTTAGAGAAATGCCGAGCATAGCTTTCCATTGCTTGTTGTGCGACTTTCAGCTTGTGGACCAGCCCAACGGAGTCCAAGTCTCCGCACCGTAGGTTATGGCTGGGAGGACGCACTGGTTGAAGACTTTTGCCTTCAGGCATTGAGATATTTGCGAAGTGAGGATGGTGCGGAGTCTTCCGAATGCCGTATGAGATAGGATGACGTATTTGCAAAGCGCTCTATTAACCAGTATATAATGACACGTCGGCTGGTTGTATATCAAAATGTCAGCGGCTATCTTCCGCGGACACAGGTGTACGACGGAACCGGTTACAAGCGACCACAGATTAATCAATTGATGTTTATAAAGTGTGCTAATTAGACGAACTCGTTGGCGAATTTAATTTTTACTTAAACGTTTACGTTCGTCAAACAACACACTCATGGAAGTTTTCCGACGAGATATTTTTGTATATTTCTTCTTTACGCATGCTTGTTTGTCAAAAAGTGTGATCGGGAGAGGCGAAGGTAAGATGAGATGAATTTAGCGAAGATAGAAAGAGAGTTACGTTTCTGATATTCCTGGGAGGACCCGCTAGAAAAGTCTTCTGGCGCCCTCAATCGACCCGTTGTTGTGTGTTGTAGGGGTTAAGGAGAGAGCTCCGAATGATGGATAAAGGGCTTGATAAAGAACTTGTAGGGAGTCAAGAAGGTGCGTGTGGGGTAGGGATGTTCATGCCAAAAATATATCGATATATTTTTCGATATAATATATCGTGAGGTTGTATAGATACAACGCGATATATCGTATAAATATATCGAAATATGTTAATATTAATATTAGAAGAGTTTTGTACTAATAGAGTACTCGGCGCGTAACTAGACTAGTTTTTGTTTCGGATACCAGTCCAGACTATTTGATTTGATACTGCTACCAGTACACACTACATGCATAGATTATTAAATTTATACAACGAGTCCTGCCATCGTGAAGAGCAGCGGTGTAGTAACATACTACACTACACTCTTCGTGATGGCAGCGCAAGTGTTTTATTTTATTCAAGTTGTCAACCACAAATAAAAGAAATAATGGAAATGTTTTTATTTAATTTCTTAAGATATTGAGTGTATCGGATAAAATATATCGATAATAGATGATTCGATAATATCGGATTAAAGCGATATATCGCGTCCATATATCGATAATTTATGTAATCTATCGTGCACTCCTAGTGTGGGCGGCCAGACCACGCGTACCTTCCAGCGTTTCGGTCCAAATAACCGGGAAGTTGGTGGGGCCATGGGAGGTGGTGGGTAGATAGTGTTGTGAGAAAATCCCAATCCACGCAACGCAAGGTTTGTGTACAGACTTGTTATAGATGACTTATTTGAGCAATTACATAATTGGGAAATTACTTAACAAGTCACAAGTTCAAGTCGTGATCGCGTAAATCTGTATACTTGATTTAGTCTTACAGCATAATTAATATGTGTGTTAGTTTGTTTTAAATCCGGTTCTTATAAAGCAGATGTATTATAAACGGCGTCGTTATACGGAAACGGACGTCATTATGTACGAGATTACCAAATACTAACAATATTGTTTCTCTGTGTGTTTTGATTTATGTCTGGTGTGTGCTACATGTTCTTTAAATAAATTAGGATATTTTTTTCACGAATTTAGAAGGTATATTTACTTACCAAAGTCGCTTAGATGATCGCCTTGCTCTGGATCTCTCTTGATAATGACGTGATGCGCCCCTTGCAGAGCTTGCCTTAAGCTCTCCTGGTCTATTTTTTTCCTTTTCACTGCAAAAGTGGAACAAAATTGTAGTTACAACAACCTTGGAACAATTTTTTTATACGAAGCGACAGAGGTGTAAAATGAAAATTAAAAAAAATATTGTAGAAGACATAATCTTAAAGTTTATTTTAAAAATTAAATAGTTTTGGTGGTGATAACAAGCGTACCCAGCGTGCTTCGCCGGGCTAGATTTTGTCGTTATTAAACAATAAACTTACATCATTAAATATTTAATTTAACTCTCACAATGTAATAAGTTATTCATTTAAAAAAAAAACGGAGTATACCATAAAAATGAAATTGTTAACCGAAAAACATGTCAACTATTTAAAAAAATATATATAAATTTCGTGTTTGTGGACCTAGAAGCAGTCGTTTTTGGACACAAAATTTATTATTTTTTGCTAAATAAGTAATTGTACCACGGCATTAACCTAGAGTTTTCTTCTACTTACATCGTTTTACGGACCAAAAAGTTGTCAATTTTGAAAATCCTATTTTCGCTATTTTTGATCTAATTGTCACAAGTCATATGTCACTTACTACGTTTTTGCGTTCCAGCGTCGATATCATGCCAATAAATAAAATGTTTGTGTTTAGTTTCATAAGATTTTCTGAAAAGTGTGATAGTTAAAATAGTTGCCACTATTCTATCATAGATGGCGTTGTAAAACTAACTAAATTAACAACCAGTGACAATTCATTTTTTTTTTATGACGAACTACACAGATTGGCCAGAGAGGTTGGCCTTGACTGCTTCACCGGATTGAGAGGTGGCACAGCTCTTAGGTCGCTTAGCCTGAACCTCTATTGCTAGTAACTCGACACAACGGTCCCCGGTGTGGGGTAACCTCGGCGGACGGTTACTATGTTACGCGTAAGCATGCCGTTCGAGGGCGCCCGAGAGGGCCGAACCACGACTTAGTCGGTTGCTATTTCACGGATAATCTAAGAGACATTCAAAAGCTAAACTAACTTTGAGTGCCACTTCGGGAAGCGTTGGCGCTGGGAGAAGAAGTGGCCGAAGAAACTCCAGCAACGCTCCTAACATCTAAGGGGAGCAACGCTCCTAACATCTAAGGGGGTAACAATTCATTACTATGAAGAATGTTCTAGAAAGAGACAGCTTAGAATTTTGTTTTAATAGGTCATATATATGACATTATTTGTCACCAAATATGTTGTTTAAAGTCTCCCCGTAAAGCGACAAGAGATATTTTTCCCTTTTTACCACAAAATGATGCGATAAAGCTGTTTTTTTTTTATAGAACATTTCACTTATTGGCATTGTGGAATGAGAATAAAAATATTCCGTATAATTTTTCAATAAAATATCTGAGCATACGCCGCCATCATTCAAATACGTTTCTCTAATTCGATAATTTAATTTGCATTTATGAAATTATATAATAGTTTACAGGTTTGAATAGATAAATTCTATCGAGTCGACTAATGCCTAATCAAATTCTTTCTTATTATTTAATAACCTGTTTTTTTAAATTACACCGCTCCTCATATTTTCTTGACAAATATTATTACAACAAGGTGAAGAACTGGAAATTTACCATCTAAACTTCTTTTACCAAGAAGTTTTAATAGCTTGTATCTTCTAGCTTCAGTGACAGTTCCTATTATCACTAGAAGAACCTTAAAATAGCTAAAAGCGATCACAAGAACAGCTTTATATAGTATATATTCTAGGCCCTCTCTATAAACAGAGTAAATGCAGCAGTTCGTCATGTAGCCCTAGTGCCTGATTGATTGGCGGATTTCACATAGAAAATTTTAAATACGAAACTTAACTCGCTTTTTATTAATAACTTATACCTCCCTCTCAACTTCCGTTCACCTCGCCCATCACGCTTTTCGTAACGCATTCACATGCTTTATTAATATTATTAAGAAGTTTAATTTTTTTAAGTGAAAATTATTTTCAATTAAACAAAAACATACCAATCGGTAGACCGGTATCTATGGAAACCATATCCGCCATGTTCGCGGGGTCCATGAACATCTCGTCATCCAGCGCCGCGGCAGTCATGGAGTCGGGTATCGGCCTGATCACCAGATCGTGACCTATCGAGCCTTCCTGTACACAAAGTTTTCAATTTTTATTTTGTACATATAAAAATCACAAACAAAATATACATAGATAAGAATAACATATCGAAATAAAATAAATACAAATACAAGCCGATACAGGGTTAGTCGTACCACTATCTTTAGCCGTCGTGCTAGATCATAGATCTGCTATAGACAGCTAAGGACTTCCTACAAACTTGTCGCTACCCTTACACTACACGTCAATACTAAAGATTACTAAATATATACGATTATTTATAGGACTAATTACACTAGTTCAAATAATTTTGTACAAATAAAGTATAAGCTATTTTCATTTCTTGATGTATATAGTGAAGTTTTTTTATTTTTCTTAATGACGAACTACACAGATTGGCCAGAGAAGCTGGCCTTGACTGCTTCACCGGATTGAGAGGTGACATAGCTCTTAGGTCGCTTAGCCTGAACCTCTATTGCTAGTAACTCGACACAAGGATCTCCCCGGTGAGGGGTAACCTCGGCTTGGACGGTTACTATGTTACGCGTAAGCATGCCGATCCGAGGGCGCCCGAGAGGGCCGAACCACGACTCGGTCGGTAGCTATTTTATTAATAAAAATCTATTGGGACAATCTAAGCTAAACTAACTTATATGCCACTTCGGGAATATAAAGTATAAGCTATTTTCATTTCTTGATGTATATAGTGAAGTACAGTGTAAGTAGAGTGGGTGTATAGAAGTAAGTGATTGTGTGAATAGGGAAAAATGTCTCCGAACCGTGAGCGGCTTCTATTCCAAGACTTTCGGCCTTTATCTGCCATCACTAATTCGATAGATGTGGCCACCCCAATGCCAAAATTACTACTTTCTTTATATATATCTATATATATGTAAAGAAAGTACATAATAAATAACATAAATGTAGTGTTATATAAACGATTTGTCGTAGTTGATGTTGGCGTGGTTACGTTGAGACTCAGTTAAGAAGCATGTCAATTTGTTTTTAAATATAAGTAATGTTTTAGAAGTCCTAATAGGCGGGGGGATGATATTCCAACATTTTGACGCCGCACATCGAAAACTACCACGGAATAACAATAAGAGGAAAGAATATAATTTGTTATAAAATTCGTTGTGTATAACAAATCTCATCAATCTCAATCAAAAAGTCTTGAAATATCGTAAGCATATCAATCTACACTATTAAATAATTCGCCGTCACAATTCTAGGTCAGTATGCCAAAGCCCACACTGGTTCTCCCACGCTTGAATCTCATTAATGTATGACCACACAATACCATAATTTCGCACCTTCTTTTAAACGACTACAAATTTGTTTATTAGGGTAATATTATTATAGGGAAATCCAACACCGATTTGTCAAAGTACGTTTAGTTTGATTGTACATCTGTAGAATAGCAAGGTGGGCTGATCACTTAAAGGTTTGATGAAGCTGGATGACCCCTTGGATAGGTCGGGTCGGATCTCTCTGCCGAGCGTAGTAAACGCTATGATCGACGGAGAAGACTATAGCCTGCCACGATCCCTGGCAGGCTATAGTCTTCTTTTATGAAGAGGTGATGACACAAAGTAGGCCTTACGGCGGGTAAGGCAGTTCGCCCTCCTTCTCCAAGTACCTTAGTCGGGCTACTGGCGAGGAGTTGGGGAACTCCTCACCTTTTAGACTGAGCCCGACATAACTCGTCCGTCTCCGACGAGTATGAATAAACCTAATCCTCCTATGTTAAAAAACTCCTTGGATAGGATTAGGAGCATTGCTGGAGTTTCTTCCAGCTCTCCCAGCGCCAACGCTTCCCGAAGTGGCATATAAGTTAGTTTAGCTTAGATTGTCCCAAACAGTTTTTATTAATAAAATAGCTACCGACTGAGCCGTGGTTCAGCCCTCTCGGTTGCGCTCGGATCGGAATGCTTACTCTTAACATAACTGTCCAAGCATAGGTTATCTCTCACTTGGGGGACCGTTGTGTCGAGTTACTAGCTAATAGAGGTTCAGGCTAAGCGACCTAAGAGCTATGCCACCTCTCAATCCGGTGAAGCAGTAAAGGCCAGCCTCTCTAGACAACTGCGTAGTTCGTCATTTAAAAGAAAAAGAAGCTGGATGCAAGCCGATTAAACCGGTCGTATTAGAAATTCTAGGGCTTTCTACGTCCAACAGTGGATATCCTACGGCTGAAATGATCATGATGGTAGCAATATTTAAGCTTTAATAGCCTAATTGTTAAGGATTGGGACTTGGTACTTGGTTTTATGACGAACTATACATTAACCAGAGAAGTTTACTTTTACTGCTTCACCAGATTGAGAGGGGGCATAGCCTGAACCTCTTTCGGGCCAGAGAAGCTCACCGGAACAGTTTTACAGATTTGAAAGATGGCAGAAGCGCTTAGGATGCTTAGCATAAAGCTATAACTTGGGAACCTATAAAGGCATATTATATCTGTGTCAGTGGCCACCTAAAAACAGTAATGCCACAACTGAACCGTTAAACCGTTCCGAAACGATTTGGGGACCTTCAAGGAACGAGCCTACTCCTATCTCAAAGGTCGGCAACGCATCTGCAGCTTTTCTGATGCTGTGGATGTTCAAGGGCGACGGTGATCGCTATATGTACGATAAGATCAGGTAAGTCGTCAGTTTGTTTGCCACTTTTCCTATATAAAAACTGGCAGATAATCAAAACTCGCAAAAGTCGACAACAATAAAGTCACTGAACATTCATTATGACACAATTATAATAGCAGACTGAATACAATATCATGTTCAACAACATTAATGTGTGCATGGAAATCTAGTTAAGACTTACCACCATGAGTTTCCCGTTCTTAGGATGCCTTCTAATCAGCAGGGCAGCACCGTTTTCATCATCGTGATAGAGTTCCCCAATATCCTCGTCTGTTTCCTAAAAAAAATTACAAAAATAAATAGTCATAAAGTTAAAGTTAAGTAACAGCCTTTACAAATGTCCCACTGTTGGGCGCAGGCCTTCTCTGCAAAGAGAGTATAAGGGTATAGTCCGCCACGCGGTCATAGTGCGGATTGGCTGACTTCACATGTCTTAGAAAAATTTTCTGCGTCATGCAGGTTTCCTTAAGATGTTTTCCTTCACCGCCGAGCGCGTTAATGTATCAGACCACACAATACGATAATTTCGCACCTTCTTTTAAACGATTACAAATTTGTTTATTAGGGTAATGTTATTATAGGGAAATCCAACACCGATTTGTCAAAGTACGTTTAGTTTGATTGTACATCTGTAGAATAGCAAGGTGGGCTGATCACTTAAAGGTTTGATGAAGCTGGATGACCCCTGGGATAGGTCGGGTCGGATCTCTCTCTGCCGAGCGTAGTAAACGCCATGATCGACGGAGAGGGATCGTGGCAGGCTATGGTCTCCTTCTATGGAGAGGTGATGACACAGGAGTAGGTCTTACAGCGGGTAAGGCAGTTCGCCCTCCTTCTCCAAGTACCTTAGTCGGGCTACTGGCGAGGAGTTGGGGAACTCCTCACCTTTTAGACTGAGCCGGACATAACTCGTCCGTCTCCGACGAGTATGAATAAACCTAATCCTCCTATGTTAAAAAAAAACTCCTTGGATAGGATTAGGAGCATTGCTGGAGTTTCTTCCAGCTCTCCCAGCGCCAACGCTTCCCGAAGTGGCATATAAGTTAGTTTAGCTTAGATTGTCCCAAACAGTTTTTATTAATAAAATAGCTACCGACTGAGCCGTGGTTCAGCCCTCTCGGTTGCCCTCGGATCGGAATGCTTACGCCTAACATAACTGTCCAAGCAGAGGTTACCTCTCACTTGGGCGAACCTTGTGTCGAGTTACTAGCTAATAGAGGTTCAGACTAAGCGACCTAAGAGCTATGCCACCTCTCAATCCGGTGAAGCAGTGAAGGCCAGCCTCTCTGGACAACTGCGTAGTTCGTCATTTAAAAGAACAAAGAAGCTGGATGCAAGCCGATTAAACCGGTCGTATTAGAAATCCTAGGGCTTTCTACGTCCAACAGTGGATATCCTACGGCTGAAATGATCATGATGGTAGCAATATTTAAGCTTTAATAGCCTAATTGTTAAGGATTGGGACTTGGTAACATGAAGTCGTAGGTTCAGTGCCCACATTTGACTATAGACGATTTTTAATGACGAACTATTCTCACTTCTCTTTGGACTAACCAGAGAAGTTTACTTTTACTGTTTCACCAGATTGAGAGGTGGCATAGCCTGAACCTCTTTCGGGCCAGAGAAGCTCACCGGAACAGTTTACAGATTTGAAAGGTTGGCAGAAGCGCTTAGGATGCTTAGCATAAAGCTATTACTTGGGAACCTATAAAGGCATATTATATCTGTGTCAGTGGCCACCTAAAAATAGTATTGCCACAACTGAACCGTTAAACCGTTCCGAAACGATTTGGGGACCTTCAAGGAACGAGCCTACTCCTATCTCAAAGGTCGGCAACGCATCTGCAGCTTTTCTGATGCTGTGGATGTTCAAGGGCGACGGTGATCGCTATATGTACGATAAGATCAGGTAAGTCGTCAGTTTGTTTGCCACTTTTCCTATATAAAAACTGGCAGATAATCAAAACTCGCAAAAGTCGACAACAATAAAGTCACTGAACATTCATTATGACACAATTATAATAGCAGACTGAATACAATATCATGTTCAACAACATTAATGTGTGCATGGAAATCTAGTTAAGACTTACCACCATGAGTTTCCCGTTCTTAGGATGCCTTCTAATCAGCAGGGCAGCGCCGTTTTCATCATCGTGATAGAGTTCCCCAATATCCTCGTCTGTTTCCTAAAAAAAATTACAAAAATAAATAGTCATAAAGTTAAAGTTAAGTAACAGCCTTTACAAATGTCCCACTGTTGGGCGCAGGCCTTCTCTGCAAAGAGAGTATAAGGGTATAGTCCGCCACGCGGTCATAGTGCGGATTGGCTGACTTCACATGTCTTAGAAAAATTTTCTGCGTCATGCAGGTTTCCTTAAGATGTTTTCCTTCACCGCCGAGCGCGTGGTAAATCAGCACAAAGTTGCAACAACAAATTTATTGGTGCCGGGCATCGGATTCGGGTTGCTAGCGTACCATGCAACTTGAGGCGACCGCACGGACACTGAGCTACGGAGACTGACTAAGTAAATGACCTGCGTGTGAGAGATCGAGTGAGAATCGAAAACTGAAAATATATTTGATTAAAACTATAGCGAATATTTGAATTGCGTATTACCACTCTATATATATGT
This sequence comes from Meandrusa payeni, assembly GCA_029286785.1. Lineage (NCBI taxonomy): Eukaryota > Metazoa > Arthropoda > Insecta > Lepidoptera > Papilionidae > Meandrusa > Meandrusa payeni. Next base: position 3,473,989 of record JAGSMX010000021.1, read on the forward strand.
TGTTCGATAAATACGAACTTTCCGAAAAATTACAAAGAAAAATCTTTTCTCACTCTATCTGTAAACATTCAAAAACAAACTTCTCTTTCCAATTTGTGTAGTACCTACAACACTTAAAATTTCATACGGCTCTTTCAATCTGTTAAATTTTATTGTCAAAACAAAAATGTCACGCACGACCGCTTAAAAAATTAAACGGACAAATTAAATAGGCATGTTCTTTTAAACAAAGAATACTAATCTTAACGCTTCGATAATGAATTACCAGTCGAACAGGCTCCAAATACCATTGCTAATAGAGATGTAATGTTATTCTACCCTTCAATGTTTAAAAACAGTCCAATTTAATTCGCATTAGTCACTTAATATTCTCACAGAGTGGCCACACTAATTAAAATGGTAGACGGTATACATTCGGAATTTTGATTGGAGCACTTTTTTGACGCATCGATTGGTCTGGAAAACTTCGTTAGTGGCGGTATCAGTATTATATTTACGAGTAAGAACAAAAACCGACTTTAAATCTAATATAATTAACTTAAAAATTAATATAATTAATCTAATAAAATTAACTTTAAAATTAAATAATATAAACTTTATACGTTTAATTATCATATTATTTATTTTATTTTTTGACTTAACAATATATTTATTTATGACATTTTTTAATCTATTATTTAATTGTATATAATATATTTTAATCTCATAACTGTTTTATTCGTGTATCATATTTATTATACTCTTATTGTCTGTATAAATTCCAAAAAAAAGCAGTATTGCGCGCGCACGTCTTTAGGTAGTCCCGGACACCGCTGAAAATCAGCGCTATTGCATCCTTTTTTTTTTTTGTTAACGCGGGGAATCGAGTTATTAACCATCCTCCGGTACCCTGGGTGGGCCCGGAGGGATGTGTGGGACTCGGCCTGGGCAGCCCATACCCACTAAACCTACCGCGAATGCCATCAGCCGTTATGAGCGGGTGTCCCGGATCTGTCAGCGACAGGACACCCCAACGACCGGCCGGTCTCGGCAAGACCGGACTTCACCCTCAAAGGGGACTCCTCTGGCACTCAGAGAAGTCCCGACGACGCCGAAGCATGCTGGGGCCAGGCTCCCATACTGACTCCGCTTCGGATGACGGGGGCGGCGAAAGGAGACGTATGAAACGTCTCCTGCGCACCCCGATTCGTCGCCTGCGGAAGGAGGGAGCCCCACAGCTCCCCTCCCTGACCCGCTCGTCGGCCTCCTTCTGAGACATGACCGTCTCGCAGAAGGAGGCGACCGCCGACCAAGACCTGTCGCTCCTTACCATCGCAAGTGCGAGGCTCGGAAGCGACAGGTCTACTCCACCGATGGCGGATGCCAAGTCGCAACGCTGCGCTGCCCATCTCGGGCACACCTCCAGGGTGTGCTGGGCAGAGTCCACCGCAGCGCCACAATCATGGCACCGAGCGCTATCGCATCCTTGCGACAGTATATGCTGAGACGGTGTCCGATCTTGGCACCATATGTTATGTACTAATTGTCCGTGTAACTTTAAGTGTATTTTATTTATTTTTCATTCTTTAATAAAAGGGTGGAGACCGGCCGAATGTCTAAACGTCGGAAGGGAGAATGGGGATGGAGGAATTAACTCGTGTAATTCCTGTGCATCCCTTGTCACCAGTCTTCCTTTGGCGACAATATCGCTACTATAGCATGTGTGTCGTGCAGTTGCAGTTTTATCGAACTTAAGGTGACCGCCCCCGGAAACTGAGCTACTACGGCCAGTATCATCTGGTAGTTACCAGAAGATCTCCGTCATCATGTCTGCTTATAAAACATGTGAATCTTTACTGCGAGCGGTTTGAGATATTTATCATCCCTTCAGATGCTTATCGCCTCACGATTGTCTCGTTAACCGCTTCCCCACGTTCTTTGACGACACTTTATAAATACGTATTAGGCATCTTCAGAATGCATAGTACCGGCCTTAAAGCGTCAGCTTTTAAAGTTTTTATGAGAATCACTAAGGTAGCTCCACTTTGTGATCTTATTGTCGGGGTTAAATCCTTTGATCACATCCCTAACCACCCACGTTGGGGGAACTAGCTATAGCATAGGCAGACGACTATGCTCAGAGAAAAATATGACAAGGGGCAATAAACTCTGATTTCTAGCAAATAAGTCAGTAAAAAAAAACAAAAATAAAAAAAAAAATCCTTTGATCGATTACAAAAAAGAAGGAGGTGTCAATTGTCAATGATGAAGCGTCAATGGCCTAATGGTTTAGGATACGGTCTGCGAAAAGTAAGGTCGTGGGTTCGATTCGACCATTCGACTATTGACGTGAACCATCTCCTAGCACAAGCTTAAGCTTAGTTGGAATGGTTAACAAGAAAGTTAGTAATGTTTTCTGAAAAAAGAAACATTGCTGGTTTTCTTTTTTTAATCTGTCTCCTGTATCCTTATGTTTATGTTTAGAGTTAGTTAGTTTGTTAAATTTTGAAAGGGTTTCCTTATTCTTGAAGTGCCATCTACCGGGGGTCGGCTATCATTAAGACTATTTTAATGATTTAACAATGATCGTGTGCTCATGTTGAAACATGTTCGGAGATTTCTGAGCCACGAAATGCCTCTTCTTCCAGTTGGTCGCTTACTTTGGATGCGTTATCCAATGTCCAACTCATTGTCCAAGGCAAAAATACAATTGGAAAATTTAAATTTGAATTTGAAAATTGGAGTGTCTGTTTTAATATTTTGTATTACTTTTTACATATGAATAAAATTAATAAGGTATACGAAACATATACCAAAATAATATTTTTTTAACAATGTTTGTCTGTTTATTCCGGTTAATCTCTGGTTGGACTGATTTTGACGGAGCTTTCATTGGCAGATAGCTGATACAATTGATTTTTTTTTTGTTTTTTTTTTTAAAGAAAGCTAGTAATATTTTAATTTTTTTAGAAATATTACTAACAATCTTGTTAACCATTTCAACTAAGCTTAAGCTTGTGCTAAGACATGGTTCACGGCAATAGTCGAATGGTGGATTCGAACCCACGACCTTACGAATCGCAGGCCGTACCCTAAACCATTAGGCTATTGACGCTTCGCTTTAAAAAAAGGTTATCGATAAAGTACATACTGTAAATAATTAACTAAAAAAAAAATTATTTAAGTAAATAACTTTTTGTTAAATTCCACGCTAGTTTGATAATACTTAGAAGAAAAGATTTCGTCCGCGCGTTGTAGTTAATCTTGAATATGAAGTGGGCTTTTGTTTTGACTCGCAAATATAGTTATCGTTTATTTCTTATTACCGTTCAGTATAAGCACCCGGATTTGAATACGCAGTAAATCCGTTATTATAAATAATAAACAGGGAAATAATCAAACCATTAATAATAGATGGTCCACACAGATAATGATATGAGCATTGCAAGACAGCGGCGATTATGATAAATTATTAATTGATTACAGTCTTCCTGCGTGCTACACACGCGTTTGATGACATCATGTTTGTCCATCTTCAGATCACAACAGACAACAGATAACATAAGTTACAGCCTTTATATATATAATATATGTCCCACTATTAGGCGCAGGCCTTCTCTGTAAAGAGAGTATAAGGGTATAGTCTGCCACGTGGCCCTAGTGCGAATTGGCAGACTTCACATGCTTTAGAAAATTTTTCTAAGACATGTAGGTTTCGTCACGATGTTTTCCTACACCGCCGAGCGCGTGGTAAATCAGCACATAAAATTGCAACAGCAAATTTATTGGTGCCGGGACCGGGGATTGAACTCGGGTTGCTAGCGTACTATGCAACTTGAGCCAACCTCCCGGACACTGAGCCACCACGTCTCTACAGATAACATAAACATGAAATATATAAAATAACAGAGGAGCACAGTTTCTAAAGAAAGTATATTTTTTTAAAGTAACAAGTATATTAAGTATAGTATATTTTAGCTAATTTCAGCCCTGTAGTTCTGGGCTCTCAAGAATAAGACTACGGTATCCCCTGCCTGTCGTATAAGGCGACTAAAAGGGGCCTCGGGTTCACTGGGCGACAAGGGTGGGGGCCTTTGTCGTCCGCTAAGGTGGACTCGGGAAGAAGGCGACATCGGCTGGCCCGTGTAGCCTTGCACTATGAGGGCACAGGGGGGGAGGGAGTAACCTCCCCCCCCCCCGGGACGTGCTCTCCTTGAGCACAGTGCAGAGGGGCTCCGGTGCGTTCCACTGGAGATCCCGGAGCCCCTCGTCATACACCGAGGGAAGGGCCACCGGGGAGGTTTTAGTGGGTAAAAACCCCACATAACCGCCGCCTTCCCCCCAGAAGGCGGGGTATCTTTTTGAAGATTTCCTCCTTAACTTAAGGCCTTGTAATAAAACTAACTTTTATGTGCCTAAAATTAGTTTATCTGACTATATTTGTAAAAAGTTAGTTTACTCGTTTCACCATAATTTTACCTAAGAAGAGACAGAATAGTTTCTTCATAGTCTAAAATAAATTATCTTCGATTTTTTCGTTTTGCAAAACTTTGGCACAACATAAGTGGAAAAAAAAAACACTCATTAATACACCCTCATGTACACACTCGTACATACAGCCTTGCTTGCATTTTCACATACTATTCTCTCCACAAACACACTCAAACACACAAACTATTAATACTTAGTTCCTGAATTGAATTCGGAGTTAGGTACAATATCTCCCTACTACAGGCCATTGTATTAGTCTACCAGGAGATGTTCACCGAATATTTAAGTTGAGCTCTTTTCACGCATTTGTAGGCAGCTTCGATAAAAACTGAATGCAACAAAATATATCTATGTGCAGTGAGATGGTATTAACAAACCCAACAGCGCGCGACAGCGGAGAGTTTCTGAACAAGTTAGTCCTGGAGACAGGCAGTAGGAACAATGGCGGACGACGGCGCATATACACGTAACTGTCAGGCGCCCGTAGCTGTAGCGCGGCCAGTACTTGGTGATGAACCCAGCCCTGCAGCACCCTCCACACATATTTGACCAGTGCGACGTCTCTTCTCACCATGCCCAGTACACACAGGCTCGGCTACATCAGCGGAAGGCAAGAATACACGCCGTACAGCTCCACCATGAGACAATATTTGTCTTCATGAGGATTCCAATATGTATGCGGTTGATAAAAAACTGATTACACATTTAGGAACTAGACAAGATATCACCTGCTTCGTAATCTTGTCGTTTTCCGTCTTCAAATGACTGTATTATACTTCGAATGGTTCGCGAGCATAATCAATTTTATCCTACACAATGTTATAGCAGACCATTCGGTTTATTTAATGTGTATTAAAGAATAAAAACAATAATGCGATTGTGGTACACGACCGCTGAATAAATGTGTCTAGTTTATTAAAATAGATACGATCATTTGCATTGCTAATGTATCCGGCAGCGGCCGTTAAGTTCGTGAAAAGCCTGCCCAATCTATACAACATCCATTGCTGTAGACATTAAGTCTGTGTATTTGTCTCTTTTTCAACCGACATAGTATATTTACAAAAACAACGAGTGTTCAGAGTGTTTAGACCACACAACTGAAGTAAAACTTCTTTAGCTCCATCTATTTGTATGTTCATGGTCCTTCGAGCCGGATTATTAACCAAGGAAGACTCGGTATTGGAATATTGCTCCGCGAGGATTCACTTGTGAGACTATTCATCGCCACCACCAAGAAGTGGTTTGCTGCGAACAAAGGCAAAAATTGTTATCGCCAACAACAGCGGGTGATTCGACCGTGATGTTCTTCGTTGAAAGAAGTACGAAGACGGTCAGCGGCTAGGCAGGGTGGGGACAGCTAACGATGGTTTCATAATTAATGAACACAGATCGTTGGTACTGGGTTTAATGTTCAAAAGCAATCTTTTTTTTGGACGATCTAACACAGTTGGCCAGAGAAGCTGGCCTTTACTGCTTCACCGGATTGAGAGGTGGCATAGCTCTTAGGTTGTTTAGCCTGAAGGTAGCTTATTTATTAGGTAGTAACTCGACACTAGGGTCCCCGGTGAGGGATAACCTCGGCGGACGGTTATAAAAGGAATCTTACATTACCAGTTCTTATTCTACGGTACTTACACTAAATCAACTAGTTTCTTATTTAGGTGCAATATTACAGCGACATCTGTTGTTACGTTTTACAAACAAAAGTGACATGATTATGCCAAACAATATATTTATTACATATATATATATCTATTTAATGATGAACTACATAGTTGGACTACTGTGTAGTTCGTTTTATTCTATCGTCATGTCATTTTATTGTCCTTTAGCAAATAAGACATTTAATAGTTAAGTTATTAGGTAAAATAAGCCAAAGTGGTTTGTGGTATGAGCATAGACAACAAGGAATGTCATTTAGTGAAGTGGAAATATTTACAAACCCAAGAAAAACCAGTGACACATACTAGTCGTGTTTTCAATTAACTCAGCGCGTGTCTCTGGACAGATTGAAACGATTCAGTCCCGCGGAGAGATCGCCAGTTATGTAAGCAAATTGGAAGTATTAGATTATTTTGTACCATTATATTGCCTTCATTGAATTGAATGAAATGATTCGCTAAACACAACTGTCTTATTAATCGGAATTCTATTAAAGTTAACTGCATACTAATATAAACTATAAAATAGTTTTCATTTATCATTTGTCTATAATATCTTTTGTAACATGTATGTCGTTCGAATGTCATATTTATTGTGAAAAAAATGGCGCATTACATTTTCATCTTAGACGTAAGAAATAAGAGTATGTGTTTTAAAAAGACTTGACTTAAAAGTCTTGTTACCAAGCCATAAAATATTCAACAATAAAAAATCATATATAATGTCATTATTTTTTGACAGGACAGAAGGACAGACTTGAGTTTCATTTTCTCTACCACGTTGTTGTAAACAACCACATTGTAATTTAAAAAAAAATACCTATTATTAAATTGTTTTTATAAAATGTGAATAGGTCCAGAAGTAAATGATATTGCTATTTATGGTATATTATTTGTCTAACACTTGTATCCTTTTTACTGTGTTACAGTTAAAGTACTAATTTAGGTATTTTACAAAACGACTTACCTTACACTTTATTTTTCATCGATAATAATTAAAAATATTATAAACGGATAATAAATGACGGATTTATCCTCCTTTTTGAAGTCAGTTAAAAGAAAAGCAACGTGTTTGTTGGCGGAGCAGATGATTGAGAGATTGAGATTAATATCACCTAAGCCATATTCCACTTTGCCCGCCTTATCTCATGATAAACACACAAACACACTTCACATTCGCATAACTTCTCGACTATGACTGTAGTTCTTTCCCTTTTTTCCTTTTGCACACATTTTGTTTTGTCATATATTTTTAATTATTAATTATCGTATAATTTACTTAACTTATATTAAAACTTATTGTACGCAGGGCTTACTGTTTGTGACTCTGGAAGGCACTGTCTCCTGAGATACAGGTACACTGTACCTAGTTCAGGAGACAGAGCTCCTGTATATGTAACATGTTTGTTTTGTGATATTAATAAAGTTAATAAAATACAAAATATAAATAAATGGATATTAACATTAGAAATTAAAGTACGTGAAAGCTCACGTACTTTAATCAACTTTCGCATGTCAGCTTTTCACCAACCTTATTAGGCACAAATTTTAGAAAGTCAATTTTTAAACTGAAAACTGTGAAAAACGTAGCCTTGATATTTTAAGTACCATAACGTCAAATAGGCGAGTGTTCGCGACGAATATTTTTAATTATAAGTGCAGATAATTGCGCTATCAACCACAAGTACAATTAAAACCAGAAATGTCACAAATACTTTTTATTAATAAAAAACCGATTTCGCCAATTCATTGGCGCAAGCTGACGAGGATTTAAGCCCGCGACAATTGAATCGTAATGCGAACCGTAGCCACTAAGCACACTTTTTTTTTCTTCCTTAGTAGGCCTCCGCAAGCGGGCGACAAACCCCCCCGAGTCGGTCACCTGGAAGCCATGGGGGCCGGGAGTGCGAGTTTGACCTCGTCCACCCAGCCCCCAGTGACGGTCAAGATGTTTGGCCCCGCCGCTAGCCAGACGGCCGAAGCAGGAGGGTCACCTCTCCCGCCGCAGCCCCTCCACGCCGCATTAGCGGTGCGGTACCGCTGATTCGCGGGGGATAGGGAGAGGGCAACGACACACCTCCACTCCTCTCCCCGCGACTTCCTCCAACAGCCGCAGCAGGAGAGTCGCCACTCCCGCTGCGGCCCACCACCGCTGAGCCACCTACCACACCAACACTCCTCTCCCCCCGCGACTCGTACATTGGCCGCAATGGACAATTATATCATAAATAGAGTTATAATATAATATAGTTTATTTGCTTTAGAAAAAAAGTTCAATACATATAAAGGTTAGTCCCTTAGCTCCCGACCTAGCGTAAGCTGTATCGCAGGAGCTAATGTCTTCCCTCTTCATTTTTGACGGTAATCTTAGACATTTAGAAAAAAAAAAACGTAAGGTAACAAAATATGAATAAAGGTAAGAATAAAATCTGTTTTTATTTGTGTCTTTTTGTATGTGTGTCTGTGTTACTATGTGTGCACAAAATTCAAACTATCAATTTATAATTACTAAATTCTCAATGTCAAGTATGTCACAATAACAACAATTGGTCACAAGAGTTTCCTTTTTACACTTGTGATATAAACATAAGCTAAATTTCGATAGAAGGATAATATATAATATGACAAATATAGACGTTAGACGTTTTAATTAAAACCCAACTTTGTATTGTGACTGCAACAAGGTATTATTTGTTTCGTATTTTATGTGTACTCGACCGGTTTCCGAGAGACTTTGTTCAAGGGCGTATGTAATCTATAGTGCATGGTTGCGTTTTGCTTATGACAATATTTGATGTAAACAAAACGCACTTAACCATAATGCACGTATCACATCGTAACAGTAACTGGCAAGAATTCCCCCACCCTCATTCCACCATCGGACTTCAAGACGCATTGCTGGATTTCATCCTTTTGTTGTACAAGTCGGCTTTCAATATTCGAAAGGACTGGAATAGCTATCCCGCGTCTGTCTTCCCCTCCGAATACAATGTGGGTGTTTTTATACTTTCTAAGCAAGTGCTTGACTACGATCCCACCTGTTGTTAAGTGGAAATTCAGTCCTGGATGGTAAGGCGTACTAGCTTAGTAAATGCCTATTCACTCTACCCACATTGCAATCGGAGGGAAAGACGCGGGTAAACTATTCCAGTCTTTTACTGTAAGAATAATGAAAGACGAAGCAAAGCGCTTCCAAGAGTAGTATGTATAGACATTTAGTAAGCTAGTGCGCCTTACTATTCAGGACTGCATTTCTACTTAACATCAGGTGGGATCCTGGCCAAGCACTTCACATCAAAGTCATTTGTATTCACATTTTCACCAGATTTTTTTCGTAAGTTGCAAAAATAACCTTATTTTGCGGCTATTAAATTGCAGTGGTTTAGACAGACAAAGCAATCGCTATCCTATACTCTCCAGTAGAAATACCATTACGCAGCTTTGGACACAGTTCAGATCGTCTGTGAGTCGTAAGGTCGTGGGTTCGAATCCACCATTGGACTATTGTCGTGAACCATGTCCTAGCACAAGCTTAAGCTTTGTTGGAATGGTTAACAAGATTGTTAGTAATATTTCTGAAAAAAAGAAATATTGCTAGCTTTCTTTAAATATTGTTATTTTCTTTTTTTTTTTTTAAATAAAGCTAGCAATTTTTTTTTTTAGAAAACATTACTAACATTATTAACATTGTTAACAAGATTGTTAGTAATATTTCTGAAAAAAAAGAAATATTGCTAACTTCTTAAAAATAAAAAAAAACAAAAAAAAATATCTTGTAAACCATTCCAACTAAGCTTAAGCTTGTGCTAGGAGATGGTTCACGGCAATAGTCGAATGGGGGATTCGAACCTACGACCTTACGAAGACCGTACCCTAAACCATTAGTCTATTAATTGCTGAAGTAGCTTTTTTTATACTTAAGAAAATGTCTGCCTATAAAATCCCTAAACGTAGTTTTTTCAATAATTAAGAAGGTTTTAGTTCTTGACTCAAGTTGTATTCATAATGCAATTGACTTTATCCATCAAAGAACGTTGACTGACCGATGAATGATTCACAAAATACCTTTTGGCCAATTGAAATTTTTTAACTATCTATATTAGAATTTAATGATCAGCACGGTCATTGACCTGTGACTTTGTCCAAGCACACAGTGATCATGACAATATGGGTTACTGACATGCCAATTTCCATCAATTCAACCGGGGAAAAAATCATTTATGAAGTATTGCCATTAAAATATTTATTTAGGATTTAGAAAATTAAAACGTATTGTGTTCATAATGATCGTGATGGATAAAATACGTTCGATTATACCTTATAGCCTTTTTACGACTCAATCAATTTACAATTTGTGTTCTGTAAATTAAACGTCACTAATTAGGTACTGGTGTGTTGCCAGAGATTAATATCAACAAGTTTTTTTATGATTCTTGTTTACGTAGAGATCTGATGGCACTCTGCTGCGTTCCGGGGCAGTTTCAGATACTTGGCTACCAAGTGTTGGAATATTTTGCCACCGCCCATAGGAGATAGTAAATCTGTAAACGCATTTAAAAATAAATTAAAGCACCTGATGTTAAAGTTACAAAAAGATAATATCCCCGCGATATCGATGGCTTGTTGTTTCCAATATTTTCAATATTTCATTATATAATTTAAACTTTAAATCATATTATTTATTTTAGTTTATTTTTGACTCAATAATATATTCATTTATGAAATTTTTTCATCTATTATTTTATTGTATAAAATATATTTTAATCTCATAACTGTTTTATTCATGTATCATATTTATTATACTCTTATTGTCTGTATAAATTACATATAAAAGTAGTATTGCGCGCGCACGTCTTTAGGTAGTCCTGAGCACCGCTGAAAATCAGCGCTGTCGCATCATTGCGACAGCATATGCTGAGACGGTGTCCGATATTGGCATCATATGTTTTGTATTATTTGTCCGTGTAACTTTAACTGTGTTTTGTCTATTTTTTAATTTGTGTTATATTCTGTCTGTGATGTGTTTTTGTATTGTGATGCCAATAAATAAATGTCTATGTCTTTGTCTATATGGAAAAAAAAGCAAATCACCTATTACAAATACATAATACTCAAAAAACATGATTAAAAACAAATGTCCTTGAAATATAATTTAAGAATGGATTAATAATGCACAGAATTGTATTTAGTTTATATATATTTACGACTAAAAAACCGATTTAAGTCCAATCAAATGTTAATCAAATTTAAGACGATTATATGGTTTTATCATGGATATCATTATCAGAACTGGACTAAATTAAACCACACCAGAAGTTAACGGTAAAGTTACAGCCATTATAAAGTTAAAGTTATAGCCAGCCCACTGCTGGGCGCAGGCTTTCTCTGTAGAGAGAGCATAAGTGCATAGTCAGTCATGCACACCTAGTGCGGATTGGCAGACTTCACATGTCTTAGAAAAAATTTCTAAGACATGTAGGTTTCCTCACGATGTCTTCCTACATAATCAAAACGTCAAATCAGCACATAAAATTGCAACAACAAATTTATTGGTGCCGGCACCGGGGACCGAACTCGGGTTGCTAGCGTAATATGCAACTTGATGCTACCGCCTGGACACTGAGCTACCACGGCTCTGCATCATACAAAGCATAAAGCACCAACATTAAATTTAAAAAAAGACTCATCAAAATCGGTTTATCCAGTCGAAAGTTATGAGGCTACAAACATTAAAAAAATACTGTCGAATTAAGACCGCCTCCTTTTTTGAAGTTGATTAAGAACTAAGTAAACATGTGTTTATGTAGGTTTTCATAGTTAATGAGTGTCTTATGGCCATCAACTATATTGTTGTTTGTTGACTAACAACAATATAGTTGATGGCCTGATAAATTAAAATTATAAAGGTTGTCAAATATCTCCCTTCCGCCTTTTTGTCTTTTGAATTTCGCGACTATGTACAAAGCGCTACAGAGCTCGTATCTAGCAATACTATACATAATTTGAAAGGTCTTGACATAACCTACAAAACGACGCTATATAAATTAGTTTGGATATTGCGTTCAACAGTTATAGACGTGTAAACATGAAGTTCACTAACGCCGTATTATCGTTCCCCTTTGCATCATTTCCTTTTCCACTGTCCATTCGTTCTTCATCTAACTTTCCTCTCTCTTTCTTCTACTTACACATACTCTTCTACTTATATTTTTTTTATGCGTGTAAACTAGCGCTTAACCATGATCCCACCTGGTGTTAAGTAGTGATATAGTCGAAAGATGGTACGCGCTAGTTTAGTAAGTTAGTTAGTAAGTTAGTCTATTCACTCTACTCTTACTCGGCTCCCACGTCGTACTTGGACGGAAAGACTTACTGAAGAATTACTTCTTTTAGTATTATTTTGTTTCCTTTCTTCTGGTCTTTTTCTCATTTTTCGATTCTTTTATTGTTTTTTTTTAATTTTTTTAATTTTCTTAATTTTATTTACATATTTTCTTTAAATTCTTTTCACCATTTCATGTTCTTTGACTTTTTTTTTTTTAAATTAACATTATTATGTATATCTAAAATTTGGCGGCACACTTTTAGAATTTCGCCCATGCCAGCAAAAGTGCCGCGGCAAAGTGGTTAAGAATCACTGGCTTAGTTGATATGATTGAGAAGGTTGACTACCCCTGTTTTAAATTGTTCAAAATTTTTAAATACGCTGCGCCCTTAATGGTGCGCGGTGTGAAAATTTAATTTTGTCCTGTCGCTGACAGATCCGGGACACCCCGCTCATAACGGCTGATGGCATTCGCGGTAGGTTTAGTGGGTATGGGCTGCCCAGGCCGAGTCCCACACATCCCTCCGGGCCCACCCAGGGTACCGGAGGATGGTCTATAAACAGATTCCCCCGCGTTAACAAAAAAAAATGATTGATATGATTGATAGGAATGTTAGTAATATTTATGAAAAATAAAATAATTTTAACATTCTCCTAAAATTTTTATAGCACAAACTAATTCTGCATTGCCAATTAACATTTGTTTATATATAAACTTTAAAAATTATATCTCGTACGACGATATATGAGCAGGTAAGCAGACATCAATGGTATAAAACCTGTTTACAAAATTGTGAGTGTCGCTTTTAGATTTATGAATGATGAAAATATATGAGGATAGAAAAAACGTAGACGGTACATAGTTTTTTGTTGTGTCTCGACAGATATTTATCGATTCTAGTTACACTTGATCCGTATTGATGAATGTTTTCTACCCGCTAGATTATATTCAGTCTCAGCCCTGTAGTTCTGGGCTCTCAAGAATAAGACGGTATCCCCTGTCTGTCGTAGAAAGGGCCTCGGGTTCACTGGGTGACAAGAGTGGGGGGGGGGCCTTTGTCGGGAAGAAGGCGACATCGGCTGGCCCGTGTCGCCTTGCACTGCGAGGGCAAAGGTGGGGAGGGAGTAACCCGGAGCCCCTCACCATGCACCGAGGAAGGGCCAGGGAGGTTTTAGTGGGTCAAAACCCCACATAACCGCCGCCTTCCTAAGAAGTCGGGGTATCTTTTTGAAGATTTCCTCCCCGTTAACAAAATAAAAGGTTATATTCAGTCTGGATAGTTCAATTTTTTTTGTAATTTATTTATATAATATACACATAGCGCGAAGAACAGATTGCCGATGGGGCCGAAAAGTTCTCGATTGGAGACCGCGGACCAGCAAGCGCAGTGTGGGACGTCCACCCGCAAGCTGGTCTGACGACCTCATAACGGTCGCGGGACGCAGCTGGATGCGGGCCGCTTACAACCGGTCCTTTTGGAAATCATTGGGGGAGGCCTATGTCCAGCAGTGGATGTTTTACGGCTGAAATGATGATGATGATGAATATATAACTATTTTTATTTAAATTTTAGTACTTAATGTCTCCACATCGAGGCAACACTAAGAACTTCATTTTCACTTTATTTCAGTTAGCTAGCGTCTTTATCTTCCGAGATATTGAAACATTTTTAAACGACCATTTATCTTTGCTCACGGATATATTTACGTATTAAAAAACTATCAATGTACCGTGTACTTAATACATTGCTCAATTTCTCTGTATATCAGTTGGATAAGTATTCGTGGGAAACTGTTTCGCTTTCACTTGAGTTAGAAAAGTAGACGCGTTGTTTGTACGACGAAACAAACGGCTCCAAGCTTGTCTATGGCAAGGGAATGTTTTGATTAAATTACGGCAACATCGCTTACGTATTGTTGTGTGGTTTCGATGGGTTATAGTTATATATAGCTCAAGTCCGGTCGTGTGTAGAATACTGCTGTCACATTGGGGCAGGCGCAGCTAAAATGAAGAAGAATCTCTAAATGGAAGGCGCTGGTCTCCTTCTGCGAGTCAGTAATGACCCAGAAGGAGACCGCAGAACGGGATCGGGAGAGGGCCGATCCCGTTCGGAGATGGCGCAGGCGGGCCGGTGGCAGACCGGCCCGCAGCCCTGTAGTTCTGGGCTCTCAAGAATAAGACTACGGTATCCCCTGCCTGTCGTACAAGGCGACTAAAAGGGGCCTCGGGTTCACTGGGCGACAAGGGTGGGGGCCTGAGTCGTCCACCAAAGTGGACCCGGGAAGAAGGCGACATCGGCTGGCCCGTGTCGCCTTGCACTGCGAGGGCAAGGAGGTTGGGGGTAGAAACCCGGAGCCCCTCACCATGCACCCTAAGAAGTCGGGGTATCTTTTAAAGATTTCCTCCCCGTTAACAAAATAAAAGGTTATATTCAGTCTGGATAGTTCAATTTTTTTTGAAATTTATTTATATAATATACACATAGCGCGAAGAACAGATGCCGATGGGGCCGAAAAGTTCTCGATTGGAGACCGCGGACCAGCAAGCGCAGTGTGGGACGTCCACCCGCAAGCTGGTCTGACGACCTCATAACGGTCGCGGGACGCAGCTGGATGCGGGCCGCTTACAACCGGTCCTTTTGGAAATCATTGGGGGAGGCCTATGTCCAGCAGTGGATGTTTTACGGCTGAAATGATGATGATGATGAATATATAACTATTTTTATTTAAATTTTAGTACTTAATGTCTCCACATCGAGGCAACACTAAGTTCTTAATTTTCACTTTATTTCAGTTAGCTAGCGTCTTTATCTTCCGAGATATTGAAACATTTTTAAACGACCCTTTATTTTTGCTCACGGATATATTTACGTATTAAAAAACTGCCAATGTACCGTGTACTTAATACATTGCTCAATTTCTCTGTATATCAGTTGGATAAGTATTCGTGGGAAACTGTTTCGCTTTCACTTGAGTTAGAAAAGTAGACGCGTTGTTTGTACGACGAAACAAACGGCTCCAAGCTCGTCTATGGCAAGGGAATGTTTTGATTAAATTACGGCAACATCGCTTACGTATTGTTGTGTGGTTTCGATGGGTTATAGTTATATATAGCTCAAGTCCGGTCGTGTGTAGAATACTGCTGTCACATTGGGGCAGGCGCAGCTAAAATGAAGAAGAATCTCTATATGGAAGGCGCTGGTCTCCTTCTGCGAGTCAGTAATGACCCAGAAGGAGACCGCAGAACGGATCGGGAGAGGGCCGATCCCGTTCGGAGATGGCGCAGGCGGGCCGGTGGCAGACCGGCCCGCAGCCCTGTAGTTCTGGGCTCTCAAGAATAAGACTACGGTATCCCCTGCCTGTCGTAGAAGGCGACTAAAAGGGGCCTCGGGTTCACTGGGAACAAGGGCGGGGGCCTGAGTCGTCCACCAAAGTGAACCCGGGAAGAAGGCGACATCGGCTGGCCCGTGTCGCCTTGCACAGGGGGGGAGGAAGTAACCTCCCACCCGGGACGTGCTCTCCTTGAGCACAGTGCAGAGGGGCTCCAGTGCGTTCCACTGAAGATCCCTGCACACAGGAAAGGGCCACCGGGGAGGTTTTAGTGGGTAAGAACCCACATAACCACCGCCTTCCCCCCAGAAGGCGGGGTATCTTTCTGAAGATTTCCTCCCCGTAAACAAAAAAAAAAAAAAAAGGCGCAGCTAAATGCCATCTCGCAGCTTTGGAGTCGGTGGAGAGGCGGGCTAAGAGGCTATTTGGTGACGCAGCTGAAACCAATCTGCTCAGTCTTGACAGGCGTAAGGTAGCTAGCCTTTCGGTTTTCTACAGATTGCATTTTGGAGAGTGTGCTCAGGAACTACATGATCTAATTCCCCCATCCCCTTTCTACCATCGGACTTCTAGACGCACTGCGGGATTTCATCCTTTTGTTGTGAACATCCCTCAAACCCGAACGAAACGATTTGCTTCGTCTTTCATTCTTCGTACAGCAAAGGACTGGAACAGTTTGCCCACGTCTGTCTTTCCTTCCGATTACAATGTGGGTATTTTCAAGAGTAGAGTGAATAGGCATTTACTAAGCTAGTGCGCTATACCATCCAGGACTGCATTTCCACTTAACATCAGGTGGGATCGTAGTCAAGCACTTGCTTAGAAATTATATACAAAAAAAAATAGTTTGTGGTTCGAAAATTGTTAGTTAACAAAACATTTAACTGTGACAGCTCCCAGACTTCGTTCAGGGCATATTCCAGCATACTATGTGATGTTATTGTCTAGACCGAAATGGGAGCACACTGGAAGCATTAGCTTTTAAATAAAAAAAGAATCATTAAAATCAGCTGAACCTGTTGGAAGTTATGATGTAACAAACAAAAGACGAATTCCTAAATATTTGAAGTCGATTGAACAATAGGCATTTTTGATTTTAAGAGTTCATTCTTAGTGAATGGGAAAATATTCAACGCAGTATAATAATAATAATAACTCCATCAAAACACATATATCTCTTTGCAAAAATCCGTAGTAATAGACACATGCTCAATTGTCCGCCGATTTTAAACCCAACCACCTTTTTTTTTGTTCACGCGGGGGAATCTTTTTATAGACCATCCTCCGGTACCCTGGGTGGGCCCGGAGGGATGTGTGGGACTCGGCCTGGGCAGCCCCTACCCACTAAACCTTCCGCGAAAGCCATCAGCCGTTATGAGCGGGGTGCCCCGGATCTGTCAGCGACAGGACACCCCAACGACCGGCCGGTCCCGGCAAAGACCGGACTTCATCCTCAAAGGGGACTTCTCCGGCACTCAGAGAAGTCCCGACGACCTCGAAGCATGCTGGGGCCAGGTACCCCAACCACCCTTACTCTCCAATATGACCAAGACAATCACATAGATAATATAATCTAACATTCACGCACGCGCACTTACACACAAACACCTGGATACTTGGCATAAGCTCGTACCTGATTCAGTAATACCGACCCTCAACGTCGAGATCAAAATTCGAATGTACATAATAATAATAGCGTTTATTGCTGACAAGTTACAAATAATTTGTGTGATACTGTAAATCGGTCTTTTAATTTCGTCAGCTTGTCCTCGGACATAGGCCTCCTCTAAATATTTCCATTCGGATCTATTTTGCGCTCTTCTGGTACATAAGGGCCCCGCAATTTTTTTAATGTCATTTCCATATTTTTAGTTGCCTGCCTTGATTTCTTTTTCCTTGGCGCAGATACAATTCTGTGATCAGTTTAGTTCATTTGTCATTTTTTTCTCTTAGCATATGACCCGACCGACGCCATTTTAGTCTCCTATTAGTTGTTATAATAATAATAATAGCCTTTATTGCTGACAAGTTACAAATAATGTGTGTGATACTGTAAATCGGTCTTTTTATTCGTCAGCTTGTCCTCGGACATAGGCCTCCTCTAAATATTTCCATTCGGATCTATTTTGTGTCCATAAGGGCCCCGCAATTTTTTTAATGTCATTTCCATATTTTTAGTTGCCTGCCTTGATTTCTTTTTCCTTGGCGCAGATACCATTCTGTGATCAGTTTAGTCCATTTGTCATTTTTTTCTCTTAGCATATGACCCGACCGACGCCATTTTAGTCTCCTATTAGTTGTTATAATAATAATAATAAATTTATTTATTCATCTTTCACAAATTTAAATGCACAGTTTACTTATACGTTTACAGTTTACGTAGATCTTAAATTTGTGGAAGACTGGTGTCTGAACTAGGGTACCCTGTAAGACAGATCACCAGCCCCCCACCATACTTATGATAGTTCTGTAATTTTATTATTAATAATACCTTAAGAATTAGCATGCAAGAAAGAAAGTGTGTGGTGTGTGTGTGGTGTATGCGTGGTGTGTGTGTGTAGTTCATGTATGTGTGTGTAGTGTGCTTTATATGTTATTTAATTTATGATGAGATTTTTAACAAATTTTCTGTGGTAGTATAAGTCGAGCTTTAGTAGCCAAGGTATGAGGACTTTTTTACATTTAGTTTATTAGTTGTTATAATATCATAAAATTTAGTTTTTTCCTTATTACATTTAAGTTTTACTCTATGCTTAAGTTTCACTCCTAAGACTCTTCTCTCAATGCTATTTTGACATCAGTTCCCCAAGCAAAACGGTCAACGCAGTACATTTGAATTTAAATGTTACAGCGTTTATTGCAAATTAGGAATCAATGGACCTTTGGCTTCGATCGACAGCTTATGTTTTAACCTTTTGGACACACCTTTTGGCCTTTATGTCAAAACCGGCCTACACTGAGGATAACGCGACGCGACGTTCGGAAAACTTTGTTTTACATATAAAAGTATTGTATACTTGTCGAAAAAAAAAATGGTTTGAGAACAGCAAAGTGTTAAAATTTGCAGCCATATGTTTATTATTCAAACGACATAATGACCATAGACTAAAATGTCGTTGTTTTTTTTTGTATGAAACTTGCGTCTTTAATTTTCTGAGAAACAATAATTTTGCAGGATTTTTTTTATAAATAACAAGTATGTTTATAGTTACTTTACCGATTGGTTGCAAGCCAAAAGAAGATTAGATGCTGCATCTCGAATATTCTCTTATTATATCTTTTCTTTTTTATGGGAGAAGATAAAAACGAACACTACCACCGCTATTATATTTGTAAAAATATTTAAAAAATACGAGCTAAAACGGTTCGTCGTCCAACGAAGTATTTTAAAACGGTTTTATTTATAATATCTATAAACAAAAATTTTTTTTTAAATATCTACTGTTATAAAAAAGTGTTCTTGTTGATGTTTGTCAACACACATAACACACATAAAGTGCCAAAAAGATCGGATGAAAACAATTTAAGCCCAGAAAATTACATAATTCAGAGTGTAAGAGTGAGTGAGTCGTGCAAGGCCGACTTCAAATATAATCTATGCTAGAAATATTGCAGTAATAAACATCATGCACGGACGCGCTCCTACATACAATCTGAGTATCATAGTTAATCTAGGAAGGTCTGATTTCTACATTTTCTTTTTTGTTCAATAATTGCAAAGCAAGTGCTTAAATACGATTTCACCTGAAGTTAAGTCGAAATGCAGTCCTGGATGGTAAGGCGCCTATTCACTCTACTCTTGAAAATACCCACATTGTAATCGGAAAGAAAGACAGACGTGGACAAACTACTCCAGTCCAGTGCTGCACAATGATAGACGAAGCCAAGCACTTCGTTCGGGCTTATATAACATTTCAATCAAAAAACTTTAGGAGTTCCCATATGTATGTATGGCATAAATTCGGAACCCACAGTTCTATGATAACAAAATTGATATGGAACTAACTAGAAAATAAACCATTTCAAACAATAGAAAAATAGAAACGAATTGAGAAACTCTTTCTATTTTAAAGTCAGTTAATACAAATCTAGACACAAGAAAATCTACTTACCGAGCTCAACTCCTCATAGTCGACTCCGTGTGGATGCGACTCATTCTTCAGCACCCGCCACATTTTCAAACCGTCCTTCTTAAGCAGACCCTCCTGTTTCCTCAACACCAATTTCAGCGGTCTGCCGAATGCTTCCAATTCTATTTTATGTACGTCTTCATCCTGATCGGCCACTTCGTGCTCGTTGTCACGTAACTTGTCACTTTCACTTGTTTCACTGTCACTTGAATTCGATACACTAAACATTACGCTCACTGTATTATTCAAATCTCCTATAATGTCGACATCCTTAATGTATTCCTTCGCTTTGACGAACATCTCGTCGTTTAACAGAGAAGGTGGGTTGATTTCCGTCTTCCATGGCTTAGACTTCTCGTGTGGCACTTTGCTTGGATTGGCGGTGTGGCTGTTCGTTTTGTGGCTGTTTGGGACGTGCCGCCTCGCTAGATGGTGAATGAGTTGAACTAAATGGTAGTCCGGCACGTGACTGTGATGATCAACGTGGAAAACATTCCGAAGTTCTTCGGGCGTCATGTGCTCATGTATCTGTAACAAGAGAGGATCCAATTTTAATTTAAGAACTTTCTAGAAAGATAAAAACTCACAATGGTTTAACATCGACTTTTTTGTCACCGTTATGACCAATATATACCATGAAACAAGCCTCCCTTCATTAAGGGGTAACCTCTGCTTGGACGGTTACTATGTTACGTTAGCATCAGCGTTTCGATCCGAGGGCCGAGCCAGGGTTCGGTCGGTTGCTATTTCATGGATGAACTAAACTAAGGATATCGAATGAATGTCCTGTTTTTTTATAAATTAATAGTATCTAGAAATTTCTCCATGGGTATGAGGACACTGCGTAATCCAAAGCAACAGGGTTAGAACTTCTAAAACAGCAGTGGCGCATGGCTTTTGATGATCAAAAGGAATTTAGCGAAGAAGTAGGAAGCAATCCTAACCGGTTTATATCCAAGCCTTTTCATAGATTTCGGATCTTTAAGTAAATACTTGGATCGTAAACAGTCGGTGAAGCGTATGGCGCTGATGATGCTATCTGTAGATGGACTGCCAACCTTATAAGGATAGCCGGAAGTGGGTGGTTGCTGAAAGCGGAGGATATGGTGGAAGCCTATCTCCAGCAGTAGATTAATACGGGATGATTGTGAAGTATTAACTGACTGTCACTTGGGACTTGGGTAAATTAGATCGATCAATCAAGTGCGTCAGATCGAGCGGTCATTGTTTTTAATCTTTTTTTAAAGAATTCTTATTTTAGTTTTTCGTACGTGGATTATAAGAATCATTCCATTTGCCAATTTCTATGATAATCTACCCAATCGAACTTCAGAAACCATCGTTATAATCTAGATGGCATTCAACAACAGTACGTTATTCACGTAATTTTCTTCTATGAACGACTTGTATGGAACTAAAAGTCGCCAGTGCTGTTTCTGAATCGATATGGCTTAGTGACCTTCAAGAGGGCCTACTCTTTTTTTTAAAGTAACGCCACTGCAATTATGTTTGACTCTATTATATTTATATATTATTGTCAATACATAAAGCAGCTTTTTAATTGTTTTAATTTTAATAATATATATTTAACTAAGTTTTCATAACATCATATTGGTATTATCTGTAACGGTGTTATCATTTTTGTTGATTTAAATAAATATTTTTTTTTCATTTATTATGGAGGGTTTGATCAAAATTGATCATATTACCCTCATAAAATCTTTAATAAATTTTTACATACCAGCAAAACAATACAATATTAAATACACAACACGCAACATCAAAACACGAATACTAAACATAACTATTACCTGCGTTAAAAATAAATTATGGTGTTGTGTATATTAGTTAGCTACCGACTCGTTCATTTCTTTTCCTATAAATATTTTTTTAATAATTTAAAGTTGTTATTAAGTTTGGTTATTTAAAATAATAGATAATATGCATAATATTTTTATGTTCAACCGTTTAAGGTCGATCAGTTAAGCGCATATCCGTATTGGAAGTATTTTTTTTTATTTTCAAATAAATGTCAACGACAAGACTCGAAAACCTTGGCCGCGGTCAATACCGTTCGAAACGTGCCTTTCTCGACATATATCTAGATATTGGCAAGATAAAGAAATACGTCCTAGACTTGTGTTAGATTAATATTTACGTCACGTGTTATTCGTATTGTTTAATTTCGGTTAAAAAAATATCACATTGTATTTATGAACATTTTGACACAGCGGTGACATTGACATGTGCGTACAGTCGACGGGGTAAAAAAGGTAATCGTCCAAGGTAGTGGTAATTATCTCACATCAATCTGATACCGATTGTACCTATTGGAAATAAGAATGAACTCATATCAACGCTGGAAAACAAAAAATGTAGTAACCCACAAAAATGAAATTCTTCAACAAAGCCGAAAAACATTTCAACTTTAAAAATTAAAATTAAAACTTTCGTGTTTGTGGAGCTATAGCTGTCGTTTTTGGATTGTGTCCATAAATATTTATTATTTTTTGCCGAATAAGTATTGTACCACGGCATTAATCTAGAGTTTTCCAAAAAGAAAATCGTTTTACGTCACAAATAATAAAAGAGAAATGTCAATGTTGAAAATCCTATTTTCGCTATTTTTCATCTAATTGTTACAAGTCATATTCAACGCGTCTTTTTTTTCTGATTCCAACGACGTTAAAAAGTGAAAATGGCCATATGTTCCACTTACTACGTTTTTGCTTTTCAGCGTCGATATTATTTTAAATCGAGCAAATTGTCACTGGCCACTAAATTGTGCATTATACTGTTACGTTTTTAATTTTAATATTTTTTTGCGTCTAGCAACGGTGGCCTTACGTAAAGATTGCAAGTGGCCAGTCACTGATGTTTATACAGTTTATTTAATAGTATTTTCTGCTTTACATAAATTTATTTACAATTATTCGCCGTTTAAAATTAACGAGGCCTTCGATTAACATAAATACAAAATGTCAGTAACTAATAAAAAAATGCATGAACAGTCATTATTATGTTATTATTATATAAATTTTCTCTGAGCTTCAAAAATTGAAGGAAGTTCTCAATTCGTCTGTATAACTAAATTGTTTTAAATATGGAAGTAACATTTGACCCATAATAATAGATTTTTAAATATTCTAAGCTAAAATTTAAGTCACTTAGTGACATGCAATAATGATTGTTATCTTTATTGTAATACGGATTAAAATCTGACTCACTTCTAGTTTATTGTACTCGTTTTGTATGACTCGTTGGCCTCGATCAGGTGATCCAGTTATTATATAAGATTCGGAACTGTGAGATGATTTTGGACGATTTTTTATTGGTCGCGTGAAGAAAGCTTGATGAGATTTTCGACTGTGTTTGTTAACCGACATCATAAAAGGAGAAGGTTTTATTTTAGTTTTTTTAATGTTTGAGCACTCATTATGACGTCATTTATGTACCGATTTTGATGTTTTTCTATTTAAAAGTTTTTGCTTTAGGTTCAGTATTTTCTGAATTAAACAGACAGAAGATGCTGCGATGGATGTGTGGCGTTACGCGATTAGATCGTATAAGTAACGAACACATCCGGGGCAGCCTTAGAGTCTGCGACGAAGCAGACAAACTGCAGGGAAGTCGTCACCGATGGTATGCCCACATATACCCGAGAAACGCTGGATGGACGTTGTGAAGGCGGATATGTTAGAGAACAATTTAACAAAGGAGGATGCCGAAGATCGGGCAAAGTGGAGGAGATTAAGCAGGAAAGTGGACTCTGGTGGTAGGCCGGGAAAGGCAGAAGAAGAAGATTTTTTGAGTTAAATAATTCCTTAAATTCCAAAAATATATCAGGGATATAAATACTGGCACTATATTCGTGTTGCTTTTGACGTATTTGCTAATAAATGTTAATTGAACTTATATGACTGTAATAGATTTCTTAAAAAAACCTCAGAAGCGGAAGCCGGACCCTCCTATTGTATAATCAAGTTATTTATTAGTTCATGTTTTGTTATAAAGTGTATTGAATGATTTGCTAACAAATCCAAAAACGAAAAAAACGTAAGCCTTTAATAAAGATATTTCATATTTGAAATACACAACGTAGCGATGAAATGCATCACTAACGGAATGCCACCTTTTCCCCTTTGTGACCCATTCACTTCCATTGCACACATACAAACAATTTTAGCACGTCTTAATATAATTGGAAGATTCAGAATTGCGTGGCATACTTGTGTAAAGTAAATTAATACAATTTTAAATTTTATTTCTAATAAAATAAAGTCGAATTTTGCAAAAATATATTTTAGACAGGGTATTCAGAAAACAAAACGGCGTCTGTAAGTTGTAATTTGACTGGATTATATCATAAAATGCCAATAAATTTTAAACACTATTACATTCGTTAATAGAGTCTAAATTTAAGTATTGCAATTTTGTAAGGGCAGTGGCACGTTGCGAAATTTGGTTGCGTTCAGATTTAGCGGTAATGAGTGAACGACGGTCACGGGTGGTAAGTAACGGAACTGAGTCTGAAGGTTGCTGCTGTAGAAAGTTCAATGATAGTGGCGGGATAATTGTTTTGAAGGTTTCAGTCGCAATCTAACTTACTTAAAACCTGGAGAATTGGGTTTTTTTTTAATTCATTTACTTAATAGCTTAGTTAACACCTACATAAGTTGTTTCGCAGAACTGTCAGTAGTTTATTGGCGAAAACTGCACCCATAACCCTATCCACTATACATAAAATACATTAAAAAAGCATACTACACACTATTTACATTAATCGGCAGCGTAGGTACATAATATATTACTTTCAAATTAAATAAGAAACATTAGAATCGGCTCACTCATTCGAAAGTTCTGAGTTTTTTTTTTAATGACGAACTACACAGATTGGCCAGAGAAGCTGGCCTTGACTGCTTCACCGGATTGAGAGGTGGCATAGCTCTTAGGTCGCTTAGCCTGAACCTCTATCGCTAGTAACTCGACACAAGGGTAACTTCGACTTGGACGGTTACTATGTTACGCGTAAGCATTCCGATCCGAGGGCGCCCGAGAGGGCCGAACCACGACTCGGTCGGTAGCTATTTCACGGATAATCTAAGGGACATTCGAAAAGCTAAACTAACTTTGAGTGCCACTTCGGGAAGCGTTGGCGCTGAGAGAAGAAGTGGCCGAAGAAACTCCAGCAACGCTCCTAGCATCTAAGGGGTGGGCGTTCTGAGGTAACAAACAGAAAAATACAGACTTCCTTTTTTGAAGTCGGTCTCTAATCTTGGCACTAAAAAAGAAATCACACACCATTAAATTAAAAAAAATACAACAATAGATTTTATTAATATTTTACTGCTGACACAAAGACACCTGTTTTCGACTTGTTTTTCGTTGCTATGGTTAGCTTTTTAAGAATAGGTGAACGCCCTATTCGTCTAGTCGCTTAATTTATTAAAAAAAAAAAATTGAAAACGTTACATTTTTCTTTTGGGCCAGTTTTTTCCACGTGTCATCATCTCATCTATTTGTATTCGGCACGTGTTTGAATTTACTTATAAAATACCCTTTAAAATTTAATACGGCCGTTTTGAATCATCAGCTACGTATGTTTATGGAAATTTACTTATTAAAAATAACACTGGCTAGCGACATTTTAATCTTTTTGATTAAAAAAAAAATTGTAATAAATATAAATTTTATTACCTTTTTAAAGGTTTTCTGCAAGACATCTAAAAGCTTAATTAATTGATTGTGATTAAGGCATCTCTGAAATATTGTTATTGTGTTATATTAATATTTTTAATTGATTTTAATATAAGTTTAAAAAGACTTTTCGGCAGCTGTAGTTTTAACGACACGTCTACGGATTCTGCAATTGCACATATTTGCGTGAAATGGAGATACGTACTTCTGCGTTTTGCTCTTTCGCCTAGTAAGTGAGGTACCGGTAACCAAACTTTGAGAATAGAATAGAATGGAATTTAAAAAAAATTTATGCGCCACAAGAACACAGAAACATACAGGTATAACAAGATAAAAAACAACAAGAAAAACTTATTAAAATTAAAAAAAATCAATAATAGCTTGTGCCGAAGAGGGATTGGTTCAGCATGTGCTATGTCCTGTAGTTTTGGGCTCTCAAGAATAAGACTACGGTATCCCCTGCCTGTCGTAGATGGCAACTAAAAGGGGCCTCGGGTTCACTGGGCGACAAGGGTGGGGGCCTTTGTCGTCTGCTAAAGTGGACCCGGGAAGAAGGCGACATCGGCTGGCCCGTGTAGCCTTGCACTGCGAGGGCACAGGGGGGGAGGGAGTAACCTCCCCCCCGGGACGTGCTCTCCTTGAGCACAGTGCAGAGGGGCTCCGGTGCGTTCCACTGGAGATCCCGGAGCCCCTCGTCATGCACGGAGGAAAGGGCCACCGGGGAGGTTTTAGTGGGTAAAAACCCCACATAACCGCCGCCTTCCCCTCAGAAGGCTAGGTATCTTTCTGAAGATTGCCTCCCCATCAACAAAAAAGAAGTATGTGCTATGTTACAAACATCTAGCCCAACACTGATTTTCAGCCAATAAACCTGTTACAACTTTTCTCTAAACAGTCTAAACTTAATAAACATTGTGTGTACAAAATTTACAGCGTATTATGTATTTAAACGGCTATATTAATCTAAGATCAATCGCTTCATTCAATTTACTTAATCACTTTATGGAGTTTATTTATTTATTTAATAAGATTCACCAACAACATTACACAAACATACATTGTTGTAATAATGAAATTTATAAACTAAGTCCTGTGTGTATGTCAATTACAGGTGTACACAACATTCGCTTTTAAGAAACGTAACGATTTAATAATTAGGAGTTACTAAAATATTTTAAATAATGAAAAAGAAAAAACAGTAATGAATTGACTAAATTGGCCAAATTATTGCGTAATTTTTAATACTAAGGTGCGGAAGACATTGCGCGAATTAGAAAAAATGTCAACCGACGTGGACGGGGAAGGCGGCGGTTATGTGGGGTTCTTACCCACTAAAACCTCCCCGGTGGCCCTTTCCTCGGTGCATGACGAGGGGCTCCGGGATCTCCAGTGGAACGCACCGGAGCCCCTCTGCACTGTGCTCAAGGAGCACGTCCCGGGGGGGAGGATTCTCCCTCCCCCCCTGTGCCCTCATAGTGCAAGGCTACACGGGCCAGCCGATGTCGCCTTCTTCCCGGGTCCACCTTAGCGGACGACAAAGGCCCCCACCCTTGTCGCCCAGTGAACCCGAGGCCCCTTT
The DNA here is from genome assembly GCA_029286785.1 of Meandrusa payeni. Classification (NCBI taxonomy): domain Eukaryota; kingdom Metazoa; phylum Arthropoda; class Insecta; order Lepidoptera; family Papilionidae; genus Meandrusa; species Meandrusa payeni. The sequence continues at coordinate 3,501,184 of JAGSMX010000021.1, forward strand.
TAGTCGCCTTATACGACAGGCAGGGGATACCGTAGTCTTATTCTTGAGAGCCCAGAACTACAGGGCTGACGTTAAAAATCCTACAACAACATGGAGTTAATATTGTAGAGAAAAACATACTGCCATGCGTCTGTATTCCATCTTCCATAGATAGTATTTGTCTTGTCTATGATATTACAACTGTATTGTTCTTATCTTTAAAACACTAAACCGTCTGTAACCACATTTCGAAACTCGTCTGAAGTAAGCGTTGTACGACGATTATAATAAAATTTTAGCAAACGCGCACTGAAGCATGAATTTTGGCACAATTTTTTTCTCATTTTTCCAATCAATTATCGGCCGGTGAGTATACATTTCGTAACACATAGACCGTATTCTGTCCGTTTCCGATGGCAATCAATTGCTAATAAACCGTTGCATATTTTCACACGTAAAGTTAATCCGTACGTCGGTACAATGGCCTTGAGGAGTTACAACATACGTTAACATCTAACCCCGACCCCGTGGTCGTGGTTGTTATGCAGGAAAGCTCGCCGTCGAGCTCCGACTCAAACGTTCCTCTCCGTGCGCCGGCTCGGCCTCCGACATGGAGGTTGAAAACTTGGCAGCTGAAAGCGCCTCCGCGTCCGACTCGAAGCGGGCGGCCTCTTTACTGAGGTCACCCATAAACGGAAGAATAAGCGAAAGAAGCGTGCGTCGGCCGTACCATCGCCTTCCGCAAGCCCCGTCCCACCGGCTAAGGCACAAAAGGGCCCGCCGATTCCACTGCGTCACAGACTCGGCCCCCTTTACCCGCTACCTCCCGTGTATCTGCGTCTACCGATAACGCATCTCACCCAACCGCCGCAACAGGACCCACCGCGTCGAACGCGAAGCCCCTCCGGTCTATCTGACTGATAGATCGCAGGGCCCGCGTCCAATCAGCTATGCCCCATTATAAGTTGGTGCCAACATTAGCGGGCACCAAGATACGTATCCAGGCGGAGGATGCCGACACCTTCCGCAAACTTACTAGTTACATGCACCAAAAGGGTATCTATTTCTTTACCTATGCGCTCCCAGAAGAGCGCACTCTGCGGGCGGTCGTCAAAAGGATCCCCGCAGAGATCTCAGAAGAGGTCATAGATGACCTCAAAGAGCAGGGCCTCCCGGTCATATCCGTGCACCGCATGCGTAGGCAGAGGGACAAGACCCTCTAGATATGGTCCAAGTGACGCTAGCGCACCCCGAGGGAAAGCGCATTTTCGACATTAAGTCCCTGTGTAGGTTTACCCGCATCTTAGTGGAAACTCCGCGTAAAACAGGCTTGCCCGGGCAATGCCATAAGTGCCAAGTCTATGGCCATTCCGCACGCAATTGTTTCGCGCGCCCCCGTTGTGTTAAGTGCCTTGAAGACCACGGCACTCGCGACTGTCCTCGTCCCAAGGACAAAGCCCTCCAAACGGAAGAGCCCTCCTGTGTCTTATGCAGACAGATAGGCCATACGGCCAACTATAAAGGATGCCCGAATGCTCCAAAACGTAAACGGCCGGCCGTTGAAACCGCTTCCGCCCCAAAACGCCCGACATTGCCGCCACCGTCGGCCTTCCCACCGCTGCGACCCGCGTGGCTAACACCGCTCAACTTCTCCGCGAGCGGCCCCCGCGGCTAACCCGTCCGCGCCCGTCCGCCCGGCGGTACCTCCATCCGCTCCAGCGCCACCGTCGGCGCCCACGGCACCTAACTCAGATACTCCCACGGCTTTCGAGGGACTAAGTGCGGTCCTTAACTCGTTCAACATCGACGAACTCATCGCCATCGCGAACGAATATGCGTCGAAAACGAATGCAGGCGCACGTCTAGATGTCATACACCGATACCAGCACGTCCTTAAGGCGTTACAATGAGTAGTACTGCTAGGATAAAGCCACGTTCGCTTACCGTCGCGTTTTTAATGCGAACGGGCTTAGGGAACAAAAGACGAAGTCGCGAACTTCGTACGCGAATATCAGGTCGACGTTATGTTAGTGCAAGAGACTTTTCTCAAACCGTCTATGCGCGATCCGAAGATCGCGAATTATAACATCGTTAGAATGATAGAGCCGGCGCCAGAGGCGGCGGCACCTCATTACTATAGGAGGTCTTTGCATTGCGTTCCGATTGACACGCCGCGACTAAAGCACCTTGAGGCCTCGGTCTGCCAGTTAGCCATGACAGGTCACTCCCTATAACCATTGCTTCGGTATACCTTCCGTGTCACCGTAGCAAAGAAGTACTCAGATCTGACTTCGAAGCTCTCCTCTCTCGGAGATGCTACGATTCTAGCCGGTGATTTTAATAGCAAGCATCCTCGGTGGTTCTCCTATAAGACTAACCCGCGAGGGCTGGCCCTCGAATCTCTGGTCGATCCCTCGACTTCGAGATCGTGGGACCACAAGAGCCCACCCATTTTCCGCATCAAGTGGAACATACACCGGATGTCTTAGACATTGCTATCCTCCGCCATATCACCCTTACAGTAGTAACCCGTGCGTGATACACGAGCTTCACTCGGATCACCGCCCTGTAATTCTGCGGCTAGGGCCTTCAGCGCAAACCGCTCCTCAAACCAAATCCATCATCGACTGGCACAAACTTGAGTCCCAATTGAAAGATGCCAGCTCCTCATCTAGAAGCGTTTCCTGAGAACGTAGATTCTCCTCTCAAAACAAATCTCGCAGCGCACGCGCTCTCGAGACACATTCAGACGGTCATCAAAGACTGCTCCAAGGAGGTACCCGTTGTGGACGACCACAGATGGGTCCTACCTTCTGAAATTCGTGATCTCATGAGACGTAAGAACGCCGCCACTAGGGCTTACGATTTGTACCCTACCGAGCGTCACCGTAGGCGGCTACATAAATTGCAGCGTGAAGTTAAATCACGCATAGCCGCTTATAGGAACGAACGGTGGAACAATACGCTAAGCGACATCCGCCCATCACATCTGGCATTTTGGAGCTTACCAAAATCGCTTAAACGCGACCCCGATCCGGGGATGCCACCCTCAATCGTCCTAATCTCCCACCAGCTTCACTGGACGAGGAGAAGGCCGAGTGTCTGGCTGACAGTCTCGAGGCTCAATGCTCCCCAGCACCCTTCCGTCGACCCCGCTCACCTCCTGAAGGTAGAGAGCGAGGTCCATCGTAGGGCGAAAACCAATCCGCGATCCCGTTCCAACGATTACGTGCACCGAGGTTGAGGATGTATTAAAAATCTGCGTCCCCGCAAAGCCCCGGTATAGACGGCATACCTAACTTGGTTGCCAGACGTTTCCCCGATAATATCGTACGCCTCCTGGCTATAATATTTAACGCGGCCATGACTCACGGCATCTTTCCCAACGAGTGGAAGGAGGCCGACATCGTAGGGTTCTTCAAACCCGGTAAACCGCGCACAGAACCCTCTTCATATAGACCTATTAGTCTTCTCTCCGTTTTAGGAAAGTATACGAACGGCTTATCTTAGCTCGATTACGCGCCTTCATGGACTCGCGAGCTTCCCATACCGAGCAGTTTGGCTTCCGCGCCAAACACTCATGTACTCAACAGGTGCTCCGCATCACGGAGCACATTCACGCCAAATCCTTTATTGGCATGCATACGGGAGCAATCTTCCTGGACGTGGCGAAGGCATTCGACAAAGTCTGGCACGCCAGGCTTGTATACAAGCTATACAAGCTTGGGGTGCCCGACTATCTAGTGCGCATAGTGCGCGATTTTCTTACCGGTCGAACCTTCAGGTACCGCGTCGAGGGAGTGCGCTCCACCCTCCGTCCCGTTCGAGCCGGAGTACCACAAGGCTCCGTACTCGGTCCGTCCTATACACGCTCTACACTAACGATATTCCGCGCTCACGTAGAGCAGAGCTAGCCCTTTTCGCCGACGATACCGGCATTTATGCTTCCGGGCGTTCTCCCGAAGTCATTCTTAAAACTCCAGACCGCGGCCGATGCCCTAGGGGATTGGTTTCGGAAATGGAGAATAGAAATCAACCCGGCTAAGAGCGCAGCCGTACTTCACGAGGCGTCTTCAGTCTCCACCTCGTTGCGTCCAACTTCTAGGTACCCTATTCCATGGGTTACACAAACCAAATACCTTGGTGTCGTATTAGATCCCAAACTCAGCTTCGGCCCTCACGTAGATCAAGTTAGGAACCGGGCGGCCTACGTTATGGGTCGCCTATATCACCTCATTAATAAGAAAAGTAAAATGTCCCTCCGTAATAAGGTGACACTTTACAAAGCAGTTATACGTCCCGTTATGACGTACGCGAGCCAGTCTTCGCGCATGCCGCCCATAAACATATCCATAGGTTACAAGCAATTCAGAATCGTTTTCTGCGACGACCCACGGGTGCGCCGTGGTTCGTACGTAATCGCGAGCTCCACGTTGATACAGGGTTACCGACAATGGCCCAATTCTTTAAGCAGGCATCTCGACGGTTTTTCGAGACTGCCACCAAACATTCTAACAAACTTCTTGTAAGTGCCGCCACTTATAAGCCTTCCTATAGTAAATTCCATCGCGTCGCCCGGAGGCCGAGACACGTTCTTGACGATCCGGACGACGCGATTACCATTGCACAGGCTAGATCTCTACAAATCAACAAAGCGTCCATTCGCGACCGTCGGAGGTTGCGCGTTATCGCTATTTTATGGGCAGGCCCCACCCCTTAGATGTTAGGAGCGTTGCTGGAGTTTCTTCGGCCACTTCTTCTCCCAGCGCCAACGCTTCCCGAAGTGGCACTCAAAGTTAGTTTAGCTTTTGAATGTCTCTTAGATTATCCCTGAAATAGCAACCGATCGAGTCGTAGTTCGGCCCTCTTGGGCGCCCTCGGATCGGCATGCTTACGCGTAACATAGTAATCATCCAAGCTGAGGTTACCCCTCACCGAGGGTCGTTGTGTCGAGTTACTAGTAATAGAGGTTCAGGCTAAGCGACGTAAGAGCTATGCCACCACTCAATCCGTTGAAGCAGTAAAAGTTAGCTTTTCTGGCTAATCTGTGTAGTTCGTCAATAAAAAAAAAAAAAAAAAAAAAAAAAAACGTTAACATCATTATGAAAAAACTTACAAGTCCCCTGTTACTTTTGTATCAAGTGCTTCGATTGCCCAATTAAATATAATAGCTATAATGACGTTTAAAAAGCGCGCGAAAAGCGTACAGAACTGTTTTAGCGCGAAAGCATCTGACATTCGATTAGCCTCCATTTTGTTGTTGCTTGACTTGGCTGCCATCTTGAGTCGACCTTGCTCCAGAAAGGCACCGGTTCGTTTCGCAAGCCGGTGGGAAAATTCGTTGATCTGTCGGCTCCGATTCATATTCCGTCTCTTAATATCTCTCATCTAAGATTTATTGCATTCGTACATCATTGTTTTCAACATGACTGAGTCAACATAAAACTTATTACAGTATACAATTTTGGGGATATATACAGAAAATGCTAAAATTGAATTTTCTATCTGTTCCCGAAGTGGCATATAAGCTAGTTTAGCTTAGATTGTCCCAATAGTATTTTGCCAATAAAATAGCTACCGACAGAGTTGTGGTTGGGCCCTCTCGAGCGCCCTCGGATCGGACTGCTAACGCGTAAAATAGTAACCAAGCTGAGGTTACCCCTCACCGGGGGGATCCTTGTGTCGAGTTACTAGTAATAGAGGTTCAGGCTAAGCGACTGTGTTAGTTCGTCCAAAAAAAAATTTCATTCTGTGTTGGATTGGTATCATTCAGAACCTTTTTTGTGCATGTTAGTCAAAATGATTTTGTAACTAGCGCTGCCGGTCCTTAAGAAGGAGTAGGAACTCGTTGCTAGTCATGCAAAAAAGGTATAAATAAGTTTACTTTAGAAGGTACTCAGCTCAAGATTTCAAGGCGAGGTCTTGGTACACTCTTGAAGCATCGCAAAGTTCACCTTAATCTAATAAATAAATTAAAGCTTTATTTAGACAAAGGTAAAAGAAATAAAACAATACAGGACGTTCGTAAACTAATACAGTAGTTGATAACTGTGTCGCAGCAGTTTAAGCCCAGCTAGGGACACAAACAAATTAAACTACAATTATGTAGATATTATTAGAATACGAAAGAGATAAATATAAATAATTGGGTATCGTAATCGCGTGTGCGTTTGTGTGTGTATGTGTGTATGTGAGCATGAGTGTGTGTGCATCCCAAGCATCCAGAGATAATTGCTTCAGTGTCTAATAGTCCATTGTAACTACGTTTCGCAGTCATTTCACCAAACCATTAGGCGATAAGGAAATACCATGAGATCGTGCGATCTCCAACAACTTTTCGATTAACATATCACGTGAGAGACAGATGAATTCGATTTAAATTTAAAAGGCTCCATCTTAACATGGCTGGAAATTATTATGAATCACGTTGTGCTGTTGGAATGTTGTTAATTATCACCTTCCATGTTGCATTCTTATTAATGTGAAATATATAAAATTTAATATAAATAATAAAGAAAAATAACCGAACATCACGCTCGCAATCGTATCGTATTCAATGCAATAAACTTACAAGGTTAAGGGCCCCTTAAATTTTAATGCGCGCGTTTCGATTTTCGAACATGTTTTTTGCAACTGTCATAAATAAGAATTAGCAAATCGTTTTACCACTGCCGGACACTAAAGTGTCGTAGCCGAAGCCGTAAAAACTGCATAAACAACGAGTGTAACTTTTTCCTTTCATGTCACAATTGTCTAGGCTAGGGGAACCATGATTATTGGACAGCCCGCTTGAAAAAAAAGGTCTCAAATCCTCATTCAAATAATTTATACATTGTAATTTGTATTTGTAAATACATTATACACCTTGGCTCCTACTTTCCAGGATCTATCTGTGGAATTCACTGATCGTCTTCAGTTATTGGGTATTGAAATCTCACCGACCCTAAACTACGGCCGATTCATCGAGTCTAAGGCTAAGATAGCTGCAAAAAAACTTGGGATCTTGGTCAAAGTGCAACCGTACTTCTCTGCGGGACAGCTTTTAACACTTTATAAAGCTCAAGTCCGGTCGTGTGTAGAATACTGCTGTCACATTTGGGCAGGCGCAGCTAAATGCCATCTCGCAGCTTTGGACTCGGTGAGGCGGGCTAAGAGGCTATTTGGTGACGCAGCTGAAACCAATCTGCTCAGTCTTGAGCACAGGCGTAAGGTAGCCTTTCGGTTTTCTACAGATTGCATTTTGGAGAGTGTGCTCAGGAACTACATGATCTAATTCCCCCATCCCCTTTCCACCATCGGACTTCTAGACGCACTGCGGGATTTCATCCTTTTGTTGTGAACATCCCTCAAACCCGAACGAAGCGATTTGCTTCGTCTTTCATTCTTTGTACAGCAAAGGACTGGAATAGTTTGCCCGCGTCTGTCTTTCCTTCCGATTACAATGTGGGTATTTTCAAGAGTAGAGTGAATAGGCATTTACTATGCTAGTGCGCCTTACCATCCAGGACTGCATTTCCACTTAACATCAGGTGGGATCGTAGTCAAGCAATTGCTTAGAAATAATAATTCGCTTAATAAAGTTACAGGATACAGCCTATGTATAAATGTCCCCCTGTTGGGACAGGCGTTCTTTACAAAGAGAGTTTCCGCGACGCGGCCCTAGTGCGGATTGGCATAGATCCCGGAGCCCCTCACCATGCACCGAGGAAGGGCTACCGGGGCGGTTTTAGTTGATAAAAATCCCACATAACCCCACCTTCCGGCACTTTAGTTGCCGGCACCGGGGACTGAACTTGTGTTGCCAGCGTACTATGCAACTTGAGGCGAAGGCTAATGAATGTAGAATGTTATTCACTCAGAAATCAAGACAGAATCAGGGTACAATCTTTTTTTTCGTGGGGAAATGACTACTTATACGCCTGTTGTATTGGAGTCGCATCGACTAAAACTCCACGTTAGTCACCATAGCACTACGTATCTCGGGATCTCTGTAAGGAACGCAATCACCCCTCACTGTTTCACTGGGCTAGCTCGTCTTGAGGGAAAGCGTTAAAATCACTACTCCCAAAAGCCTTGCGGATTGAGTCTACTACACAGTACCGCAGTGCCTCTATTATACGCTACTATCCGGGAAAAACCTAGGGCATGGTCAATGTAGCCTGTGCTGTAATGTAGGTTAGGTGGTGTCACGCGTGGCGAGGCACGGCACGACCGAGGAAAACATTAGTGAAGAATAATTACTGGCCCGCACGAGTGTAATAACCGCTTTTGGTATATTCACAATATAACATATGTTTCATACAAATACGGAAATCTTTTGGAAAAAACCTCGGAATGCTTACGCGTTACATAGTCACCGTCCAAGCCTAGGTTACTCTTCATTCCTGTAGATTCCTGTTCAGCCCTGTAGTTCTGGGCTCTCAAGAATAAGTCTACGGTATCCCCTGCCTGTCGTACAAGGCGACTAAAAGGGGCCTCGGGTTCACTGGGCAACAAGGGTGGGGGCCTGAGTCGTCCACCAAAGTGGACCCGGGAAGAAGATGACATCGGCCCGTGGTGGCCCGTGTCGCCTTGCGCTGCGAGGGCACAGGGGGAGGGAGTAACCTCCCCCCCCCGGGACGTGCTCTAACCACCGCCTTCCCCCCAGAAGGCGGGGTATCTTTCTGAAGATTTCCTCCCCGTCAAAAAAAAAAAAGGTTACTCTTCATCGGGGGACGCTTGTGTCGAGTTACTAGCGATAGAGGTTCAGGCTTAGCGACCTAAGAGCTATGCCACCTCTCAATCCGGTGAAGCAGCCAACGCCAGCTTCTCTGACCAATCTGTGTATTTCGCCATAAAAAAAATATCGAAAACCTCTCCCTTTTCTGGAGTCGGTTAAAAATAAATCGATAGCCTTATTCTTCTATGTTAAGGGTATATACTGTATAACAATACATAGGATCGGATAAAGACACAACTGCTGGAATTAGACGAATGGGACTTTGTTTCCAACCAATCAGACGTGCGACTGTCCGCTTGGCATCTGTATTAGATATACACATTTTCTTTACTGCTATCAAACAAAATATGAAACAAAATAAAAATGGAAAAAACAGTTGAACAAAGAATAAACGGACGTGATGCCAACCTTGGACGCAGTCTCACCACATGCTGTGACAAGTATGTGTTATAATCTGTAGGTCTCGTAGAATAAAATAGTCCAACAACTAATACACTCGCTTTATTGAGACAGCGTAACGTTGTACAAAAGAATTATTTATATCGAGTCAAACGTCACAACTGCGCGTCCCCGCCATCTTTATCCAAAATTAATTAGAAGTCAGATTAGGAACTAATAAGGTTAAACTATTATTTACAATGCCAAGTTCATGTGACGATCAACTAAATTATTAATTATGAATTAAAGATACAATAAGGTTCAAGTAAATTATTAAGATATCATTGGAAGTAGTTATTATGTATAACAATCGCTGGGTGTCAGGTGTTGCCAGCTAACATATGTTATAGCGTTGATTTTCAGCGATGACTAGGAGTACATAACTAACTATGCTTACATGAAATAGACTATAATACGAGTTTAAGTGAATATTACATAATACGGCGTCCGTATCGAGTGTTATATTAAGATTATCTAATCATATTTGACCTTAAAAGACACAAAACGTTTCACACAAAAGGATTTACAATGGACCATATTTTCCCGTACACGGCAGGTTGTAACAATGATTGGCATGCGGGTACTGCCAAGGATGTGGGCTGCGACCGTTGTACAGGGGTCGTTAGAAACCTACTACATTGTTAGGTAGTTCCCGCGATATTTTGACCTCCGTTACCACACGAAATTTATCTATTAATAAATTATATTTATACAAACTTCTCATATCACACTACAAAACTATCGTATATTCCTACACATGTTTATATACATATCTAAAGTAATACTTTACCAAAACGAGTTAGCTTAAAATTGTGTTTTAATTAGCTACAAGTATGTACACTACTTTTGATAATGTAATGGGGTGGAGGTTTGATTACTTGAGACACAGGATCCGTCCTTTTTTTTTTGTTAACGGGGAGGAAATCTTCAAAAAAAGATACCCCGCCTTCTGGGGGGAAGGCGGCGGTTATGTGGGGTTCTTACCCACTAAAACCTCCCCCGGTGGCCCTTTCCTCGGTGCATGACGAGGGGCTCCGGGATCTCCAGTGGAACGCACCAGAGCCCCTCTGCACTGTGCTCAAGAAGAGCACGTCCCGGCGCCCTCGCAGCGCAAGGCGACACGGGCCAGCCGATGTCGCCTTCTTCCCGGGTCCACTTTAGCGGACGACAAAGGCCCCCACCCTTGTCGCTCAGTGAACCCGAGGCCCCTTTTAGTCGCCTTGCACGAGAGGCAGGGGATACCGTAGTCTTATTCTTGAGAGCCCAGAACTACAGGGCTGACAGGATCCGTCCTAGTTCAAGTGTCAATCCACCATAATCTTTCTGTTATTATATCTCTTGCTCCAAATGTGTAAATGTTTTGATTATATAATTATCTTAAGTAACTACTGTGGATTATGGTGAGGAATAAATGATTATTATTATTATTATGTGGATATATTTTAACAAGTTTCTCCGTCTGGTTGGTATATATAAAATTTACAAAACACTATATATTTTATATAAACTAAATAATATATTAGATACATTTACATACACAATAGATATAACAGAATAAATAAATAAATCCAACCAGACGAGATTCCCTCGGCAGGGGAGACCAAACGGCCGCGGGTCAGGGAGAATTAGAGAGAAATCGGCGGACGATACGCGCGGTATCTAGCAACACCGCTTTCTGCATCTGGCCCTGAAGCATACCTTCCTGGACGCCCAATCGCCTCAGATTATTATTATTATTATATTTACGTGAATATTATATTGTCAAAAACACCTAAATACCTCCGCGGAAATCGATGTATTAAGTAAAACTTCTTTACGCACGCTTGACTTGGAGTAAGCGCGTTACGAAAAGTGTGATCGGGCTAGACGATCGGAATCGTATATTATTCTAGGGGCAAGTGAGAGAGAGAGATGGGAGCACACATTTTCTTTCTCTCATAGCCAATTACGTTTCGTCTTTCAGTCATAGTGTAGGCCTATTGTCTATACACTGTGGAACTAGAGAAAGCAGTGCGCGCGTACATTTTGCTTCTCTCTTCCACAATCGTGTATATAAAAGAGAAAGTGTGTGGGTTTAATTCATATAGGCCCCGAAACGGCTGAACCGATTTCAATGAAACTTTCAGGGAATCTTGTTATTGACCTGGCGTGTAATGTTTGGTGACGATCAGAGCACTCCTCTTTTTGAACTGCGCCGCGAATGTATCCGTTTACTGATGCTTTTTTATTGATTAATACTACAAAAAAATTGTGTTTCCCTTCACCCATGATTGGTGAAGGAAAACACAATTTTTATAATTAATAAAAATGCCACCCAAAAAGCAAGCATTACTAAACAAACCAAATAGAAGAAGTTAAGAGCAAATGAGACAGCTGCTTGGCACCCACTTTGGCTTGAGCGGTACTTTTTACACGTAAGCATTCCGTTCAAAAAGCGCCCGTATCACTATTCGATCAATTACTCCTTTCGGTTTTTTAATTTGTATTGTAATAGTACTAAATCTATAATAATTACAAAATGGCGAGGCATTAGAAGATGGCGGGCGATAACATGTCAACGTGTTACTTGCTTATAAGTATGCCGTGAGCTTCTTACATATAATTATGATGTTACTTAACTGTTGTTATATAATCACATCAATCACTTGAACACATATCTTTAATACCAGTTTACTAAGAATAGTAGATTCGATACCGGAATTAAAAAATAGATCGCTTTCCGCAGTAATAATGGCTGCAGAAATTCCTCTATTTGACATAATAGATGTAGGCGTGATTGGATGACTCTTTAGCATCCTATAGCAACTTCTAATAGAATGAAGCGTCAATACCCTAATGGTTTAGGGTACGGCCTGCGAATCGTAAGGTCGTGGTTTCGAATCCACCATTCGACTATTGCCGTGAACCACGTCCTAGCACAAGCTTAAGCTTAGTTGGAATGGTAAACAAGATTGTTATTAATATTTCTGAAAAAAAAATGAAATATTGATAGCTTTGGTTTAAAAAAAAATAGAATCGATAGTCCAAGCTGATCTTCGACTAATCCTATAAAATTACAAACCCTCGGAGGCCCTAACGCCGTGTTGTCAATTGCTCTCGCTCAGGCTTAGCGACCTAAGAGCTCTGCCACGTCTCAAATCCGGTGAAACTGTTGAGGTCAGCTTTCTGGCCACCCGGCGTAGGGTAGTCGAAAAAAATGAAAAGCTATATTTGAGAGAGATAATTGCCTGTGCACTAGATTGCAAGTAAATCCATCACTGTCTAAGGCTGCATGTGAGATCACGCATCAAGGGAGAGGATAGTGGACTACAACCTGAAAATGGCCATGAGAAGCAGGGACACAGCGGTCGTGGAGAAGGTAATAGCAATGCAGCGGGGTGTCTGCGACGCGTGAACCGGAGCGATCTCTGGCCACCTCCAAATTCAGGCATTATAAAAAAAAAGGAAAATAGTAACTGTAGAAGTGGCACTATTTTAATAAATGCAGAGTGAACAATTAATTGTATTGGAAAATAGCACGGACACAGGTCTGTGGTTGCAATCTAACAATAAAATAAAAAAAAGGCTGCATGTGTCATAGAATAAATTGTAAATAAAATGTGAAAAATTGTATATAAAACAATTTTTTTTATAAGGAAAATATTTGAGCTTGAAATAAAAAGTTATTATTATTATTATGTGGATATATTTTAACAAGTTTCTCCGTCTGGTTGGTATTTATTAAATATACAAAATTTACATATCAATATATATTTAATATAAACTAAATAATATATTAGATATATTTACATACACAATATATATAACAGAATAAATAAATAAATCCAACCAGACGAGATTCCCTCGGCAGGGGAGACCAAACGGCCGAGGGTAAGGGAGAATGAGAGAGCGGCGGACAATACGCGCGGTATCGAGCAACACCGCTTTCTGCATCTGGCCCTGAAGCATACCTTCCCGGAGTCCCAATCGCCTCAGATGACTTTAATAAGTGTAAACGGAATATATATCGAACTCTGTCCGCTAGGTTTTGCTCGGTTGTAGTAATTGTTAGCTCCAACTCAGCAAAAAGTCGATGCATCCTTGCTTGATATGCCAATCCCCCAACTTCTCCCTCTTTCGCCCTAAAATACGCACGCATAACGGTTTTATTATGATCAATTGTCCAGCGCATGCGGCGTATACCACCAGTAGCGGGTGCCAATTGCTGAGTCCGGGAGGGCCCTGCTGACACCAAGCCGGCTGGTGGGGATGATGGATGCTATTATTATTATTAAATTGATTATCTATCAAATGTAGCCGGAATAAAATAATTGAGGAAAATGGAACAGTCTAATCATAAATATCGAATCGAATACACGAAGCGAACAACTAAGGTAACGGCTTGTTTACATAATGTATTACATACATTGAAAGGTAAAACATTTCGTTTGTATGTAAATTCAAGAATCAATGCAAAACAACTTTGTTGTTCGCAGACAATGACCCAAAGAACAATGCACGGCCTAAGTTTATTAGGCACAATGAAAGGAACTACGATTAATCAAGGATATATCTATATTATACTTACGTATATCACTTCTCAATTAATGAATACCACTGATCGAAAAGTTGATAGTCCAGTAGACCAGATATCATTTGTTACTTCTAAATCAACATTATCATCACTTGGAAGGTGGGTCTGTTTGTGTTCGTAGTTTTATTAGGAATCATATGAATTTAGCTGACAAGGGACCTTGCGTTCCTATCCTTTTTTTGGTGGCAAAATGCCTACGCATACACGCCCCATATCAGATATATCGCCCTATATAGCACCGACTATACCCCACGGTGGTAGATGGCGGTCTACCGAGGGAGATCTCCATTAGAAATGCAGCCACAACCGCTCCGCGCTCCGCTGGGCTAGTCCGTCCCGGTGGCAGATGTATAGTTGTGAATACGCTACCACCAAAACCCTCGCGGACGCTCACGACCACACGTTACCACAGCGTCTGGTTGTCCTTTTAGTGGACGTGTCTGTCATAAAAAGCGACTAAATGACGGAGTTTGGGACAAGGGTACTTTATTGTTATAAAAAAATACATTTCGAAACCCGTGCAATGTTATACTAAAGTAATGTTTTAAGATTAACATCAAATATGCAGAGTGGCAGCGACTTGATCACGTAAATCTATAAGCTCTTAACACGTAATCACAAGAAATCCAAGTGAAGTGGCTCAAATGATTATAAAGGTTACTGTACATGACACACTGTATTGATAGTCATAAATAGAGTATATTAGCTTTATTGTTTTCATTGAAAAAAATATTACAATTGTTTTTGCTGCTCATTAAGAACAATTTTTTAACTAAGTAACTAAATAACTGTCGCCACAGAGGGGTAGGCAGAGGTTACAAACTTCCGCTTAGTACGATCCTGACACATCTTCGCGTCATTCACATCCATACATCTGAGTATACATTATCAAAGGTAAAAAAGGCATTCTACTCCTAAAATTCATCCAAATCCATAAAATTAGTTTCATAATTTTAAGTAATAAACATCATAATTTTATCTAACCCACATAAAGTTTCAGTAAAAAACACAATAAAGATGTTCAGAGTAACCTACCCCCTATACTTCATACTCATACCTACACACACACTAACACACGTAACCTTGAACACACATATTTAGTTAATTTAGTTAATAAGTAATTATTAGTTCATTTATTTCCGTATTCTTCTTCTTAATTTAAATTTTGTTTTGTTTTTAAGTGTTGCACGTTAAAATAATAATGATAATAATTTGCGGATAATGTAGTTGATAGAGCAGTTACATATCTTATTTCTATTATGTCTGTTATAGTATCAATTGTGCTATTGTTTATTGTCCCAAATAAAGAGAAAAAAAACTAAATTACATTTTACAATTACATATGATATGTTTTTACTTTTAGTAAATTTGGAATTTTGTATTAAATTGTTTGGCGTTAATAGCTGTGACACAGTTTTTACTACTACGGCAATTATCGAACTGGTTTGTACATGTTTGAATTTTTGATTTGAATTAAAAATTATTATTATTGTTATAATAATATTATAATATGACTATGAATACCCACCAAATCCCATATTTAAAAACACAGAAGTAAAACTATATTATGATCGTGCCATACTTACAGATAGAATTATACAACAGACCAGACCTTACACTAGTTAATGAATCTACCAAAACAGCATATCTGATAGACGTCACTGTACCTAACACCCATAAAATACAAAAATCCAAACCGGAAAAAATAACGAAATACACTGATTTAAAAGACGAAGTGACTAGGGTATGGAAACTAGATAAAACATTAATAGTGCCAGTTGTACTCTCCACAACTGGCGTTATTCCGAAGCATCTCCATCATAGTATCAGAACCCTTCATTTACCACCTAACACATACATCACAATGCAGAAGGCGGTACTCCTCAATACCTGCTGCATAGTGCGCAAATTTTTAGCCGATAATTAATTCCTGTCTAGTAACACTTGGAAAATGGCCCGTGGTACTAGAAATTTGCTAACCCCTTTAAGGGAGAAACAAAAACGTTTGTCTAAATAATTATATGATTTTATTTCAAACCAAAACTTCATGTACAAACCAGTTCGATAATAGCCGGAGGAGTAAAAACTGTGTCGCAGCTATTATATACAATAATTAAAACTTTTCCAAACACTAAAATTTTATCTATTTTTTAAAAAAAAAAAAAGGATATGGAAACTAGATAAAACATTAATAGTGCCAGTTGTACTCTCCACAACTGGCGTTATTCCGAAGCATCTCCATCATAGTATCAGAACCCTTCATTTACCACCTAACATATACATCACAATGCAGAAAGCGGTACTCCTCAATACCTGCTGCATAGTCCGCAAATTTTTAGCCGATAATTAATTCCCGTCTAGTAACACTTGGTCAATGGCCCGTGGTACTAGAAATTTGCTAACCCCTTTAAGGGAGAAACAAAAACGTTTGTCTAAATAATTATACGATTTTATTTCAAACCAAAAATTCATGTACAAACCAGTTCGATAATAGCCGGAGGAGTAAAAACTGTGTCGCAGCTATTATATACAATAATTAAAAACACTAAACTGTTTATGTTATAAAAAATTTATCTATTTTAAAATTAGTAGGCTAGCATAAATGCTAGTGTAGGTTCCTTAGTCGGAGTCGCTGGCATACTTCCCTTCCACTTTCATTCTCTACGGACCCCACTTTCGTTTTCGCCCGCGCAACGCGGACATAATACTGTGATGTCATACCGGTAATTTGTGTTAATTACAATAACTTTAATTAACTTAGCTCCTAATATAATTACTTCGTAATATTACATTAATGCATTCTTTGAATAGATGAAGTAAGATAATGTTTATGATATTTAAAAAAAAAAATACTAACAATTTATTTTTTTCGCAAATATTATTAACATTCTTAAGCCATTCTAAATAAGTGTAATAATTTGTAGGTCTTGTGGAATAAAATAGTCCAAAATAATTTATTGGCATCATTCTTTTTTTTTAATGACGAACTACACAGATTGGCCAGAGAAGCTGGCCTCGACTGCTTCACCGGATTGAGAGGTGGCATAGCTCTTAGGTCGCTTAGCCTGAACCTCGCTTCATTCAGACAGCGTAACGTTGTACAAAGAGTTATTTTAACGAACACCCTCACAATCTCTATACAAAATTAATTAAAAATAAACAAACAAACTAATCATTTACAATAATTAAATTATTGTTTACAATGCCAAGTTCATGTGACGATCAACTAAATTATTAATTATGAATTAAAGATACAATAAGGTACAGGTAAATCACTAAGATATCATATATATAAAATACACACCGTGACCGGTGACGGCGACCTTGACTAGCTTCGGGCATGAGCCCTGATATCTTCGCCTGCGTGCAGAGTGCCGACTAAGACCCGGATACATCAAGTCCAGAATCCCACCACTGAAACTCCATCGCCGCAGGACTTTGGTCTCAGAATCCGTTTAAACTTGGCAAAGGTCATCTGCGCGTGATAAGATTATAGTGAACAAACAGTTGCGCTTCTGTAGATCCACCCTCTCGTTCCCAAACGGGAGGTTACCAGTGGATCGGGTGACCGATACGACTGATGGAGGCAGGGAGTGCAGTGACTTGCCAGTGCTCCAGCAAGCATCCAAGCAAGATATCATTGGAAGAAGTTATTAACAATCGCTGGGTGCCATGTGTTGCCAGTTAACATAAACTTAGACTTGTGTTACGAGATGGTTCACGTCAATAGTCGAATAGTGGGCCAATTAAAGCTATTAAACATGAATTAGAGATTAAAGAATACTTTAATTTTATTTGTAATTTTAGTCTTTGTTTACTCATTGAACAACGACTCGTCGTTCTGTACGTAAAAAAAGTTATAGACAATTCGGCAATTCTATACAGACGCAAACAAAGTCTGATTGGATATAATAATATGCGAAAGAAGTTCATACTTTCGTTTATTATCCTATCTTTTCATATGAATTTAGGCAACCAACCGTTATTTGAATCTAACACCTCTGTATTGACACCAAAATATCCGTTATAATCTCTATACAATACGTCAAATTGGACACATGAAAATATCGATACATCAAGATGGCGGAGTAAACGTCAAATACGTTTAGAAACGTGGTCATAGCCAACACGTACATACAATGCCTTACCTTTTTACACTTCAATAAACATGTGTCACAATTGTTGTTCCTCGACAAAAATTTTATAGGGGTCATAACATTTGCAAATTATAGACAAATTAGACACTGACGGCGACTATAAATGTCATTGTTATTTTTATAGAATACGACGGAATTATACAGATAAAAAAATAATCGTGAAGTGGAATATTTGTTTAATGCAAATAAATAACGTTTAGTTCCTTTTTGTTTACCGTTAATATTAACTTTTAACTCATTTGACTTCAATTTTACGAGTCGTTTTGAAGCTGCGATAGTTTGTAATAAATGTAAAGTTGACCTATTCTTTAATACTGATGAGGTTTGACAGATAAACAAAATGTCTGAAAGAGAAAAATTCCACAACGGATTTTTTTATCACGCACTACATAGTTAGTCAGGCTGGCCTTTACTGCTTCACCGGATTAAGAGGTGGCGTAGCTCTTAGGTCGCTCAGCGTAAACCTCTATTAGCTAGTAACTCGACACATGAGTCCCTCCGCTTAGGGGTAACCTCGGCGTGGACGGTTACTATGTTATGCGTAAGCATTCCGATCCGAGGGCGCTCGAGAGGGCCGAACCACGACTCGGTCGGTAGCTATTTTATTAATAGAAACTATTTGGGACAATCTAAACTAAACTTAAATGCCACTTCGGGAAGCGTTGACGATGGGAGAAGAAGTGGCTGAAGAAACTCCAGCAACGCTCCTAATCCTATCCCCCTTGGATATGCCACCGGAATATTTTTTTTTTATTTTACTTTTTTACACACACTTACATTTTAAATTACCGACATGCACACAAAATATTGGAAACATATTATCAAATGTAAAACACATACTATATAACAAATTCCACAAACACTTTCTCACTTAGTTTTCGTCCTTCGGTACACATCTCCTGCTAGACTAATTTATAGCCTGTATTAGGGAGATGTTGTACCTAAGTCCGAGTTTATAGACTAAAGTTTTTTATATAGCTTTTGAGTATTCGTGTGTTTTTGCAAAGAATAGTGTGCATGGGTGCATGTGAGAGTGTGTGTGCGAGTGAGTACATAAGAGTGAGGATAATTTATTTTACGCTATGCAGAATAATGTGAGAATGCAGAGGAATAGCGGGAGTGGTATTTATACTTCTCCGATTCGCTCGGTAAATGAGACGGGTGACGGCTAACTCTGTGTGTTCGGCCTTGTTTGGCATCATCGAGTAAATATCTCGTACTTCGAAGGTAGTATGTACGTACGTAGTCTCGTATCTAAAATAACGATTTAAGAGTGCTTTCTTGATAGAGTTTTAGGTAAAACTTTAATCATGAGAATTTTTAAAAGCCATTGATTGTTTTTAGATTATTCTTCCATCAGCTTTTCTATATATTAAAACGTAAAATCAAAATATTCTATGAAAATATAAAAAAAATCACTCTGTACACCTTCATTGGGATATTGGAAATTAAAGATTAAAAAGAATATTTAGTACAAGCAATTAAGTGTTTTTTTATTACGTGTACATTAAATTATGTTTATTAATACGAGTAAATATAGGCAACGTATAGTTTTATATTTAAAAATATAGAAGTTACAATGAACATTATGATACGGGCAACATTTAAGAATAATGTCAACTGTCAAAACCATACATAACTAATATATGAAATACATTTTCCATTGGAATAAATTTAAAAATACACGTCTAGTGAAGTTGTCAATATGAATAATTTTGTATCAATATTCTGATATTATCATAATCGGTTTAACAATGAAGCAAGGGTGGGTCGATGACCCCTGTCCTTGGTAATATTTATAAGCGGGTTACCACTTAAGATGTCAACGGAAAACATTATACAAATATATAAATGAGAGGCACCATACGATTACATATATATGTGATATGGTGGATCAAAACTGTGTTATCAAGAAATATAAAATAAGTTTTGAAGTTTCTACAGATTTCTGACATATGTACCAGCGCCATGTTTTTTTAAAGTAAAGCGTTTAGTCTGATTGACTTAGTCAATGTTAGCTATCATTTGCATTGAAGTATTTTCTTATTTTCTATCTTCACTGATGGTATATTCTAGCACAAATCTGAGGGGACCATATGGAGCTTCTATTTCTGTCCTTAAAACTTAACGGGTTGAACAAAGACAGCTGCATATCATACTGATATTAAGTTTCCCTACGTAACAAGAGTGAGCACATTACCATATACCATATAGGGCACATATTTAGGGTATTGTAAGTTTTTTAACCGGAGTTTCGCCGGAGAGCCGGTATGGCCAGGTGTGCTATGACTGACCTCAACAAAATATGGAAGAACAGAGGTATTCGACGTAGAACCAAAGTGCGCTTGGTCTGTACTCTGGTTTTCTATATAAAAACCGTCCAAGCCGAGGATACCCCTCATCGGGGGGACCCTTGTGTCGAGTTACTAGCAATGGAGGTTCAGGCTAAGCGAACTAAGAGTTGTGCCAGCTCTCAATCCGGTGAAGCAGTTAAGGCCAACCTCTCTGGCCAATTTGTGTAGTTCGTCATTAAAAAAAAAATCTATATTTCTGTACGGTGCCGAGACTTGGACTATGAGAAGTCGGGATAGTCGTGTGATAGACGCCTTCGAGATGTGGTGTTGGCGAAGGCTGCTCCGTATACCATAGACTGCCATGAGTACCAACGAGTCCATACTAAAGGAGCTTAAAATCTCCACACGGCTATCTGAAATATGCCGCCAAAAAGCCCTCAGCTTGTTTGGACACGTTATGCGGTCTTGAAAGCACAAAATAGACAGCAAGCGTGCTCACGACACGATCACGAAGACGGTAAAAGGCAGCATGCAGCGTGCGGTCCACTCCCCATATGACCGCACTCAATGGAGGCTGCTTATACGTGGTCACGATCCTCAGTAGTGAGGAAGGAAAAGAAGAAGTTTTTTAAGTTGTTGATAAACCGAAAATCGGAAAACTCCTTGGTACAAGTCGAAATTCAGCGTTACGTTTAAACCTATCGAAACAGTATCTTTACATTTTATATTCCTGCTGTTACAGATTTGTAGAAGAGGTTGGGTAATCGGTCGAAAAACCACCTAAAAGTTATGTACAGCTATAAATAACTTAGGTATTATATAATGTTCTTTATCAGAACCTGATTTAGGCCTTTACTTTTCTTCCATGCTATAGATTACATTTATCAAGCGGCCAAAGATTGTGTCAATAAATTCAAATCCTGGCAGCCAATGAATAGTGATGCAACAATTGTCAAACATATTTCGCGCCAAACGGCTGTCGGAAGCGGGAAAATGTTATGTCACATTGACACGTGAGCAGATTAAAAATAGATTTTGTCTTCTGATGCATGCAGCGTTA
This sequence comes from Meandrusa payeni, assembly GCA_029286785.1. Classification (NCBI taxonomy): domain Eukaryota; kingdom Metazoa; phylum Arthropoda; class Insecta; order Lepidoptera; family Papilionidae; genus Meandrusa; species Meandrusa payeni. The sequence continues at coordinate 3,522,404 of JAGSMX010000021.1, forward strand.
TTTAAGGCATATATGTCCATGAATATTGAGAACACACAATGTAAATATAACATAAAGAGACTTAATATAATTGAAATGCGATCAAAAAGTGCGCATAGACTTTTCATGTGTTAGACCGTCGGCATTTCACTGGACAAAATTCAGTAGTAATTAATAATAGAAGATAAGTATTAATCAATTATTCTTATTTTATACTATAGAAAAAAATAGAGAGACTTGTTTTTATTTTACTTAATATGAACTAGCGTAGCCAGCCCAGCTAAATTTTGCTTTATTTTATTTAAACAATAAACTTACACCATTAAATATTTTATTTAACTCACACAATATATTAAATTATGCATTTCTCTCCGTATTCATTCTCTTCTCGATCGGGTGAAACTTTATCAACTTCACACTGTGGGTCTGCTAAGAGATGTCGGTGCTCTTTGCATTCCCTATCGCATTTACCATGGGGAATATTGAGGAATGGTTCTGAATTAAAATTTAATAGACACCATGTTGATGGTTGGCGTTTCACAACTGTACGTTGAAGTTGAACTGGACGTGCAAGTAGCACGCACTATCAACTGTTAGCTTCGGTGTTTTCGAATCTTTGGGGACGGGCCTACCTCTTTCCTAAAGACCGGCATTACTGACAGTGATCACTTCACATGATCACAAACGCAGAGACAAAAATCGTCTAGTCTATTACTAATTTGTGATCCTTGAGCTGTACAATTTCTCTTCCCACTAAATTTGTAATTGGTTTTGACAATGGCATCTATGAGAAAACCATATAAGTCTTAATTTGTATTAAGTATATGTGCGACAAATGGACAAATAATTAATTATTACACCAATCGATTTTGATAATTTTTTATTGAGAGTTTGGTTAGATTTTGTTTTGGCTTATATTCTCGTATTATTTAGGAAGTTTACACTCTTTCTATATTTAGATTTCTTTGCACAACACACACACTGCCGAAGTACCAAGCCACCGTTTGTACATCAAGATATAGTCAGCACGTCTGCCCTTTACCCAGTAACACAAATAGAGGTGTGTGTGCGAAAACCTTAATCGTCGCCTTAAGCCGATAACAAACTAAAAGCACACTTAGGTTCCTAGAATTAAGATACAACTTTCTGTACATGATTAAGGCGGATACGTCAAAATCTGTTTAGATGTGACATTGGGCGCGGTTGTTGAGAACGTGTGAAGCGAATTCTAATTTGCGGCGTGCGTTTTCGTCGAATTACATTGCAACTGGTTGTGTATTGTAAGTGTATTAATAAAACTTTATAATACACAACCAGTGAAACATATATTGATAGTATAAGATTCCTTTTTTATACTTTGTAAAGGCGTAATCCCAGCTGATGTTAAGTCGAAATGATTACGGATAGAAAGGGAACTAGCAAAAAGTCCGTAACATTCTTTTAATCGTTCCTATTAAGCTTAAGCTTGTGCTAAGAGATGGTTCATGTCAACAGTCGAATGGTGGATTTGAACCAACAAGTACACAAACATTTATCTAGACCGTACGGGTACCCTCAGCCCTGTAGTTCTGGGCTCTCGATAATAAGACTACGGTATCCCCTGCCTGTCGTAGAAGGCGACTAAAAGGGGTCTGGGGTTCACTGGGCGACAAGGGTGGGGGCTTGAGTCGTCCGCCAAGGTGGACCCGGGAAGAAGGCGACATCGGCTGGCCCGTGTCGCCTTGCACTGCGAGGGCACAGGGGAGGGGTAACCTCCCCCCCCGGGAAGTGCTCTCCTTGAGCACAGTGCGGAGCCCCTCACCATGCACCGAGGAAGGACCACCGGGGAGGTTTTAGTGGGTAAAAACCCCACATAACCGCCGCCTTCCCCCTAGAAGGCGGGGTATCTTTTTGAAGATTTCCTCCTCGTTAACAAAAAAAAAAGACCGTACCCTAAACCATTACGTTATTGATGCTTCAAAAAAATAGTTCATCATAAAAAAACGGTTGAAAATTCTCTTCTGTCTACTATTGATAACATCCATATTATATTCAGGGGGGAAAGATAGAGGGAATTCCAATTCTTGGCTGTACGAACATTGAAAGAGGAAGCAAAGAAAAGCATCAATAGCCTAAAGGTTTAGGGTACGGTCTGCGAATCGTAAGATCGTAGGTTCGAATCCACCATTCGACTATTGACGTGAACCATCTCCTAGCACAAGCTTAAGCTTAGTTGGAATGGTTAACAAGAATGTTAGTAATATTTCTGGAAAAAAAATTGCTAGCTTTCTTTTTAATAAAAATTAATACGTACAAAATTGTAGGATCCATTGCCAAAAAAATCAGGATGTTCAATAAATTATCAGAAAGCCATCAGGCATTCAAATAGCTGACTCGTTTTAAATGTCACTTAGTGGAAGTGTTCACGCTGGTAGAAGTCGTAGAAACTTCAGCAAAGATCGTAAAATTAATCACGGGTAAAGAGAATTAATACTGCGGTAAAGCGAATAGATTTGTCGCAGTTTACCGATTTAAGACAAACGCGACAGCGCAGCATTAGTTTGATTTTCAATGTTATTCGATCTTTTTGGTAATTGTATAGTACAAGCAAGGCCGCATGGCACTGTTACCTTAGCCATTATTGTTTCTTTTTCCGCATAGCTAAGGTCAAATGCCACACAATCAATTGAAAGAAAGCTATACTCGCTGACAGTATTGACAAGTCGACGATATGCTAGTACAGGAAGCCGTATTGTTCCTCCCTTTATCGTTCGATTTCCGTACTACATTTAATATACAGTTCAAGATCAAATTAAATTAATCATGTTGAAACTGTAGTCTACGTTCGTTCGTGATAACCGAGGTTATACTGACAAAGATCTGTACGGCGCATGCGTCAACCTACATCGCCAGACAATGATAATGAATAGGCACATATTATGTTTTTTAATTAATGTTCCACAGATAATCTAAACTGCCTTTCGGATTTAATAATGGAAGCTGATTTGTTGAGCAAGGAGGTTTTTTGTACAATGCAATATTTAATGATCCAATTTATCGTTCAATTTGTATTTTTGGGTATGGAGACTCGTTTGAATATTTATGTCCTGCTTTATGTCCGTATTCCTAATAGTCTTTATCTTTTTTCTTTTGTCTTTACTTTGAGACTTTTTTGCTTGTGATCGAGTCTGGTGCCCTTTAACTCAGGCCCAAGGTAGACATAGCAATTTTTTTATATTTGTGTATTTATAGCGCCGTTTATAAATCGATTTCGAATTTTTATTTAACTGAAAGTGTTTCAATTATTTCCCATATCAATTTTTTTGGCAGAGGACCTTGGGTTCCGCCGAGAACGACGACGGCATGAAGTGGTACCGTGTGGTCGCGGCAGATCGCGAGGTTGGGGATAGCGGTTTTAAAGCACGCCCCGAGACGGTCTAGCCCAGCGAAGCGCCGAGGATTGTAGTTGTGTTCCTTACGGAGATCCACGGTTGATGGTGACCACCGTGGTGTAACACTTTATCGTCCTGGCAAGGGTGTGAATGCGTAGGCATTTCATCACGAAAAAAAAGGAAACTAAACTAATCCAAGATTATGTTATGTTATGTATATTATGTTGTTATGAAGCGTCAATAGCCTAATGCTTTAGAGTACGGTCTGCGGTACGTAAGATCGTAGGTTCGAATCCACCATTCGACTATTGACGTGAACTATCTCCTAGCACAAGCTTAAGCTTAGTTGGAATGGTTAACAAGAATATTAGTAATATTTCTGGAAAAAAAAATGCTAGCTTTCTTTTTAATAAAAATTAATACGTACAAAATTGTAGGATCCACTGCAAATAAAATCAGGATGTTCGATCGGAAAACCATCAGACATTCAAATAGCTGACTCGTTTTAAGTGTCACTTAGTGGAAGTGTTCACGCTGGTAGAAGTCGTAGAAACTTCACCAAAGATCCTAATATTAATCACGGGTGAAGAGAATTAATACCACGGTAAAGCGAATAGATTTGTCGCAGTTTTACCGATTTAAGACAAACGCGACAGCGCAGCATTAGTTTGATTTTCAATGTTATTCGATCTTTTTGGTAATTGTATAGTACAAGCAAGGCCGCATGGCACTGTTACCTTAGCCATTATTGTTTCTTTTTCCGCATAGCTAAGGTCAAATGCCACACAATCAATTGAAAGAAAGCTATACTCGCTGACAGTATTGACAAGTCGACGATATGCTAGTACAGGAAGCCGTATTGTTCCTCCCTTTATCGTTCGATTTCCGTACTACATTTAATATACAGTTCAAGATCAAATTAAATTAATCATGTTGAAACTACAGTCTACGTTCGTTCGTGATAACCGAGGTTATACTGACAAAGATCTGTACGGCGCATGCGTCAACCCACATCGCCAGACAATGATAATGAATAGGCACATATTATGTTTTTTAATTAATGTTCCACAGATAATCTAAACTGCCTTTCGGATTTAATAATGGAAGCTGATTTGTTGAGCAAGGAGGTTTTTTGTACAATGCAATATCTAACGCTATAATGATCCAATTTATCGATCAATTTGTATTTTTGGGTATGGAGACTCGTTTGGATATTTATGTCCTGCTTTATGTCCGTATTCCTAATAGTCTTTATCTTTTTTCTTTTGTCTTTACTTTGAGACTTTTTTGCTTGTGATCGAGTCTGGTGCCCTTTAACTCAGACCAAGGTAGACGTAGAAATTTTTTTATATTTGTGCATTTATAGCGCCGTTTATAAATCGATTTCGAATTTTCATTTAACTGAAAGTGTTTCAATTATTTCCCATATCAATTTTTTTGGCAGAGGACCTTGGGTTCCGCCGAGAACGACGACGGCATGAAGTGGTACCGTGTGGTCGCGGCAGATCGCGAGGGTTGGGGGATAGCGGTTTTAAAGCACGCCCCCGAGACGGTCTAGCCCAGCGAAGCGCCGAGGGATTGTAGTTGTGTTCCTTACGGAGATCCCACGGTTGATGGTGACCACCGTGGTGTAACACTTTATCGTCCTGGCAAGGGTGTGTATGCGTAGGCATTTCATCACGAAAAAAAAGGAAACTAAACTAATCCAAGATTATGTTATGTTATGTATATTATGTTGTTATGAAACGTCAATAGCCTAATAGTTTAGAGTATGGTCTGCGGTACGTAAGGTCGTGGGTTCGAATCCGCCATTCGACTATTGACGTGAACCATCTCCTAACACAAGCCTTTTTTTTTTGTTCACGCGGGGGAATCTTTTTATAGACCATCCTCCGGTACCCTGGGTGGGCCCGGAGGGATGTGTGGGACTCGGCCTGGGCAGCCCCTACCCACTAAACCTTCCGCGAATGCCATCAGCCGTTATGAGCGGGGTGCCCCGGATCTGTCAGCGACAGGACACCCCAACGACCGGCCGGTCCCGGCAAAGACCGGACTTCATCCTCAAAGGGGACTTCTCCGGCACTCAGAGAAGTCCCGACGACGCCGAAGCATGCCAGGTACCTACCCTGGCTCCGCTTCGGATTACGGGGCGGCAAGAGGAGGCGTTCGTAACGCCTCCTGCGCACCCCGATACGTCTCCTATCCTATGGGCAACAAGAACGTTAAAAATATTTGTCAAAAAATAAGATATTGTTAGCATTTTTTTTTTAAAAAAATGTTAGTACTTAACGACACCCAGTGCGAATGTTGAAGAAAAAAGGGAAGATCATATCAGAGCTTTTTAGTAAAACTGTTAAGCTTCGGAAACAAAAAATGGCGTCCTCACGTAGTAGCATCTAATCTGTTACTAAGCTAAGCTAGACTTATCGTACGTTCAAAGGTGCCTAAGGTATCATAAGTCATATCAATTCTTTATTAGCGTACGCCACGCCGATCTGATTCGGAATCGGTAACAATTTATCTCGCAACTACTTCCTGAATAGAAACCAGGCAAGTCGATCGGATTTCATAATCCGGTCGCAGTAGTGTAAATAGAATCGTGAGCTAAAATTCTCATGGAATGATGTAGCAATAGGTATATTTACGAGCAAAAACAAAAACCGACTTCAAATTGAATCGAATGCGCGGATGCCCTCTTTGTATTTCCGAATTATCGTATGAATATTATGAAATCAAATTAATCAGAACCTAACCAAACTCGCGTCAAAATCTTGAAGACTAGAAAAAAAAAAGATTCATGGAAATCGCTTATAATATTAAAGACTTATTTGGTTTTCTCATGAATGCCATTCTTAGGGTCGAATTGAAATCGGTTCACCCACTCCATAAAAACAAACGAACGAATTGAGAACCTCCTCCTTTTATGAAGTCGGTGGAAATTGATTACTTATTTATTTAATGAACACAAACACAATGAACATTTTTAACATAGAATATATAAAAACAGTGAAAACTTGTAAAGTGTCATCGCAGTTATAGGTGTAGATTGCATGCAATTTAATGGCCAGTGACAATATTAAATTATAATTAAAAAAAAAAAAACAAAAAGTTTTAACTAATAAAAAAAACGTGAAGTGAGTTTTAAAGATACCACTACTTTGAAAAAAGAGGTCGATATCCGATTGAACGAAGAAAGTTACGTTAAAACGTACAGACGTGGAAAACCAACCGTCATGATGGTGTCGATGGAATTTGGGATTCTGTCGAGATGTGCGCTAATGGAAATCAGCAGCTGGGATGATTCCGAACAATTCCTCAGAACACAATTGTAAATACCAATAACCGGCTACCGCGTAATCGACGTATATTAAATCGTGTTAAATGAAATTTCGTATTCTCTACCTATCTCTCTCGGTCAAGGGTGTGTTCTTTTTTTTGACGAACTAACACAGTTGGCACAGAGAAGCTGGCCTTTACTGCTTCACCGGATTTGAGAGGTGGCATAGCTCTTAGGTCGCTTAGCCTGAACCTCTATTTAGGTGGTAACTCGACACAAGGGTCCCCGGTGAGGGGTAACCTCGGCTTGACGGTTACCATTATTACGCGTTAGCAGTCCGATCCGAGGGCGCCTGAGAGGGCTGAACCACGACTCGGTCGGTAGCTATTTTATTAACGAAATCTACTGGGACAATCTAAGCTAAACTAACTTATATGCCACTTCGGGAAGCGTTAGCGCTGGGAGAAGAAGTGGCCGAAGAAACTCCAGCAACGCTCCTAATCCTATCGAGAGGGTGGGGTTTCCCCATAAAGTACTTGTATCGCGCAAGGATTATTCGCAACCTCCGACGGTCGCGGAAAGGGTGTGTTCTATGATTGTGTGATTTATTTACTATCCAACTATCCAAAAAGAATATTTTGTTGAAATTGCTACGACATCGAGAAATTTCCTTCGTACATTTTAATTCTCATGTCACGATTAAAAGAGAAATACGCAGTATTGATACTAAACAAAAATAAAAAAGAAAACTTCTGAGGTCATTGGCCGTCGCCCGGAATAATTTTCACGGACATTGGAAAGGATATCTGCGGTGGCCATTTTATACGGAACTCCCAAGGGTCTCTTTGGCTTTGTAACATACACTGTGATTCAATATTAAGCGAGACGCGTGGCATTTCCAAATATTCTGGCTGATAGGCCGCTCTCGGGTCAGCTGTTTGCTCTTGATGTGTGAACAGATACTTGGTGATTTGCTTTTAAATTATTTACTTAGGCAAAGGTGTTCGTCCTGAGCCTGTTTAATTTAGACGAAACAAAAGAAGGGCATTCCTTTTTTTTTCAAATACTGCCTAAGCAAGTGTTTGACCACGATCCCACCTGATATTAAGTGGAAATGCAGTCCTAGATAGTAAGGCGTACTAGCTTAGTAAATGCCTATTCACTCTACTCTTGAAAATACCAACATTGTAAAAGGAGGGAAAGAGACACGGGCAAACTATTCAAGTCCTTTGCTGTACGCATAATGAAAGACAAAGCAAAGCGCTTCGTTCGAGTTTTAGTGATGTTTACAACAAAAGGATGAAATCCAGCAGTGCGTCTTGAAGTCTGAAAGTGGAATGGCGAGGGGGAGAACCATTAGGCCATTGACGAACGGAAGTAAAAATAAATTAGCTATATTCTAATAGAAATATCAATTTTTATTTTATTCATAGAGTGTCATAATCTTTTTTTTTAATAACCAAGCGAGGGATCGCGGTCAAGCCACCATGTAAAGATGGAAATGCAGTCCTGGTTAAGTACTCTATATAGGCAAATGCCTATTAATAAAGACAGGCGCAAGCAATCCATTCCAGCCATATAATGCTGTATAGTTAACGTTAAATATATTGGGCATATTTGATTTATTTTTGTAGTAAAGACTAGAATTTTGATCATAGCCGTTGTTTTCTCCTCCAACATAATAGTCTGTTAGTTGAAGGGACCGCTCACCAATAAGTAAACAATTGGCAAAAACAAGAATTAAAAATTCATAAGAAATGTGTCCGCAGCGCACAGATTATAAAGACCCAATGCAAAAAACACTGGCCAATTCGTTTCTTGTCAAATAGAAAAACTAATTGCACGATGTTGAATCTGCAACTTTGTTTTTTTTTTTCTATGTTCACAGATGTCAATGACCCGATTGCTGAGTTACGAAACCAATTAATTATTTGACGGTTCGCCCTGTAAGAATCAAAGCTATATTTCCCTGTAATTATTTTTTAAATAAAATCGAACGTTTACTAAAAAAAATGGCTATAGAAGTGAAAGATTATAACTTAGATTGAGATTATTATTTATCAATCTGGTTTTCAAATCTATTGACAATCCGAGCAACAGTTATATACATTTTTATATGGTTTATTTATCATATATAACGGGCTGCACAAGATCACGACTAAGTATAAATACAACATTGATTAAGATTTTCCTTTACCAAAAGTGGTAATAGAAGTACCAATATTCCACTCCAATCTACATATATAAAAGAGAACGTGTGTGGGTTTGAAATAGAAATAGAAAAAACATTTATTCGGCACAAGAACACAGAAACAACAGGTAAAACAAGACAAAAAACAACATAAACAAAAGTAAACAGAAACAACATAAAAAAAGAACAAAATAGAAATTGTGCCGAAAAGGGGTTGGCTCAGCATGTGCTGTGCTCACACATGTAGCACAGCGCTGGTTTTCAGCCAAAAAACCTGTGAAGACTAAGGCGGACACCATTCGGTTGTGTATTATTATAGTGTACAATACATAAACTTTCATAAATATTATATATAAATGTATATATATATATATATATGTACGAGTATCTATAGTTATACTTTCTTTACATATATATAAACAAATTACATTATAAATAAAATAAATATAATGTTATAAGTAATGTTTTAGACGTCCTAATAGGCGGGGGGTTGTTATTCCAACATTTTGACGCCGCATATCGAAAACTAGCACGGAATGCAGTAGACTTGTGGGTTTGTATACTTAACTGGTGCGAGCGCTGCCGGTTGTTATAGCGGCTTGTCTCCGAAATAGTGTCGAAATAGTCCATAGTGAGCTTTTTGCACAAATAAGAAGGCCTTTGAAAATTAATAACACCAAACAGGAGGCATATATTCCGAAACGGCTGGACCGATTTCAATGAAACTTTCAGGGAATCTTTAGATTGACCTGACGAGTAAGTATGGTGACAATCGGAGCACTCCTCTTTTTGAACTGTCAAAAAACATCTTTTATTTACTATGATGATATTCTACTGTTTTATAACCCAAGTATTGACACATGCGTTGTGTATATTTATGTCATTATGAACCATATTCAAGTATAATAAAGTATACTGAAGTATATTAAAGATAATAATTAAGTGTTTTGAATTAAGGTAAGTTATAGCGCCGCGAATGTATCCGTTTACTGATGCTGATATGTACATGGGTGTAGGTAATGATCATCACGCGCTCGAGAAGAGAATGAATACGGAGAGAAATGAATAATTTAATATATCATGAGAGTTAAATGAAATATATAATAATGAAGTTTATTGTTTAAATAAAATAAAGCAAAATCTAATCCGGGGAAGCGGGCTGGGTGACGCTAGTGACTTATAAATGAAAGACGTATATTGCCTGTTGCAATTTTAAGTGTTGACTTACCGCTCGCTCGGCGGTGAAGGAAAACATCGTGAGGAAACCTACATGTCTTAGAAAAGTTTGCCAATCCGCACAAGGAGAACATAGAAATCTTGTGTCCTACATATACTCGTATAATATATAGGCTGTAATTTTAACTTTTTTAACTTGCTCAGAAAGTATAAAAAATTCTGGTTAGTTCTTAAAACCAACCAACGTATTCTTCAGGTAGTCTATAACGTGATGGTATCACCTGCCTGTCGTAGAAGGCGAATAGAAGAAGCGCTGGGTTCACTGGGCGACAAGGGGCTTTTGTCGTCCGAAATGGACCAGGGAAGAGATGAAAGCGACATCGGCTGGCACAGAGGGGGAGGGATAAACCTCCCCTCCACCTCTCCCTCCCCTCGGGACGTGCTCTCCGAATAGCACAGTGCAGAGGGGCTCCGGTTCGTTCTACTAGAAATCCCGAAGCCCCTCACCATTCACCGAAGAAGGGGATTTTAATGGGTAAGAATGGGGTTCTTCATAACCCTGCCTTCTGTTTTTCTATCTTGGTGAAGATTTCCCCCCCGTTAAAAAAAAAGTCTATAACGTGAGTCTACACTGGCGCCGGAGTGAAATTGTTACTTTGTTTGCTTTTTATGTGTATCCTGTATTAGTTGCAACCGAAAGTGGTCGGAGAGGTTATACAGGACGCGTTCATACTGTTCACTAAGTAGACGGCCGTTTGAATTGTCCGCTAGAAATCTTATAATTACACGACGCCGTGTTTGTTTGTTGTAAAATCTTGATTATACTGTAAGCTTATTGCTTTCGTTATTAGCTTTCGTAAGCCAACATTTTTTTCTACAAAAAGAATTCTATTTTTTTTGTTGTTATAGGAAAAGTGGCAAACGAGCATACGGCTCACCCGATCTTAAGTGATCACCGTCGCCCATGAACATCCACAGAAACAGAGTAGCTGCAGGTTGCCGGCCTTTGAGATGAGAGCAGGCTCGTCTTCTTGAAGGTAAGGAAACACCGCTGGTGACTGTTGATTACTGATTGATGACCACAGGTTGGCAGTGCGTGGAAGAAAGTTACGCGAGAAACGCACAGTCGTGAAACGCTAGCTATCAAGATGGTGTGGTGATGACGATTTTATTTGAATATTTTTTTTTAACCATTCTTGAATCAATTTTTTAATCATAATTCAATCATACTATGCTTAAGATTGTGAAGACGGTCGTATTTTAATTGTCGAATGGTGAATAAGAACCTAAAACCTTACGCTTCGCAGACCGTACTTTAATCCTAGGTTATTGACTCTTCAGCCCTGTAGTTCTGGGCTCGTAGAATAAGGCTAAGATGAGGTGCCTGTCGAAGGCGACTAAAAGGGGCCTCGAGTTCACTGGGCAACAAGGTGGCCTTTGTTGTCCGCTAAATTAGACCCGGGAAGAAGGCGACATTGCCTGGCCCGTGTCGCCTTGCACTGCGAGGGCACATGGGGGAGGTATTAACCTTCCCCCCGGGACGTACTCTCCGAGAGCACAGTGCAGAGGGGCTCTGGTGTGTTCCACTAGAGATCCCGGAGCCCCTTGTCATGCTAGTTGGCTTGTACCAATGAATAGCCGTTCAGTTTTTAATTACAAAAAAAATTGTGCTCAGTGTATGGCGATCGACTTATCAAACGTCACATATAGGAGTTAATAACCTTAGTGAAAATCGGAAAAAAATCGCTGTCTACCCGCATTGTTAAATAAGACGCGACGGCTTATTTCTACATAACCTTTCCTCTTGTTTACATAACCAAGGAAAAGTTTTGAGCGAGACAAAATTGTTCATTTGTTTGTTTCGATATTCGATTGATTTATTGAAAACAGTTTCCCATGGTTAAAACAATGTAAACAGTACCCTTACTAAAATGAAAGTGAACATTGTCATGCATCTTAATACTGAACTTTAAGGCATATTTTTGTCTGCCCAAACCGTCGGAAACGGTTTATCAAGCGCAAATGTAACTGTGTACACTGAAGCAGACTATTGCGTACGTTGAAATTGTAAACTGGAGCGAAGCATATTTCCTCGGCGTAAAATAACCATGATTTTTTTATGGAACTTAGATGGGATTCATTTCGACCCGGCTATGCCAAATTTTATAATATTACAATATTGAAAATTTTGTTGTATAGACTAAAATTCACACCTTTTCTACACAAATAGCTATAATTGACAATTTACTTAAGATACAATAGTGAAAAATACTATTTTTTTATCTTTTGAAACGCGTAATTTTTAAATACTTGGATACTTTCTGTACTGCTATAATTTTTTTAAGCTACAGATACTTAAATTTTGTCACACTGAATATTTTTTACAAATTTTATAAATTCCTGTAAATGTTGGGTATTCTCTTTAAAGAGAAAATACATAGCGAATAAATGCATTATAGTCCGGCCTAGTGTGGATTAGCGGACTTCACATGGCTTAGAATATTTCCTAGCATATGTAGATTTCCTCGCGATGTTTTCTTTCATCGCTGAGCTCGTGGTCAATCAGCATTTAAAATTGCAATTTAAAATTTATTGGTGCCGGTAACCGGGATCGAATTCGGTGTTGCTAGCATACTATGCAACTTGAGGTAGTCACCGGAACACTGAGTTACAAAAGCTTTGTATAATTCGCTGTAAATATCTTTCATAGGACAATATTATAATAAGCGTCAATAATGGTTTAGGGTACGGCCTGTGAATCGTAAGGTCGTGGGTTCGATCCTACCATTGGACTATTGCCGTGAACCATGTCCTAGCACAAGCTTAAGCTTAGTTGGAATGGTTAACAAGATTGTTAGTAATATTTATGAAAAAAAAAGAAATATTACTAGCTTTCTTTAAAAAAAAAATTACAGCCTAGCTTTCACAAATAAAAGTTGTCTGTAGATTGATTAACAGCTTTGTCTCTTTATTATCATCATTTCAGACGTAGGATATCCAGTCCTGGACGTAGACCTCACTCGGTGGAAAAGGGAAACGTCATGATGGGCCTCTGTCGTATCGTTTAAAATATTTGTTATATATCTACTAGCGTACCCAGCCCGCTTCGCCGGGCTAGATTTAGCTTTATTTTATTTAAACAATTAACTTACACCATTTAATATTTAATATAACTCTTACAATATATTAAATTATTCATCTCTCTCCGTATTCATTCCCTTCTCGAGCGGGTGAAGATCATTACCTTAATTACCTTTAATATACTTCAGTATACTTTATTATACTTCAATATGGTTCATAAAGACATAAATATACACAACGCATATGTCAATACAAATTTGGGTTAAAAACAATAGAATATCATCATAGTAACTAAAAGCTATATTTGTCAGTTCAAAGAGGAGTGCTCCAAACGTCACCAAACTTTACAGGATTACTCGCCAGGTCAATCTGAAGATTATCTGAAAGTTTCATTGAAATCGGTCCAGCCGATTCGGAGCCTATATGGAACATACCCACACTTTCTATTTATATATATATATATATATATATATAAACTAGCTTAGTAAATGCCTATTCACTTTATTCTTGAAAACACCCACATTGTCATCGGAGGGAGAGACATGAACGGGCAAACTATTCCAGTCCTTTGTTGGAGAAACTAAGCAAATACTTAGCACTGACCTACATATTTAAGGGGCATGCTTGTCTATCGATTTGAATACCGTTACACCCTGAAACCTATTGACCAGCAATTAGCGTTTGGAAAAAATGATTACTCAATAACACGCCGTTCGGAATTTTATAAACGTGAAATACATGATTATCAACGCCGTTCGCGTAAGATCAATTAAAATGCCCCTATACACCATTAACGACCTCGGGCCAGGCGATTTTAGACTCTAACGCCTAACAAAAGACGAAATGTGATATGAATTTTTAATTGGCCATACACCGTCGCGTGTTGTGTGCTCGTGCTGAATGACAAAACTAGAAATCAGTCCAAGATCAAAACGGAAGGTTTCGCGGTTAGATGAAATTACCTTTTCCATTACGCAACACATTGACATGTGTGTACATATCTTGGTACTGATTTACTGTTGACGATAGATCGTCGTCCGTGAAATAGCAACTAGATAGCTAGCTAATAGAGGTTACCCCTCACCGGGCCCTTGGATCGAGTTATTAGCAATAGTGGTTAAGGCTAAGCGACCTAAGAGCTATGCCACCTCTCAATCCGGTGAAGCAGTCAAGGCCATCTTCTATGTAGTTCTTCATAAAAAAAACGATTGATCGCTAAGCAGTCGTGTTTTTAGGTTAACGCCAACTAAAGTACTATCAATATATTAACAGAATATCGAAAAAGGGCGATGAACTCATGAGTACGAGACTATTAAATACGTCAGAATTACTAAGAACCGATACCCAATTGGCGTGGCGGTGGTGCGCCCTATGTTAAACCTCAGTTTTACCAATGAACTAACTAACCTAATAACAATATCCGACCGATGAACGTTCATTTTGACAACAATTGGTATAGGAGACTCGGGGCTCTGGTTTTGATGATTGAAGTTTGATGGTCTCATTATCAGTGTTGGGGTCTGTGGGTCATTTATATGAAACAATGTTTCCATGTCCAACATCCAACATGTTTTCGTAACCAATCCGAAATCGACGATTTCGTGCCCCAGCTATTTTCAAATTGCACCATGGCTCTACGCGGTTAATTCGTAATTCTATGGATTTGTTGTGTCTACTTACCTATTACTTAATGCTTGAATTATAATACCCTTGAGTGTCAGAATACATTTACATACGTTACTTAGGAAGGATTCTCACTGAAACGGTGCAATACGGCGAAATTTAAACGAGCCCTGAACAATCTTGTTTTGCGAGATTTGTATATCTCATAATACAGTTTTAGAGGTCAAACCTTATATTTTTATAAGGTATTCTAGATTCTAATTATATATATAACAATAAATTTTAGCGTTAATAGCCTAGGGTACGATCTGTGAATCGTAGATTCGACTCCACCACTCACCTATTGAGGTGAACATCTCCTAGCACAAGATTAAACTTAGTTGGAATGGTTAACTAGATTGTTAGTAATATTTGTGAAAAAAATTATGGATAGCATTCCTTTTTCTTAAAAAAAAATTATAAGACACAAGAATAATTACAGATAATTTCTAACGCGCAAGTGAACGATTTGGTCAATAGACGACGTCGTAGAAGGAATCGACTAGATTAGCAATATATTATATTAAAAAGGTGGAGGTAAAGGTATCTAAGAGGAAGTCCGCTGGAAGATCTCTGTCTACCTCTACCTCTACTACGGGCGGCATATTATTTCCCATCAACTAATCCGTTTGCCTCATGCCCTATATAATATCGATTGAGATTGGTAAATTCTTGTACTTCTCCGAACAGTTCTCAGTGAGACCACACCTTTATAGTGTTCGTTTTCGTAAACGACTGAGTCATCGAAGGTTAAGGTGATTGCACACGAGGAGGCGTGAATTGTAAATGCATTGCACGGCTGTACCATGTGATCTCGGAACGCTATTTTACGAACGCTTAACCTGTTACAGAGCTTGAAGATTTTCTTGTTTTTTTTTATTCTTATCAAGCAAGCAAATTAATTCAAATAAAAATTTATCGATTTCTCCTTATTTTTGTACCTTACTTTTATAGCTTTATTAAGTATAGTAATTGATGTAGGTATATACAGATATAATGAGGAAAGATTTTTCTTTGTAATTTTTCAGAAAATTTTGTATTTATCGTGCTCTCTCAAATAGTACCATACGTATTATGGATATGAAAATGTCACTCATTTAATACGATGATTCATTACAAGACGGGTGTCATCGTATTCTGATAAAGATCCGAGTTTTCCCGTAGGAAAATAATTTCTCACTACATCTATATATACATCTGTATAAGTTAGGAAATTAATATTTGCCATTGCCAAAACTGCACCATTGGTTTGCCAATGGTTCACTTTTGGCAATGCGTTTACCAATGCTTTTTTCTAAATAAACCAGAAATGTAACATCGAAAATTTATTTTAAAATAAGTATGAATTTAAATTTATTTTTTTTAATTAAATCTAATTAAAACAACAATTACAGTTCAAAATTTTAATATGCTACATGAAGATCTAACTTCAATATTTTTTGAGATTTATCTCGATATTAAATCGAGAGATTTAATTGATTCGAGACAGCCTTATAACCAAAAATATTATAAGGCATTTTATTCGTTGTGTGCTAGCTGGCATTTTTTAAAAACATAACCGTTTCCTTAGCTCTCCAACAATGCATAACAACTAGGAACTTATTTCTAAGATAATGAAAAATGTGACCACACCAGGAAGCAGGCGGAAATTCGTAATCGAACTGTACCATTATTTAAATGATGCATAAAATTAAATAAAAATGATACCCGATGTAATTTAAAAAAAATTTAGAACCTCCTCGAAGACGTTTTTGGCCGGTCTTTTGACGGATGAGTAATGGATGTAGGGGTTAAAATAATCGTAAATAGTGACCCCTATCACCTCCTAACGGATATACGTTAAATTAACAATAACCGTAACAAACTGTATATACGTAAATGATAGGTAGGGTTAAGCTATCATTTTTAAGCGTTTGTAAACAAATTTATTATATAAGCTCTCACGTACTTTTCTCCATAGCAGGATAGACAGAGACAGCTTTCGCTGTCTGCCTTGCACCAGGCTTATTAATTCTCATATGCGACAGTACCATTGTCGTACATGGGCGTAAACTTTAAGCAATTCATTTTTTGTACTTACCCACTTCTTCCGTTTGACCGTGTACAACGTAGAGCTGCTCGAATAGTTGACGATCAGGGTCTTTCCGATCGACTCCACCCTCTGTGTCTGCAAAGAGATGTCGGTTCTCTTTGCATCCTGTATCGCATTTACCATGGGGAGTGTTCTGAGGAATTGTTCGGAATCATCCCAGCTACCGATTTCCATTACCGCACATCTCGGCAGAATTCCAAATTCCACCGCCACCATCTTGATGGTTGGCGTTCAACGACTGTACGTTTTCGCGTAACTTTCTCCCACGCACTGTCAACTTGTTGAATCAACTGTCGTCAGCGGTGTTTCCGAACGTTTACGATTTAGGGACCTTCAAGAAACGAGGCTATTCCTATCTCAAAGGTCGGCAACGCACCTACAGCTCCTCTGGTGCTGTGGATGTTCATGGGCGACGGTGATCACTTAAGATCAGGTGAGCCGTATGCTCGTTTGCCATTTTTCATATTAAAAAAAAAACTTACGAAGTAACCTTTTTTTAAAAGATTGCAATCAATTTTTATTCACAAATTTTACTAAGATTCTTGTTAACCATTTCAACTAAGCTTAAGTTTGTGCTAGAAGATGGTTCACGTAGCGGCTTCATCCCTACTCAGAGATGAGGTTCAAAGGAGCCAATGTCGTCGAAGCTACGGAAATGTGCTAACGCGTCCCCGTAGTTCTGATTATAGGTGAACGACGTGGAGTTTTAGTCGGTGCGAGTCCGATATAATCCATTCTTGTCTCTGCAAGGGTAGATATGTGTAGGCATTTCCCCACGTAAAAAAAAGATGGTTCACGTCAATTGTCGAATAGTGGATTCTAACATATTTACCTACGTAGACCATACCCTAAACCATTAGGCCTGCTTTTGCGAGGATTTGTGACTTACCGTCTTTAATATTTTTTAAACATATAAATCAACCTTGAGAATCTATAGATCTAATTCTTAGTTTTATATGAACTGTGTTCGAGTGAAACGTCTGCAATACAGTGGCCACAATCTGGCTTAATCTGAACGCCTTTCCATCGCGACCTCACCGCAAGGGCGCCATCGGGAGCGACGGGGAAATGGAAGTAGGGCTCGCAGGTCAGGGTTCATACCTCGAGCCATTCATAGATGCCTTACAGCTGATTATTTGTGTGTTTTATTCACCGTATATATTTTAGTTTTAAACCATTTAATAGTTGTGTGTTCAGTTGATACAGATACGCCATTAGCCCCATAGTCCTGGGCTTATAGAATAAGACTACGGTATCTCCTGCCTGTAGTATAAGGCCACTTAAAGCCTCGGGTTCAATGGGCGACGAGGGTGGGAGCCTTTGTCGTCCGCCAAGTTGGACCCGGGAAGAAGGCGACATCGGTAGGCCCGTGTCGCCTCGCACTGCGAGGGCACAGGGGGGAAGGAGTAACCTCCCCCCGGGACGTGTTCTCCTAAGAGCACAGTGCAGAGGAGCTCCGGTCACCGGAAGGGCCACTGGGGATTTTTAGTGGGTAAAAACACACATAACCACGGCTTCTTCCTTAAGGCGGGGTATCTTCTTGAACATTTCCCCCCCTATCGATAAAACAAAACATACTTATGCCATTAGCCACGTAGTCCTGGTCTTATAGAATAAGTATATGGTAACCCTTACCTGTCGTAAAAAGCGATTAAAAGGGGTCAAGGGCGGGGTTTTGCCGCCAGCTATAGTGTACCCGGGAAGAAGGCGACACGTGTGGTCCGGTGTGGCATATTTGAATTGCCTATATAAATGTTGGTCTGGTGATGCGACTCACCCCTACAGCTCTAAGATGGTTACAGTAGCTATTTGAGAGAGCACGATAAATACGAAGGAAAATCTTTTCTTTTCTCTTTTCTTATATCTGTAACATCGTTTAACGTTTTCGATTTGAAGTCGTAAATATATTTGTACATATCGTTTCTCTAACCTTAATAAACTACAAAAATTAACCTTGTCAACT
Source organism: Meandrusa payeni (assembly GCA_029286785.1). Classification (NCBI taxonomy): domain Eukaryota; kingdom Metazoa; phylum Arthropoda; class Insecta; order Lepidoptera; family Papilionidae; genus Meandrusa; species Meandrusa payeni. Next base: position 3,541,196 of record JAGSMX010000021.1, read on the forward strand.
TTAATTACGATCAAAAACAGCATTATATTGATTTTACGGCAAAAATGCGGAAATAAATATACATAATAAAGAAACGCAATTATTATATTAAGGTAATACTATTAATTCTACTTGATATTAAGTTACCATAATTAATGTCAACTTATGTTATATAATAAAAGCTAAATACATAAATTAATAAACTACCTACATGTAAAAAACATTTATGAATAAAATATTTAGTAATAATAATATTGTATCACGTTACATTTTATGTACGTAAGTTAGTTATATAATTGAAACAAATATAATGATTGAAAGATTAGATTTTTTCTCAAGTTTTATTGATTTATGTAGTTTTATTTATTTTTAGTAATCGAAAATAAATTGTTTTATTTTATTATTGAAGTTATAATTCGTTGATGCGCATTGAGCATTTTTCGTAGGGGAAAATCTTGCACGTCCGTTGTTTTTAATTTTAATTTCATAATGGTTACAAATTGAAAATTATATTATGTTACACAATATTTAGGCCTCCTTTGTGAGATACTGGTATCTGCAATAGGTTGCCCTGTCAGACAGATTACCAGGACCTCTGCCACCAGCCCTGTAGTTCTGGGCTCTCAAGAATAAGACTGCGGCATCCCCTGCCTGTCGTAGAAGGCGACTAAAGGGGCCTCGGGTTCACTGGCCGACAAGGGTGTGGTGTGCCTTTGTCGTCCGCCAAGGTGGACCCGGGAAGAAGGCGACATCGGTAGGCCCGTGTCGGCTTGCACTGCGAGGGCACAAGGGGAGGAGCAACCTCGTCCCCTGCGAAGTGCTCTCATTGAGCACAGTGCAGAGGGGCTCCGGTGCAGTCCACTGCCAAAAGGCCCTCTGTCACCGTATTACTTATTTCTAATTAAATGTGAGGAAGACAAATGTTTTTGAGCATGTGAGAATGGCAATTGAGTGATTCATTAAAAGAAAATTAGTTACTTGTAGGTAGGTAGATAGGTAGACATGAAATCGAAATCGTGTTGCTTTCTTTGTTTCCAATTGTGCATTTAAGAATTATGAAATTATAACTAATAGGTTTTCAGCAGCATCATTTTTAGCAGATCCTTTTTTAATATATATATTTTTTATTTTTTTTTTAAAAAGAAATCTAGCAAAGTTTTTTTTCAGAACATATTACTAACATTCTTGTTAACCATTTCAACTAAGCTTAAGTTTGTGCTAGGAGATGTCAATAGTCGTATGGTGGATTCGAACCTACGACCTTACGATTCGCAGACCGTACCCAAAACCAATAGGCTATTGACGCTTCCAATTCTGCAAATTGGAACTGTCAGATTCTGTCACGAAGCTGACAGTTCCAATTTATTAAATGTAGAATGCGAATGTACACTTATTTTTATTAATTTAGTTATTAAAATGTGTGATATCGTCAAACCAGTTTAATACGATAGGCGCAAAACAGGTGTACGGCGAGCGCACGGCAAGATACATCGTGCCTAGATTAATTAACGAACTACCCTCAGATATTAGGAATTGTATAACTCGCAAAAATATGAAACGTATATTAAAAGTTATTAAATCGGTGATGGGTTAAAAATCAAGCAATACTGCGCAGTTCTGGTGCCTTCTTTCTTTTCTTAACATTTGTGCTCGTTGATAAGCCAATATGTCAAACAACAATCATGTCAAAAGCCAATCTGTTCAGTTTGAGCACAGGTGTAAGGTTGCTAGCCTTTCGGTTTTCTACAGATTGCATTTTGGAGAGTGTGCTCAGGAACTACATGATCTAATTTCCCCATCCCCTTTCACCATCGGACTTCGTCATGTCACATCGAACATGTTAGTACAGCAAGGGATTGGAATAGTTTGCCCGCGTCTTATCTTTCCTTCCAATTACAATGTGGGTATTTTCAAGAGTAGAGTGAATAGGCATTTTTTATTGTAAATTTTAAAATTTACTAAGCTAATGCGCCTTACAATCAGGACTTCATTTCCACTTAACAACAGGTGGGATCGTAGTCAAGCATTTGCTTAGAAAGTATAAAAAAATCTTCAATTCGATTTTAGAAGTTCCCGGAATCTTTGATACCCAAGCTCGAATATGGATCAATGTGTATAAAATTAATTTTAAAATTAATATGAAAACAAATATAATGATTGATAGATTAGATTTTTCTCAAATTTTATTGATTTATGTAGTTTTATTTATTTTTAGTAATCGAAAATAAATTGTTTTATTTTATTATTGAAGTTATAATTCGTTGATGCGCATTGAGCATTTTTCGTAGGGAAAATCTTGCACGTCCGTTGTTTTAATTTTAATTTCATAATGGTTACAAATTGAAAATTATATTATGTTACACAATATTTAGGCCTCCTTTGTGAGATACTGGTATCTGCAATAGGTTGCCCTGTCAGACAGATTACCAGGACCTCTGCCACCAGCCCTGTAGTTCTGGGCTCTCAAGAATAAGACTGCGGCATCCTGCCTGTCGTAGAAGGCGACTAAAGGGGCCTCGGGTTCACTGGCCGACAAGGGTGTGGTGTGCCTTTGTCGTCCGCCAAGGTGGACCCGGGAAGAAGGCAACATCGGCTGGCCCGCACTTGCACTGCGAGGGCACAAGGGGAGGAGCAACCTCGTCCCCTGCGAAGTGCTCTCATTGAGCACAGTGCAGAGGGGCTCCGGTGCGGTCCACTGCCAAAAAGGCCCTCTGTCACCGTATTACTTATTTCTAATTAAATGTGAGGAAGACAAATGTTTTTTGAGCATGTGAGAATGGCAATTGAGTGATTCATTAAAAGAAAATTAGTTACTTGTAGGTAGGTAGATAGGTAGACATGAACTCGAAATCGTGTTGCTTTCTTTGTTTCCAATTGTGCATTTAAGAATTATGAAATTATAACTAATAGGTTTTCAGCAGCATCATTTTTAGCAGATCCTTTTTTAATATATATATTTTTTTATTTTTTTTTTAAAAGAAATCTAGCAAAGTTTTTTTTCAGAACATATTACTAACATTCTTGTTAACCATTCCAACTAAGCTTAGGTTTGTGCTAGGAGATGTCAATAGTCGTATGGTGGATTCGAACCTACGACCTTACGATTCGCAGACCGTACCCAAAACCAATAGGCTATTGACGCTTCCAATTCTGCAAATTGGTACTGTCAGATTCTGTCACGAAGCTGACAGTTCCAATTTATTAAATGTAGAATGCGAATGTACACTTATTTTTTATTAATTTAGTTATTAAAATGTGTGATATCGTCAAACCAGTTTAATACGATAGGCGCAAAACAGGTGTACGGCGAGCGCACGGCAAGATACATCGTGCCTAGATTAATTAACGAACTACCCTCAGATATTAGGAATTGTATAACTCGCAAAAATATGAAACGTATATTAAAAGTTATTAAATCGGTGATGGGTTAAAAATCAAGCAATACTGCGCAGTTCTGGTGCCTTCTTTCTTTTCTTAACATTTGTGCTCGTTGATAAGCCAATATGTCAAACAACAATCATGTCAAAAGCCAATCTGTTCAGTTTTGAGCACAGGTGTAAGGTTGCTAGCCTTTCGGTTTTCTACAGATTGCATTTTGGAGAGTGTGCTCAGGAACTACATGATCTAATTTCCCCATCCCCTTTCACCATCGGACTTCGTCATGTCACATCGAACATGTTAGTACAGCAAGGGATTGGAATAGTTTGCCCGCGTCTTATCTTTCCTTCCAATTACAATGTGGGTATTTTCAAGAGTAGAGTGAATAGGCATTTTTTATTGTAAATTTTAAAAATTTACTAAGCTAATGCGCCTTACCATCCAGGACTTCATTTCCACTTAACAACAGGTGGGATCGTAGTCAAGTACTTGCTTAGAAAGTATAAAAAATCTTCAATTCGATTTTTATAAGTTCCCCGGAATCTTTGATACCCAAGCTCGAATATGGATCTATGTGTACAAAATTAATTTTAAAAATTAATATGAAAACAGCTTATACTTTAAAATTTCATCTTGTTCTTCTTCCGAAGATTTCGCGAACAGCCGCTAGAATTCGTTTCCTTAAAGAAAACCACAAACTTCATCCGTCTTGTAAAAGGTGATGAATTCAACTTTTGCTATACTGCCGTTTGTCATATTTCTCGGAAGGGCCTAATTAATATATAAAATAAATATTTTAAATAACTGATGTCATCAAAGATATCAGGCACAAAATCCTAGAAATGATTTTTAGTAATGATTCATATAATAAGAAGCCGTAGTAGCTCAGTGACCGGGCGGTCGCCATAAGTTGCATGGTACGCTAGTAATCCGAGTTCGATCACCGGTGCCGGCACCAACGAATTTGTTGTTGAAATTTTATGTGCTGACACCATATGATATATTTATATATAGAGGCGCGTGTGTGGGGCGTATCGTGTTCATGTGTGTATGTAAAGTTGTGTATACGTTCGTGTGTGTGTTACTTATAAACTCTACTTATTAAATTTAGAGATTATTTCCACAAGTACGTATACTTTTATATAATGTCTTGTTGTTATATAAGGAAATCTGAATATAAAGCGTATAGTTAGAACAATAGGACCGTGCGTATGTCGTTACTTGAGGCCAGTTGCTTCGGACCTCACCGCAGGGGTCAAGGACCTCGAAGAACAGTACCATTTTACGCAATGCTAGACCACTTTTGTATTGTATATTGTATCTTTTAGAATTTAATTTAATAAACGTTTGTTTGGCCACACATTTGGTTCCAAAGAAACAAAGAAAAACAAATGTATGAAGAAAAAAAAATGAAAAATACAGCAAAGTTAATAAAAATGACGTCATGATGGAAATTAAACAAAATGAAGCATCAATAGCTTAATGGTTTAGGGTACGGTCTGCGAATCGTAAGGTCTTAGGTTCGATATAACGAGGATATAACAACACGGCTCTCAACAATTTGTTGAGAGTCCTCAAGTTATTCGGACACACGGTCAGGCGAGACCCAGACAGTCTGGAAAGGCTGATTATTACTGGTTGTGTGGAAGGAAAGAGAGCGAGAGGGCGGTCTCCTACAACATGGACACACACAACTCAGGACACTATGAGAGCTACTCTACAATCATCGATCCAAATGGCGAAAGACAGAAATGTCTGGAAAGAACTGGTGGCCACTGGAGGCCTATTTGTCAGAGGCGTTTCATTATGAAAACCATCTTACATCATTATCAAATACGTCCAATACTAACAATCGTCACACAATTGTCGTGCTAGTGGACCTTATTCGGTAAACTATAGTGGCATCAATGAACTGAAAGGTAACTAAAATTAGCATGTATCGACCACTACAATGAACGTTCATTTAATACACAATTGGTCTGTACACAAATAGCTGTCTCGAAGACCAGATGGGATCGTGGTCAAGCACATATTATTTAAAAAAATGACACTTGATGAATGAAGAAGTGAAACGAGAACGTGTCTAGAATATCACAAAAAAATATATATTATTCTTAAAATCGATTCTGTTTCATCTTGGGATCAAAAGTGCGCACGGGGTCAACGTTACTAAACATATCGGACATCGCAAAAAACTTAATCCCAAGATCAAATAAGGTTACTTTATTTTTTATAAACATGCACGAAGGAAAGGGCACAGAACACCGAACATCGTGCCTCTGAGGTCAATCGTACTTCATTCAACCAGTTATACGTGACCTCTGTTAGGGCAAGGCCTCCATGACATTGGCCCTGATTGGCCGGCACTGTATTTCGCGTGACAGGTATTATCTGTAACTGTCATTTTTACATTTTGTGGCGTTAAAAATTTATTCGGGGCAAAAAAAAAAACAAGTTGGATTTTTTATGGCAACACAAGAAATTTGTTTATGTATCTTTCTAAGGTAAAAAGCGTAGATTTCTTTATGTTTTCGACATTTAATTCTGACACTAAAAATTAAGCTCTCGCGTCCTCTTAATGACTTTTTCAACGAAATAAACGGAGTATACCATTACCACTTTTTAATAAGATTATTAGGTCTAATATGTGACACGTTCTGAGCCTATCGCCATACACCATGCACAAATTTTAGTAATTTTTTATACGTCAGAAACAAAAAAATGGAAACTCTTTGTGGCGGACACATGCGTTGTGTATATTTATGTCATTATGAATCATGTTGAAGTGCAATGGAGTATATTGAAGTATAATGAAGTATACTGCAGTATATTAAAGATAATAATTAAGGATTTTGAAGTAGGGAGAAGAATGATATTATTTTTACTGATATGTACATCTTCACCCGCTCGAGAAGAGAATAAAAGAATACGGAGAGAAATTAATAATTTAATATATTGTGAGAGTTAAATTAAATATTTAATGATGTAAGTTTATTGATTAAATAAAATAAAGCAAAATCTAGCCCGGGGAAGCGGGCTAGGTACGCTAGTAGCAGACTAAGATCACTAAATGTGCCCGTCAATCGTTAATACTCATGTTATGGTACATCACTATTACGTATTAGGCTTCGTGAATACGTTAAGCATTATAAATAGTGATGTCCATCAATCTACAGGAATTAATTTAACCGGTTTATCGATAGGGCAACGCAATGAATTGTGATTACTGACTCCGTTCATATACGATGCTCGAAACTTACGCAAGACTATCGAAGAACTTGAATCGATTCGGGTCAAAAACTGATTCATTATACCCGCCATTGAGGTCTCCGTATGATAAACGATATAACATTGCTGTGGCGTTTCATTTTTGATGTACAGATAAACGATATAATATTGCAAGTAAAATTAGTATTTTAATCGAAAAGGTACAGATTATTGCTTTTAGATAGATATACCTTTATTGTCCACCAAAATCAAATTGCAGACCTAAGGTACATTTAAGGTAATTCGTTGTACAAGAGCGATCTCTTCCAGGCAACTTTTGTATAGACAGGAAATATAGCCGTAAGCAATAATACAGGGTCGGTTAAGAAAGTTTGAATATCTCGGAAGATAAAGACGCTAACTGAAATAAATTGTGCATTATAGACAATTAAATTTCCTTAAAGTTAAAGTTACAGCCTTTATATATATAATATACATGTCCCACTGCTGGGCACAGGCCTTCATAGTCCACCACGCGGCCCTAGTGCGGATTAGTAGACTTCACATGCCTTAGAAAATTTTTATAAGACATGTAGGTTTCCTCACGATGTTTTCCTTCACCGCCGAGCGCGTGGTTAATCGGCACATAAAATTGCAACAGCAAATTTATTGGTGCCGGCACCGGGGATCGAACTCGGGTTGCTAGCGTACTATGCAATACGAGCCAACCGCCTGGACACTGAGCTACCACGGCTCGGCACGGCAATAAAAATAAAATAATTATTTTTATTAATTTATTTATATTGCGTAAACTTGGATAATATAGTTTTTTTTTCATTTTAAATTTAATTAAATTTTAGAAGTCAAAAGGATTTCGAAGTTTACGTAAGATATCCATTTTTCGTTTAAGTTTATGTTTTTTTAATGAAATATAAATAAATTAATAAAAATATTTTATTTTAAGGATATTTAATTGTCTATCATGCACAATTTATTTCAGTTAGCTAGCGTCTTTATCTTCCGAGATATTCAAACAATTTAGGTCTATGACATAGATATACAAGTCTTTTATTGACTACAATAACATAACAAAAAATATATTTGTTAACTGTTGTGTATAGCTATCCTCCGTTCGCGCAATCTTCGTAAGAAAGGATACAAATATTTTTCTTTATGTATTAATATAATATTGTACATAAAGTATTCATACATACCTATCTCGAAATAGAGTGTTTATTTTTAAAAATGAATGAATGACGTCATCGTACACTCATAAAGTTATACCTAGAAATTAAAAAAAAGAACATTTGTCCGTTTCACACATGACATTTCATATATCGTCATCACACTTTAAAAAAAGCCGACACGAACATATGCCACGAACAATTTAAATGGTAGGTCCACATCGAAAGGTCAACCAGAAAGTTGAACCTAACACATCAATTAAAGGCAGAATAAAACCTCCGTAATTGGTAAGAGACATCTGTTATTTTTTTAATCAATGACGTATTGAAAACGTAAAAAGAAATAATGTTCACATATTTGAAAAAAGAATGGTTATTGTTTTTTTCTAAACAGAAACGATTTATTGTGTGTTAAAAGAAGAAAAAATGACAGATTATAAAACCTTTTTAGTACATTAGTATTTTTAATAGATTAAGTAAAAATCTATATTAGTGAAATTTGACATCTATATAGAGAAAAAAAATGGCGCGGGGACTCATGGGGGGTTCATCTAACGTACATTTTACCATTTTCATCTTAGACGTAAGAAATAAGTGTAGGTGTTTTAAAAAAGACTTGCCTTAAAGGTCTTGTTACCAAGCCATAAAATATTCATCAACAACATCTATATATATATCCGAAATATCGCTCACTGATTCATCTTGAGATTTCTAAAACTACCCCAGCACTCTATTTTACACGAAGTCCTATTCCTAAAGGTCCTGTTCCTTAACACAGCCCCTCACGCTACATAGTCCTATGCTTATAGAATAAGGTTACGGTATCCTCTGACTGTCGTAAAAGGTGACTAAAAGGGTCCTTTATCCTCCGCCATAAAGGACCCGGGAAGTAGGCGACACTGGTGGTCCCGTGTCGCCTTAGCACTGCAAGAATGCTAGGGAGGGCGCTTCAGACCACAGTGCAGAGGGGCGCCGATGCCTTTAACTGGAGATTTCGGAGGCCCTCGCCGTGTACCGAAGAGGGCGACCGAAGGGTTTTAGTGAGTAAGAGCTCCACATTACCTTCCCTCCAGAGGGTCTCTCTTGTTGAAGAAGTCTGTTGTTGCTATGGCAATCATAATATATTTATAACTATAATTACTTATTATTCATAAGGTGTTACTGCTTATAATAAAGTCAAAGTGGAAAGAGGACGGATTTCTCAGCTTCTGGACCACCCCAACGGTCAGAGTCCAAGTATCCGCACCGTAGTTAATGGCTGGGATGACACACTGGTTCAACTTAAAAATATTTTACTATTATTATAGACTTAATAGACTATTATGCAACAGTTGTTGATTAATATGATGGTATGGTGATGATTATAATTAACATAGATTTTTAATAAACTCAGACACTTACCTTAGCGTTAAGAGAGTGTGAAGAGAAGAACGAACAGAGAAGAATCACGGTGGACAGCCAGTGGGCCGACACGTGTGGTGTCGCCTCCATGGTGCAACTGAAAAAAAATTATAATGTTAAGAAGAAATATAATTACAAGAAGGATTTAAAACAGAATGGCGACAGGTTTTAATCGTGTTTTCCCCTTTTCCTGCAAAAATTAAGTTGGTACAATTGAATATTATCACTTTCTTTAACCAACTTTAAAGGAGGTGATTCTCAATTCGACTGTATTTTTTTAAGTTTTTTATCTCAGAACATCTGACTGGTTGACCGATTCTGATGATTGTTTTATTTTATTCATTTTTGGAATTACTTCAAGAGTAGTTTGGTTAGGTTCTGATTGAATCTATTTTGTAATGTCCCTTCGATAATCCGGAAACACAAAGAGGGTAACCCTGCGGATCAGCGTTTAACTTGTTTGATTCGATTTGAAATCGTTATTTGTTTTTACTTGTTAAGTTACTATAAGATATCGGACAAATGACTGATGACTTTGAACGTCGTCGCCGTTACGAAATTAGAGAAATAGTACAACTCTTAAGCCCTATAACCTGAACTTCAACTGTGTACTCAACACACAAGGGTTTCCCAGAGGGAACCTCGACTTGGTAACCGTAGTCTAATAGCGAAAGCATTCCGATCCGAGGGCAGGTGACGGACGGACAACTCCCTAAAAATGTCAATAACATTTGATCATGCAGTTGTAAATACAAGCGCGGTATACATTTGAACACGCAAAGCATGAGGTCGAAGAGTAGGAAGTGAACGTGAGTCCAACTTATCAGCAGAATTTGACCTCCAATTCGATTCCAATAGAGTCAATGTAATTGATAACAATTATCACATTTTATGGACTATTAAGCTCCTTTATTAATAACTAATAGAAAGAATTTTTACTGTCAGATATCAATTTCAGGAAGTCGTGAATGACAAGTATTAGTTTCCACATTACTGTCTGCGTTTACCAATCGTGTTGGGACCATACGACCTTCAAGAAACGAGCTTACACCTTTGTTAAAGGCAGGCGTTGTACAGCTGCTCTGGCGTTGTGGATGTCAATGGGAGACGGTGATCACTTGAGAACAGGTAAGCTGTAAGCTCTTATTCAACCGACTTCAAAAAAAGAGGTGCTTCTCAACTTCCGACTGCGTAACCGATTCTGATGATTGTTTTATTTTATTCATTTTTGGATTTACTTCAAGAGTAGTTTTGTTAGGTTCTCATTGAATCTATTTCGTAATGTCCCTACGATAATCCGGAAATACAAAGAGGGTAACCCCGCGTATTAGCGTTCAACGTTTGATTCGATTTGAAATCGTTATTTGTTTTTACTTGTTAAGTTACTATAAGATATCGGACAAATGACTGATGACTTTGAACGTACCTAAGTATCAGTTGAGGTAATTGGTCGCCGCAGTTACGAAATTAGAGAAATAGTACAACTCTTAAGCCCTATAACCTGAACTTCAACTGTGTACTCAACACACAAGGGTTTCCCATAGGGAACCTCGACTTGGTAACCGTAGTCTAATAGCGAAAGTATTCCGATCCGAGGGCAGGTGACGGACGGACAACACCCTAAAAATGTCAATAACATTTGATCATGCAGTTGTAAATACAAGCGCGGTATACATTTGAACACGCAAAGCATGAGGTCGAAGAGTAGGAAGTGAACGTGAGTCCAACTTATCAGCAGAATTTGACCTCCAATTCGATTCCAATAGAGTCAATGTAATTGATAACAATTATCACATTTTATGGACTATTAAGCTCCTTTATTACTAACTAATAGAAAGAATTTTTACTGTCAGATATCAATTTCAGGAAGTCGTGAATGACAAGTATTAGTTTACACATTACTGTCTGCGTTTACCAATCGTGTTGGGACCATACGACCTTCAAGAAACGAGCTTACACCTTTGTTAAAGGCAGGCGTTGTACAGCTGCTCTGGCGTTGTGGATGTCAATGGGAGACGGTGATCACTTGAGAACAGGTAAGCTGTAAGCTCTTATTCAACCGACTTCAAAAAAAGAGGTGCTTCTCAACTTCCGACTGCGTAACCGATTCTGATGATTGTTTTTATTTTATTCATTTTTGGATGTACCCCCAGAGTAGTTTGATGGGAGTTTGGCTAGGTTATGATAACGATAACGATAATTCAGCCCTGTAGTTCTGGGCTCTCAAGAATAAGACTACGGTATACCCCTGCCTGTCGTACAAGGCGACTAAAAGGGGCCTCGGGTTCACTGGGCGACAAGGGTGGGGGCCTGCGTCGTCCACCAAAGTGGACCCGGGAAGAAGGCGACATCGTCTGACAGGGGGGGAGGAAGTAACCTCCCCCCGGGACGTGCTCTCCTTAAGCACAGTGCAGAGGGGCTCCGGTGCGTTCCACGTGAGATCCCGGAGCCCCTCGTCATGCACCGTGGAAAGGGCCACCGGGGAGGTTTTAGTGGGTAAGATCCCCACATAACCGCCGCCTTCCCCCCAGAAGGCGGGGTATCTTTGTGAAGATTTCCTCCCCGTCGACAAAAAAAAAATGATAACGATAATCCGGAAATACAAAGAGGGCGTTTCCGCGGAATAGCGTTTAAGCGGATGGGGATCTCAATTCTTCTGTAAGTTTTTTTTATCTTTGTTACCTCATAACTTTTATTTGAAAGCTGGTACATTAGCCTGGTAAGTCGGTTGAAAAGCCTAGCGTTATAGCCTAATAGCGTTTAATGTTTGATTCGTTTTGAAGTCTCTTCTGTTCTGTTTTTACTCAGTCGTAAATCTGTTATCTATATATATATAAAAGAGAAAGTGTGTGGGTATGTTCCGTATAGGCTCCGAAACGGCTGACGGGCCGATTTCAATGAACTTTCAGGGAATCTTCAGATTGACCTGGCGAGTAATCGTGTAAAGTTTGGTGAAGATCGGAGTACTCCTCTTTTTGAACAGTCAAACATACGTCGTTCTTTTATTTCTGACATTAACTTGAGCCCGACATGTTTTTGTATAAATGATAAGAATGATATTGTATTTATTGATATGTACATGGGTGTAGGTAGTGATCGTCACCCGCTCGAGAAGAGAATGGATACGGAGAGAAATGAATAATTTAATATATTGTGAGAGTTAAATTAAATGGTTAATGATGTAAGTTTATTGTTTAATAAGAGCAAAATCTAGCCCGACGAAGCCGGCTGGGTACGCTAGTATCTGATATATTTTTTAAACTGGCAGCCCTAATGTTATCTAAACATAAACAACAAAAAGTATAGGTTAATTTCTACTACGCACACACACGAGCAAACAAATAAAAAACATGTACTGGGGTCGTCGCACGGGGCACAAAAGGACAATGTCTGTTCTCAGAAATGGCCGGGGCGAAATATTAATAAAGCCTCTTTGGTTTGCCTCCCGTGTAGTTTCCGCGTTTGTGAACATCGACCGGTCGAGTGTTGCCAGAGGGAGAATACGTTTGTGCAAATTAAAATTCGAATAGGACAACATTCGTCATTTTACCACACGTCATGTGAATTAATAACCGTTATCTGGACAGTTACTAATTCCCACCTTATAAAATTGATGTGATATTTGCACGGGCTATATAGAAGATTTGTAATTTAAATACAAGATTCGGTTGGTCCATCTTTTCTAAGAAATGGCAACAACACCGGCATAATGAACTCGAAGTTTACGTTGATGGGGCAATTAATCATTTTGCGGTCGCAGCATAGATCAGATTTAACAGTCACCCAAAATTATATATTATTCAACATCGTTAAGTTGAATTAAAATAAAAAAAAACTATATTTTTAGCAATCATTCGCAGTTTAAGTCGTTTTCAAACTCAAAAGTATGACTTATTTTTCAAATTATTTAAATGTAATTTTTTTAATTTATTATTAAAATATAATAATAATAATTAATAAATAATTAATTTAACTTGTATATTTACGATTAAAAAATAAATAACACGACATTAAATTGAATCAAACATTAAACTCTATTTAGACATAGACATATTCTTAATTGGCACTATAAGAACTTAAACACATCAAAAAGACAGAAAAAAAACAATAAAATAAAAAAATACAGTTTAAGAAAAAACGGACAAATAGTACGCAGTAGCCAATATTGGACACCGTCTCAGCATATGCCGTCGCAAGGATGCGACAGCACTGATTTTCAGCGGTCGATCGTTCTATCGATTGTTTTATTTTCGATGTATCAAAGTACTATCAATAAGGATTCTTGCATACGATTTTTACGCGTACCTATTACCCTTTGGAACCCACGGCCCTACACCATTGAAAAAAAATCATATCAAACAAAAAAAAAGTTTGAATTTTTTTTATTATACAGATTGGCCAGAGAAGCCTTGACTGCTTCACCGGATTGTAAGGTGGTATAGCTCTTAGGTCGCTTAGCCTGAACCTCTATAATTAGTAACTACACAAGGGTCGTCCCGGTGGGTAACCTCGACTTGGACGGTTACTATGTTTCGCGTAAGCATTCCGATTCGTGTGCGCTTGAGAGGGCTGAACCACGACTCGTTCGGTTGCTATTTTACGGATAAGTTCGAAATCGGTTTAGAAATTACGACGCTACGAGCATGAGAAAATTTAAAAAAAGGTACTGATAAAGAAACTCTTTCATTTTTTTTAATCGGTTAAGAGTACATAATATCTCCAAGCCGACACCTTTCTCAAAGGCCGGTCATTTAATTACTGGGCCGTGGGTTCATCTGCCTCTTTTTATAAATTTACTAGCTGATCCCGCTCGCTTCGCTGGACATAGGACTATAAAAGCAGCCTAAGTTAGCTTTCTACTAGTGAAAGTTCCAATAACATCGGTCCAACTTTTCCAGAGATTAGACAAACAAACAGACAAACAAAAATTATAAAAAATGTTAGTTTGGTATATGTACCGTATTCATATGCATGAAGTTAAAAGTGGTTATTTTATTATTACAAACAGACACTCCAATTTTATTTTTATATATTGATAAAAATATAGTTTTTTTTTTATATTAAAGATATTAAGACTAGGACAATTGTTCTTTTAAGAATATAGACTATTATAAATACGTGGCATTAAATATCTCCTTTAGTACTTAGTACTTTCCAGTACTATGTCCCTAAGGAGGAATTTTGGGCGGCGGGATTGCTTAAGATTGGGTAAGCCGCATGCGTTTGCCATATCCATCTAATAATAATAATAATAAGCTATTTAATCGGTTAGACAGATTACAACACATACACAAATTAACACAACAAGTTAAGCGCAGTTAAAAATGAAAAAATAAAATAAAAATAAATATATATATCACTAAAGACCCAAAAGGTCCGATACACAAGGCTATGCGTTGCAACGCCGAACCGACCGGGTTCACTGCTCAGCATAATGCTGATTATCCGAGGAGGGTAAATCAGCGCTGGTATTCTGCAGAAACCCATTTTAAGAAGCAAATCTCATCTCCTTCTATTACTCATTATGAATGGAATGAAACAACGTGAAAACCGTGTTTATGTTTGGCATATGCATTTAAATCCCTGTTGTAAAACACAGAACGCAGGCCACCAATATAAGACCACCAACATCGTTATATTGTAGTATAAACAATGTTTCATCGCATTATTCCAATACAAATTGTCACACGATTGTTATAATGACGTTAACTGCTTCTGTCACGCCAATAATTGATTGGCGGACCACAGATAATATTCAATTCGGACGCGGAAGCATTCGAATGCCTCACCCATGCATGCCATGTGCACCAATATAGCGTTAAAATGAATTATTTATCATCCAACGACGTTTATCATGTTGGAAACAGTCGGTACATCCAATTAACGAGATTTAAGAGGCAATGTATATTACGTAAATTAGTATTTGCATAATTCATATTGGTCAGTCAATTAGTAACGCGTTGGAGGGAGTCACGGGATTACCGTTACGAATTTCGAATGGAAAGATTTGGTGGATATGAATACGATACATATGTAAATGGAATGCACTTTACAAGTATTATGAATACAAATTAAGAATGTCCGCACTAAAGTTCACAGCACTATTTAAAAAATCACTACTTAAGCTTTATAGATAAAAATTAAAAAAGAAATTTCCTTGCACATAAAATAAGCGTACAATAAGTCACTGTAATACTATAGTACTAAAATAAGTATTGCACTAAAGAATACTTAGTATAGTTTAGAGTTTTTTCGGGACTGGATCAAGCATTTTAAAAGAATTTTGATTTACGAAAACCTTGGGAACACCAAATCGTATACCACAAGTAATAGATGACTCATGTTTGTCAGAAAGAGGTATGGTTGTACTCACCAAAAATATTTAAGTTTTAGCAAGCCAATAAAGAAATCAGATCAGACTATTATTTAAAAAATAGACTACTAGTTGCGTAGAAGTATGACAACAATCATGGCGTAAACAAAATGGCGGCCTTGAATTTGACAGAACTTTTACAAGATCGAGTTAATTTTAGGGTAAAGATATTCAATACTTCTCATTGTCTAAACCGAACAACTAAAGCGTATACGTCATGACAGTCTGTTGATAGGAAGTGGTCGAATCAAATATATTTATTATAATTTAAAAAAATATATATTTATTTGCTTTGGCGCCAAAATTGATTGAGACGTTCTGTGTGATTAACAATGTTAAAAATCATAGTGTAATAAATTAATATTTCAATCTTGTTGAAACATAAACATAAGCGAATCGGTTTTAACCTGGTTTCTGTTAAATTGCTTGATTGTTTTATTACAATTTTTTGGGTTTTCAACTGTGAGTGTTTTTAGGATAATTGTTTTAAATTGAATTGGGTTTTTGATTTTGCTTGTAAACAGACTTGTTTCATATTGGTTTTATCTCAAATATATTTGATTTTTTGTTGTGAAAAATGGAAACATTATTTATAAGTTTTTTTTTTGCATATATATGTCGTATATCGAAATACATTTTTTAATTCCAGTGCCGAAAACACGCCGACAGCTCCCGAACATATAATATTCGTTTTACTTATTTTACTTACTACAACATACAGAGATAATACAATATTTTGGTTTGTGATCAGCCCTAAACGTACTCTCATGAATGTGTTTTACCATTATGACGTCACAAATATGGCTCTCAATCTTGGCGTGTTCGTTAATACGTGATTTTTCTTTAATCGTTTATAATTTATTGAGAAAACTTTAAAGTTTTTCGCATTGAATATTAAAATAACTAATGTTATTTGTAGGTCTTGTGGTAAAAATAGTCCAACAAATAATACACTCGCTTTATTTAGACAGCGTAACGTTGTACAAGGAATTATTTTAACGAATACCACCGTCACAATTGCGCGTCCTCACAATATTTATACATAATTAATTAGAAGTTAGATTACGAACTTATAAAGTTAAATTATTATTTACAATGCCACGTTAATGTGACAATAAACTAAATTATTAATAATGAATTAAAGATACAATAAGGTTCAACCTGTGGAAGTAGTTATTATGCATAACAATCGCTGGGTGTTATGTGTTGCTAGCTAACACTAGTGATAAATTTTAAAAATACATAAAATACTATTTTTTTAAATTTTTAAATGTCCAAGTTTCTCACTGTCTTATCTGTTACGGTGCGACAGGAAGTAAATGAAGTTTCTTTTTATATTTGAATACTACATGACTGAATAAATATCACATTAATTTTTTTATAGACCAATGAAACGAGCATATTTTTTTTATTCAGCCAACTAAATAACGGAAGAGTATTTTTACGAGTATTTTTCCTGCATCATTCGAAATGTGCAACACTAATTCTCAAAATATAATCTGTAATTTGCATGCATAATAATTTAATTTTTTTAATTATGTGACACTGTGAACGTAACTTTATGCTCTTTAAACCGCTTCGTTCAGTCACGTAACAAAACGGAAATACCTTTTGTATGCACATTCGAATTTTAAAATTCGACCAAACTTTGTAACGGTCGTTATCGAACATCTGTGGGATATATAACTGGTTTTTATTTAAAATTAATGACATTTAGGAACTTGAACTATATACATAAATGTAATCTCGGTTATATTCTCTTCCGAGGTAGATTATCAATAATTTGGAGCTCATAAAATATTAATTATTGTTTACATATGTGACGTTTTGGTGTACTCAATAAATGTTTTTATTTAATGGCAACATATTAGCTTTTAGGTCGCAGTTTCCGGGCTCGATTTCATTTATAACGGAAAAGAATAATAAAAAATTATTGACAAACTTTTATGAGAAGTGTTAAATGACCATATGCATCACCTCACATCAGAACTTTTTTGTTATTAACCTACAAAAGAGGTGGAGGTTATCAATTGATTTAGACATAGACATAGACATTTATTTATTGGCATCACAATACAAAAACACATCACAGCCAGAATATAACGCACATTAAAAAATAATGAAAAATAGACAAAACACAGTTAAAGTTACACGGACAAATAATACAAAACATATGATGCCAATATCGGACACCGTCTCAGCATATGCTGTCGCAAGGATGCGACAGCGCTGATTTTCAGCGGTGCCCGGGACTACCTAAAGACGTGCGCGCGCAATACTACTTTTACATGGAATTTATACAGACAATAAGAGTACAATTAATATGATACATGAATAAAACAGTTATGAGATTAATATATATTTTATACAATAAAATAATAGAAGAAAAATTTTCATAAATAAATATATTATTAAGTCAAAAATAAACTAAAATAAATAAAATGATAATTAAACGTATAAAGTTTATATTATATAATGAAATATTGAAAATATTGGAAACAACAAGCCACCGATATCACGGGGATATTATCTTTTTGTAACTTTAACATCAGGTGTTTTAATTTATTTTTAAAAGCGTCTACAGATTTACTGTCTCTTATGGGCGGTGGCAAATTATTCCAACACTTGGTGGCTAAGTATCTGAAACTGCCCCGGAACGCTGCAGATCAGTGTAGCAGAATTTGTAAAATGCAGTTTTTTAGCTCTAATTAAACAGCTAGTATCTTCATTCCGCCATTTCAACTTTTCGTACAGTTATTTAGGCTGTTCCGTGTTTATGATTCCAAACAGAAGTGTTGCAAAATGCAAGTCTTTTCTGAGGGACATTTCTATACTTCTTTTTTTAATATTTGTGCAATTAGGAACCGATTTCGGCACTTTTTTTGTTTTAGAACCTTGGATATATATCAGCCCCGTAGTCCTTGGCTTATGGAATAAGGCTATGGTATCCCCTGACTGTCGTAAAAGGCGACTGAAAGGAGTCTCGTCGTCCGCTACAGTGGACT
Source organism: Meandrusa payeni (assembly GCA_029286785.1). Taxonomy (NCBI): domain Eukaryota; kingdom Metazoa; phylum Arthropoda; class Insecta; order Lepidoptera; family Papilionidae; genus Meandrusa; species Meandrusa payeni. Next base: position 3,559,723 of record JAGSMX010000021.1, read on the forward strand.
CGGGAAGAAGGCAACACTGGCTGTCTCCTTACCTTAGTACTGCGAGGGTTCTAGGGAGGGAGTAACCTACCCCGGGACGTGCTTCAGAGCACAGTACAGAGGGGCTCCGGTGCGTTTCACTGGAGATCCCTAGCACGGAAGAGAGCCACTGGGGGTTTTAATGAGTAAAAAGACCTTTAAATGTTTGAATCGATTTGAAATCGGTTTTGTTGTTACTTGTAAATATATTTCTAAAATATTATAAAAAATTATACTTGTTACATACAAAGGTATAATTTTGTGTATCGTGCTTCGTGTAATAAGCTAATATTACAATTTTATACAAGCGTATAAGCACCGCTATGTAACAGCGCCGTTCCGTCGGCCATTGATTTCTCGGCGGGGGATTTCATCAGAAACAAATAAAACATTGTGATATTACAACAACGCAACCCGGCACCGTGCGAACAGACGGACACGTTACGAAAGCGTTCGTATCCGATTTTGCGAAACGTCCAATTTCGCTTGGGATGACGTCTTTTTGGGTGTAATGTGCGACTGGTTCTACCAAACTTTGGAACAAGTTAGCTCGACATCTAGATCACACCTGAGGACTTAAACAGCGTTGTTTCAGACCATGATTTGATTATCATCATCATCATCATCATTTCAGCAATAAAACACCTACTGGATATATGCCAGCCCCAACGATTTCCAAAAGGACCGGTTGTTAGCGGCCCGCATCCAGCTGCATCCTGCGACCTTTATGAGATCGTCAAACCACCTTCCGTCTCCAAACGAGAACTTTAAGGCCCAATCGGCCATCTGTTCTACGGGCTATGTGCCCTGCCCATTGCCGTTTCAACTTGCTTATCCGGCGAGTTATGACAGTTACCTTCCTTCGTCGACGGATCTCCTTATCTGTACCTACAAAAGCGTCAATAGGCTATTGATTTAGGGTACAGTCTGCGAAACATAAAATCGCAGATTCGAATTCACCATTCGACTATTTACGTGTATCAATCTCAATTCGTAATGGTTATTTATTCCTTGTTTTATTTTATCAACATGAACATTTACAACACCGGAAGAGCTGCAGATGCGTTGCCGGCCTTTGAGATAGCAGTAGTCTTCGTTTCATGAAGGTCCTCAAATCGTAAAGGTTCGGAAAAACCGCTAGTGACAGTTGATTCAGCAGGTTGACAGTGCGTGGAAGAAACGTTGTGGAACGCCAACCATCAAAATGGTGTCGATGGAATTTGTAACTCTGCCGAGATGTGCGGTAATGGAAATCGGTAGTTATGGTGATAAAAACTTTGACGGGCAACAAGAATGTTGTGTAATAATTGTGAGAAAAAAAGAAATATTTCTAGCATTTTTGAAAAACAAGAATGCTTGGTGATAAAGTCCCTTGTTACTATTTCCTTTGTCTATCTGGTTTGAAAGATTTTATAAAAAAACACATTTTTATTTTTAAATAACTAATAATAATTAACATGTGATAACTCCATAAGATATAAACGTAGAGAACCCATTCAAAAACAGCCACTATAATGAAGAAATTCAATGTATAATAAACATTTTCGGCCTTATTATAAAAAGTCAAAGCGTACTTCTTTGTAAGCATCATATTTTTTAATCTGCACGCGGGTTCCTTTTTTAAAAAGTATGCGATACCTTTTAACATTAAACGACAGATATTTTCAAAGCTTACGTAAGCTTTTATAAAGCACATTTATCGTGTCGTATTTAATTTTTTTTTATCTGCAAAGGTTTGAACAGGGCCGAGGTTTGGAATTAAAGAGAGCTTACGTCCATTTTTTTTTGCAAATAATGCTGTTACTTTGAGATAACCCCTGGTCGCGTGCGATCACAAAAGAGGCCCGACAATTAGTGTGACCATGGTTAGTGTGTATTACATGCCGTTTTTTGAGCCGGTATCTCAGTTTTATTTTACCGCTAGCAACTCTAGTTACTGCACGTTGGTTACAGGGTAGCTCTTATACTGAACACTACTTTACTGTGTAGAAATGAACTCCCCAGCTCGAGCCGTGGTAGCTCAGTGTCCGGGCGGTTGGTTCAAGTTGCATAGTACGCTAGCAACCCGAGATCGATCCCTGGTGCTAGCACCAATAAATTTGTTGTTGCAATTTTTTTGCTGATTTACCACGTACTCGGCGGTGAAAGAAAACATCGTGAGGAAATCTACATGTCTTAAAACAAGTCTAAGACATGTGAAGTCTTAGAGTCTTATTAAGAGTCTTATATAAGAAAAAAAATATTTCTAGCATTCTTGAAAAACAAGAATGATAGAAATATTTTTTTTCTAACAATTATTACACAACATTCTTGTTGCCCGTCAAAGTTTTTATCACCATAACTACCGATTTCCATTACCGCACATCTCGGCAAAGTTGCAAATTCCATCGACACCATTTTGATGTTTGGCGTTCCACAACGTTTCTTCCACGCACTGTCAACCTGCTGAATCAACTGTCACTAGCGGTTTTTCCGAACCTTTACGATTTGGGGACCTTCATGAAACGAAGACTACTGCTATCTCAAAGGCCGGCAACGCATCTGCAGCACTTCCGGTGTTGTAAATGTTCATATTTATAAAATAAAACAAAGAATAAATAACCATTGCGAATTAAGATTGGTACACGTAAATAGTCGAATGGTGAATTCGAATCTGCGATGTTACGCATGTGAAGTCTGCCTATCAAGTAGGGCCGCGTGGCAGACTATGCCTTTATACTCTCATTACAGAGAAAGCCGTCGCCCAACAGTGGGACATATATAATATATATATAAAGGCTGTAACTCGATGCCAGCAGCAATGAAATTGTATCTCTCTGATTTACCATTGGCTCGGTGGCGAAGGGAAACTCAGATTTTATTGTATACTGATGAAACTAGATTGAAAGGAGGTTTTACTGGTATATAAATTTAAACAAAGTTTTTTTATTTTAAAAAATTGATAAATTGAATTTGAAGTCGGTTTTTGTTTTTGTCCGTAAATACACTTGTTTGAAGTCGGTTGATATAAGAAATAACATACGTTGGATAAAAAAAAACTAATGATATGCATGCTTCAATATGAAAATTTTGACATAAATAGTCTCAAATCAATCAAAAATTATGGCAACACCACCAACTCGACCACGCGAAAAAGTCTAAATTCTTCAAAACCCTTATGTATCAGATATCGTTGCACAACAATGACAAATAAACGGTTTATAAGTTTGGTTATTCGAAGACGATCTTCGGATGTAAAGCGGAATATATTGATCGTTTGTACACGAAACGACGTTTGACACTTTCTTCGCCGGCCAGCGTTAAAATATTTGTATTTTTTTTTTCATTTAATGGCAATTCTGGATTATTTCATGTTTTGGGAAGCAAGAGTTTCACTGTATTTAGTTAGCAGAGGTTTTAGGTTTCAGCCCTGTAGTTCTGGGCTCTCAAGAATAAGACTACGGTATCCCCTGCCTGTCGTAGAAGGCGACTAAAAGGGGCCTCGGGTTCACTGGGCGACAAGAGAGTTTGGGTCCGTGGGGTCCTAGTGCACACCACCTTTTTAATATATTAGCTAAGAAGTTGGTCGACACATCTGGTGACCAGAGGGCTGGCTTATACCTTGCACAGAGGCTAAGCTTTGCCATACAACGTGGCAATGCTACCAGCCTTCTGGGCATGCCGCCACGCGATGACGGTATGGCACAGTTATATTTTTTATAAATATTTTGTTATATCTATTAAATTGTCAATATTTATTTATTACTTAGTATATGTTATGTTTATAATAAATAAAATCAATGAACCTATAAAGTTAAAATATATATTCAAATATTAAAAATATTGGAAACAACAAGCCACAGATATCATGGAGATATTATCTCTTTGCAACTTTAAAGGATTTAAAGAGTTTCGACAAGTCAAATCTATCGGAAAGAACGAGATCGTCATAATCTCTGACAATTATCGAGGAAATGCTAGTATGGCAAAAAAAATCTTCAAAATATTTTGGTTGCAATACAATATAGATTTAGTGTACCCTTTTTTATTATCAGTGCATTATAGATGTTGTTTTAATTGTAATCGGCAATAAACAATTCGTTAAAACAATCAATGCCCTTTTTCCGAGAACTTCATTGTTCTTCATTCGTTGAAGTTTACGCATTTAATAAAGCTTTTAACTAAGGAGGTTTTAATCAAAGATCCTTGAATTGACGACGTGACAAGTGTGAGATACTGTCCATTGATAATTTCTTTTTCAGGCAATCGATTATTTGATATACCCGCCTGGGTGGTTTTATTTATGAGCGGCTTAACGCGACTTATTGAAACACCTTATATAAGCTGATTACTAAGTTTATTGCTAAGTAATTTATCGGTACAGTTTTGACAACATATCGGAATGCTTTAAAGATTTATTCCGGCGCTGGTGTTAAGTATTTTTATTTGTCTTTTGAGCTTGAATAAACTTATTTATAATAATAATAATAAAATAATCTAAGCAATATTATCGATACACTTGGTATGAAATTATGTTTCGAAAATTGACAACTCAGCTGTAAAACTATAAGTGTACAGGCAGCCTTATCGTTATGAGCGATCTCTTCCAGGCAATCCTGTAGAACACGAGATGTTAAATAAATATATAATAATAATAAAAGTCAATGAAATAATTAAACAACAGCAAGAAATATAGATATATATATAATTTTAGTGCAATATAAGTTAATATTTTGAATGTGTTGCTTATGTCTATTTCTAACATAAATAGAGCTATGTTCTTATTATAAATATTTATATTATTATTATTTTTATAATTAATTAATTATCATCATTAAGCGTCTTATATATATATACGAATACGGAATAACAATAAAAATAATAATAAAATAAAATGTTTATTTCGATACATGCGATCTTTTACAAATTTAGGCTGAGACCTTCTAGTAAACAAGAAATATGCTTGGGTCAGAAGATCTAGCTCTTCCATATCAAACTTATTATATTATACAGGTTTTTTAATTTTATATATTACTATAAGTTATTATTACTATAAGTATTTTTAAAGCATGTAATCTTAAATGACTTTTATTAATTCTTCTGTGATGTCGTAAAGAATAACTGTGTTGCTCTGTAATTCAAGAAACCACATTAAAAGTTTAATTCTGCTGTACAAATTAAATAATGACATCTTCCATTCTATTTCTATTTGACATCACTGATAAATCTTTTCATTCATATCATAACAAACCTCCATAGTCTCCACTATGTATATATATATTATTATTTAAAGAAGAAAAAGATTTTTTTCTTTCTTTTGTGGTATTTCATCATCATCATCATCAGCCTGTATCTATCCACTGCTGGAAATAGGCCTTCCCCAATGCCTTCCACCACATGCGATCCTCAGCTTTCCGCATACAGCTACGTCCGGCTATCCTAACAAGGTCGTCGGTCTATCTGGAGGAGGGCGCCCCACGCTTCTCCGACCTATGCGCGGCCTCCATTCCAAGACTTTCCTCCCCATCTACCGTCGCTGACTCGGCAGATGTGGCCAGCCCACTGCCACTTCAACTTGCTGACTTTAAGAGCTATATCGATTGTGGTGTTTGCTTTTGTAAATTAAGCACCTTTTCAACTCCTAAAAATTGTGTAGAAAAATATTTGTCGGTGGAGATATTGGTAGCTTGATGATCTCTCTATTCCTACTAGAACTATTTATAGGAAGAATAAGGACCACTCCTAATATAACTACTTAACGACATATAAACCGAGGCTATAGGACCTCTGCGTCGAGTTACTACGTTTCACGTTCAGGATTTTTTTTTGTTGACGGGAGGAAATCTTCAGAAAGATACCCGCCGCCTTCGGTTATGTGGGGTTCTTACCCACTAAAACCTCCCCGGTGGCCCTTTCCTCGGTGCATGACGAGGGGCTCCGGGATCTCCAGTGGAACGCACCAGAGCCCCTCTGCACTGTGCTCAAGGAGAGCACGTCCCGGGGAGGGGGGGGGGGGCTACTCCCCCCTGTGCCAGCAGCGCAAGGCGATATGGGCCAGCCGATGTCGCTTTCTTCCCAGTTCCACTTTGGTGGACGACCCACTCTTGTCGCCCAGTGAACCCGAGGCCCCTTTCAATCGCCTTCTACGACAGGCAGGTGATACCGTAGTCTTATTATTCAGAGCCCAGAACTACAGGGCTGAAGTGACCTAAGGGCTATGCCATATCTCAATCCGGTAAAACAGCAAAGTCAAAGGTCAAAGTCAGCTTCTCTGGCTAATTTGTGGAGATCCATCACAATCAAAAACATCTTCCTCTCATTGACACGAATGTGGAAGAAGGATAATGTAGTCGTCGAAACTTCAAAATGAAAGATACTTAGAAAATAAAGGGGAATGTTTAGTATCGTTGAATTTTTGTAGTTTTGATTATGATTTTTTATTTGCCTTTGCCTTTTTTATTTTTTATTTGATTTGTTTTCAAGGAGGTCCTATATGGATTCTTGGATTAAGACACTCTTAAAACATGTTATATATGAATGCTCGCTGATTGTAATATAGGCTTCAATAATGGCAACGAGCACGAATGTGGAAGAATATAGGAAAAAAACGCCAGAACTTCATTCATAGTATTAAATTTGATTCGTAAATAAACTTGTCATTTTATATTATTCTTAGATCAAAATGACTTTATCAGCACTTTATAATTTTAAGTGATGAATTGGTACATTACAATAAATCTACGATTAAGAATCACTTCCTACAAAATTATGTCATCCGATTAAAAAACACAATCTTTGTTTAAAATACTAAACTGTAGATATGATTTATGTTGTAAAAGATGACTTAAGTGCTTTGTATCGAGTTGTCAATCGTTCTGCAGGGTTCAAAAGAAAATTCATCCGCATTGCAGATGAAAAAAAAGGACAATTACGAGCAAAAATGAAAACAGAATACAAATCGAATCAAATGGTAAACATTTTTTTCTTTCAATGATTCGTAACCACAGACTTATGTCCGTGCTCTTTTGTAATATTCTTGAATTGGTTGCTTTGGTTTTTTTTTTATTATTCTTAGATTGCAACCACAGACCTGTGTCCGTGCTCTTTTCCAATACACTTAAATTGTTTACTCTGCATTTGTTAAAAGGTGCCACTTCTACAGTTACTATTTTCCTTATTTTTTTATTATATATATAATGCCTGAATTTGGAGATGGCCAGAGATCGCTTTGGGTTCACGCGTCGCAGACGCCCCGCTGCATTGCTATTAGCTTCTCCGCGACCGCTGTGTCCCTGCTTCTCATGGCCATTTTCAGGTTGTAATCCACTATCCTCTCCCTTGATGCGGCCATTGCCTTTGTCATCAGTCTTCCTGTGGCGTCGTCACGGTCATCTGTATAATAGACACAGCTGACGGTGTGTCGGGATATCGCCACTACAGCGTGTAGGACGCTGTCGTGCAGTTGCAGTTTTTTCGTCACTGTTCTGATGACCACCACTGATCCGTACGTGAGGCCTTGGGCCTCGTGCACGGTAAGGATGCGCGAACCTGATCCCGATCCGTATCCCGTGTTGGAAAGGAATTCTTTTTCCGTCTGGGTGTATACCAGGTATAGTGTGTCGGGGAGGGTTGGTTTTTTTTAATAAGGGTGCTACCTCTACAGTTACATTTTTTTTTAATGCCCTGGTCCACGCGTCGTAGACGCTCCGTTGCATTGTTATAAGTATCTCCGCGACTGCTGCGTCCCTGTTTCTCATGGCCATTTTTAGATTATAGTCTATAATTTTCTCAAACGTTAAACATTATTATCCTCCCGCCTTTGTATTGCCGAATGATCGTAGGAATAAATAGGAACAAAATAAATCAATCACAACCTAACAAAACTTTCATCAAACTACTCACAAATCTTTTCCAATTATTAATTGTTAGGTAACAATATTATTCATGGGGCAACATTAGGTTTATACAGGCATTACTGGCACTTTTTCTATGGCCTCATATTATGTATGTATTAGTATTTTATATTCCCGATATATATATTATACTCTTTATACTTGCCCCCAACTTACTTTACTATTATATTACACTATTTATATATTACAACATTATTTGGTCCTCCGGGTTTAATGGCGGAACCATTTGGGCAGGTGTATCAAATAGCACTACCCAACGGGGCTAGCCTATAATTCCCCATCTCCCACTCTACTATTATATATATTATATTTTGTTTTTCTTCACAGCTTTATTTATTTTATTTATTTTTTGTCCGGCATCCTTGAAATTGTACGTTGGAATTTTTATATTAATTTCGCACATGCTCGTCGGTGAATAAAAACATCACGAGAAAACCGCAGAAAAAAAAATCTGACATATGTGAATTTTGCCAGTCCACACCACCAAACTAAGGCCGCGTGGTGGCTGATGATGCGCAAATACTTTCTTTGGAGAGACGACCTTTGCCTAACAGTAGGACCTAAACAGACTAATACTATTAGCATCGACAAAACATGCAGCTCATGCGTTGTAGACGTAGATTGAGCAGAAGGAATAAGACGAGAACAAAAAGAATGACTTGGAATTGAAAAACTAAATAGAGAATAAAGCAGAGACAGAAGACTAACAAAGAGCCTAATTGTTTAGGGTACGATCTGCGAATCGTAGGTGCGAATCCACCATTCGACTATTGGACGTGAACCATCTCCTAGCACAAGCTTAAGCTTAGTTGTAATGGTTAACAAGAATGTTAGTAATATTATAAAAAAAAATATTGCTAGCTTTCTTTAAAAAAAAAATAAAAAAAATAGACAAAAGACAGAAATTTCAATGGTAGGCTGCAAGACGGAAACATTGTTGTGGAGGAGAAGTGGTGGGGATTTAGTCCGTGAGCTTCACTCCATGACAGTACGGACTGTCCCGGGTCCATAATGGATTTCCCCTCTTTGCGAAAAAATGTGTTTAACACGTTCATAGGCGTCTGTGACTAATTGAAATGAGCTGAGCCGTAAGTTAACAAAAACACTGTATACAAACAGACAATTAAGATATCGATTTAAAGGGACCATATCAGTTTTCTTAGGAACGAGTGCAGTGTTTGTCGTTTTGATTTAAATTACAATAACCAGGAAAGCGGAGCTACCGTGACCCGCGCCGTGTTTCGTGCATATTTTTACTGTCAGAAACCCAAGTGGAATCAACACTTTATGCCCCCCCGCTGGCCGGTCGCAAACGTTAAACGGTTTTTGACCCGTTGATAAAAATCCAAGTGTGCCCGGTCCACTCAAATTGCCCTTCCCGTTATGTAATAATGGTGACGCAAAATTCATTAAGATCATGTACCGTCATGGTGTTTATACGCAAGCTCTTCCGGCGGCCAGGGCTACCAAAGGCGGGGGCCGTACGGCTTAATTTAAATTCGATTCATTACAGCGATACGGTGGCCCCAATTTACGATACGAGTACAGAGTAATATTTGAGAGCGCCCGGTTATCTTGAATGGCATCGATTTACCGGGAGGGTATTCCGAGACGCTACGCGTTCACTTAGATAACGCCGTCCGCGAACTCGGTGTCGGGCGTGAAAGATAATTTCGGGTAGTTTAAATTATGCTCGCTTTCGTAAGATGATCGGTGGAAGAAAGCGATCGAGTCCGTTTTAGATTCAGAGCACAAAATTTGAAAGCCGGGTAGGCGTGTATTTATTTTACGTATATTGGTAGCGGCAGCGGCTGTACGTGAAAACGACGCGTGCACTGAATGTCCGATGTCTACGTATATTATATGATATCGGGTGGAGACTTTCTTTTGTTTGTTTAGTCTATTGTAAATTACTCAATTGTTTTCGTGTGAAAGTGCTGGACTCAAAAACCTCAAGAGTGTAGTGCCTTAGCGTTTGTCTGACGATCGAATGGTCGGGAGCTCGAATCCTAGCTGGTTAGTATCAATAAGTTTCCTGTTACTTATAGGTATGTATTCTTCATCTACCTCATTACGGTTAAAAGGGCGTGATTTTGTGATTGTCTTAATGTGATGACCTAACGTTTGGGCTCATATATTATCACAATGTCATGTTTGTGGACAAGTTTATTTACGAGTAAAAACAAAAACCGACTTAAAATAGAATCAAACGTAAAACGATATTCGCCCTCTTTGTATTTCCAAATTATTGTAAGAATATTACGAAATTAAATGAATCAGAACCTAACCAAACTTTCATCGAACTACATTTGAAAAACGTACTTTCCAATAACACAATGAATCACCGAAATCGGTTGCCGTGTTATTGAGTTATTCGTCCATTTTTGGCGCTCATACTTATACAAATTTAAAAAATTTATGGTTTTCTCATGGGTACTATTGTCAGAATTGAACCAAATTTGGGCAGCCAAGGAAGAACCAGCTTTCAAATAAAAAAATAAACATCCAAATCGGTTCACCCAGTCATAATTTATGCGGTAACATTAAAAATTAAAGAGGTATTGAGAACCTCCTCTCTTTGAAGTGGGTTGAAAAGAAAATCGCGATGTGTCTCTCTCCTTTCAGTATAGTTAACCTTAGGTTAAAGTGTGCCTTTGATTTTCTTTATATACAGTTACGCTGATCATACCCTAAACTGATGGCTATAAAAAGATAAAGAACAGCCTTTAAATATGTATATAATATTTATGTCCCACTGTTGGGCGCAAGCCTTCTTTGTAAAGAGAGTATAAGGGCATAGTCCACCACGCACACCTCGTGCGGAATGGCAGACTTTACATGCTTTAGAAAAAAATTCTAAGACGTGTAGGTTTCCTCACGATGTTTTCCTTCACCGCCGAGCGCGTGGTAAATCACCACTTAAAATTGCAACAACAAATTTACTAGTGCCGGCACTGCGGATCGAACTCGGGTTGCTAGCGTACTATGCAACACTGAGCTACCACGTCTCTGCCGCATTGGATGGCTATTGCCGCTTTATTACTTGTATTACCTTATCACATTTAAAAAAAGATTGCCAACAATTTTTTTGCATAAATATTAATAACATTAGTGTTAACCATTGCAATTTAGATTATTTTATTTGAAATCTATAATTTTGATTGATTAAATAAAATTAATGGTAACTTTGTAATTTAAAATGACACAGCTTTTAAAAAAAAAACTGGCGTACTCGGCCCGCTTCGTCGGACTAGATTTTGAGTTATTTCATTTAAATAATAAGCTTATATCATTAAATATATGATTTAACTCTCACGATATATTCATTCTCTTTTTTTCTCTTCTCGAGCGGGTCAAGATCATTACCTACATCCATGTACATGCAATATACTCCATTGTACATCAATATGGTTCATAATGACATAAATATACACAACGCATGTGTCAATACAAATTTGGGTTATAAAACAATAGAATATCATCATAGTAAATAAAAGCTATATTTGACAGTTCAAAAAGAGGAGTGCTCCGATCGTAAACTTCACAAATACTCGCCAGGTCAATCTGAAGATTCCCTGAAAGTTTCATTGAAGACGGTACAGCCGTTTCGAAGCCTATTTGGAACATACCCACACACTTTCTGTTTTATATTTATATATAGGCTAACGTTTACCTTCTATCTTGCTAGATGGTAGGCGAAGATGAGCTTAGGATGGAACACATGAGCCTATAAGGTGTCTGTTCACAGTTCACACTTAAAGGTGTCCAGAGTGTACTCATATGGAAAGACTGATCTCGGCAGAGAGTTCTATTCCGTACCCCTTGCGCACCTAGGGTACACAGATATTCGGTTATATTTAAATGAAGGCAACAGATGATAAATTCGTTGTTCTTAATAGAATTATTTATCTAGTACAAACCATCATATGAGGGTTGAAAGTGATTTTTTTATCACGATGAAAATAAAGGTCAATATGGAAAGTGCGCTCTAAGATTGTGTATCAGTGACGGGTATAATTGAACAATTACCTCATTTATATGAGGTAATTGTTCAATTATATTAAACTAGCACATATATTCGCAGTGGTAACTCAGGGTCGAGTAACCTTTTTTTTTATACTTTCTAAGCAAATGCTTGACTACGATCCCATCTGATGTTAAGTGGAAATGCAGTTCTGGATGGTAAGGCGCGCTAGCTTAATAAATTCCTATTCAGTCTACTCTTGAAAATACCCACATTGTAATCGGAGGGAAAAACAGACAGGCTGGACGACAAAGTACTCCAGTTAGTAGTCAGTAGTTTTATTCCAGTCCTTTGTCGTACGAATAATGAAGGACGAAGCAAAGCGCTTCGTTCGGAGAGGAATGTTCACAACAAAATAATGAACAAAGGGGGAATTAGATCATGTAGTTCCAGAGCACACTCTCCAAAATGCAATGTATAGAAAACCGAAAGGCTTTCAGATTGGTTTCAGGTGCGTCACCAAAAAATATTTGTTACTAATTTTAAGAGCTGATTTACCACGTATTTGGAAGTGAAGGAAAACATCGTGAGGAAACCTGCATGTATTAGAAAGTTTTCTAATGCAATGAAGTCTGACAATTCGCGTTATGCCCTTCTAATCTCTTTATAGGGAAGGCCAGTGAACAACAGTGAAACATAACTAGACTGGTACTTTGCTTTTATCGAAATATCATACTTTTATTATGAAGTTTTGGCGTCTACATTCTATTTAATCTTCTACAAAAATATTATAAATTATAATAATATTCGAGATTCAAAATGCATATTGTTTTAGGGTACGGTCTGCTAAACGTAAGATCGTAGGTACAAATCCACTAATCGACTGGTAATCATCTCCTAGCACAAGTTCAATCTTGGTTGGAAGGTTTTCACAAGTATTACTAACATTCTTGATGTTAGTAATACTTGCGAAAAAAGTTGTAAGAATTATTTAAAAAAAAAACTATTCACGTGCTATAAAGGTTATAACGAAACGTTATTACACCTGATATCTTGATATGTAATTATACTCACCTTTGTAAACACTTAGGACAATTATCATTGTTATAAATAGTGTTTATTAATATATTTATTAGCACAGTATATCTTATTCATATTAAGGTTAGAAACGATATCATCAGAAAGAAAACGAAAATAGTAGATGCAAGGAAAAGAGCGAGACTTCTCAAGTGGCACTGGGCAGGACACATACGTAGAATGAACAACAACCGATGGGCAAAACGTATAACAGAGTGGATACCAATAGATAAAAAGAGAAAAAGGAAGACCAAATAAGATATGGAAAGATATTTTCAAACAGAAATGTGGATCTTGTTGGATGCGGTGGAGTCTTACGCCGCAGAGGCGACTACTACAAACGCAATTAGGATTTAATTTAAAAAAAATCGGAACGTATTAGAATTATAATCGAATTACAGAACTATTTATATTTAAATTTAGTTGTAGTAGTATAATAAAGGCTATTTTTATTTTTATATCTTATTTATGCACGCAATGACGTGTTGAGTTTTGTTCCAGCCAATTATAATGTCAAAATATACTATTAAAAACTTTTTGCGCAACGGGCGTGGAGTGAGCCATAGATAACAGATTTATTAATGTGCCTTTGCAGCGATTCCGCGATGCTTAAATGGTTTATACAATTTGTCTATGACAAGCGTTGATTACAGCATTATTTACTGATTGTGAAACAAAAAACCGACCCCGCCTATTTATTTTACACGATGATTAGCTTCCATATATTCGTCTCACACGGTTTTTTATAGTAAAGATAATAGCAAGTTTATTTATTTACAATAGCAACACTGTTGTTAAGGTGTCACTCACAGACTAGTTTATTTACATATCTGACTTCATTATCGCAAATGGTACTAACATAGCTTCTATCCGTCCTAATTACCCAGACCTATGGTCGAACCTTGTCCTCTTAATGTGCCTAATTAAAATACACATATTACGATTAAAAACACTCTCGATCTTGTCTTTGTCGTATGTCTTAGTTTAAAAGTAAATTAAACTACAAGTAAAATAGCTATTATAGCGGTATATTTATTATTTTTATAGGTTTGCAATACACACATTTTTTTTATACTTTAAGTGGAAATGCAGTCCCGGATGGTAAGGCGCACTAGCTCAGTAAATGCCTATTCACTCTACTCTTGAAAATACCCACATTGTAATCGGGGGGAAAGACAAACGCGGGCAAACTATTCCAGTCCTTTGCTGCACGAATAATGAAAGACGAAGCAAAGCGCTTCGTTTTATTATTAATCTATTATAAGATGAAATAGTAAGCGAGTGTAGTATTCCATACCAGCACTATAAAATTCATGGGAAAGCTTCAGCCGTGGTCTCAAAGTTACCATTACCACACATCACGGCAGAATTCCAAAGTATAGCGTAGTTCCATTGAGACCATCTTGATGGTTGGCGTTCCACGACTGTACGTTTTTCGTACTATCAAGCTGTGGAATCAACTGTCACCAGCGGGATTTCCAAATCTGTAGGATTTGTGGACCTTTAAGAAACGACGGTAGTCCTTTCTCAAAGGCCGGCAATGCACCTGCAGCTCCTTCTGTGCTGTGGATGTTCATGGGCGACGGCGGCTTAAGATCAGGTGAGCTGTAATCTCGTGAGTAACTTGGGCTACTTTTATTTTAAAATGAGGGGCCGCAGCTAGTTTTAAATATTTATAGAAATTCTCCAATCATTCTGTTCTAAGAATAAGTTACAAGATGCCCACAGAAACCACTTAATTATAACATTAACCTCTCCGGGTCTATAACGCAAGATGACAGTAAATTAACAGCAATCATTAACTCTACGTATAACGAAACTAAATTACGACAACACGGCAAATCCCAATTTAATTTCGTTTTTAATGCCAATTTAGTGACGGTTGACATTTTGGATCAATTTATTTATAGTACATATCATAAAGGATTGTAAAGATGTACACACAGGTAATAAATTACCGTCTGTACCAAATGATGTTCCTAAGACGGCGTGGTTCCTAAATGTTACCAGTTACAATTATGACTGGTTAACGATAATTTAAAAGATATACTTTTATATATACACATAATGAGAACGAACTATTTCAAAAGGATTAGTAATTATTTTTTATACTAGCGTACCTAGCCCGCTTTGCCGGGCTAGGTACGCTAGTATTTACGGGCTTTATTTTATTTAAACAATAAGCTTACATCATTAAATATTTATAATATAATATAATAATATATTTTATTTCAAACCAAAAATTCATGTACAAACCAGTTCGATAATAGCCGCAGTAGTAAAAACTGTGTCGCAGCTATTAACGCCCATCTCCAGACAGTTAAATACAAATACAAATTTTGTAAAATTAAAAACTTATCAAGTAATTTAGTTTCATCGTTTTGTGTGTGTGAGTGTGTTTGTGTGTAAAAGGTTGCGTGTGTTGAAGAGTGACTGTATGTGTAGGGACGAGTATGAAGGGAGTGAGTTACTCTGTTTATTATGGTTCTGTAAATTCATACGAGAGGGTTTGGAGCCATTCAGTAACATGTGTCTTACATTCTTTTAGTGGTAATGGGTGGCAAAAGGCACTTAGGATTATTTAACTCTCACAATATATTCAATTATTCATTTCTACATGTATTAATTCTCTTCTATTTTCGTCTAAGCGGTTGAAGTTACCTACACCCAAGTACATACCAAGTTAATACAATATCATACCCGTAGTAGTATTATTTAATTAGATTTTGAATTATTTTATTTAAACAATAAACTTAATCGTTAAATATTTTTTTTTATTTATTTCAAATAAAATTTTACAATAAAGGAATATACATTTACTTAACACTATATAAACCGCAATGGGTTGTGACTAGCGCCAAAGCGTCCGTCTTGCGTTCCTAAATAACTTTTTAGTATACTCTTAATGTTTTTGTTAGTTATACAATTCCTTATATCTGAGGGTAGTTCATTAATTAATCTAGGCACGATGTATCTTGCCGTGCGCTCGCCGTACACATTTTTTGCGACTATCGTATTAAACTGGTTTGACGATATCGACCGTGTGCATATAGGATGTTCCATTTTGGTTAAAATTTTTTCATTAAAGAAATATTCTTTTAACATGATGTATTTTATTTTTGTATAAATAGATAAGATATTACAGTGTTTAAAAAGTTTTTTTTCGTCGTTATGAAATTGGTCTTTAATTTTAGGTGGTATAATTTTTTTAAGTATTTTAACTTGTAGTCTGTATATTTGTTCGAGGTATGATTTATCTATTATATTTATATTTATAGTCTCACAATATATTAAATTATTAATTTCTTTCCGTATTCATTCTCCGAAGGGTGAAGATCATCACCTACACTCGTGTACATATCAGGAAATACAATATCATTCTTATCATTTATTCAAAAACATATCGGGCTCAAGTTAATGTCAGAAATAAAACTACGACATATGGCTTATTTGACAGTTCAAAAAGAGAAGTGCTCCGATCGTCACCAAACGTTTTTTTACAGGATTACTCGCCAGGTCAATCTGAAGATACTCTGAAAGTTTCATTGAATACGGTTCAGCCGTTTCGGAGCCTATAAGGAATAAACCCACACACTTTCTCTTTTATAACTATAAATATACAATGAAGAAATAACACAAATACGAAAAAATGTGGTTAAAGTTTGTGCCCGGTGTAGCAAATAAGCTCAAGACCTGGTACATATGGGCCCTAATAAATTAGAAAGGACAGAAAAAATGCTTGAAGACAGCGAACACTGACCCTGTGGTGAATTTAAAGAACAAGTCAGCTTTTTTATTCATTTATAGATACTTCAAATGCCAACGATCTACGACTTAAAGCAAAAAACTGAGTTAAAATCGAAAGGCTATATATATACATATAGTTTTTGAAGCGTCAATAGCCTATATATATATAAATATACTTTTTGAAGCGTCAATAGCCTAATGGTTTAGGGTACGTCCTGCGAATCGTAAGGTCGTGGGTTCGAGTCCACCATTCGACTATTGCCGTGAACCATGTCCTAGCACAAGCTTAAGCTTAGTTGGAATGGTTAACAAGATTGCTAGTAATGTTTCTCAAAAAAAATAAGAAATATTACTAGCTTTCTTTTCTTTAAAAAAATAATACTATATATATATATGTTATATATATGTGTACTATATATATATATACATATGTTACGCGCGGACGCCCTCTCTGTGTTTCCAAATTATCGTAGGAATATTACGAAATAGGATTAATCAGAACCAAACTACCCTTGAAGAATATCCATTCCAATAAAAATAAAGTAGTTTTCTCATGGATGCCATTATCAGAAATGAACCAAATTGATATAGGACCACATGGGAAGCACCAGCTGTCAAATGAAATATGTAAAGAATCATCAAAACCGCTTCACCCAGTTGAAAGTTATGAGGTAACAAACAAAAAATGCAGACGAATTGAGAACCTCTCCCTTTTTGAAGTCGGTTTAAAAAGGAACAAGGAGATAATTTTTCTACATAACACAAAAAACCTATCATGTCCTTTTAACTCTAGCGGGGTAGACAAAGACAGCTTTTGCTGTTCACTTTAAGCCAAGTTTTTTAGGTCCCATTTCTAACTTTTGCTTCATAAATTACGCTATTAAAATACTCTATTTCTAAAATAACGCCCAATTTCCAAATGTCCAGCTTTGATTTGTTATATTTTAAATTGAATTTCGAATGCACTGTGCCCGAGTACGTACATTCATTATGAGCGTCACTAACTTATGTGTAAATACCAAAAAAACCGGTCGAGTTGGCGCCTCGCGCGTTAGGCTTCCGCGGTCGCAGACTTTGAATGCCACAGACAAGAAAAATACTTCAAATACATTAGAAATTACTACCAGTATATTCATAATATTGTTAAAATTGTAATTTTTACTACATGCATATGAATGTATATATATATACAGTACATATACCAATATAACTAATTTTATCACAATTTTTGTCTGTCTGTCTGTTTGGTCCCGCGAATCTTTGCAATGGCTGGCCCGATTTTGACGGAACTTTCAATGGCAGATAGCTGATGTATCCAGCAGTAACTAAGGCTACTTTTTACTGAACCAACTTTAAAAAAGGAGGTTATTGATAAGGTTCATTCTGTAAATTATGAAGGTCTGTTGGTTAGTTTAGTTCATTACACCGATTCCTCTGAAATTATAAGCAGGAGGGGAGCGTAGCGGCAACGAAGCGCTGGCGGGCATAAATATCAATTTATTAAGTTAAATAACTCTTTTGTCAAATTCCACACGGGCGAAGTCGCGGGCACAGCTAGTTTGATAATAATTCCGCGTCTATCATTATAATGACCAATATTAATTATATAATATACAATAATTTTATTTGATATTTACATTAAAACAAGAAGAAGTTGAACGATAAATAGAGATGAATTCAAAAGTTTTTTTTTTAATTTAAAATATCGTTACCATATCATGATTTCCCAAATCAAGGCTTCATTACTGTTAATTCTGTTACTCATCCAATTAAAAGCAAACAGACACCACAATATACATTGTTTAAAGAGACTGAGCAAACATACCTTGTGAATAACTTCTTCTAAAGAAGCAGCGACCATAAACTGCCTTATTTTTATTTAATATTTACCTCAAACCAAAGACAAATGCTTTATGACATTTCTAGAAACAAGCAAGGACATAACAATGACGTGTGTAGTGACGTCAGTGCTTGTAAAATTATTGTTTGTAGAATATGCTTGAGTTTCTAGTTAAGATTGAATATATGAAATGACATTTATACTGAAACAAGATTTTTTTCTTATTGTTGAATTGGGGGTAATGACCGCGCACAATATCGTTGGGTAATTTTTCAATTAAAACTTCTTTACACACGCTTGACTCGTGGAATAAGCCGGTGAATGCGTTACGACAAGTGTGATAGGGCGAAGCGAAGGAAAGTCGAGAGGATATAAGTTAGTGAAGATAGAAAGAGAAAGAATCACGTTTCGTATATCTAAGACGCAGCGCACGTCTGTATTACAATGTATTCTACAATTTTCTTTCTCTCTTGAACAATCGTGTAAATAATACATGTATATAGCTAGAGCTAGGAGATGGTTCGCATCAACAGTCGAATGGTGTTCCTTCTCTATTCATAAATAATAATGTTATATATATCTTTCTGGGTGAAGTTGACGGTATTTTCATTTTATTGAGGGGAAATCTGCAAAGGATACCCCACCTTCTGGGGAGAAGGGCGGTATTTATGTGGGTTTTTACTCACTAAAACCTCCGGTGGCCATCGGCGGTTCTTGTTGAGGGCCACTAAGATAAGTCTTTCTATTGAAATCATATATTGTTAAGGCGTTTCTAACAAATTAGCGATGAACAGTAGTCGACTAGCATTGCAGCGTTTTAGAAAGCGCAAAATAACTAATTAAGACGCAATCCCGCTTCTAATTCGACGTTAAACTTAGGCAATGTTTACGATATCATTTTGTACGGTCAACGGTGATTTTACAACCATTTGCAATGTCTTCACAGTTTTTATGGAAAATTTTATGGACTTCATAGAGCCAGTGTTCCACAAGGGACTCTATTAAGCCCTCTTCATTTTAAAAAACTTTAACAAAGAAGGGGATCTAAATCCGCAGAAAAGCAACCGACCGAGTCGTGGTTCGACCCTCTCAGGTTCCTTCGGATTGGATTGCTAATGCGCAACATTAGGTCCACGTCCAAGATTAGGTTACCCTTCACAACATTAGGTCCGCGTCCAAGATCAAGTTACCTTTCACCATGGGGACCCTTGTGTCGAATTACTAGCGATAGAGGTTCAGGCTAAGCGACCTAAGAGCTATGCCGTCTCTCAATCCGGGGAAGCAGTAAGGTCAGGTCTCTGGACAACCTGTGTAGTTCGTCAAAAAATATAGCCGTTATTTATATTTATATGTATATATATATTTATATGTTTATATATATATATATATTTATATGTATATATATATATAGTTGTCCACACCGTGACCAGTGATGGCGACCCTAACTAACTTCGGGCATGAGCCCTGATATGTTGCTTTTGTTGCCTTGCTCTTAAATGCTCGGTTGACATTGTAGGTGTTGTTGTAGGAGGACTTGGGGCGAGATTTCCTTTCGTGGCGTACGAGACGGTTGTTTTCAAAATCCGTCACTCCTGCTCTGACACGAGAGCGCCACTCTGGTCGCATTGAGGCAAAGCTCTCCCACTTGTCGGTCTGTATGTCCGTTATTTATGAATTGTTTTCGAATGTATGATGGGATTAGGTCCCACCTAATTGAATTTTGGATTCATAAATTTTGTTGACATAGGAGGGACCAGGGAACTACTAAAAATTGTATGGAATAATGGTCTGACGACGGTATCCCCGAGAGGACCATATAAGTCTTAAATTTGCGTTACGTATGATTTTAAACTATGGACGATTCATCAAGTCTAAGTCTTACAACGTGGGTATTTTCAAGAGTAGAGTGAATAGGCATTTACTAAGCTAGTGCACCTTACCATCCAGGACTGCATTTCCACTTAACATCAGGTGGGATCGTAGTCAAGCACTTGCTTAGAAATTATAAAAAAAATATATTGTAAAGGTTAGGTTCTGATTAATGATATTAATAACATTTCTACGATAATTTGGAAATACAAAGAGGGCGTAGGTCTGGGCGTAATAACGTTTAAAGTTTGATTCGATTTGAAGTCAGTTTTTGTTTTTGCTCGTAAATATACTTGTATACATTACAATTGACGATACCTGCACACACACACAAACTGAGGATGCGGTAATATCGAATACAATTATAAATCATGCGATGATTACAAAAACATTATGAGTTTAAAACTCGGTAAGGTTTCCTGAATGATCCAAGAGGTTAACAAACTGTAATATAAACTGCAATATGTTAAAATAAGTTAGCATGGAACGCCCTAGACGGTCAATCACAATGGGGCGGATTGTTTCCCGCCCTATTGATATTATGCAATAAACTTCCACGAGGTAATTTTTATTTTAATATCATAATATAAATCTAAATTACCATTCTCTGAGTCACTTGGTTAAAGGAAAAATGTCGCTTTAATGTTGTGTCCTTAAATTGAGAAAATCGTTCTTGAGTTTCGTGGGGAGATAGCAAGGTTGAAAAAAAGAGAAATGAAAAAGAGTTAAAAAACAAGTGTATTTACGAGAAAAACGACTTCAAATCGAATCGAACGTTAAATACTCGCGAACGCCTTCTTTGCATTTCCGAATTATCGTAGAAATATTACGAAATAGAATTTTTCAAATTCTCACAAAACTCTCCTTAAAATATATTATTTCTAAAAAAAAAAATCATTGAAAGCGGTAGACGTGATATTGAGTTATTCAGCTTATTTAAGACATATGGTTTTCTCATATGCCATTGTCAGAATCAAGCCAACTATCAAATAATAAAAGAGTCATCAAAAACGGTTCATCCAGTCGAAAGTTATTACCAAACATAAAACAATAAAAAAAACTTACAGACGAAATGAAATGAGAAATGTCAGTTGAAAACATGTGCCAAAGGCGAAGGACATTGATTCCTGAGCGAGTGTACATTAGATTAGTAACCGAAATTTGTATTGACACATGCGCTGTGTATATTTATGTCAATATGAACCATATTGAAGTACAATGGAGTATATTGAAGTATAATAAATACCTAAACGATAAGAATGATATTGTATTTACTGATATGTACATGGGTGTAGATAATGATCCTCACCCGCTTAAGAAGAGGATAGAAGAGAATGAATACGGAGAGAAATGAATAATTTAATATATTTTGAGAGTTAAATTAAATATTTAATGATGTAAGTTTATTGTTTAAATGAATTAAAACAAAATCTGGCCTGGTGAAGTGGGCTGGATACGCTAGTATATATTTGATTTCATTTGAAATCATCATGTAGGTAACCTTCAGCATTGTCGACACGGTATCTGTCGAGGCGGTGCGCATGTTGCCCAACTGCCAGCAATTACGGGACAAACAATATGTTTTGAAATGCGACACGGTCACACGATCTTGAGAACCTAGGCGGCTAAGATGACGCTTTCACAAAAATCGTAATTAAAAATACGCAGTTGATTATATTACATTTCGTTTGAATGAAATATTAAAACGCGTTGAAGTCTTTTATATGTAATGTCTTTGTTTATTTTTATATTATACGTAGAATTCCCGTATACTGATCGAGTTCGTAGCGATTTCTCGAAACGTCAATAGTGGTAGAAGCACACAGCGTTACACGTATGGGTGGGCACGAAATGGAAAGTACCAAGGCCTCACAATATTATAACGTAAAGTTAATGTTCGCGTGCGTTTCAATGTTTTATTATTTTTAATATTTAGTTTATAATCTCATATAAAACAAATATCAATTTGCCTACCATTACAAATTCTTAATAAGATGAAGTCATTGCTTGAGCATACGTACTTTGTATATATTTGATGTACATATCTCATTGGGGAGGGCGGGAAAATCTGGTTTTAAAAAACACGTGTAAATCTCTGCTTACCCTTCTAGGTAGATAGCATGCTTGCTGATATTAATTTTAACAAATTCAAAAAGGAGAAGTTTCTCAATTGGTTTCTACTTATTTTTGAAGTTTGTGCACCTACAGCCCCGTCAATTACCTATTATGACTTTTTTCAACCGACTTCAAAAGGAGGAAGTTCTCAATTCGTCGTAATGTTCCACTTTCAACAAGTGAGAAAACTTCTGCGTTATCGTTTAACGTTAGTTAACGTTAGAATCATTACGTTTGATTTGATTTGAAGTCGGTTTTTTTTGCTTGTAAATTACTGAGATGACAAACTTAAAAATGACTTTGTTCCTATCCTATTATTAAAATCGCTTTAACGTCGTATATTTTTCTTCATCTAAAAATGTCAAAATTCGAGCCTTCCAAGTGCCATATGCTAGAACTTTTATTTCTTAAAAAATCAGCAACTGAGACGCATTTATTGCTCGTAGAAGCATATGTGGCTGCCACATTATCAAAGTGTAAAAACCATGATTTTACGTATAAAACAAAGATGGCGGTAGAGAGACAATAAGAGATTGGAGAAATTATTGGAGCAAGATTCTTCTCAAACACAAAAGGAACTTGCTTTAAGAGTCCCTCAGGAAGTATTCTCACATCGTTTGAAATCATACTTTCGAAATATTAATATTTTTTTAGACAAAAAAACGGCGGTAACTTGTTTCTACGCCTATTTTTGTTATTTATGAATTGTGTGGATTATAGAATCGAATTGGTTAAGCAGTAATAGTGTTGTCATTTGTCTAATAAATAAATTAAAAACAATGTTATAGTTTCGAAATAGTTACGTTACGATCGTAAAGACATTGCTCGTTGTTGTTGTATCGCGTGATTGGTACAATTTAGCGTGAAAAGTTGTGTACGCATTAATATCCCGAAACGGATTCAGTCGGTCTTTTTGCGACCGCGCTCGCGCACCTCACGTGACGAGTGCCACCACTTTCGAACGTCATCCATTGTTTCCGTGCTGCAGTAATTCTTTATTTATTATATTTGAGTAAAACAATCAAGTTTAGTAGCAAAGATATTCTACTTTTTTTTTGACGCACTACACAGATTGCCTTGACTGCTTCACCGGATTGAGAAGTGGCGTAGCTCTTAGGCCGCTTAGCCTGAACCTCTATCGCTAGTACCTCGACACAAGGGTCCCCCCGGTGAGGGTAACCTCGGCTTAGACGGTTACTGTTGGAGGTGAACTACGGGGTTCCGCAGGGGTCTATGTTGGGGCCCCTGCTGTGGAACTTCACAATCCCCACAATCACATAATATAGAGATTGCAGGGTACATTGCCAAGTGGCTCTGCCACTGCTATATATATATGTATCAAACATGGTGATTGGGTGGTGTGTGACTGTATGACAGCCTCGAGAAAAATCATTAAAAAAAATTATATGAGCATTTCACTGAAAACTGTGATCAGACCTAGTACGATATTTTTAAGTTTTTTAACAACAAATGGAATAAGTTTTGACGACAGATATTTTTAATTCGAAGCGCAGATAAATACGCTATCGACCACAAGTACAATTAAAACCTTTAGTACAAAAGTATATTTGTTATAAGTACTTTAAAATTTTGTAAGGAAATCATTATTCGTCTGACTGACACACCATGGTATAAAAAAATTTACCTGAACCATCTCGTCGCGTCGGCTTTCTCAATGCTGAGGGTTGTGATCAACTCGTGGGAACAGTCTGTCTTAAGTAATCTATCGTCATTTTCCTCTGTCTCCAGCGGTGCGCAGAGCATCGCTAATTGATGATGAATAGTGGCAAGTAAGTAGCCATAAAGTCACCCACCACCCATCCACCGTTGGACATTATATTACGAGACACCACGTATATATACATAGAAGCTGTTACACTCGATAACAGAACTGTATTTTGTACATTAATACTTGCATAACCCGATATAATAGTCTATTTTGACTAACATTCTGATGAGTCCGGATTTCAATCTCAGCTTGTTTGTAGTAGTAAAGCTTAGGGTACGGCTTGCTAATCGTAAGGTCGTTGGTTCGAATCCACCATTGGACTATTCCCGTGAACTATGTCCTAGCACAAGCTTAAGCTTAGTTGGAATGGTTAACAAGATTGTTAGTAATATTTCTGAAATAAAAAAAAGAAAGAACTTAACTTATTGACCATTAAATAATTTATTACTCACGGCTATCCGACTTATGGGGTTAATGAAAATATACTTGTTGGTTATGGATCTACTTAGGTCATCACTGTATTTCATACATCTATATCAAAGGATACTGTCTCGAACCATTTTGTTATGTTCGTGCCTTTGTCACCATAAACAAACCACTATTAGCACAATACATTTTTCAAAAATTTAATCTTCGCTAGACGTTAATTACGCACATATATTTTACGTTCCCGAATCTAACTGAGGTGAGATTGAAATATAACGAACCGTAAAATTTCCGTTTAAAATAAAAAACCACCACATAATTTAAAATGTCGATTCTTAGTCACTGACCGAATAAACCAGTCCTTATAAATATAGGAAACGTTCGAAATCCGACACCGGTCATTTTTAACGAAGATTAAAAATAATTCATTTATTTACTTCTTAATAAATTGGCTGGTGCTCTTTTTGTTTAATGAACTATGGTAATTTCGTTTGAACACGAAAATCGACATGTTGTTTTTGTTTATGCTGTCAATATGACTGACGTATCTGTCATGGCGGAAACGTTCGGAAATTAGTCTTGATAAAAGTATGTCTATGGATGCGCTTTACGTAATTATTTAGATATCGTCCATCACTAAAGTTATTGGTCATGGCTTATGTAAAATCAGTAATACTTTAGTAGCTAAGCGTTCTATTTATGATGTCATAATCTATGGTTCCAATCCCTATTGAAACACTATTCAAACAAGTAAAAGTAGATAGGAATCGACTTCAAATAGACTACTAATATAACGAAAACGAAGTAATCGGAACCTGCTGGATTCAACTACCTTTGAAGTACATCCTTACCAATAAAAAATGAATCATCTAAATCGGTTGGCGTCAAATTGAGTTATTCGTCCATTTGTGGCGCACATATTTGATGCAAATTTAAGGACTTATATGGTGTTTTCATGGATGACATTTTTAGAACTGAACAAAAATTTAACTGGACCACACGGGAAGCACCAGGTTTAAAAAAAAAAGAATCATTAAAATCGCTTCACCCAGTCGAAAGTTATGAGGAAACATACAGACGAATTGAGAACCTCTTCCTTTTTTGAAATCGGTTGAAAATGGAAAGCGTATGCTATTTGTAATAATAAAAATCAGTACATGCCTAAATTTTATGTCATTGGCTTCCCTCTCGTACGTTAATAACCTGCGTATGGTAGGGATATAATCGAAATCTGAAAATATATATGATTAAAACTATAGCAAATATTTGAATTGTGTATTACCACTCTATATGTTGGTCAGCTGATGCGACTTACCCCTTTTTTTTTTTGTTTACGAGGAGGAAATCTTCAGAAAGATACCCCGCCTTCTGGGGGGAAGGCGGCGGTTATGTGGGGTTTTTACCCACTAAAACCTCCCCGGTGGCCCTTCCTCGGTGCATGGTGAGGGGCTCCGAGATCTCCAGTGGAACGCACCGAAGCCCCTCTGCACTGTGCTCATAGAGAGCACTTCCCGGGGGAGGTTACTCCCTCCCCCCCTGTGCCCTCGCAGTGCAAGGCGACACGGGCCAGCCGATGTCGCCTTCTTCCCGGGTCCACCTTGGCGGACGACAAAGGCCCCCACCCTTGTCGTCCAATGAACCCGAGGCCCCTTTTAATCGCCTTCTACGACAGGCAGGGGATACCGTAGTCTTATTCTTGAGAGCCCAGAACTTTGGCGACTTACCCCTACGGCTCTAAGATGGGTACTAAAGCGATTTGAGAGATCACGAAATATGAACTTTTCCTACAAATTACGAAGGTAAATCTTTTCACACTAAATCTGTGCACGTCCTTTTTGTTTACGCGGGGTAATCCTTTTTTCGGACCATCCTTCGGATCCCTCGGTGGGTCCGGAGGGATATGTGGGAATCAGTCTGGGCGACACATATGCGCTAAACCTTCCGCGAATGCCATCAGCCGTTATAAATGGAGTTAATAACAGGGAACATCTGTACACGTCCCACACAATCTCCTGCAAAGTTAGTAACCAACAGTAAAATATTCTCACGGTGTTTTCTATCGTCGACGTATTCTAGAACCAAGTATTATGTTAATTCACAATATTACACCACTTAACTCCGGATTAAGTGATAATCCGTTTGCGCAAACATCGGTTAGGCCTCCCGGCTTAAATTTTAATGATATCCCGATTAATAACGTTGCAATGGTAACAGGAAATTATCGACGTGGAAACGTTCATTTGATCCAAACGAGCGGATTTGATTTGTTAAAAAAAATAACTTGTGCTTTTTATGTTAAATAAATCAACAACAATAAATACATAAGATATAATGTCTTTTACATTTACGCGAATGTTAATTATTGAATAAGACACTTGGATTGATTTTATAGCGTTTTTATTCATTTTAAATTCTCAACTGTTGGGAGTAATTTCCTACTTATTTATAACGTTTTGGATATTTCTTAGGCCTTAAATGGTCATTCTAGTATCCAATTAAGATCTGGATAGAAAATACATATTGGCCGTATTGAAACATCAACGCTCTAAGAAGTATGCGTTCATGTTATAGCAAATCCTTGCCTAATCCAATTTGACAATCCACAAATCGAGGAATGTTTTGTAATACAGGGCGCGCAACGGACAGAGAAACTTACGCTCTACCTTCAGATAGAACGACGACTCTATTTCATATCCATAGGTTACAAATAATTCAGAATCGTTTTTTGCGACGAGCCACGGGTGCGCCGTGGTTCGTACGTAATCGCGAGCTCCACGTTGATACAGGGTTACCGACAATAGCCCAATTCTTTAAGCAGGCATCTCGACGGTTTTTCGAGACTGCCACCAAACTTCTTGTAAGTGCCGCCACTTATAAGCCTTCCTATACTAAATTCCGTCGCGTCGCCCGGAGGCCGAGACACGTTCTTGACGATCCGGACGACGCGATTACCATTGCACAGGCTAGATCTTTACAAATCCACAAAGCGTCCATACGCGACCGTCGGAGGTTGCGAATAATCCTCGCGCGTTACCGCTATTTTATGGGCAGGCCCCACCCCTTAGATGTTAGAAGCGTTGCTGGAGTTTCTTCGGCCACTTCTTCTCCCAGCGACAACGCTTCCCTTAAATAAACTTATTCATTAAATATTTTATTTAAGTCTCACAATATATTAAATTATTAATTTCTCTCCGTATTCATTCTCTTCTCGAGCGGGTGAAGATCATCACCTACACCCGTGTACATATCAGTAAATACAATATCATTCTTATCATTTATACAAAAACATATCGGGCTCAAGTTAATGACAGAAATAAAAGTAGGACGTATGGCTTGTTTGACAGTTCAAAAAGAGAAGTGCTCCGATCGTCACCAAACTTTACGATTACTCGCCAGATCAATCTGAAGATTCCCTGAAAGTTTCATTGACATCAGTCCAGTCCGTTTCAGAGACTATAATATATAAGTTAAGTATATATATATTATATACTTAACAAACCCACATACTTTCTCTTTTATATATATAGATGTAACATTCACGAAAAGGTAAGAATTCATTATAATTAAAAGAAAAACGAATTTATTGATTCGTTTAAATAGTAATAACTATTAGAGTTGCATTAATTTCGTAACAAATGAACAAAGAAGTCGCAGCATCCCATGTAGAGCAACGGATTGTGTTTTTCTTAGCGCGTAGGTAACATTGTCGCATTGTGCTGATAGAAAGTGGCTGCCAACTGAACTGCCATTGAAAGCACGAGGTATGCCAAAGACGTTTGTTCCACTTTGTACCAAATACATTTTATTTATTCACATAAGATTTCTGTGCATTTGTTTATTGTGAAGCCTGACGAAGATGTATTTATTTATTAACAATTCTACGTTTTAATTAAATGTAAGTACCAAAATGACGAGAGTGAATCGAGATACTTCACCCCTTAGATGTTAGGAGCGTTGCTTGAGTTTCTTCGGCCACTTCTTCTCCCAGCGCCAACGCTTCCCGATGTGGCACTCAAAGTTAGTTTGGCTTTTGAATGTCCCTAAGATTATCCGTGAAATAGCTCCCGACCGAGTCGTGATTCGGCCCTCTCGGGCGCCCACGTATCGGAATGCTAACGCGTAAAATAGTAACCGTCCAAGCAGAGGTTACCCCTCACAGGAGCCTTGTCTCGAGTTACTAGCGATAGAGGTTCAGCCTAAGCGACCTAAGAGCTATGCCACCTCTCAAGTCAGTCTCAGTCAAGGCCAGCGTCTCTTCAAGGAGTCAGGCATATTTAGGAATAAACAAATCTCTTTCTTCTACCAAACTCGTGATTTTTAAATACCTAAACCTTTTTTTTACGCGGGGGAATCTTTTTATAGACCATCCTCCGGTACCCTGGGTGGGCCCGGAGTGTGTGGGACTCGGCCTGGGCAGCCCCTACCCACTAGAGCTTCCGCGAATGCCATCAGCCGTTATGAGCGGGGTGCCCCGGATCTGTCAGCGACAGGACATGAATATTACCTAAACCTACCTAAATATCAATCGAAAACTTTTTTGAGAGAATTTTGTCGCTTGATGAATGATGAATGAATTATTCTAAAACTGTGTGTTAGCTGGCAACACATGACACCCAGCTAAGTTATGCAAAATAACTACTCCCAATTATATCTTAGTGATTTACCTATACCTTATTGTATCTTTAATTCATATGTAAGAGTCCTTGCTCGACGACACAGTTATATCAACAATAAAACAATTATATTAAGGTTAAATAAATAAAAAATTACTCACTCTTCTTCAGAGGTTTATTCCTTCAGCAATTTCACTTATAATTTTAACGAGCGACTGGTGGTTGGCAGAGAGTGGACTCCTCTTTTATTTAAATTCGTCAGTATTGTAATCCCTTCAAAAGGGTGGTGGTAGTAACCATATCCGGTATATTAGTCCACTCTATGTCAACCCAGCCAATCAAATTGCTGTTATATAATAACTTATTTCTAATTATATAAATGTATTTACAATTATTTTAAAGTATACAATATTTGTTTATGTATAGAGTCTAATTAAACATACTACCATTAACATGGATTTGCCTTTTACTTTGCTTTATTTTGTGAGCTTTGTGAGCCGTGGTAGCTCAGTGTCCAGGCGGTTGGCTCTTGTTGCATAGTACGCTAGCAACCCGAGTTCGATCCCCGGTGCCGGCACCAATAAATTTGCTGTTGCAATTTTATGTGCTGATTAACCACGCGCTCGGCGGTGAAGGAAAACATCGTGAGGAAACCTATATGGCTTAGAAAATTTTTCTAAGGCATGTGAAGTCTACCAATCCGCACTAGGGCCGCGTGGTGGACTATGCTCTTATACTCTCTTTACAGAGAAGGCCTGTGCCCAGCAGTGGGACATATATATTATAAATATAAAGGCTGTAACTTTAACTTTAACTTTAACTTTTGCTTTATTAGTTTTTGCTAGCACTGTTTTATCTTAAGCGGATGGCTGCGACAAAAGCGCCATCCAGTACAACTGTAATAAACTTTATATTGGAATAGTACTTTTATATTAGTTAGTCCATATCTTATTTTACACAATATCATATTTATTAATACATTTATTATTGCAATTATCTGTTGATGACACATAATTAATAATTTAGTTGTAATATGACTTTTAATTAATTTCGTATAAAGATTGTGAGGACGCGCCGTTGTGACGGTATTCGTTAAAATAATTATCTGTACAACGTGTGTATTAATTGTTGGGTTATTTTATTCCACAAGACCTAAAAATAATTACATGCGTTTAAAACCATGACATTACAATTGTCACACTCACACACACGATCAATAGAAAATTCGGAAATTTAGATTCATAAAATTGTTATAATGTGTAAGAAATATAAATAATTTTAATGTCAATTACGGTGTGGCCGAACGGTGTGGAACAAACCCGCCACGCTTATTAACTGAATGGTATATGATGAGAGACTCGTGCGCAATTCAACGCCATTGTTATGGTATGGCTTAACGCGGACTGTTAACTGAACTTAACTTGAGAGTATTGGTTCATTCATCTGGAGAAAGATTTCAACTCGCCTCGTGTTATTAAATGTGCCTTTGTTCTTAAGACGCGACTTTCAATACATTGTCTGCGTGATTTGTGCTTATTGCATAGACATTTTAGTGATGGTTTTAAGTTTGGTATATACAGTCGTGAGCAAAAATAAAGGGTCGGTTAAGAAAGATTGAATATCTCGGAAGATAAAGACGCTAACTAACTGAAATAAATCGTGCATGATAGGCCATTAAATATCGTTGTGTATATTGTATTGCTGTTTTTTCAAGTCGGTTGTAAATTTATCATGTCTTACATAATAGTCCGGTGTGTCGTACCGATTATAACTTGAATTAACTTAATTAACTACTTCCTGCCAAAAACATCTACAGCAACAAAATAAACATAATGCGTATTGACCGGAAATTGAGAATACGGTTTCCTCCGTGTAAACAAGGAAACTACAGTTAATTGCCAATAGAGAACGGATCTCACCTGATTTGGCAATACGAAATTTATATAAGCAATGAACCGGAGAGAAGAAGTACATCGAGCCGGTGATGTATGACCTTGTACCAAAAAGTACAGTCAGATACATAGTAGTACTTTAGTGGGGGTAGACAAAAAAAACAATCGCGACCTCCGCATTGAAGAGAATATTTATACCTTTTTTTTTGTTCACGCGGGGGAATCTTTTTATAGACCATCCTCCGGTACCCTGGGTGGGCCCGGAGGGATGTGTGGGACTCGGCCTGGGCAGCCCCTACCCACTAGAGCTTCCGCGAATGCCATCAGCCGTTATGAGCGGGGTGCCCCGGATCTGTCAGCGACAGGACATGAATAATACCTAAACCTACCTTAATGTCAATCGAAAACTTTTTTGAGAGAATTTTGTCGCTTGATGAATGATGAATGAATAAATTAACATGGATTTGCCTTTTACTTTGCTTTATTTTGTGAGCTTTGTGAGCCGTGGTAGCTCAGTGTCCAGGCGGTTGGCTCTTGTTGCATAGTACGCTAGCAACCCGAGTTCGATCCCCGGTGCCGGCACCAATAAATTTGCTGTTGCAATTTTATGTGCTGATTAACCACGCGCTCGGCGGTGAAGGAAAACATCGTGAGGAAACCTATATGGCTTAGAAAATTTTTCTAAGGCATGTGAAGTCTACCAATCCGCACTAGGGCCGCGTGGTGGACTATGCTCTTATACTCTCTTTACAGAGAAGGCCTGTGCCCAGCAGTGGGACATATATATTATAAATATAAAGGCTGTAACTTTAACTTTAACTTTAACTTTTGCTTTATTAGTTTTTGCTAGCACTGTTTTATCTTAAGCGGATGGCTGCGACAAAAGCGCCATCCAGTACAACTGTAATAAACTTTATATTGGAATAGTACTTTTATATTAGTTAGTCCATATCTTATTTTACACAATATCATATTTATTAATACATTTATTATTGCAATTATCTGTTGATGACACATAATTAATAATTTAGTTGTAATATGACTTTTAATTAATTTCGTATAAAGATTGTGAGGACGCGCCGTTGTGACAGTATTCGTTAAAATAATTCTCTGTACAACGTGTGTATTAATTGTTGGGCTATTTTATTCCACAAGACCTACAAATTATTATATGTGTGTAAAACCGTGACATTACAATTGTCACACACACACAATCGATAGAAAATTCGGAAATTTAGATTTATAAAATTGTTATAAATAAAAGTAATTTTAATGTCAATATTAAACGGTATGGCCGAACGGTGTGGAACAAACCCGCCACGCTTATTAACTGAATGGTATATGATGAGAGACTCGTGCGCAATTCAACGCCATTGTTATGGTATGGCTTAACGCGGACTGTTAACTGAACTTAACTCGAGAGTATTGGTTCATTCATCTGGAGAAAGATTTCAACTCGCCTCGTGTTATTAAATGTGCCTTTGTTCTTAAGACGCGACTTTCAATACATTGTCTGCGTGATTTGTGCTTATTGCATAGACGTTTTACTGATGGTTTTAAGTTTGGTATATATAGTCGTGAGCAAAAATAAAGGGTCGGTTAAGAAAGATTGAATATCTCGGAAGATAAAGACGCTAACTAACTGAAATAAATCGTGCATGATAGGCCATTAAATATCGTTGTGTATATTGTATTGCTGTTTTTTAAAGTCGGTTGTAAATTTATCAAGTCTTACATAATAGTCCGCTGTGTCGTACCGATTATAACTTAAATTAACTTAATTAACTACTTCCTGCCAAAAACATCTACAGCAACGAAATAAACATAATGCGTATTGACCGGAAATTGAGAATACAGTTTCCTCCGTGTAAACAAGAAAACTACAGTTAATTGCCAATAGAGAACGGATCTCACCTGATTTGGCAATACGAAATTTATATAAGCAATGAACCGGAGGGAAGAATTATATCGATCCGGTTAAGTATGACCTTGTACCAAAAAGTACAGTCAGATACATAGTAGTACTTTAGTGGGGGTAGACAAAAAAAACAATCGCGACCTCCGCATTGAAGAGAATATTTATACCTTTTTTTTTGTTCACGCGGGGGAATCTTTTATAGACCATCCTCCGGTAACCTGGGTGGGCCCGGAGGGATGTGTGGGACTCGGCCTGAGCAGCCCCTACCCACTAAACCTTCCGCGAATGCCCCAACGACCTGCCGGTCCCGGCAAAGACCGGACTTCATCCTCAAAGGGGACTTCTCCGGCACTCAGAGAAGTCCCGACGACGCCGAAGCGTGCTGGGGCCAGGTACCCATCACCCAGAGGCGTTCGTAACGCCTCCTGCGCACCCCGATACGTTGCCTGCGGAGGGGAGCCTCTGCGCTCCCTCCTGACCCGCTCGTCAGCCTCCTTCTGGGACATGACCGTCTCACAGAAGGAGGCGACCGCCGTCCAAGACCTGTCGCTCGAGACCATCGCAAGAGCGAGGCTCGGAAGCGACAGGTCTACACCACCGATAGCGAGAATATTTATACCTATATTATATGTATGTATGTTTATATTTAAATATTTATTATTAGTATTTAAGTATATTGTTTATTTATATTATTCCTTTCCATCCAAAGGTTGCCTGGAAGATAAGGCCGCCCATTGCTTATGTATTTTTGTCCTTTTTTATTTTTTTTTTGGAATAAGTAATAAGTTTATTGTTTAATAAAGACTATTAATAAATAAATAATAAAATAAAATAAGTTCTCATGTCGTTTTAATCGCGGAAAATAGAGATAACCATAGTCCGTCTCTTAACAATCTTAATAACCCTTATACACGACAGTTGGTTAGCCCAATTCCCAGCTATGGATATGCGTCTACGAAGCTCTTTCTTGCTCCTACATTGTGATAGAGACACTCTTTCTATCATCACTAACTTATATCTCCCTCTCAACTTTCCTTTGTCTTGCCTTATCACACTTTTCGTCGCGCATTCACCAGTTTACTCCCCAAATCAAGCGTGCGTAAAGAATTTTACTTCAATCTCACTTTAGTGCCCCGCACCACGGCTGCATTTGGAGCGGATGATCTGCCTCCACAGGCTTCTGTCTTGCGTGTCTCTTACGACAGAGCAGTTTAGAGGATGACGAGTCTTTTATTTAATCGAACCACCTTGTTGGTGAACGGCCGCGAGATCTTTTACCTCTGGCGTTCCCAACTACGATCAGCTTCTCCAGACTTTCAACAATAACGTAATTGTAGTAATATCGTGGTTATTAAGTCGAATTGTGAAAACTAAAGTCTTAAATGTGTCACGACAAATGCACAAATGTCATAAAGCGGTGAACACATTTGCACAAGTAATAGCGATTTCCTCGGCGACAAGAACGGCAAGCGGCGGTGTGCACACTTCCTGATGTCGTAAGACGCACAACGCGCGCCACACTAAGCATGTGGGTGAGGGACGAACTTAACCGTTGGTAAATTGCATACACTTTGCCACTTGCGATCTTTTGACACGGGTTACCTTTGGACAAATTGACGAGAACGTGGGGTAAACGTCAATTTCTAAACCCTTGCGACCTTCTCTGCGTTTTTTGAAGTGAAACTTCTTTAAGCAACTTGACATGGGGTGTAAGCTGGTGAAGGCGTGAGCTATATGTTCTTTGACCCTTCTTCTGCAAAAATAAAGACAATTCAATGCACTTTCCATAGACTTTTTTTTTAAAGAAAACTAGCATTTTTTTTTTTTTCAGAAATATTACTAACATACTTGTTAACCATTCCAACTAACCTTAAGCTTGTGCTAGATGCACCCAATTATCGAATGGTGGATTCGAACCCATGACCTTAAGATTCGCAGACCGTACCCTAAACCATTAGGCTAATGACGCTTATGTTTTTATTTTGGTGTAAAAGGTCACATGTAGTTAGTGGTATATACGTATATGACATTAAGTGTTAAAGCGGTTATCGGTTGTCTAGAAATGTTTATTGTTACGGTACAGTAAACATTTCTAGACAATACCCGGGCTGAGTAGACAGTCGACTTCGATGTATTGATAGAACAATAGACGACGGGTTAGTAAATGACCGTTCGTTCCTGAAATAACAACACAGTTGTTGGATCAAACAAATAACGAGTCAATTATTTTATTCAAAAGCTTCACCGAACGTACTTTGATGAGAAAAATATAAGAAAATAAAATTTATTAATGAAAGCCTCATAGTTGGATTGATAAACAAAACAACATTCTATCAGCTCACCACTTGAAACATAAAGGACCTAATAAGTTTGATGAAAAATGGACTGTCCTCTGTTGTTAAGTGAAGTCCCTGTTTACCCCGTTAGGGTTAAAAGGAAGATATATACAAGGTCTTAGTAGACCGCTGACGAAATCGAAGGCAGACGATAGTACTAATGACACCTTTGATGATGGACGGAAAAAATCTATTAGTACTATATGCAGTCTGTCTTCGTTTTTGGAAGCGATCTGCTAATACTCTGTAATTAATGAGAAAGCTTCTATAATAATGCAAGTCATTTTTGGAAGATGTCATTATGTACGACATTAACAAATACCAACAATTGAAATAATATCGGATTGTCAGTGGTGCGCCATTGGAAAACTAAAATGGCGGAAAAGCTTATCTGAATTAATAGATTACCAAAACAATCACGAATCAATATCTGTGATGTCCCTAAAAGTTCATTATGATACAATTGGTTTGGCAGACTCAGGTCCCAGGTAGAATTATAATCAGTCAATAGTATCGTAATAAGAGCCGTGTAGAAATGTATCCAGACGATTGCCTTAAATTGGATGATACGCTAGGAACCCGAGTTCGATCCCCGGCGGCGGCACCAATAAAATCTGCCAATCCGCACTAGGGCCGGATGGCGGAGTATGCCGCCTTATACTCTCTTTACACAGAAGGCTTGTGCCCAACTGTTGGACATATATAAAGGCTTTAACTTTGTTTTTAACTTGTATGGTCTTTATTTTTTAAAGAAAGCTGGCAATATTTCTTTTTTTTTAGAAATATTACTAACAATCTTGTTAGCCTTTTTTTTTTTGTTAACGGGGAGGAAATCTTCAAAAAGATACCCCGCCTTGTGGGGGGAAGGCGGCGGTTATGTGGGGTTTTACCCACTAAAACCTCCTCGGTGCATGACGAGGGGCTCCGGGATCTCCAGTGGAACGCACCGGAGCCCCTCTGCACTGTGCTCAAGGAGAGCACGTCCCGGGGAGGTTACTCCCTCCCCCCCTGTGCCCTCGCAGTGCAAGGCTACACGGGCCAGCCGATGTCGCCTTCTTCCCGGGTCCACTTTAGCGGACGACAAAGGCCCTTGTCGCCCAGTGAACCCGAGGCCCCTTTTAGTCGCCTTGTACGACAGGCAGGGGATACCGTACTCTTATTCTTGAGAGCCCAAAACTACAGGGCTGAATCTTGTTAGCCATACCAACTAAGCTTAAGCTTCTGCTAGGACATGGTTCACGGCAATAGTCGAATGGTGGATTCGAACCCACGACCTTACGATTCGCAGACCGTACTCTAAACCATTAAACTATTGCATTCACTAATGAAATATAATGTTCGTTTCATTTTAAATTTCACCATCCATGTAATTCTCTGTCCACATTACGTTTCCCAATCTCGTAAACACAAGAAATTAGCGTTGCCATTCGTAAGCGGACTTTGTGACATAAAGCCGGATGAATACAAGCGGCTGACAATTTGTTATTCCTGTCGCGTGCGCCGAACGTCTACTTGGTAATGGATTGAGGAAAAAAATAATTGAAACATTACTATAGCAGTGTAAGACAGAAAGAGAGTTTAGAAAACATTTGGTTTCTGAAGTAAAACTTCTTTACGCACGCCAGACTCGGGCAGTGAACTGGTGAATGCGTTACGACAAGTGTGAACGGGAGATACAAGTTGGTGAAGATAGAAAAAGTGTTACGTATCTTTTACATAAGATAATACTACACAAAGAAGAACAGTGCGCCACCACATTTTCTTTCTCTCTTGAACATTCGAGTATATTATATATTTTTTGTTTACATAGAAATATAACAAACTACCGATTACAATTGCCGCATGTGAAATAAGCTGAAAGGTGAAAGGTGGTAAGTGAACCTACGGTGCCGGCACCAATGAATTCATTGTTGCAATTTTAAATGCTTATTTACCACGGGCTCGGCGGTGAAGAAAAACATCGTGAGGAAACCTACATGTCTTACAAAATTTTCTACGGAATGTGAAGTCTGCCAACCACTATACATAAGAAAGATTTGAAGCTATAGTATGTTACAAGCAAAAAACTGAATTGTAAACAAAATAAACGGGACTACGCTGAGTGCGTAGCCCCGTGTATTTCCGTAGTTTTATAGTTATACTAGAGTACCCAGCCTAGTTTTTGCTTTATTTTATTTAAACAATAAACTTACATCATTAAATATTTTATATAAGTCTCACAATATTTTAAATTATTCATTTCACTCAGTTTTCATTCTCTTCTCGAGCGGGTAAAGATCATTACCTACATCCATGTACAAATCAGTAAATACAATATCATTCTTATCATTTATACAAAAACATATCGAGCTCAAGTTAATGTCAGAAATAAAAGTACGACGTATGGCTTGTTTAAAAGTTCAAAAAGAGGTGTGCTCCGATCGTCACCAAATTATCTGTATAGGATTACTTGCCAAGTCAATCTGAAGATTCCCTGAAAGTTTCATTGAAATCGGTCCAGCCATTTCGGAGGCTATAAGGAACAAACTCACATACATTCTTTTTTATATATATACTCGTAGATTACTAAGTTGCCTATATTCTATGAGCGAGGAAGCTGGTGACTATGGCCATGCAACATTGATGACTTTCTCGCTTCATGCGGCCGATGTGTACCAAACTTAGGGTATGATGGAGCTGACATGCCCAAAAGGGTAAAAGTCCCTAAAAAGTAAAGAAAAAATATACAAAAAATACTTTACTACATATAATATTGTATCACCGTTGCCAGTGATACAAGTATCTTTGGTATTAAATAATAAATTCCGCAAGAAGTCGGCTATCGAAAGTGAACGTTGTACACACACACTGACACGCTCGAGTTACATGTGTGTACGTATAGCACTGTATCCGTGTGCGCCGGCGCTTGCGCTACCTGCTTTGTTGTAGGAAGTGACGTATTGTAAATTACATCGATCTAAGAACTATGGAAGAGGTAATTATTATGAAACAAACTTTATGTGTCAATACTATAATTGTTCGGGGTACGATTCGTAAAACATCAGCTCTTAGGTTCAAACGCGCCAGTAGAATATTCCTTTTAACTAAACTAGGTATATTTTGGTCAAAAAGAATTTCACGGAATTTTTTAAAATTATTTTTTTTATCAGTCAGTGGTAGGGCCCATTTAGAAAAAAATAGCATTTAGTTTTAAAATGGCGATAGTGCTGACAGCTTATTACAATGAGATTTTGGATTGAAAATTCATTTGCTTAAATTTTACTCTGTGTATGGCGATGGGTTACCCATTCGTCACATTTGGGACACAATAATTTTTGTGGGTATAACAAATTTGTGGCACTCTCTGACGAGTGCTTCGTTGATTTATTGAGATCTAGCCACAGCGACATATTCTGGTATTGAAAAAGTGATTTGTGGCACTCTCTGACGAGTGCTTCGTTGATTTGTGGCACTCTCTGACGAGTGCACTTGATTTGTGGCACTCTCTGACGAGTACACTTGATTTGTGGCACTCTCTGACGAGTGCTTCGTTGATTTATTGAGATCTAGCCCCAGCGACATATTCTTGTCGTGGGAAACAAATTAAGTCAATAGTTCAGTAAGGACTTATTCACACATAAGACAACTTGCTCTATGCAATCGCTTGAAAGGTTTCCGCTAACAACGGATCGTCAAAATGCGATAACGGCGTATTTAGCGTAACAGGTATTGTAATAGGTGAACCGATATTGTAACGATATTAAGTAACCGTCACGGGATACTGGACGTTAACGAAAGTAATTCGAAACAAGTCGACACGCTTGAAGCCTCCGGATTGCATCACTATAATTAGATTATTAGATATGCGACCAGTATTCCTGTAAAACGGCTCTTTATCAATCTTTCGTTGTTTTGACTTCAGCTTGAATAACTTTAATCGGAACAAATAAACCGATTATCAACTTTCACAGTATGTTATAGGGTCTAATTTAGAGTATAACAAACGGAATGGAAGTTTTATTTGGACGTTCTATATCTGGAACGAAGGTCCGTACAGCAGGCTTGGAGGATACAGAAGCTGCTCGAGCGAACTGAAGATATTTAAGACTAAAATTGTAATAAAAAAAATGGAAGTGAAATAATCGTATACACGGCAGACATAGTGTAACTATTTAACATGTAATTTAACTCTCTGATCACAGATGGCGTTTATTAATAAGTATTAATTAAAATATTATATTAACGAAAAAAATAAAAGGACTTAGTTTATTTATTTTACGTTATTTGTTATTTTCTTAAATACTGAATTTCCTACTTTTACGTATTTAAATAAAAACCAACCAGAAAAATTAAAAAAAATCAAGTAAATATGTAGAAAATTAAGCAATAAGAAACGTAAACATAGACGTAGACGTAAACGAGGACGTTGACGTTGACGTTAACGAATACGTAGCCGTAAACGTTGTTGTAAACGTAGACGTATACATAAACGGAAACGTGGACGTAAACGTAGTCGTAGACAGAAACGAGGTCGTAGGCGTAAACGTAAACTTAGACGTAAACGTAGACGAAGACATAAACGTTAACGTAAACGGCCGTAGACGTGTGTCCTTGCTGCCTGGCTCTGTCTTACTCCTCTAGAGTTAAAAGGACTTGAGAGTTTCTTTTTTACTATGTGAAAGCAAGCTTTTTTACTACGCGTAAGCATTCCTATCCGAGGGTGCCCGAGAAACCCGAATCACGACTCGTTACTCGTGCTATTTTACGGATTAGGGGACATTAAAAAGCTAACCTATCTTTTAGTTGGTACTCAACGGGAAGCATTAAACGCGAAGGCTTAGAACTTAGACTGAATAGTTATAGTGGTGATAAATAATATAATTTTAAGAATAAACATTGCCGATACAAAGCGTAAGCGAATGGCTAGTTAGCAATAATCAAGGTTAAATGTGTTTAAAAGGTTAAACTGAATACTAAATATACTCAATTTTATTTAAATACAACCATTAGGTAACAACAATAGATGTACAACAATTTTCAAAAGATACCCCGCCACGAATTCATTGGAGAGATGAACATACTGAAGGAAAAATTAAAAAGAATATTTCAAGAGACGGCATGACTCTCATACCCTGGAAGATGGGACGGCCTAATGGGATGCCACATGCATCGATACTTTGGCACCGTCACATCTTCCAGAATCTTCTAGAACGTAGATAGAGGTTTCATATTTGAGCGTTTGGGGTAGAAACTTTGGGTCTGTGGGGCCTAATGCACACCACCTTTTTAATGTGATAGCTAAGAAGCTGGTCGACACATCTGGTGACCAGAGGGCTGGCTTATACCTTGCACAAGGGCTAAGCATTGCTATACAACGTGGTATTGCTACCAGCCTTCTGGGCTCCCACGTGAAGATGGTTTGGCACAATTATATTTTTTATAAATATTTTGTAAAATACCAATTATATTGTAAATATTTCTCTAAAATAATATTTCTTATATGATTTCACACCTCATTAAAAATTTCCTTATATCATTAGTAACCCTTTTCTTATATAAAATCATTGGTTCAGTATATTACAATAAAAAAAAACTTTTAAAATATTCATAACAAATTTGACTCCATAAAACTAATACGAAACCATTAAGTTTTTTATCAGAGTTCTTGGTCATGACTTAGATAAAATGCCTCATTAACTAGTAATCGACGCTTCCGGTTATCGTAACTCACAATACTAAATATACAAGCTTTTTGTGTTGTTTTATCACCTTCAAAAAATCTATACGCAAGTTTTAAAAGACAAACGCGTAGTGAAACGCCGTAAAACTAGGTGGAGCATCGATCTTCACGGCACGGCTGGCAGGAGCTGGATGAGAGTGGCCAAGGATCGTGGCATGCTTTAGAAGAGGTCTATGACCAGACGGGGATTGTTGCAGGCTGATGGTGATGATGATGAAGAGAATATAAAACTAATAAAGAACTACAAGTTTACAATAAACGAACGCTGTGACAACCTCAGCCTGAATGTTGAAACGTCGAACGCTAAACTGTGGTCCGTGAACTCAAATTGTACCTAATTACAATTACCGTCGCAGAACTTGGCAACTGAATGACACAATCCGCTCCGTCACGCCAAATTGTATTTGATTAATTGGTAATTATAGTTAAAAAAGGTCCCAGAGAATGATCGACATGTGTAATTATAAATCGACGTCTAAACAACGAACAATAAGACAGAATGGCTTGAGAAATAAGCGCATATACGCAAGATGACAGCTACGGAAAAAAACAACCGGCTCTGGTTTTGCTGGGTTGATCTAATTATCTAAGGAGCAGCCCTGTAGTTCTGGGCTCGTAGAATAATGCTACGATATCCCCTGAATGTCGTAGAAGGCGACTAAAAGGGTTCGCTGGGCGACAAGGGTGGAGGCCTTTGTCGCCAAAGTGGACCTGGGAAGAAGGTTGCACTGCGAGGGCACAGGAGGGGAGGTATTAACCTCCTCCTGGGAAGTGCTCTCCGAGAGCACAGTGCAGAGGGGCTCTGATGCGTTGCACAGGAGATCCCGGAAGGGCCACCGGGGGTTTCATGAATCTACAAATCCGGCGAAACAGTCAAAGCCCCCTTCTCTGTCATTAAGTTCGTCAACAATTAAATATTATAATATTTACGAGTAAACACAAACACCGACTTCAAATCGAATCAAACGTTATTACGCGCAGGCGCTCTTTTATGTATTTCCGAATTATCGTAGGAATATTACAAAATAAAAGTAATCGGAACCTGACCAAATACTCATCAAACTACCTTCGAATTACATCGTTTCCAATTAAAAATTAATCATCGAAATCAGTAGTTCAAATTGAGTTATTCGTACATTTGTCGCGCATATACTTAATGCAAATTTTAGATTTATTTGGTTTTATCATGGATACCATTATTAGAATTGACACCACATGGGAAACACCAGCTTTCAAATAAAAAAAAGAATTATCAAAATCGATTCATGCAGTCGAAAGTTAATAGGTAACAAACTTTTTTAATTTTACGAGCTTGAAAAGTTTTCAATGTCATAGTTTGATTAATTCCTTAAAGGATCTTTCCATGTTCGTGGTCGTCCTCTGTGATAACCTAACATCAGTCTTATATGCAATAATAATAGTATATATATAATAGAGATAAAAAATAAAAGCGTCAATAGCCGTTTAGGGTACGGTCTACGAATCATAAGGTCGTAGGTTCGAATCCACCATTCGACTATTGCCGTGAACCATGTCCTAGCACAAGCTTAAGCTTAGTTGGAATGTTCAACAAGAATGTTAGTAATATTTTCTAAAAAAAAAAAATATTGCTCGCTTTCTTTTAAAAAAAAAATGTGAAGTCGGTTAAAGTTTAAATTAAATATACAAAATCACCAATAACATGTAATCAAATAAAATAAATGCTTAATGCATTTACCATTCTACTATTATAAACATTAAGCTAGGATGAACCGGATGGACTAAGCCCAGTCGGTCTTCTGACCTAAGGTTCCGGGTCACAGTCTCACGCGGCCCAATGTCGTATAATTCAAACAATTAATTAAGTGTGTCTCATCGCGACATTTATGCCTTAGGGTCAGGGATGCTTAAGGCACGTTTTGTCGTCCCAAGCGGGAATTTCCTCGTAGGATCCTGTACATGTTATGTAATTCTGTGAATGAGCATCGTAAATAGATTTTAAATGTTAAGATCTGCATTTAATTAGGGTCTGTTATGTAGCTTACAATATGACCTAGGTGAGCTAGATTTACGACTTAATACTGGGAGAATAATATGTTTAAAACATGCTTGTGTCCGTGTTTATAATTGAACTAGCTGACCCGACGAACATTGTTTTGTCATCAAAATTATTTCATATCAATGACGGGACTTTCATCAGTGAAAGTCCCGTCAAAATTGGTCCAGCCATACGGTAGATTAATCGGAACAAACGGACTGACAGAAGAAAATTGTAAAAATGTTATTTAATCTTATATTATAAACATATATTATAAAATATATTATATTGTTGTGTGTCAGAATGGTTACAAACTACATTCTATGGACTGTTATTTATCATATCAGTAATTGATCCTTTTTTTGTTAACGGGGAGGATATTTCCAAAAAGATACCCCGCCTCCTGAAAGGCGGCGGCTATGAGGGGTTTTTACCCACTAAAACCTCCTCAGTGGCCCTTCCTCGGTGCATGGTGAGTGGCCCCGGGATCTCCAGAGGAACGCACCGGAGCCCCTCTGCGCTGTGCTCAAGGAGAGCACTTCCCGGGGAAGTTACTTCCTCCCCCTGTGCCCTCGCAGTGCAAGGCGACACGGACCAGCCGATATCGCCTTCTTGCCCTTGTCGCCCAGTGAACCCGAGGCCCCTTATAGTCGCCTTCTACGACAGACAGGGGATACGGTAGTCTTATTCCTGAGAGCCCCGAACTACAGGGCAGATCAGTAATTGACACATAGCTTAATTCTTAATCTCTACATTTCTATAACATTTGTATATTTTCCATGATATTATTGAGTTCACTGGTAGTGGATATAATGAAGTCATAACAAATACTACATTATTTGTTGATCAAATGACGTCACATTCATAGTTCAACGAAATAGCGAAATCGTTCCTTTCGCAAAACCGCTAATTACGAATGGGACGCAATATACAATTAACGATTATATTTAATAATGATGCGGAACATCGTTAGGGTTGTCACTACAATGGATATATATATATTTTTAATTATACGAATTTAGTGTGACTACTATTAGTTAGTTTAGTTATTTAACTATTTCGTTTATTAATTAATTAGTTTAGTTAATTACACTTAGTTGTGACTTTAAGTGTGAACCTAGCAGTACATCCTATTTGATACTCGAAAACGGTTGGCGTAAAAATGGGTTATTTGTTGCGCAAATACATAATTCAAATTTAAGACCTATATGGTTTTCTCATGGATGCCACAAACAAACAAAATGGGCGACACGGGAAGGAAAGATATAAAAAGAAGCATCAAAATCGATTCACTCAGTCGAAAGTTATGAGGTAACACGATTGTTACTT
The DNA here is from genome assembly GCA_029286785.1 of Meandrusa payeni. Taxonomy (NCBI): domain Eukaryota; kingdom Metazoa; phylum Arthropoda; class Insecta; order Lepidoptera; family Papilionidae; genus Meandrusa; species Meandrusa payeni. The sequence goes on from JAGSMX010000021.1 coordinate 3,604,224, forward strand.
CATAAACATAACATACAGGCGAATTTAAAACCTCCTCATTTTTAAGTCGGTTAAAAATAGTTACAATCAGTTCAAGCAAAAAAAACTTAACCTAAATGCAGCAATGGCCTTACCTATAAGCGATAATTATTACCAGCTAATATTGCCGACCCTCCTTATCGCTTTATCACTTCCGTTGTATAAATTGCGGTCACACAACATTTAATGTGTGTTAATGAATAACAATAGAATATTTCCACATTCCAAAACGCCAGCTAATTGTTCATATCAAGTCTTGGTACGTACCTGGAAAGAAAAAAACATCCGTTATTAAAATCATTTGGAGAAAAGAGTGAATAGCGAAGTTTACATAATGTAAAATATGACTCCGGAATTTTTCGACCCAGACAGGGTAGACAAAGAGAGCAATCTCTTTCCAGTTTGTACCGAGATAATTATGTTCCACATGTAATAAGGATGGATTATCCACCTTAAAAACTCCTCGAGAGTTTGTTGTTATAACTAGCGGTCGCTCTGTACTGCTGTTCCCAAAATTCGACATAATTCAGAAAGGAAATGAAAAATTACACAAATTTCGCACAGATCGGAAGTCATTCAGTCAAGCAATCAGTAATTATTTGCTAGCAACATTTTTAAAATTCTTAATGATACTCTGTGTACAAATACAGATAATACATTGATATTTGACATTGACAGTTTCAATGTAAAATATCAACTTTCAACTTTTTTCTCGTCTATACTAATAATAAGACGAAGAAGGTTTTACTTATTTTGTAACAACTGAAAAGATAGCTATTATACTTATACCATAAAATGAAGCGATTTTTAGAAATATTTTAAATTAATATATAATATATAATAACATTTCATAATATGTATCTAATATTTTTGTGTATGTGCATGTCGGTAATATAAAATGTGTGTGTGTGTGTAAAAGGTAAAATAAATATTTTTAAATATTTCAAATTCTTGAGAGCCCAGAACTACAGGGCAGATCAGTAATTGACACATAGCTTAATTCTTAATCTCTACATTTCTATAACATTTGTATATTTTCCATGATATTATTGAATTCACTGGTAGTGGATATAATGAAGTCATAACGAATTCTACATTTTTTTTTTTTGGACGAACTACACAAATTGACCAGAGAAGCTGGCCTTGACTGCTTCACCGTATTGAAAGGTAGCATATCTCTTGGGTTGCTTAGCCTGAACCTCTATCGCTACTAACTCGACACAAGGGTCCCCGGTGGGGTAACCTCGGCTTGACGGTTACTATGTTACGCGTAAGCATTCCGATCCGAGGGCGCCTGAGAGGGCCGAACCACGACTCGGTCGGTTGCTATTTCACGGATAATCTAATAAGCGATAACTATTAACAGCTAATATTGCCGACCCTCCTTATCGCTTTATCACTTCCGTTGTATAAATTGCGGTCACACAACATTTAATGTGTGTTAATGAATAACAATAGAATATTTCCACATTCCAACGCCAGCTAATTGTACATATCAAGTCTTGCTACGTACCTGGAAAGAAAAAAACATCCGTTATTAAAATCATTTGGAGAAAGAAGTGAATAGCGAAGTTTACATCATGAAAAATATGGCTCCGCAATTTTTAGACCCAGACAGGGTAGACAAAGAGAGCAATCTCTTTCCGGTTTGTACCGAGATAATTATGTTCCACATGTAATAAGGATGGATTATCCAACTTAAAAACTCTTGAGAGTTTGTTGTTATAACTAGCGGTCGCTCTGTACTGCTGTTCCCAAAATTCGACATAATTCAGAAAGGATATGAAAAATTACACAAATTTCGCATAGATCGGAACTCATTCAGTCAAGCAATTAGTAATTATTTGCTAGCAACATTTTTAAAATTCTTAATGATACTCTGTGTACAAATACAGATAATACATTTATATTTGACATTGACAGTTTCAATGTAAAACATCAACTTTCAACTTTTTTCTCGTCTATACTAATAATAAGACGAAGAAGGAGGTTTTATTTATTTTGTAACAACTGAAAAGATAGCTATTATACTTATACCATAAAATCTAGCGATTTTTAGAAATATATGAATTAATATATAATATATATTTCAAATGGGAGAAGACACTAACCCCTGAAACACAGGTCTTTTTTTTTTGTTAACGGGGAGGAAATCTTCAAAAAGATACCCCGCCTTCTGGGGGGAAGGCGGTGGTTATGTGGGGTTTTTACCCACTAAAACCTCCCCGGTGGCCCTTTCCTCGGTGCATGATGAGGGGCTCCGGGATCTCATATTATATATAAATATTGTAGAATACATATTATTTGGTCAAACAAATAATAAGAATAAAAAAAAGAAACGTCAATAGCCTAATGGTTTAGGGTGCGGCCTGCGAATCGTAAGGTCGTGGGTTCGAATCCACCATTGGACTATTGCCGTGAACCACGTCCTAGGACAAGCTTAAGCTTAGTTGGAATGGTTAACAACATTGTTAGTAATATTTCTGAAAAAAAAAGAAATATTGCTAGCTTTCTTTAAAAAAAAATGTCTATGGTAATTTTCAAATACAGTGTCTAAAAAAAATAAATTGTAGAGAATCGTTTCATTAAACATTTTCCGAAAGTAAAACTTGGCGCTCGGTCGACAGTTTTAAGAAAAAAGGAATTAAAATCCGAATTATTGTATTTTAAAATATTATTCAAATACAGCTTAGAGCCGTGCTAGCTCAGTGTCCGGACACTCGACTCATCATTGCGTGATAAGTGTCGACAAACTATAATTTAAATCTAACACTAAATATTAAATTACTAAGACGAGTACTAACGTGCAGCAAAAAGCAAAGAAAATGGTAAGTAATAAAAAATATTTTTTTTTTTAAATAATTACGTTAGTTTACAAAATGGCGTAGTTCAAGTGAATGAACTGAACGCCAGGTTTTGCTTTCTTAGTAGGTTAAAGAAATACTTTTTATATTTCTTCCATTTAATTAATTCTGTATCTTTTTTTATTCTCTTTCCCTTAATTTTTTTTGGACACCTTTCAGTAGCATGTGTCCATAATTATCTTTACTAATTAAGGTTTTAAGTTAGACTAATTTGATGGACTATCAATTGTTATAAACAGAAAGTAGTATATGAACAAAGATGTACAACTTGCAATTAAAAATATAGTGTCAAGTACAAATAAATGTCACACAAACAATATTAATAGCGTCAGAGCATAAGGTCAAGTTCAATTACGAAATAATACAACAAAATTATAGAGCGAATCGAAACGCATTGTCGCCCCCACATTGTTCTGTGCATTGCAATATTGCAACATTCTCGTAATGGACATTTCGGTGGCTAGAGGCTTTGTTTGCTATCGACATTTAAGTATTTGTGAATCATTTCACGCGGGTTACAATACGAGACAGGCAGTGGTCGTGTAGTGTAATAATCGGCCTAAAGATTGAATATATAGTCAGTCGAGTCATCTACAAGGTTCACGGGAACCTCGCAGGTACGGGCCTCGGGGTGTTACCCCATTACCCGGGTTATCAGCGCAGGGGGCGACTGCTCCCCTGGTCTTGGGTACCGTTTTGGAACGGATTTTTTAGGAATAACTATTTTTACGTCGGGGCTAATCCCTCAAGCGTCAGCCGCGACGAATCTATCTTCTACGCCCTCCCGACCTCTCGGTCTCGATTGAGACGGAGGTCGAGAGGGGGGGGCTACTAGTTCAAAAGCTCCCTAGAATAGGGGAATTTGAACCTACGGGGTACGTCGGGAGGACGCGCGTGTTGCGGGGCGAACCCGCGCAGGTGTTCGTGCGGACCGTTGTCCGCGCGGTCGAATAAGTTACGAGCTAGTCTCGTGATAAATTCGTGGATCGATTCGATGCCTAAATCGCGGTGTATAACGTCATTTCTGACGTAACGCCCTGCGTTTAGGATCATTCTAAGGGTGATATTTTGTTGTGCTTGGATGCGAGTCCTTGCACTATTACTAGTTAACTGAATATATACGTACGTGCGTCTTATTTATAAATAGCTGCGCCACTGTTATACCCGCGATTAAAACAAATAATTTATTTTTTCTTTTAATGAAAGATACTTTTATTACATCTGCTATCTGCTAGTGAAAGTCCCATTAAAATCGGTCAAGCAGTTCCAGAGATTAACTGGAACAAACATATAGACAGGTCAAAGTAGTACAATGTTACTTTATCCCGGAGCCCCTCGTCATGCACCGAGGAAAGGGCCACCGGGGAGGTTTTAGTGGGTAAGAACTCACATAACCGCCGCCTTCCCCAGAAGGCGGGGTATCTTTCTGAAGATTTCCTCCCCGTAAACAAAAAAAAAAGTACAATGTTACTTTAGCAGGCAACAGTTCGTCCTACTAAATGCTAATTTAGTTTTAATGCATAAATAAATATTATAATCTTTAAAATAAAGTTCATAAAATAAGTTAATGGACTGACTAATATAAAAGTACTTTAGTTGCTTGTCAAGTAAATCTTCAGTCAATCACTAATCAAGTACTTTCATATTGATGATGATGATGATGTCCTGCCGATTTCGTCTACGGTGACGCTTCGGGACTGTCATGTCATGAGCCAGGTCACGCGGCTCTTGAGTGTGCCCTAATGTGGCTTGCATATCCACTCTTCCTTGTAAAAGTGCGCCCGCATTGGGACTTTCATATTACTTACGGAACGAATATACACATTTCGTTTTTCACAGTGTAACATTACCAAAGATGTTATAACCGTTACTTATTATACGGGTTTTTGTGAGTTCTGTGTAACGTGTTACATCCAACAATGTAAATACATTTTCCTCTCATGTAACTTGCATGTAACTTACGTATTGAAGAGAAAAAAACATTTGTAATTTTGTATCTGTAACATTGAAAAGTGTACTATTTTGTAAGTTGTTACTTTTTGTAAAACATTCTTATCAATTCTTTAACTCTAGCGAAGTAGACAGAGACAGCTTTCGCTGTTCGCTTTTCACCAACCATTGGGTGCCATATGTAACAGATGGTGCACAACAGATTCCATCACCATTTTCCGATCTTTTTTTTTCTACATAAAAGAACCCAAAAAATGGCAGTTCAATTACAAGCCGCTGGCAGGCTAGCGTGACCAACGCACCTGCAAAGTAGCTAGCTATACGTGAAGCAACCGTCCGAGCCGGTTACTCTTCACCGGGGGGGACTCTTGTGTCCAGTTACTACAATATGGGTTTAGGCTAATGCTCTCCGAGCATAGTGCAAAGGGCTCCGGTCCATTGCACTGGAGATCTCGCAGCCCCTCACCACGCACCGAGGAAGTGGGTTTTAGTGGCATAACCCCACATAACCCTTATGTACCGTTACAAAAATAAAAAGAAAAAATTACGTTATGCAATCTAAAAGCAAACGCCACCTCTCAATCCGATGAAACAGTCATGTTAGCTTCTATGGCTAATCTAAAAAAAGAAAGTCCGGGATCACTGAAGATTGGCCACATGTTCAACACAATCAATGTCTTGCTTATAAGTTGCGAGTCCCTTACTCTGCCACCTCTACCCTTCTCCATTGTTTTCAGCTTTTTGCTATTCTATTAAATGTTTTCCTGGCCACCTGGTGTATTGGTATTTAAAAAAAAACTAATTAAGCCAAAGTATATTTGTCCCCGAACTATAGTGACACGTCCTCTACTATAAGTGTCAAATACGCGTGCAGTATCGGAAGTAGTGCACGCGACTCTGTTACGTCACGTGGCCAACTTTCATCGCGGTGTCGCAACACGCTCGCCAATGTATACGCCTTTGCGACGTTTAATCGATACACTGAATAAACTGCATCATGTAGGCTAGGTCAGTAACCAATCACCGGGGATTTGACTGTTAACTAATAAGTAACTGGTTATTTAAACATAAAAAATCACTAGAGCAATTAGTTTAACTTTTAATTAGTTCTTGGTATAAACAGGTATAACGTCAAACCCAACAGTTTGACAGTTTGAAGTAGTGAAGTATTTTTGAAAGATAGATTTATCGCCTCCGAAATGTGCTGCATACTAAATTTCATGAAATCCTTTGGGGCTGTTTCCGAGATTCAGATAATCTATACAAATAAATAAAATTGCAGTGTCTGTTTGTAATATTAAAATAAATGCTTTTTATTACATTGATATGAATTTATTTACGGTATATATACGGTACATAAATTTGCCGAGAGCCGTGGTAGCTCAGTGTCCGGGCGGTCGCAAACCTACATGTCCCAGAATTTTTTTCTGAGACGTGAAGTCTGCCAATCCGCTCTAGGTGTGCGTGGCGGACTATGCCCTTATACTCTCTTTATAGAGAAGGAATATACCCAACCGTGGGACATATATAAAAGCTGATACTTTTAATTATACCAAAATATATCCCCTTTCCACCATCGGACTTCCAGACGCACTGCGGGATTTCATCGTTCTGTTGTGAACATCCCTCAATTCCGAACGAAGCGATTTACTTCGTCTTTCATTCTTCGTACAGCAAAGGACTGGAATAGTTTGCCCGCGTCTGTCTTTCCTTCCGATTACAATGTGGGTATTTTCAAGAGTAGAGTGAATAGGCATTTACTAAACTAGTGCGCCTTACCATCCAGGACTGCATTTCCACTTAACATCAGGTGGGATCGTAGTCAAGCACTTGCTTAGAAATAATAAAAAAAATAACTTTTACAATTTTTGTCTGTCCGTCAGTCTATTTATTCCGGCTCATCTCTGGAACGGCTGGACCGATTTTGACGTGACTTTCACTGACAGATAGCTAATGTAATATTCCAGTTCAAAATTCGAGTATTTTTTAATCGCGGGGTGCATCTAATTTCATATATATGCTATGCCTAATGATTGAGGGTACGGTCTGCAAATCGTATGATTGTGAATCTTTCGACTATGACGTTACCATTTTTTTTTGTTTACGCGGGGGAATCTGTTTATAGACCATCCTCCGGTACCCTGGGTGCGCCCGGAGGGATGTGTGGGACTCGGCCTGGGCAGCCCATACCCACTAAACCTACCGCGAATGCCATCAGCCGTTGCCAACTATGACGTTACCATGTCCTAACACAATCCAAGCATATTTTGTATGGTTAACAAGATTATTAGTAATATTTGCGAAAAAAATATTGCATTATAAACACAGATATTTTTTTAATTTGGAACTCTGTTTTCTATTCGACACCTTTTGACGTATTTATGTTTATTTTGCAGCCCACTGGTAGAGAAAGACTCAAATCCGCCTTTTTATTTAATACGATAAAATTTGTTTAAAAAATAATAAAACGAAATAAATAAAATTGGAGAAACCCTTGACAAAATACAGTAAAGTACAGTCACCGACACAATTGTACAGATTGTGTTATACGTCCGGACATCGGTTGCCGGTACTTTCATTGGTTATACAAGAGTAAAAGGATGTCCATACGATTACTTAATATACAAGACGTCAAATGCATACAACACTGTAATAAGGCACGAGCTTTTTTAAGGCCATTCTGCTGACTTTTATTTAAAATAAAAAAAAGAACTTTTCGTATTCCCAAATTACAAAAAGAATCAGACTTATACAATCTGTATTCAAAAATAAACACAAAATTATTTATTTATTTATTCTTTATTTGCACACAATACAAAAAAAATGTACAAATAGGCGGACTTAATGCCAGTAGGCATTCTCTGCCAGTCTACCTTGGGGTTGTGTAGAAACAAAGTAACGGGTGCAAGCTATATGAGAAAATAATAAATAAAAGAAAACTAGAACTAAACTATTTGTAAGTAGGTATATATATTATAAATGCATGCATATATAATATAATATATATACCTACTTACAAATAAATTAAATATATAAACATAATAATTATATATAATAATAAATAGATACATATATAAATACATAGATATATATATAATTATAGATGGATAGGGACAGCAATTGACAAACTATTCCTTGCTTAGGTAAAGCTTCCATAGTAAATGTTTGAAAGTAGATTTAGTTCCAGCTGTACGTATATTTGTTGGCAGCGCATTCCAAAGTCTTATTGCGGTAAAGGTAAAAGATTTATGCATAAAATCAGTATGACAGGAAGAAATATGGAGAAAATTACTATCAGTAGAACGAAGACAACGGTCGTGTGAATCACCCTGATAGTGAAATTTACATTTCAAGTATTCAGGTGCAAATGGATCACGTTATTATCACAAATAAGCTCCAAAATACAAATAAAACATTATTCAATGATTCAAAAATAGTAAGTATGACGGAAGCGATGACTGACTTGTTGTCATATAAATTTTTTTTTTAATTTTTTTTAAAGAAAGCAAAGAAAACTATTGACATTAATTTTAATTTGCATGATTAATTATACTAACCTAAACATGTCGGCCTGTTTGTAATGATATATATATAACATCAATTGATACCGTGTTATCAGCAAATAAATAAATCTTACCATATATGTGACAAAATGGTAAATTATAATAACTGTAAATGTATACATATAAACAATTGTTTAGGAAGAAAAAATCACAGTTTTAAAAGGATAAGGTCTGTAAAACGTGAAGTCCTAAGTTCAAACCCGCTATTCGACTATTAGATTCAGATTCAGATTTTATTGGTAACATAATAAATTACAAGTCAATTATTTACTACAAATTATTACAAATTATTAGTATTACAAATTACATTAGATTATTAAATTAAAAAAATAATGAAAAAATAGTACATCGAAGAAATAAAATGATTTTAATTTGTAATTTCATTTGTTAATTCCTCCACACTGTAAAATGCCCTCTCAACCAGCCATGACTTCAACCTATTTTTAAACATTGCTAGACTGGGAGCTTCAGTTACATGCTTAGGGAGTCGATTGTAGATCGCGGGGCCTGTGACGTGTGTCATCTTGTCCGATTTCGCGAGACGATGAGTAACAAGGGCTAATTTATTAGCCCCGCGGGTGTTCGCTGTAGGAACCGCCCAATTCTTTTGGAGTTTTATTAAGGTAGACCATCGCCTAGCAAAGAGGTCGGCATCCTCAATTGCGGCTGTTCCTCGAATTGTACAGTGTAGAGTAACATTCCATTACCTATTACCTTACCGTGTAAAAGATAAGTACTAATTTACTGTCATTTGAACTAAGTCATGATTTTCTAGCAAAGCAAAGATTTAGTTGAAAATGACTTTTTGAATTAATTTTAAACTATATATATAAAAGAGAAAGTGTGTGGTTATGTTCCACATAGGCTCCGAAATGGCTGAACCGATTGCAATGAAACTTTCAAGGAATCTACAGATTGACCTGGCGAGTAATCCTTTGGTGACAATCGGAGCACTCCTCTTTTTGAACTGTCAAATACAGGTTTTATATACTATGATGATATTCTATTGTTTTATACATTTTAAAATTGACACATGCGGTGTGTAAATTTATGTCATTATGAACCCTTATTGAAGTACAATGGAGTATATTGAAGTATAATAAAGTATACTGAAGTATATTAAAGATATTTATTAAGGATTTTGAAGTATTCAAGGTAAGTTATAGCGCCGCGAATGTATCCGTTTACTGATATGTACATGGGTGTAGGTAATGATCTTCACACGCTCGAGAAGAGAATAGAAGAGAATGAATACGGAGTGAAATGAATAATTTAATATAATGTGCGAGTTAAATTTATTTTTTAATGATGTAACTTTATTGTTTAAATAAAATAAAGCAAAATCTAGCCCGGCGAAGGGGGTGGGTACGGTAGTTGTTTGTTTTGTATATATTTGGCTCTTTTGTATGACATATTTTTTTTAAAAAAAAGCTAGGAATATTTCTTTTTTATGTCTTTTCAGAAATATTACTAACAATCTTGTTAACTATTCCAACTAAGCTTAAGCTTGTGCTAAGACATGGTTCACTGCAATAGTCGAATGGTGGATTCGAACCCACGACCTTACGATTCGCAGGCCGTACCCTAAACCATTAGGCTTGAATATGAATTTATTAGATAATGGATTTGCAGACTATCTTAGCACAAGTTTAAGCTTATTAGAAATGTATTTTTAAACAAAGTTTGCGTGCACTCTTTTTAAAAAAATTGTCTTGTGAATTGTCAAGAAGCGTCGTCTTTACTGTTTTAACTTTCTATCGTAATAACACCTTGTGCTCTGTGCTAAATAAAAAAATAAGCGTATCTTAAAATAACCTTATAATTATACACAAGAATGTTTTAAAATGTATCTCGACAGCAATAAAACGAACCGAAAATGACTAGGAAACGAGTGAGAACAGAAAATTGCGTGCAACTCTCGTTATACAACTTCAATGATACGTGGGAACAGCTTACGCAATGCAGACACTCACATTGGGCATTGTTCTCAACAATTTAAGCCATATATGTTGCGAGTAGGGATGCGAAATTAACAAATATATTTACGTGAAAAAACAATAACTAAATCATAAAATCAATCAAACGTTAAACGTTATTATACGCGGACTCCCCCTTTGTATTTCCGATTTTGTTTTATGACGAACTACACAGATTGGCCAGAGAAGCTGGCCTTGACTGCTCCACCAGATTGAGAGGCGGCATAGCTCTTAGGTCGCTTAGCGTGAAACTCTATCGCTAGTAACTCGACACAAGGGTCCTCCCGGAGAGGGTAACTACGGCTTGGACGGTTACTATGTCATGCGTAAGCATTAAGATCCGAGGGCGCCCGAGAGGGCCTTGTATTTCCGAATTATCGTAGAAATATTCTTCTTCTTCTATAAGCTCTACAGCCTTTTGTGAGCCTTGGTTTGGTCAAGCAACTTCCTTGGTTTGGTCAAGCAACTTCCTCCACCTCGGTCTATCCATGCACCGTGATCAGCCCATCTAAGTCAGTTTATTTTGATGTGCCCAGCCACGTGCAGTTCCTGGTAAAGGTCATAAAGCTCCTGGTTATAACGGCTCCGCCATTGGTTGTTCTCGCACACAGCGCCAAAGATACGCCTCAGGATTCGTCTCTCAAACACTAACAGCGCGTTCTCATCCCCCTCTACTAAGAGCCGAGGTCTCAGAACCATAAGTTAGAATAGGCCTTAGAAGGGTTTTGTAGAGTAGCAGTTTCATTTTAGGGGTTAGAAGTTTCGATCGCAGATATTTCAGGAGGCCGAAGCAGCATTCATTTGTCGCCAGAATACGTCTTTTGATTTCTGCAGATATGTCGTTATACATCGTTAACATTGAACCCAGATAAACAAAGCTGTTGTTTCCTATGGTTACGAGAACGACATCTAATACTAACGAAAAAACCGTAGAAATATTACGTAATAGAATTAATCATAACCTAACCAAACTCTCATCAAACTACCTTCGAAGTGTATCCTTTACAATAAAAAAATTAAATATCGAAATCGGTTGTCGTGATATTGAGTTATTCATTGATTCGATTTGAAGTCGGTTTTTGTTTTTGCTCGTAAATATAATTTTTTTTTAAAAAAGAAAGCTAGCAATATTTCTTTTTTTTTTACCAGAAATATTACTAACAATCTTGTTAACCATTCCAACTAAACTTAAGCTTGTGCTAGGACATGGTTCACGGCAATAGTCAAATGGTGGATTGGAACCTTCCGTATCGTAGGCCGTACCCTAAACCATTAGGCTATTGACGCTATTGTTTAATGTATGATATATTTTCTTTTTCTAACGTGTTTGTATATTATGATGGCCATAAATAAAATGTCTATGTCTATGCAACAATATCAATATAGGACCTATTTGGAACCAAAATCTTAAAAAAAATAACAAAATTGATCCAGAAAGATACAGACGTTTTGAGACCCTCCTTTATATTTAAAGTCGGTTAACAAAGGCGAGGAGTACATGTGCCCTGTTGCTGACAGATCCAAGGCACTCCATTTATAACGGCTGAGGGCTTTCGCAGTTAGGTTTAGTGGGTAGGGGCCGCCCAGATCAAGTCCCACACATCTCTCCGGGCCCACCCGGTACCCTGGGTGGACGGTCTGTCAAAATGATTACTCCGGGTTAACAAAAAAACAACTTATGTACTATAAGTCTGAGGAATATTCCACAAATAAATGCACGTAATTAAATAAAATGTATTGGATTTAACGGTCACAATTTTATTCAGATGTCATTGATATCGAACAGGTTGGAACAAGATGGCGGATAGCAAAAAAAAACGGAAATACCATATAGTAGTGTTGACTCACATTATTTGTTGTAACGTATAGATTAAGGATGTGTGCCAGAGCCGTCAAGGGCAAAAACAGATGAGTTAAATGCCTACACGCAGAGAGAAATACATAAATGTCATTTTCTTCTAGGAATAAATTAAGTAAATTTGTATTTTATGTCGGTATAAACTATGAATACCAATAAATATAAAACATTTTAATAATTAACGAGTTTCATATTAAATATTTTTATACTTTTTATGGACGTAACTTTAAATTAGGGTGATCTTTACAAATCTACAAAGCGTCCATTCGCGACCGTCGGAGGCTGCGAAAAATCCTTGCGCGATATAAGTATTTTATGGGTAAATTCAATAAGATTAGGAGCGTTGCTGGAGTTTCTTCGGCCACTTCTTCTCCCAGCGCTAACGCTTTCCGAAGTGGCATATAACTTAGTTTAGCTTAGATTGTTCCAATAGATTTTGTAAATAAAATAGCTACCGACCGAGTCGTGGTTCGGCCCTCTCGGGCGCCCTCGGATCGGACTGCTAACGCGTATTAATGGTAACCGTCCAAGCCGAGGTTACCCCTCACCAGGGGGACCCTTGTGTCGAGTTACCACCTAATAGAAGTTCAGGCTAAGCGATCTAAGAGCTATGCCACCTCTCAATCCGGTGAAGCAGTAAAGGCCAGCTTCTCTGTGCCAACTTTGTTCGTCAAAAAAAAAATAATTAGGGTTCTTTTCAGTGTTGATTTGGAAATTCATTAGAATTTCATTATGTTTATGTAAATATATACATTTAGCTTAATGGTTTAGGGTACGGCCTTCGAAAAGTTAGGCCGAAAGTTCGAAGTTTAACCCATTCGACTACAGACGTGCACCTTCTCCTAGCACAAGCTTAAATTTATTTAGCATGGTAAACATTTATAATTACATATGTGTGTGTGTGTCACAAAAAAAAAAGATAATTAAAATGTTTATTATTTGTATAATATTTTTACCAAGCGAAAAAATATTTAAAATTTTATTCCAAATTATTGCTTTTCATATATTTAAATCTAAATAGAAACAATTGAATAACTGGCCACAGAAAAGAAGACAAAGAAAAAACTTTAAACTTGTAATCTATCTCTTTCTTTCACATTCTAAATACTATTTATAAATATGTTTGTCTCTTTTAACTGTCACATTTTGGTTTCATCGAATTTTTCAATAACAATGACGTTAAAGGAGTTTCAATTTAGAAATAGTTTCAACGAATTCCTGTTTATTTATCTCTTCGTTTTGAATGTAATACTAATACTACCTAATATTTTAGGGGGAAAAAGTAATAACAGACACCTTAATCGACGCGAGGGGAATTAATAAAATAATTGATATTATATGAAACCGGTTTAGCACATTTATAGGTGAATTAATTACAATATTATTAATTTATTATCTTATCCTTTTGATTGCCAGTGTATAATTAAATTTTACTTAGAATTTCGTTTATTTTTATCGTTGGGTGTTGTTGGAAAATTTCGAAACGTTATTATGTAACATAGACTCAAGTGTGAGCTTCTGCGACTTGAAGAGATGATAGATTTGTGCACTTTTTGCCTAAGCACTTCTTTCCAAGTGTTTTTCAAGAGTCTCCATCGGAATATATTGCCTGCTTCCGTCTTTAGATCGAAATATTAGTGTCTACATGTGTAACCCATTTAAAAAGACATAAAATATATTAAGATACCCATGTTCTCCATCACGTATAAGGAATTGTTTTAGAACAAGAAAATTTAAGGGAATCCTTTTTTTTTGTTGACGGGGGAAATCTTCAACAAGCTACGTCGCTTTCTGGGGGGAAGGTGGTAGCCCTTCTTCGGTGCATGGTGAGGGGCTACAGGATCTCCAGTGGAACGCACCGGAGTCCTTCTGCACTGTGTTTCGAAGAGTACAGGGGGGTTAATCCTTCCAGTCCTGTGTCCTCGAAGTGCGAGGCGACACAGGCCAGCCGATGTCGCCTTCTTCCCGGGTCCACTTCAGCGGAAGACAAAAACCCACACGCCAGTGAACCCCCTTTTAGTCACCTTCTACGACAAACATGGGATACCGTACCCTTATTCTACGAGCCCAGAACTACAGGGCTGAAGGTGATCCTATATTAAACATGAAACATAGTTATATATCAAATAGCAAGTCCTATATATTAGAAAGTTTAGTTAACAAAAAATATTATAACGCACTTCGTCCCTACATCGCAACAGAGTAAAAATTTGATGAATTTATGTCAAATAAATAAATGTATATTAATCACTCATAATACTAACACAAATAATATTATTGTCAATGGTTAAACAGTTGGTGTTACAATTATGTATAATACAATTTGGGTAAATGTGTCGTCGACAATCTGACCGATACACATAATCAAACAGACGCGTACTATCTTGTTATGTAAATATCAATTCATATGTTGTTACACTTACTATTAACATAAATTGGACCGTGTCGAATGTAAACAGACAATAGTTAAAGTTACAGCCTTTATATAGATAATATATAAGTCCCCTGTTGGCCGGCCGCAGGGCTTCTCTGTAAGGACAGTGTAAGGGCAGTCCACCACGCGGCCCTAGTGCGGATTGGCAGACTTCACATGCCTTAGAACAATTGTATAAGACATGTGGGTTTTCTCACAATGTTTTCCTTCACGTGGTAAATCAGAACATAAAATTACAACAGCAAATTTATTGGTGCCGGCACCGGACATCGAACTACTATGCATTTTTTTTTTTGTTGACGGGGATGAAATCTTCAGAAAGATACCCCGCCTTCCTTCTTCATAAAAGCCGACTGAGATCCGAACCCACGATCGTCAGATCGTAAGTCGAATCGTTTAGCCACTAAGCTATCACTGGTTAATTTAATAGGTTATATTCACATAGATATAAGACGTCAGTAAATAAATATGTTTTACAAAATCTTCAAAGTGCAGTGACGCTATACCTGACTCTCGGTTGTTCGTTGTGCCTCGCCTTTACTTAACGGTCTCGCATATACCGATATGTCTTGTTTGAATTAAGTATTGAATTTAACACTTTGTATGTTTGTATACTAGTTTGATTGTGTTCTTAGAATTCTATAATCTAGCACTTTCATTGCCTCTTTAATGATTAAAATAAATAACAAGTATTAAATTAACAGATGCTGCGCCATCTTACATGGGGTAAGTATTACATTAGCATAATCAAGCCATTAGTATAATATTATATTATATTATAATTTTATTATTATTTTTATTTATTTTGAATCCTTAGGTTAAGTTTTTATAATATTTATATAAAAAATAAAATACACAAAAATATCATACAAAATACAAAAACATTATAAAAACCTAACCTAGTGTGTGCCACCGGCAACGAAGCAGGACTCAAGCAACCGGTGGTTAGGGCGACATAGAGAGAAACCTCCTGACGATGCGTGCCGTGTCCAGGAGTACTGCCTTCTGTATCTGACCAGCCATCTAGCGAAAGTCTCTTAAGATGTTGTTCGAGACTTTTCGCTATGAGACCGTTATTATTATCTTCTTTAGTCTAAGGTTATTATGTAATAGTTATTTTGTTGTAAATAATAAGAATTGTGTAATGTCATGATGAGTCCAAGTTACTTGATTGAATAAATAAATTATTATTATCATTATTATATTTACGTAAAAACACAAACAGAGTTCAAATCAAATCAAATGTTAAACGTTAAATGTCTTCTTTGTATTTCCGAATTATAATAGGAATATAAGGAAATAGAATTTATCAGAATCTGACCAAATTCTCATCCAACTTCTCTTGAATTAATTTTCCAATAAAAAATGAATCATTGAAATCGGTTGGCGTGATATTGAGTTATTCGTCCATTTGTCGCGCACATACTTAATGCAAATTTAAGACTTATATTGTTTTTGCATGGATGCCATTGTCACAATTTGACCAAATATCAAATAAAAATTATCAAAATCGGTTCACCCAGTCGAAAGGTAAGAAACAAAAATAACATACAGACGAATTGGGAACCTCTTACTTCTTTGAAATCGGTTGAAAAGAACATCTCGATTGAAATAGAAAAATGTCATTTTTCAAAATTGTCGTAAAATTAAAATAGACACTAAGAAATTTAACGTGAAGCTCACTAGATGTCACAAGAAAGTGTCTTATATCCATATAAAAATATTGTTAACAGTAGGCTCTTTTTAGTAATAGTAAGTATATTAAATATACTTACTATATAGTATTATAAGTATACTAAATAGTACGAATATTACAAAATAAAATAAATCAAAAAATAAAAATAATCATCACAAGTT
The DNA here is from genome assembly GCA_029286785.1 of Meandrusa payeni. Lineage (NCBI taxonomy): Eukaryota > Metazoa > Arthropoda > Insecta > Lepidoptera > Papilionidae > Meandrusa > Meandrusa payeni. Next base: position 3,620,744 of record JAGSMX010000021.1, read on the forward strand.
AACAATTTTTTATATGGATATAAGACACATTCTTGTGGCATCTAGTGAGATTCACGTTTAATTTCTTAAAGTGTCTATTTTAATTTCAATCTAATTTTACGAAAATTTTGAAAACTGTAATTTTTCTATTTATTCGTCCATTTGTCGCGCACATACTTAATGCAAATTTAAGTAGACATATGGTTTTCTCATGAATGCCACTAGCGTAATAAAACCAAATAGAAATGGGACCACACGTAAAGAACCAGCTTTTAAATAAAAATAAAGACATACAGACGAATTGAGAACCTCGTCCTATTTTGAAGTCGGTTGAAAATCAGTTCACACAATCGAAATTTATGAGGCTAACAAACATGAAAAGAAAATACAGATTGAAAACCACTTCCTTTTTTGAGATCGGTTGGAAACAAAAACTTCAAATTGACCTAAACGTTAAACGCTAGTACGCACGGACGCTCTCTTTTACTACCTATCAACTCTCTTTTAATTTTAAAAAGGATGCCAATAATGTTTTTCACGACTGTTACTAACATTCTTGTTAAACATTCCAACTAAGTTTAAGCTTGTGGTACAGATGGTTCACGTCAATAGTCGAATTGTAGATTCGAATGGACCTTACGATGCGCAGACCGTACCCTAAACCATATTTTTTTGTCAACGGGGAGGAACCGTACCCTAAACCATTATTAACCAGGCTATTGATGCTTCATGATACGTTGACAACGCAACTGTATTGGTAGTAAGAGATCTGGGATCGCTTAAGACGAGAGCTCCATGTCCGTTGACCTGGTGAGTAATCCTGTAAAGTTTGGTGACGATCGGAGCACTCCTCTTTGTGGACTGTCAAATACAGCTTTTATTTACTATAATGATATTCGATTGTTTTAAAAGGAAAATTTGTTTTGACACATGCGTTGTGTATATTTATGTCACAATGAACTATATAATAAAGTATACTAAAGTATATTAAAGATAATAATTAAGGATTTTGAAGTATTCAAGGTAAGTTATATCGCCGCGAATGTATCCGTTTACTGATGGTGCTGATATGTACATGATCTTCACACGCTCGAGAAGAGAATGAATACGGAGTGAAATGAATAATTTTAATATTGTGAGAGTTAAATTAAATATTTAATGATGGAAGTTTATTGTTAAAATAAAATAAAGAAAAATTTAGCCCGGCGAAGCGAGCTGGATACGCTAAATTTACATACAAGCGAGCAGATGTACAAGGCGACTAAAAGGGGCCTCGGGTTCACTGGGCGACAAGGGTGGGGGCCTGCGTCGTCCACCAAAGTGGACCCGGGAAGAAGGCGACATCGGCTGGCCCGTGTCGCCTCCCCCCGGGACGTGCTCTCCTTGAGTACAGTGCAGAGGGGCTCCGGTGCGTTCTACGTGAGATCCCGGAGCCCCTCGTCATGCACCGAGGAAAGAGCCACCGGGGAGGTTTTAGTGGGTATGATCCCCACATAACCGCCGCCTTCCCCCCAGAAGGCGGGGTATCTTTGTGAAGATTTCCTCCCCGTCAACAAAAAAAAAAAAAAGATTCACATATTACACAATTACAATACACATTAACAAGCATCTTAAAAACCAATTTTAGGTTTGATTATATGCTCAAATGTCAGCTCCACAATATTATCGTTTGACAGTAAAAAATCCGTAGTGCGTTGCTAGGCACAATTCACAATTATTGAACGGTCTATTCTTCCTCGCGTATAAGAGGCACTTGAGGAAATTACACAGCTTTTATGTCCATATAGCTAGGCTTACTTTGACAAAGGTCAATGCACCGTCTTACACAGTTAATCACCCACCGTTTGATTATGAATCTAGGTAATGTTTGAGCCTGACCTTCATTGACCTGGACCGCGTCTTAACGGGATATGCTGCTATATGTGAAGTCAATTTAAATATTCAATTGCTATGTCTATTTAAAAAAATCGCTACTGATTAGTTAGGCAACACAATACTGGTAAGAATATTTACGAGTAAAAACCAAAACCGACTTTCAATGTTATCACACGTTAAATGTTTATCTAATGTATTACACGCGGACGGATGCCCTTTTCCTCTTTGTATTTCCGAATTATCGTAGAAATATTATGAAATTTATTCAGAACCTAACCAAACTCTCATTAAACTTGTCTTGATGTAAATCCATAGCAATAAAAAATGAGTCATCGAAATCGGTTGATGTAATATTGAGTTATTCGTCCATTTGTGGCGCATGTACTATAATAAATGCAAATTTAAGACTTTTAGTATAGTAGTATAGTATTCCGAGATGCCATTGTCAGAGTGGACCAGGATTGGGACACACAAAACGGGAAGCACCAGTTTTGAAATAAAAAAATAATTATCAAAATCGGTTCACTCACTTCAAAGTTTTGAGGTAACAAACATGACGAATTGAGAACCTCCGCCTTTTTTTAAAGTCAGTTAAGTTAAGCGTCAATAGCCTAATAGTTTAGGATATCTGGGTTCGAATCCACCATTCGACTATTGACGTGAACCATCTCCTAGCACAAGCATAACCTTATTTGGGATTGTTAACAAAAATGTAACTAATATTTCTGAAATATTGCTAGCTTTCTCTTATAAAAAGAAATAAACGCCGACTTCAAATTGAAACAATCGTTAAACACTATTACGAGTGGACGTCCACTTCTATAACCGTTTAAGTTATATTCAGGTTTTAGAATGTTTATTACATGAGAAAGTTACATTTAATACTAATATTTACAATTTACAAAATTATTAATATAATAATTACATTAATTTTAATAATTGTATTAATTTTAATAATTACAAAGTTCTACCGCGTATAGAGATGAGATTTTAAATTGGACTTTGTTTTTACTCGTAAATATACTTGTTGTTATATTCATTTCTTTGTGTACCCGTTATATTTACAAAGTTTAAATTGCCTGTGCTGTGTACTATTTTGGGAAATTGGCATTCGGATCGGAATGCCTTCCTTTATTATTTTTGCTCTTGTTCTTTGTCTTCTAGTGTTCCGCCGGTAAATAATAATAATAATATAGATTATTTGCATCAAGTTTATTTGCAAAAAGTTGAATTCATATAAAGGTGAGTCCCTTAACTCCCGAACTAGCGTAAGCTGTATCTCGGGAGCTAATGTCTTCTCCCGTCATTTTTGTAATCTTAAACATTAAGAAAGGAAAAAAAAGATAAAAAAGTGAGTAACAAAATATAAATAAAGTTGAAAATAAAATCTATTTTAAATGTATTTGTGTGTGTGCGTGTGTGTGTTACTGTGTTAAATAAAAGTATCACAGAATCATGAAGAATAATGATATTATATTTTTTAAATTTGTTACAGTAAAAATATACAATTTCAAAAAGTCTACAAGTAAAAACAAAAATGTTGACATGTGTCTTTTAAAACATGTTCTTATTCCAAATATAATATAAATAATTTTATCGTCTAAAAATACTTTTTGGTAATTGGCGAATGCCAGTCGTCACACTATCTTATTGTCGTATGTATCAGATAAGTTTGTATTATTACTATGTGAGATTTATATATATGATTAAATAAATAAATAATTGATATGACTGTAATATATCGACTTCGTAATGAAACGACACTGCAAACTCGAGGCCATGGTGTATCGTCGACACACAAGGTCATATACCAACAAAATTCATAGGAGACCTAATTAAACCAAACCCTTTCAAACATATACATAAAAGTACGTCCTTGTAGGCAACGGGATCAATTAGGATCATCTATTAACAAACCTCTTATACGAAGGAGTTCTAAATGTCATACAATTTAATATCATCAGTGTCGTCACTTGAACTGACGAACGCAGGTTAAATAAATACACGGAGAGGTCACAGCCCAGCGTGGTAAGAGGTCGCGTGTTGTGGCAGGAGAAGCGAAAGCAATTGCGACATCTATTATTGCTTTGAAGAAGCTGCACGTTGCAAAACCCCACCTAAAGGTCGGCGGTTATGTAAACCAACTGCATGGATTACTCTGTGGTCAGTTTATGTAATTCAGTGTTCATATTGCCGGGTCACTGTTCTATGAAATAGACAAATGGCAATATCGTGATAGTTTAGTGTCCAAAATTTGCTTTTTTTTGATTCACGATACTGGTTTGCGTCATAGCAAATAACGTTTGTAGTAACTGTAACAAATGATGAGACGGATATGACATTAAAGTTAACATTGCAATAAAACTAATCGAGAAGTACTTGTGGCAAAGGCGAGACATATAGCTGACTCAAAAGAATTGTGTACAGTGAATTTTTTTAAAAGAAAACTGATTTTTTTTCACAAATTATATTAATTTTATTGTTGGGCGTGAAAGAATATTTATATTAGTACAAAGCCGAAGTGAAACAAGGTCGGATCATTAGTATATATGTTACATCGCCGGGCGCAACTTGACGAAGTAAGCGAAAAACTATCTTAAATCAAAGGTAGATAGATAGCCTTTCGGTTTTCTACAGATTGCATTTTGTAGAGTGTGCTCAGGAACTACATAATCTAATTCCCCCATCCCCGTTCCACCATCGGACTTCTAGACGCAATGCGGGATTTCATCCTTTTGTTGTGAACATCCCTCAAACCCGAACGAAGCTCTTTGCTTCGTCTTTCATTTTTCGTACAGCAAAGGACTGGAATAGTTTGCCCGCGTCTGTCTTTCCTTCCGATTACAATGTGGGTATTTTCTTACTTGCCTTACCATCCAGGACTGCATTTCCACTTAACATCAGGTGGGATGGTTAGTCAAGCACTTACTTAGAAAGTATACAAACTTAAGCAATATAACTTCCATTATTCTTTACTGTACAATGTTTTAATCGCTTCATTAAAACACTGTCTTTTTCTTAATCTGTGTGTGTTGATGAGAAGTCTGATCCAACAGTCCACTGCCGGAAATAGGCCTCTTCAAAAGCACGCCACTAAGCAAGTTCGTCAGAGATTCTTCTTATATCATCCATTCTCATCCAGCTCATGCAAGTCTTTCCTACGAACATCATCGCTCCACCTAATATAAGCGCGTCCTACTTTCCGCGGTCTCACACACGAACCCATTTCATCAACGGTTAACGAATTCGATATTCATTTCCCTGTTAGTATTGTTTCACAATTGACGATATACATTCTAACTTCAGCCCTGTAGTTCTGGGCTAATAAGGCTATGGTATTCCCTGCCTGTCGTAGAAGGTGACTCAAAGGGGCCTCGGGTCCACGGGGTGACAAGGGTGAGGGCCTTTGTCGTCCGCTGCATTTGACCCGGGAAGAAGGCGACATTAGCTGGCCCGTGTCGCCTTGTACTGTGCGTGTCTGGGGAGGGAATAACCTACCCGGGATGAGCTAGTAAAGCGTAATGCAGAGGGGTTCCGATGCGTAAGAAGATCCCAGAGCCCCTCACCACGGTTTTCGTGATTTCTCCCCCCCTACCACTGTCAAAAAAAAAGGTTCTAACGCAACTTCGACCTTATATTTGCTAGGTTACGTTTTATCGCTAAAACATATAAAAAACATCTGTAGTCCCTATTAAGAAACAATAAACAGATAAAAAGACAATTCACGTATTATAAAATCTTAGTTAAACATCAATCAAGATAGTCTATCTAATTTCAATCGAATAAAATATGTGTACACAGAAAACTTAAGCGAATGACGGGTTACGAAAGTCGAAATGTAAAATGGCTGTTTCATAGAATGTTCAACAGAGCGGTCAATGTATTTAGCTTGTGTTGAGTGTAATGACAGTGCAATTAACACTTCACATGAGGTGAAGGTCTTTAATGACATTAATAGCTTCAATTAATTGTAATTTTATTATGTTTTACCAAATATTTCCATATATATATATATATATATAAACAAATGGCCCTTAACGGGGAGGAAATCTTCAAAAAGATACCCCGCCTTCTGGGGGGAAGGCGGCGGTTATGTGGGGTTTTTACCCACTAAAAGCTCCCCGGTGGCCCTTTCCTCGGTGCATGACGAGGGGCTCCGGGATCTCCAGTGGAACGCACCGGAGCCCCTCTGCACTGTGCTCAAGGAGAGCACGTCCCGGGGAGGTTTCTCCCCCCCCTGTGCCCTCATAGTGCAAGGCTACACGGGCCAGCCGATGTCGCCTTCTTCCCGGGTCCACCTTAGCGGACGACAAAGGCCCCCACCCTTGTCGGCCAGTGAACCTGAGGCCCCTTTAGTCACCTTATACGACAGGCAGGGGATACCGTAGTCTTATTCTTGAGAGCCCAGAACTACAGGGCTGATGGCCCTTACATACAACAATGTGGCTCAGCTGAAGTGGCTCAACATCCGCAACAGGAGAGATGTACACACACTTACCATGTTATTTAACATAATTCATAACTCTTGGTCTCCAGAATATCTTCGTGAGCGCTTTATACTCAAACAGTTCGTCGGAACTTGCGTCGCGAACTGCGAACCTTCTATAATAAATTTTAACATTCCCCGTATATCACACGAATTTCTATGGCAATTCTTTTACCTGTACAGCTATAAAATTACGGAATAGTTTGCCGATTGAGATTAGGAGGCTTCGTCAACTAATGTCTTTAAATCGCGTGTATCTGAATACTTTCTACTCAAACAATGAAAAATTACAAACTGGTACATTTATTGTCATTATATATATTCCATGTGTATGTATATTATTATATTTATATAGAAGTATCTATTTATGTTTATGTAAATATATATTTATTTATATAATAGTTTTAAAACGCTATTCTTAGGGGCACTACCCTTAGCCTGCTCTTAACCACTAAAGGTTAGCTGGAAGAAAATGCTAATTAGCATTAAGTTCGCCTTTGTACATTTTATTTGGTGCAATAAAGGATTTATCTATCTATCTATCTATCAATATGTTGCATAATTCTTTATTGCACTCATTTGGAAAGCAATTATTTTTCTTGTACACTTTCTTGTTGTTATTATGACAAAATTCTCACATCCTTTTCACTGGATTGTGGTAGACAGTTATGCAGAATCTGCCTGTGATTCGGCGCGAACAATTTTGGCATCTAAATCTAAAATACTTAATATTTTTATTATATGAGTGTGCACAGGTTTTATACGAGTTAATTCCCCATTCATTCCACCTTCGGACGTTTAGACATTCAGCAGGATCATAACAACAAGTTGCCGGCGTCAGTCTTTCCGTCCACTTATGACGTGGGAACCTTCAAGAGTAAAGTGAATAGACACTTACTAAACTAGCGCGTACCATCTTTCAACTATATCGCCACTTAACATTAGGTGGGATCGTGGTTAACCACTAATTTATACCCCAAAAATATATTTAAGTTTCTAAATTTACTCTCACGTCGTTCAAGACCGCGTAAACATAACAATTCCTGTGCGTTATTTCTTTTTTTTCAGAAATATTACTAACAATCTTGTTAACAATTCCAACTAAGCTTAAGCTTGTGCTAGGACATGGTTCACGGCAATAGTCCAATGGTGGATTCGAACCCACGACCTTATGATTCGCACCCGTACACTAACCCATTAGGCTATTGACGCTTCGGTTATTAGATCATATGTGAAACAAAAATGACAAAATATTTCGATAGTGACACTTTCGTATATAAGAAAAAGAGAAGAAAAAATGGGGAGTCATTTTTTTTTATTCATTTTTTTTTTAAAGAAAGCTAGCAATATTTCTTTTTTTTTCAGAAATATTACTAACAATCTTGTTAACCATTACAACTAAGCTTAAGCTTGTGCTAGGACATGGTTCACGCAATAGTCGAACGGTGGATTCCAACCCATGACCTTACGATTCGCAGACCGTACCCTAAACCATTAAGCTATTGACGCAGTCATTGGTACAACCCGGTCGGGATTCGAACCTTTGACCATAGGATTGTAAACCTTTAAATACATATATATTTTTAAGCCTCAATAGTCAATAGTTTAGGGCGTGTTATGCAAAACGTAAGGTTCAAACCCACCATTAAAATATTCACTTGAACCAGCACAAGTTTAAACTTATTTAGAATAGTTAACAAGAATGTTAGAAAAATAAATGTTAGCATTCTTTTAAAATATGCCCTTGTTTTAACGTCAAGATGTATGCAAATATTCACATTTATAACGCTGTAAACATGCACCAAAAAGAAACGATGTAATTTGTCATAATGTAGGTCACCGGCGTCTATTTACTAACAGGATGCGTTGAAGGCAGTCGTGATCACTAAGGCTTGAATATTTTGTATTTCCTTTTATATAGAGTACGGTACAACTAGATCGTAATATCTTTTAAAATTACGCCGCGTATGGTGAAAGGGACTTTTTATTCAACCGACTTCAAAAAAGATTATCAATTCGTCTATATGTATTTTTTATATGTTTTTTACAGCGTAACTTTATACTGGGTGAACCGATTTAGACGATTCTTTTTTCGTTTAAAAGCTGGTACTACTGACTATGGCTTCCATGAGAAAAACATGTGTCTTAAATTTGCATCAAATATGATCGTCACAAATGGACGAATAACTCAATATCACGTCAACCAATTTCAATGAATCATTTTTTATTGAAAAGATCGTACTTCAAGAGTAGTTTGATAAATTTAATTAGGTTCTGATTAATTCCATTTCGTAATATTCCTACGATAATTCGTAAATACAATGAGGGCGCCTGCTTGTAATAGCGTTTAGCGTTTGACTACATTATTACCATGGCTCCGAGTTTGGTAAAATAATGAATGTCATAGTGAACATTCAGTGATAACACAGCTGTCGATTTTGCTAGTTTTGGTAACTTGTATAATCGTACCATTATGCTTTTCCAATGGCGTACCACTGACACACTAATATTGTTTTAATTGTTGTTAATTTCGTAAATAATAACATATTTCACATATTCCGTTACATTTCAACCAATTAATATCAAATAGATATAAAACAATCAATTTGAAGCGTCAGTAGCCTAATGGTTTTGGATGCAGTCTGCGAGACATAAGTTGGTGGGTTCGACTATTGACGTGAACCATCTCTTAGCATAAGCTTAAGCTTAGTTGGAATGGTTAACAAGAATGTTAGTAATATTTCTTTTTTTCAGAAATATTACTAACAAGAATGTTAGTAATATTTTCTGAAAAAAAAAAGAAATGTTGCTAGCTTTCTTTTAAAAAATATATAGGTACAAAAAAGTGTATAGAGGCGACTTAAAGGTGGTCATCGGCTTACAGGTGACTAGGGTGTCGCTTATACAAATGGACCGGGAGAACGGCAACACGCAGTGGTCGTGTGTTGCCTTAGTGCAGCGTGTGTGGGGGTGTAAGTGAGTTATTTTATCACAATTTGATATTGATTAATTGATTGAAATGTTAAATAATATTTTGAGAGATATCACTATGTACAAGATTACAAGTACTAACAATTTACGAGTATCAGTGGTGGTATGAGCGGTGATAGTTCAGTGTCCGTGCGGTCGCCTCAAGTTGCATAGTACGCTAGCAACCCGAGTTCGATCCCCGGTGCCGGCACCAATAAATTTGCTGTTGCAATTTTATGTGCAGATTTACCACCCGTTCAGCGGTGAAGGAAAACATCGTGAGGAAACCTACACGTGTTAGAAAATTTTTCTAAGACATGTGAAGTCTGCCAATGCCAGGCCGCGTGGCGGACTATGCCCTTATACTCTCTTTACGGAGAAGGCCTGCGCCCAGCAGTGGTACATATATATATATATATATATTGTACATATAAAAGCTGTAACGTTAACAGTGGTACGTCATTGGAAAATCATAGTGGCACTACTGAACTAGCAAATTATTAAAAGTAGAAAAAATTGGTCACTGAACATCCACTTCGATACAATTTTTTTAAAAGAAAGCTAGCAATATTTCTTTTTTTTAGAAATATTACTAACAATCTTGTTAACCATTCCAACTAAGCTTAAGCTTGTGCTAGTACATGGTTCACGGTAATAGTCGAATGGTGAATTCGAACCGACGACCTTACGATTCGCAGGCCGTACCCTAAACCATTAGGCTATTGACGCTTCCAAATTCAATTCTAGTTAAATTGATTTAACAGTACAACTGTATTAAGTCAAATTTCATGGAAACATCAAAACCATCAAAGATATTATCGATTCATTGACCTTACGATGCTCATTATCGTTTGAAACCTTCGTAAATTTATTGCAAATCACAAATCAAAAGAAACATTTAGATCAAATCACCACTACAGAAATGTAGTAATAACGTATTTAACCTCATAATATGCATAGTAAGCTGTGCAATAAAAAACTCGTGTTAAGCGAAAAACTTCTTTTCTCAAGGCTCTGCGAACATAAAATGCGTTCGATCAGCTTACAACTAGAATTCTAATGCGAAAAAAAAAATATTTTTCTCAAGAACGTTCAACATTGTAAGCAACAGTTATCTATATATATACGTATAAATAAAACTTGAGTGGATGTCTTAACATTAAAATAGCCACGTTTTACTACATATAGCACATTTACCAAAATGACATTTACGCGACTTTCACTAGCAGATAATAATAAAATAGTTTATTTGCATCAAAAAAAAGTTGAATACATATAAAGGTGAGTCCCTTAACTACCGAACTAGCGTATGCTGTATCTCAGGAGCTAATGTCTTCCCCCGTCATTTCTGTAATCTTAAACATTAAGAAAGGAAAAAAAAAGATAAAAAATTGAGTAACAAAATATACTCGTAAATAAAGTTGAAAATAAAATCTGTTTTTAAATGTATTTGTGTGTATGAGTGAGTATGTGCGTGTGTGTTATTACTGTGTTTGCACAATAAACAAACTATCGATTTATAATTATTAATTTTTCAATTGCTTCATAATTATACTGTTTAAGCCATGTAAGTACTGCTAGCTAATGTAACAAGGATTTTTTTCATGTACGAACAGAGAGGCTGGCCTTGACTTGCTTCACTGGATTGAGAGGTGGCATAGCTGTTAGGTCGCTTAGCCTGAACCTCTATTAGCTAGTAACTCGACACAAGGGTCCCCCCGGTGAGGGAACGTGTAGTAAGGAGTTAGGCTACTATTATTGATCATGTCTGTAAATTATTAATTAGTTGGATAGTGTAGTTCATCCCACCCATTCCTCTAAAATTATAAATAGAGACGAAGGGTTAGTGATATTTCTGCAAATAAAACAATTGCTAGCGTTCTCTAAGGTTGTCCGTAAATATGGTTCTCTATAAATATTAAATTTAAAAAGCATCATATTATTATTATTATTTATTTATTCAAATAAGTAACTAAGACTGATCATTATTTTAAATAACTATTAAATAACAACCTTAGACTAAATTATAAGATTATAATATAAAATTATTATTAAAATTATTTTATTATAAAAATAATATAAAAAATATAATATAATATTATACTAACGACTTGACTATGCTTATGAATAACTTACCCCATGTGAGAGGGCGCAGCATCTGTTTACATAAACACAGTCAAGCCTTTGAGCGATCATGCTCAGGATGCTGTTGGGGCTGGTCCGCATCCCTGTGCACCAGAGATGCACTCCTCTTTCGCATTGTCGCAAAAAAGCATGCCATCTGTGCATCCACGAACATCCCAGATGCACTACAAAAACGGGGCAACGCCAACAGAACTCTGAACGCGTTGTTATATTGAACACGGAGAGCGCTGTACGATAATTGAGTATACTTCGCTCACAGACTCCACGTGTAGAAAGTTGTACAGAAGGCTCAGAAGAGTATGAGCTTAACATTTATAAATGTTAAGCTCATACTCTTCTTCTTAAGGCTATATATAGCCTAATGGCTAAACGTTTGCCTTGACAATCTTAAAGTAGAGGGACCGAATTAAAAAAAAATTGACAAAAATAGTTAAATTCTTCCTTACCATTCCAACTAAGCTTAAGCTTGTCGTGCATTCGAACCTAAGACCTTACGATTCGCAGACCGTACCCTAAATCAAGTTATCGACGATTCAAAACCACATGCTTCAAATTGTTAAATAGTATTAACTTACTCCTTCGTCAATATATTTTAAAGCAATAAATGATTTATTTATCTTTTACTAGATAGACAAACTATGTAAAAAAACTATGTTTTAGAATAGTGAACCTCATGTTTCGTTTTCTTACTCACCTACTAAAATTTGTACCTAGGGTTCGGTAATAAACTCGTCTCATGGGAACCAACATCCAAACATATACAACTGATAGGGTTAATAGGATAGTGATATCTATCTCTGTCTACCCCGCACGTTACCCCTCACCGATTACCTTTCTTGGACTACGAGGAAATTCTAGCAACGCTGTCAGCCATGCAAAGCTAGCGACCAGAGTCGTAGTTAATTCAAATTGAGGTTGAGGCTAAGCGACCAGCATAACCACAGCCTCTCCGGCTAATCTATGTAGGTACGTCAATTAAAAAAAATTGAAAAGATATGAGAGCTTATTTTATACATTAATTAAGGAATATCCAGTAAAATTTTTCGATTTGTGGTTCTCCAAAAAACAGAAGAAGCGGTATGTAAGAAAAACTACGGGAATTAGCATAGATTTACATTTTTAACTAAACCTTGTTAAGCAGTAATAGTAAGTAAGGTCAACAAATTCATTATTTATGTAACAAATAAAATATGTGATTGTTTTTTGTATTTGTGCAACTGGCCTAAACTCATTGCTAGAAGTCGTCTTAAATTTGAAACCCCAAAACAATTACTAAGCTAGTGCACCTTACCATCCAGAAATTCATTTCTTTTTAACAAGTCTTTATATATGTCCCACTGCTGGGCAAAGAGAGTATAAGGGCATAGTCGACGCGGCCCTAGTGCGGATTGGCAGACTTCATATGCCTTAGAAATATTTTCTAGGCTGAGGTTTTCTCACGATGTTTTCCTTCACCGCCGAGGGCGTGGTAAATCAAGACATTAAATTGCAACAACAAATTTATTGCTGTCGGCACCGGGGATCTAACTCGGGTTGCTAGCGTACCATGCAACTTGAAGCGACAACCCGGACACTGAGCTACCACGGCTCTTTAAACACAAAAAAAAGCACTTGCTTAGAAAGTATTAAAAATAATAATCACGTAACCAGTTAGCCTAGTAACAAGGCCTAGAGGTGACGGGTAGAAGACAAGTATATTTACGAACAAAAACGTCTTCAAATCAAATCAAACGTTAAACGATATTTAATAGCGGACGCCCTCTTTGTATTTTCGAATTATCGGCAGGAATATTACTAAATAGGTCAGAACCTGATCAAAATTTCATCAAACTACTCTTGAAGTGCATCCTTTCCAATCAAAATGAATCATCGAAGTCGTTTAGCGTGATATTGTGTTATTCGTCCATTTGTGGCGCACAATATTTGATGCAAATTTAAGACTATATGGTTTTTAATGGACACCATTGCCAGAATACCAAAATTGATATCATACGGGAAGCTATTAAATAAAAAAAAAGAATCATCAAAATCGGTCCATCCAGTCGAAAGTTATACGGTAACAAAAATTTAAAAAAAAACATGCAGATGAATTGGGAACATCCTTCTTTATTTGAATTCAGTTGTAAAGCCAGAACGTTGTGATATCCAATTTATTGTTACCGTTATTATATAGCCTAGGACTGGATAGGACTATGCTCTTATACTCTCTTTACAGAGAAGGCCTGTGCCCAGCAGTGGGACATATATATTATATATATAAAGGCTGTACCTCAGGGAGTACCTCAGGGTCTATAATCGGACCATTGCTTTTTTTATTATTTGTAAACGACATTACGGATTGTTTCCATTTTTCTAACTTCCTTTTATATGACTTTATATATTTTTTTATACGACCTTAAAATCTACCGAAGTGTAAACTGTGCTGATGACTGTCTCAAAATACAGCAAGATTTAGATCGTCTGTCTAACTATTGTTAAATAAATAAACTCCACTTAAGTATCTCAAAGTGTAGGCACATTACGTTCACTAAAAAAATAATCCAATTAAGCATAACTATACATTAAATAGTTTCAGCTTAACGTCGGTCTCATTAATAAGAGGCCTGGGGCTTCTTTTTGACTCAAAATTATTTTTTAATGATCACATAACGCACATAAAAATAAAACTTTTCAACTTTACGGATTTGTGATGCGAACATGTTCTTCTTCTAAAAATCCTTACACATTCCTAATTTTATATAAAGCTTTAGTTAGATCTCAAGTTGAATACGCCTCAGCGATATGGAATCCGATATACAATAAGTACAGTCAGCAACTGGAGTGTGTTCAACGTAAATTTTAAGATCAACTTCATATAAATTTTGTAATTCTAAACAATCTTACGAATTATTACTAAATAAATTCGGTATGCTCTCTCTTGAATCAAGAAGAATGCTCTTGGATCAAACTCTTCTTTACAACATCTGTCAAAATAAATTGGATTGCAATGAACTCGTCAATCACATATGTATACGTGTTCCCAGCCATTCAAAACGCATTCGTGAGCTTCATCCACATAAACTTTTGCTATTCAGTCAAGTAAAACAAGCGCAGGCGCACGCGCACCTCTTAATCGCATCATGGAATTGTATAACAATAACTTTAACAATATAGATATATTTGGCTTAACTCCTTCCAAATTTAGAAAAACTTTACAAGAGATTTTGTTAACTTAACTATTTTCCATTTTGACTGTTTCTTCTTATTTTCTATCATCAATTTAATTCTATCTCTGTAACTTTTATGTAGTAATCTGTGGATGACGGTGTTGTTTGTACAATGACCAACGATATGTTTAGTAATTTATAATTTTTCTTTATACTTTAATTTACTTTATTGCTACTACTTTTCTGTGACTTATTATAATTGTACAAATGTTTGTTGTCCTGAATAAAGAGAAAAAAAAAAAACTTTAACTGTATTATCCAAGTTTAAGAAATCTTTTTTCGTTAAAGTTTATGTTTTTTAATTAAATATAAATAAATTAATAAAAATATTTTATTTTAAGGATATTTAATTGTCTATCATGCACAATTTATTTCAGTTAGCTAGCGTCTTTATCTTCCGAGATATTCAAACTTTCCTAACCGACCCTTTATTTTTGCTCACGAGTGAATATCCATGGTATTGCTTACTGAGAATTTATATCTTGAATTTGTTGATATTAACATTATTTTTTTGTATTGGATTCCCAGTAAAAAAGGCATTTTAATGCAAAAGTGTCGGGATAAAATTAGGTTACCTGCATAGAAGGATTTTTTTTTTGCCTTGATTAAGGCGTCATAAAAAGATTTCGTTTAGTTGGTTATGGTAATTTTTGTGTTGTTAATTGATGGGATTGGGTAAGCAATTGTAATTCCTCTGGTGTCACTAAGCGCTAGGGGAAATAAATCATCACTTCACACCGATTTTCTCATAGTATTTCCCCAAAATGCCTATTTCATGTTAATCGCTGTTAAATTGAATAATACATACACATAAAATATTTTAAAAATACATAATTTTTGTTACATTGTACATTTTTTTCGTGCTAGGTTAAGCTAAGTTAAGCTTGTGCTCTGCCCAGCACACCCTGGAGGTGTGCCCGAGATGGGCAGCGCAGCGTTGCGACTTGGCATCCGCCATCGGTGGAGTAGACCTGTCGCTTCCGAGCCTCGCACTTGCGATGGTACGGAGCGACAGGTCTTGGTCGGCGGTCGCCTCCTTCTGCGAGACAGTCATGTCCCAGAAGGAGGCCGACGAGCGGGTCAGGAGGGAGCCGTGGGGCTCCCTCCCTCCGCAGGCGACGAGTCGGGGTGCGCAGGAGGCGTTTCAAACGCCTCCTCTCGCTGCCCCCGTAATCCGAAGCGGGGCCAGGATGGGAACCTGGCCCCAGCATGCTTCGGCGTCGTCGGGACTTCTCTGAGTGCCGGAGGAGTCCCCTCGAGGGTGAAGTCCGGTCTTGCCGAGACCGGCCGGTCGTTGGGGTGTCCTGTCGCTGACAGATCCGGGGCACCCCGCTCATAACGGCTGATGGCATTCGCGGTAGGTTTAGTGGGTATGGGCTGCCCAGGCCGAGTCCCACACATCCTCCGGGCCCACCCAGGGTACCGGAGGATGGTTAATAACTCGATTCCCCGCGTTAACAAAAAAAAAAAAAGTTAAGCTTGTGCTAGGACATGGTTCACGGCAATAGTCCAATGGTGGATTCGAACCCACGACCTTACGATTCGCAGGCAGTACCCTAAACCATTAGGCTATTGACGCTTAACATTCCTCAAAGACATATATGGTAACCCTTTAAATTCAATAGAAATAAAATAACAGATTACCGATTTATTAAATTATTTTACCGATAAAATAATTTTAAACGATTTTTTCCTTTCACTATCTCTTTCTCACATAATTTAATGTTTTATATATTATCTATATTATTTATGATAATTACGTATGTTATCGTATTTAAGTTTATCTTATCCGGAATGAGTAAATCGTGATTATGTGTAACGAATGATCACGTACAAAGATTACTCACTGACTTAGTTTCGTTTGAATAATCTCAATTCTTCATTTCACCATTGTCTTATTACCATTTTCTTTGAAGTCGGTTAAAACATGACAAACAATACAATAAATCCTACAATACAGTCTGTCAGTTTGCTCGGTCCATGCGCGGTTATAGTGCGAGGATGTTAATTAAAACTGTATATTAACACTAGAACTGGTTTAGACGTGTCCCCACTGCGTAAAACTACTTTGCTCGTCGTGTCCACAGTGTTTGAATTTGTGGTAGAGCCTATTCATTATCTAAAGGCGTATATTGTAAATTAATAGGGATGGCCCATTCAAAGGTCCAAATAATCAACCCTATGTGAGTTTCCCTATTTCTAAAACAAACTAGTAAATCTGGAAAAAGATCACCGGGGGGCCCTTGTGTCGAGTTACTAGCAATAGAGGTTCAGGCTAAGCGACCTAAGAGCTGTGCCACCTCTCAATCCGGTGAAGTAGTCAAGGCCAACCTCTCTGGCCAATCTGTGTAGTTCGTCATAAAAAAAAATCGTAAAAGATAAATAAATCATTCATAGCTCTAAAATATATGTACGAAGGAGTTCCTTAATACTATTTCGTAATTTGAATCATGTAGTTTTGAATCGTCAATAGCCTAATGGTTTAGGGTACGGTATGCGAATAGTAAGGTCGTGGGTTCGAATTCAGCATTCGACTATTGACGTGAACCATTTCCTAAGGTAAAGTAACGCGTACGTCAAATCGGTCCACCCGATTTGATTATATGGGACTTTCACTGGTAAACCTTTTTTTTTGTGTTAACGCGGGAGAATCTTTTTATAGACCATCCTCCGGTACCCTGGGTGGGCCCGGAGGGATGTGTGGGACTCGGCCTGGGCAGCCCCTACCCACTAAACTTGAACGTAAATCAGCCGTTATGAGCGGGGTGCCCCGGATCTGTCAGCGACAGGACACCCCAACGACCGGCTGGTCCCGGCAAAGACCGGACTTCATCCTCAAATGACTTCTCCGGCACTCAGAGAAGTTTCACTGGTAAACCTAATGTAATAAAGAGAGTAACGTTGGCTTATTTTTATTAATAGAACAGCCCTGTAGTTTTGGGCTCTCAAGAATAAGACTACGGTATCCCCTGCCTGTCGTAAAAGGCGACTAAAAGGGGCCTCGGGTTCACTGGGCGACAAGGGTGGGGGCCTTTGTCGTCCGCTAAAGTGGACCCGGGAAGAAGGCGACATCGGCTGGCCCGTGTAGCCTTGCACTGCGAGGGCACAGGGGGGGAGGGAGTAACCTTCCCCACCGGGACGTGCTCTCCTTGAGCACAGTGCAGAGGGGCTCCGGTGCGTTCCACTGGAGATCCCGGAGCCCCTCGTCATGCACCGAGGAAAGGGCCACCGGGGAGGTTTTAGTGGGTAAAAACCCCACATAACCGACGCCTTCACCCCAGAAGGTGGGGTATCTTTTTGAAGATTTCCTCCCCGTTAACAAAAAAAAATTATTAATGGAAACAATTAAATTAATAGTTTTTAACCGCGGATAATACCACGGGGACCAGCTAGTGTTTAAATTTAAATTATAAAATCTGTGATGGTGTAATCGTTTAATGTAACAAATAAATAAATATAATATATACCCAAGCAAGGTATTACTGTAAAGTGAATTTAGATAAGTTAGTATATCTAAATACGAGACAAATTTAAGGAAGTGTGTGCCAATAGAACTTGTTCGGTCTATTTAAAAAACTAATTAAATAATTTTGCGGTCGCCGTATTTGCATAATCCGAAGCCATTATAACAAGTTCTAGAAGCACAACCCAATCAACGGACTTCAATTATTTTGTTGAATTGTTGTATTTAAAATATTGTTAGCTTTCTTTGAAAAAAAGAAATGAAAGAAAAAGATTGTTGACTGACAACTTACGTAAAGTGTTGTACTTAGGAAAAGAAAAGCTGACTTTGAAACGGATGCTCTGTGAATTTTTTTATGATCGCAATCATCACCATTACATTAGATTTGATGGTTGATAATTTCGAAGTTGAGCGGCGTGAAGAACACGACACAACTGGTGTCCATCTACTATAATTATGTTGGTGGAACCTTGACCTGTGAGAAGTGCTTTCGTGTTTTTAGCAATAAGCTCGGGTACGTAAGCCACCAAAGAGCACACGAGAGGGCATTAAACCAAAGCCCTACTACCTGAATGAAGTGTCCTAATTAAAGACTACCTGCAGAAAAACAACAATAAGAAACAATTTAAAACGCAGCTACTAAGTACCTACGCTGCCGAAATTGTAAATAAATTAGTGTATAGATTTATGGGTGCAGTTTTCGCCAATAAACTGCTCTGGTAGTTTGGCGAAATAATTTAACAAAACGTTTTTAATATATATATGTATATTAAATTTAAAAAAAATTGCCTTTCCAGTGACACAATCACTTTGGTCGACATCGACCTGGACATCATCATCAATCAGATTTGATGAACAACAAACAACAAATCCTCATAGAAGAACACAAATTCCTAGCAAGGATTGTCCGTGAGGTTGTTGAAATTAAATCATTTCAAAGGTGAGAGAGCTTATTTTAAATATACAGATTGTTTATATCACCAATTCAATGTTGACATTTGTGTGATTCCAATATTTCACCTTTCATTGGTTATGAATGCCATCCTCGCTATTTAGAAGTTTATAGTCCAATAAGTCTCCAACAGATCAAACGTACCGCGAATAATTTATGACCACTTAGTATTTTTAATTTATAATTAACTAGTGTACCCTGCCCGCATCGCCGGACTACATTTTGCTTTATTTTATTGAAACAATTAACTTTTGACAGGACGGTTTGGCAGGATACTTGGGCAGAACTTTGGGTACGAGTTGAAAATAATACTGTTGTAGTAATTGAAGTAGACTGTGGAATCCTGAATATTTATTTGGGTAAACGTTGCAGTTTATATACAAAATATGGTCGCGTATACAATATGGGTTCTATAACACGTTGAATCTTATTATGACCAATAAGAAACGGTGAATCCGACGAAGATTTTACATGTGTGCGTGGCGTGGTTGCTCTGTTTCATTTGTTGCAGCTCGCGGCCGTTGTGTTGTGACCGTCGAGTGTACCCGTCGAGTTGTGCCCGTCTAACTCTTAAGTATATATGTAATGAACGCCTCAAACTTATATCATTAAATATTTAATTTAACTCTTACAATATAATAAACTATTCATTTCTCTCAGTATTGATTCTCTTCTCGAGCGGGTGAATATCATTACTTACACCCATGTACAGTCATACATATCAGTAAATACAATATCATCCATATCATTTATACAAAAACATATAGGGGTCAAGATAATGTCAGAAAGTACGACGTATGGCTTGTTTGATAGTTCAAAAAGAGGAGTGCTCCGATCGTCACTAAACATCACTAGATTACTCGTCAGGTCAATCTGACGATTCCCTGAAAATTTTATTTAAATCGGTCCAGCCGTTTCGGAGCCTATACGGAACAAACCCACACACTTTCTCTTTTATATATATATAAATATTTAAAAAAAAACATAAGTAGTGACAGTCTGACATAAAAAACGCTTGCACATTCTACCATAGTTCCGACAACGCTGACTCTATAGACTAGCTCCATATCACTAACATAACCTAAAAAATCATAATTATAGCAATATAATTTATTTGTACCTTGCAATAGTTAATAAAGGTTTCTTCATACAGCGATTGAAACGGGAAACAATAAATTTGGTGAGCAAAACGGTACGCATTAAATTGCAAATCTTAATTTAATCTGTGCTACGTAACGTAACTGAGAATCGTGAAATGAAAGTTGTGGCTTTTGAACGCAATATTAAGTAATTATATTGTATTTTCAATCGATTGTTATATACAAATAGTTGAACAGAAAATTGATTTACAATGTAACATTACAATCAAATACAAATACAACTACAAATAGTTTTTTTTTATTAGTTAATTTTAATTTCAAATTTAGTTTTATTTTTACTTTTCTGTTAATTTTATTTTTATCTTAACATTGTCACTCGCCAATTAATTGCTTGCAATCTACGCCTATAACTGCGATGGCATTAACTTCACAACTTTTCACTGTTTTATGTATTGTTTGTTAAAAATGTTCATAGTGTTGGTGTAATAAATAAATAA
This sequence comes from Meandrusa payeni, assembly GCA_029286785.1. Lineage (NCBI taxonomy): Eukaryota > Metazoa > Arthropoda > Insecta > Lepidoptera > Papilionidae > Meandrusa > Meandrusa payeni. The sequence continues at coordinate 3,641,417 of JAGSMX010000021.1, forward strand.
ATAAATAAATAAATAAATAAACACGCCCGTCACCGGGGTAGGCAGTGAGATTTCCGCTTAATAAGATACTGACACACCTCTTCCGCTTAATTCATATCCCTACATCACAATAACATCGTCGACAATCGACAGTTAGAGGTAATGCTTACCTGTCCCTTATTTAATATATCGCCAATCTGGTCGATATACCTCATTCTAGGGCATCCTCTACCGACCCCGTAACTCACTTCCGAGTCATAAATTTATAATTGTTTTAATCGTAACTAAAATCGTACAAATTTTAGCCGTCTTGAAATATAACAAGTGAAAGTAGAAATAAGTTGTACAAAAGATGAATGTTAGATTGCAAAATATATAAGGGATGAGAGGAAAGGCATGGGAGAAAAACTGCCCTAACCTATCCACGTTAGGGGAACTAGAAATAGCATAGGCATACTACGCTCTATAACTTAGATTAAAAAGGACAAGGGGCAATAAAACTCTGAATTTAGATATAAGTCAGTAGTAATGACTATCGTTACAAAAAAAAAAAGATTCTACTTTTGATTTCTTAACAACAACAAAAAAAACTAATGCTTTTGACTAGGTATATTTTTATAACTAAAACGAGAATGTGAAAAAAGAACATTTACGAGTAAAAGAAATAACCGACTTTAAATCGAATCTACCGGTAAAAATTATTACGCGCGAACGCTCATTTGTATTTACGAATTATCGTAGAAGTATTATGAAATGGAATTAACGTATTATGTAGGTTTTGGTCTTTTCCAATAATAATAAATCATGGAATTCGATTGGCGTGATATTTAGTTATTCAACCATACGTATCCTTATATGATTTTCTCATCCTTTGTCACAATTGGACCAAATTATGTGTATGAAATGGGACCACATGGAAATCACCAACTTTCAAATAAAAAAAAGATCATCAAAATTGGTTCACCCAGTCAAAAGTTATAAGGTGATAAATATAAAAAAACGTACAGACGATTTTTTTTTTATGACGAACTACACAGATTGGCCAGAGAGGCTGGCCTTGACTGCTTCACCGGATTGAGAGGTGGCACAGCTCTTAGGTCGCTTAGCCTGAACCTCTATTGCTAGTAACTCGACACAAGGGTCCCCGGTGAGTGGTAACCTCGGCGGACGGTTACTATGTTACGCGTAAGCATGCCGATCCGAGGGCGCCTGAGAGGGTCGAACCACGACTCGGCCGGTTGCTATTTCATGGATAATCTAAGAGACATTCAAAAGCTAAACTAACTTTGAGTGCCACTTCGGGATCGTACAGACGAATTCAGAACCTCCTTTTTCTGAAGTACGTTGAAAATCACGTAGACGCGAGCTGTATGAAGAACGTTAATTATTGTTGTCTTACAAAACTCATATTCGTACCTTTATTAACTATTGCAAGGTACAAATATGATTTTTAGGTTATGTTAGTCAATTTTGATTCTATTCTACTGTCTTTGTTAGAGATGCTGTATAAATAAAAAGAGCGTATAACTTTTAATATGATTTTTGTAACTTGTGACAATTGTTTTAACTGACTTGGGACCCTGGTGTTTGTTGTATATGGTGGCGGTAATCACTTAACCTTCAGCCGCACTTGTTTGTCCTTTCTCCAAAAAAAAAACAGATAATATCGATGAACACGTGACTTTTAAAACATTTGGTAACTTTTAAAGAGTTGAGTAATTTTACTACAAATGTTAAGTATTTTCGAGTCATCACTTTATCTAGTAATTTATTGCATTTTTTGACCTGTGCGTGTCGTAAGTTGAAGTGTGACGAAACACAATGTGAAGACTGACTCTTTTGATGTGATTTGGCAGAATGTGGTAATGAAAATACGACTCACTAGGTCCCTAGTCAACAACTACTATTGTGTCAAAATGAAAGTTCAGTGACATTTTAGTTATAGATTATTGTTTAGGTAATCTGCTTATTAAATAGTGCCATTATGCTTTTCCGATGGCATACCACTGATTATAATCATCATTTCAACCGTAAAACATCCATTGTTGGACATAGGCCTACCCCAACGATTTCCAAAGGACCGTTTGTAAGCAGCTTGAATCCAGCTGCTTCCACCGTTCCATCATATACAATCATCCACTTCCCGCTTCTAGACACTTCCAGCGAGATAATAAAGTCGTTGGTCCATCTAGAGGGCCCTACGCTTCTCAGAGTCTGAATGCACGGCATCCATTCCAAGACATTCCTCCTCCATCTGCCGTCACTGACTTGGCTGATGTGGCCCACTGTCACTTCAACTTGCTGAGTTTAAGAGTTAGGTCGACTATCTTTGTTTACCGGCGAATTCCTTCGTTTCTGATTCTATTCCTTAGAGAAATACCGAGATTTAGCTCTGTTCTTTGGCCGTTGTATGACTTTCAGCTATCGTAGGTCGTAGTTGGAAGGATTTTTTGAAAACTTTTATCATCAGGCATTGACGTATTTGTAATTTGAATGGTGGGGGCCAGTCTGGTGCCTGTCTTTTTCTATATATTCCAAATGAGGAATTGGATTATCTGGAGTTTTTGGGATCGTGGTATCTTGGTATCACTTCACCGCCGACCACGTGGTAAATCAACACTTAAAATTGTAACCGATTGTTTATTTTATTATTTAGTTACTCGTAACGACAATTGACATTAATTTATAAAGTTGTAAATTGTACATTTTCTAAAAACGAATTAACTTTGACGCGTTGCAGTTTTCTGTGTTCTCTAAGTTTCACTTAATTTATGCGACTATAAAAACCTATTTAAACGTTAACCTTTAAGTTAAGTATAGCGTTTGCAGTTACAACACATGAATATTCATAAGCACAAAACAGTTTTGCAACTTAGAATGTATTGTAAGGTTCTGAGATGACCATTTTGAAATTTCACAAATCTATACAAATAAATAAAATTGGAGTGTCTATTTGTAATATTAAAATAACCTGTCTGTTAGTTCCAGCTAATCTCTGGAACGGCTGATGTAATAAGGAGCAACTTAGGTCTCTTTAATTTTGAAACATTTAAAAAAATAGTTTTTAATCGCGGGTAACACTGCGGGGCGCTTCTAGTATATGATAAATTTAAAGTGTCAATAGGCTAATGGTTTAGGGTTCGGTTTGCGAAATTTAAAGTCGTGTGTTCGAATTCACCATTCGACATATTAACGTGAACCATCTCCTAGCACGAGCTTAAGCGTAGTTGGAATGGTTCACTAGAATGTTAGTAAATATATATATATACATAAGAGAAAGTGTGTGTGTTTGATCCGTATAGGCTCAAAAACGACTTCACCGATTTCAATGGAACTTTCAGGCAATCTTCAGATTGACCTGGCGAGTAATCCTGTAAAGTTTGGTGGCGATCGGAGCACTTCTCTTTTTGGACTGTCAAATACGGCTTTTATTTACTATGATGATATTCTATTGTTTTATAACACAAATTTGTATTGGCACATGCGTTGAGTAAATTTATGTCATTATTAACCATATTGAAGTACAATGGAGTATTTTGAAGTAGAATGAAGTATTATAAATCCCTAAATGATAAAAATGATATTGTATTTACTGATATGTACATGTACATAGGTGTAGGTAATGAACTTCACCCGCTCGAGAAGAGAATGAATAGGGAGATAAATGAATAATTTAATATATTGTGAGAGTTAAATTGAATATTTAAAGATGTAAGTTTATTGTTTAAATTCGAATGGGGTTGGGTACACTAGTAAAATTTATGCATTTACGAGTAAAAACATGAGCCGACATCAAATAAAATTGGTGTATTTTTATTTATTTGTAGAGATTATTTAATTATTGTACTATGTTTATATTGTTATTATCTACAAATCTGGCAACATTTTCCTCATATACATTCCATTTGCTGTGAGATGCAAACTCATTTTGCAAGGTCAAAATTCGTTCCCTAGGAAATACGTACTAAAGGTCAGTCTGAACAAAACTGTCACCGCTACCAGTATTAAATTCAGTGCCACTCATTTCCTAGCAGAACCTGTTAATAATCCAAATTGTTAATATAAATAACATTAACATTATTCGCCGCTCACGATAGATAACATTTTGCCAGATACAGTTTACGTCATTTTGGCATTTTTTTTTAAATCTTGTAAACATGAATATGTATAAAATTATCTATACATGCAAATAAATTAAAAGTGTCTGTTGTAATATTAAAATAACTGCTTTTTACAACATGTTTTTAAATGTATAAGCGGTACATATTTATATACAACCAAGTTTTGTCAGGACGAAATACACAGGTTGGAAACATATACCTAGATAAAAATTTTGTCGATTTGTTTCGGCTAGTCTCTAGAACGTCTGGACAAATGTTGACGGAACTTTCACTGATAGAGCCGTGCTATCACAGTGTCCGCACGGTTGCTCGAGTTGCATAGTACGCTAGCAACCCGAATTCGAACCCCGGTTGCGGCAACAATAAATTTGTTGTTGTAATTTTTTGTGCTGATTTACCACGTGCTCGGCGGTGAAGGAAAACATCGTGAAGAAACCTACAATTTTTTTTCTAAGGCATGTGAAGTCTGCCAAAAAGCACTGCCGCGGGCCGCGTGGCGGGCTTTGCCCTTATACTCTCTTTATAGAGAAGGCCTGCGTCTAGCAGTGGGAAATTTAACTTTTAATTTCACTGGTAGATAGCTGATGTAATAATAATAATAATAATAATAATTCATTTATTCAAAAGTAACCAAGACTCATCACTACTTCAAACAACTACCAAATAACAACCTTAAACTAAATTATAAGATAAAAATATAAAATTATTATTATAACTATTTGATTATAATATAAAATAAAGAAATATAATATTATACTAAAGGCTTAACTATGCTTATGAATACCTTACCCCATGTGAGACGGCGCAGCATCTGTTTACATAAACACAGTCAAGCCTTTGAGCAATCATGCTCAGGATGCTGTTGGAGCTGGTCCGCACCCTGCGCACCAGAGATGCACTCCTCTTGCGCATTGTCGCAAAAAAGCATGACATCTGTGCATCCGCGAACATCCCCGATGCACTACAGAAATGGGGCAACCCCAACAGAACCCTGAACGCGTTGTCATATTGAACACGGAGAACGCTGTACGATATTTGAGTATACTTCGCCCACAGACTGCACGTGTAAAAGTTGTACAGAAGGCTCGGAAGAGTGTGAGTTTAACCTTTAGGGAACAGCGTGCAAATCTGCGGGCCAGCATGTTGGCTCCGCCCTCCGCTCTCGTTCAATATCGAGGTCATCCTTTAGGTCGGGCGTCAGTATGTGACCAAGGTATTTAAACTGATAGACCCTCTTTAAAACTTTACTGGCGAGTATGATAGTAATAATAGTAATAAGGCGTAACTTAGGCTTTTTAACTTAAAATTACATTTAAGACTGTGATAAGAAAAAGGCCGTCTTATCAGTGTCGGAAATATTCAATTTATACATACACTCTCGATCAACGCTCTTGCTATCTCACTGCTACTATTTAGCAAGTGGTGATATTTTATAATATAAACTTTATTATTTATTAATTATTTTATTATTTATTTCTTTAACTTAATGATATATTTATTTATGAAATTTTATTCATCTATTATTTTATTGTATATAATATATTTTCGGCATTCGGAAAACTCCGTAACATCCTCACTTCGCAAATACCTCAAAGCCTAAAGACGAAGGTCTTCAACCAGTGGATCCTCCCAGCTATGACCTATGGTGCAGAGACTTGGACTCTGACCGCTGGGCTGGTCCACAAATTGAAAGTCGCACAACGAGCGATGGAAAGAGCTATGCTCGGCATTTCTCTATGGGATAGAATCCGAAACGAAGAAATACGACTGAGAACAAAGGTAGTCGACATAGTTATTGAAGTAAGCAAGTTGAAGTGGCAGTGGGCCGGCCACATCTGCCGAGTTGTTGGTAGATGGGGGAGGAAAGTCTTGGAATGGAGGCCGCGCATGGGTCGAAGAAGTGTAGGGCGCCCTCCCTCCAGATGGACCGACGACCTTGTAAGGATAGCCGGAAGTGGCTGGATGCGGAAAGCGGAGGATCGTATATGGTGGAAGGCATTGGGAAGGCCTATATCCAGCAGTGGGTAGACACAGGCTGATGATGATGATGATATAATATATATTAATCTCATAACTATTTATACACGTATTATATTTATTGTACTCTTATTGCCTGTTGTCTGTATAAATTCCATGTAAACGAGTATTGCGCGCGCACGACTTAGGGTAGTCCTGAGCACCGCTGAAAATCAGCGCTGTCGCATCCTTGTGATAGCATATGCTGAGACGGTGTCCGATATTGGCATCATATCTTATGTACTATTTTTTCGTTTTTTTCTTCAACTGTTTTTTTTTTATTTTATTTTATTCTTTCTTTTTTATGTGTTTCATATTTTGTGCCAATAAATAATATGTCTATGTCTATGTACTTTTTACAGAAACCGTACAATTTTAATCCTATTCAAAAAGATATATTAACCTCTCATAAAGCTGAGCGGTTGAAGTTCTGCTTTACTTTCAACTCAACAAGTCAAGGTCAAACTATTTTGCGGTCCTAATTAAAGTAAGGCGAAAAAGCTTGTATCAACCTTTCGATGCGACCATTTTTCAAACATGAATGACGCTTTAACGTCTTTCATTATGGGTACAGCAAAGGACTTCCATGGTATGACGACGTCTTTCCCTGCTATTTCAATGTGGGCGTTTTTAAGAGTAGATAGAATAGGCATTTACTAACCAAAGTGGACCCGGGAAGAAGGCGACATCGGCTGGCCCGTGTCGCCTTGCGCTGCAAGAGGCACAGAGGAGGAGGGAGTAACCTCCCCCCGGGACGTGCTCTCCTTGAGCACAGTGCAGAGGGGCTCCGGTGCGTTCCACGTGAGATCCCGGAGCCCCTCGTCATGCACCGAGGAAAGGGCCACCGGGGAGGTTTTAGTGGGTAAGATCCCCACATAACCGCCGCCTTCCCCCCAAAAGGCGGGGTATCTTTCTGAAGATTTCCTCCCCGTCAACAAAAAAAACAAAGGCATTTACTAACGCGTCTTACCATCTAGCATTGCATCCACTTAACGTCATATCGGATCTTGGTCGACCTTGTAGTATAAATAAATTACCTTTATACGATAATTTGAAAATGTAATAACATATTATATATAATAGAACATTTCTTCAAATACGCTTCATCTTATAATATATTATATCGATCCCTTCCATAGTTTTGCAATAAATGAAATATGAAATGAAATATTTATTTACTTTTTTTACACACACTTACATTTTAAATTACCGGCATGCACACAAAATATTGGAAACATATTATCAAATGTAAAACACATACTATATAACAAATTCCACAAACACTTTCTCACTTAGTTTTCGTCCTTCGGTACACATCTCCCTGCTAGACTAATTTATAGCCTGTATTAGGGAGATGTTGTACCTAAGTCCGAGTTTATAGACTAAAGTTTGTTATATAGCTTTTGAGTATTCGTGTGTTTTTGCAAAGAGTATGAAGGCTCTCCATTTCTATGTAGTAAGGTAGTTTGCAAAATTCTATTGGATTGTAAAAATTATTCCCAGAGCAAAATACAATTTTGCCCCAGAATTAAAGGTTGTTTTAATCTTACTGACTGCGTACTAATTACTGAATGCCAATAATTTTCCTTAAAAAAAAGACATTTAAAACATTTTAAATAACTCCAAGCAACTAACTTACATTAGCTTAAAAATATCCTGGTCGAAAAGGCCATGAGACGACTTTATAAGTATCCAATATTCCCGAACACGGTACGGAATACCGATATGTGTGTTTTAAAACAAATTTCCAAACGCATTTTTATTGCTATAATATCTTATTCGACTTTATTGGAACGAAATCTGCTCCGACAAGGATACTATTTTACAGTCATTCGATATCGATTTCCGAAAAATAATTTCGTACCTTGTATTTATTGACTCTTCATATTTACGCGAATATTGCTCAATGAATAAAACTACGGTTGCGGATTCAATCGCGGTTTAATTTTATCGTTTAAATTCACGACATTTCAAACACTTTGAAGCGGTCATAGTCATGGAGGGATATTTTTGAAATCCTAAGCCTAACCCTATTCAAATCTTATTTATTTATTTATTTTTTATTTATTTTTTTAAAGCTAGCAATATTTCTTTCTTTTTTTCACAAATATTACTAACAATCTTGTTAACCATTCCAACTAAGCTTAAGCTTGTGCTAGGACATGGTTCACGGCAATAGTCTAATGGTGGATTCGAACCCACGATCTTACGATTCGCAGGCCGTACCCTAAACCATTAGGCTATTGACGCTTCTAATCCTATAATAAATAGGATGATAACTTCAGCTAAGCACATCACCCAGAGATTTCAATATACTGTTAGCTGAGATTAAGCTGCAATAAAGTCCTTAACAGTAGTTCAAGTATATTACTTCATATTTTTTATGTATTTTTTGGTTTAAAGCATAAAAAATATAATATGTGCTTAATATAAACGTGTATTGCATATTAATCTGGTTGTCTTAATGACCGGTTTAAAAAGATTTCAAAGCTCGTTAAGTATGATGTAACACGAAAAAGTCAAACAAAGCAAAATCCGCATAACAGACGCCTTGATTCAATATTGAAACGACATTGTTTGTAGAGGAATAACCTTCGAGAGAAAATTGCAGCCTTTCGGCCAACCTTATAGTTCAAAGGTTGCCATTCAGGTTTGTCGAGCGCCCGAAACGACGTTCGATACGCGACAGCGTTATTTTTGCATCGGAAACATTCTAACTAGTCATGTCATTATCACATCTGGCGTGTTTCGACTGTGGTCCTTTCGTAAGACAACTTTCAGTTTCAAAATGTTTCGCGCTCAAGTTGCATAAGGCTGTTACACAACTTACTTACGTGTAGGGTTTCAGCGGAAGGGTGGGCCGGGAGCACTGACGTACAAGTATACACTGGTCAAGCACTCATACAACGCCATGCACTTTATCCATCACGTTATTAACAAAGGCACAAAGTCTAAAAGCTCTAGAGGTGGGGGGTTCCCGAGGCACTCGCGACACAATTTTTCCGTGATTGGAAAACTGTTGCCGCGCGACACGGGCTGCGCTTGCGACGGCGAGCGGGCGACTGAGCTGAGAACGTTGTCCCTCACGCAATAAAACCTTCGCTTTTCAAGAGTGGGGCGGGCTGCTGACGATTTTTCGAAAATCGAATCTGTGTGCGCTTTAACTGTTATTAGCCAACTTCAAAAAGGGAGATTATCAAATCATCATTTTTAAAACGATTTTGAACAATTATATTCATATATAAAAAATATTACTTCAAATCTAATAAAATATGACGAATCAAACATTTACGCGCCTGCGCTCTCTCGACTATATTTTCTTTCTTCTTCCACTTTCGTTTATTGTCTTTAAGGAGTACTTACCTAGTCTTAGATTGTCATAAACTTAGTATATATTTGAAACTCAAGGTACTAAACTAACAAATTAATTCATATAAATAATATGAATAAGTCATAATGGGGTTTAATTGAAACAGATTTTTTGGGTCAAAATCAGCTCTGTGCTACATGTTTAAGTTAGTTTACATAGTAAAGCACATGCTGAGCCAACCCCTTTTCGGCATAAAGTCTTTTTTCTTTTTTATTTTTTGTTAACCCTAAACATAGCAATGTATAGCATAATATGCATGTAAAGTACAGATATAAAATCTATTTACTTAAATTTATTATTTAATTGTATTTTATAATAATTATTCAAATGTTTAATGTCACAATTGTAGGTGTCGTGACATTTAAGATAAATGAGATGGAGTTGGAATAAGGACTCTTTTTTTTTGAATGCTAACAATTTTTTTTTCCGCAAATATATTTAAAATTCTTGTTAACCATTCCTAATAAGCTTAGGCTTGTTAGTACGTACGTTACGTACTTAGTACGTGTACGTTACGTACTTAGTATGTATAGCACTGTATAGAATAGTGTACATCTTGGTTTTCCAAAATACGTATTTTTGTCACGTGTATTTATATCACGATTTTTTAATGTATTTTGTGATACTTTTTGAATATACATTTTTTTACTGTTCTTCAAAAACAATCTTGCCACGATAAGGGTTAGTTATTTATCCACCACGCGGTCCCAGTGCGGATTGGCAGACTTCACAGCAAACGTCAATAGCCTAATGGTTTAGGATACGGTCTGCGACTAGTAAGGTCGTGGGTTCGAACCCAGCATTCGACTTTTAACGTGAACTATCTCCTAGACCACGCTTAAGCTTAGTTTGAATGGTTAACAAGAATGTTAGTAATATTTATTGTTAATAAAGTAATATTGTTTTCTTTAAAAAACAGCTACCACGTCTCATGACGTATTTTTTATAAATTTAGCCAAAAGCCTAGCTGACATCCGTTCTCACCTTAAGACGTAAAGTTCTTAGTAACTTTCGCATTAATAGTTCACTTGAAAATTTCTGACAGCCGTTTCACTTTAAAATATTCACACAGAGCTAACAATGAATTCACTTGAAAATTGATAAATAAATCTGTATAATATTTTTTTTATCCTTTATGCGTCAGACAGGTTCGCAACACTTAATAGTTATTTCACTTAAGTTATATTAAAAAAAATCATCGCAAAGCGTTATCTCTCTCAACTTAACTGGTCTAATAATAGGTTGTCAAATATCTCCCTTCCGCCTTTTTGTCTTTTGAATTTCGCGGCTATGTACAAAGCGCTTTTAAACCATCTGCAGAAGGCTGGATACAAAAAAAAGCTTGATGTTTGGGTGCCGCATGATTTGACGCAAAAAAACCTTCTGGACCGAATCAACGCCTGCGATATGCTGCTGAAACGGAACGAACTCGACCCATTCTTGAAGCGGATGGTGACTGGCGACGAAAAATGGATCACATACGACAATATCAAGCGAAAACGGTCGTGCTCGAAGGCCGGTGAATCGTCCCAAACAGTGGCCAAGCCGCGAATTTCGGCGTTAGTGAACTCCATGTTTACACGTCTATAACTGTTGAACGCAATATCCAAACTAATTATGCATAGCGTCGTTTTGTAGGTTATGTCAAGACCTTTCAAATTATGTATAGTATTGCTAGATACGAGCTCTGTAGCGCTTTGTACATAGCCGCGAAATTCAAAAGACAAAAAGGCGGAAGGGAGATATTTGACAACCTATTATATCAACCGTGACATCACTTTAACGGGTAAATTAATGCAAAACGTTAATAATTAATTTCTTAATCATGAGAAATGTTATAAAAGCCTATTTCCTGTTTCTCGAATTTACTGATCAATATAAATTTCCAGAAGCTGGCCATCAATACAATTGTTTACGATTACGGATTATTCTATATATTATAGATAAGTGGTTTCTTTGGTGTTTCGTTAATAAAATAGCTACCGACCGAGTCGTGGTTCGGCCCTCTCGGGCACCCTCGGATCGGACTGCTAACGCGTAATAATGGTAACCGTCCAAGCCGAGGTTACCCCTCACCGGGGGGACCCTTGTGTCGAGTTACCACCTAATAGAGGTTCAGGCTAAGCGACCTAAGAGCTATGCCACCTCTCAAATCCGGTGAAGCAGTAAAGGCCAGCTTCTCTGTGCCAACTGTGATAGATCGTCCAAAAAAAAAAACAAAAAAAAAAATTCTTTGAAGTTAGTGAAAAGCGGTCAGAGATTGTTGTCTATCCTCGTATAAAAGGACGTGAAAGCTTATATTGTATTATTTTTAAATCAACACTATTGTTAGCGATAGTTAGTCCTAATAAATTTTGTTCTAATGCATAAATAAATATTATAATCTGTAAAGTATACTTATGATTTAGAATAATTATTATAATCTAATATTAAAATAAACCGGGTATTTAAATGACAAATTTCTACTATAATTCTGGTAATCATTTTGAAGGTAGTAAGTAGTAATTAATTAAATGTCTTTATAATTATTTGTATTGTTTTTTTAATTAGTAAAAACGTCTTCTAAAACACGTAATTTGTAGTCTCTATATTACAGTAGCTCAGTAACAGAACATGTTATGTTAATCGGTATTTAATAAACATGATAAAGATAAAACACAAAATGACTATTTTTATTAAAAAAAATTGGTATTGGTTTGGTTAGACGAGCCATACAATCTGGAACCAAGAAACTTTATGTGTCACTAGAAGTGCTAGACGTCCTCTAAAAATATTTGAAATAATTTTTTAACCACCTTTATTTTACGTTAAACTGTAAAAAAAGGTCGTTTATTATTTAATTTTTATTCATTTTGAAGCCGTAAGTTAAGTTTTAATAATATTTCTATAAAAAGTAAAATACACAAAAATATCATACAAAATGCAAAAACATTATAAAAACCTAACCTAGTGTGTGCCACCGGCAACGAAGCAGAGCTCAAGCAACCGGTGGTTAGGGCGACATAGAGAGAAACCTCCTGACGATGCGTGCCGTGTCCAGAAGTACTGCCTTCTGTATCTGACCCTTGACCCAGCCATCTAGCGAAAGTCTCTTAAGATGTTGTTCGAGATTTTTCGCTATGATACCGTTTGCAGAAACGACTATCGGGACAATGATCGTCGAATCCACATCCCACATGGCGGTCACCTCGTGAGCCAAGTCAAGGTACTTAGTATTATTTAATTTATTATTAAAATATTTCTTATACGAGATATCAAATGATGGCTTAGCAACAGATCAATACACTAATTGATATTCACATCATTACTGCTTTATTATATTATATATAACTAGCAATCCGCCCTGGCTTCACACAGGTTCTATACAGAAAATATGAAATAGCCTACGTTACTACCAGGAGATGTAGCCTCCATTATTTCATTATTAATCGCAGCCTTTCTATAACATATGTGTATAAGATTTACCATAAATGTTCCCTGTGAACCTCAAAATGGCTGGACCAGCTTTAATGTTTCAAGCAATCTAAAGATTATTAAACATGTTTAGCATAAACCGGATCATTAAAATTTTACCTAGTCCCCTATAAAAGACATCAACGAGTTCCATTATTGTTACTTCAGAGTTTAACAGAAACTTAGAAAAACGTGTAAAATGTTTCAAATATATTGTTTTTCTTCCATATAAAACGAATTTTTAAAAGTAATATAAATCTTAAATTACATATACAATTATTAGATCATTATAACTTGGGATCTTAGTCAAAATGCCATCGTACTTCTCTGCGGGTCAACTGTTGTCACATTGGGGCTGCTAAATGCCATCTCGCAGCTTTGGACTCGGTGGAAAGGCAGATTAAGAGGCTTTTGGTGAAGCAGCTGAAACCAATCTGATTCCACCATCGCACTTCAAGACTCACTGCAGGATTTAATCCTTTTGTTGTGAACATCGCTCAAACCCGAACGCTTTGATTCGTCTTTCATTATTCGTACAGTAAGGTACTGGAATAGTTTGCCCGCATCTTTCCTTCGGATTACAAAGTGGGTATTTTCAATAGTAGCCTGAATAGGCATTTATTAAGCTAGTGCGCCTTACCATCCAGGACTGCATTTCCACTTAACATCAGGTGGAATCGTAGTCAAGCACTTTCTTAGAAAATATAAAAAAAATCGATTTGAAATAATGTAACGTCATATTTTTTAAAAACATTTGACACTATTCATAATTCTACCCTACTTATTACGTTTTTACTCCGTTTGGTTCGAATCGTTAGTTGGAATGGTTAACAGGAATGTTAGTATATTTGTAAAAAAAAAATAGCATTAACTAAAAAAGTCAGCTTAATTCGACATAGAGCTGCTGTATAAGTACAGAAATGCCTGCATGACCTGGTTATTGGTATAAATTGGAGTAACGTTTTATTATCATTATCGTATACAGTCATCTGTTACGAAACAATTACTTTTCATAGCATCACAAATTCTTTAATCAAATCTTAAATGCCACTGCACCCAAATATATTCACGTTAGTAACGCACTGGCGAACAGTACAACGGAAATCGTAATTGTTCAACCGACGATTGTTCATGTCAAGGCGACTCTAAGAACAGTACACTACTGTACGCCACAACCTTGCCGTACATAAGTCGTAAATATCATGATATCGAGAGCATAGATAGATAGATCAATATCGACGATCTATATATATAAAAGAGAAAGTGTGTGGGTTTGTTCCCTATAGACTCCGAAACGGCTGGATCGATTTCAATGAAACTTTCAGGGAATCTTCAGATTAACCTGGCGAGTGATCTTGTAAGTTTCGTAAAGATCGCAGCACTCCTCTTTTAGAACTGTTAAATACAGCTTTTATTTACTACGATGAAATTCTATTGTTTTATAACCCAAATTTGTATTGACACATAAGGTGAGTCAATACAATATTAAAGATAATTAAGGATTTTGAAGTATATAAGGTAAGATAAAGCGCCGCGAATGTATGCGTTTACTGATGCTGCTGATATGTACATGATCTTCACCCGCTCGAGAAAAGAATGGATACGGAGATAATTGAATAATTTTAATTTAATAATATTATAAAGAAATGTATATTTAAAAAAATCAACTATTTATAAAAATATAGAGTTATACTTTCTTTACATCTATATATATATATATAAACAAATTACAATTAGACGTCCTAATAGGCGGATGGTATTCCAACATTTTGTCGGACCCTTGTGTCGAGTTACTAGCAATAGAGGTTCAGGCTAAGCGACCTAAGAGCTATGCCACCTCTCTATCGGTGAAGCAGTCAAGGCCAGCTTCTCTGGCCAATCTGTGTAGTTCGTCATTAAAAAAAATCCAACATTTTGACGCCGTATACTAAACCCGTAAACTACCACGGAATGACGTCTAGTAACGTTTATTCCATCACTGATTTGATTTGAAGTCTGGTTTTGTTTTCACTCGAAAAAAAATAAAAAATAATTATAATTACCCGAATTACGAAAAATATAATATGTATTCTTATATAATAAATAATTGGTTAGTCCAGTAGGGAAATCTGAAATGAAAATCTCACACATTATTCCAACAAAATTAAAGTATTTTTTTCTACTTACTTACACACTTTTAATGATGCGGCACTAGTCGCATCGTGCACTATCGGTATTCTCGGGAGCGGTCGGTTTGACCGTTACGGGACATTTTCGCGAATGACATTCAGTATTCTTCAATTTATAAAACGCTGTCACGTCAACATATAATGTATAATTGTTGAGTCTAGTAGGGAGAGCTGTAGTAAAAATTAAATTTTTGTGATATATCAAAAAAATCATTTAATTTCACTATATGTAAAAACCAAATTATATTTACAATGACTAAACGTTGTTACGGTATAATAGTTGGCATCAAAACATTACAAAACAATCGTATTTTCTATAACAAAGGAAGGAGTCAATGAATTGTAGCGTCGGATAATTCGCATGATAGAGATAATCTGTTATCCGTGTTCGCGACCCGATGATAATTGAAACGGAGTCTGTTAAGCGATACGCGCTAAAGACAGACTTGTCGTTAGCATCACGAGGTATGTACTGATAACTGACATTTCAATACTTTCGTAAGGAAATATGCACGTTCGTGTCACTAAGTTGTAATGCTGTATGTTATACTAAAGAATTGCTCATAATGCTTTTCTTGGGGTTCATATATCCCCGTTCCACCATCGGACTTAAAGACGTACTGCAGGATGCTGTGAAAATCCCGCAAACCCGAACAAAGCGCTTTGCTTCGTCTTTCATTGTACGAGCTAATGATAGTGACGTTGGCCACCTTTCAAGAAGAATTAGTGGCCTTCAGTCTACTGACCTCATCGAGTAACACTTATGAGTATTTTCTACTTTACGTTGGTATTCTACCAGGTCCTGTCTTAATAGTGCTTACCCATTCACGCAACAACATAAGTTACGCTGTTTCTATCTGTCAACAACAAAGTCTAAATTTATCAAAAATATTTCGATTTACAAGTATATTTACGAGTAAAAATAGAACAATAAATCGAATAGGGATACTACAAAATGGAATAAATCAGAAATTAACCAAACTCTCATCAAACTACCTTTGAAAAACTTTCTACTAAAAATTAATCATCGAAATCGGTTGGCGTGATATTGAGTTATTCGACCATTTATCGCGCACATAATTAATGCACAAATTTAAGACTTATATGGTTTTCTTATTAATGGAATTGGACCAAATTGAAATAACCTCTTAGCCAATTGAAATGAAAGGGACCTCGCGGCAAGCACCAGGTTTCAAATAAACAAACAATCAGCAAGATTAACTTTTTTTAAATCGGTTGAAAATGCAAACAAAGGATACCGAAAGCAAAATTAAATAAAAGAAAATGAGTCACTTAACGTGCCTGTTCTCAAAGAATTATTGCCAAATACAACAGTGTAATAAGATAAAAATTAATCGATGTATTACAAGTATTTGACTTGGGAGCATTTATGGTATTAATAAATAATTAAAAACATGATTAATTGTACCGTAAATAATTAGTGCAGTTCATAAACGACCTACCGCAGTGCACCGGTTCCTTCCTGGATCGGTAAATAATATTCTTCCATGTCGAATCCCGGCGGGATGCAACCGTTAAGATGTGATAATAAATCTTGCAAAGCATTTAGTATAAGGAAATCTTAATACACGGCATATCGGTATTATCTGGCACTGGCCACTAACAATAAAATACCACTAAAAATGAAAAATCATTTACGGAATTTCAAAATGGAACTCAAAAGTCAAATAAGCGTTTTTTGCTAAATGTATATGAACGTATATTTGATACATGTAACATTTTTTTCTGTCAGTCTGTTCGGGCTAATCTCTGGGATGGCAAGACCAATTTTGACGGGACTTTGACTGGCAGATAGCTGAAGTAATAAAAAGTTACTTAGGCTACGTTAAACCTTAAAGAAAAAAAATACTATATGGTTTTTAATCGCGGGCTTCGGTCTCTGTTGGGCTCACGTCTTCTCTGTAAAGAGAGCACAGTCCACCATGCGCCTCTAGCGCTAGCTATTTCTAACTACCTTCTCTAAGCGCGTGGTAAAGCAGTACTTAAAACTGTAAGAAACATATTCAATAGTGCATTGGGGATCGAACTCGGGTTGCTGAGCTACCATAACTTTAGCGTGTTACTTTTTAAATAACTGTCATTTGTTTTTTTTACTGTGGCGTCTTTTGGAAAATTGTAAAATATAATTAAATGTTAAATTTTATGTAATGACCAATCCGGCCCTGTCTACTTAGACGTTACACGTTTTAAGTTCGATGACGTCATGTAAATAGCACATCGACCCTTCCTAAAAATAATATATTTTGTTGTATTATAAAAAGGATCGCTTCATCGATTTGAAGCAATATACTACGATTTCTATTTCGATTACTAATTTTAATAGACGATTTCCTGTTGCGAGTTTAAATTGCAGGTTATTACTAACTATGCTTTGTATTAGTTCTAGTTATTTATATTGTTCAAATGAGTTTAATTCATTTCAATCTATCAAAAATCTAAATGGTAATGATAGACATTGCGTGACGTTGAAGTCTAAGAAATAGCCGACCTGCCGACGTTCACAGAGGCTGCTTATATATATCGAGATGATGAATGTTAGAGTTGTCACTTGTGTTAAATGATTTTTTTATGTTGTGATGTTAACTATTATTGTATTGTTATTATTTTGATTAATTATTTGTGTAGACTACAGCACCGAATTAGTTTAGCTGTAATGGTGCTGTAAGTTTTTCTGTCTAATAAATAAAATTGTTTCGTTACGTAAGAAACTTCTGAAATCTGTTAATCTTCATGGATATATCTTTTTTTTTTTGTTAACGAGGAGGAAATCTTCAGAAAGATACCCCGCCTTCTGGGGGGAAGGCGGCGGTTATGTGGGGTTTTTACCCACTAAAACCTCCCCGGTGGCCCTTCCTCGGTGCATGGTGAGGGGCTCAGGATCTCCAGTGGAACGCACCGGAGCCCCTCTGCACTGTGCTCATAGAGAGCACTTCCCGGGGAGGTTACTCCCTCCCCTGTGCCCTCGCAGTGCAAGGCGACACGGGCCAGCCGACGTCGCCTTCTTCCTGGGTCCACCTTGGCGGACGACAAAGGCCCCCACCCTTGTCGCCCAATGAACCCGAGGCCCCTTTTAGTCGCCTTCTACGACAGGCAGGGGTACCGTAGTCTTATTCTTGAGAGCCCAGAACTACAGGGTTGCGGGCCGGTCTACCCCCGGCCCGTCTGCGCCATCTCCGAACGGGATCGGTCCTCTCCCGATCATGGATATATCTTAGCCCTTTGCTTAGAAAGAAATCCTGTATGCAACATTTAAAACTTCTAGCTTCTATTTTCTCGTTTTCTTTTGTTTTCTCGTTGGAATGGTTATTTTTATATGAATATTGTAAATTAGTATTTGTTTTTTATATGAATATTGTTTACTAAAATGTGCCCAACGCGGCTTAAAAAGGTTTTCAATTGATAAAAACAACGTGACAAGACAAAGAATCTGAAATGCACATTAATTCGATATATTGATAGATGTCTTAACAGTAATACAAAGAACTGAGGTGTGCATGATGTATGGTGATTCGATAAACAATCTCTTCCGGAGATTCAGCGACATTCAATTATAACTTACTATACAATTAAACTGTATAAGGTATGGTAAATAATATAGACTTTTTTTTTGTTGACGGGGAGGAAATCTTCGCAAAGATACCCCGCCTTCTGGGGGGAAGGCGAAGGCTATGTGGGGATCTTACCCACTAAAACCTCCCCGGTGGCCCTTTCCTCGGTGCATGACAAGGGGCTCCGGGATCTCACGTGGAACGCACCGTAGCCCCTCTGCACTGTGCTCAAGGAGAGCACTTCCCGGGGAGGTTACTCCCTCCCCCTGTGCCCTCGCAGTGCAAGGCGACACGGGCCAGCCGATGTCGCCTTCTTCCTGGGTCCCCCTTGGCGGACGACAAAGCCCCACCCTTGTCGCCCAGTGAACCCGAGGCCCCTTATAGTCGCCTTGTACGACAGGCAGGGGATAACGTAGTCTTATTCTTGAGAGCCCAGAACTACATTTATTTTAATTCGATATGTTCTTCTTATCTGTATTTATTTTGTTTGTGTTTTTATATGGATAAACAAAAAATTCTTTCTTCCATTATACTCTTCCGAGCCTACTGTACAACTTTCTACACGTGCAGTGTGGGCGAAGTATACTCAATTATCGTACAGCGCTCTCCGTGTTCAATATAACAACGCGTTCAGGGTTCTGTTGGGGTTGTTTCTGTAGTGCATCTGGGATGTTCGCGGATGCACAGATGGCATGTTTTTTTGCGACAATGCGCAAGAGGAGTGCATCTCTGGTGCACAGGGTGCGGACCAGCTCCAACAGCATCCTGAGCATGATCGCTCAAAGGCTTGACTGTGTTTATGTAAACAGATGCTGCGTCGTCTCACATGGGGTAAGGTATGGCATAAGCATAATCAAGCCGTTAGTATAATATTATATTATATTTTTTATATTATTTTTATAATCAAATAATTATAATAATAATTTTATATTATAATCTTATAATTTAGTCTAAGGTTGTTATTTAATAGTTATTTAAAATAATGATGAGTCTTAGTTCCTTATTTGAATAACTGAATAATAATAAAATTACAATTGCATTAAACAAATTAATTTATTCGAACTCGGGCAACCGCTCGGACACTGAGCTACCTTTAATAAAAATAAAGAGCTTAATTTTTCTCAAACGTATTTACTAGTATTATATGTAAATTTTTACAAATATACATATAATACTAGTAAATACGTCATCGGTTACAGTTACTTGAAAAAAATATGAGCTATATGAGAATTGTCTGAAGAGCGTCTAATGTAAGAGCATATATTATGACGGGCGTAAAATCGTTCATTGAAATGATTGTTTGCGTGATACAAGTGGACGTTGAAGTGGCTGGTCAGGCACCGTTAATGGTCTGTAATGTATTCGTAAGGAATAGAATTGAACCCGTTACGACGCTGCCGAATGCTTACTGAGTTATTGTTACGCCGCCGCGGTCATTGAACTTACTTCGGCCTAAACAAACACTTCGGCGAATACACGTAAAGACAAAAACCGACCAAACAACTTAAAAAAATTAACAACGAACATGATAAATTTATAACATAATATTACTCCGCACGGACGGTCTCTTTTTGTGACGATTTCACGCTGGTTGGCCAGAGAAGCTGATTTAAGAGGTGGCATCTCTATTGGGAACAACTCAGCGGAAGGGTAGATGGGGCCTCAGCTTGGACGATTACTCCGACCACCGATCCGATCGAGCTCCCAATCCGTAATACACCTTATAAAATTTTGTCCAATTTTCCACTACACCAAAATCAAACATGAAATGACATGCAACAATCTTGCTGTCGAACAATACACTATGTCAGAGATTATCAGAAAAGATAGCTGCGTTAAAACATTTAAGAGCCGCATAGAGCATATCGTAAAATAATAAACAGTGAAGATATCGACATCAATGTACAAACTGACATGTGAACTATACCAAAATAAAGTAAATCAAGTAAAAATAACGTCATCTAGAATTTTATGGCAATAGCAATTCTATCTGACATTTGATTCTTTAAAAAAAATCACGACTCGGTCGAAAGCTTTTATCGTGAGACTACCAGACAATTTTTTTTTGGACGAACTATCACAGTTGGCACAGAGAAGCTAAGCTTACTGCTTCACCGGATTGATGGCCTAGCTCTTAGGTCGCTTAGCCTGAACCTCTATTAGGTGGACGGTTACCATTTACACGTTAGGAGTCCGATCCGAGGGCGCCCGAGAGGGCCGAACCACAACTCGGTCGGTAGCTATTTTATTAACAAAAAACTATTGGGATAATCTAAGCTAAACTAACTTATATGCCACTTCGGAAAGCGTTAGCGCTGGGAGAAGAAGTGGCCGAAGAAACTCAAGCAACGCTCCTAATTATCAAGGGGGGTGGGGTTTTCTCATAAAATACTTATATCGCGCAAAGATTTTTCGCAACCTCCGACGGTCGCGAATGGACGCTTTGTAGATTTGTAAAGATCTAGCCTATGTAACTGTGATCCGTTGTCCGGATCGTCGAGAACATGTCTCGGCCTCCGGGCGACGTGTCTGAATTTACCAGTGAAGACTATACTTATACTAGTGAAGATACTCACACTGTAATCGTAGGTAAAGACAGACGCGGACAAACTAATCCAGTCCGATACTGTACGAAAAATGAAAGACGCAGCTAGATGCAAGCCGCTTACAAGCGGTCCTTTTGGAAATCGTTGAGGGAGTCCTATGCCAGCAGTGGATGTTTTACGGCTGGAATGATGATGAAGTCTTACAAATGGTTGTGTCGCCGACACCTCGCTTTCCAAGCTTTTTTTTAACGATCCTACACACACTAGTCAGAGATGATTGACTGTTTCACTAGATTGAGAGGTGCTATATTAGGTCGCTTAGTCTGAACTTCTGTACGTAGTAACACGACACCCGAGTGCCATTATTTACTACAAATTATTACAAATTACATTACATTATTAAATAATTTAAAAAAAATAATGAAAAAATAGTACATCGAAGAAATAAAATGATTTTAATTTGTTAATTCCTCCACACTGTAAAATACCCTCTCAACCAGCCATGACTTCAACCTATTTTTAAACATTGCTAGACTGGGAGCTTCAGTTACATGCTTAGGAGTCGATTGTAGATCGCGGGGCCTGTGACGTGTGTCATCTTGGGGCAACAAGGGCTAATTTATTAGCTCCGCGGGTGTTCGCTTTGTAGGAACCGCCCAATTCTTTTCGAGTTTTAAAATCGCTGAGGGTATGCCTCGTGAACAGCGCCACCTGGTAAATTACTAACTATTTACGCGTAAGGTTACGGTTCCGATCCGATGGCGCCCCTAGAGGCTGAAGGGCTCGGTCGGTCGCTTTTCCACGGATGAAGCTTACCAAGCGAAATGCATATGTATAAAATACATCCACTTACCGCGGGTATTCTGCGAGGTCGTGGTACTTCCCCGATTGTCATCATTCGTGCAACATCAGTACCACGTACGGAACGCTTTTTTGTGCACGAACCTCCAAAATGTCCAACTAAAAATTCCAAGAGACAATGGCGCTATTTCCTTGTGTGATTTGTCCGAGACAGCCGGATGAGAAGGCGACTTATTGACATTGGAATTTTTATTCAACGTGTGATATGATATTGTGTCCAACCGTCAGGCACGAGAAATTTGAGAAATCCCCGTGGTATATACATTAGTTACAAGTATATTTATGATTAAAAAAAAAACCTAATTCAAATCGAATCAAACCTTAAACGCGTGAATGCTCTTTCTGTATTTCCGAATTTATAATAATTATTATTAACATAGACCACAACCATACTCTCATCAAACTACCCTTGAAGTACATACAATACTTTCCATTAAAAATGAATCATCGAAATCGGTTGGCGTAATATTGAGTTATGCGTCCATTTGTCGCGCACAAATTTAATGCAAATTTAAATCTTAAATGGTTGCCTCGTTCAATGGGTTCATCTGTCCGATGAATACGGAAACTAGCGGCCCCGGACTCCGCAGCATTTTTCCCCACGTCCTCTCCAAATAATACTGAAGCGTCAATAGCCTAATGGTTTAGGGTACGGCCCGTGAATCGTAAGGTCGTGGGTTTGAATCCACCATTGGACTATTGCCGTGAACCATGTCCTAGCACAAGCTTAAGCTTAATTGGAATGGTTAACAAGATTCTTAGTAATATTTCTAAAAAAAAAAAGAAATATTGCTATATTTCTTAAAAAAAAAAAACGGAATCCAGTTCTCGGCAGCCTTGCTATTCCTGGCCAATGTGGCGACTACGATAACGGCAGGCCAGCACCACAAACTGACCATTGGCACTTTCAACACCCGGACTCTGAGTAGATGAGGATGTGGCAGAGTTGGAATTAAGGTCACTAAAATTGGACCGTATTAAAACCACATGTTCCATGCAACAATAAATTAAGTTTATTAATGTTAGAAAAGAAAATTATCGTTTGAAAAATTATAATCAATTGATAAAATGTTTAAACGAATAACACCATAATACTTCCGCGCAGAATTCTCGCCTTGACTCTTGATGCTACTGCAATATTGATAGTTATATTATTGACATAATCACGTATACACAAGTGTATTCCCGACCCGTTATATTAATGCTTACACGCTCTTTCGATACATTATTTATGCTAATCATTAGCATAAGATTATTCCAATCGTATAGGAAACAGAAGCGAATTATTTATTTTACGCCGGCCACGCCACAGATTTCTGTCACAAAATTTTAGCTTCATTTTACATGGGAGTAAATGGATTTGATCATAGCCGCGTGGAAACGGATGTGTTATCTCGGCTTCCGGTTACAAGAGGCCCCTACCGCCTGAATCCTAACATGGTGATCCGTCGTGGACTATGAAGCGAGGTGGATTCGCGTTAGCATTAACGATTTCGTCCAGTTACCGTTACGTTATTTTAGCTATTATAACCGATTGTACATTGCACTTTTTAATGTTTCTGCACAAGAAGGGCTGCTTTGTCGTCCTGGCTGCTGCCGAGTCTACTGCGTGTGAGAATCAAACAAAGCCCGACGTGCATCACATCAGATGTTTCTTTTTCTTTTAAAGAAAGCTAGCAATATTTCTTTTTTTTTTTAGAAAATATTACTAACATTCTTGTTGACCATTCCAACTAAGCTTAGGCCTTGTGCTATGAGAAGGTCAATAGTCGAATGGTGGATTCGAACCTACGACCTTACGTTTCGCAGACCGTACCCTAAACCATTAGGCTATTGACGCTTAAATCTATATTGTCATTTACATCTTAAATGTAATGTGCTGTATGTATATATTCATACATACACCATACAAAAATATATTCAACAAGAAAGATGGTGTTTATATGCTTAGTTTTTAATAGCAGACAAGGATTTTGTGCACCTCACATATTTTGTAACAGAACACTCTATTGCTTTTTTATTGCTCCTTCTTCCGTCATCTTCTTCACTGCTGAGGGTCCTGACCTCCACGAATACGCTGTCCACCTGTTGCGATCTTTAGCTGTGTATATAATGCCTCGTTTTGATGTTGTCGCTGATTTAGTCTGTCCAACGCATATAGCTACGAAGGTACGCTTCAATAAATTACTGAAGCATGATTACTACTGTGGAGGCAATCAACGTATTTCACAATGAATACAATATTCTCGCACATAAAGAGCTGTTAATGAATTCTTACCATTATTATACGCTCTATTCTTAACCCTGGAAGCCTTTATCGCTACTTAATCCGAGGTTGTCAGAATTTATCGCAAGGAAATACGCTTTCGACTTGTATTCTTATTTCCTGCAGCGGAATTCTGCGTAAAACATCGTGGGGCTCTTTAATGAGCAAACGTGTATACTGGCACAATGTTGGTAGTGGAAACTATTCTTTACAATATTCATAAAGCAAACAATTGCTTTTCAAAAGACTTAAACCGACCGACGATAGAGAGAAGATTCTCAATTCGATTGCATTTTTTTATGTTCGTTACCTCATAACTTTCGAATGGGTGAACCGTTTGATTGAATTGTGTGAAGTGAAACCGACTGAATTTTGATGATTCTTTTTATTGAAAGCTGATGATTTCCATGTGGTCCCATCAATGGTCAAACAAACGCACGAATACCTAAATATCATTAAAATCGATTTCGATGATTCATTTTTTTATTTAAAGAATTTTTTTTTTTATTGTTGTTAGATCGCAACCACAGACCTGTGTCCGTGCTCTTTTCCAATACACTTAAATTGTTCACTCTGCATTTATTAAAAGAGTGCCACTTCTACAGATACTATTTTCCTTTTTTTTATATACTGCCTTAATTTGGAGGTGGCCAGAGATCTCTCCGGTTCACGCTGCATTGCTATTAGCTTCTCCGCGACCGCTGTGTCCCTACTTCTCTTGGCCATTTTTAAGTTGTAGTCCACTATCCTCTCCCTTGATGCGGCCATTTGAAGACTGTTGCCTCCCATCAATAGTCCAATTTGGTCCAACTCTGACAATGGCATCTATAACAAAAACCTACGTCTAAAATCTGCATTAAGTATGTGCGCTACAAACGTACAAATAACTAAATATAATACAAATCGATTTCGATGATTCATTTTTTTTATTGTAAAGGATGTACTCCGAGAGTTGTTTGATGAGAGTTTGGTTAGGTTCGGATTTTTTTTTAAATATGAAAAGTGGCAAACGGGCATACGGCTCACATGATCTTAAGTGATCACCGTCGCCCACGAACATCCACAGCACGAGTGGAGCTTCGGGTGCGTTGCCGGCCTTTGAGATACAAGTGGACTCGTTTCTTGATGGTCCCCTAATCATAAACGTTTGGAAACACCGCTAGTGACAGTTGATTCCACAGGTTGACAGTGCGCGGAAGAAAGTTACACGAAAAACTTACAGCCGTGGAACGCCAACCATCAAGATGGCGGCGGTGGAATTTGGAATTCTGCCGAGTTGTTTATTCTGTTTAGTAATATTCCTATCAATCCTTTTACTACATACAAAACCATTGTAATAATTATTTTTTTGTTAGTCCTGACGCTCTGTCTCTATAATTATAATAATACCTTCGTGTTTATTGCATTTTTCTCGATAACAAGTCACTAACAATCATGTTCTCTTATCAATATACAACGGGTTCAATTTTCCGAACACAGCTTGTCGCGGTCCAGTTATCCCAATTCACTTGATCGTAACGAGAAATGCACACATAATCGTTTACGCAACGAAATCATACCGGCTATCCACTAGCAAATAAAGCCTGTACACACAAACCGAGTTAAAGTCGGCCTTTATTTGTCCCACTGCTGGGCACAGGCCTTTTGTTTAAAGAGAGTATAAGGGCATAATCCGCCCGCGGCCTGGCATTGGCAGACTTCACGTGTCTTAGAAAAATTTCTTGAGACGTGTAGGTTTCGTCATGATGTTTTCCTTCACCGCTGAACGGGTGGTAAATCAGCACATGAATTTTTTTTTTTTGAAAGAAAGCTAGCAATATTTTTTTTTTTTTCAGAAATATTACTAACAATCTCGTTAACCATTCCAACTAAGCTTAAGCTTGTGCTAGGACATGGTTCACGGCAATAGTCCAATGGTGGATTTGAACCTACGACCTTACGCAGGCCGTACCCTAAACCATTAGGCTATTGACGCTTCAAATTGCAAAATTGCAATAGCAAATTTACTGGTGCCGGCACCGGGGATCGAACTCGGGTTGCTAGAGTACTATGCAACTTGAGGCGACCGCACGGACACTGAACTATCACGGTTCTCTTATAGCTACATATTAATAAATATGAAAAGTTACTCATTTTATACGATCATTAATGATCCGAGTTTTCTTGAAGGAAAATAATTTCTCACTACAAATATTATATAACATCAAAAATGGACTGAATTTTAGTTGTATATAGCGGGCGACAATCACGCGGTCGAAACTCATGAAGTGTGAGACATATCTTAACTAGATTCATTCGTTGCCTAAATATCACAGCCCACTTGATCCACTAGTAGCATCGTGCTCCACTTAACTAACCACTTAAATGGTTTTCGTGTTTTTAGATCGCGTAGTCGCAAACTCACTTTTAACGCTCGGTTGAACGATAGTGAACCTAACTTTCTTGTCGTAGTTTCCGATTGTATATTGGCTTACTAAATGTGTTTACATTTTATTACGTTATTTTACCAATGATCCAATTTGATTTGATAAATGTCGAATTATTTTATACAATAAACGATAGAATTAAAAGTCAATTAAATGGAACGAAATTAAAAGAAAATTGTTATTTAAATTTAAATATAAATAATAAATTTATATTTAATTAATATAATCGGTTTAAATTTATATTTGTTAATAAAAATCAATCGACGTGTCAAATCACTCTCTATAGCAAAACGTAAAATAGCAATACTAGCAGAATGCTTATGACGTGTCTATTCTGTTAGTCTTTGATATTATAGTATTTGATATAGCCGCTTCACATAAACCAGTAAATGGTGTGTTCAGTGATGCAATAATTTACCCACACGAGATGCGATAAACCTGTACAAGAGATTATAACTTCCATGTGAATAAATTTACTTAAGCGCTTCCTACTGCAAATTACTATGTGTATTTCAGAGTTTATTTAACAAACTTACTATAAATTTAGATGTGTTGATTCTTTATTGATCCAATTTTACAATAATTACAATCAATTAAAGTAACAACTAAGCTTAGCCTAAAAGTGGGCAAGGGCGACCTTATCGCTATAAGCAATCTCTTCGTGTCTATTATACAGATGACTGTGACGACGCCACAGGAAGACTGATGTCACAGTCAAGGGAGAGGATAGTGGACTACAACCTGAAAATGGCCATGAGAAGCAGGGACACAGCGGTCGCGGAGAAGCTAATAGCAATGCAGCGGGGCGTCTGCGACGCGTGAAACCAGGACGATCTCTGGCCACCTCCAAATTCAGGCAGTATAAAAAAAAGGAAAATAGTAACTGTAGAAGTGGCACTGTTTTAATAAATGCAGAGTGAACAATTTAAGTGTATTGGAAAAGAGCACGGACACAGGTCTGTGGTTGCAATCTAACAATAAAAAAAAGCAATCTCTTCCAGGCAACCCTGTAGGACAGGACAGTTAAGATAAATGGATAGGGTAGTAAGAAAAGTCAAGAAATAAATATAAACGACAGAAAGAATTGCTTATAAAAAGGACAGAGTTCTAGTTACATTATAAATAAACATAAGCAATACATACAATAATATAATCTTAGATATTATGCAAAATTTACATTATATATTGGAAGAAAAGCCGCGCGTCCGCGGTCCGACGTTATTTGAAAGAATACCGACTGACTTTAAAAACGCAACTTCGAATGTAACATTTGGTAGTCGACTGAAAAACCTTTTGTTGGATTGTGCATTGTACTCCGTAAAAGAGTATTTTGAAATTTACTCATAAACTACTTAGGAATTTATGTATATTTTTATTGATTGTAGAGTTGTTGTATTTAATTTTGGATATTACATCATTTTAGCCTTTGATGGTCACAATTTATTTGTTATAAGTATGATATGAAATGCATCCTGTACCGCCTACTTTGTGAAATGAATAAAAATAAAAAAATGCATAAATTATTTATATACGTATATAGAATGAAGTGAAGGCAGGCCGTCTGACTACGTCGGCAATAGATGCCTAGCCCTCAATGTACAAGGCCCAAGACCCGTGGCAGGCCCAAGAAACGCTGGCTGGACGTCGTTAAAGCGGACATGTTAGTGAACCACCTAACAAACGAGGATGCCGACGACCGGGCAAAGTGGAGGAGACTAAGTATGAAAGCGGACCCTGGCTGTAGGCCGGGAAAACGTTAGGCAGAAGAAGAAGAAGAAGATAGAATGAAGTGAAGTTCTTATAGCAATTAAGAGACGAAAGCTGGAATACCTAGGGCATATAATTATTATTATTTATTCAAATAAGTAACAAAGACTCATCATTATTTTAAATAACTATGAAATAACAACCTTAGACTAAATTATAAGATTAAAATATAAAATTATTATTATAATTATTTGATTATAATATAAAATAAAAAATATAATATAATATTATACTAAAGGCTTAACTATGCTTATGAATACCTTACCCCATGTGAGACGGCGCAGCATCTGTTTACATAAACACAGTCAAGTCTATGAGCAATCATGCTCAGTATGCTGTTGGAGCTGGATGCACTCCTCTTGCGCATTGTCGCAACAAAGCATGCCATCTGTGCATCCGCGAACTTCCCAAACACTACAAAAACAGGGCAACCGCAACAGAACCCTGAACGCTGTTATATTGAACACGGAGAGCGCTGTACGATATTTGAGTATACTTCGCCCACAGACTGCACGTGTAGAAAGTTGTAATAATGCGCAATCTGAAATACGACGTTACAGCTCATAATACAAGGAAAGATACAAGATAAAAAAAATCCTGGAAGGAGAAGAACATCTTGGCTTAAAAATCTACGCCAATGGTTCAATAAGAGCACACGTTCTTTATTTCTAGCTGCTGTGTCAAGGGTCTAAATCTCCATGATGGTCGCCAACCCTTGATAGAAGATGGCACCAAGATAAGAGAAGATAGATAAGAAAGTTCAAATTACCCACCAACTTTGCTGAGAAGATGATTATGTAACTTAAACTTAAAAATGGCAAATGACTTACCGTATATAGTTTTTAGATCTTATATAGTAGTAGTAGAACCGTGGTAGCTCAGTGACCGTTATGTATTAAGCTGTCAGCCCAGTCGACGGTGCCGGTACGAATGGATTTGTTTTCTTGGGATTTTTAATGTCGATTTACTATCACTCAGCGGTGAAGGAAAATTCACTATGATATATGAAGTCCTCCAACCTGGACGGACTTTTAGATAAAATATGCGGAAGCGACATTTTTTTTTTTATGACGAACTACACAGATTGGCCAGAGAAGCTGGCCTTGACTGCTTCACCGGATTGAGAGGTGGCATAGCTCTTAGGTCGCTTAGCCTGAACCTCTATTGCTAGTAACTCGACACAAGGGTCCCCCCGGTGAGGGGTAACCTCGGGCGCCCGAGAGGGCCGAACCACGACTCGGTCGGTTGCTATTTCACGGATAATCTAAGAGACATTCAAAAGCTAAACTAACTATGTGTGCCACTTCGGGAAGCGTTGGCGCTGGGAGAAGAAGTGGCCGAAGAAACTCCAGCAACGCTCCTAACATCTAAGGGGTGGGGCCTGCCCGTAAAATAGCGGTAACGCGCAAGGATTATTCGCAACCTCCGACGGTCGCGAATGGAAGCGACATCATCCATAACTTGTTTCCTGGGTCTAAGTGTTCAGTTACATTCATTAAAAACACACGAAGCAGTAAAAATAGTCTATACAATAGCATTCTCCGAAGTCCCACCCGGGTTGATCAGAGTGATTGAAGAGCATTCACTGTAATATTAACTTACAAATATTGATGCACTTAGAGGATTCGCTAATTTCTTGCTTTCAGCGAAGATAATTACAACTTGAGCTTGCGTAATGGAGCCACCGTCGTCTTTTAAAGTCACGATCAAATCCTCCAACTAACTTTTACTTGCAGTTCTAACAACGACTGAATCAACAAATTGTACTCCAATCCTATTACAATATGGTACAAAGTCGTTACAGTTATAGTAACTTGATTGTAAATTTATTTTACTAGAGGCACAATACAGCAAAAATTATATCAAAGCTTCAAAGGCAAGTCGTTGCGTAACCTCGTGCCCAATAGAATAATAATGGATGTCGCGGAAAAAAAATGAAAGTGGAAGAATTAGAGCGGGCAATGGACACAATGGCATGGCAGACACGACGTTTGTCTATGATTGATAAAAAAATTGAAGACATGGGTACTAGACATTCACTTATGAGTGAAATTCTATATGAACTACAACGCGTATGAGCTAGGGACATAAAAAGTTAAAACAGGGTAAGCAAAAACGAGAAAGCTCACGCAGTGTTCCTTTTTCTTCAAACCCGCCCAACCCAGATATGAGGTTCATAAGAGCCAATAAAGTCGGAGCTAAGGAAGTGTGCTAACGCGGCCGGTAATTTTGACTAGACGCAACGAGTTTCGTTCGAACCCCACGGTGTTCCACGGTATTAGTCGGTTCCATTCCCACATAATTCGACATTGCCAAGGTGGATATGCGCAGGCATTTCCCCACGTATATAAAAAGAGAAGCTATCACCGAACTGCCTATATTATCAGCAATATTCAAGCAACAATAAAAGACTTGAGACTTGTAACTAGCCCAGTGTTGAACTTTATAAAACTCTTAACTAAATTTTCCGGCAAAACGATATTAAGCCTATGACATATAAGACACTTAGACACAATCAAGCCACCGCTTAAACACGTTGTACAAGAGAACAATTACATTTGCAGAGACAGATTATCCGTGGAATAGCAACCGACCGAGTCGTGGTTCGGCCCTCTCGGGCGCCCTCGGATCGGCATGCTTACGCGGCACCGGGGGGACCTTTGTGTCGAGTTACTAGCAATACAGGTTCAGGCTAAGCGACCTAAGAGCTATGCCACCTCTCAATCCGGTGAAGCAGTCAAGGCCAGCTTCTCTGGCCAATCTGTGTAGTTCGTCATTAAAAAAAAAAAAAATTTGCAGAGAAAAGACTGTCCTTGTAGTAAAATTTGATTAAGCACTTGTTGCATAGCAAGCTATCCTTGTATAAGCTTTCCTATAGATAGATCACGAACTTTTTCAAATTTCGAACCCGTTAAAGATATATTAATATACACATATATGGAAACAATATAAATATATTTGAAAAATGTCTTTCTCTGTCAAAAATCTAATATAGATATTGGTCGATTACAGACTCGTAACAATCATTTAGTATGTTACCAATTTGGCTAACAAAGTATATTCGCTTAATGAATACCGTTACTGATACACATTATTACAGGCCTAATTTTCTGAATACTTTTTAATACCAGCTGCCCCACTCAGATCATCGCTCTGTACCCATCTGGCCAAGAAGTGTCCTATGATTCGATAACATAAACTTGTTAATTACTCCACGCGCCCCATGCACCAATGATCACTGCAGTCCGTTTATTTGTATACTTTTATACCCATTTGTAATTATAGTACAGTACAATGCAGTGAGGTGCATTGTGCTTTGTCAGAAGTTACTTTCCACAATAGAGACCAACTTCTTGACATTTTAAGTATCAATAAAGCAAGCGTCAATAGCCTAATGGTTTAGGGTACGATCTGCAAATCGTAAGGTCGTAGATTCCAATCACAAGCAAAAGCTTAGTTCGAATGGTTAAGAATAATGTTAGTAACATTTCTTGGAAAAAAAGATAAATTGCTAGCTTTCTTTAAAAAAAATTGTCATTGTTATAACGACGTCTTGTTTTTCTTTTGAACAGAAATCTGTCAAAAAGTACACAAGAATAAACAAAAAAGTTGAAATAATTTCCTATTTTTAAACCTTAAGCGCTGACGCAAGACAGGGTTCGCCCGGCGTGATCTTCACAAGCATTCGTTATAGATAACCATCTGATCACATCTGGGAATAACAAAATCTGATATATGGTTGCCTCATAATAAATTTTTACTAAAAGTATATTACGCAAAACAACGCGTTATACAAGATTAAAGATATCAGTGATTTATGTTTCAGCTCGTTGATTTATTGGAACGGACAGTGGCATTATTATAAGCAGCCCGAGTAGAGCTTCTACGCTTTTAGAAACAAGGTCATCTATGTGAAGGGCGTGCCCCAAGGTTCTTTTTTAGGTGCTTTCTTTCCCTTGATTTATGTGAATTATGTCCCTTTTAGTCTCCAAGATTGTATTTGACAACAGTAGATCATTTAAACCTTAGGGGTCAAAAGCTTAATGGCGGGCTGCCAATCGTTAAATCATAGGTAAAATAAAATCCACAGTTTTTTTTTTTTTTTTTATTCTTATATTGCAACCACAGACCTGTGTCCGTGCTCTTTTCTAATATACTTAAATTGTCTACTCTGCGTTTGTTAAAAAGTGCCACTTCTACAGTTACTATTTTCCTTATTATTTTTTTTTTTATTATTATATATATATAATGCCTGAATTTGGAGGTGGCCAGAGACCGCATCGGTTCACGCGTCGCAGACGCCCCGCTGCACTGCTATTAGCTTCTCCGCGACCGCTGTGTCCCTGCTTCTCATGGCCATTTTCAGGTTGTAATCCACTATCCTCTCCTTTGATGCGGCCATTGCCTTTGTCACCAGTCTTCCTGTGGCGTCGTCACAGTGATCTGTGTAATAGACACAGCTGACGGTGTGTCGGGATATCGCCACTACAGCATGTTGGACGCTGTCGTGCAGTTGCAGTTTTTTCGTCACTGTTCTGATGACCACCACTGATCCGTACGTGAGGCCTTGGGCCTCGTGCACAGTTTGAAAATCCACAGTTTGACTATTGACGTGAACCATCTCCTAGCGCAAGCTAAATATTATCGAAAAAATATTGCTAGCATTAAAAATTTTCTCAATGTGAATTCAAAATATTCACTTTCTAACTTATTATTTCCGTAATAATCTATTAATAAAGTATTATCTGCATAACACAACCAAATTTTATTGGTTTGTTTATATCTATGTATATAAAAGACTAGTCCGGTCAAATTAGACCAAAAAATAAGAGTAATGTTACCTATATTCCCACCAAGCTGAACATCAGTAAGATTTTTTAAAATATCATTAAAAACAACATTTGAAAGTTCCCCATCTTTCACCTGTAAGGAAAAAATTTTATTCAAGGTCAAAGATCAAAAAAATGACTTTTCGCAATTTTCAGCAAAACGGTAAGTTTTATCATAAAAATACCTCAAACAAAAATTGTAGATCATAAAATTATCTACAAAAAATTTATTAATACTTTTTTCTCTACGAGCCACCGTTTTTGAGATATAACGATTCAAAAAGTTGTAATCGACATAATATGCCACGTATATATATACATCTCTATAGTTGTAATATATGTTAAATTATTTTTCTATCGGTAATTGTAACTTACACTACTAATATAAAATATACATATACATAACTATAAGAATATCAGGTAAAATGAAACCTAATCCCTTAATTTATACGCCATTGTAACCTAGAGAAAACGCGCTAAGTACACTGCCTCGTAGGTGGCGAGGAAACGTGTGCATATTACGACGATTACAACTTTTACAACTTTTTGATATAAATATCTCAAAAACGGTGGCTCGTAGAGAAAGAGGTATTAATAAATTTTTTGTAGATAATTTTATGATCTACAATGTTTGTCTAAGGTATGATTGTTGATTTTTATGATAAAACTTGCCGTTTTGCTGAAAATCGCGAAAACCTGACCTTGAATAAAATTGACATTGTATTTACTGATATGTACACGGGTGTAGGTAATAATCGTCACCCGCTCGAGAATAGAATTGAAGAGAATGAATACGGAAAGAAATGAATATTATAATGAATAAGTTTATTGTTTAAATAAAATAAACCGAAATCTAGCCCTATCTAATCTTTTTTTTTTGTTGACGGGGAGGAAATCTTCACAAAGATACCCCGCCTTCTGGGGAAGGCGGCGGTTATGTGGGAATCTTGCCCACTAAAACCTCCCGGTGCATGACGAGGGGCTCCGGGATCTCCAGTGGAACGCACCGGAGCCCCTCTGCACTGTGCTCAAGGAGAACACGTCCCGGGGGGGGGTTACTCCCTCCCCCCTGTGCCCTCGCAGCGAAAGGCGACACGGGCCAGCCGATGTCGCCTTCTTCCCGGGTCCACTTTGGTGGACGACGCAGGCCCCCACCCTTGTCGCCCAGTGAACCCGAGGCCCCTTTTAGTCGTCTTGTACGACAGGCACCGAAGACTCACCGAAGCACCCGTGCGCGGTGAGTACCAAAGCCCTATCTAATCTAGGCGAAGCGGGCTGTTTACGCTAGTTGTTTTATGAAACTCTAATCTTGACTTACTATCAAATGACATTTGGGTGAAAAGTGATTTTTATCTAAAATTTAAAATAATAAATTAAGTATAAATATATCACCATATAAATATTATATTTTAATGTAATGAGAAATAGACAAAGTTACTTTGTGAAAGTGTTAAAATCAGAATGTAGTCAAAATATCAGTCAGAAATTCCTCCGTCACCAACTTTTGCTCATTATTGGTTTCCTAAATAAACATCAATGCTTTAATTGTGCCATCATCATCATGATTTAAGCCGTATCACATCCACTGGTGATCATCGGCCCAATTGTTTTCAAAAGGTTGTAAGCGGCTTCCATTTACCATCATCGTTTGGCCTTTGTTGTGTTTACATATTCATCAACGTGCCACCTAAATGACAATACTCCTACTGTTTCTCTAACAACATGAACTGAACCAAATTTTACGCAATGTGAAATCAATTCTGAAAGGTCAACCAAAAAAAAAGCACTTCAGTAACCCTTTTTAACCTGTTAGGTTAAACACAAACACAAAATGCAACTATAACAACCTTAAAATAGAGTCCAAATCAGTTATTAAGCGAAATTTGACACAGCGAGACCAAATGTCATAAAGTGCAACAAGTTTACGAAAGCATTTTTTTTTTGTTGTGAACTGGTACAAGGTTCCATCGCGTTCCCGAATTCGTCTCAGTTAGCCGCTATACTTGAATTTAATTTTACGTACATTATTTAACATTTTTTTAAATAAATTTCAGTTCAATAGATTAAAAATAGTGTTCAAGGATTTATACGACGTTGAAAAACATTCCGCGTCTCTAATTGTGGAAATTTAATTCTATTATGTTGAAAAATCTCTATTTAAATCATTGACATTCATTTAAAAAGAAAAATGTCCGTAGAAGTTATTTGTTTTATAATTTAAGCGATAACATCATGCAGCAAATCAAATAAAAAAATAATCAAAGAGTAACACAGGGCACAAATATGAGTTTTACACTCCAGGAAACCAAAGAAGTATCGCATTTCATTATATATATACACATTACTACATCTCTTCTTTGCTAAATAAAATTAATAAAATTAGTACAAACCATTTTTAAAAACCTTTCTATTCAAATCAATTTTATAAAAAATATAACTACCTAACTACTGCTAACTTTTGTAATATACTATACGACTATATGTCTGATTTTCGATTTGTAAAGATTTAATTTTTCTCTCAGTAATTACCTATGAAATACATTACAATACCTTACTGTGTATGGAAATTAGTAAAGCCTGTAAGTAAAAATTAGCAAATTTGCTAAATTGAAAATGTCAGGCGCTTGGAAATCAATGCAAATTTAAACAAAAATAAGCTTTGACGTAACCCTATCGCACTCAATACCTCAACTATATTGTTATACTTTATTTTAAAAGGCCTAAAAAGGTCTAAACAGAGTGTTGAGGTGTAGTGTTGATACGTCATTTGATTGCATTTCTCGATTTTTGCCTTTACTTGTAAATAAGTTTGTTGTTGGACTTAAAGTCTACGTTTGTTTTAACTTGTAAATAACTTGTTTTGGTAATTACGTGTAGACCAATGAACTTGATATTAAGCGGGCACGAAGTCTTTGATAAGAAGGTGCAGTAGCTTAGTAAATGCCTGTTAATTCACCTTTTGAAGGTACCCACAATGTAATTGGACTAAAGACTAACGTACATGCCGACATAAAAGCTACAGCCTTGGCCGGGGCAAAGGTGCTGGCAAACTTCACATGTCTTAGAAAATTTTCTAAATCATGGAGGTTTCCTCACGTTGTTTTCCGTTCGTTCACAGCCCAAGGCGTGTTAAATAAGCACTTAAAATTCATTGGTGCCTGCACCGGGGATCGAACTCGGGTTGCTAGCGTACTATGTGCAACTTGTATTTTTCCCAGTTCTACACAATTACTTAGAATCTAATGTACTTTAAACTTTATAGATAAAGCAGGGTGTAAGTAGTGTAGTAGTCTTGTAATTCTGGTCGCTCAAGAATAAGACTATGGTATCACCGCCTGTCGTAAAAGGCGACTAAAAGGGGCCTCGGGTTCACTGGGCGACAAGGGCACACTATACGACACCAGAAATTTATGGAAAGCCTACTTATAAAAGTGTACTTTACAGTGATGAGTTTCATTTTGGGAAAACGTGATGATTTTTATATAAATAAAGATACTTATTTCAATAAATACCAATAATAGTTAATTTAAATTGATACAAAAATTTTATTTTTCCTTTATATCTTTTGATTTAGTTTAGAATTTAACGGAATATAATTAATCGAGTTGGCATTGTATTAATTGTTGGTGTCGTATAGCTAGTATGATCATAAGTTGATTTTATTTGCAAAAGGGATCGTTTTAACACATCAACCTTCAATAATGGAAAAAAAAAACATAATCAGTTCAAAATTTTATATTTACAAGAATGTTGTCATGCCTGTACAAATGTGACAAAATCGTGGATTGCTTGCTGCGTAATTACCTTCTTACTTCTTGATGAAAGGAAGACCAGCGGAGTATGCGGGCCAGCTAGGAAGAACAGCCGTGGAGTAAGTGGTTGCCAATGGAGCGGACGCTACATAGGTGGAGGCGATGGGAGCTGCAGCTACGTAGCTAGGGGCAACCCAGGCGGCGGACCTCTTCTTGATGAAATGAGCCGGGGCGACATAAGATGAGATCAATGGGGTGTCGTGCAGCAGAGAAGATGAATATGTGGTGGCCACAGATGGAGCGATGAAGGACGTGTAAGGCGATGCAATGTAGCTGGTAGGTATCAAACCAGGAGACCTTTTCTTGATCAAGTGGGAATATTGCAGCGGGGAATAAGGAAGATATGCGTTGGAGTTCAGGTATGTGTAGGGCGTCTCCCATCCACTACGCACCAAGGTTGTTGGAGCCACATATGGGTTGAGTAATTGGGCGGACCTCTTCTTGATCAGGTGCGAATAACCAAACGGATAGGCGGAGTAGTAGTCCGGGGTGTTGATCACGCTGCTGGCGTGTCTCGTGACCGTGGTGGATCCAGGTGCCACGTACGTTTCCGAGTATGTGGGGGTGTAAAGCAGACCTGGATCGGCGACCGCCGCGGCGAAGAGGGCGCACAATACAAACTTGAACATGTTTGAAGTTTCCAAGACGACTGATGCCAATCCAGTGGCACTTGGAATATTTATAGCAAGCCGATAAGGGGCGTTGTTGTTAAACAAGCTGGGCAGTAGTCCAGGAAGCTGGTATTTGCAGGCAAGGTCATCTCGAAGCTCGATCGACTCGGTCCATCAGACATGTGACAATTTAAAACAAAGAAGAACAAAAAATGTGTACCGCCTTCACATTTAGACCGAAGCTAGTGATTGTCGAAAGGCAATAATTGGAACAATTGCTTTTTTTATCTCTTTAATTCTTATAACGATTTAAAAGTTTGTCAATATTAAACTTCAAGTAACTACGCCGAGTTAAAGAGTTTTCGTCCTATGTGGATTTTGTAAGGAAATATTCCACTTAGATTCATTCTAATTAAGAGTTAGAGAGTAAAGTAAATGAAAATCTAAGAAAATCTATAAATATATAAAAGAGAAAGTGTGTGGGTTTGTTCCAAATAGGCTCCGAAAAGGCTGGACCGGTTTCAATTGAACTTTCAAGGAATCTTTAAATTGACCTGGCGAGTAATCCTGTAAAGTTTGGTGACGATCGGAACACTCCTCTTTTTGAACTGTCAAATACAACTTTTATTTACTATGATGATATTCTATTGTTTTATAACACAAATTTGTATTGACACATGCGTTGTGTATGTATATGTCATTATGAACCATATCGAAGTACAATAGAGTATGTTGAAGTATAATGAAGTATAAAAAAGTATACTGAAGATAATAATTAAGAATTTTAAAATATTCAAGGTAATTTATAGCGCCGCGAATGTATCCTTTTGCTGATGCTGCTGATATGTGACTATGTGACTGGCAGAGAATGCCTTCTGTCATTAAGTCCGCCCTTGTACCTTTTTTGTATTGTGTTCAAATAAAAAATAAATATGTACATGGATGTAGGTAATGATCTTCACCCGCTCGACAAGAGAATAGAAGAGAATGAATACGGAGATAAATGAATTATTTAATATATTGTGAGAGTTAAGTTAAATATTTAATGATGTAAGTTTATTGTTTAAATAATACAAATATTGCTTTATACGCTAGTAATTCTAATAAAATGTTTTAAAAGTATGATATTTTTTTCAGGATCAATTTGTTTTCTGTATATGGTGCAATGTTACAACCTGCATGCATTTTTTGAATACCAAGGTTTCTCTTGGTACCAAGTTGACTTATTGTAGATGTTATTATTAATGCATAGTTTCGGTCATATTTAACGCCTTTTTTTTTTGTTCACGCGGGGGAATCTTTTTATAGACCATCCTCCGGTACCCTGGGTGGGCCCGGAAGGATGTGTGGGACTCGGCCTGGGCAGCCCCTACCCACTAAACCTTCCGCGAATGCCATCAGCCGTTATGAGCGGGGTGCCCCGGATCTGTCAGCGACAGGACACCACAACGACCGGCCGGTCCCGGCAAAGACCGGACTTCAAAGGGGACTTCTCCGGCACTCAGAGAAGTATATTTAACGCCTGAACCAAACGTCAATAAATTGTTTACAGCGTGCGTCAATAATTTTTTATCGTGACTTTTTTTTAACTATTTGTGATTGTCGTTTTAAATGATCATCAGTTTTGCTGTCTCTTATATAGTATACAGATGCCACAAAATGTTACTTTCCATCTATTAAGAATAGTACTTCTATTCACTGATAATGTCGGAAGTCCTTATCTAGTAGTGCCATTGCTATAAAGGTGTTTCTGCTTAAATGGCAACACTCCGTCAAGTTAAATGTAAATAAATGTCCTTACACACTATTTTGAGTATCTCCAAAATTTATTTTATGTAATAAGCACTGCAACAGATTCAATAAAGAATAATAAAGAATTCAATTATCAAAATTGTCATTAGTACTATCGTCTATCTTCGTTTTCGAAAGCGGTCTCCTAATACCCTTTATATATCGTATTATATAAGGTTGTCAAATATCTCCCTTCCGCCTTTTTGTCTTTTGAAGTTCGCGGCTATGTACAAAGCGCTACAGCGCTCGTATCTAGCAATACTATACATAATTTGAAAGGTCTTGACATAACCTACAAAACGACGCTATGCATAATTAGTTTGGATATTGCGTTCAACAGTTATAGACGTGTAAACATGGACTTCACTAACGCCGAAATTCGCGGCTTGGCCACTGTTTGGGACGATTCACCGGCCTTCGACCACGACCGTTTTCGCTTGATATTGTCGTATGTGATCCATTTTTCGTCGCCAGTCACCATCCGCTTCAAGAATGGGTCGAGTTCGTTCCGTTTCATCAGCATATCGCAGGCGTTGATTCGGTCCAGAAGGTTTTGCGTCAAATCATGCGGCACCCAAACATCAAGCTTTTTGTATCCAGCCTTCTGCAGATGGTTTAAAATGGTTTGGTGACTAACTCCCATCTCCTGGGCGATGTCACGAGATGCCACATGCCGGTCTAACTCGATGTAGTCCATGATTTGATCGGTATTTGTCGTCACAGGTCTTCCGCCGGCTGGCTTATCCATGGTGTCGTTTTCACCGGCTCTGAATCGTCGAAACCATTCCTCCGTGGTTCGAAGTGATAGAGTACCATCCCCAAAACACCATTAATCTCACGGAACGTTTCTCTAGCGGATTTGCCTTTAACGAAGGAAAACTTTAAAATAGCGCGAATTTCGGCGTTAGTGAACTCCATGTTTACGTCTATAACTGTTGAACGCAATATCAAACTAATTATGCATAGCGTCGTTTTGTAGGTCATGTCAAGACCTTTCAAATTATGTATAGTATTGCTAGATACGAGCTCTGTAGCGCTTTGTACATAGCCGCGAAATTCAAAAGACAAAAAGGCGGAAGGGAGATATTTGACAACCTAATATATCGTATTATATTAATAAGTATGACTTATTATTACTTTGACGACCATGTTAATTCTTGTACAAAAAAAGTATGTTCATAGAAATTATCCTTTAACACGTTCTGTATTTGTCAAATTTTTTTTTGTTTTTT
The DNA here is from genome assembly GCA_029286785.1 of Meandrusa payeni. Lineage (NCBI taxonomy): Eukaryota > Metazoa > Arthropoda > Insecta > Lepidoptera > Papilionidae > Meandrusa > Meandrusa payeni. The sequence goes on from JAGSMX010000021.1 coordinate 3,682,234, forward strand.
TTTTCTAATTGACAAGTCTAATTACAAAGTTATCACTTTAAGAAATCATTACTTGAATTGGTATAGAATGTTTTTATTGATATCGTTTTTGTGTAGAAAATTTTCCGCTTACTAGATGCATTGACATTTAGATCGTAAATGTTACAGTACTATATTATCGACAGATTAAAACATACATTGTAACCGACTATGTCCGTTTACAGGTATATAAAGCATTTCGTAGTTCAAATTACAATCATTATTTTATTTTAAGCTGTCTGATGACTTCGTTTTTTACACTATACTTGAAATATCGCCCTCGATTTTAATTCGTATTAATTATAAGAATGATATTGTATTTACTGATATGTTCATGGGTGTAGGTAATGACCTTCACGCGCTCGAGAAGGGAATGAATACGGAGAGAAATGAATAATTTAATATATTGTGAGAGTTAATTTAAATTACATATTTAATAAGTAAGTTGGTCAAGAGTAGATTGAATAGGCATTTATTAAGCTAGGGCGCCTTACCGTCCAGGACTGCATTTCCACTTAACATCAGGTGGGATCGTAGTTAAGCACTTGCTTAAAATGTATAAAAGAAGTCCAGTCAACTCACCTTGTCTGGATAATCTGCGTAGAATCGTCAACACAATCTAGAACTTACAAATAAAGGTCAATTCAGAAATATTTTTATTAAATAAGGTTTAAAATAGACAGGACTACATGTAAGCTTACGGTCGCATTGCACTTTCGGAAACTTATTGTTGATCTTTCAATCTCTAAATTAAGCTGTCTGATGACTTCGTTTTTTACACTATACTAGAAATATCGCCCTCGTTTTTAATTCGTATTGTTTTACCTTAGAACTGATTTTATTTGTTTTTAAAGTTAGAAGTTAAAGTTGTTGGTGTTTACCACGCATTCGGCGGTGAAGGAAAACATCGTTGGAAGATTACCTGAAAGTTTCATTGAAATCTATCCAGCCGTTTCGGAGCCTATATAGAACATAGCCACACACTTTCTCTTTAATATATTAGATAAATAAATAAATAATAATTAGCGGCCCAAATGGACTAAAAGATTATTAGAACTAGCAAATATAGACCAGTATGATGCCACTGAACGTTCTGATGTAACTAACATTCATTTTGTATACAATTGGATAAGCCAGAGCCGGGACCCTGATCGCTTTAAATGACCAACCGCTGTTGAAAGTTACATACATTTTAAAGTTTAAGCAATACCCTGCTTATGTTGCATAATACAGTTAACTCTGACTTTCTCTGTAAATCCTTTTTTCGTTGCTACTAAATATATTTTTCATTATTTACATAACAATATTGCTCCATATCGGTTGTCAGAAGCACTTGAAACAAAAAATTTAAAACACGCTATTGACCAACCTCGCTGGGGGTAGACAGAGACGGATTCTCATTTTCAGAGTACTGGCACGCTTCTTGTATACCCATTCGTCAGAGGGCATTCTTAAAAAAAAAGAATCCCAGAAATATTTATTCGCGCATTCCAACTAAGCTTAAGCCAGTCTTAGATTCACGTCAATAGTCTAACAGTGGTTTCGAAACTGCAACCTTACGATTCGCAGACCGTACCTTAAACGATTAGGCTATTGGCGCTTCTGCTTCTTATTGAGCATGCAAAAATTATAGTGCGGTTATTAAATGTATAGCACATTTGGAGAACATAGATGTAGCAAAATACGTGATAATATGGTAGAATATATTTAATATCCTAAAAACGCCTGGACAATTAATAACGGCAGAAATACGTTTTGGTACAAATATGCGGAAACCATGTAATCAGGCGATTGAAGAAATTGTATCACAGACAAAATCCTATAACTTTAGACGATCAATAACGAATGAATAAATATACATTATTGCACAACAATTAATAAGTACATCACAGTAATAATACATTTTAGATATTGAAATAATACGATATGATTGCTTTTTTTGACGAACCTGTGTAAGATAAACCAGAGAAGCTGACTTTTACTGCTTCAACGGATTGAGGGGTGGCCATGGCTCTTAGGATGAATAGTCTGAACCTCTGGTTACTCGTATAATTAACAAGCGCAGTGGGGGGTCTTGTTGATAAGAAAGTAATCTACTCCAGACAACATCAAGGACAGAAATTCGTATCTAGGAAGGTTTAAGTGGGTCTGTTTTAATCTAATTATACTTAAATATCGCAAAACACTGAGATATATCTATATATATAAAAGCGATGTTCCATATAGGCTTCGAAAAAGCTGGACTGATTTCAATGAAAATTTCAGGGAATCTTCGAATTGACCTGGCGAGTAATCCTGTAAAGTTTGGTGACGATCGGAGCACTCCTCTTTTTGAACTGTCAAACAAGTACGTCGTACTTTTATTTGTGACATTAACTTGAGCCCGATATGTTTTTGTATAAATGATAAGAATTATATTGTATTTACTGATATGTGCATGGGTGTAGGTAATGATCTTCACCCGCTCAAGAATAGAATGAATACGGAGAGAAATGAATAATTTAATATATTGTGAGAGTTAATTTAAATTACATATTTAATAAGTAAGTTGGTCAAGAGTAGATTGAATAGGCATTTATTAAGCAAGGGCGCCTTACCGTCCAGGACTGCATTTCCACTTAACATCAGGTGGGATCGTAGTTAAGCACTTGCTTAAAAAGTATAAAAGAAGTCCAGTCAAGTCACCTTGTCTGGATAATCTGCGTAGAATCGTCAACACAATCTAGAACTTACAAATAAAGGTCAATTCAGAAATATTTTTATTAAATAAGGTTTAAAATAGACAGGACTACATGTAAGCTTACGGTCGCATTGCACTTTCGGAAACTTATTGTTGATCTTTCAATCTCATTTACGCGTCAATCATATATCAAGTATTATGTATGCTGTTGCGAGGTTGAGTCATTAGGAAAGATGTGACCGGCAAAAAAAACGACAGTCAGTGGTTGGCCTTCCTTTAAGCAGAACTCTCGTATATTCCGCTCAAGCGCGCGCTTGTCTCCTTTGTTATAAACGTAATAGAACGACTGAAAGTGAATCCAACTTCTAAAACTTAAATCATATGATAGATTAATTGTGAATGTGATTGATTTACACGTGAAACAATTCAACCTTTCACCGTTGTACGACGACCTTGGGGTAACAAACCTCCGGGCGACACGCACTAAGCTGAGTTGAACTTTCTATAAATACACAGTCGCATTGTACGGGATCAGTTGGTGCAAAATGTTAAGAGTTACAGTGTTGTGCTTTCTATACGTGGCGGCTAGAATTGAAACGGCTTCATCGGCCTACAGCGCGTGCGGCGTACCAAGTACAACAAGTTTCAGACTAGACGGCGCGCGTAAATCATCGATCTACAACGACGATTCGTCCAATAACTTAAGGAAACGGTCAACCTTATTTAGACCTACAGATCTAATCTTACCACAGAAAATCCCCGTACCAATTCAATTTACTAATTCTCACGTGATCAAAAGGCGATCGATCTCTTTCACTGTTCCCAAGGATTACGTTCCCGCTACTCCGTACGCGGCGACATTTTACGCCCCACCAACTCTCCGTTACACCTACACATCTCCTTTGCTTCCTAAAGGGCCATTCGTGTCTGCATACACAGCCCCAGCACATTATATTAATAAGAGATTGTCATATTTTCCGCCACCTTCCTTCGCGACATTCTCTAGAACTGTTCTTCCGAGTACACCTTATCTGTTTGGATACGCAGTCCCAGAGCACTTTATCAAGAAAAGATAGATTAAGCAACCTGAAGGGATGGAAAGAAGACGACCAGACTTCAAGACTATACAGCAATACGATTGATTAAAGAAAATTAACTCGGAGAAATATTTGTTAATGATTAATAAATTAATTTACCTATGTGAGTGGTTTTATTGCTATTTTAAGCATATATTGTTCTAAGACCTTTTTACCGACTAAACAGATTGGCCAGAGCTGGCTTTGACTACTTCACCGGATTAAGAGGTGGCTCTCAATCCGGTGATAGCTTTTAGGTCGCTTAGCCTGAACCTCTATCGCTGCAATAAGAATAAGATAGATATATTTATAAGATTCTGTAGAAATATAGTGAAAAAAGTAATCACAAGGAATAAGACATAGTGTAAATAGGTAGAAAATTAGATAAATAAGGAAAATAAGTAGAGAAATAAGTAATAGAAATATTAGAGAAATTAAGGAAAATGTATAAGTAGAAATAAGGTAATTAGAAATTAGTTTTATATAAAGTAGATAAATTATAAGTAGCAAATTAATGTAAAAGATAAAAATACCCCACAGCCAAATACGCTGGGAAATAAAACATTGTAAGAATCATCAATAAAAAAAAAATAAAAAACCTCTATCGCTACTAACTCGACACAAGGTTCCCCTCGTTGAGGTGTAATCTCGGCTTGGACGGTTTCTATGCTACGAGCATTCCGGTCCGAGGGCGCCCAAAAGGGCCAAACCACGACTGGATCATTTACTATTTCACGGATTATCTATGCTGCTAAGACTTTGACCTTAATTTTACATGGGAGAAAATGCTTTTCAACCGACTCCAAAAAAGGAGGAGGTTCTGAATTCGTCTGTATGTTTTTCATTTATACCTTATTAGGACGGGAAAGGAGCCGGATACGGAAAGCGGACTGTATATGGTGAAAGGCATTTGTTAGCTGGCAACACATGACACCCAGCGATTGTTATGCATAATAACTACTTCCAATGATATCTTAGTGATTTACCTTATTGTATTTTTAATTCATAATTAATAATTAAGTTGATCGTCACATTAACTTGGCATTGTAAACAATAGTTTAACTTTATTAGTTCGTAATCTGACTTCTAATTCATTTTGTATAAAGATTGTGAGGACGCGCCGTTGTGACGGTATTCGTTATAATAATTCTTTGTACAACGTTACGCTGTCTCAATAAAGCGAGTGTATTAGTTGTTGGACTATTTTATTCCACGAATTATCACACATTGGATAAGGCAATATCCAGCAACGGATAGATATAGCTGATGATGATTTTACACGGCCCCTTTATATTTATTCTCTCTGCTAAGATTCAAATACTTTAATTATCTTAAAATTATTATGTAACATCAAAGCGCGTCAATAAAAGCATAAGGAAGGCGGCACTGAATCAATTATGATTCATAGGTCAAGAAGAGATATTAATTATTCAAGAATCGACTCACACTTAACATATAAAATGACATTTACAAATGAATTCGCTAATAGGACTAAATAAGTTTTACAGATCAACTTTTTCAAGAACAAATCGCATTATAAAAAAAGTCAACTATTTTTATTGTATTCAAAACGTTTAAAATGTAATAATATGTTGGTACTTTAAAAGTCGTATCATGTATTAACTCTTTTTTAACGACTTTAAAAGGAGTTTACGAAATTTTGATGATTCTTTTTTTTCATTGGTCCAATTCTGACAATACGATCCATGAGAAAACCATATAGTCCGGTCAAATTAGACCAAAAAATTGAGTAAAGTTACCTAAATTCTCACCAAAAGCTGAAAATCGGTAAGATTGTTTAAAATATCATTAAAAACAAAATTTGAAAGTTCCCAATCTTTCTCCTGTAAGGAAAAATTTTTATTCAAGGTAAAAGATCAAAAAAATGAGATTTTCGCGATTACCTCAGACAAAAATTGTAGACCATAAAATGATCTACAAAAAATTTATTAATACTTTTTTCTAATTAAATTAAAGTAGATTTAGTTCCAGCTGTACGTACATTTGTTGGCAGCGCATTCCAGAGTCTAATTGCGTTAAAGGTAAAAGATTTTTGCATAAAATCAGTGTGACAGGAAGAAATATGGAGAAAATTACTATCAGTGGAACGAAGACAACGGTCGTATGATTCACCCTGATACTGATATTTACATTTCAAGTATTCAGGTGAAAGTGGATCACGTAAAATAGCACATAAATATAAATATTTTTAATTTATGCTATGTTACATATTATAGTTTCTTCTTCTTCTGTCTAGCGTTTTCCCGGCCTACAGCCAGGGTCCGCTTTCATACTTAGTCTCCTCCACTTTGCCCGGTCTTCAGCATCCTCGTTTGTTAGGTGGTTCACTAACATGTCCGCTTTAACAGTGTCCAGCCAGCGTTTCTTGGGCCTGCCACGGGGTCTTGGGCCTTGTACATTGAGGACTAGGCATCTATTGCCGACATAGTCAGACGGCCTGCGGTGTATGTGGCCATACCATCGGAGACGACTTTCCTACAGTTTGTCTGCTACGTCGCGGACTCCAAGGCTGCCCCGGATGTGTTCGTTACTTATACGATCTAATCGCGTAACGCCACACCTCCAGCGCAGCATCTTCATCTGTGCAACGTGCTAGTTTATTCATATATATTCATTTCATTCATTCATCATCAGCCTGTGTCTACCCACTGCTGGATATAGGCCTTCCCCAATGCCTTCCACCATATACGATCCTCCGCTTTACGCATCCAGCCACTTCCGGCTATCCTTACAAGGTCGTCGGTCCATCTGGAGGGAGGGCGCCCTACACTTCTCCGACCCATGCGCGGCCTCCATTCCAAGACTTTCCTCCCACATCTACCATCACTGACTCGGCAGATGTGACCGGCCCACTGCCACTTCAACTTGCTTATTTTAAGAGCTATGTCGACTACCTTCGTTCTCCGTCGAATTTCTTTGTTTCGGATTCTATCCCTTAGAGAAATGCCGAGCATAGCCCTTTCCATCGCTCGTTGTGCGACTTTCAATTTGTGGACCAGCCCAGCGGTCAGAGTCCAAGTCTCTGCACCATAGGTCATAACTGGGAGGACGCACTGGTTGAAGACCTTCGTCTTCAGGCTTTGAGGTATTTTCATATATATAGCATGTAATTAAAAAAAACTACGCAGTGACGCTGAAGGAAAAAACAATTACATTATTGTTCCACGCTCTCACAATATATCATAAAATTTAAATCGTAACCTCGTAAAGATACAATACACAAAACTCATTTGGAAACCAACACACATATTAAAAATGTATTCACAATCCGTTCCTTGACGAACAACTTTTATAAGGTCAGAGACACAGCAATAGACCTGTTTCCTTTTAAATGGAAATAAATAAAATAAGAACATCTATGTATAAATAAAAGTTGGAGTGTCTGCTTATAATGTTAAAGTGACCGCCTTTTACTATATATATATATATATATATATATATATATATATATATATATATATATATATATATATATATATATATATATATATATATATATATATATATATATATATATATATATATATATATATATATATATATATATATATATATATATATATATATATATATATATATATATATATATATATATATATATATATATATATATATATATATATATATATATATATATATATATATATATATATATATATATATATATATATATATATGCGCACGACTTTGGGTAGTCCTGGACACCGCTGAAAATCAGCCCTATCGCATCCTTGCGACGGCATATGCTGAGACGGTGCCCAATATCGGCATCATATCTTATGTACTATTTGTCCGTTTTTTCTTCAAATGGTTTTCTCTCTTTTTGATGTGTTTCTTATTTTGTGCCTATAAAGGATATGTCTATGTCTAAATATTTTTAATTTATGCTATGTTACATATTATAGTTTATTCATATATATTCATTTCATTCATTCATCATCAGCCTGTGTCTACCCACTGCTGGATATAGGCCTTCCCCAATGCCTTCCACCATATACGATCCTCCGCTTTACGCATCCAGCCACTTCCGGCTATCCTTACAAGGTCGTCGGTCCATCTGGAGGGAGGGCGCCCTACACTTCTCCGACCCATGCGCGGCCTCCATTCCAGACTTTCCTCCCCATCTACCGCCACTGACTCGGCAGATGTGACCGGCCCACTGCCACTTCAACTTGCTTATTTTAAAAGCTATGTCGACTACCTTCGTTCTCCGTCGAATTTCTTCGTTTCGGATTCTATCCCTTAGAGAAATGCCGAGCATAGCCCTTTCCATCGCTCGTTGTGCGACTTTCAATTTGTGGACCAGCCCAGCGGTCAGAGTTCAAGTCTCTGCACCATAGGTCATAACTGGGAGGACGCACTGCTTGAAGACCTTCGTCTTCAGGCTTTGAGGTATTTTCATATATATAGCATGTAATTAAAAAACTACGCAGTGACGCTGAGGAAAAACAATTACATTATTGTTCCACGCTCTCACAATATATCATAAAATTTAAATCGTAACCTCGTAAAGATACAATACACAAAACTCATTTGGAAACCAACACACATATTAAAAATGTATTCACAATCCGTTCCTTGACGAACAACTTTTATAAGGTCAGAGACACAGCAATAGACCTGTTTCCTTTTAAATGGAAATAAATAAAATAAGAACATCTATGTATAAATAAAAGTTGGAGTGTCTGCTTATAATGTTAAAGTGACCGCCTTTTACTATATATATATATATATATATATATATATATATGCGCACGACTTTAGGTAGTCCTGGGCACCGCTGAAAATCAGCCCTATCGCTTCCTTACGACGGCATTTGCTGAGAATGTGCCCAATATTGGCATCATATATTATGTACTATTGGTCCGTTTTTTTCTTTAACTGTATTTTTATTTCTCTTTTTTTGATGTGTTTATTTTGTGCCAATAAAGAATATGTCTTTGTCTAAATATTTTTAAATCTTTTGCGTGTCTTTGTTCCGACTAATCTCTGGAAAGGATCGACCGATTTTGACGAGATTTTTCACTGAAAGATAGCTGATGTAATAAGGAGTCCCCATTCTACTTTCGGACGTATAGATATTCGGCGGGTCTCCACCTATTCATAATCAATGTTCCGCGCGTCTGAACGAAGCGATTTGAGTCATCGTTCATCGTGCGTACAGCAAAGGAGTGGAATAAGTTGCCGGCGTCAGTCTTTCCGTCTAAGTACGACGTGGAAGCCTTCAAGAGTAGAGTGAATAGGCACTTACTACTTACTAAACTAGCGCGTACTATTCTTCTAATATATCACCATTTAACATCAGGTGGGATCGTGGTCAAGCACTAGTTTATACCTTATAAAAAAAGTAACTTTTTATTTTAGAAAAAAATGTAAGTAGTTTTTAATCGCGGTGTGCAACTGGTACCTAATATGTCTCGGGTTGTCGCCAGTACGTGTTCTAGCAGTCACAAAACAATTTAACTTCCTACTAGAAAGCTTTTAAGACAATAACCGTAATCTAGGATGTTGTTTACTAAAACTTCCGTGCACTTAACATAACAATAAATTACATCATTACATAAATTACGCCCATAATATAGCGGTTAGGTCAGAGAATACGAATTTTTGGCTGCGTTTGTTTAACGCGATTTGAATTACAATGTGGGGCCTTCAGGAGTAGATTTTTTTAATGACGAACTACACAGATTGGCCAGAGAGGCTGGCCTTGACTGCTTCACCGGATTGAGATGTGGCACAGCTCTTAGGTCGCTTAGCCTGAACCTCTATTGCTAGTAACTCGAGGGTCCTCCGGGTGAGGGGTAACCTTGGCTTGGACGGTTACTATGTTACGCGTAAGCATTCCGATCCGAGGGTGCCCGAGAGGGCCGAACCACAACTCGGTCGGTTGCTATTTCACGGATAATCTACGGGACATTCAAAAGCTAAACTAACTTTGAGTGCCACTTCGGGAAGACAGGAGTAGATGTATAGATATGTACTAAGCTAGTGCGCCTCATGCTTGACGCACACTAGGTTAGCACTTATTTAGTAAGTATAAAAAAGATGAATTAATCTTTGATTGTACTAAAATAAATGTACAAAAGTGCGCCATTGTACATATATTTAATGCTATTTGCCTAAGGGCAGTACCCTTTAAAATAGCGTTTAACAATCTAATAAAGATATATATAAATACATGTATATACGTCATAAGATCCGTTCAATACGTAGGCGGACGACCTCGCAATCGTTTTCACTCTGGACAATGTTGCACCACTGCACTGGGTTACCACTTACGTGTCTGAAATATTATTATAATGACACAATATTTAAGAACGTGATACATTGAAATAAAACTATTTTAACATACTACAAAAGGAGGTTAACAGTCTAAAAAAATTCATCTGTATTTTTTTTCTCGAAAACCCGACGGCACATGAATCCGATGTTTAAAAAACAATAATGCTAACAATTTTTTTTACAAATACTGCTAGCATTCTTATTAACCACTCGAACTAAGTTTAAGCTCGTGCTAGATCATTCACATCAATAGTTGAATGGAGGATTCGAACCTACGACCTTACGTTTAGCAGACTCTGACCCTTTAGGCTATTGACGCTTTTAGTACACTCACAGACACGCTACGACACTCAGGCAACACAGGGATAATCCGATGACACTTTGACGATGGCCACGCGACACTGGGCGATACCTCCATACTTCGACGATGTCTAAAGTATGGTTAAAATAAGAAATTAACAATAATGCGGTAAGCCGTTGCTCGTTGCTTTCTAAGATGGTGAGACATTTACGATTATTATCACGTAGAATATTGTTTTGTTGAATTTCACCCACTAACCACGCACCGGAGCCTCACTGCACTGTGCTCTTCAAAGAGTTGGGGGAGGTTAATCCCACCTGTGCCGTCGCAGTGCAAGGCGACACGTGTCAGCCAATGTCGCCTTCTTCCCGGGTCTACTTTAGTGGACGACAAAGGCCTCCACCCTTGTCGCCCAGTGTACCCGAGGCCTTTTAGTCGCCTTCTACGACGGGTAGGGGATACCGTTGTCTTATTCGAGCCCAGAACTACAGAACTGTCGTCCCATTTTCTACTCTAAGTAAACAAATATTACGCAGTAAAACTCTTGGAAAACGCCTGTTGATTTTACCATTATATTTTGTGTTAACGCGACTTTCTGACAGCTTTATTTTAATAAATTAATATCCATCAAAAGTGAAATGATCACTCGGTAAACTAACTTTCATACTATTTTATGGAAATGATAATATACTATAAAATACCTTTGGAATATTTCAAATTTGAAACAAACCACGCACCCACACGCGGTCGTTGCAATTCATAACCACTGGGCTGTCAATATGTCCAATGATATATAAAAACTAAAGTTCACTTGTCGTTGCTCACTGGCACCTTTTAAATTATACTTTGTTGTTTTTAGATACTGATTTAATCGATTTTTATCATTTTTTAAATTGAAAGCTGACTTTATTAATCAACTAGCTTGCTTATTAACTGGCCGGTTATTCACATAGAAACATATCCAGAGAAAATATCATCCTATGTCCCCTAGGTGGGGCAGAGGGCGTCCACAGTGAACCTCCATCGATTGATCTTAGGCTTCACGCTTTATCTCACTCCATGTCTTCCCGATGTTCTTCGCCTCGCCAACTGTCCGGCGCCATGTCTGTTTAGAACGGCCGCGCTTGCGCTTTCCTTGCGGATTTCAATCAAGATCCTGCATGGGAATGTGATCGGCATCTCTTTACGGTACAGTTCCATTTACGGCGCCTTATTTGGAGGTCGTTTATTTTTTTTGGAGTTTATTTATTGGAGATTAATATATATAATTATATAATATTATTAATTTTTTTTTTATTTTAACAAGTTTCTCCGTCTGGTTGGTATATATAAAATATACAAAATTTACATATCAATATATATTTTATATAAACTAAATAATATATTAGATATATTTACATACACAATAGATATAACAGAATAAATAAATAAATCCAACCAGACGAGATTCCCTCGGCAGGGGAGACCAAACGGCCGATTGTCAGGGAGAATGAGAGAGAAATCGGCGGACAATACGCGCGGTATCAAGCAACACCGCAAAAAAAAAATATTATTAGTTTTCTCTGAATATGTTTCTAAGTATAATTAAGCTAACAATAATATTATATTAATATTATTAATTAATAGTAACGTAACATTTTTACTATGACCGTTACCGAAAAGCGGACAGCGAAATTTGTCTCACCTACCCCGTAAGTAGCGGGTTAGGGTTTCATAAAAATTACTTACATTCTTGTTAACCATTCCAACTAAGCTTAAGCTTGTGCTAGGAGATGGTTCACGTCAATAGTCGAATGGTGGATTCGAACCCACGACCTTACGATTCTCAGACCGTACCCTAAACTATTAGGCCATTGACGCTTCAAATTTATTGACGGTTAAAAGAACGTATGAGTTTATCTATATTACATCGTTATTTATTTATTTATTTAATTATAGGAAGATCAACAGCAATAAAATTTACAAATAAGATATAGTAATAATGAACCAGACCGTCAATAACAGATCTTCGCGATTACGAAGCGATTTGAGTCATCGTTCATCGTGCGTACAGCAAAGGAGTGGAATAAGTTGCCGGCGTCAGTCTTTCCGTCTAAGTACGACGTGGAAGCCTTCAAGAGTAGAGTGAATAGGCACTTACTACTTACTAAACTAGCGCGTACTATTCTTCTAATATATCACCATTTAACATCAGGTGGGATCGTGGTCAAGCACTAGTTTATACCTTATAAAAAAAGTAACTTTTTATTTTAGAAAAAAAAATAGTTTTTAATCGTGGTGCGCAACTGGTACCTAATATGTCTCGGGTTGTGGCCAGTACGTGTTCTAGAAGTCACAAAACAATTTAACTTCCTGCTAGAAAGCTTTTAAGACAATAACCGTAATCTAGGATGTTGTTTATTAAAACTTCCGTGCACTTAACATAACAATAAATTACATCATTACATAAATTACGCCCATAATATAGCGGTTAGGTCAGAGAATACGAATTTTTGGCTGCGTTTGTTTAACGCGATTTGAATTACAATGTGGGGCCTTCAGGAGTAGATTTTTTTAATGACGAACTACACAGATTGGCCAGAGAGGCTGGCCTTGACTGCTTCACCGGATTGAGATGTGGCACAGCTCTTAGGTCGCTTAGCCTGAACCTCTATTGCTAGTAACTCGAGGGTCCTCCGGGTGAGGGGTAACCTTGGCTTGGACGGTTACTATGTTACGCGTAAGCATTCCGATCCGAGGGTGCCCGAGAGGGCCGAACCACAACTCGGTCGGTTGCTATTTCACGGATAATCTACGGGACATTCAAAAGCTAAACTAACTTTGAGTGCCACTTCGGGAAGACAGGAGTAGATGTATAGATATGTACTAAGCTAGTGCGCCACATGCTTGAGGCACACTAGGTTAGCACCTATTTAGTAAGTATAAAAGATGAATTAATCTTTGATTGTCCGAAAATAAATGTACAAAAGTGCGCCATTGTACATGAAATGCCTAAGGGCAGTACCCTTTAAAATAGCGTTTAACAATCTAATAAAGATATATATAAATACATGTATATACGTCATAAGATCCGTTCAATACGTAGGCGGACGACCTCGCAATCGTTTTCACTCTGGACAATGTTGCACCACTGCACTGGGTTACCACTTACGTGTCTGAAATATTATTATAATGACACAATATTTAAGAACGTGATACATTGAAATAAAACTATTTTAACATACTACAAAAGGAGGTTAACAGTCTAAAAAATCATCTGTATTTTTTTTTTTCTCGAAACCCGACGGCACCATGCACATGAATCCGATGTTTAAAAAACAATAATGCTAACAATTTTTTTTACAAATACTGCTAGCATTCTTATTAACCACTCGAACTAAGTTTAAGCTCGTGCTAGATCATTCACATCAATAGTTGAATGGAGGATTCGAACCTACGACCTTACGTTTAGCAGACTCTGACCCTTTAGGCTATTGACGCTTTTAGTACACTCACAGACACGCTACGACACTCAGGCAACACAGGGATAATCCGATGACACTTTGACGATGGCCACGCGACACTGGGCGATACCTCCATACTTCGACGATGTCTAAAGTATGGTTAAAATAAGAAATTAACAATAATGCGGTAAGCCGTTGCTCGTTGCTTTCTAAGATGGTGAGACATTTACGATTATTATCACGTAGAATATTGTTTTGAGGGATTTCACCAACTAAATACGCTCCCCCCCCCCTCTTGTGTCGTGAGGGGCTGCGAGATCTCCAGAGAAACGCACCGGAGCCTCACTGCACTGTGCTCTTCAAAGAGTTGGGGGAGGTTAATCCCACCTCAGCCCTGTAGTTCTGGGCTCTCAAGAATAAGACTACGGTATCCCCTGCCTGTCGTATAAGGCGACTAAAGGGGCCTCGGGTTCACTGGGCGACAAGGGTGGGGACCTTTGTCGTCCGCTAAGGTGGACCCGGAAAGAAGGCGACATCGGCTGGCCCGTGAAGCCTTGCAGGAGGAGAAACCTCCCCCAGACGTGCTCTCCTTGAGCACAGTGCAGGGGGCTCCGGTGCGTTCCACTGGAGATCCCGGAGCCCCTCGTCATGCACCGAGGAAAGGGCCACCGGGGAGGTTTTAGTGGGTAAGAACCCACATAACCGCCGCCTTCCCCAGAAGGCGGGGTATCTTCTGAAGATTTCCTCCCGTGAACAAAAAAAAAGGTTAATCCCACCTGTGCCGTCGCAGTGCAAGGCGACACGTGTCAGCCAATGTCGCCTTCTTCCCGGGTCTACATTAGTGGACGACAAAGGCCTCCACCCTTGTCGCCCAGTGTACCCGAGGCCCCTTTTAGTCGCCTTCTACGACAGGTAGGGGATACCGTAGTCTTATTCAAGGGCAGAACTACTCTAAGTAAACAAATATTACGCAGAAAATATAACTCATGGAAAACGCCTGTTGAATTTACCATTATATTGTGTGTTAATGCGACTTTCTGACAGCTTTATTTTATTATATTAATATCCATCAAAAAAGTGAAATGATCACTCGGAAAACTAACTTTCATACTATTTTATGGTAATGATAATATACTATGAAAAATACCTTTGGAATATTTTAAATTTGAAACAAACCGCGCATCCACACGCGGTCGTTGCAATTCATAATCACTGGGCTGTCAATATGTCCAATGATACATAAAAACTAAAGTTCACTTGTCGTTGCTTACTGGCACCTTTTCAATTATACTTCGTTGTTTTTAGATACTGATTTAATCGATTTTTTATCATTTTTTTTAAATTGAAAGCTGACTTTATTAATCAACTAGCTTGCTTATTAACTGGCCGGTTATTCACATAGAAACATATCCAGAGAAAATATCATCCTATGTCCCCTAGGTGGGGCAGAGGGCGTCCACAGTGAACCTCCATCGATTGATCTTGGGCTTCACGCTTTATCTCACTCCATGTCTTCCCGATGTTCATCGCCTCGTCTGCAACTGTCACACGGGCCAGCTGATGTTGCCTTCTTCCCGGATCCACCTTAGCGTACGACAAAGGCCCCCACACTTGTCGCCCAGTGAACCCGAGGCCCCTTTTAGTCGCCTTATACGACAGGCAGGGGATACCGTAGTCTTATTCTTGAGAGCCCAGAACTACAGGGCTAAGGGGTTCATAGAATACCCGTCTTATTGCTACAGTTGTTGTATATAAGATGTCTACTTCTGTCCTTTTCGGATATCTATTTCTCGTGTACCTTGTAATGAATTTTGACAACAGTTGGATGATACCAAAGGGAGATAGATAGGAATATCATAGCGCGCTGATTTCTTGGGCAAGTAATATTTTATTTTCGAGAGAAGAGAGAGATGTTCAATGCTAACAGTGATAATATTCAGCAAAAATGTTATGTCTGCTGCCTCGCGACGAGTAACTAAAGGGAGTAATATAACAGGCAATTTTTGCTTGAAGTAAGTAAGAGACGTCGGAAAAATAAGAGAGTATTTAATCAAATGCCTCTAAAACGTTTACATGACATTTATTAGCGTAGATCAGATTCGAAGTCTTTGTTTATACTAGTGAATGTACTTTTTTTGGACCCAACATGACATATGCCTTTGAACGTCTTTTAGAGTTGTCCAAAGCTAAGCGACCTTGGCCTTGATACACATAAAGATCAGCTTCCTGTACTTATATCTAGTACTCAGATTTAATATAAATAAGCTCCCAATAAAGAACATGTATCAGTCAACAACAATGTTCAAGCTTGTAGTATTATCCGCACTCCTGGTTGCCGCGGTCGCGGAACCGGACGTGTTCTACTCGTCCAGCTCTTACAGCGCACCTGTGTCGACATACCTGTCACCATCAAGTGGCTACTTACCAGTGCCTACCGTCTACTCACCTCTGGCTTATCCTCACTTCATCAAGAAGCGTGCCGCTCAGTTCTACGGGAGCTACATCGCTCCATCCTCCTACATCGCGGGATCGAGCCTCCCCTACGTAGCGCCCGGAGCATATTCCACACCTTATTCAACTCTGCTGCCGTACGCTGCGCCCGCGCATCTGATAAAGAAGCGCTCCGCTCCTTTGCTACCTGCCTCATACATCGCCTCTCCTTATCTAGCCTCCGCGCCTTTGACCACTTACTCGTCGGCCATCCTTCCCAGTGCGCCATACTACTCTGGATACTCCACTGGATTCCCTTTCATCAAGAAGTAATCTGAGGAACCCGATCAAATGTTTCCGTAACAGCACATAACAAATGAGTTAGATATACGAATTTAATTTTTAAATCTTTCCTAAAACCATTAAAACTGTACAGGTGAGTTTTAAAAACAAAATTCACAATCCTTTCGAGTGCCATACCGTTTCGCAAATAAACAAGCAAATATATAATTGAAATAATGTGTTTTATATTAAACTCTCATGTCTTTCTATCCCTTTTTTAGCGTAGACAGAGATAATAATTGCTACTTATTAAATAAAACTACCGTATGGTTTTTTTTTTGTTAACGGGGAGAAAATCTTCAAAAAGATACCCCGCCTTCTGTTTTTAACCACTAAAACCTCTTTCGGCCCTTTCCTCGGTGCATGACGAGGGGCTCCGGGATCTCCAGTGGAACGCGCCGGAGCCCCTATGCACTGTGCTCAAGGAGAGCACGTCCCGGGGGGGGAGTAACCTCGCCCCTGTGCCCTCACAGTGCAAGGCTACACGGGACAGCCGATGTCGCCTTCTTCCCGGGTCCACTTTAGCGGACGACAAAGGCCCCACCCTTGTCGCCCAGTGAACCCGAGGCCCTTTAGTCGCCTTATACGACAGGCAGGGGATACCGTAGTCTTATTCTTGAGAGCCCAGAACTACAGTGCTGCGGGCCGGTTTGCCACCGGCCTGCCTGCGCTCTTTCTCCTAACGGGACCGGCCCTCTCCCGATCCCGTTCGGCGGTCTCCTTCTGGGTCATTACGGACTCGCAGAAGGACAATATAACTGCAAATTTGTGTCTGGTAATATAATAGGTTGGGGAAAAAGTTTCTTCGCATTTTTAAGAAAGTTCAAACCATATTTTACTATAGTTTATTTATATTTAACTAAAATTTAGATACTATTTTGTTTGATAACTTTTTGCCATCTTGAAGGTAGGGACATGATCCCATTGGTATAGAAATTTTGGGACTTCTGATTAAAATACCGCCACAAGTGGTTTTGGCAGTCCTCTCGTGATGTTAACCTGACACTGCCTAAAGATATCTGAAGAGACCGAAACAGGTAGAAATCGATGGTCCTGCTTGGTGGTAACAGCTCATAGTGAATAATGCCCTTCCAATCCCACCACACACACAGCATTATCTTGTTGCGAGATAACCAGGGTTTCGCTACAGTCTATCAAGCCTGACCGGCCTTTGACCGCGACCTTTTTCGCACATTCTTGTCGTACGTGATCCACTTTTCATCACCAGTTATCAGCTTCTTCAAAAATGGTTTAGTTTCATAACGTCATAATAAAGAATCACAAACGAGTACACGGTTCATAAGGTATAACCCAAATATCGAGGTTTTTTGTGTACCCAGTTTTTTTTCTAATGCACCAAAACTGTTTTTGGTCAATTCCCAGTTCTTCAGCTACGTCGTAACTACTGATATGCCGATCTTGCTCCACTTTTTCAAAAATGGCATCCATTTTATCCGTAATAGGGCGACCAGAGCGACGTCCATCTTTGACATCGAAATTTCCGGATTGAAAACGCTTAAACCAAATTTGTTATAATCTCACTGCACTAGGTCCATAAACATTGCAAATATTTTTCGCCGCTGGCGTGGCATTTCTACCTTTTTGTTGTAAAATTTCAATATGTATCGAATTTCTTCAATACATTCACTCATCTTGATAGTACGAAGACAAATTGAAACAACTACTCATCTAACTTACATTTTCATTTTCATCTTAGACGTAAGAAATAAGTGTATGTGTTTTAAAAAAGACTCGGCTTAAAGGTCTTGTTACCAAGCCATAAAATATTCATCACCATCATCATCATTAGACAGTACGAAAAACAAATGAAAATCACACATTTTCCTAATTTGAATTTGGAATTATGTTCGTTAAAATTTTCGATGAGACCAAAACCAGCCTAATACAAATAGTGTAGCCAAAGAGATTTTATTACAAGTTCATACTATACTAAACTAAAATGCGAAAAGACTTTTTCCCCAACCTATTATATCTATAAAAAACTTAATCGTCGAAATGTATGTCCACAAAAAGGAGAATCATCCAATTTGTTGTCACCAAACAAATTGCATGATTCGTACTTATTTTTGTTTTTGTTATTTTTAGAAAAACAAACCTTATGTTTGTATATTAATAAAAGATTTTTTATTAAAATAAATTGTGAATCGGTTATTGTTTTATAATTTTTATGTGTTAAGAAGTACATCGCATAATGACTGATATGTGACACTCTTTGTCACATATGGGTCATTACACAGAATTTCGTAGACAGGCATTTATTTTCTTTGTCTACTCGTATCTAAAAGGCATAAAAGATTTTTAAATAAGTAAGAAGTTTAAGCTATAATAATTTTATTGACCTAAACAGAACTTCACGGTTATTCACTGAATGTTGAATTTTAGATTAATTCCTGATACAATTTTGTCAGTTTCTAAAAAAAATTACTTTTTGATAAAAGGCAATGCAGAATATGTCGGATAATAAGACGCACCAGGGAGGATGGCAGAAGAGTAAGTGGTCGCCAGAGGTGCGGAGGCTACGTAGGTAGAGGCGATGGGGCTGGAGGCTACATAGGTGGAAGCAATTGGAGCGGGCGCGATGTAGGAGGCAGGCGCGGCCAGGAGAGCAGCAGAGCGCTTCTTGATGAAATGCGCAGGCGCAGCGTACGGGAGCAGAGCAGACGAGTAGGTGCCTGCGATGGCAGCAGGTGCGATGTATGTAGAGGCGTACGGGGTCGCTAGAGCGCCCGCGACGTACGTGGAAGGCGCGACGTAGCTGCCGTAGAACTGAGCAGCGCGCTTCTTGATGAAGTGCGGGTAGGACAGAGATGAGTAGACGACAGGCTCAGGGATGTAACCGCCGGACGAGCGCACGTATGTGGTGGCCACAGGCGTCGGGATGGTCTCCGTGTAGGTGTTGGAAGTGACGAGCACTCCCGGCTCGGCGACCGCGGCGGCGAGCAGGACAGACAATACCACAAGCTTGAACATTGTAGAGGCGAGTGATGCCAGGTGTTGTGCTTTGGCGTATTTATATGAATGTTCCAACAGACATAAGGGCGACTTGGTTCAATGATCGCAGAGCTTTGAGTCAGGAAGCTTGATATTTATAATCAACAAGGTCATCGAGAAACCCGCGGATAAGCGGACCTAATCTTTGTTTAAAAAATATTATAACTCACTGTACAACTACTAAACTATTAAAAATACTTATTTTAAAATATTGACCCTCTTACTAAATCTTTACATTAGACATGGAGAGACGTTTTTTCGACAGCTTCACAACTGCACAAACTACAAAAGACGTTGCTTTTATTTGTATACTTTGTAAGCAAGTGCTTGACTACGATAGTCCTTTTTTATTTTTTTAAGGACGAACTACACAGTGGGCTAGAGAGGCTGGCCTTTACTGCTTCACCGAATGAGAGGTGGCATAGCTCTTCAGTCGCTTAGCCTGAACCTCTATTAGCTAGTAACTCGACGCAATGGTCCCCCCGGTGAGAGGTAATCTTGCCTTGGATGGTTGCCATGTTGAGAAAAAGTTTCCACTGTGGGTGTGTGCGATTAGATATGCGCCCGTTTGTGTGTAATTTATTAGTAATTTGTTTGTTTTATTTATGAGCTTATTTTGTTATTCTTATATTCTTTTGTTTTTTGTCCTGGATGGTTAGGCGCACTAGCTTAGTTAACACCTTTTTATTCTACTCTTGTTAATACCGACATTGTAATCGGAGAGAAAGACAGACGCGACTTATTTTAAACTATTACCACAAATTAAACACAATATGTCATCAGCTTTCACTGTTCACTTTTCACCAAACTAGTGACACGACTTTACAAATTTAACTGGTGGCGAGCCCATCACACCAAGCACAATTTTTTCACGAAACTTTGGAATTGGAACATTCTTAACATAATCTTAACCTCCCCCGGGACGTGCTCTCCTTGAGCACAGTGCAGAGAGGCTCCGGTGCGTTCCTCTGGAGATCCCGGAGACCCTCGTCATGCACCGAGGAAATGGCCACCGGGGAGGTTTTAGTGGGTAAAACCCCACATAACCGCCGCCTTCCCCTTAAAAGGCGGAGTATCTTTTTGAAGATTTCCTCCCCGTAAACAATATTTTTTTAACTAAGGGTACAAATATTATTAACATTCTTATTAACCATTCCAACTAAGCTAAAGCTTGTGCTAGGAGATGGTTCACGTCAATAGTCAATTTTTTTTAATGACGAACTAAACAGATTGACCAGAGAGGCTGGCCTTGACTGCTTCACCGGATTGAGAGGTGGCACAGCTCTTAGGTCGCTTAGCCTGAACCTCTATTGCTAGTAACTCGACACAAGGGTCCCCCCGATGAGGGGTAACCTCGGCTTGGACGGTTACTATGTTACGCGTAAGCATTCCGATCCGAGGGTGCCCGAGAGGGCCGAACCACGACTCGGTCGGTTGCTATTTCACGGATAATCCAAGGGACTTTCAAAAGCTAAACTAACTTTGAGTGCCACTTCGGGAAGCGTTGGCGCTGGGAGAAGAAGTGGCCGAAGAAACTCCAGTCGAATGGTGGGTCGAACTAATGCAATAATGTCTTTCATATTTTATTTAGTTGTTCAACGTTTTTTTTTAAACGACTTCAAAAAATGAGAACGCTTTTAATTCGTCTACAATTCTTGTTTTACGTTTGTGCACTCGCAGCGCCGTTATTTTATGAACCGATTTAGATATTGTTTAAAAGTGCTACTTTCGCTTGAAAATTACTTAAACATAAAAAAAAATACTTAAAAATCATCGGTAAAATATTTAGTATAACTTGTATATGGACTCAACCCCGTTGCTGTCCGGTTTTCACGTTGTTTAGGTCCTATAAGTGACAGTGGACCAGCCAAATTTCCTTTTTATGTATTTATTTAGTTCTTTGTAATCAAATATGGCCAAAGAAATGAACGTTTATTCTATTCTATTCTAATACTATAAAGTTAAATCTATCTATAGTGCTATAAGTGCTTGAGCATCCAACCCACTACCCATAGTCCACAAGGAAACGTTTAAAGCTGCACAATGCTTGTGTTACAAGTCTTGTGTATTGTGTCTCGTTCACGTCAATCCGTCCAATAGTTGTTTCGAATCTGCGACCCTACATTTCGCAGAGCGTAGTCTAAAACCATTAGCCTATTAACGCGTAGAGCGCCGTACCAACTAAGAATACATCTTCACTTATCTGCTGGGATCATGGACACAAAACGAGATAGGATGTATAAAAAAACGAGTGTACTTTATTCTAGACGATTGAAGTAATTTTTTTTTAGCTCTATCTATATGTATGTATATAATTGTTCTTATATATGTCAAATACTAGCGTACCCAGCCCGTTTCGCCGGGCTAGATTTTGCTTTATTTAAACAATAAACTTACATCATTAAATATTTAATTCAACTCTCACAATATATTAAATTATTCATTTCTCTCCGTATTTATTTTCTCTGCCTGCCCTACACCCATATTAGTAAATATAATATCATTCTTCTTCCTACTTCAAAATCCTTAATTATTATTATCTGTAATATACTTATTATACTTTAATATAGTTAATAATTACATTAACAAACACAACGCATGTGTCAATTCAAATTTGGATTACAAAACAAAAGCATATAATCATAGCAAATAAAAGCTATTTTTACTGGTAAAAAGAGGTGTGCTTCGATCGTCACCAAACTTTATAAGATTACTCGCCAGGTCAATCTGAAGATTCCCTGAAAGTTTCATTGAAATCAATCAAGCCGTTTCGGAGCATATATAGAATAAACCCA
Organism: Meandrusa payeni; assembly: GCA_029286785.1. Taxonomy (NCBI): domain Eukaryota; kingdom Metazoa; phylum Arthropoda; class Insecta; order Lepidoptera; family Papilionidae; genus Meandrusa; species Meandrusa payeni. The sequence continues at coordinate 3,704,634 of JAGSMX010000021.1, forward strand.
CACACATTCTCTTTTATATATATAGATCCACAAAAAATAACATATAGATAGTTGCTGCTCTCTTACTCCTTTATTGTGATACAGACAGTAGACTGCACTATGTCTTATACGTGACGTAACTCTCTCGCTTTCTAGTAGTAGTGAAGATTCAGTACTTTTATCTCCCTCTCTACTTCCATTGACAATTTCGTGGATAAAGAAGTTTCAAGGTGAAAAACTTTACAAGGTAAGTGGAAATTTTGAATAAATAAATACAATAGTTTTTATCTTGTATTAAAAAATATCTCCAAGGTATCTAGGAATTTACCATTCTCACTGTTTTGAAAATCATCGTGATTACGTTCACTTCTTGATAAAAGGCAATGTAGCTGGGTAAGCAGAGTAATATGACGCACTAGGAAGGATGGCAGAGGAGTAACCTGGGGCAACGTAAGTAGAGGCAATGGGAGTGGAGGCTACATAGGTGGAGGCGAATGGAGCGGGCGCGATGTAGGAGGCAGGCGCGGCCAGGAGAGCAGCAGAGCGCTTCTTGATGAAATGTGCCGGCGCAGCGTACGGCAGCAGAGCAGACGAGTAGGTGCCTGCGACGGCAGCAGGTGCGATGTATGTAGAGGCGTACGGGGTCGCTAGAGCGCCCGCGACATACGTGGAAGGCGCGACGTAGCTGCCGTAGAACTGAGCAGCGCGCTTCTTGATGAAGTGCGGGTAGGACAGAGATGAGTAGACGACAGGCTCCGGGATGTAGCCGCCGGACGAGCGCACGTATGTGGTGGCCACAGGCGTCGGGATGGTCTCCGTGTAGGTGTTGGAAGTGACGAGCACTCCCGGCTCGGCGACCGCGGCGGCGAGCAGGACAGACAATACCACGAGCTTGAACATTGTAGAGGCGATTGATGCCGGGTGTTGAGCTTTAGCGTATTTATATGAAAGTCGCATAGAGATAAGGGCAACTTGGTTCAATGATCGCAGAGCTTTGTGTCAGGAAGCGTGATATTTATAATCAACAAGGTCATCGAGAAGCCCGCGGATCTCTAGACCTAATTTACAAGTACATAAAAACTAATTGTTTAACTGTACCAACTATTTGAATTTACCACATGAAGATATACTAAGTTTTGCAATTGTTTGACGCATATACTTAATTTTACTTGAAACATTATTGTGGCAGTATAGTTTAACAGTCTTACAAATAAACGTGGCATAAAGATAAACTTAGGAATAAATTAAGAATAAGCAAAATTTGTACTAATATACCAAGAATACATTATACCTGGTATAATGTTGACGTTTTTGTTCCTACAATAGTTATTCCGAAGTTATAACGACGTACACCCTTGTTTAAGTCCAGTATAACATTTAAAATACCACGATTTGTGTTTGTGTTCGCTCGTTTAAATTAACTTGTTATGGAATTAAGGGCAATGGAGGAAGAAGAAACAGTAAATGACAATAAATATCACTCCAAAAAAAGTAAAAATATTTAAAAGATGATAAAATCCTTTTAATTTATATGTGGATGATTAGTTTCGATTAAAATATCGGTTTTCTAAAAGTGGTATAATATTTCTAGACCATTTACTTGAAAGGTCTCTTACTATGGACAAGCGTGGAAGTGGATTATCTTCTATCTATATATAGAGTATAGAATATTTTTATAACCGCCACACATTGACAAATACATTACTACACTACTACATAGACTGCTATTATTTTTTTTGTATGGTTTCTCTTTGATTGCGCTGTTGCCAACTCGTGCATTTTGACGTAAAGGAAGAATAGATAAACCATAGTTATTCCGGATTTACTTGTGGTAAACTATTCTCAGCTTATTCTTAATTTATTCCTAGTTTAACTAAACTTAGTTAAGGGTGGAATAAATATGTTATAACTCATTTTCATTTGTAAGACTGTATGTGTTCTACTAAATTTGACGGTCGAAAACTTCAATACCCGTCGACTTGTACTAATGGGCGTTTATAGATATAAATATACAATGTATATAATAACAATGTAATATGTATGGCATATTATATTTATGTATTTTCTTTATTTCTTTTTCCAACTCAATTTCAGTTTTTACGACGGCATTTGGCCATTCAACGGGTAAGTTTTAGCTATTATTTTTAGTTTTTAAATATTAAAATTTTTGTTTTAGTTATCAATAGTGAAGTGGATAATTTTTAGTTTTTAAAGTGAAGTTTTTGATTTAATATTATTTTTTAAGTTAGTATTATCAGTAAGTTTGTATAATTGTAGTCAGATTCATGATATAACATAATAGTAACTTGTTAATAGAATTTGTTTATCTATATTATTAATATATAATAAAGTTTTTACAATATAAATATAAAATTTACATATATAAAAATAACTTTTTACAAAATATGAAAACCTTTTTTTTTGTGGACGGGGGGAGAATACTTCAACAAGATACGAGATCCCCCAGAAGGCGGGGTTATATGAGTCTCTTACCCACTAAAACCCCCCCGGTGGTCCTTCCTCGGTTCATGGTGAGGTGCTCCGGTGAGTTTCTCCTTTTGCACTGTGTTCTCAGAGAGCACGTCCCGGGGGGGACGTTATTCCTTCTCCCCCTGTGCCCTCGTAGTGCAAGGCGACACGGGCCAGCCGATGTCGCCTTCTTCCCTGTCCACTTCAGCGGACGACAAAGGCCCCACTCTTGTCGCCCAGTGAACCCGAGGCCCCTTTAGTCGCCTTCTACGACAGGCAGGGGATATAGCTTTATTCTTCGAGCCCAGAACTACAGGGCTGCAAAAAAATATATAAAAACGAAACCCAATGTGCCCACGGCAGCGAAGCAGGGTTTACGACGTTTTATATCAACTTGCAAAAATTACTAGTATTGTGATTTACGTAAATTTTTGTATAATAAAATATATTCATTGGTTCATTGAGCTTTCCATTTTTGTGCTTATAAAAGATATCGTTGATATACTCAAACTTTGTGACAAATGACAACCTTGTTCCGAAAAATAAAACAATCTGAAATAAATATCGTCAATCTCACAAATAGGAGGTAGGACCATGGCTATGCACTGGTTACAAATATTAGACAGTTTTTTTTCTGCTGAAAAACAGCTTGTTTGTTAAGTTGATAGTCACAAGTCTATTAATTGTTGCGAACAAAAGCTCTGGTCAATGGTCTATTATAATTACTAAGCTAGACTTTATTTATATTAAGAAATAAAATGTTTATTACTAAAGCTCCTCTATCGACCTTGTGGTCGTAAAGATCAAGCTTCCTGCACATAATCTTTGTACGCATAACAAGTGTCGCCCACAAAACAATTAACGTATAAATACATTGCGTTGATTTGTCAGGGCATCAGTCGCCTTTACAATGTTCAAGTTCGTGGTATTGTCTGTCCTGCTCGCCGCCGCGGTCGCCGAGCCGGGAGTGCTCGTCACTTCCAATACCTACACGGAGACCATCCCGACGCCTGTGGCCACTACCTACGTGCGCTCCGGTGGCTACATCCCTGAGCCTGTTGTCTACTCATCTCTGTCCTACCCGCACTTCATCAAGAAGCGGGCTGCTCAGTTCTACGGCAGCTACGTCGCGCCTTCCACGTACGTCGCGGGCGCTCTAGCCACCCCGTACACCTCTACATACATCGCACCTGCTGCCGTCGCAGGCACCTACTCGTCTGCTCTGCTGCCGTACGCTGCACCTGCACATCTCATCAAGAAGCGCTCTGCTGCTCTCCTGGCCGCGCCTGCCTCCTACATCGCGCCCGCTCCGATTGCTTCCACCTATGTAGCCTCCACTCCCATCGCCTCTACCTACGTAGCCTCCGCACCTCTGGCGACCACTTACTCCTCTGCCATCCTCCCTGGTGCGGCTTATTATCCGACATATTCTGCACTTCCTTTTATCAAGAAGTAAAACTTTTAGAAACAAAATTGCATCATGAAAATAAAACTCCACATTCAGTGGATTACCACGACATTCTATTTAGAGAAATAAAATTAATTACATCGTAAGTTTATTTTTAACTACCGTACCCAGGCCGCTTCGCCGCACAATAAACTTACATCATTAAATATTTAATTTAACTCTCACAATATATTAAATTATTCATTTATCCCCGAATTCATTCTCTTCTCGAGCGGGTGAAGATCTATACCCATGTATATATTAGCAGCATCAGTAAACAGATACATTCGTGGCGCTATACCTTACCTTGAATACTTCAAAATCCTTAATAATATCTTTAATATACTTCAGTATACTTTATTATACCTCATTATACTTCAATATACTCCATTGTACTTCAATATGGTTGATAATGACATAAATATACACAACGCATATGTCAATACAAATTTGGGTTAAAAACAAAAGAATAACATCGTAGTAAATAAAAGCTTTATATGACAGTTCAAAAAGGAGTGTTCCGATCGTCGCCAAACGTCACAGGATTAGTCGCTAGGTCAATCTGAAGATTCCTGAAACTTTCATTGAAATCGGTCCAGCCGTTTCGGAGCCTATACAGATCAAACACACACACATTCTCTTTTACATATTCAGATATAAGCGAAACACATAGAATATCCACAATATGTTTAAAACCTAAGCCTAATAAGTAAAACACTGAAAATAATGTAATCAGGAAAACAGTCAAACTTGACAGTCCTAAAAGTAAGTTAAGAAGTACCAGATTTGATTAAAATTTATCACTGTACCGTGTAATTGATTTATCATTCAAATGAAACTAACTGCGCCCCGCGGTGTTGCCGCAATTAAAAAGTATCTCCTTTTTTGTACCCTCTTGTACCCAATCTACTTTAAATACCAGAAACGTCACAGGATTAGTCGCTAGGTCAATCTAAAGATTTCCTGAAACTTTCATTGAAATCGGTCCAGCCGTTTCGGAGCCTATACAAATCAAACACACACACATTCTCTTTTACATATTCAGATATAAGCGAAACACATAGAATATCCACAATATGTTTAAAACCTAAGCCTAATAAGTAAAACACTGAAAATAATGTAATCAGAAAAACAGTCAAACTTGACAGTCCTAAAAGTAAGTTAAAAAGTACCAGATTTGATTAAAATTTATCACCGTGCCGTGTAATTGATTTATCATTCAAACGAAACTAACTGCGCCCCGCGGTGTTGCCGACATTTAAAAGTATCTCCTTTTTTGTACCCTCTTGTACCCAATCTACTTTAAATACCAGATGCGGTAAAAGTATTTATTTGGATATAAGGATCAATTTGATACTGACAAATGTGCAATAGAAATAAATTATCAATTTTTATTGTATTTATGGTACACTATTTTGGCGTTAGATAATTCCCCCATCCCCGTTCCACCATCGGACTTCTAGATGCACTTTGGGATTTCATTCTCTTGTTGTGAACATCCCTCAAACGCGAACGAAGCGCCTTGCTTCGTCTTTCATTCTTCGTACGGCAAAGGACTGGAATAGTTTGCCCGCGTCTGTCTTTCCTTCCGATTACAATGTGGGTATTTTCAAGAGTAGAGTGAATAGGCATTTACTAAGCTAGTGCGCCTTACCATCAAGTCAAGCACTTGCTTGGAAAGTATTAAAAAAAATGCTGCCGTGGAATTTTTTGTAGGATATACATATCTGTGTAACTCCAACGATTTTTGCGGCACACACCAGAATAGCTCACAGATGGCAGATTTTTTTTCCTACTTATGGTTATAGTATGGTTAATTCACAATATATTTTTATAAATTATTTGTTACTCTGATGTGTAAACTATATTATTATAAAGTTTCGTCGAAATCCTTTCAGTGTTTGCGTGAAAGAGTAACACTCCACATACTTCCATACATTCTTTTAAGCTTTCTAGTTTTTTAATTTAAACTTTATACGTTTAATTATCATATTATTTATTTTAGTTTATTTTTGACTCAATAATATATATATTTATGAAATTTTTTCATCTATTATTTTATTGTATAAAATATATTTTAATCTCATAACTGTTTTATTTATGTATATTTTTCATCTATTATTTTATTGTATAAAATATATTTTAATCTCATAACTGTTTTATTTATGTATCATATTTATTATACTCTTATTGTCTGTATCAATTCCATATAAAAGTACAAGTGTAGTATTGCGCGCGCACGTCTTTAGGTAGTCCCGGGCACCGCTGAAAATCAGCGCTGTCGCATCCTTGCGACAGCACATGCTGAGACGGTGTCCGATATTGGCATCATATGTTTTGTATTATTTGTCCGTGTAACTTTAACTGTGTTTTGTCTATTTTTCATTCTTTTTTAATGTGTGTTATATTCTGTCTGTGATGTGTTTTTGTATTGTGATGCCAATAAATAAATGTCTATGTCTATATTAGTTGGATTTTTATGAAAATAAAATTGGTGTAAAATTAAATATTTCTTATACCTTTAACTTTTAAAACCTTATAAAGGTATGTTATGACATTTTGTATTCATTTATTGTTTCGCATTGGAAATCCATTTGGAGTGTAAATACTTAAGGGCATTACACACTAAACCTCCTTCACATTTGAGTTGTGCATAGTGAGGCCGAGTTATATATTTAAAACATATCACTGATATAGGTTTTAATGTTTTAGAATTTAAATTGACGTAATTAAACTAGATAGAGCCGTGGTATCTCAGTGTCCGGGCGGTCGCCTCAAGCTGCGTAGTACGCAAGCAACTCGAGTTCGAATACCGGGTACCAACGAATTTGAATCGAATTGTTTTCGTTGATGGCGTTTCCATGTAGATTTCGCCAATGTGGAAGTATGTATGTTAAACTGCTGTAAAAAGCGGGCTTCGTGACGGACCAGGATCGAAACTAACAAAAAAGTATTATGGGTACTGCTGAGACAATTCCGCGCGAAGCTCACTGTTGATGTATCTAAAACAATAAAAACATACACAATATTTACATAAGGTTAGTTGGTTAAAAGACAGACAAACTAAAGTCTAATTTTATTTTGGTTAATGAATGAACATAAAATATAAACAAAAGGAGAGTTAACAAGGGAGAGTACGGATTTGAAGTCTATGGGGCGCGGGATATCATTAGGAAAGAGGTCGTAGAGGGAAGAAGATAGTAAGGGATATCTGAAAAATGGTGATGTGGAGACCCTTCGTCAAGTCCACATCCAACGAATTTGTTCGTTGCAATTTTAAGTGCTGATTCACCACGCACTCGGCGGTGAAGGGAAACATAGTGAGGAAACCTACATTTATTTATTTATTTAAATCAACAAAAATTATAACACCGTTACAATACCAATATGATGTTATAAAAACTTAGTTAAACATATATTATTAAAATTTAAAAGAAATAAAAAGCTGCTTTATGTATTGACAATAATTTATAAATATAATAGAGTCAAACACCTTCTACGCATTTGTAGGCAGCCTCGATAAACACAGACTCAGTGCAACAAAATATATCAATGTGCAGTGAGATGGTATTAACAAACCCAACCGAGCGCGACAGCGGAGAGTTCCTGGTCAAGTTATTCCTGGAGACAGGCAGTAGGAACAATGGTGAACAGAATTACATTCTTAGTGTAATTTTCTAGGACACTTTAAGTCTGTCAATCCGCACTACGGCCGCGTGGCGGACTGTGCCCTTATACTCTCTTTATAGAGAAGGCCTGTGCCCAACAATGACACATATATATTTAGGCTGCAACTTTAACGTAAGTTATAGGAGTTATAGAGCCACCTTCTTTTTTCTAGTTGGGTTAAACAAGTTATTATTGCGCTCGTTTTCCACTTCGCTTTCTCCCCGACATCGTCTTAGAAATCTTACACTCCCTTATGTCTCTCGACACTATTCTCTCCCTCCTTCTCTTTAGACTGGATCTTCTCTGTAACGCGTACACCCAAGTACACTCACACAAATTTGTTGCGTATTTTGTCACGTCTGGTAACTCCGCTGAAAGCTGAATGCTTTTAAATTACACTTAACATTAAGCACATGATTAAATATTGACATGTCGTTTAATTTCCTGATAACTTTAATCTGATTAATTCTTACTTCACAATCTTGTTCTGTGGTCCGATTGTTGTTTCTTAATTACTGTTTCTCAAGAACAAAAAAATTACCAATTGAAATTTGTTTGTACGATATGCTTACCACCGGTCACATACGGGAACCTAGACAAATAGACTAAGATGAAAAATTGACTAATCTGGCGTGTTTAGGTGCTATTCATAGGCGAAGGTGATCACTTAAAATCTTGTGAGCCGTAAAGTCGTTTGATCCTTTTTGGTTTTGAGAGACTTATAAATGTACTCGCAGTACGTCGCCCTGGTCAAGTACGTGTGGAGGGTGCTGCGGGGCTGGGCGCACCACCCAGATGTACTGGCCGCGTTGCTGCTAAGAGCGCCTAGTGGATACATCTACATGCGCCGTCGTCCTCCGTTACTTCTGATCCCTACCTCCAGGACTAACGTATCGAAGAACTCTCCGTTGTCACGCGCGGTTGGGTTTATTAACTATATCGCAGAATTCGGATGTCTTTTTTTGCAAGCAGTCGCAATTTGTAGAGGCTCCGTACAAGTGCGTGGACGGTATTTCTTAAGCATTATCTTTTTGTGTTTTTTTTTTCTTATTTTTAATAACATATTAATTATTTTATTATTTTTAATGTAAGTATTATTTATTAGAGAGAGAGAGAGAGAGATTATGAGTTACAACATTGCATTGGTTCGACTGTAATAATGTTTTAATTCTGTCTAATAAATAAAATAAATGTCATGTGAGGGATTATTTTGCTTCATTTCCTCATCCCTTTTTCTACGCTAGCAATACATCTGCAACGCGATTCGTTCTGCGGAGACATATATTCCTCGATTCCATATCTTCTTTCTACTTTCCTCTTTCTGCGTAACTCACCTTTCCTGATACACCGAAAATCCTGTTCTAAGAACGTAACAAATGCTAATTTATTTATTCCTTTGTCCCCACTTGGATTAAAAGAAAAAAGGTTATAGTTTTTTTTTTAATAAACCAAAACGACAATTGAAAAGCCTATTTAAATAAATATAAAAGTGAGATTTAACTGAAACATTATAATTAATTACTCAAAGATATGTATCTATCTACTTGATATCCGAGGACTTCTTAATTTATTTTTTCCCTCTCAGAGGTCCTTGCACCATGTTGCTCTCAATAGAGGTTCAGGCTAAGCGATCTAAGAGATATGCTAACTCTCAAATCCGGTGAAACCGGAGCTTCTTTGGCCAATTAGCGTAGATTCGTCTAGAAACTAGCCATATAGTTCTGGACTCGTAGAACAAGACTACGGTATTCCCTGTCTGTCTTAGAAGACTATTAAAAGGGACCTCGGTTCCACTGGGCGACAAGGGCGGGGGCCTCTGTCGTCCGCCAAAGTGGACCCGGGAAGAAGGAGACATCGGCTGGCCCGTGTCGCCTTGCATTGCGAAGGCAAAGGGGGGGGATAAATCTCCCCACCGGGACGTGCTCTCCGAAGACCACAGTACAGAGAGGCTCCGGTACGTTCCTCCGGAAATCCCGGAGCCCCTCACGATGTACCGAAGTAGGGCCAGGTTTTAGTGGGTAAGAACCCCACATAACCCTGCCTTCCCCCCAGAAGGCGGGGTGTCTTGTTTATGATTCCCTCCCGTCAACAAAAAAAAAGGTTCGTTTAGAAAAAAACACGGTTTTCGATAGATGACCTTTGGTTATCAAGCTTCCTGACACAAAGTTCTACGATCATTGACCCAACTCGCCCTTATGTCGAAGGCAATTGAGGACGGATCTTTTGTATAGTATACATAACTACAAGCACGTTTTATCAAAGTCAAACATAAATAAAAAACTGAAAGTGTAACTTGAAGTGAATAAATACTATTTTATATTTACTTTAAGTGAGTTTCTCGCTAACCTTGATAGTTGTAAATATCAACATGCTTAATAAAGCTTACAAGAAATCAACTCGCCCTTATCTCTGTGCGAACTTTTATATAAATACGCCCAGGCACAACACCTGGCATCAGTCGCCTCTACAATGTTCAAGTTCGTGGTATTGTCTGTCCTGCTCGCCGCCGCGGTCGCCGAGCCGGGAGTGCTCGTCACTTCCAATACCTACACGGAGACCATCCCGACGCCTGTGGCCACTACCTACGTCCGCTCCGGTGGCTACATCCCTGAGCCTGTTGTCTACTCATCTCTGTCCTACCCACACTTCATCAAGAAGCGCGCTGCTCAGTTCTACGGCAGCTACGTCGCGCCTTCCACGTACGTCGCGGGCGCTCTAGCGACCCCGTACACCTCTACATACATCGCACCTGCTCCCGTCGCAGGCACCTACTCGTCTGCTCTGCTGCCGTACGCTGCACCTGCACATTTCATCAAGAAGCGCTCTGCTGCTCTCCTGGCCGCGCCTGCCTCCTACATCGCGCCCGCTCCAATTGCTTCCACCTATATAGCCTCCAGCCCCATCGCCTCCACCTACGTAGCCTCCACTCCCCTGACTTACTCGTCCATCATCCCAAGTGCGTCATATTATCCTGCATATTCCGCGGCCTTACCTTTCATCAAAAAGTGAGATGTTGGGAGTATCTACCATAGATACTAATGTTTTAATACAATAAATGTCACAACAATATTCTGATTTCATTTTTTTGAACGACCTACGCCGATTGGCCAGGTGGCCGAAACATGAGAGTAACCGAGCTCTTAGAACTAGTGGCGGATTTGCCCTAAAGCCCAGGAATTCCAGACCAGATATTAGTGGAGGCCAATCGTGACAAAAAATTCACTGATGGTAACTAGAAATAACTCAAAGGTTGGCAAAACAATATATTCATTATGTACTCAATATGTGTGTTGAGATCGGGGTGGCTGATACTTATTGCATGGCCTGGGGCCTAGGGCGGCCAAGACCGCCATTGCTTTGGACTGGAACAACTTTTAAACCATAATCCAAACAATTTTTTTAAAAACATTTTTTAATTTTAAAACGAAAAAAAAAAGGAAAATAGTAACTGTAGAAGTGGCACTTTTTTAATAAATGCAGAGTGAACAATTTAAGTGTATTGGAAAAGAGCACGGACACAGGTCTGTGGTTGCAATCTAAGAATAAAAAAAAAGGCGTAATCCACATCTGTATTTTTGCGTTACTTTCTTCAACCCTCAACAGCATTCCCAAGAAGATGCTTCCTCAAAAGCCGGCAAAGCGCCTGCTTCTCTGGTGTTGTGAATGTTTATGGGTCACGGTGACCACTTAAGACCAGTTAAGCCGTGATGCCCTAGAGGGCCAAACCACTCGCATATTGGTTTCACTATCCAAGTAAATTCTTTGATTCTGAATACTTTTTGAAACAAATAATTGATTGAATTGCTGACAGAATAACTCACCATTTAGTTTCAATTATATTAATTTACTTTATGACGTAATCAAAACCAAATCTATTTATGAGCTAAAACAAAAACCGACCTCAAATCGAATCAAACGTTAAAAGATATTACGTGCGGATCTTTGTAATTCCGAATAATAATAGTAATATTACGAAATAGAATTAATCAGAACTTAACCAATGTCTCGTCAAACAATTCTTGTAACCTTTCCAATGAAAAATGAATCATCGAAATCGGTTGGCGTGATATTGTGTTATTAGTCCATTTGTGGCGCACATTCTTGATGAAAGTTTAACACTTATGTTATCTCTCTCTTCCATGCTATTGGTCCCACGTGGTGGTTTTTTTTTTAATATGAAAAGTGGCAAACGAGCATACGGCTCACCTGATCTTAAGTGATCACCGTTGCCCATGAACATCCACAGCACCAGAGGAGCTGTAGGTGCGTTGCCGACCTTTGAGATAGGAATAGGCTCGTTTCTTGAATGTCCCTAAATCGTAAACGTCCGTAAACACCGCTGGCGACAGTTGATTCCACAAATTGACAGTGCGTGGGAGAAAATTACGCGAAAACGTACACTGTTGAACGCCAACCATCAAGATGGTGGCGGTGGAATTTCGAATTCTGCCGAGATGTGCGGTAATGGAAATCGGTAGCTGGGATGATTCTGAACAATTCCTCAGAACACTCCCCATGGTAAATGCGATACAGGATGCAAAGAGAACCGACATCTCTTCGCAGACTCAGAGGGTCGAGTCGATCGGAAAGACCCTGATCGTCGACTATTCGCTCAGCAGGCAGGCAGCTCTACGTTGTACACGGTCAAACGGAAGAATTTGTTATTGGGGAGCCCCGGCCAAGAGATGCGAACAGTATTCCATATGAGGCCGTACTTGCGCCTTGTAAAGTTGCAGACGGTGGGCAGGCGTGAAATACTGTCTTGCTCTACTGAGTATGCCAAGTTTCAGCTTTCCGGATTTTCGCTTTCCACTTCGCTCTGTCCCCGACATCGTCTTTGGCGATGTTGCACTCCCTTATGTCTCTCGACGCCACACTCTCCCACCTTGTCTTGGGTCTTCCTTTGGATCTTTGACCGGGCAGGGAAAGTTGTAGCGCGAGGTTCCCTACGGAGTCGGAGGGCCTCCTCTTAACGTGTCCATACCATCGCCTACTCTCCTGCATTTTGTCGGCAATATCGCGCACACCCAGGCTTCCTCGCACAAATTCGTTGCGAATTTTGTCACGCCTGGTTACGCCACACATCCATCTCAGCATTTTCATTTCAGCAACTTGGATGGTATGCACGTTATTCCGAGTCACGGCCCATGTTTCGCTGCCATAACACTTATGTTATCTTAAATTTAATACTTATGGTTTTCTCATGGATACCATTGTCAGAATTGGACCAAATTGAAATAGGATAACACGGGAAGCACCAACTTTCAAACGAAAAAGAATCATTAAAATTGGTTCACCCAGTCACAAAAGTTAATTTTAGAAATTAATAAATTTAAACAAAGAATTAAACAAGTGATTGTCTAGTGGCAAAACAGTTCTACCTACGATCTAATTAATGGTCGATGGTTCGAAGCCCAGTCGGCTTGTATAAACGAATTGTTGATTTTTCAGTTTATTAAATACAAAAAATTTACTTGCTAAAACTTTGTGCTCACATGACTGTCAAGTATGGCACCTAATAAGCTTGATGAAAAGTCAACACCGAAAGCTGTCTCTATCACCCCACTAGGGTGAAAAGAATGTGAGAGCTTATTTATTTATATTTATTTAATAAATAATGTACATAATTATAATTAAAACTTATTCATCACAACTATATTTAAAATTAACAAATCTACATCAGACTGCAAATAATATGCCAGATTGAACCAGAGAAAATATCACTGTACTTATTACATACAAACAAATAAATACACAAAACTAAAAGAACATAACACTAAATATAATAAAGTGTGTTAAAAACAATACAGATAATAATTCATTCCATTTGCCTCGCCCGTGTGATTGGAATTTTTTTTTTTAAGAAAGCTAGCAATAGTACCTTTTTTTTAAGAAATATTACAAACAATCTTGCTAACCATTCCAACTAAGCTTAAGCTTGTGCTAGGAGATGGTTCACGGCAATAGTCGATTGGTGGATTCGAACCCACGACCTTACGATTCTCAGGCCATACCCTAAGCCATTAGGCTATTGACGCTTCATAATTAAAAGGGAGACAGTGAAATGGAGACAGGAAAGGAGACAAAAAGAAAAACTTATGTTTCGAATATTACTGTAGGAGCAAGAGAGCAGGCATGTGACATTTGTTTGTGAACAGAGCAAATGGTATAAAACCACATGGATATTTTTGGAATACTCTTCAATAAGCGAATTTTAATTCCTTTATCTTCTCATTGTTGCAACCTGTTCATTAATCTCAGACAGCATTTGTGCAGATTTTTGGATATTTTCATATTGATAACCAATATGCACTGCAATGAGCTGCATCTTCTTCAAGTTTTCCTCACTATTATCCATTACATGTTCAGTGGATGCAATATCACGTGCCGATTTGTAGAGGAGCTGGAATATAAATAACACTCGTAATAATTTGTAAGTCTTGTGGAATAACATAGTCCAACAACTAATATACTTGCTTTATTCAGACAGTGTGACATTGTACAAAGAATTATTTTAACAAATACTTTCACAGCTGTGGATCCTCACAATCTTATAAATTTATAAAACTCTAAAAAATATTCATATTGTTTCATTATGAAAGCCGTTTGAAGGTAATACACCCTCTTTTCACTTTGGCTTGTTTACTAAATATAAAATTGAATAATAAGCAAAAAATTCATATTATTCAAATAAAAAGTATTTGTAGTAGCAAATTATATGTATTTTAAACCAAATAACATAGGTACATTCGCAACTAAACATTAAATACTACAACCTTCTGTGAAAAACGTTCCATCTTATGGCATAAATATCATGTCTATCCCTTCAGTAGTTTTGCAGTAAAAGATGACAGAAAACATTTATTAGTTTAAATTTTATTTTAAGGGTATATTGTGAATCATTATACCTCATTAGATTTAGACCCTCGCTGTATTTGCCGGGCAAGTGAGGAAATGTTATTCATGTTTACTTGCACCCGCTCTGCGAGCCTTTGTTTTGACTCGGAAAATAGTGAGCGAGCACTACTAGATGATGCTGACGTCATTGTGGCTCCCAAATGGTTGTATTTATTTTAATTTATGTAACTACTATTTTGTGAGCTGCGTTGTTGTTTCTTGATTGACAGCAATGCTTGGTTAGACACCATGTAAAATTTCCAATACGCTAAGTTATTGACTTGACATGACTGCTGATGACATATGACATTAATCAATATTTTATTTCCAATCCGTTGTTAAAAGAAATCTTCTTCTTTTACAAGAAATCTTCGTACGCCAACGAGAGGTTATCGAAAATTATTAAGCATAAAAAAATGTTTTATTTGTATGTAAATTTTATTTAGCACGTCCTGGGGGAGGTTACTCCCTACCCCGCTGTGCCCTCGCAGCGCAAGGGGACACGGGCCAGCCGATGTCGCCTTCTTCCCGGGTCCACCTTAGTGGACGGGTCAGGCCCCCACCCTTGTCGCCCAGTGAACCCAAGGCCCCTTTTAGTCGCCCTCTACGACAGGCAGGGGATACCGTAGTTTTACTCTTGAGAGCCCAGAACTACAGGGCTGAAGTACATAAACTTGTCATAACATTACGTAGTATACGATTAACAGAGCAATTCCCATTAAGTTTTATATCAGTAAAAGTTTTGCTGCTAATACAAAAATAGATTTAAAAAAAGATAATAATTAAGGTGCTTAAGGTGCATAACAAATTTAAATGGGTAAATAACCAATATACCCATTATTGACCCATTAGCAATTTATCTATGCAAATTATTGTGCACTCGATTTGCTAGTTTATCTGTGTATGGAACTGACTTTCATGACTTTTTGCTCGTCACGGAACGTTTTGTTGTAGGAAATTTCTGTAATTTTTTTAATTCAATAATTAGCTTAAACCACAAAATGAATTTTATTAACCAATTTCATCCGTATTTAATTATTTTTCCCGACTTTTGCTTTCTGTCTAGTGAAGTGTAGAAAATGACATTTCCTGTATTTACAACAGCTTTGATACTTTGAATTTTTTTTCGTATTTACTTCGGTTCCAAATCTTTTTATTTTGCATTATGGATAAGGGCGGGACGTGCGAGCATCTTAATAAGCTGGTTGACGTACTTGGAAAAGAATTATGGCAATTAAAGGAGGTAAGTAATCAAATTTACTGATGCCTAACCTCTATCATGTAAGTGTAATAGGCAATTATCATACTTCGCCTTAGTTGTCATTATGCAATGTACAATCGGCGCGAATTAGCGCTCTATTCCAGCTTTTGAATGTACAACAAAAAATACATATCACCTATATTACAATAATTACCAAAAGAATGATCATAACATTCTTATGTTAATTATTGTATGCCATTATTTACAGCCAGTGTTTACATTTTTTTTATATAACATTCATTTCGGTTTTATATGAACTCAACTTTGATTAAGGTTCAATTAATAGTTATCACACCTTGTTTTGTTTTTTTTATAAAGGATAAATCCAGTAATGTAACCCTAAGTATATTAATGAATGTTAATTAAAACAGCCTTACACATTTACTCCTGGCACTCAAGAAGGATAGTTTAATAAATTAAAAGGATATTTATCTTTTCTATTAGAAGCAAATCATAAAATATCTCACCTTGGCTTAAAGGTCTTGTAACCAAGCCATAAATTTCAAAAAAAAAAATATGTCACCAGTTATTTGATTCATGATGATAATGCAATTAAACATTTAATATTGGATAAAGATTACAATTTTTTTCATATATAATTTTTTACAGACAAAAATATAGTTTTTGTCTATGTAACATTATATATGCAAAATCTATATTCATATTCTGAACCATAATTTTTTGAATCTGAACCATAACATTTGAATTCTTAACCACAAGTAGCTTGTATCCAATATTAATTGAATTATTATAATGTATAACTAGAAGCTAGTAACTAGAAATCACAAAAATTTACAAATACTAAATATTCTTTTGTATGTGGTAGTTAAACTCCTACGCACTATAAAAAATTACATTATCATAGACCATTATATTAATCCCTACCAAAGATTTTCAGTTTTCAGTACACTAGCAGAAGCACAAAATTATGTGTCTGATGTGTTTATTGGTGGCTTCACCACCTATCACATTTAACACCTAACCAGATTGATGAAAATTGACTGTTCTAGACTCTGTCTGTGGTGTTTGGGTTAAAAGAACATTAGAGCTCGTTTATCCTTGTTTTTTCTAGCAAATACTGTATTTAAAATATTGATTTGTGGGGAATTCTTTTAAGGGAAAAATAGGAGTCAAACAAAAGCTGTACAGCTCATCATCTCATGGCATCTCTTTTTATTTTTACAGAAGCCTCTGATGTACTCATTTCGCATTTTATCATGTCTCGTAAATCCAGCACCCCACCATAGCATTTTCATTTCGTTTGTGTGCTTTTTTTGTTCTTGATATTATTTGACAGCCCAACATTATGACTGGTCTTACTGTCGTTTTACCCTTTAGATGTGTTGGCATTCTAGTATCACAGCGCATACAGCCCATCTGATCTTAAGTAATCCTGCCACCCAACGACTAAAGCGATTGCAGATGCATTTCCAACACACTACTAAGAGTTTGCGCTGCATGCACATGACTTACCGGTGAAATGCAGAAGGGAATACCAGCACTTTATGTAGTATTCTACAAAGCTGTAGTATTTCCCTGCTCAAACCAATCTAAATGCATGACAGAAGAACTACAGTGGCTCTACATTCTGCTATCTACATCTAGGACAGCGGTGGGCAAACTACGGCCCGCCAAGTGTTTTTTGAGTTAATATTTTTGATGTGTTGCAATCGGTATTGTATAATTTGTTCTGTTTTTATTTATATCAGTAGTGTTTATAAGGTTTACAACCTTTTAACATTTTTGGTTTGTTTAAAAAATGCTTATAACGTCGTAAATTTTTACGTAAAAAAAACAACAAAAAATTGCCATCAGCAATTTGTGTTATTTGCTAAATTAGCCTAGATAATTAATTTTTTTGTTAAAAAGATTTAATAAATTAAAAGTTTTTTTCGGTAAAATTTTGGCCCGTTTAATTTTTTTTTTTACAATTTGTGGCCCGCCAACCAAAAAGTTTGCTCACCACTGATCTAGACTAAAATTAAATACATGAATTTTTTTTTGAGACATTTCACAATCCTTATTTTCAGAACCTAGCTTGTTTCGACTGCGGTTGCCCTGGACCCAATCTCTGGATCTGTCTGCAACCTGATTGTCATCACATTGGCTGTTCAGAAGTGAAAAATGACCATAGCACAATACATCACAAGGTATTTACATCATCAAGTTCATTTTCTGGACCAAAATATGACACAATTCCAAATGTTAACTCTATCCACCCTATTATGGTAATACAACTTAATAAGTAATATGAGCTTATTTATCTTAGTAAGTAAATACATTGCATATATCTTGGTTCATTGAAGTAAAACAAAGACACATCAAACAAAGGAACAAACAAAGCATAGATATTACGTTACACGCAATGAAACTGGCATGACGCGCAAGATCTAAGTAACTGCGTAATACACAAAGGGAACATTATACAGCGATAGCTTATTGGCTAATACAATCGACTTACGACCTGACCGTCTGAGATTCGATTACTAATGAACTTTCCGTTTATCGATTTCCTAAATACTAAATGTAAATGGTGTTGGCGCAAAATGTCAAGAATCTCGTTTACCGAGCGCCGCCCCAATCTATCTTTGATAGAATGAAGAGAGCTTTGGCTTCACCCCGACCTTGTGAAAGAGAGCCAGTGCCGTTACAACTATGGAACTGTTCTAAGGCGTTCATGTAGTTCTGACTAAAAGCATCTAGAGGAATACCATGGAGTTTAAGTCGGTACGTGTCCGACATAAACGTCCTTGACCCCGCAAGGGCGATATGCGTAGGCATTTCCCACATATAAAAAAGGCCTTGATGACCTAATTACGTGACTTATAACAAATGAGGTGGTCGAGCTCTTAGTGCACATCAGTCTGATACTCTATCGGTGACAGCGCCAGGGTTGTCGAGAGAACCTCGGCTTGGCCCCTTAATATTGTCTTCATAGCATTACGTCCTAATGATGTTGCCAGTAATCAAAGTTGAGATTGTATTCGTAATGTTTATATTTTATTGCATACCAGTTTACCTTCACCTCACAGCCAGTTAAAGGGGCATTAAAAATTACAATGAACAGTTCTAATGTTACCGGAAATTGTATTTAGGCGGTTAATTATAATTTATTATTCTTACGTTAACAAACGAGTTTATTTCTAGGACTATTTACATGAACCGTCTATATTATGGGTTTTCTATCGAAGGCCCTTGCGCCGTGTCGCTTACAATAGAGGTTCAAGCTAAGCGACCTAATACCTATGCCACCTCTCAAGCCTCTGAAACTATCGAGGTCAGCTTCTTTGGCCAACCAGCGTAGGTTCGTCAAAAACAATCTATCCCGAAGTGGCACTCGAAGTTAGTTTAGCTTTTGAATGTCACTTAGATTATCCGCAGAAATAGCAACCGACCGAATCGTGGTTCGGCCCTTACCTGGGGGGACCCTTGTGTCGAGTTACTAGCGATGTGGTTCAGACTAAGCGACCAAGCAGTCTACGCCAGCTTCTCTGGCCAATCTGTGTAGTTCGTCATTTAAAAAAAAATCAATGTCCCAGTGAACCGATGTTCCAAATGATATAGATCAATGATCCGAAATACTTTGGTATTTAGATGCAATTGTTCCAATCCCATAGATGTTACATTTAGCTCACGCCTAGGACATTAAAATAATTCAGTTACTAGGCAGGATATATGTGAAAATTAAACTAGACCATGAAGATTTAACTACAAAATTACTATAATTTGTGTTAGTGTGTACTTGTGTGACTGTGGGTGATTATGACGTATGTACCAATGTTATATGTTAATAATACATAACAGTACATATGTGCTTTAGTTCTTATTTCTTACCAATACACTTAATGTTTAGAAGAGTTTCCTCTTAAAGGCAGTATGAGAAGAAAAATACTAAGACAGGTAAAACATTTCCTGGTACGAGTTATCACAGAATTTTCAAAAATATGGGTTGGTCAACCATTGACTTTAAACCCTTGTTACAAAAACATCGTGGGTATTTCGTTAATTCATGTTTAAAACCAGTTAAACATCGCGTCATTAAATCAAATGGCGTTAATAAATAAACCATATCATGAGTTCATCATGCTGTAATAAAAAAAATCGTTAAATCACTCATAAAAATAACGTGCTTGATAACACGGACACGTTCTTGACGATCTGGACGACGCGATTACCATTGCACAGGCTAGATCTCTACAAATCAACAAAGCGTCCATTCGCGACCGTCGGAGGTTGCGAATAATCCTTGCGCGTTACCGCTATTTTATGGGCAGGCCCCACCCTTAGATATTGCTGGAGTTTCTTCGGCCACTTCTTCTCCCAGCGCCAACGCTTCCCGAAGTGGCACTCAAAGTTAGTTTAGCTTTTGAATGTCCCTTAGATTATCCGTGAAATAGCAACCGACCGAGTCGTGGTTCGGCCCTTACCTGGGGGGACCCTTTTGTCGAGTAACTAGCGTTGAGATTCATACTAAGCGACCAAGCAGTTTAAGCCAGCTTCTCTGGCCAATCTGTGTAGTTCGTCATTTAAAAAAAAATCAATGTCCCAGTGAACCGATGTTCCAAATGATATAGATCAATGATCCGAAATACTTTGGTATTTAGATGCAATTGTTCCAATCCCATAGATGTTACATTACGCTCACGCCTAGTAGGACATTAAAATAATTCAGTTACTAGGCAGGATACCATGGATGTGAAAATTAAACTAGACCGTGAAGATTTAGCTACAAAATTACTATAATTTATGTTAGTGTGTACTTGTGTGACTGTGGGTGATTATGACGTATGTACCAATGTTATATGTTATTAATACATAACAGTACATATGTGCTTTAGTTCTTATTTCTTACCAATACACTTAATGTTTAGAAGAGTTGCCTCTTAAAGGCAGTATGAGAAGAAAAAAATACTAAGACAGGTGAAACATTTCCTCGTACGAGTTATCACAGAATTTTCAAAAAATATGGGTTGGTCAACCGTTGATTATAAACCCTTGTTACAAAAACATCGTGGGTATTTCGTTAATTCATGTTTAAAACCAGTTAAACATTGCGTCATTAAATCAAATGGCGTTAATAAATAAACCATATCATGAGTTCATCATGCTGTAATAAAAAAAATCGTTAAATCACTCATAAAAATAACGTGCTTCATAACACGGACACGTTCTTGACGATCCGGACGACGCGATTACCATTGCACAGGCTAGATCTCTACAAATCAACAAAGCGTCCATTCGCGACCGTCGGAGGTTGCGAATAATCCTCGCGCGTTACCGCTATTTTATGGGCAGGCCCCACCCTTAGATATTGCTGGAGTTTCTTCGGCCACTTCTTCTCCCAGCGCCAACGCTTCCCGAAGTGGCACTCAAAGTTAGTTTAGCTTTTGAATGTCTCTTAGATTATCCGTGAAATAGGAACCGACCGGGTCGTGGTTCGGCCCTCTCAGGCGCCCTCGGATCGGCATGCTTACGCGTAACATTGAAACCGTCAAGCCGAGGTTACCCTCACCGTAGGGGCCCTTGTATCGAGTTACTAGCGATTGAGGTTCAGGCTAAGCGACCTAAGAGCTATGCCACCTCTCAGTCCGTTGAAGCAGTCAAGGTCAGCTTCTCTGGCCAATCTGTGTAGTTCATCATTAAAAAAAATACAATTTCAAAGTGACAAAAATTGAAAACTGAACCATGTAGCAATATATTATACCACATCTTCATATACTTTATGCATTTTCAGAATTATAACACTCACTGCGTCCACATGAACATGTCTACGGAGCGAATATGGTGTTATTTGTGCGAAAAAGAGGTGCATATCCGAGCAGCCATTGCGCACACGTCGGTAAGTAACATCTTTTTACAGCTGAGTTGTTGTAAACCGACTTCATAAAAGGAGATATGTGTGATGGGATCACCATGTCAGGTGTTATAATAAAACCTTAAAGGTTTAAACCTAACAGTGTTGCATGTCCAGTTTTTTTGTGTGTATATATTATTTATTGATTATTTAAAGAACATAATAGAGTTCTATGTTCCGAAGACCGTACCCTAAACCAAATGGGTGTTGATGTCACATAATTGTTACGCTTCTTCCAGATGGGTCCAGACTCCACGACCCTGGACAGTAGCTCTGTGGGCACCAGATTTGGGAGTTATGGTATCAACACGATGCCTGATGATGATTTGGATCCGGAGGATATGGATTATGATGAGGAGACACGGCCTAGAGGTAAAGTTGAGTAAATAATTATAATAATAATAAATATCCTTTATTAATTAACAAAATTATAACAAACAGTATTACTAATTACACTTTTTTTACTGCGAGTATTAGTTCTATTTAAGTTTCACTGCCACCTAAACTAGGGATTTCCTGTGCGATAGGTGACAGTCCTTCCTCCCATGGTTATTTATGTGTCTAATATTGTAATTATATCATTTATTCTTTTTTTTGTGCGGGCGGGTGTGTGTGTATGTGTGTCGGTGAGTGTGTGAGTGCTTTTCAATTGACCACTTTTAACATATTCTCACAACTTTCATAATTTAGTGTTTCAAGCCACTTTAAAATTTCATGCTTCGTTTTATATAAATTTTTATCTCTAATATTTAATATTCTATTTTATATATTAAATATTTAGCCTGAGTACATATGTACATATATATACATATGTATACTATATGTATGTATATATGTACATATGTATACTGTTTACAAATACTATCCATAAACAAACAATTTATAATGCAATAAATTATGCATCTGCTCAAAACATACTGATAACAAAGCATTCAGTCTTGATCTTTACGGGTCATATTGTTATCTCGTTTCCTTTAAGTATAGTGTATTCCATTTAGTATATACTAGAGATCGGCCCTCGCTTCACTTCAAATTATGAATGATTATACTTTATTATAATATACTTCGAGAAAGAAGTCGACAGAAGGATACAGCTTTCAGGAAACTACATCTAGTTTTTTCGTCCTCAATTCCACAATGTCTATAGACCAAGGTCTTCAATCGGTGCGTCCTACCCGTTTTGACTAATGGAGCCGAAACGTGGACACTCACGGTTAGGCTGGTCCACAGGCTAAAAGTTTCTCAACGAACTACGGATAGGGCTATGCTCGGAGTCTCTCTGAAGGATTGGATCTGGAATGAGGTGATCCGACAGAGAACTAAGGTGATCGACATAGCCCACCGAAGTTGAAGTGCAAATGGGCCGGCCATATTAATCGTAGAACGGATAACCGTTGGGCGAAACGAGTTCTCGAGTGGAGAACGCGAAGTGGGACGCCCTAAGACTAGGTGGAGCGACGATCTTCGCAGGACGGCTGGCAGAAGCTGGATGAGAGTGGCCGAGGATCGTGCTCAGAGGCATGCCTTTGGAAAGGCCTATGTTCAGCAGTGGCCTGATACAGGCTGATAGGTAAAATAATAAAAGTAATCAACAATCTATATATTTTAAAATGTTGTGTCGGTATTGTACGCTTCACTAACACAAAAAGTTCTACTTCGATTTAGCATAATTTTGACATAGAACACACTTCATAAGTCATTACCAATAGATGGCGTTGTTTACCATAATGACAAAGCTCATGCCACATCACGAAAATTATACAATCGGACTTTAATAAATTAAATTTATTCGCAATTATATTGACGTCTCGATTTCCTTCTATGCTTTGTTTTGTTCCCCATGAGGGTACAGCTAGTATACTATATACTTATTTATGTCACAATTAAATATTGCAGGTCTAGTCGGTCTACAAAACATGGGCAACACGTGCTACATGAACGCCGCACTTCAGGCGCTGAGCAATTCCCAGCCGTTCACCTCGTACTTCCTGGAGTGCGCCGCTGCCGTGTCCATTCTCGCCGGCGACAAGAAACCAGGACTGAGCAGGTCGGAGAACTTCAGACCTTATTATAACGTTATAGTCTAGTATTAGAGATGTGGTAGCTCAGTACTCCGGGTACTCAGTCTTGTAAGTGGCGGAACTCTCAAGAAATTTATAAAAATATTTTACGGCAGTCTCGAGAAATATTCTAGTCAGTGATTTGTAGCCAACGCATAAAACAATTATCATTTTTTTTTATTTCAGAGCATACCAAAAATTAATTAAAGAAATGTGGAGTAAGAAAACTAGAGGCTATCTTGTACCTAATGGTATTTTATACGGTATACGAAATGTAAGTATATTCTTCTATATATTATATATTTAAACTTCTCAGCATCATTATCACAAACAGGATTAAAAAATATTATATTATAAAAAACAGTGATAGCATAGTGGCTAAGGGGTGCTTACAATCTGAAGATCCTGGATTCGGATCCCAGTCGGCTGGTACTAATAAATTTTTAAATAAAAAAATCACTTTCTAAAAAATGTGCCTATATAAGTGTATGAAGTGGTCAAGTTCATTATAGAACAATGTTTTTCAGGTATACCCAATGTTTAGAGGATATCACCAGCATGACACTCAGGAGTTCCTAAGGTGCTTCATGGATCAGCTGCACGAAGAGCTTAAAGAACCGGTATAGCAAGCAATCTTAATTTTATATTTGCTATTGTTTAATTATGATTTTGAAAATCCGACTCTAAGGACCATATTAAGAAACACTACATTTATATATACCGGGTTATTGGTAATTCAACGCATATCCATTCGGATGTGTGACTATTTGCGACAATTTTAACCCCTATATGCATTTTACAAAGTGAATCATTTTTGAGTTATCATATTGTTTAGTTTTTTTTTTTAAATAAGTCAAAAATGCTACATCAAAAATTTATTTAACAAAAAGTATCAATATGAATCTCTTTTTTACTAGTGATCTTTGTTGTTGACCAGTTGTTATTTTTTTACTAAAGATTAAAAGGTAAACAACAAAGATCCCAAATTTCAAATGATATTATTTCAATATTTTTTTGAGACTTACCTCAACTCAAATGCCTTATGAACAAAACTGGTTTTTCATCTCAATTTTTTAAATTTGAAACAATTTATAATAAGCTGAAACTTTATTAGAATGTGTTGTGTGTGTGCATGTCAGTGTGTGATACTATATACCTCTGGGCCACTACACAAGAGAAGAAAACTTATACTGTAGTAATTTCACTTCTTGATTTTTAGGTGTGGGACACTACATCAGAAGACAAGCTCGGGTCTGATGCAGATGGTGACCACCAGGAAAGCAGAAATGTTCATATACGACGCAGGGCGGCTTCGTCGGGGGGTATAGTGATTTTTTCTTTAGATTCTTTAACAACAACAATACAAGCCAAATTGGCTATTACAGAAGGCGATGAGAAATGTTTGTTACCACTTTATACGGAAATTCTAGGTCTTTATAGAATAAATTATTTTCAAATTTTTAAATAAAAAATCACTTTCTAAAAAATGTGCCTATATAAGTGTATGAAGTGGTCAAGTTCATTATAGAACAATGTTTTTCAGGTATACCCAATGTTTAGAGGATATCACCAGCATGACACTCAGGAGTTCCTAAGGTGCTTCATGGATCAGCTGCACGAAGAGCTTAAAGAACCGGTATAGCAAGCAATCTTAATTTTATATTTGCTATTGTTTAATTATGATTTTGAAAATCCGACTCTAAGGACCATATTAAGAAACACGATTACACCACTTCTTATTATTATCTTATCATATCTCTAACATTTATATATACCGGGTTATTGGTAATTCAACGCATATCCATTCGGATGTGTGACTATTTGCGACAATTTTAACCCCTATATGCATTTTACAAAGTGAATCATTTTTGAGTTATCATATTGTTTAGTTTTTTTTTTAAATAAGTCAAAAATGCTACATCAAAAATTTATTTAACAAAAAGTATCAATATGAATCTCTTTTTTACTAGTGATCTTTGTTGTTGACCAGTTGTTATTTTTTTACTAAAGATTAAAAGGTAAACAACAAAGATCCCAAATTTCAAATGATATTATTTCAATATTTTTTTGAGACTTACCTCAACTCAAATGCCTTATGAACAAAACTGGTTTTTCATCTCAATTTTTTAAATTTGAAACAATTTATAATAAGCTGAAACTTTATTAGAATGTGTTGTGTGTGTGCATGTCAGTGTGTGATACTATATACCTCTGGGCCACTACACAAGAGAAGAAAACTTATACTGTAGTAATTTCACTTCTTGAATTTTTAGGTGTGGGACACTACATCAGAAGACAAGCTCGGGTCTGATGCAGATGGTGACCACCAGGAAAGCAGAAATGTTCATATACGACGCAGGGCGGCTTCGTCGGGGGGTATAGTGATTTTTTCTTTAGTTTCTTTAACAACAACAATACAAGCCAAATTGGCTATTACAGAAGGCGATGAGAAATGTTTGTTACCACTTTATACGGAAATTCTAGGTCTTTATAGAATAAATTATTTTCAAATTTAAAGAGTTAATTTATATATATATAAAATTTTAAAGAGTTTAATTTCGATGAAAGAAGTCAGAAAAAAGGTATTTGGTTTAAAATCATACAGAGTCGACCTCCTCATTTGCCTTGGTTCCTGAAGGAAACTAGTAGGAAGTATCTCACAACGGTGCACAGATTGAGTTCGGGACATTTTCGGGCAAAATTTTTTGCACATCGGATACAGAAGGCCAAGTCACAGTGGTGGATGATGTGCACCACATATTAGGGGAATGTGCTAAACATGAAGCGGAGAGAAAGTAATTAATAGATAGCCTAAAACTAAGGGAGCAACATGTGGGTGCTTTCTTAATGCTGCTGTCTAATCCGACCTCAGAGGGAGCGAGGAAGCTGGTGGCTATGGCCATACAACATTGATGACTTTCTTTCTCGCTTCATGCGACCAATGCGTGTGTTCGTAGGTTAGGGTATGATGGGGCTGAAGAAAACAAACAATACAAGATTACATTCTTATTTTAGATGCAATTATTATGTCAAAGATAAGAAATATATGCAATTACCGTATATTAAAGGGTCAATTGCCTAATGTTTGCTTATCTGTGAAATAGCAACCGACCTAGTCGTGGTTCAGCCCTAACATAGTAACCCTTAGGTCGAGCTACAAATAGAGATTCAGGTTAGCGACCTAAGGGCTATGCCACCTCTCAATCTGAAGCAGTGAAAATTAGCTTCTCTGTGTAGTTTGTCACAAAAATAATAATACTAGCGTAATTAATGGTCATATGTTCGAATCCACCTTTCGTCTATTGATGTGCATCATATAGCACAAGCTTAACCCTTATCGTGGCAAGATTGTTTTTTGAAGAACAGTACAAAAAATGTATATTCAAAAAATATCAAAAATACATTAAAAATCGTGATATGAATACACGTGATAAAAATACGTATTTTGGAAGACCAAGATATACACTATTCTATACAGTGTTATACGTACTAAGTACTTAACGTACGTACTAACAAGCCTAAGCTTATTTGGTTGACAAGAATTTTAAATATATTTGCGAAAAAAAAATATTGTTAGCATTCTAAATAAAAGTCCTTATCCAACTCCATCTCTTTTATAATTACAAATGTCACGACACTGACAATTGTAACATTAAAAAATTTGAATAATTATTATAAAATACTTATAGTACAGATATAAAATCTATATATATATAGATTTTATATCTGTACTTTACATGTATATTATGCTATACATTGCTATGTTTAGGGTTAAGATTGTTTGTTAATAAGAATGTTTGAAATTAGTAAATAATAAATATAAATAAATAAATCTTTATTTGCAAGGATATGGTTTACAATATGTTCATATAGGAATTGTACTATATAGCGTGGAAATCTTATAAATAGTACCTAACGTTACAATTGACTATTACAATTATATAGACACAAGCTCGTTTCAGACATATTACAACAATACAAAAAAAAAATATTTTCCATTTATGTAATCATTTATATTATCATACATTTTTTTAAATAAGCCAGGTATATAATTCGTATTTGATATTTTTCCTCGTTAGGTATATAATGTGCTTTGGAAGTCTATTAAATATTGACACTGGCATACAATATGCATTACTACTACAGAGCTTTATCCGCTGTTTTGTTGTTAGTAATATTAATTTTACATAAGTTCCACGCAAGGCTGATTACAGAATGCTCCACAGCTAGTGACGCGCCGTACTTCGCGAGGATGAGGCGGAAATCACCGGCTGCCTCCTCTTACAGCGAGGGAAGGGCTGACGGTTATCTGAGGTGACTATTTGACCATCGTCATTATCAACACTAGGCCTCTCGCTATGGGCCTCGTAAGCAACCTCAAAGTCGCACAACCAGCTATGGAGAGGGCTATGCATGGAGTATCTCTACGAGATCATATCAGGAGATCCATAGACGAACGAAGGTAACTGACATAGCTCGCCGGGTGAGCAAGTTGAAGTGACAGTGAAAGGTCGCAGGATGCAGCTGGATGCAAGCCACTTACAACCGGATACTTGTTGAAATCGTCGGGGGAGGCCTATGTCCAGCAGTGGATGTTTTACGGCTGAAATGATAATGATGATTACACCATTGTACTTCAATATGGTTCATAATGACATTAATATACACAATGCGTGTGTCAAAAGAAATTTGTCATCATAATTGATAAAAGCTGTATTTGACATTACAAAAAGAGGAGTGCTCCGATCGCCACCAACTTTACAGGATTACTTGTCAGGTCAATCTGAAGATTCCCTGAAAGTTTCATTGAAATCGGTCCAGGCGTTTTGGAGCCCATTTGAAACATACCTACACACTTTCTCTTTTATATATATAGATGTAGTATTAATTATTTATGTATTATTTATTTATTGCGATGAATTTGTTTTATAGGGTGCAACCAAATACAGAAGGCAGCACAGGTTCACGGCACAGAAGGTCTGCCAGTTTCGCCGGAACACAACAACTCGCATACAACGTATTGACTCAACAGATGAATGGTGCGTACAAACTCTAGCTCATATCTGTAAGTATTCTCTTGTAACTATAATTTTGTTATTATTCTGAAACTCATCATGAGACTTGAAATGAAATTCTATGCTCTATGGTAATTCAATGTGTGGAAGAATTGTGATTGAGATATTGCTATAGTCAGCGCGCGAGTTGAATGCAGTCGGCGCGTAAGGTGAAGAGCGAGAGCATCTTCCCGCACTGGTCCGCACGCAATCCCTCGAGCGCCATCAAGTTAATGACGAAGTTGAACTCTTATTCATTTGATAAAAAAACGAGTTTTTATTAATCGCTAAACACGAGAAATGGTTATAGACATGTGCGATTTTTAAATTTTAAGGTTTTTTTTTATTATCGTTATCTGAAATAATTATTAGAAATGTGTGATAAATATATTTTTTTGGTCACATGCACACACAAAATGGTAAACTTATAGAATCGTTTGAATCTATCGACTCATTATGGTTCATCAATAATTATACTTAGGGCATAACACTGTCGCATTCCTTAGCTCTGCATTCAACTCGCGCATTGAAATAGGTTTATGACAATTCAAGCGTAATTAAGGTACACCTTGACAATGACCACGAATACGAAAGAAAGAGAATATAGGCAAAAGGACTTCATAACTATGATACTTCAGACAGTAGATCCGTCACATTTGATTTGTAAATACG
Source organism: Meandrusa payeni (assembly GCA_029286785.1). NCBI lineage: Eukaryota > Metazoa > Arthropoda > Insecta > Lepidoptera > Papilionidae > Meandrusa > Meandrusa payeni. Next base: position 3,733,996 of record JAGSMX010000021.1, read on the forward strand.
TGTTTATGTGATCAGGTGCGGATACGACGCAGCGCGATGTAGGCTCCGAGTCGGAGCTCTCGTGTTCCAGCGAAGCTGATGAGAGATACGAGACGTGCTCGAGCGGGGGCAGCGACGCGCCCGATACGCGGCCGGGTCCCACCGAGTTAGTATATTATGTTCATTTCAGCCGTAAAACATCCACTGCTGGACATAGGCCATTGTTTTTTTATGTTCACGGGGAGGAAATCTTCAACAAGATACCCCGCCTTCTGGGGGGAAGGCGAGGTTAATGGGGTATTTACTCACTAAAACCTCCCCGGCGGCCCTTCCTCGGTGCATGGTGAGGGGCTCCGGGATCTACAGAGGAACGCAACTCAGCCTCTCTGCACCGTGCTCTTAGGAGAGCACGTCCTCCTCCCCTGTACCCTCGCAGTGCAAGGTGTCACTGGCCTGTCGATGTCGCCTTCTTCCCGGGTCCACCTTGGCGGACGACAAAGGCCCCACTCTTGTCGCAAAGTGAACCCGAGGCCCCTTTTAGTCGCCTTCTACGATAGGCAGGGGATGCCGTAGTTTCAGAGAATCTTTAGATTGATCTGGCGAGTAATCCTGTAAAGTTTGGTGACTATCGGAGCACTCCATTTTTGACATTAACTTGACCCCGATATGTTTTTGCATAAATTATAAGAATAGTATTGTATTTCCTGATATGTACTTGGGTGTAGGTCTTCACCCGCTCAAGAAGAGAATGAATACGGAGAGAAATGAATAATTTAATATATTGTGAGAGTTAAATATAATTTCCAGAAAGTGAGGAAGAAATCATTATTATCTTAAGAATATCTTTCAACTTCCAGAAGCAAGCCGGCCTGCGGCGGCGGGGACGGGAGCTCCGGGAGCGTGCGCTACCGCAGCATCGTGTCTGACGTGTTCGACGGGAAGTTGTTGTCATCAGTGCAATGTCTCATCTGTGATAGGGTGAGTGTCTTATGACATTAAAATTGTTCTGATAATGACCGCTCAGGAAGCTGTCTATTTATCTGTTTAATTATCTTTGCTTTGTTATTACAGAACTACGGGAAGATTGAGAGAATAAGTAATATTATTAAATTAAATTAATTTATTAGTTTTTTTTTATTTAAAGAGGATTTTTCTAGTGATTTCGCTTTCACAGAGGTTGCATATAAAATTACATTATTTAAGTGTCCTTTGTGAGAGACTGGTATCTGTACTAGGTTACCCTTACCGAACAAGCCAACCCAATTTCTATCTTGTTGAAGATTCTCCCCCGTCAACAAAAAAAAGGTTGGAATGTCTGGTACTAATAGCCTTTCTATTAATTTATAGCATCCTTTTAGATTTAAAAAAAAACCTTACGTCAATCCTAGCGGCGTAGACAGGGACATTCGCTGTCCGCTTTTCGGTAATGGTTCGTACGTATGAGCCGTATAAGCGACCTCCATTGAGAACGGTCATAGGCGGAGTGGACCGCACGCTGCATGCTGCCATCGTCCTACTTTTTTTTATTGATGATTACATACTATTGGACCTGGACCTGAATATTTTGGTCTTACGTTAAATCCGTACTGCTATATGGGTGTGAGACGTGGAAGGTTTCCAAAACCATCTCTCATCAACTCCAAGTCTTCGTCAACCGATGTCTTCGCCGAATCCTCGGTATCTACTGGCCCGAGAAAATTTCCAACGACCATCTTCTGGAGCGCTGTCGTGAAAGCCCGATCGACCTCAAATAAGGCGCCGTAAATGGAACTGGATTGGCCATACCCTCCGAAGGGATGCCGATCACATTCCCAAGCAGGCCCTTGATTGGAATCCGCAAAGGAAAGCGCAAGCGCGGCCGTCCTAAACAGACGTGGCGCCGCACAGTTGCAGACGAGGCGAAGAACATCGGCAAGACATGGAGCGAGATAAAGCGTGAAGCCCAAGATCGAACGCGATGGAGGTTCACTGTGGACGCCCTCTGCCCCACCTAGGGGACATGGGATGATATATATATACATACTATTAGGGGCTTTTATCTAAGTCTTAATTACTATGTTAACATTGTTCAACAATACAAAAACGTGTTTCTATTTCTTATATCTATTTACATATTTTCCTTATATATTTCTAATATATTTTTCTTAATTTATTTCTATTTATTATAATTTTGTTTTATTTATTTATTAACCATCATCCTACTTTGGAGGCGCCTTTCCACCATCACGTTTGTCGTCTATTTTGCCTAAAACGATCTGCTTCTCCAGACTCTGCTTTGAAGACCGTTTAATGTGTCCAATGGAAGCTAAAGGCTATTTAGCGGCATATTTCACGTACGTCTAGAGAGGATGAATTACAAAGAAAGGAAAGGTCGGTAGAGGGCGCCCTAAAATGAGGTATATTGACCACATTGGTGTTGTATTACAGGCAGATATATATGCGCGATCTCTGCCTGCCTTCTGGTGACAAGCGTGAATGTTTGTATTGTATAGTTTTCTTTCTGACGAACAACACAGATTAGCCAGAGCTGACTTTCACGGCTTCAACGGATTGAGAGGTGGCACAGCTCTAACGTCATTTGGCCTGAACCTCTAATTGTATTGCTGAAACTCCACTTCCTCGGTTACAGGTGTCGACCCGAGTGGAAACCTTCCAGGACCTCTCCCTTCCGATCCCGTCGCGGGAACATTTGGCTGTGTTACGTTGCCAGCAGCCGATACTGAACCATCACGTGCCGCATGGATCGCAGGAGTCGTGGGTAAGTTTTAAATGAGTGATATATCGTTAGGTACGGTTCTTGTGTTTACATACATACGAAGCTGAGGGACATACACAAACACAAATTTACACAAACACACTTATTTATAAAATATTGTTATTGCTCATATTGTGTTCTAAATTGGAGAAGACACTGACTCCTGAAACACAGGTCCAATAGAACCTAGCTCAGGAGTCAGGGACTTCACGTTATTGTTGAATCATTTTCTTTGGTGACCAATTAATATTTATTTATTTATTATTATTAATACATTATATTATTAAATAGGCGGTTTTAAGGAAGTAACCGGGCAAGACGAGATGCGCCCTGAAAAGGTTAAGGATAAGCGACTTTTTTTTTTGGACGAACTAACACAGTTCGCCAGAAAAGCTGCCCTTTACTGCTTCACCGGATTGAGAGGTGGCATAGCTCTTAGGTCGCTTAGCCTGAACCTCTATTAGGTGGTAACTCGACACAAGGGTCCACCCGGTGAGGGGTAACCTCGGCTTGGACGGTTACTATTATTACGCGTTAGCAGTCCGATCCAAGGGCGGTAGTTATTTTATTAACAAAATTCTATTGGGACAATCTAAGGTAAAGTAACTTATATGCCACTTAACTGCCACGTTAGCGTTGGGAGAAGAAGTGGCCGAAGAAACTACAGCACCGCTCCTAATCCTATCGAGGGGGAGGATAAGCAACCTAGGAGCTGTACCATATATCAAAAACCGGTGAAACTGTAGAGGCGCATTTCTGTGATAGATTCGTCCGTAGTGTCCATATGTTACCGTCGGAGGTTACGTTGGAATGGCATTCAAAGTTAGCTTAGCTTATCCGTGAAATAGTAACTATGAAAGCCGTGGCTCGGCCCTCTGGTGCGCCCTCGGATCAGTTTGCTTACGCGTAACATAGACCTTCAAAGTCGAGCTTCCTCACCGGGGACCCTTGTGTCGAGTTACTAGTTATAGAGGTTCAAGCTAAGCGACGTAAGAGCTATGCCACCTCTCAATCCGGTAAAGTAGTAAAAGTCAGCTTGTAATAGTAATATAATATCTATATGCTTAGTCACACAACCAAAAGGTTTGTTCCTCTTGATAAAAGAGAGGAAGACCAAACAGTGACTCGCACCAGATTTCATCGACGATATTCAAATGTAAGTAACTACATGTAAGTGTCCGGTAGGTGTGGTGGCTGCTCAGCTGGCTGAGATCGTGGTTCTACGGGCCGATAGTGTCGCTGCAAGACTGTCTGGCAGCATTCTTCAGTGCTGACGAGCTTAAAGGGGATAACATGTACAGGTACTATTATAATTTATACACATATTCTATGGAGGCACATATGAATAAAAGCATTTCTTCTCATGTAAAAACATACGGAGAAAACACAGATCTGGTCAGGATATGGTAGGGCATAGGTACCCCAGCCCTGTAGTTGGCTCTCAAGAATAAGACTACGGTATCCCCTGCCTGTCGTAGTAGGCGACTAAAAGGGGCCTCGGGTTGATTGGGCGACAAGGGTGGGGGCAGGTAACAAAGTGGGGAAGTCCATACGGCAAGCGCCTCAGACGCCGACCTCGCATGAGATGGGATGACGATTTAAATAAATTAGCTGGCCCCCGCTGGCCACAATTAACACAAGACAGAGATAAATGTAGCTCTTTAGAGGAGGTCTTCACCTTCGTCTGAGGAGGGGTGCTTGGATAATTCCAAAATTACTACACTTTTTATTATTTAGATTTTAAGTTAATGTCTTCATTAGCATATTCGTTTTTATTATTATTTATTCTATAACTCTGTATATTTGCCACTAATAGTTTTTATTTACGTCCCCTTAATAACATCTTTATGGTTCCCGCAGTTGTTCCCGCTGCAACAAACTCCGCAACGGCGTCAAGATGTCCGGAGTGGTGCGGCTGCCCGAGGTGCTCTGCGTGCACCTGAAGCGGTTTCGGCACGAGCTAATGTTTAGCGCCAAAGTGGGCGCCAGGGTCTCATTTCCTATTCACGACCTGAACATGGCACCGTACACACATAAAGGTGGGAAAACGTTCGTCGGAAACGATCTCACTCGGCCACAAAATTTCAGCAAATATTTTCTTTTTTAATTCGATTCACGATACACTAGGATGGCTATTCCTCAACAGACTGCACGTCGCGCATCACCCGGTACGCTCTGTGCGCGGTGATCTGCCATGCGGGCACGGCGGGCGGCGGCCACTACACTTGCGTGGCGCGCACTAACGGCGACTGGCACGCGTTCGACGACGCGACCGTGCTGCCCGTGCCTGCACATCAGCTCGCCTCCTGCGAGGCGTACGTGCTCTTCTATAGGTATACGTGTTACGAGCACCAGTTTTACTACTAGTAGGTATAGTTGGCGTCTCTGCCTGTCGTAGAAGGCGACCAAAAGGGGCCTCGGGTTCACTGGGCGACAAGGACGGGGGCCTGGTGTGTCGCCATGCACTGCGAGGTCACAGGGAGGGAGAGACTGACCCCCCGCCCCCAGGACATGCTCTCCGAAAAAGAGTACAGTGCAGGGGGGCTCTGGTGCTTTGCACTAGAGATCCCGGAGCCCTTCACCATGCATCGAGGAGTGGCCACCGGGGGCGTTTTAGTGGGTAAGAACCCCATATAACTTTCCTTCCTCCCCCTCCCCCCAAAAGGTACAGTTGGCATAAATAACTCTAGCGCTGAGCGAAACGTGAAAGGGATAGCTGTACATGTGTGCAGTCTGAGAACTACTGCTAGGCTATGAAAATAGGTCGCTGCGATGGTTAATTTTTTTTGTCGTGTGGGGAAATTCTTAGAAAAATAACCCGCCTTCTTTTAAAAAATGCTCACAATTTTTTTTGCAAATGTTACTAACATTCTTGTTAACCAATCTAAGTAAGCTTAACTTTGTGCAAGGAGGAGATGGTTCATGTCGAATGGTGGATTCGAACCTATGACCTCACGACTCGCAGACCGTACTCTATACCATTAGGCTATTGACGCTTTAGTTCTCCTTGGTTTCATGAGACTTATCTGACCATCCTCAGAGCCTCTCTAGGATCCAAGGTCCGTCGAATGACCCAACATTCCTTTATAAACTTGCAAATGGTGTTATTGACACACTTGTGCTTCTCTCCGCCCTAGCTTTTTCAATATCAGTTGTTAAAAGTAGCGTATCCAGGTGTAACCTAGATGGCAATACACTTACTAGAGAATTTAACTCATTCTCAACTGCGATGGTTTTAACCATGTAACTTTTCCACTGTTTTTTATTTCTTCTTCATCGTATTCTTTATTTCTGAAGGTCGTGCTTATCTTGAAGCGCATTCACCGAAACGTCGACGAGCTGCCTCCCACACTGCTCTGTCCTCGGCTTCTCTCATTGCGGTCGGAATATCGAGTCCCACTATGTTTTTAATTTGGTCAGACCAGCGAGTAGGTGATCGGCCCCGTGATCTTTTGCCCACGATTTACCCTACAGCAACCATTTTCTCTAAATTATCTGGTTGCCTTTGGGCAATGTGACCAAAGAAGCTAAGTACTCGCCGGTAGTGAACAGTCTGGTGGTGATCTTAAGTTGGCAGGGAATGGACTTGTTAGTCCTTTTTGCTGTCCACGGTATACCACATTTTGAAAGCCTCAATTTTCGACGTTTTTTTTTTATATTGTATGTTAAAAATGTACATTGTGTTGGTGTTCAATTAATAAATGCACCAGTGCGAAATCATTTTAAATAATATATCTACATTCTATGTAGCCAATTTATATACAATTACATTATGTATATGAACATGAAAAATACTAATCAAGACTATTTCACTTACAGAAAAATCAATCCGCAGATGACGGTGCTACGACAGAAGGCGACCGAAATATTGGAGTCCACGAATGTAGAGCCCAATGATATCAAGTTTTATATCTCAAAACAGTGGATCAACAAGTAAGACATTTCTTAAATATAAACTAAAATCAATTTCGAAGAATGGCAATTGTAATCCGATTGAAGCGCTTAATCAAGCCATAATGTGAGGTGTCAACAAGGTCCACTAAAATGAAGGAGTTACTATTATGGGTGTCATAAAAGGCGATAAAGTAGCCAGTATTCATAGACAAAAATTATCAGGGCCTAATCCTATGGTGCCTGAGGGGTATTTTGGTCCATTTAATCCAGATTGTACATGCTTAATACGATTAAGATCATTTACAATAACAATCCAACGCGTTTACGTAAGAAACTCACATTTTGAAAGATCTCACGTGAGATTGGGGTGGGGGAGGGGGTTGAATAAAATCTCACGACCTCTCACCAGGGGGCGAGGGAGGGGCAGAAAATTTAAAAAAAAACACCTCACGTAATTTATGGACGCCCCCTTATAAACATTTCTGTTTTCTAAGACCAATCCGATAATAACAAAACATTTATAAAACCAATTGGTAAATTATAAACTGACTAAAACATATATTAAAAGTTGTAAATGAACATGAATACAATTTGCACATATTTTTTTTCACAAATTTACAGCAAATATAACTTATAGTACCGTTTTACATAGTTCTTAAAGACTGGTGTCTATACTAGGGGTACCCTGTCAGACAGATCACCAGCCCCCGACCATAGTTATATTACTGTAATTGTATAGTTGTATATTATGATGAATTAAAAATTAACAACGCGAGAGAGAATATATGTGTGTTTGTGTGGTCACTCACTCATACGCAGAAATTAGACACAAAAATATCCCTAACTATATTAAATTTATATTATAAATAGTTTAGATTAGTTTGTATAAAAATAAGAGAAGATCACAGAAATTTAATAGTATTCATAATTGTTCAGATTTAACACGTGGGCGGAGCCGGGGCCCATCGACAATGGTGACTTTGTGTGCGTGCACGGAGGTATAAGGCCGGAGCGTGCGTCGCAGCTGTCTGCACTGGCGGCCGTGCTCCCCCAGCCGCTGTGGCAGTTTCTACATCGCCAGTACGTTTTAATCTAATTTAGACATAGACATTCTTTATTGGCACTAAATAAGAAACATCATCAAAAAGACAAAAAAAATATAGTTAAAGAAAGAAAAACGGACAAATAGGACATAAGATATGATGCTAATATTGGACACCGTGTCAGCATATTCCGTCACACTGATTTAACAGCGCTGATTTTCAGCGGTGCAGCACGGTATGTAACTACATCTTTGGGACAATGAGCAGTTGGAAGAACTTCATCATAAATGATTAATGAAGATCATTCCATCCTGTGACTCGGTATTGGAATTGAAGGTGATAAACGAATATTCGGACTTTCCCAAACTCTGTGAACCAAATTCATGTTTAAGTGCATTAATATTTTTGTTATATCGTCGGTTAAATAGAAAAATTACATTTTTTTTAAATTAGATTATTACTAAAAAGACCCTACTATAAACAATATTTTTATATGGATAAGACAAGACATAATAAAAGACACTTTAAGAAATTAAACGTAAATCTCACTAGATGTCACAAGAAAATGTCTTTTATCCTTATAAAAATATTGTTAACAGTTGGCTCTTTTAAGTAATAATCTAATTTTTAAAAATGTAATTTTTCTTTGTAATGGACGATATATATATATTTTTTATTTCATATAATACTAGTCAACTGTAACAACATACAAAAATATTCGATTCTGCACAAAGCTGAAACCATAGCTTTTTTCTTTTTAATAACGGACTACACAGATTGGCCAGAGAAGCTGGCCTTGACTGACTTAGCCTGAACCTCTATCGCTAGTAACTCGACACAAGGGCCCCCCCGATGGGCGGTAACCTTGGCTTGGACGGTTACTATGTTACGCGTAAGCATTCCGATCCGAGGGCGGCGGAAAATTCTCTACATTTGTGATCAAGTAGTTTCAATGCGTTCAATCTGTTTTGTCTCGAACGGAACTAAGTAACTGAATACTTGTCTTCGACTAGGTTTGGGGGCGGGCCGGCGGTATCGCACGCGCACGAGTGCGGCGTGTGCGCACGCGCTCAACAACGGCTGCGTGCGAGACGAGCGCGAGAGCTGGCTGCCTTCGCAGACCTGCACACGCTCTTCCAGGTCTCTACTAATGCTTTTCGTAATGAATGTCGTTCGTGGTTCATATCCCTCCGCTTGTATCGTTGACATTCTAATAAACTCCGTGAAAAGTGGATAGGGATTGATATCTCTACCCCGCTAGAGTTAAAAGAATTTCAGAGCGTATTGCATTTATTTTATGATATAAAGTGTGTGTGTGCGTAAATCTTATAGATTTATAATTAGGTAGCAGTGAGTCACGTTAGCTTAGCAAACTCCAGTGAAACTGTAGTGGCCAGCCTCTATGACCGACTTTACAGCTTCGTCAAAAATTGTGACGTGACACGACTCTAACAAAGATGAACTTCCAGGAGCAAGAACACCCGCATGCAATATACGCGATAAGCATGCAATGGTTCCGCCTGTGGCAGGGCTTCGTGCGCAGCAGGGCGCCGCAGCCGCCGCCCCCGCCGCCTGTCGATAACGCCACCATCGTGACCACACAGGTTATTTATCCTAGTTAAAGGCCTTAGAAGCCGACAAAGCTCCTGCAACAGCACATCTGCAACTCCTATACCCCCTTTCCCTATTAAAGAGATATCCACAGTTGCAGTTGTAAAGGTACGGACCTTAAGGTATTGACCCCATTACCGGGTTAATCAAAGCAGGGGGCCAACTGGTCCCCTAGCCTTGGTACCGTCGACGATAGATTTTTAGGACTTACTACTTTAACGTCAAGGCCAATGCCACAAGCGTTAGCCAGGACGAATCTATCCTCTAAGCTCTCCCGACCTCTCGGTCGCAGCTGAGGTAGGGCGGAGAGGGTTAACTATTCAAAAGTTCCCCAGAATAAGGTAAAGATTTGCAAAGCGGCCGACGGCTGAAAATCCACAACAATTGTGACCAAGTAAAGTAGTTTGGTTATCAATACTCGCAATCTGTTTGCCTCTGATTGGATAAAATAATTGAAAACTTGACATTGACTAAATTTGGAGGCGGGTCCGCCGTATCGCACGCCCATGTGCACGCATTTACACGCGTATAAGTACACAACCGCATTTATAAATCTTCTACATGCTTGTTAGTAGTGTTATATAAAGCGAGTGATCATGTAAAGGTTGTCAAATATCTCCCTTCCGCTTTTTGCTCTTTATTCAATGCTTTATAAACAGTGTTACAGTGATCGGATTTAGTTCAAATATGCGCCGTTTTGTTCGATAATCTGTTTCCATCTAGACGGCAACTTCATAATACCTCCCTCGTAGAAGCCCTCCTCCTTATTTGCGAAGAACTTGGACAGCAACTTTTCACAAGCCTCTTTTGAGTTCAACTTTACACCACCAAAGGCGTTCACCATGGACAGGAACAGGCGGTAATCACTTGGCGCTATGTCCGGGCTATATGGTGGATGCGATAAAACCTCCCATCCGAGCTCCCGTAGCTTCTGACGAGTCATCAACGAAGTGTGTGGTCGGGCGTTGTCGTGGTGGAACACTACACCATTCCTGTTGGCCAATTCTGGACGCTTCTGGTCGATCGCCTGCTTCAAGCGGTCCAGTTGTTCGCAGTAGATGATAGAATTGTCTGGCCATATGGGAGCAGCTCATAGTGGATGATTCCTTCCAATCCCACAAAACACACAGCAAAACCGTCCTGGCCGTCAATCCCGGGTTGGCCACTGTTTGGGACGATTCACCGGCCTTCGACCACGACCGTTTTCGCTTGATATTGTCGTATGTGATCCATTTTTCGTCGCCAGTCACCATCCGCTTCAAGAATGGGTCGAGTTCGTTCCGTTTCAGCAGCATATCGCAGGCGTTGATTCGGTCCAGAAGGTTTTTGCGTCAAATCATGCGGCACCCAAACATCAAGCTTTTTGTATCCAGCCTTCTGCAGATGGTTTAAAATGGTTTGGTGACTAACTCCCATCTCCTGGGCGATGTCACGAGATGCCACATGCCGGTCTAACTCGATGTAGTCCATGATTTGATCGGTATTTGTCGTCACAGGTCTTCCGCCGGCTGGCTTATCCATGGTGTCGTTTTCACCGGCTCTGAATCGTCGAAACCATTCCTCCGTGGTTCGAAGTGATAGAGTACCATCCCCAAAACACCATTAATCTCACGGAACGTTTCTCTAGCGGATTTGCCTTTAACGAAGGAAAACTTTAAAATAGCGCGAATTTCGGCGTTAGTGAACTCCATGTTTACACGTCTATAACTGTTGAACGCAATATCCAAACTAATTATGCATAGCGTCGTTTTGTAGGTTATGTCAAGACCTTTCAAATTATGTATAGTATTGCTAGATACGAGCTCTGTAGCGCTTTGTACATAGCCGCGAAATTCAAAAGACAAAAGGCGGAAGGGAGATATTTGACAACCTATTATAAAGAATGGACAAAGATTTTTCTTTCCAAGAGGCTACTTAATTTTTGTTACAAGTTACAGTTTGAAGTGTGGACAAATATTGCATAAATTACTCCTTATTCACTTTTAAGACTAGCGACGCATCTCTGAAGCTGAAGATGAAAAATCATTTAACATAATTTCATCTCACAAAGAACAATTTACTTACAATTTAATTTTCTTATCCAGGACATTCTGCTTCTTCCTAGACTGATCCCGGCTTGAGTCATCATTCTCTTCAGTTAGATTATTGGAGGTCATGTCCCTGCATGTATGCCATATAATATAACCAATTAGATTCGTTATGGACTTTAACGTACCAGTTTTGTGCCTGGTGAATGACAGTCTACCTGACAAATTTAACAAGCTCAGTCAGTTTTTTAAAGAATGCTAGCAATTTTACAAAAATTACTAACCTTATTATCCATTCCAAATAAACTTTAGTAGTAGTAGTAGTTTGTACTAGGATGGTTGACCTCATTTTATCATTAGTACAATAAGACAAAATCTAATTCCAGGAAGTCGACGGGGTAACAACGTACTCATTAAAGCCCGGCTCAGATCACGCACAACTCAGCGAAGAGCTATGGAGATTCTTCACGGGCATCTACGGAGGCGGTCCAGAAGTCAGGCTCCGTTCACCAACTGTCCATCCGACGCAGGCGCAGTACACCGATACGCGAGATCAGCGAGAACAAAGGGAGAGAGAGCAGACTTTCACGCGACGTCTCTCCAGGAAGTACTCGGAATCCGACAGAGAGGAGTACTGCACGAAATCCACTTCTGAAATGAACATACGTGACTCCGTACACGGGGAACTTCAAAAGAATCAGTCTTTACAAAACATAAACCGTAGATACAGAGTGAGGTCGACAGCCGAGTCCGACGAGGAAGTCAGCTACAGGACATTCAACAAACGGCACGAACCAAACGGCAACTGTCAGGATTCCGACGAAGACATGGACTCACACCAACCATACGTGAACACAATACGTTTGGAGAACGGCGTGGACAGCTCTGACCACGATAACGAGAACCCAGTGTATACCAAAAAGCTTACAGAGAAGACGGACGCGGAACTGCCAAATCTAGATAGTATATCCCTTAAGAATAGACCCACAAAGTCGAGAAAAGTGAGAAGGTTGAGGCGACGGACTGCGAAATGATTCTTTTCAAATTTCCAATTAATTCACAGACTCCGGCATTGGCTAATGTGTCATGGTGAAAGAGTATGAACATTCCTTATTTCGGTGACTGGTGTTAATTTATTAGGGATGATCGATGGTGGAAGATCATGTTACGTGAAGAACAGTTATGTGTTATGTAAAACAATGTAATTAAAATATTACACCATGTCTATGAAATGAGATTTCATTAATGTAATATAAAAGTGGGTAGTTAGAAAAAAGCCAGTAAATATGTGAACGGGCTTGAAATTGGAGCTATATTATATTGAATAATGAGTGTATTTTAGTGTCTAAATTGACATATTTTATTCATTTAGTGACAATACGTACATTGTTACAATAATATCACGATATACTTAAAATCACGACGCACGTCGAACGACATCATCAAAAATTGTATTAATCATTTGTATACTGTTTTATTCAGTATTCTGTGTTTGATAAACAACGGTTATATAATATACAAATAGATGAATAAGATAACGATCTAATCAGTTTCTGATGTAATTGTTCACGACATCGATTGATAAGCGTCGCTACTTTATTATTGTTCATGACATCAATGTCACAATATTGAATAGTATCTGATACGTCGCAATATCGTATACGTGTGATATATGGCAACATCGTGACATATTTATTATATAACAGTATCGATATCAAAATGTATGTCATTACGTCAATATTGTTTTATTTAATACATTCCAACATCGATTCCGATGTTTGATATATTGCAACATTATGCCTCGATGTTTGATGTATTGCAATTTTGATGCCTCGATGTTTGATGTATTGCAATTTTGATGCCTCGATATTTGATATATTGCAACATTGATGCCTCGATGTTTGATGTATTACAACGTTGATGGCAAGACGTTTGGTATATTGGAATATTGATGCCCCGATGTTTGATTATTGCAATATTGATGCCTCTATGTTTGACATACTCCAACATAGATGTCCCGATGTTTGATATATTCCAATATCGATGTCCCGATGTTTGATATATTGCAACATTGATGCCTCGAATTTGAATGTTTTCAACATTGATATCACGGTATTAAATATAATCGCAAAACCATGTCGCGTATTTGTGAAGTCGATCATCCCGTAAACAAGTGCATTTATTCGAGCAAAAATATCGCTTAGATCCGATGTGTTATCGCATCTAAGCGATGTTTTTTTCTAAAGCTATACTAAATGTTACGGCCTCGCCTCATCCCGGGAGGGTATTATTATTTTAGTACAATCTTGTTTTAGTTCAAATTCAGCTCTAGATGAATTTTAGACTCTGCTTCGGTAACCTTATAATGGTTACCATGGAAACAATATTTACAATAGCTAATGTACTGTGTAAAATTTTAGTGTATAGTTGACATGTGTATAGGAAATTCATTTGTATAGTTAAATGTTTATGTCGTCTGTCTGCATTTCTTTCGTTTAAAACGTTTTACCCTGGAGTAGGTACATATTTATTTTGTTATCTCTGGTTTCTAAGTCTATGTGTTATTTGTTAATGAACTTGATCAGAAATAAAAGCATATTACATCTATATTGGCTGCACAAGTTTGTGTTCATTTCCATGTAGTAAAGTGACATTATCAAGTCCTTATTAAAAAAACGCTCCTCTTAACCATGATGCCGGTCAATTTCTATTACACTGACCAGTGACAGGTGTTGAGTCTGTCGCACTAATCCGGACTCAAATAATGAGTATCCTTTAGATCCCTTGACCTTTGAATGGCGTATTATCTATATTATTATAATTAGATATCAAATTGCAAGTACACAAATACAAACATCTACGCAGAGATCACAGACTTCCACTTAGTAATCAACATCTCTTTCACTACATTCACATCCATAAAAGAGAAAAAAGAAATGGATGTCCAAAATATTTATTATATTGAAGACCGTAATTACAACATGTTATTATAAACCAGGTACAATGTTTATGATTATTCAATATGCTATCCTGCGAGGGTATACACGGTTCAAAATGTTAGTTGCTAATACAATGTATCAAAATATTATAAATTCTTCGCGACGCTATGTTAGAATTGGAAACAAAAGGCTGGACGAGAAACTGAACAAAAAAAATCGAAACATTCAACACATATCAATTGATTTTTGTACATATAAAAAGGCGGCTGGGATCGCATTATATTACTCACTATCAAAATTTAAAGGCATAGATGTTGCGTGGCAATGCAACAAAATATATGAATAACATAATTATCACAAATCTGTGTATACTATTTATATATTGGAAAGCCTTTTTACGCAACTGACATGTGGAAACAGAATTCGCTGTTAGCATTATTTTTATTACATTCCATAGACAAAATGATTTGTTTTTTAAGACATTGTAAGAAATAAAGTTCGAGCCCGCTAATATTCAAATCACCAAATGAAATGGTTAGATTTCACGAGATGCTTAATTATATTAACAAAAAAAATAAACAATACATTTCCAACTCTAACACATCAGTCTCTCAACATATACACAAAAAGTGTAAGTATATCAAACATTTAATATAAAAATGCTTCATTACCTCGAAAAAGCGTAACAAAAATAGATCTTTTCTATTAAAACATCTTACGAACTCTAAAAATATTTTTTTTTGCTTTTGTTATAATTCAAACAATCATCTACATATTTTTTTTTAAATTTTAATAAGGCCCCTATGTTATGTACCAAAATTACGTATACCTATTTGATCAGTATCACGGCTTGCTACGAGTTAGAAATAGAAAAAAAAACAACATTGTTCATCGGAGGGAAACAAAAAATGTAAAAAAATAATATGAAACTTGAAAAATATTTTTGATAAAAATCAAATAGATACATTTTAAATGAATGCTGATAATGTGCTCAAGTTAACACTTTTTATGTGTATTTCCAACTCATAGCACTTTCGTTGCATTTACTGAACTTACAGTTTACCATAGTTTACATAAATAAAAAAAAATATTCGAAATCTTACAGAATTTAAAGTCACAATATAATTATGTAATTATTTGGCATTACACAACATGATTTAGATTACAAAATAATAAAAAAAAATTAATGAGTCACACTCATTATAAAACTGGGATACAAAAAAATTCAACAATTACAATTATGCATAAAAATATTCCCAATAAAAAGGAAAAAAATTGAACACTTTGTGTTGCAAGACAAGATAGATACACGTTTTTTTTATCGTCAGTTGACTATAGTTAAATAAATAAATACAAGTAGCAAAAAACTATAGACAGAAATAAGACAGGAATATTGTTACCATCAATCGATCATAGTCTTTGACGTGTTAACCAATAATGTAAATTAATATCTTAATACTACAAAATAATATATTACATACATCGTTGTATATTTCTGTACCAATACTAGAATTAAAGAATGTATCGCGCAAAATAACGCTTTGTACTGTTTACTCTGTTTCTAATTCAATAATATCTGTTTACGAGTTAAAAAAAAATTAACTATAAATATTTTCAAACTACTGTGCTGCTATTGTATGACTAGCCATTAAAATATAGACTGCATTTAATACAAGGTACAAGCGAATAAAAAAAAACTTTGTATAAACATAGTGACATCTTTATGGACATTCCATGAAATTAAAGAACTCAACGAAAAGTTTTTAAATAGAATTGCACAACTAAAAAAAAATTACCTAAAATAGAAAAAAATATGTTAAATGGATAGATTTATTTTTGTTTTTTTTTTTGAAATTTTAATTCAATGATGTCAAATTTTCAGATGACAGATGACTTCCACAATTTTTTTTTTACTTACTTTGTTATTTTTCGAGTGTGAATTGAATAATGGATGAAATGATAGAAACTTAAATCATACGTCATTATCGATTTTGACATTGCAGCACACACTAACAACTGTTGTTAACACAAAGAAAATAGACATTACCACTTGTTCACTTGTATGTTTTTTGCAAAAAGAAATTGAAATTATTTTTTTTCTCACTAACCTAACATAATTAAATTTCTAGACGTAACAATAAGTTGCAATTGAGGTAGATTAAATTTTTTTACACCTATTAACCTAAAAGATTAGAATTATTTACATATTCTATAATATAAAGCGTGTACAACATTGGATCTCTACTGTGTAGTTTAACTTGTTCCTTGCCATTAATAGACGCCGAACACTCAAATTTTAAACTTAATATAACATGGTTGAAACAAAATTATGATATTACATTTTTATATATCAAGGATGAAATGGTAAATACCATTATGATATTGACATTAACATTTTAACAAAGCATGCATTTACTTATCTAATTTTAAACAATGCAACCACTTAAGATGGTTTTTTGGGAAACTTTCATTTCAATGAATGAAAATACGAAATACAACATTTTATAATTTGATGAAATCATGGAAAACCTTTTCTCCAAAGACATGTAAACATAGAATATTTTAGTTAGTTCTTTAAGAAAAAAAATATTTTTTACAGAAAGTTTACGCTAAACATTGAAAGTAAGCTTTTTACAATGTTATATGAAAAAAAAAATTGTAAATATTGTAATTAATTAACAAACAACAAAAATATATGTTTACTGCCATTTTTAAAGAGACTGAAAAATGTAAGGTAATTAAGCCGAACTCCATCCTTTAATTTTGATCAACATGAATTTATGCATTGGTTCAATTAACTCTGTTTAATTTTTTAACAATGCATGACATTTAAATTAGGTAATTTATTTACATATAACTGATAATTCCAATGAAATGCCAAGATACTTTTTTATTGGTGGAAGGTTTTTACTAAGGCGCCTAAAGATATTTTTTTGTAATTATCAATATAAAGTTTCTGTCTATTATCATGACAAGTATTGAATAATTTTTTCATACAACTTTGATGTAATGATAATAATTTAGGTCTTGGCACATATATTTTTTGTGTACTTCTTTAACTTTGCCAATCACACATTGATCCAATTCTATTGTCTTATATTCTAAGGAAGCAGTTTGCTTCTGAGGTATAATGGTAATTTATTGCATTGTTGCTCACGGAAGGATACAAAAAGATTGAGGATTACAAAATTATTCTAAAATATAGAATGAGGATGAATCCTACCCTATAATTGCTTTTGTTCCACTGGTTTTAATTATATTTTGTAAACAGATCTGATGATACGGTACCCACACTATGATTTTACTCTCACTGCGGAGGAATATGCTCTTTGTTGTATTATTATATCGCGTTGGAAAGTGACATGCCTCTCTAAACATATTATATAGCATGCCACTCTCAAGAGCCATATTAACCCTCCGTTGCCTTTACCCGTCGTTCACTAATAATTATTGTCAACCTACAGATTTCTGAGTGACCCATCAATAACTACGAACTACTGTATCGCCGTCTAACATCTCACAGAGTTGGTCCCACTTATACTGCATGTCAAACTTGTACACTATCAATAAACAATTTACAATTCCGAAAGTACATACACGACTAGATCACATATTCATGTAGAATTCGGAAACATTTTGGTATATCCGAGACAAACAAAATATAATTACAATTTGGCAATATATTCTGAAGGTACCCTCCACTTTTGTTTATAAAAATAAAAATATTTATATTGAAATAATTGTTACTATATCTGGACTATATTAGAGCTTAGACCAACCTTACCTAATGAGGTAGCTTTGAAACAACAAAAGCTAAATGCAGGAATCTCTTACCCGTTACGGGCAAGGTTAGTGTGGCGGTGGCGGCGGTGGGGGAGGTTTCGGATTCTGAGTTGTCTGAAAGGCTTGGGTGAAAGCTGGCAATCGCTGTCTCCGACCTTCCTCTGCTCCATATGTTGGTTCACTTTCTTCCAATACCAACATGTCACTTGACAACCCTGAAGGCCCTTCCCCTGGATCAAGGTAAATAGACTGCACACTATCAGGGTCAAGTAAATGCTCGGAATCTGACAATGGCTGTGGTATATACGGCAAGTCGGATGGCGTTGGTGCAAATGTTGAGGGCATAATATAAACTTCATAGTCAGAGCCAAATGGTTCATATCCAGGCGAAGTCTGTTGTTCTTCCTTTATTTCCAATGGCTCATCTTTTATGTCAAGGTCCGTCGGAATTTCCACAATAATGTCTGTGGATGGTACTCTTGTGCGTCCCTTAGATGTGCCTGCTTCAGGTGATGGAGGATGCCACATTTTAAAATCCAACCCTTCTAAGGGCAGCTCAGAATAACTCTCTTCAAATGCAGAAGCTTCTGGTGGTGGTTCTCTGGAAGTACCTACTGCCGCAGACCTCCACGACTTTTCAGGATGAGCATTTTTGACATGCCTCACTAAGTGATCTTTACGTCCAAACTTTTGCGGACAATATGGGCATAAGAAGTCCCGTCTACCTGTGTGTACGACAAGATGCCGGCGTACGTCTTTTGCTGTAAAGAACTTTCTGTCACAATAATCACACGGAAATTTTTTATCAGTCTCATTCTTTACTGTGCGACTTCCAGAATGCACTTTAAGATGGTAGACAATCTCTTGTCGTGTGCTAAAAGTTTCATCACAGATCTTACATTGCAGGTTGCCTTCTTCAGCAGAATGCAATGCTGCATGTTTACGGTAGCTCAGCTGAGATGTATAGGACTTCCTGCAGTCAGGCCTTTCACAAGTATACATCTTTTTTACAGGATTATGTATACGACCATGGTTACTTAGATGATCTTTCCTATTGAAAGTCTTACCACAAATATTACATGCAAAGGCTCGTGCTTCACTGTGAATGAGACCATGACGCACAAGCTTGAATTTTGAATTGAAACGCTTATCACATAGTTCACAAGAGAAGGGAAGCTCACCTGTGTGGGAGAGGACGTGTTGGCTAAGCTTGCCAGGGCTGGAGAATCGTTTTTCACAAGTAGTACATACATGCCGTTTGCTGCGATCTCGACGGGCGCTTCGGCTGGGCGCAGAGGGCCCTGGACCCGACCGATCGCCTCCCGTCGAACTCGTCGTGGCTTCCTTCGGTTTCCCGGGCAATGTAGGCACTCGTCGCACCGTCTTCACCGCCGGATAGACGTTTTTAATACCACTGGGACCAGCCGCTCGGCGCGTAACGTACTGCAGCTTAGTGGGCAGCTGCGACGCTGGCGGCGCTATAAACGTCTTCTGCGGGGCGGCCGGGCGGTCCCTCCGCGTTTCCTCCGAGAATTCGGAGCTGCCCTGCTCGCCTTCTCTAGGGTTCCGTGGCGGACTAGCCATCTCGGGCTCATTTTTGTATGCTTACCCTATATCACTACCCGATGATCGCACGTCGTGCTGCTGTCGGCTCCGCGGTGGCGCTGGCTCGTCGCGATGGCAGAAAACATTTCTGTCACATTGACGGTCTGGAAGCCCTTTTTCGTATTCGTGTCACATGGTTCTCTCGGAATCCCTCATGCTCATCTACAGGAACTAAAAAAGAAGATCGCAGATGCGCGTCTTTATGCTTTTATTCGAGTGAAAAAAGTGAAGACCAGGCGAAAAACGATGGAATAACTACTTTTTCTAATGAAATACGTAGCGGTTGACATCGAAATGTCAAAATAATGAAATGAAGCCAAAAAGCCATGTCAAAAAAAATCCGCCGAATCGTCGACGATCCCTCTTTTTGGTGTTACCCGGCGATTCAAGAACATAATAAAGATATTTTCAATCATTAACATGAAATAATATACAGTAAGTAGGTATGTACATCAAAGTAAATCGAAAGGAGATCCAATCAATCTTTGGAACAAGTAACCTTAGCTTAAAAAATTGACCTTATTAATTTCATGGTCTGAACGGAACAACTTCTATAATTTATAGATTTGATTAATACATAATCTATGGATGGGATGTCAAACTATTGGACCACTGGACTTACGTCTTATAAGTCTGTGGCGAAATAAAATAACCTGAATCACTCTACAAAAAAATCTTAAAATATTGTAATATTCATATCATATTACAGCCTAGAGATAACGGTAAATATTTCACCTACAAAGCTAGTGGTTTACTTTATTTTACATAGTTGTTATTAATTTCACTTAAATCTATAAATATAAGGATTTTTCTTATTTAAGGATTCAAGTAGAATTAGTTTACGAATAGTTGCTTTTAATTCTTATACTTATTCTATGGAACCTTTTATATTTGCTTGTAACTGATTGTAAAACAATGCAAATGATGCGATGAATGACAATCCGCTTATTATTAGTTACTTTGTCGTATTGTACACATATCCTAAAATATTAAATATCTTCTACTTAGTAGTAGAAACTAGAGATAGACTATTTTTGAACGTGGGGGGCGGTAATAACTTACATCTGCTATTGTACTTTGCCTTCCTCTTTTATAAAAAAGAGCTAAATGAAGTTATACCTGGGGTTTTTTATTGGAATTTATACTTGTATTGATGCAAATTGAATTACTACACTATTTGTACTGTGTACATATATCAAAATTAATTTCTGAATCAACATTTTCCAAACCCAATTAACTTAAAAAGAATTGAACGAAGTATATCTATTGTATTGGTGTGAAGTGCATTTACAACTGGTGTGGCGTTTTGCGAGGTCAAAACAGAATTAAAACCTACAATCAATTGAAAAAACACAAACACAAAAAATTCCACTGTAGATAGTTTGTTTTTATTGTTTTAATGAAATGGATGCTACTCAAGAGTACTACTGGGTGTAGAAAACTGATTTTTTTTACTGGCTCCCAATGTAAGGATATTGTTACTTTCTTGGATACCTTGAATATGTGGTATATGTACACGACAATGTAATATTTACATGATTGTTCAAGAGAGAATGAAAATGCACACACTGCTCTCAGATACTCCTACCATGTGATCATACAATAGGTCTGAGCTACAAAATCTAACTACCTAAAAGAGAAAGAAAACATTTAACATTATTACACCCTGACTGTAATTTAGGAAATTTAACTTTCTCTTTCTATCTTCACTAACTTATATATCTCCCTCAACGTCCAAATGGGCTGAGGCGAAGGCCTCACCCGATCACACTTCGTGATGTATGCATGAGCTTACTCCCCAATTTAAGTATGTGTAAAGAAATTTACTCCAAAAATGCAATTTTGATAAAATTGTGTTACAGGTATAATGTCGGAACCAGTTGTGGCTTCCTCAGCCTCGGTGGCTGGTGAGGATCAACGATCGGGAGGCACAGTTGCGGGATCCTGTAAGCACATTTTATTTTTAAATCTAATAATATCAGTGCATAGTAGTAGTAGAATAGTAGTTGGTACTTTTACTTAATGATAACAAAATGGGCAGACAATATTAAGATGAGTTTGAACATTGGTTTCTATGCCACATTCCAACTGGCAGAATGCGGAAAGTGCAGGCTAATACTGATGACAATCCTGAGTTATGAGGAAATTGTACTATAAGGAAGTAATTTTCATTTACATCCATCACCAATATGTCATGAATTACCATGACTCCTTGATAGATGATCGGAGACCTATTTAACCTAAAGCCAACTTTCCAATGTTTTTCATGGCAGTCATATTAGTCCCATCAGATAGAGATATTAACAAAGGTGCTCTCATTGTCTACTTTTAATTACCAACCATCTCTCACTTACCTTATTAATAAAAAAATCTCTTGTTGTTTTGCAAATGAGTTTTGTCATATAAGAATTTTACCAGTAAAAACTAAAACTGACTATCACACTTTTTTTATTTCCAAAGTATCACAGTTATATTACAAATTTCCAAAGTAAATAAATGTATATTATACATATATGAAGTGTCAATAGCCTTAGGTAGGCAAATCGTTAGGTCGTTGGTTCTAATCCACTATTGACGTGAACAACAAGCTTAAGCTTAGTTGGAATGGTTAATAAGAAGGTTAGCAATATTTGTGAAAAAAAAAAAAAACTAAAAAAATGCATAAACCCTATTATTTTAATATTACAGTGGGTTCTGATGAGAAAGTCTATGGCGGTTGCGAGGGTCCGGATGCTATGTATGTGAAACTGGTGTCCTCTGATGGACACGAGTTTATTGTGAAGAGGGAGCATGCACTGACATCGGGCACTATCAAGGCCATGCTCAGCGGCCCCGGACAATTTGCTGAAAATGAGGCCAATGAAGTAAATTTTAGAGAAATACCGTAAGTATAGAAATCTAATATTATTTATTAGTTCCAGCATTCATATCTTTGTATGTATTTGTTGTGTATTGCTATTAAATATACTTAAAAATTGGGTATAAAGACGCTTTGTATAATATTGGAATGAAGCTTATGGCAGGCTCGGTGGAGATAGGGGTTTTGCTGCACTACCAAACTGAAGAAATTTGAGACTAAATATAACGAAAGTGCTATAGTCATATACATACGATAGCGTGACTATTAAGCATGTAGGTTAACTCTCTGAGCCCAGTTGGCGCAAAGTACGTAAAACGAATTATTTATGTAATTTTATACCGTCGAAAAGAAAAATAGAGATATGTTTTGTTATTTTACTGAATAATTTGAATCCTTTTATTTTTGTAAATTTTACTGAATAATTTGAATCCTTTTATTTTTGTAAATTGTGTTGTGCTTCTATAATAATCTAAAGGAACTTCGTATCTACCTGGTGTTTCATGACATCACATAATTTTTTAAGGCTTACCTAAAAATACTACCTTTTTTTTAATGACAAACTACACAAATTGGCCAGAGATTCTGGCCTTGACTGCTTCACCGGATTGAGAGGTGGCATAGCTCTTAGGTCGCTTAGCTTGAACTCCTATTGCTAGTACCTAACTTAACTCGACACAAGGGTCCCCGTGGTGAGGGGTAACCGTTCAGGCAACATTATTTCTCTCTTATCAGTAATGATGAAATCTTGACCTATTTTTTTTGATAAGTCAACCATTATCTGTGTTTTCAGTTCACACGTACTCCAGAAGGTCTGCATGTACTTCACCTACAAAGTACGCTACACAAACTCATCCACCGAGATACCAGAGTTTCCCATCGCTCCGGAGATCGCGCTCGAATTGTTGATGGCCGCAAACTTTCTTGACTGTTGAAGACTTTACAAATAATTAGTACATAATAAGCTGCTTAAATACTTTTTAATGTTCCCATTTGATGATTATTTTTGTAACTTTTATTTTTGTTTAGAGGACATTTATCCAGAACAACAACTTTATGACAAACTTGTTAAAAAGAAGTCCCTCTGTACTATTTAATATAATTATCAACAGGAGATGGCAAACAATGCAGTAGTTATCTGTCCTTTTCTTGATCAACTTAAAACGGAGGAAGTTATCAATTTTTTTTTAGACGGAGGTACAAGAACAAATACCTTATAACTACATTACCATTTTAGAAAAAAAATGTTATTGGAAGGAGTTGGTTTTCAAGGAGGTCCTATTTTAGTTTTATTGGACTGATGTATCTATAAAAATCGATTAGAAATGAAGTTGATTTTGGTTTTAAAAATTCAATAGTATTTGTACAACGGAAAGTAATATGTATTACATAATCAACCTTGTCTAAACTAATGTATAACGACTCACTATTTATATATATAACTACTAACTGTGTTATATTTAGTTTTATAAAGAAAAGAACACATTTAATTTTTATGTATACTTATTTATTGCTTTAGTGACAACGAAGAGCACTCCGTCAACCAAAACCATCGCTTTTATATTCTACCTCCTCCCCTCCCCTCGTCGCCTCATCACCTGCGCTCCCACCACTCCCCTCCACCGCGTTATTCGCTCCCACATCCGCTCCTCACCATTCCTCGGATTACAAATGTCTTTAAATCGAAATACTTTCTCCTCAAACAGTAAAAATTATAAATTAACATATATATATATACATATATTTTCGTTTATTTAATCTGTGTTTATGTATATTATTATATTTATATAGACATTATCTGTGTATGTTTATTGTTTTTATTTTTTTATCTATATAAGATTTTAAAACGCTATTTTTAACGATACCTCCCCTAGATTACACTTAACCACCAAAGTTTAGCTGTAAGGGAATGCTAAATAGCATTAAATTCTTCTTTGTACATGTATTTTGGTGCACTAAAGAATTTATCTATCCACCTATCATCGTTTCATATTATTGGATACAGTTACAGCCTTATATATGTCCCACGGCTGGGCACAGGCCTTCTCTGTAAAGAGATTGTAAGGGCATAGTCCGCCACGCACACCTAGTGCGGATTGACAGACTTCACATGTCTTAGAAAATGTGCTAGGACATGTAGGTTTCCTCACGATGTCTTCTTTAACCTCCGAGCGCGTGGTAAATCAGCACATAATTGCTACGACAAATTTACTGGTGCCGGGTTCGTCGACTAGCGTACTATGCAACTTAAGTCAACCGCCTGGACATTGAGCTAACACTTTTTTACGTACAATTAGTCAATCTAGATAGTTATTTAGAGTAGACTAGTGGCTAAATGGTTCGGCTTACGATGAAATGGTCACAAGTCCAAATCCCAGTCGGCTTATTTGTGTGTATTTTAAAATAATAAACAAACTTGACCAAAAAAAACACTTAAAGTTTCTACCCAGTTACACCGGCTTATCACCTATGACAAATGGGACCTGATAAGTGTGATGAAAAGAGGACATCGAAAGCAAGCTCTGCCTACCCCGCTAGGATTAAAAATTACGTTAGAGAATCTCTATCTATATTCTATATATATCTATCTATATTCTCAATCTATTTGTACGAAGCTTACAGTAACTCTGGACATATTTTCGAATTTAACTTCCAAATAAATTTCCCAAAACCGAGTCTGACATTAAAATCATAAATGTGGTTCTTTATATGGAAAAGTTGTTTTTTTGCTGTAAATGAATTGCATTAACATTGTAAAAAAAAACTATAATAAAATGGTTTTATCTTATAAAATATTGTTTTCTTTTTGTTTTTCAACATGATAGAATTCATTCCCAGTAAGTAGATTCATTAATATAATACGCAAATATAAAACTACTAGCGTACCCAGCCCGGTTCGTCGGGATAGATTTTGCTTTATTTTATTTAAACAATAAACTTACATCATTAAATATTTAATTTAACTCTCACAATTTATTAAATTATACATTTGTCTCCTGTGGTGATGATCATTATCTACACCCATGTACATATCAGTAAATACAATATCATTCTTATTATTTATACAAAAACATATCGGGCCAACAAAAACATTTGTTTGAAAGTTCAAAAAAACGAGTGCTCCGATTGTCACCAAACTTTACAGGATTACTCGCCAGGTCAGTCTGAAGATTCCTTGAAAGTTGCATTGAAATCGGTCCAGCCGTTTCGGAGCCTATATGGAACATACCTACACACTTTCTCTTTTATATATATAGATTAGTGATTCGTTTTACTTCGGTTTATTCTACCTTCATTTTTCAGTTTTAATTGGTGTGGCTACATATACTGCAGGCCTCTATATCGCATACAGATATATAGGCTCCAAGATCCCACGGTAGACCCAACACGCTGGCTGGACAACATACAAGTGGCTATAGACTTAGTAGGAAAGCGGTTTCTGAGGTCAAATTAAAATGGAGATTTCACTTCAAGACTGTGCCACACACAATACTCTCCTTGGAGTAAAGAGTGGGACAAGTATACACGAATTTTCCTAATATAAATTTTATTTTCTTTAACTCTCGAGAAAACCATTATAATCTTAATGATTTATGGTACAGTCTGTTAAACGTTTCAAATCCACCATTCAACTATTGACGTGAACCATTGTTATTAAAAACTTAAATATTAAATAAGGGCCGGTTAGTAAATAAGAGACGGTTTAAATGATTTGTCCTTTATTCAGTTTAATGCATAAACAAAAAACGGTCCAGATCAGCATCTGTTATCGGATAAAATAATCTCTGGCAGCTCCCACACCTACGATACATGGACTGCTCTCTCCGCTTACAATATTATATACTTTGGAATGACATCCTGCTTATCGCTAACGCATTAGGAAAAAGAAAACAACTTTACAAATAAAATCCGCGAAAGACTCATCAATAAATAAATTCTGACATAATTACAAAACTAACCAATTCAATAATGCACACTACGACTCTAGAAAATTCCATCTGAGATCTCTAAGCTTATAATAAAACTTTGGATTAAAAGTTAAAATAATTATGGATAACCGTTTCGTTTTGTACATTTTACAAAAAAAAAGTCTCTCTATAGCAGGTAAATACTGAGTTAGAACGTAGAAAACTAAATGCAGGGTCAAGTTGTGACGCTAGTTGCACCTTAACTAACTGAAAATTTACATAATATCTTTATTAATACACCATAGATTACAGAATAATATTAACATAAACCATAGACAATTATTGTTCGGCTTGAAAACTCACTCATTCACCAAGCATTATAACCTAATTGTTACATTTCTGCTACGTTGTCCCCAAATGTGGGACAGTAACACAATAACTGACTCTGACGCAGCTTGTTCCATTTGAATTCTATTACGCATCTGCACAGCATCTAGCAGGGACGAAATACAAAATAAAATAGGCTCTATACATTTCTAACTTTGTCGGGGTCGACTGCGATAGATTAGTTCCGTTTATTAGGTTATAACGGGAACAAATTAATAGCAATATACACGGTAATTGTTTAAACCGTATCTTGCAAAGATGAAGCCAATAACATCATAAAATAATAATTAAATTAAGGCTAATTTAAAATAATTCCAATTAATATTTTATTTGAAACATAATTAAGAATTGTTCAAGCTTCAATAGATATAAAAGTTTAGAGTAAGGTCTATGAAGCGAAGAAAGAACACGAAAAAAAACATGGACTGTTCAACTGAGAATTCAGATGCTGTGACGTAATAGTGACGTAATAAAACTCTCTCAACTCTACTCGGAGCCGGCCAGCGGGACAAAAACTAAATCACGCGTACACATAATATATTAATACAGTACGTATATTTGTATGAAAATAAACACAACATTTCACGGCGATTTTTGTCAGTTTTTTTTTTAATTTTTTTTTTATTTTAATTGGCAACATTATGAAAAATCAATATCGGTTACACAATGGAGTTTTGAGAGTTAAATAATTTTCTATTAAATTTGCATTGGAATAGATATGTGAAACAACAACTCCATATAGGCAACGTGAAATATGATTTATTTGAAGCACAACAATGGCGATGATATGTAGATAGATATATCTAATACGACATAGGGACTTAACGCATGCGGACAGCGAACATATTCCATTATGATATAATGAGCTAGTCTAGCTGTCTACAGAGTATTTTATATGACCACACTTATGTATTAACGAATTGTAATTTAACGTGGGTAAATAATTTCAGTTACTTATATTACTTTACGCATTTTACTATAGCAAAATCAAACGGTTTGGGAGAAATTTATTGCCTTAATAAGAAAAATTCACTTACTTAAGGGAAATACACAATTATACAATTTGAAGGCAAGCGTTACCGTTTTAGGAATAACAGATTTAAAACATCCAGGATCAATATCAAAATTTTGTTTTGAATTGTGGGTTATTGGAAATTGCAAAGTGATTAAGGCTAACTACATTTTGTAAATAAATATTAAAAAAAAAAAACAAAAAGTTAGTTAAAGGAAAAATTGTTAGCATTCTTTAAAAAAAACTCGAAATGTAGCTCTCCTGAATTGTTCCGGATTTCTATTAAAAATTATTCATATTAGGATATAAATATAAAAGTATTTAGAATGTATTAAAAGAACTCACATGCGCAAAGCCCCAATGACGACTTACAACACGTTCGTTTATCCTTTTCGCGTATTTCCATAATGTAAGAGACAACAACACAGAAAATAAACGACACAGTGAAGGCAATTTTAAAACTTAAATCAGACTATGTTTTAAGATGTGTCTTTGTTTACCTACAGAGAGGAAATACGCAAAATTACGGACAACTATATGCATAAACTCGAATGATTCAATAACATATACGCCACACGTGTCTAAACTACTCTAGCGTGAGATTTTTTGTAACTAAACTACGGTTGTACTATGAACGTTGCTGGAGCTTCTTCGGCCGCTGCTAAGCCAAATACTTTAAATGCCCGCGCTAACGCTTTCCAGCCCTGTAGTTCTGGGCTTTCAAGAATAAGACTACGGTATCCCCTGCCTGTCGTACAAGGCGACTAAAAGGGGCCTCGGGTTCACTGGGCGACAAGGGTGGGGGCCTGAGTCGTCCACCAAAGTGGACCCGGGAAGAAGGCGACATCGGCTGGCCCGTGTCGCCTTGCGCTGCGGAGACACCCCCGGGACGTGCTCTCCTTGAGCACAGTGCAGAGGGGCTCCGGTGCGTTCCACTGGAGATCCCGGAGCCCCTCGTTATGCACCGAGGAAAGGGCCACCGGGAGGTCCTCCCCGTCAACAAAAAAAAAGCTTTCGAATGTCGACCGAGTTGTGGTTCCACTCTAGCAAATCCATGAAAAAAATACGTTAATATGACAATTTTTGATTTGATAGCAAAATTTTCTATCAAATCATATTTATGGTACTTGCAAATGTTGCTTTTTTATCCGAATAATCATTTAGTTCAGTAACATTTCTCATATCGCACACGAAAATTAATTTTATTGCATTTTAATGTTATTTTTTAAGTTACGGACACTTTATGGCAACCATGGTCACGAAAAGGACGCGTTTGACATTTCTAAATGTGGGCTTTATTTTTTTTATTATTGCATATCTGGAATAGTTTATAAAATCTCACGCTACAGGAAATAGGTTATAATTTTGTCTCATAAATCAATACCCGTCGACTAACCGCTACAGGGAATATTGAGCAATCGATAGATTGTCTTTTAATAAGCTTGTTTATAGCGACAGAGCTACGGCGGCTCTATGTATGCTGAACGAAAAACATTACCACCATAAGCATACAAGGTAGACAGGTAAACACAAAAGATTCTGGATATACTTTTATCTTACTTCACAAGAAACAAGCATTATTCGCTCTGAATCGTGACTCGTAAGAAATTAACAACAAAGTAATTGTTCCATTACAAAATACTAAGTTCATGACGTCATAGCCCGTAAAGCTAAAACAAAGTAATTGTTCATTACAAAATACTAAGTTCATGACGTCATAGCCCGTAAAGCTAAAACAAAGTAATTGTTCCGTTACATAATACTTAGTTCATGACGTCATAGCCCGTAAAGCTAAAACAAAGTAATTGTTCCATTACGAAATACTTAGTTCATGACGTCATAGCCCGTAAAGCTAAAACAAAGTAATTGTTCCATTACAAAATACTAAGTTCATGACGTCATAGCCCGTAAAGCTAAAACAAAGTAATTGTTCCATTACAAAATACTAAGTTCATGACGTCATAGCCCGTAAAGCTAAAACAAAGTAATTGTTCCATTACAAAATACTAAGTTCATGACGTCATAGCCCGTAAAGCTAAAACAAAGTAATTGTTCCATTACAAAATACTTAGTTCATGACGTCATAGCCAGTAAAGGTGCCGAATCACGGTCCAGAGTAAAAGAAAAAATAGCCACTACCAGCGAACTGAGATATGGAACCCTCATTCATCGATGTTCTGTTCGATGGGGACCATCTTTTTGCTCATGGAGTAGATTGGGGGCGGTTCCATTTTTCCCGACATCGCTTGTACTCGACTCTTGACCGACTCCACCGGGGCCAATATCTTGGAGTCGTCGCATGAAGTCGAATGCTGGTAGGAAGCGCCGACTTCAGTGTTGCCATATATGTGTTGCGGTTCCCTCACGTTTCCGTATAGATTGTAGTTGTGAATCAACGTGGAAACTCTGTTCGACGGTACTGGGAGGCTGTTGTGTTCTTTAGTCAAGTGTGTATCCGTGGTGAGTATGGTGGTGACGGGTTGGTTGATCTTGAAGTCTGGTTTGAGCGGTGGCGCGTCTTCCTCTTGTACCGAGGACTGCGTGCTGAGGGAGGGATTTTGCGGCGTGAACGTTTGACACTGAGGGGCGAACACCTGGTTCTGAGATGTGAGCGTCTGGTTGGGTATGGACGGGGGGCTTTCGTCTGGGTCCTCCGGTTGCACGGGCTCCGGCTGGAGCGCGGCCCGCCAGTCAACGTTGGGATGTCGGTCGCGGATGCAATCTACTACGTCGAGAAGGTTTTTAGCGTCCATCGCCAGTACGTGTGCGGCTGCAAGCATGCTCCTGTGAAATACAAACAAATGATTATGCTCAACAAACAATAATTGAAGCTTTACGACTGTTAATAATTTTCATTAATAATGTTAATAAATTGCCACGTAATTTCTTAAACTAATGGTCGCCCTATTGTCACAATTCAACTTTAAGCCAGGAATTGTACCAATCAAACAAGTCACACAATCAAATTACGAATAAGTTACGAATTATTCGCAGCTAGTAACTTATTTGGTAATACACCATAAACCGTATAATATCCGCGTGTATTTGCCAAACGCATAGCGTGCCGTAAAGTTTTTTATTATTTATTTAATGCATTTTGTATGCATAATTAAAAAAATATTCGCATTCTGTACTTTATATAGCCCGTAAGTGTGGGAAATTGTTGCGCAATTTTCGTACGAAGGGATACAATTTTTTTGCTTTACGTAGTAATTAATTCTTACTAGCCATTTAGATATCAGCTAGGAGATGGTTCACGTCAACGATTAATACGTTATATATACGCTAAACGCATCACGTCAAAAAATCAAAAGTTATTTTGAAGCGTCAATAGCCTGATGGTTTAGGGTACGGTCTACGAATCGTAAGGTCGTAGGTTCGGATACACCATTCGACTATGGACGTGAATCATCTCCTAGCACAAGCTTAAGCTTAGTTGGAATGGTTGACAAGAATTTTAGTAATATTTCTGAAAAAAAAGTTCACAAAGTTCAAGTTTCAGTCTCACTTAGTGTATTCGTGCTGCAGCGTGGTACTGGCGTACTGCATGGCCAGCCGCATCGCCTCCACCAGCGCCGCCATGTCCTTGCTCAGCACCTGGTGCGCCATCTCCACCTCCCTGTCGAACAGACACACATACATTAATAAATTAATTATATAATATTTTGGTCCAAGGAAGACATAGATGTATTAAGAGGACGCATGTACTGTTTCGGTATTATATTTATATACGATATTAACTAAAGCTAAGATAAAAAAGCCATATAAAGGCTGTGAGGACGGATTTATATATAATATCATATAAAAAAGAAGTCATATATATTACAAGGTTTAATTAATAAAATAATCGAGAACTAATTAATAAAATTCTAAAATTAATAAAATATCTTTCATTTCGCACTTTATCCCAAAATTGTATAGCGACCTTTTTTTTTGTTGACAAGGGGGAAATCTCCAACATGATACCCTGCCTTTTGGGGGAAAGGCAGGATTATGTGGGGTTCTTACCCACTAAAACTAAAATACAAAAACTAAAACCCCCCCGGTGGCATTCTCGGTGCATGCTGAGGGGCTCCGGGATCTCCAGAGGAACGCACAGGAGCCCTTCTGCATTGTGCTCTTCGGAGAGCACGGCCCGGGTTAATCCCCGCCACCCCACTGTGCCTTCGCAGTGCAAGGCGACAAGGGCCAGCCAATGTCGCCTTCTTCTCGGATTCACTTTGGCGGACTTTCGCCCAGTGAACCCGAGGCCCCTTGTAGTCGCCTTTTACGACAAGCAGAGTTATATCGTAGTCTTATTCTACGAGCCCAGAACAACAGGGAACTAACGCATAAAGACCTGGCGTAAGCAAGTGACATCACACTGACAGTGACAGTCCTGTCAAATTCGGCCTAGCTGTTCCAGAGATTTTTTTAAAAGAAAGCTAACATTTTTTTTTCATAAATATTAATAACATTATTTCCATTCCAACTAAGTTTATGCTCGGATTGTGCTAGGACATGGTTCACGTCAATAGTCGAATGGTAGATTCGAACCCACGACCTTACGATTTGCAGACCGTAACCTAAACCTATCGTATTAGCCGGAAAAACAGACAGAGCGACAAAAATTGTAAAAAATGTTATTTTGTGCCATTTTATATGCATGTAGTAAAAATCGGTTATTTTATTATTGCAAACAGACACTCCAATTGTATTTATTGGTATGGTTATTTTTCTGAAAACTGCTTATAATGAAATATGGTAGATAGGAACCTCTGCGCTGCAGGCGGGTAGGGCACCACGAGCAGGTCGACGGTGGCGCAGAGCGCGCGCAGCTCGGTCCCCACGGCGCGCACGCTGGCCAGCAGCGCGCTGGGGGCGGCGCCCCGCTCGCTCGCCAGCCGCATCACCGCGCGCACCACGCGTGTCGTCGCCACGTATACCGGCTCCCCGGAGCCCTGGCGTACCACCAAATAAATACAACTATATTTACGAGTTAAAATAAAAATACAATCAGACTTTTTTTGAAGTCATATTTCTTTAAGCACGTTATGGAAAAATGATGACAGTAACAGATTGAAGCATCAGTGAAGAAAATTGTGTTTATATATTTTTCAAGTGTTCCAATATAACTGAGGTTAACTATCCGTAAGTAATATTTGTTGATATAAATTACAATATTATTTATTTATTTTTTTTTATGCCTGTAAACCTGCGCTTGACCATGATCCCACCTGGTGTTAAGTGGTGATATAGTCGAATGATGGTACGCGCTAGTTTAGTAAGTGCCATCTTGTTTATTGATGTCAATTTGTGCCATTCACTCTACTCTTGAAGGCTCCCATGTCGTACTTGGACGGAAAGACTGACGCCGACCACTTGTTCCACTCCTTTGCTGTGCGCACGATGAACGATGACTCAAATCGCTTCGTTCGGTCGCGGGGAACATCGACTAAAAAAGGGTGGAGACCCGCTGAGTGTCTGAACGTCCGAAGGTAGAATGGGGATGGGGGAATTAACTCGTGTAATTCCTGTGCACAGTCTCCAAAATGTAATCCGTAAAACACCGAAAGGCTGGCCACCTTGCGCCTGTGCTCAAGACTATCTAGGTGTAGTTCTTGGTCACCTATCAACTTTAATATAATATTTATTTGATTTTTCCAGTCCTTTTATTATTTTTTTACGCGTACGAAAGGACACGTATCCATTTATTTTATGACGATCGATTAGTGATTATCAAGGTTTTGTATTTCAAAATCCTAGCTACATTTCTTTTATATGGTATAATAGATCAATATATTTTTGTATTGGTCCTCATATTTTCTTAATAACTCACTTTTTCCTCGTTTGGTTTCTCTTTGGATTTCACCGTGTTCGCCGGGCTTGTCTCTGACGAATTTGTGCCTGTAAAAATAAATACGATTTTATCAACCAACCATATCTGTAATCATCTTCTACCACTAATTTTGACGCGACAACGTCTTATAAATTGAGTAATACTGGATGTCATTCGCGCAAAATGTCCCGTTACGCTAGAGCCGAGAGTTCCCGAGAAATGCCGATAGTGCACGTTTAAAGTGTGTAACCGAGAGCGCGGTATGAGAGAGATAGAAAATGCAATTTGTGCTCAGTGAAATAGAAAAAAAATACTGCAATTTTGTTGGAATAACGTGTTTACCTAGGATACATTGTCACGAACTTAACGTCCGAGCGCCTTGCGCCTAGACACCTGCGATTTTTTTTCAAAAATTACTAACATTCTTGTTAAATATTCCAAATAAGCTTAGGCTTATGTTTTTTCATGGGGTATAAACTAGTGCTTGACCACGATCCCATCTAATGTTAAGTGGTGATAAAGTCGAAAGTGTTAAGAGATGGTTCACGTTAATAGTTAAATGGTGGATTTAAGACTACGACCTTACGTTTTGCAGACCGTACCCTAAACCATTAGGCTATTGACGCTCCAAATTCAAAGTCGTTTATAGAAATAGCCTTTATATACGTCCCACTGCTGGACGCAGGCCTTCTCTGTAAATAGAGTATAAGGGCATAGTCCGCCACGCACACCTAGTGCAGATTGGCAGATTTCACATGTCTTAGAAAAAATTTGTAGGACATGTAGGTTTCCTCACGATGTTTGTGGTAAATCAGCACATAAAATTGCAACAACAAATTTATTGGTACCGGCACCGGGGATCGAACTCGAACTCTCATTGCTAGCGTACTATGCAACTCAAGGACACTGAGTTACCACGGCTCAAGTAAACTTAAGGTAAATCAAGTATATTTGGTGGTATTGTTGGGGATACCTGAATGCGGCTGACTAGACCTGGCCTCATGACCGCCAGTGCTCTGCGGCTCCATGGACTTCTGATCGGCGTTTGCGTCGCTCTCGGAAGACACTTGCATATTGGAGAGGCGCTTCTGTAAATATACAACGTACACTTGTTCAAAATTACAATAATACAATGCAAATAATCACGCCTGTCACCCAGAGGAGTAGGCAGAGACCACATCTATGTAGTAGTACGGGCCGCGCACAAGTTGCGGATAATATAATTCTAGTACGCTATTCAATATGCCAGTGTAAGAGCTAAATACCGCCTGTATTAGGGATGGGTCGGCGATATATTACACAAGTATTTTAGAGTATTTATATATATTTAAAAGTATTTACGAGTAAAAATCAACACCAATTTCAAATCGAATCGAACGTTAATACGCGCGGACGCCTTTTTTAGTATTTCAAATCAAGAAGTACATTCATCCAATAAATCACTTAAAACAGTCTTAGAAAACTTAAGATAACAATGTTCTATGAATTATACTTAGTCGCTAAGACGTCTTAACATTAGGAAAAACGATGCTATAATGACTTAATAATACGACATCAGCGGAAGTAACATAGAGGGCGTCACTAGCATTAGAGGGGTACTGACTTGACCGGAAACACAAGGAAAACGGAATGCTAAACTAAATATGGATTCCGGATATCGATGACAGAACATATAATGTACGTTCATTATCGCACACATACTTAATGCAAATTTAAGACATACGGAATTGAAAAAATTTAAAATGTTTAGTTATTATTTTTATTTACCCATAAAACGAAAACTCATGGGGTTGAATAGAATTTGAAATCCATGACCTTGAAATCGTAGTAAAAGTCGTTTATCTACCACCACTGGAACGAAAATATTAGCAAATTATTAAAAAATGTCTGAATGTTTAGTTTACCAAATTATCCTCCTGCATTTGAAGCCATCTGCTGTCCTCCTCGCTCTGATGCTGCTGCCGAGCCAGTTCAGCCAGGAGTCTTTTCTCCACCGCCTGCTCCGTATCGAATTCTGGACTCTGTACGTGTTAAGTTAAAGTTTAATTTCCAGTGCATACACATGTTAAGAACTAACCTTGATATAAAGTTTAAAGAATTGCTAACAATTTTGTACAAAATGATTTAGTAAACATTTGTTATGAGACCCAATCTGTCACCAAAATGCATGTTCTCGATTGTTCCATGTTATCAACAAAGTTAGTTCTTTTTCGGAAGTTTTTGTTTAAAGGAAATCATACGTGAAAACAGAGCTTCATTTATGAAATACATGACAATACAAAAATCTATCTATAAGCTGATTTAAATATTTTTTTTTTTTTAAATATAAAGCTCAATTTCAAATGCATCGAAAAAGCCATTAAAAAAATAAAACAACTATCATTGTAACGATATAATAAGCTCTAACGACGTTTTAAGCCTAGCGGTGTAGACAGCGATAGCAATTGCACTTAAAAACAATTCAGAAAGAAATTTATTGGTATAAGGCGGCTAAGTTTCGAACTCTTGCCAGTTTGTCTATCTCTGCTTTACTGCCACATAAATAATTATGATAAAGTTAATACAAATAACTCTTACATTTTTTTTGGTGGTGGTCCATGGTGGACTTGGACTATGCTGGTATTTTAAGGATAAACAAAACATTTAAGTTACTTTAGGTAAAAAAAAATATTGTATAACGTTTATGTTTCGATGATTTGAATCCACGTATGATTTCGCAAAGAAAAAGGAGATTTATATATATATAAAACAAAATAAACGAAAATTCTACCGGAGAAACCCAACGGACACACAAAAACTCTGCAAAAAAAAACAGAAAGAATAGATTCATTTACAGGAAATGATGCAATATATAAATATAATACGTTTTAATCTCAATGTCACCAAAATAAGTACTGTATATTAGTATTTTTAAACTCCAACTCATGTTAAAGATAATTACGGGACTTAACCGTACTTATATTACAACAGACACAGTTATAAACGTCGCGTACATATTAACACGATGTATATGACCGATGCAATTCGTTAAACTTTTGTTAACGTAATCGCATTAAAAATATAAAATAGTTTGTAAAAAGTATTTACTATATTCAGAAGTATAAATTATATTCAGACGGAAAACTCTCCTAATATATGTATACAATTAAATTATACATATTATAATATTTATTCATAAGCTGAGAGACATACACACACATACACACACACACATTTATAAACTATTGTTAATCCTCATATTGTATTTTATTGTGTTTTTAAAATGGGAGTAGACACTGACTCCTGAAACATAGGTCCAATAGAACCTGAAGCCCCCTTTAGAGGATGAAGTTTGCCGGGGTCGGCCGGTCGTTGGGGTGCCCTGTTGCTGACCAGATCCAGGGCACCCCGTATAAAATACATTAAAAAGCATACTACACACTATAATTAATCCTATACATTTAATATCTATTTTTTTAATTATCATCCAAAATAAAGCAGCGTAGGTACTTAATTGCTGCGTTTTAATTTTTCTTATTGCTGTCTTTTGTAGGTAGTCTTCCCAGGTCAGGGGTGACCTGTCGCTGACAAATCTGGGGCACCCCGCTCATAACGGCTGATGGCATTCCCGGAAGGTTTAGTGGGTAGAGGTCGGCCAGGCCGAGTCCCACACATCCCTTTGGGCCCACCCAGGGTACCGGAGGATGGTTTGTAAAAGAATTCCCCCGCGTTAACAACAAAAATTTTTTAGTTTAGCTTTTGAATGTCTCTTAGATTATCCGTGAAATAGCAACCGACCGAGTCGTGGTTCGGCCCTCTCGGGTACCATCGGATCGGCATGCTTACGCGTAACATAGTAACCGTCCAAGCCGAGGTTACCCCTCACCGGGGGGACCCTTGTGTCGAGTTACTAGCAGTAAAGGTTCAGGCTAAGCGACCTAAGAGCTGTGCCACCTCTCAATCCGGTGAAGCAGTCAAGGCCAGCCTCTCTGGCCAATCAAACAAACAACAAAAAAGGTCCAATAGAACCTAGCTCAGGAGACTTCACGTTTCATTGTTGAATCATTTTCTTTGGTGATCAATAAAGATTTATTATTTATTAATATAAATACGGTGTAGACCAGTTATCATCTTAAATATAAGTTTTATATACATGTTATATGTGATCGATATAGGGATTTTGCATATATATTATGTATTTATAATATATATAATGAAGGATTTTGGGATATATGAATTATCTTCTATATGGCAAAACTTAACGGGCATGCATTCATAAATTTCGATCTACGCAAACTACCTTCATCCAAAAGAAAACAAAAAACTACAAAAATAAAATTTCGAAATAAAACATCGCCAATTACATGCCGGTGCATTTGAGGAAAATAGTAAAATTTTTGTTTTGAGCTCGAAATCACCTGAGCGGGTTGGGTTGCCTGCGCCGCCTGTACTACGGGAGAGCGATCTTGACGTGATGCGTAAACACTTTGCGCATCCATTGACGACGACGTAACGAATTGCGGACGAATCTGGCTAGGATAACCAGCAGTGGATGCGATCTGACTCGCGTTTTGCGACGTGGACACCTGAGGCATGTACAGCATGGGCTGAGCGCCTTGGACTACGTTAGAATTGTATATTTGCTGGGGGGCGTACGACATGGGAGGGACAACGCCCATTGGCTGATTGAACCCGGAAGGCAAGGCCGGATAGCCTTGGGATAGAGGGCTCGACTTGAAATGACTGGACTTCGATATCTGATGTCCCTTACTAGGTCCTTGACCGTACTGTATGCCCTGGACTATGCCTACGGGAACTCCGTATGAAGTCGGATGGGAGGCTGCCATGCCTGACGCAGCAGCACGGTAGGCTGGCTTCATAGCTCTCTGAGCCGCGATAGCCGCGCAACTCTTAACGTTGTCTCCTCCAAAGTCATATATCTCCTCTACTAGAGGAGGATCAGGTTGTTGTCGCATCTTATTCATCACACTGGCCGCTAGCTGTGCGTTGAGGGAACCTTGAACAGAGAACTGGCCTATATCCTGTTCTCTACGCGTTCTCGGTGGAGGAGAAGCAGGCACAGAATGCTGTCTCGTAAACGGAGCGATAGGGACAGGTGAACCACGATGCGAGAGACTTCCCCTGGCATTTCTCTCGAGGGAACCCATCCTGATCGGCGCCCGTTCATTGGAAAGGGAACTTCTAGTGTTTCGTTCCAATGACCTGACACGGTTAGGATAAGTTTCCGACGAGACCTCCGTCTCGCTTTGACACGGAGAAGATATATCAGTCCGAGGCGAGACGGTGGTATTTTGGCAGAGGTTGTCACAACTTTCGCGTGCACCGACGACGACGGTCAATGTTTCATCGGTGTCAGGGACGATGGGGTCGAGTTTGTGAAGGCTGGCGGCGGGGATGGGGGCGGTCTGGAGGGGGATGTCGATCACTTCGTCCGGTTTAGGGTTGATGATTTTCGGTAGGTCGTTCTCCGGTAGAGTTTGCGCGAAGTCGACGGCGACGGTGTTGAATACCGATGCGGGCGTGGTGTACGCTTGAGGGTCGATGGCTCGCGTCTGGTTCTCCCGCAGCAGGTGCGCCAGCACGAGCGGGTTCTGTGCCACGATATAGGTCTGCGGGGCCGCGCCGGCTGCCTGCATCGATGTGGAATCCAAAGCTGTCGACGATTAAGTTCGATACATTACATGTATTTCGAGTAAAACAAACCTAGTTAGTTATACACACGCTAATATAACAATTATCAAGCATTCGACCATACGCCCAACGTGCTATAAATATTATTGTGATGTTTCCTTGCATATGCATAAACGAGTGCGTGTAAGTATGAACATTTTTAAATCCATGCTAGCTGACCCGGCAAACATTGTTTTGCCCTCAAAATTAGTTTTAGTGATTGTTGTGGTAGTCAAAATATAAAAAATAACATTTTCCATCGGCCATGAAAGGTGATAAACGATAGAAATGAAGTGACGCTGAATATTATATTTTAGTAGCAGTATCCGACAGTCATTGATCAATTAATCATTTATCGAGATATTTGCTATATTTTGTACGGTGTATATTAAGATAACGCACCAATGCATCGATCCTAAGCCAATTACAAATTGAGACTCCTTGCCATATACCGACAATCTTAGCGTATTTCAGACACACAATGCGCAGAGACGACGAAAGTCTAGAAAAACTGATTGTAGTTGGGAACACCGCAGGTAAAAGATCTCGCGGCCGTTCGCTAACAAGGTGGTCCGATTAGATAAAAGACTCGTAGTCCTACAAATTTTACTCTGCTGTAAGAGACTGTAGCCCGGTCGTGTGTAGAATACTGCTTTCACATTTGGGCAGGCGCTGTCAAATGCCATCTAGCAGCTTTGAAAAGGCGGGCTAAGAGGCTATTTGGTGACGCAGCTGAAACCAATCTGTTAAGTCTTGAGCACAGGCGTAAGGTAGCTAGCCTGTCGGTTTTATACAGATTGCATTTTGGAGGGCGTGCTCAGGAACTGCATGATCTAATTCCCCATCCCCGTTCCACCATCGGACTTCAAGACACACTGCGGGATTTCAACCTTTTGTTGTGAACATCCCTCAAACACGAACGAAACGCTTTGCTTCGTCTTTCATTATCCGTACGACAAAGGACTAGAATACTTTACCCGCGTCTGTCTTTCCCTCCTATTATAATGTTGGCATTTTCAAGAGTAGAGTGAATAGGCATTTGCTAAGCTAGTGCGCCTTACCATCCAGGACTGCATTTCCACTTAACACCAGGTGGGATCGTAGTCAAGCACTTGCTTAGAAAGTATAAAAAAAAGAGACGCGCTGGACAGGAGCCGGTGGAGGCATGTCATCCGCTCCAGATGCAACCCTGATGGTGACCACGATCCTTAGACATGAGGGACCGATACTAGAGAGTGATATAAAGATAACATGTGTAACTACCCGATGGTAAATTGGCAGGAGGGCGTGACGGCTTCGGTGGCGGCTCGTCGCCCCACGAGGCGGCAGCTACGCGCCGGTTCTCGCGCCGCATCGTGTCCCACGCTGTGCTGCGCTCCTCTTGCAGGATCTCACTGGAAATATACATTATACAATCATTACAGCGAGATTTATATTTTTTAAAGGTTTATTGACCTCTAAAATTCCAGCAAAACTGCTCACAGCATTGGTTTTGCATTTACAAATTATATTGATGATAATATATCTGATGTCTTCTGTGCCTGCAACATTATTTATAATTTATAATGCTATAATACTGCATACCATTTTCAGAATAATCACACGGAAATTATTTTGGCAATTATGCTTACATAGACAAATCAAGTGTAAATAATAAAAAAATCTTTTATTTCATCAATAACTTTTTGTTAACGGGAGGAAATCTTCAAAAACATTCTGGGGAAAGGCGGCGGTTATGTGGGGTTTTACCCACTAAAACCTCCACGGTGGCCCTTTTCTTGGTGCATGACGAGGGGCTCCGGAATCTGAAACGCACCGGAGCCCCTCTGCACTGTGCTCAAGGAGAGCACGTCTCGTGAGGAGGGGAGGTTATTCCCTCCCCCCTGTGCCCTCGCAGTCTAAGGCGACACGGGCCAGCCGATGTCGCCTTCTTCCCGGGTCCACCATAGCGGACGACAAAGGCCCCGCCCTTGTCGCCCAGCGAACCAGGCCTTTTAGTCGCCTTCTACGACAGGCAGGGTATACCGTAGTCTTATTCGTGAGAGCCCAGAACTACAGGGCTGATCATCAATAACTTCGATAACTAACTACCATATTAATAATTACTAGAATTGTATAACGGCAGAGTAGTGCGGCCAGTTTGTTGTTAACGTTCAAATACGTCGCAGTACAGGCAATATCAGCACAGTACGTAATTATTTATTTTTGTTATAGAGGATGAAACAAAAGATTCAATAAAGCAAAAGTGAAATAATATATACAAATATAGATCTAAAACATGGAAAAACAAGTATACAGGGTGTATTTACGATACACGATCTAATAAATTTTCAGTAGACTCGTAGTCCATATTATAAAGAAATTCTTCTATCTTTTTTTTTAAACAAATTTGCTGCATTTTACAATATTTAGGGATTTGTGAAGACTATTATATTTAATGTTGCCATGTAAGATGTAATGACATGTAGTGGTGGATACTTAGAGATGAACTAGATTATGTTAGCTAGCATTTTTCTGTGAGGAGGTAATGACACAGAAAGAGACCGGGCAAGGGAAAACGCCTCCCTATCAGACCCGCTCCGGCGAAGACGACGAGGCGTTAGGAGAAGGCAATTTGCCTGCCTCTTCGAACATCCTTAGTGGGGGAGCTGGCGTGGAGTTGACGAACTCCCCGCTGGCTTGCACGACCCCACCCGACTGGGGGTTAGCCTGGTCAGCATGGCTACCCTCCCACAGGTGCAGGAGGCCCGGTTTTAAACCGGGTCTGTCCCCATCACAGTGAAGGACTGCTGACCATGGGAGGTTTTACTCGGTAGGGGCCTCTGGTAGGCCGAGCCTAACATAACTTGCCCGCTTCCCCGGCGGGCACGTATGTATATATATAACAGCATTTCCTCCCATGAAAAAAAAAAGCGAGCATTACAATTCCATGGCAGGATTCACAAGGATTCGAATACACTATCGATTTTCTCACTGCACGTATGTTTTTGTTACAGAAACATCACGAATTCCTTTTCATATGAGCAAAAAAACCAGCCCCGTGGTTCTCCCACGAGGGATGTATTATGGATATGTTTTGAAAATATCCAATTGGACAATAAAAAGGGTGTTTTTAAAACAACCCACATAGGAGTGTGAAAAATGATTATCGAAGTACACGATGACATTTAGGGATGTTTATTCGGATTTCCCTCCCATTAACTTACTACAGGGTCTCCTTCAAGGAGTGTGCAGCTGGGCGCTGCGAGGGCTCGTAAGCCCAGCAGCGGGACATGACGGAGTAGAGCCTGGGCGGACAGCGCGGCGGCAGCGCCAGGCGCTCGCCATTCTCCAACTTGCCAATCACGTCGTTATTCTTCACACCGCTAAAAGGCTTCACGCCCAACATCAGGATCTCCCACATGCACACACCTGGTGCAGAAATTGACAAGTTACATAAAATACAAAAAATTGGGTGTGTGCGCTTATGTACGCGCAAGAGAAGTTATACTTCTTTGGCATCATTAAAAATAATGAAATATGAATACAAGAAAACATGCATATAGCCTATTGGCTTAGGGTACGGTCTGCGAATCGTAAGGTCGTAGGTTCGAATCCACCATTCGACTATTAACGTTGAACCATCTTCTAGCACAAACTTAAGCTTGGTTGGAATGGTTAACAAGAATGTTAGTAATATTTCTGAAACAAAAAAACGAAATATTGCTAAATTTCTTTCCAAAAAAAAAATAAAGACTGGAAAAGGACATAGGAATTACTTGTAACCTATGTATATGGGCGGCATGCGCGGCGGGCGTCGCGTAAAACTTAAGAAGTTCACAAGCATACCGAACATCCAAACATCAGAGGCGGACGTGAACCGCCTGAAGTTGATGGACTCCGGCGCCATCCACTTGATGGGCAGCTTGCCGCGGGACGCCTTGTAGTATGACTTGTCGTCCACACGCTTCGAAAGGCCGAAGTCCGCCAGCTGTCGAGTTAAGGAAACCATTTTTACTAACAATTTTTATATATATTGTTAAAAGCTTTATTAGTAATGGTTACTATAATAAAGAATACACGTTTTATATATATATATAATATGTCCCAGAAGGAAAGATGACCTTATGAGATGATGAGTAATGAAAATCCGCGTTCTACACCAAGTACTACTAATAGTACACATTTAGTAATTAGTATTAGTAACAGCCTTAATATATGTCCCACTGTTGGATACAGGCCTTCTCTGTAAAGAGAGTATAAGGGCATAGACCACCAAGCGGTCCTCGTGCGGATTGGCAGGCTTCACATGTCTTAAAATTTTCTAGGACATGTTGATGATGTGATGTTTTCCTTCACCGCCGAGCGCATGGTGAATCAGAATATATAATTGCAACAACAAATTTATTG
The DNA here is from genome assembly GCA_029286785.1 of Meandrusa payeni. Taxonomy (NCBI): domain Eukaryota; kingdom Metazoa; phylum Arthropoda; class Insecta; order Lepidoptera; family Papilionidae; genus Meandrusa; species Meandrusa payeni. The sequence goes on from JAGSMX010000021.1 coordinate 3,777,673, forward strand.
GTGCCGGTACCGGGGATCAAATGAGAGTTGCCTACTGAGCTACCACTGCACACGTACTTGAACCATTGGAGCAATTTTAAATAGGACCACACAGAAAACACCAGCTTTCGAATTTCATCAAATCGGTTCACCCAGTCGAAAGTTATGAGCTAACAAACATAAAAAAAGAAAAGCACACAGACGAATTGAGAACCTTGTCTTTTTTTAAAATCATCAAAATAAATCTATTTAATAAATGGGATGCCGATTACAATGTGGGTTTTTAAGAGTAGAGTGAATAGGCATTTACTAAGCTAGTGCGCTTTACCATCCAGGACTGCATTTCCACTTTACATCAGGTGGGATCGTAGTCAAGCACTTGCTTAGAAAGTATAAAAAAAGCGTAGAAACTCTTTGCTTGCACCACGCTCACGTCCTCCCGACGTGCCCCGTAGGTTCAAATTCCCCTATTCTAGGGAGCTTTTGAACACATAGGCCCCCCTCTCGACCTCCGTCTCAATCGAGACCGAGAGGTTGGGAGGGCGTAGAAGATAGATTCGTCGCGGCTGACGCTTGAGGGATTAGCCACGACGCAAAAATAGTTATACCTAAAAAATCCGTGCTATACCGTTTTAGCACGACCAAAGACCAGGGGAGCAGTCGCCCCCTGCGCTGATAACCCGGGTAATGGGGTAACACCCCGAGGCCCGTACCTGCGAGGTTCCCGGGAACCTTGTAGATGACTCCACACACACACACACACACCACGCTCACTAGATGAGCCGCAGAAATATAATATGCCTCCACTTCACGTACTCTAACGAGGAAGTGATATTTCCGCGCACATACTACATTATTCTAAGTAGCAACGAGCACTGACTTTAACACAAGTGGCGGTGGAGACCAGCACGTTCCTGGCTGCGATGTCCCGGTGCACGAACTTCTTGCTCTCCAGGTAGCTGAGCGCCGTCGACAGCTGGTAGATGTACAGAACCAATGTGCACGTCTCCAACCTGGAAACATTTTTAAAATGTGTAAAACAGCAAAAGTGAGAGGCAGTTCCGGCAGGGGGCGTTCTAGGCGAATTAAAGAAGAGTGACGGCAGAAGTTCTAAGATACAGACGAACAGGTAAGAGATTTTTCTTGCGAAGAACTTAAATTAATGTCTCTGCCTACCCTTCTATGTTTATGGCGTTCCTGTAGCAGAAGCGTTCGCGGCGAAATTAATAAAGGGGTAAATTTTAAGACTTTATTATCGTATCTCTATTGATCGAGTAGTAATCGAGTTGTTTTCACTTCAGGTGTTGCCGGCAAGCTTCACAACATGCCGCCACTCGTCTCTGAAGGCCGCCTTCCTCTTGCCTTTGTCTACTGGTGATGAGCTCATTACTAGCCCCTTAATCAGGTTATTCTACCTCACAGGCGGTCTTCCTCGTGGCCTGCCACCCTCAACTTTTTTAGACCACGAGTCGCTCAACAGTCACCACTCAACAGTGCCACATTCGACCAAAAAAATTTAAGATTAAATTTTAAGACCTAGATCCCAAAGAATATCGCTAGATGGAAAGAGCGAGCAACTCTATTTTTAAGCGAAAATATTTTATCTATATATGAAATACGTTTCAATACATACGCATCATGACATATATACCTGTGCGAATTTTGTTGTAGATATGCCCTCATCTCGCCCAGTGTTGCCAGTTCCATAACAATCCAAATTGGTGGGGAGCTGCATACGCCCACCAGCCCAATGATGTGCGGATGTGAGAACTGCTGCATTATGTCTACAAAGAAAAATATCTATTTCTGCTACACATAAAGATGACATCAAAGCAGTGTGTAAACGCAAAATTATATTTTATTACGAAGTACTGGATCCTAGTTTCTTCTACATTATTTCGCGTTGGTGTTAGAGTACTTACCTAGTCATGGATTGTCCTAAACCTATTATCATAGTGACTTAACCATTGTCAAGCAACCAAATAATAACCGTGTGTATATTTATCAATCGCATGGTAGTGTGTGTAATTTTTTTATTGATTTAAGGCAGAATTAAAAAAAATATTTTTTTTACATAATTTAGTTTTATTTTTAGTTTGGTATAGGTTTATAGTTTTACCTATAATTTTTAGTTTTTAAATATGAAAATTATTGTTTTAGTTATTAATAAATAAATCTTTTACTTAGAACCTATCTAAATTTAAATGTAATATTTTGTTATTATATAATTTAAAAAAAATATTACCATTCTGCATTCTCCTTGTCTGTATAAACTTTATGTGTGGGGAATTTCTGATAACTCCCCGTCTACGCAATTTTCATTACAAGGGGTACAAAGTTTTTGCTTCATGTATTAATATATTGATATATAGTGACTGAAATTGAAACTAACAGGCCTCTTCTAGAAACTTCTCAGCCGTGTCCAAGTCTGCGTCCATCTTGCAGGTTTTGACAGCCACGTGCAGCACGTACTCGCCACCCACGCTGCGGCCCTCTTGCTTCTGCAGCGCGAGCTGCCGCCGGAGGGACGGGTGGTTCGCTGACGTCACACGGCACGTGCCTGCACAATGGCAAATTACTTACAAACTTTTTGGATAAATTATATATTTATTTTGAAAGAAAGAAAATTTATATAACAATAGAATAACATAATAGTAACTAAATTAACATTTGACAATACATACTTTCATAAGGACAATATATAATGATATTCTTGTCTATTAGCCCTTGTCAATGTCTAAACAATTCGATTTCTAGAAAATAGTTATAGAAATAATTACAGTTAAACTTCAACAAATTTTGTTGGGAAAACTTAGTTGAAGAAATTTCCGATTGGTGGCGCTTATTATTAAATTTACAAAATTTAGCAAAAACTTTCTGAACTAAATATATTTAAAAAAAAAAACTATTTTTAGTCATTTTTTAAACAAAATCTGAAATAAAAAATGTTTCAGATTTTTAATTTTTTTTTTCAATTATATAGTAGTCGTTGTTTATAGTAACGCATGACGTGAACGTCCATTATTTAAGTAACGGAATTTATCATAAGACAAATTCACATATTTTTGTAATACTAATTTTAATGTCTCATATATTGTTATATATAACTAAATATACATATACAAATATATCCTCCTCCTCCTCCTCGCGTCGGTTTCCTCAATACTGAGGGTCGTGACCATCTCGTGGGAGCAGTTTGGTTTTAGTGATCCGTCGCCATTTTCCTCTATCTGCAGCCGTGCGCAGAGCATCGCTAACCGACGTGCCTAGAGTGGTGCGGATCTGGTCAGTCCAACGTGTCGGGCTTCGACCTCGCGGTCTTGTCCCGTCAATTTTACCAGTCACAACTAGCCTTTCTAGGTTATTGCTGTTTTTTCTGGCAATGTGACCAAAGTATTCCAGCATCCTGCGCAGGTATACTAATATATACAGATTGCGTATTTCTAGACTATGTACGAGTTGTATAACTCACCCTTGTGTACATCACCGAACTGCCCTTCCCCAATGATGCCAGTGAGCTCGATTTGATTACGAATAAGCTCATAGTCGCGAACTGAAACGAGAAATACATAAAGTTTAAATTGATTCATTAGTCCGAAAGAACCCTCTAAATGTATCTATCGTGGGTCAATTCCAGTACAATGATGTAGTGAGAAATTATTTTCCTTCGAGAAAACTCGGATCTTTATCGGAATACGTTGACACCTGAACTGTCAATGAATGATCGTTTTAAATGAGTGACATTTTCATATACATTAATATGGAACTTCTTTCAATTGCCCCTTATCTTCTTCCCTCTACGACCTCCTTCCTAATGATATCCCGCGCCCCATAGACTTCAATAGCAACCGACCGAGTCGTGGTTCGGCCCTCTCGGGCGCCCTCGGATCGGCATGCTTACGCGTAACATAGTAACCGTCCAAGCCGAGGTTACCCCTCACCGGGGGGACCCTTGTGTCGAGTTACTAGCAATAGAGGTTCAGGCTAAGCGACCTAAGAGCTATGCCACCTCTCAATCCGGTGAAGCAGTCCAGGCCAGCTTCTCTGGCCAATCTGTGTAGTTCGTCATTAAAAAAAAAAAAAATAGACTTCAAATCCCTACTATCTCTTGTTAACTCTCCTTTTGTTTATGTTTTATGTTCATTCCTTAACAAAAATAACATTAGACTTTAGTTTGTCTGTCTTTTAAACAACTAACCCTATGTATATATTGTGTTTGTTTCTATTGTTTTAGACATATCAACAGTGAGCATCGCGCGGAATTGTCTCAGCAGTAACCACACGTACTTCCTTATAGTTTAGATCCTTGTCCGTCACGAAGCCCGCTTTTTACAGCAGTTTAACGTACACACTTCGACATTGGCGAAATCTATATGGAAACGCCATAAACAAAAACAAAAAAGTGGAACTTTATTGCTTAGTGTCAAATGTCAAAATGAATAATGTCATTGTATAATATAGAGATGTTACAACCACAACAGTTATTACTTAAAACGGTATATTAACATTACCAGTGTATTATACGAAATGAGTTCCCGGTATTTTAAAGTGATAATTGTTAAGTTTGTGACCATGTTAATTTAAAATCATAATTATGTTACAACCACCCTCTGTTACTTTGAAAATACTGTTTTATTGACATTAGCAAACAAAACATTCCACTTTAAAACATAATTAAAAGTATAACAAAATAAAGCTTATTGGGGAATATTTACAATAATGAAACTCAATGCCTGCCTAAATTTTATGACATTGGCGTCCCTCTCGTACCTAAGTATAATAAATAAGAATAACGTGCGTGTGAGAGGGATGCAATCGAAATCTGAAAATATATATGATTAAAACTATAACGAAAATTTGAATTGCGAACTACCACTCTATATGTATATATGTTGGTCTGCTAATGCGACTTTTTTTTTTTTGTTTACGGGGAGGAAATCTTCAGAAAGATACCCCGCCTTCTGCGGGGAAGGCGGTGGTTATGTGGGGTTCTTACCCACCAAAACCTCCCGGTGGCCCTTTCCTCGGTGCATGACGAGGGGCTCCGGGATCTCCAGTGGAACGCACCGGAGCCCCTCTGCACTGTGCTCAAGGAGAGCACGTCCCGGGGAGGTTACTCCCTCCCCTGTCCCTCGCAGCGCAAGGCGACACGGGCCAGCCGATGTCGCCTTCTTCCCGGGTCCACTTTGGTGGACGACTCAGGCCCCCACCCTTGTCGCCCTGTGAACCCGAGGCCCCTTTTAGTCGCCTTGTACGACAGGCAGGGGATACCGTAGTCTTATTCTTGAGAGCCCAGAACTACAGGGCTGCTGCTAATGCGACTTACGCCAACGTCTCTAAGATGGGTGTTATTTGTAATACGAACTTTTCCGAAAAATTACAAAAGAAAATCTTTTCTCACTATATCAGTACTCATGTTGAGTTATCCAAAGGCATGTGATATATTTGTTAATGTTTTAAATTGCGTGTGGAGTTTACCACGCTTTTTGGCCCCATATAACTTCAAGATCAGTCAAGGTTGATGGGCAGTGGTGGTTATGGTATGGTATTATGACCTCGGTCGCAATAAGGTTCACTTTTTTAGCCAGAGAAGCTGACCTTGACTGCTTCACCGGATTGAGAGGTGGCATAGCTCTTAGGTCGCTTAGCCTGAACCTCTATCGCTAGTAACTCGACACAAGGGACACGGTGAGGGGTAACCTCGGCTTGGACGGTTACTATGTCACGCGTAAGTTTGCTGTTTCACGGATAATTATAAACTCACTAATCAATAAACTCCCAATACAAACAAAAAGACATTAACAACAAAACATTGAAACTGTTTTAAAAATATTTTTATAACATGTGTAAAATATATATATATTAAGAAAATTTTAGTTTGCCCGCGTCTGTCTTTAGTTTGCCCGCGTCTGTCTTTCCTTCCGATTACAATGTGGGTATTTTCAAGAGTAGAGTGAATAGGCATTTACTAAGCCAGTGCGCCTTACCATCCAGGACTGCATTTTCACTTAACATCAGGTGGGATCGTAGTCAAGCACTTGCTTAGAAATTATAAAAAAAAAAAAAAAGAACACCCTGTATCGAACGCTCACACGCATTGAGGCGTCTTCGCTTACGATGGGTGTGTGCGTTCGTTGCAAAGAATGCTCGCAACGGCTCGTGACGAGGTGTTGCGGTATTCTCTTTAAATCACTAATACTGTAAAATGGGCGAGGACTGAATGCTGAGCATCCAGACAAACCTGGGATAGGTTTTAGGATGCGCTTTACTGTGTAAATTTTATTTGTAAAATGTATTAAATTAAATAAAAAAATAAGGTTCACCTGCTGGTGTGGAGTAGTCAGCGTCATCGTCTACGATCTCCGCGTAGTCCTCGGACACTATGGTCGACGTGTTCGCTTCCCAGGAACTTGTCTTGCCTTCTGAAGAGCTGCTACTCATTTCCGTCGCTAAAAACAATCAATATTATTATATAGCATGTAAATTATTAGTATCATAACTGACGTACACAATTATATTTACGACCATAAACAAAAACCGACTTCAAATCGAATCAAACGTTATTACGCGCGGACGCCCTCTTTGTATTTCCGAATTATTGTAAGAATGTTACGAAATAAAATTAAACAGAACCTAAACAAATTTTCATCGAACTATTCTTAAAGTACATTCTTTCCAATAAAAATGAATCATCGAAATCAATACTAGCATACTCTGCTAATTTGGGAAAGGTCCTTTCGTCACACCAACAGAGATTAAATTATTTCAGAATAGCCTCACTTGCGGATCGAAGACGCATGCTAGACCTCACATTCCTCTATAAAGTTGCAAATGGCATTTTGACACCCTGAGCTTCTCTCCGCCGTAGCTTTTACTGTACCGTCACAGTTACCTAGACCTTCACAATACCAATTGTTGAGAAGCTGTTTATTCAGATCGAACCTAGGTAAGAATGCGCCCTTAAATAGAATTAGTATAGAATTCAACTCTTTTTCAAAAACGGACTATATCGACCTCTTTTTCCTAGTATAAGTATGTATAAACGTTCACTAAACTACAAATAGTTTTTTTTATTAGTTAATTTTTAATTTCAAATTTAGTTTTATTTTTACTTTTGTGTTAATTTTATTTTTATCTTACATTGTCACTCGCCAATTAATTGCTTGCAGTCCACGCTTATAACTGCGATGGCATTAACTTCACAACTTTTCACTGTTTTATGTATTGTTTGTTAAAAATGTTCATTGTGTTGGTGTAATAAATAAATAAATAAATAAATAAATATAGCATGTACATTATTAGTATCATTTTTTACGTACACAAGTATATTTACCAGCAAAAACAATAACCGACTTCAAATCGAATGCGCGGACGTCCTGTTAATTTTTATTTATTTTATATCGATAAATATTTGTCATGAACATCCCTAGTTTGCGGCGATAACTTCTCATGTCACAATTGCAATTGAACCTCTATGAAAAGCCGATAGCCTACACCACTTGGGTTTAGACAAATATCTAGTTTAGATAGCATCGGAATTGGAAAGAATACACTTCATTCATTCATATTAAAATAAAACTATCGCAGTAATGGTAATTAAGCCTATATTGTGTTATTTCCACTTACTTTTACACTGACAATTTAGATGTTTCCATACGGTTGCTTGAAAATAAGAAATAATATATTAAAATATAGGATTACTAGCGTACCTAGCCCGCTTCGCCGGGCTAGATTTTGCTTTATTTTATTTAAACAATAAACTTACATCATTAAATATTTAAATTAACTCTCACAATATATTAAATTTTATGACGAACTACACAGATTGGCCAGAGAGGCTGGCCTTGACTGCTTCACCGGATTGAGAGGTGGCATAGCTCTTAGGTCGCTTAGCCTGAACCTCTATTGCTAGTAACTCGACACAAGGGTCCCCGGTGAGGGGTAACCTCGGCGGACGGTTACTATATTACGCGTAAGCATGCCGATCCGAGGGCGCCCGAGAGGGCCGAACCACGACTCGGTCGGTTGCTATTTCACGGATAATCTAAGAGACATTCAAAAGCTAAACTAACTTTGAGTGCCACTTGGGGAAGCTTTGGCGCTGGGAAAAGAAGTGGCCGAAGAAACTCCAGCAACGCTCCTAGCATCTAAGGGATGGGGCCTGCCTATAAAATAGCGGTAACGCGCAAGGATTATTCGCAACCTCCGACGGTCGCGAATGGACGCTTTAGGGATTTAAATTATTTATCTCTCTCCATATTCATTCTCTTCTCGAGCGGGTGAAGATCATTACCTACACCCATGTATTAGATGTAGTAGAAGCATCAGTAATGCACTATAACTTACCTTGAATACTTCAAAATCCTTAATTATTATCTATAATATACTTCAGTATACTTCATTATACTTCAAGATACTCCATTGTACTTCAATATGGTTCATAATGACATAAATATACACAGCGAACACCACATAAAACATGAAACATACCTACACACTTTCTCTTTTATATATATATATATTTGTATAAACTGGAGAGAATACTTACTCGTTCTGTTCCAAAGCGATGTCTGTGAGTCGGTTACCAGCCTGCAGTAGCCGTCTACCAAATCAGCTATGCTTTCCGCAGCCTGTAAGTTAACCAGCATATGTAACACATACAATAAATTCAGAAAAAGAATCAATTAATATACTTATAAAAGATCTCACGTCCCTTCATACCTAGCGGGGTAGACAGAGACACCTTTTTTTCTTTTTCAACTTTCTAAGCAAGTGGTTGACGACAATTCCAAATGTTATATGGAAATGCAGTCCTGGATGGTAAGACGCACTAACTTAGTAAATGCCTATTCACTCTACTCTTGAAAATACCCACATTGTAATCGGAAGGAAAGACAGACGCGGACTAACTATTCCAGTCCCTTGCTGTACGAACAATGAAAGATGAAGCCAAACGCTTCGTTCTGGTTTGAAGGATGTTCACAACAAAAGGATAAAATCCTGCAGTGCGTCTAGAAGTCCGATGGTAGAACGGGCATGAAGGAAATAGATCTCTGTGCGCTTCTCATCAAAATTATTAGAACCCATATGTAGCTGTCACCATCACTCTTTGTAGTTAAAAAACCGTAAAACATCGACTAGGATTTCGAATCCGTGACAACCAAATCATAAGTGCCGCTTGGCTATTGCTGTTTTTGAATATTCTTTACTGCACAACAGTTAGGTATAGATAATTTTCACTTTTAACAACAAGAAACTTCACCGCCGAAATGAGCACTTAAGATTGCAGCAAATAATTACAATGGTATCGGGAATCGAACTCTGGTTTCTAGCGTATAAAGCAGCGCTAATTCAGATCAAAAGAACGTGAGGGCAAAAATTTGAAAGATTCTTCTTCTTCTTAGTCGCCTCACTCTTGTCAGAGTGGTCGTGGCCATCATGATGTGGGCAGCAGACAGCACCCGCCGCACGATGACTCGCCACCTCGGCCTGCTGGCCGTCAATCGGGCACATTCGTGGAGGGGAGCACCCACCATACCCCGCACCTGATCCGACCATCGCATTGGCGATCTACCTCGTGGTCTATTACCTTCCACTTTTGCCCTGCACGACAAGACGCTCTAAAGAATCGTTTCCACGATGGCTAACATGCCCAAAGAACTTAAGTAATCGCCGACGCACTTAGTAGATAGACGCTTTTTGATACCCAAAGATTCTATTCTTCATCAAATTCCAGCCGAATCAAGAGGAATGGTTCACAAGCTTGCCTCAACACTGCTGCACATAATGGTGAGGGTCTCCGTAGCACCCTTGACCCTCAACTGCAGCGCTGCCTTGCCACACGAACCGCTCTGTAAGCAACAATAAATATTCTTATATTGTTGTACTATTAAAATTAAAGTTATATAGAAGTCCACTGTTGGGCACAGGCCTTATCTATAAAGTCGTCGTCCTTCAAATTTTACTCTGCTCTAAGAGTCGCGCTGGACAGAAGCCGGTGGAGGCAGATCATCCGATGACCACGATCCTTAGACATAGGCGACCGACACTGGCGAGAGAATGATATAGTATTGGTGCATGAACCGACCTGGGTCTGCGATTGTTGCGTGCAGTTGGACTTTAGCGTCTGCAGCGCTACGATGTCGCTGAACGAAGCTATTTTGGTGTAGGTGGGCGGCTCTCCCGCCTTATGTGACACGTACGATATATCTGGAAGCGATAACGCATTACCATTTTGTCACATGTCACTGTGAGTACCCTTATTAAAAAAAGAAACCAAAGCAACCAATTCAAGAATATTACAAAATAGCACGGACATAAGTCTGTGGTTGCGATTTATTGAAAGAAAAAAAAAACTAACTGTTTTTTTGACCTGATATTTCAATGGCAAAAATGACTGAATGGATTTCGATAGCACTTTACAATAATATAGTTAATACATACATCAGAGTAATACACAAGCTATAATTTATAAATAAATAGAGTGAATTGTCCCAAATATAACGATAGGTAGGACTTACACAGAGATAATGTATGACGGAAATGTTTATCTTAAATAGTACAACAAATATTTGACGCATATTACACCCACCTATATAGGGTCCGATGGCCAGCTCGACAGATATAGCCCAGCTGCCGCCGAGGGCTGCCGTGAAGGTCTCCCGATCGTTCCCATAGTGCGTGTGCATGGTCTCCACGTACCGCAGCATGCACTCCACGTCGCTGAGGTTCGCCACCTGGATCATGGTAAGAAACATTCCAAAACAATTAATATAATTAAAATGCAGAGCTCAGGAATACGATAGTGATGTAACCTCATTATATTAATAATCGTAATGTGTCGATAGATTTAAACAATTCTTTAACACCAATTACACGGCGACGTGTTTTAAATCAATTAATACATAAAACACAATTGAAACATCACACAATGAAAAAGAAGCAATAGCCCATAGTTCCGCAGGCTTAGTACACGGCGCCGTGAAGATATTTTTTTTTCAAAAATAATTGAATTTTTGTAATGAATATTATCAAAAATTACATATACCACTTACATATTCAAAAACGAATGACATCGATCTTTTTAGTCAAAGTTTTATATATATATATATCATCCTATGTCCCCTGGGGGGGGGGGGGCAGAGGGCGTCCACAGTGAACCTCCATCGCGTTAGATCTTGGGCTTCACGCTTTATCTCGCTCCATGTCTTCCCGATGTTCTTCGCCTCGTCTGCAACTGTGCGGCGCCACGTCTGTTTAGGACGGCCGCGCTTGCGCTTTCCTTGCGGATTCCAATCAAGGGCTTGCTTGGGAATGTGATCGGCATCTCTTCAGAGGGTATGGCCAATCCAGTTCCATTTACGGCGCCTTATTTACTTTACTCCAAATAAGTCAAAGTTTTGGTATGTTTAAAAGTCACTAATCTTTAAATATTTTTTTTTATTCATCGTCATCATCATTTCAGCCGTAAAACATCCACTGCTGGACATAGGCCTCCCCCAACGATTTCCAAAAGGACCGGTTGTAAGCGGCCCGCATCCAGCGGCGTCCTGCGACCTTTATGAGGTCGTCAGACCACCTTGCGGGTGGACGTCCCACACTGCGCTTGCCGGTCCGTGGTCTCCAATCGAGAATTTTTCGGCCCCATCGGCCATCTGTTCTACACGCTATGTGCCCTGCCCATTGCCACTTCAACTTGCTTATTCGGTATAGTTTTTTTTTTATTTTTTTATTGGAACAACAAACGAATACATATTCAAAGCTTAAGATAATAAATACATTAAGTATAAGGAGTTATAAATATGTAAACAACACCGTTATCCACATAGTAATAATAATGTCCACAAAATGTCTATAGCACTACACACACTTTATATTTGCATTTATATCTATATTCACATATTTAAAATATCCAGTTTCTTTTTTAAAGTTTTTTTATAAGAGGAAAAGGCAAGAAATAACATAGCATCAATGTTGGCGAAATGGTTATTATACTGCTTCAAAATTCTAGTCAATGGAGCGCGTTCACCGGCGTTGGTTCTCGTAATAATGGGAGAAAACATTTTGTGAGTGTATGTGTCACGAATGCGCTGAGAACTGCTAGGAACACGAAAGTAGATATTATTGATTAGCTCTGTACAATCAAATTTATTGTGGCAGATTTTGTACAGAAAAATTTGATCATGGTATAGCCTTCTAACTTTCAAAGAATGTAAATTGATTTTTTCTAAAAGAATACAATAAGAGGAGTGTTGTTTATTAGTTAACTTTAATTTAAAATTTAGTTCAATTTTAATTTTTGTGTTTTTTAGTTATAATTTAATATTGTGACTCGCCATTAAATTGCATGCAGTTTTCACCTATAACTGCGATGGCATTAACTTTACAAATTTTCACTGTTTTTATATATTGTAAATTGTTAATTTTTTTATATTTATAAATTGTTAAATGTATTCATTGTGTTAGTGTTAAATAAATAAATAAATAAATTACAAATATTCAATTACTCAAAATGTATGGCCACAGTACTACCAGTCATTACTAAAAACGGCACAGAGGGATGCATCTTACAATGCAATATTCATTGAATTTGTTAAGTTTGCTATTTTACACTAGCAATACATAATGCCATAATGAAAAAAAAATATTACACATTTTTAATAATTAGTTCAGAAAACAAAACAAAAAAAATAACATTAAAATTTGTCATATGTTTAAAATATTTATCTTGCTTGATGATGAATGAAAACTGTTTTTAAATATAACTTGATGGACTCCGATCAAACATTATTAAAATCAAATAAATGAAACGGGATCTCAATTTAATTATTAAATCGATAACTCGGGAAGCGTACGTTAACTGTGACATCACTACACTGACGGCGGGGGACCGAGAGGTGGCGTGCGGACAGTAAGGAAGATGCTCCCGCTCTAGCAGAAATAACCATTGATATACTTTTAATTCTAATGGTGTAGGCAGAGCTTTATTTTTACCTTCTTGAACTGCTGCTGTATCGCCTTCTTGAGGATTTTGGGCTTGATCGCCGCGATCACCGACTTGGGCACGAACTTGTGGAGCCCAAACTCTTTCTCCAGGTACTCTATGTTACACTTCTTGTCCAGGGATATCTGCATGTCCTTACAGAAGTATCTGAAACAGTACAGTAGATATGGTTTCTTAATTTTTTATGTCACACAGATTGGCCAGAGAAGCTGGCCTTGACTGCTTCACCGGATTGAGAGGTGGCATAGCTCTTAGATCGCTTAGCCTGAACCTCTATCGCTAGTAACTCGACACAAAGGACCCCCGTTGAGGGGTAACCTCGGCTTGGACGATTACTATGTTACGCGTAAGCATTCCGATCCGAGAGTGCCCGAGTGGGCAAAATTTAAAAGCGTTATGTCTTATCGATATACGAAAAGCCATGGTAGCAAGTGTCCGTCGCTACAATTTCCATAGTACCCGAGTGCGTTTGGCCAAGGCTTAAATCTTCTATCACGAATTCTTAATATTGCTTACTCTAAATGATCTAATAAAGACGTTTAATAAGGCATTATCCTTTTAGAAAGTACTACAGAATTTACGATTATAATTCATACTTCTCCTGTATTCTTTGTAAGTCTTACTGAAAGGGAGACAACTCCTTTGCTCAGAAGTTTGTACCGAAATTACTCATTATTTCAACACTATACCAATATACCAATGCTGGTTTAATTATCAACCCGTGGTACCCGATCCCCAGTGCCGGCACCAAGTGATTTGTTTGTTGCAACTTTAAGTGCTGATTTTCAGCGAAGAAAGCCAACGTCAGTAAACCTATATGCGCCTTATGCCCTTATACGTTGTTTGGAAATAATAAATAATATATATGTATAATAAATTAAAAAAATTACCTCGATATACGAGTTTAATTCGTTCCGTAACTATTCTCGTATATTCAATTGCTCATATCTCAAAGCAATTTTGTCTAATAAAATTAATTGTAATATTAAATATTATAAGGGTATATTTGTAAAGATATTTGCTTTTATGCAGATATTTATTGCAACGCCATTTGATGAATTTGCGTACTAATGCGTGGAACGTTGTTATATATTATTTGCGTTATTTTTATAATAAGTTAATTGTTTTAATTTATCTTTTAAATAAATATTATTAAGTTATATCATACGGGCATATCGGGCATATAATGCGTAGAGGGGATGGCAACCTAGAAAAGCTGGTCATCGTTGGCAATACAGAAGGCAAGAGAACAAGAGGCCGGTCGCCAACACGATGGTCTGACCAAGTAAAAGGTGCCATCTCCTCTCCTAATCTCTACCAGCTGGTGAGGGCTGCCTCGGACCGAAACCGATGGAGGCAGGTTGTTCATCGGGGCCCTAGTGACCACGATCCTCAGAAATGAGGGAACGACAAAGAAGAAGAAGTTATATCATCACATTGGTTCAACTGTAATGATGTTATAATTTTAAAGAAATATATAAATTTCCTATTTAATATAATAGAGCCGTACTAGCTCATTGTCCCGATAGTCGTCTCAAGTTTGCAAAGTACGCTAGCAACTAGAATTCGATCCGCGGCGCCGGCATCGATAAATTTGTTGTGCAATTTTATGTGCTATCTTATCACATCGTGAGAAACCTACATGTGGCAGAAGATTTTTCTTACACATGTGAACTATGTCAATCCGCACTAGGTTGAAGAAAGAGAATCTGCCGATATTAATCGAGAACAACAGTCGTAAATTCTTGGAATTCTGTAAAAAGGTGGCAATGAAGGTTGTAAATAGAAATAAAAAAGTGGCATAAAAGGAGCTCTCTACACATTTGCTGTAGCAATGGATGTAGAGAGCCCAAACAATGATATCAGAAGAAAAGAAAAGAAAATGCAATAAAAAAGACGGTGGCATATACGAGTAGTAGAGAAAATAGAGATATGGTAGAGTAAAAGATTAAGTAATTGTAATAAGATTAAAATTAGAATAAAATTAAGATTGACAATATAAGAATGTAAACTACAGTAAAATTAGTGCAATTTATTGCATAACCAGTAAAAACAGCAATAACCTAGAAAGGCTAGTTGTGACTGGTAAAATTGACGGGACAAGACCGCGAGGTCGAAGCCCGACACGTTGGACTGACCAGATCCGCACCACTCTAGGCACGTCGGTTAGCGATGCCTGCGCACGGCTGCAGATAGAGGAAAATGGCGACGGATCACTAAAACCAAACTGTTCCCACAAGATGGTCACGACCCTCAGCATTAAGGAAACCGACGCGAGGAGGAGGAGGATTGCAAAAAAAAAAATTCCCACTAGGTATGCGTGGCGGATATATCTCTTTACACAGAAGGCCTGTGTCCAGTAGTGGGTCATATATAAATGCTGTAACTTATATAAATTTTCGAAATTGATAGGACTTACTTTATTTCTAAACAGCAAATTTGTATCGCCAAATCCTGGTCCACCATGGGATGGTTGGCGTTGAGGTAGTCGTGGCGCACCTGCAAATTAAACATGATTTTTCGGTAGCAAACACTATTCGGTCGAGTTAAATTGCGAATTTTTGGCACTCCCATATCTCAATCAAAACACTTTTCCATACAAATATTTGAAGTTCCTTTGTATATCTTCGTGACCCAAGGTTTTATGCTAACATAATTAATATGGGACATATTTGAAAGTAGACCCTTAGAAGCAATATTTTGATGTGACAACGTCTTACAATAGATGATAGCGTGTGGCGACTTCTGCGCTTAGCTATCGACAGTTATACCTGATCGTAATAGTAGTGGAAGGTGACCCGGTCAGAATCGCAGAGGTCCCGCAGGTTCGCTGGGAGGTAGCGGACCCGGAGCTCCAGCCTCCACTCGCTGGCCGGCCACCTGGTTATCAGCTCCGACACGGGCGTGTCCTGGTGGATCCATCTTATCTGTAACCGATATTATAAATTATTACATCGTTTCCCCGAACAATTATTGTATCTGCCTGACAATTAGCTTGTTTAAAAACAAGCATATAAAATAAAATTATTTAAAAAATAAAAACCGACTTCAAATTGAATGAAACGCTATCACACGCGGACGCCCGCGTGTATACGCGGTATTTTCGAATTATTGTAAGAATATTACAAAATAAAATTAATCAGAACCTGATCAAACTTTCATCAAATTACTCTTGAAGTATCCTTTCCAATGAAAAATGAATCACCAAAATCGGTGGACGTGATGTTGAATTATTCGACCAATTATGGCGTATATACTTGATGCAAATGTAATACTTTTATAATTTTCTCATAGATTCCATTGTCTGAATTGGACCATTTTTTTTGGACCAATTTAAACGGGACCACACGAGAAGCACTTGCTTTCAAATAAAGAATCATCAAAATACGTTCACTCAGTCGAAAGTAAAGACGTAACAAAAAATAAATCAAACAGTCGAATTTAGAGAACCTCCTCCATTTTTGAAGTCGGAACGAAGAACAGCAAGGGATCCACGTACCTTCCCAGTGGTGAGTCTTCTGGCCCTCAATGCGTAGCACGAGGAGTAGACACGGTCTCCGGCAGCTAGCCTGGCCGCCAGGAGCCGTAGCACTGAGCGCACGTCCTCGTCCGGAGATGTCCGGACTACGTTGAACCCGCCGTTGGGCAAGTGGACCTTAAGAGTGGATTGGTCGCCCGCTGCGCCTGCAATATGAAACAAGTATATTTATGAGTAAAAACAAAAACGACTTCAAATAGATTAGGAAAATTAAGAAACAGAATTAATCATAACCTAACCAAACTCTATACATCCTTTCCAATAAAAATTAATCATCGAAATCGTATGGCGTGACAATGAGTTATTCGTCCATTTGTCGCGCACGTACTTAATGCAAAATTCTAGACTAGTATGTTATTTGAGTGCCAGTGTGAGAACTAGACCAAAATGAGACCACACTGGAAGCACCATCATTCAAATAAAACAAAAACCATTAAAATCGCTTCACCCAATCGAAAGTTATAAGATAAAAAAAATGCAGACGAATTGAGAACTTTGACGAACCAGAAAAAAGGAGGTTTTTGAAGTCGGTTGCTGGATTATGCAAGTATTTTTTTTAAAGAAAGCTAGCAATATTTCTTATTTTTTTCAGAAAATGTTACTAACATTCTTGTTAACCATTTCAACTAAGCTTAAGCTTGTGCTACGAGATGTGTGGCGACTTGCATTCGCCAGCTACCAAAGAGGTTTTTAGACGACAAAATTATTTATATTGAATTTGGAATTAGAAAATTTTTATAAGACACATGTCAACATTTTTCATCGCACTGTTTGCTTTTCCGATTGTATATATTTCTAATGTAACAAAATGTATCAAATATAATTTCCGTTTTCTGTGATATTTTTATTTACCGGCGGACTATACTAGAGGGTCAAGAACACGTACAAAAGTAATATTGGGAGTGGCATTCCGCCCTGATGCCACATTACCCAAAGATGTTCACGTAAGTAGTCGAATGGTGGATTCGAATCTACGACCTTACAATTCGCAGACCGTACCCCAAACCATTAGGCTAATAACGATTGGATTATTTTAAATCGTAAATTAATCAAACATTTATTTTGTGTGTTAACAAAAAAGTTGATTCTAGCTGATAATAGATGGCGCTATAAACACGATTTTTTTACTAAAAAGTTTCTAAGCAAAATGTATTCTTAAACCAATCTTCTCTTAAAAACACAACACATTGAAATGAAGGAAATCTAACGACGCAGATAAGATATTCTAACCATTGGCTGTACATGTAAATATATTCTATGAAATATGAAGAAGGCCATCTCGCACTAGGGCAGTGTTGCGGACTATTCCCTTGTATTCTATTTACAGAAAAGGCTTGTGCCCAGTAGAACATTAAATACAGTTAGTTACTTTATGCAAAACAAATGTAAACGTCAGTTAATATGAAATGACATAAACTAAGCTACAATTTAATTGCAAACACCACTAAGTCACACCTAAGCACACATCGATCACGTTTCCGGCAGAATCTGAACGTATATGGCAATACAGCTGCAAAACCCGCTAACGGTGTAACCCTGACATATTTTTTGCGTACAATGCACAACTGTTGTACATAGCAATGAGGTTAAACCGTAACGTTAACGCATTCATTTGCGTTAACAAGTTAGAGGTCGCGCGAAACCGGGGTACACGGGGTATTTATTAATTAAAACAGAACGGCACTAATTTCTGAAAGGTTTAATTCCTAGTTCAGGATTGTTAGCTGGCAACACATGGCACCCAGCGATTGTTATGTATAATAATTACTTCCAATGATATATTAGTGATTCACCCAAATCACTAATATATCATTGACATAGACATAGACATTTAATTGTTGATTTAAATAAATAAATAAATAAATAAATTTATTGGCATCACAATACAAAACACATCACAGACTGAATATAACACACATTAAAAGAATGAAAAATAGACAAAATACAGTTAAAGTTACACGGCCAAATAATACAAAACATATGATGCCAATATCGGACACCGTCTCAGCATATGCTGTCACAAGGATGCGACAGCGCTGATTTTCAGCGGTGCCGGGACTATCTAAAGACGTGCGCGCGCAATACTACCTTTATATGGAATTTAATTGGAAAGATCTAATTCCCCCATCGGCTTCAAGAAGTACTGCAGGATTTCATCCTTTTGTTGTGAACATCTCTCAAACCAGAACGAAGCTTTGCTTCGTCTTTCATTATTAATAGAGCAAAGGAGTGGAATAGTGTGCCCGCGTCTTTCTTTCTCTCCGATTACTATGTCAGTATTTTCAAGAGTAGAGTGAATGGGAATTTAGTAAGCTTGTGCGCTTTACTATCCAGGACTGCATTTCTACTTAACATAAGATGCGGTTGATAAAAAAAAGAAATAGTTAAATTCTTTAATTCTCTAATCGTTAATTCATGAATTCTTTATCCGTTTCCTTCCTTCTAATTTTCGGATAAAAAAGATGACAAGGAATATAAAAAGCGTAGTAACAAATGATATCACAGTATATTCTCGGAAGGGTCCACGCTTGTAGACATACAAAAGGAATACGAAATACAAAAACATAATTACCGTTCCACGGGACGAGCCCGGCTGCGATTTGCCTATTATTAATTCTTACATCCGTTTCATTTTAATGAGACTTGCTTATTTGAAATTACCTTTTCCTGTCCTTTTTATTTGGCTATAATGTCATCAGAAATGTTAGAGTTGTATATGCTTTGGTAACTTAATATCGACTTCAATAAAGATAAAAAGGTAACATAGATAACATTATTATTATCTTCCTACTCATGCTTTCTTATACACACAAAAAATGAATCATCGAAATCGTTTTTTTTTTGGACGATCTAACACAGTTGGCCAGAGAAGCCTTTACTGCTTCACCGGATTGAGAGGTGGCATAGCTCTTAGGTCGCTTAGCCTGAATCTCTATTAGGTGTTAACTCGACAAAAGCTCCCCCCCCCCGGTAAGGGGTAACCTCGGATACCATTATTACGCGTTAGCAGTCCGATTCGAGGGCGCCCGAGAGGGCCGTACCACTCGGTCGGTAGCTATTTTATTAACAAAAATCTATTGAGACAATCTAAGCTGAACTAACTTATATGCCACTTCGGGAAACCATCGAAATCGGTTGGCGTGATATTGAGTTATTCGTCCATTTGTGGTGTACATCTATATATATAAAAGGGAAAGTGTGTGGGTTTGAGCCGTATACGCTACGAAACGGCTGGACCGATTTCAATGAAATTTTCAGGGAATCTTCAGATTGACCTGACGAGTAACCGTGTTTGGTGACGATCGGAGCAATTAACATTTTGACCGCCAAATACAACTTTTATTTACTATGATGATATTCTATTGTTTTATAACCCAAGTTTGTATTGACACATGCGTTGTGTATATTTGTGTCATTGTGAACGATATTGTAGTACAATGGAGTATATTAAAGTGTTAAAAATAGATACGGTGGATTAAAAATGAAAAGAAATTTATTTTTATAACTGATTAATTTATCAAACTTTCAATAAAATAAAGCAAAATCTAGCCCGGCGAAGCCAGTAGCGTAGCCTGGGTACGCTAGTACTTAATGCAAATTTAACAGGTATATGGTTTCGTCATGAATACCAGTGTCAGAATTAGACCAAATTGGAATGGAACACACGGGAAGCACTGTTAGCTTTCAAAGAAAAATAGAATCATCAAAATACGTCCACCCAATCGAAAATTACGAGGTAAAAGACATAAAAAAAACGACAGCATACAGACGAATTGAGAATCTCTTCTTTTTTGAAGTCAGTTAAAAAAATATAGATTTAATTGAGAAAATAATTAATAATTAAATTAAATAAAAGAAAAAAATAATTTCAGTTGCAATTAGGAATTGTATTTCTATCGTGAAATATATTTTGAAGATATTTTACAAGTATGGACGCTATGAAGTGTTCTCGTTACCGTTGTATCCCGCTTCCCGCTTCGTTACCAACCATTGACCGGGAACAAAACGACGTCTCTAGAGATCGGAGGGATAATTGTAAGGACTGCTCCAAACTCGGTTTGAAGGAAAAAAATTAATTGAATTGCTTGATTTGTTGAAATGAAAAAAGTTGGAAATGTAAGAAAATTTGTCCAGCACTCGGCGAAGCGGGGTGATAAACGGACGGAGATAGAATGGTCTAAATTCATACATCACAATCTACCCGGACTGGGCAGTAGGGTTGTGTTAATATATAAGTAGTTCTGGGCTCGTAGATTAAGACTACGGTATCCCCTGCCTGTCGTAGAAGGCGACTAAAAGGGGCCTCGGGTTCACTGGGCGACAAGGATGCGGGCCTCTGTCGTCCGCCGAGGTAGACCCGGGAAGAAAGCGACATCGGCTGGCACGTGTCGCCTGCCACTGCAAGGGCACAGGGAGGGGAGGGAGGAGGGTCTATTAATACTGAATTTCATTGTTGGACAAAAGCTTTCTCTCTAGAAAAGACGAGTTATAACGTAAAGCCACAGTATGGATTAACTGGTTTCTACCTCCGAAGTATCTCTTAGACACAGACATTGGGTGGTCCTGGGCACTGGTCCGCAGCCTTGCAACATTACATTCTGAGACGGTGTCCAATGTTGCGATCATGATCTATTTGTTCGTCCCTTCCTTTAATTGTATTTCGTTTATTTTTCTTCCTTTTTAATGTGTGTTATATTTTGTCTGTAATTTGTTTGTATATTAAGATGTAAAAAACAAAATGTCTATGGCTATAAAGGATTCTTCACGATGTTTTCCCTCTTAGTACTTGGTAAATTAGCACCTTAAAATGTAAGCAAACATTGAGATTGAACACAGATTTGAATAGAATTTGAAATAGGGTAAACCGCCCGTTTACATAGCTAACTAGATACGTTTATTACGTATACAACGTTAATACCTCCACAATAACCGGGTTATAATGGTCGGTCGGTATTAATTAAGTCAATCGGAGAGCTATCTGTACGTATTCTTTTGAGCGAGCAATTTGGTCCACTCGCGTCGAGTGGTCGGGAACAAAAGTCGCTGAAAGTGGAAACGTTCTCGCCAATTAAAATATCGACGCCGGAATTCAAGACTCTTTTTAATTTGCGCTTTCGAAAGTATCTTTGATGAATTAAAAAAAAAGTTCGGATTTTAAGCTGCCAGTATTGGTACAATCAAAAAGGTCCTTAACTTACGTACTTTACAAAGTAAATTACTTTTACCCTATGTAACAAATAAAATTGATAAAACGCTACTAGAAGGAGGCTTTCTATTTCGGAACTATCATACTTATACTTCGAAGTTCCGGCGCCTATATTATATTCTTCCAGATTTGTGCTCGTTGTCGTTAAGAAGTACTTACCTAGGATTGTCACCAACCTATCAAATCTTATGTAACGTCATCAAAAATAAAGGGTTCGGTTAAGAAAGTTTTAATATCTCACAAGATAAAGACGCTAGCTAACTGAAACTGTGTATGATAGACAATTAAAAATTCTTGAAGTAAAAAAAAATATTTTTTATTATTTTTTTATTTTGTCGCCACATGGAGGCAATACTAAGTACTAAAATTTAAATAAAAATTAAATTTATTTTTTAATAATATAATAAAAAGTTTTTATATTCCGAGATATTCAAACTTTTTTAACCGACCCTTTATTTTTGCTCACGATTATTAATTACATAAGCATCGTATACGATTTTTACGAGAGCCCTGGTATCTTCGGAACCAACGGTCGTACGATGGCAAAATAGATATGATATCTAATTGAAACCAAAACCTCTCAAACAAAAAATGATATTACAAAATGGGGTCATAACGGGTTGTGAAACTGAAAATTAAAAAGGCGAATTTAGAACCCTGTTTTTTTTAAGTAGGATAAATGGAGGACGTACCGTGCGCGGGCGCAGATGTGGGCTGGCGTTTGGGCGAGCCGCCCGGCGGCGCGGGCTGCATAGCGCGCGCTAGCGGGCCTTCGCCGCATCGGCCGCCGCCCTCCGGCTCATGGCTGTAAACGACATTTATTATATTAATACGTGAAGCAAAAACTTTGTTCACAAAAACCCACAATTACAGTTTATATAGAGACAAAGTGCAGAATGTATTTTATAAAATTATGCACACAAAATGCATTAAATCAATAAAAAAACATTACACACACCATACCATTCGTTTGATACATTTACATAAGGTTGTTCGATTGTTGCTTAGCAACGATTAAGTAACTATGATTAATAATCACTGACTGATAATTAATAAATAAATAAATAAGAAGTGATTTAATTGCCCTAATTTAAACCCCTATTTCTGACTTAATGTCTAGGATAGCCGATAAAAATATCATCATAATCGTTTCATTAATACAAGCATGACACATGACTCATAAACATTAAAAAGTATAGACGAATTGAGACTCCTATTATTTTTGAAGTCGGTTAAAAAACCCGCATAGTGCAAGTGTCGACACATGTGCTTTATTATTGATTTACTAAGTACTAACGCAAAACATCAACTGTCGTTTCATGGTCGCAGCGCGTACACCGAATCGTAGGAAAGTACCGTATCTTTCCACCCCACATTGCAAAACATTGAAAAAAGTAAAGAAAAAGTTGGGGTCGGATACTCTAAGACAATTTCCCACTTGATTGCCCCTTATTTCCCAGTCGATATTAATGCCGGAAGCGACTTCTTAGCGTGCGGTTTTGCTAGAAAACATTTTTATTGCGAAATAAATTATGTCTTTCCTACACATTTTCATAAAACAAGTATACGAGTAAATATAACAACCCACTTCAGGGGTCTTGACTGCTTCACCGGATTTAGAAGTGGGCATACTTCTTAGGTCGCTTAGCCCGAACCTCTATCGCAAGTAACTCGACACAAGGGTCCCCGGTAAGTTACTATGGTAAGACTTCCGATCCGGAAGAATTATTTATAATAAAGACATAATATTAGAAATAGATATACACAAATATAAATTTATATATAACAAAATACTTACATTTCACATATATTATTTATCTATATATATATATAAGAGAATGTGTGTGTATAGGGTCCGAAACGGCAGGACCGATTACAATGAAACTTTCAGGGAATCTTCAGATTGACCTGACAAGTAAACCTGTAAAGTTTGATGACGAAGCTCTTCTCTTTTTGAACTGTCAAATACAACTTTTATTTACTATGATGATAGAATATGTTTTATAACCCAAATTTGTATTGACACATGCGTTGTGTATATTTATGTCGCTATGAACCATATTGAAGTACAAATATATTAAGGATTTTGGAAGTATTCAAGGTAAGTTATAGCGCCGCGAAAGTATAGATAGATAAATCCTTTATTGCACCAAATAAAATGTACAAAGACGAACTTAATGCTAATTAGCATTTTCTTCCAGCTAACCTTTAGTGGTTAAGAGCAGGCTAAAGGGTACTGCCGCTAAAAATAGCGTTTTAAAACTATTATATAGATAAATAAATATACATTTACATATACATAAATAGATACTTCTATCCTACTGATGCTTTTTTAATTGATTATTACTACGAAAATTTGTGTTTTCCTTCACCAATCATGTTGCACAGAATCTACAATAATTGTAATTAATAAAAATGCCACCTAAAAATGCAAGCATTAGTAAACAAACCTCCAAATCGAAGAAGCGTGACAAAGAATCTTCATCGCGAACTAACGAGAGAACTCAAAAACGTATCCAAAGACTTGATACCAACCGTATCGTATAGCGTATATTTATGTCATTATGAACCATATTGAAGTATTATGGAGTATATTGATGTATAACGCTGTATATCCCTATATGATAAGAATGATATTGTATTTATTGATATGTACGTGGGTGTAGGTAATGATCTTCACCCGCTCGAGAAGAGAATGAATACGGAGAAAATTGAATAATTTAATATAGTGTGAGAGTTAAATTAAATATTTAATGATGTAAGTTTATTGTTTAAATAAAATAAAGCAAAATCTAGCGCGGCGAAGTGGACTGGGTACGCTAGTTAGCTATGCATAAATAAGGAAAACGTAATTTAAAAAACTTTCCAAATCCCCATAGCGTGATAATTTATTTCAATGGAAACTTTTCCGTATATTATATCGGTAAACAGTTGTATTGAGAAATACATCAGACTCCCAATTACGCTGGAAGTTCTTCGAGTGCGGAGTGAACTGTTTGCGACACAATACTAGTTCAATTGACGGCGGTTTCTCCACGGCACGACGTAAAGCAAAACACAATATAAGCCCTTGAATTGTTGGCTACGGTTTTATTGTTGCCGAATTCTTCGCATTTACTTTGTTAAAAAAGATCTAGTATCTTTATAACCGCCTTAAATACTAGGGTTTTTTTTTATTAAAGCGCAACCACAGACTTGTGTCCTTGGTATTTTCTAGTACACTACAGTTACTATTTTTTTTATAAAGCCTGATTTTTGGAGGTGGTGTTGAAGAATGCACTGGTTATAGACGTAGACGCCCCGCTGCATTGCTATTAGCATCTCCTCGATCGCTGCGTCCCTGCTTCTCATGGCCATTTTTAGGTTGTAGTAAATACGAGGTTTATGATTCGTCTGAATTTTAATAATATGTCAGCATCCATAGCCGCGGCATTAAATTAATAAAATGATAGTACGAAAGAGTCGTGGTTGCACAGTGTTAGAGCGATTGCTTCAAGTAGCATAATACGCTAGCAACCCGATCCCGGTGCCAGCACCAATGAAATTATTTATCGCAATCAAGGGATGAAACATCGTAAGGAAACCTATGTTAGACCTAAACATGTGCTAGAAACTCGCGTGATGGGTTATGCAGGACTAAGCCCTTATACTCTCATTACAGAGTCTATGTTCAATACTGGAACACATAAAGGCGGTAAGTTAGGAAGCGGAAGTAGGAATTTTAATTAAACATGTTATCCGGAACGGCATGGGGACTTCCGTAATACTACCCCGACGATGTGTTTCGGATCAGGTGGGAATAGGGTTACCCAATATGTCGGGAAATGCGGAACAACGGACAGGTGTCACGTATCTTGCTGACCTAACAGAGCGTGAAATTCTCACGAAAATAAATAAGGCAGTGTTGCCACTTTATTTTGTTAAGTTAATTTACTAATCTATAAAAGTCTCGAACGATTCTAGGCAATAGTAAAATGACTATCAATTTTCACCAACATTCTTGTAAACAATTCCAAACAAGCTTGGTGATGAAACGTGTTCGGTTGGTTGGTTTATAAATGACGGTATAAGTGGACAAACATTAAAAAATACAGACGACTTGAGAACCTCCTCATTTTTGGAAGTCGGTTAAAAAACTTTATCCACGATAAAAACATTTTTACAAAATTTTAAGTAACATTTAAGTTAAAATGACAAGCTCAGGTCATACTACATACTACAAAATAAATCGTCATCGTCATGATGATTTCAGCCGCAAAACATCCACTGCTGGACAACCCCAACGAATTCCAGAACGACCAGTTGTAAGCGGCTAGCATCTAGAGGCGTCATGCGGCCTTTATGAGGTCGTCAGACCACCTTGCATAGTATACATATAATACTATATATTACTATATTTAAGTTCCACCAACTTTCAATATATTTTATTATATATATATAAATATTTATGTATAGTATAATAAAACCTTATTTATACACAACCGATTCGTGTCCGCCTTAGTTTATACAGGTTTTTTGGCTGAAAATCAGCGCTGTGCTACATGTGTGAGCACAGCACATGCTGAGCATTTTTTTAATTTTTCACAATTTACTTTTGTTTAAATTGTTTTTTTTTTGTCTTGTATTACCTGTTGTTTCTGTGTTCTTGTGTCGAATAAATGTTTATTCTATTCTGGGTTTAAAGAATTTATTTCTCATAAGAACATTTTTTACAAAGTTCACTTAAAATGAGATATAAGGTACTTAAATAATATAATTAATGATGTGCCTCTGGGTCGCAGGTAGGTGTCGTCACATGTGTATCATCAAATCTTTTAGCTTGTTTTTAAATTGCTGGAAAGTGTCGCACTCCTTCACTTTATTTGGCAGACTATTGTATAACTGTCCTCCTTCGTACAATATCGTTTTCTTTCCGTAATTGGTACGTGGGGTGATTAGGTCGAGCTTATCTTTGTTCCTCAAGTTACGAGTTGTTTCTTTTTTACGCAATTGTATATTTGTGTGAATTGAATTTGTTATAATTTTCCTAATTAGAGTGTAAGTACAGTAAGTGTGTAGTTGTGTGATGTTAAATAATTGTGTTCTTTTATACAATTCATCTGTTGGCGTTAGGTAGTTATAGTGAAACAAAACTTTTATTAATCTATTTTGTATTCTTTGCAGGGGAGCTAGATGAGTGACAGCAGCTGAACCATTCTTCTTAACCATTGCCAATAATGATGGTTCACGTCAATAGGCGAAATTGAAGTTAGAATCTAGGACCTTAGGATACGCTAACCGGACCCAATACGCTATTGACAATTGAAAATATACCGCGTCTTTAATTACTGCCGTACCGGCTTACGTCCGCACGTCGGCTGACCGCAGGGTTGGGGGTCCCCACCCGCCGTCCACCCCGCAGGCATCGATTGGGGGTTCGGCGCATGCAAATGCACTGTGCGTGGTGCACCCGTAGCGTAGCTATATGCAAGCGTTGGTCGGTTAAGCGTATTTGGCTGTAGTACTATCGGGCGCATGCACAAGAGAACAAAGGGTTATTGTACGCTCGTGGACTGTTATGCAGATTAATTCAATTTGTGAAGGTATATCTTCAACATTGTTTGTATATATCGACGGGAAAATGCAATGTCCATATACACATATACACCTGTGAGCAAAAATAAAGGGTCGGTTAATAAAGTTTGATTATCTCGGAAGATAAAGACGCTAGCTAACTGCAAAAAAATTGTGCATGATAGATAATTAAATATCATAATAGACAATAATTGCCACATGGAGGCAACACTAAGATAAAGTTAAAGTTACAGCCTTTATATATATAATATATATGTCCCACTGCTGGGCAGAGGCCTTCTCTGTAAAGAGAGTATAAGGGCATAGTCTGCCACGCGGTCCTCGTGCGGATGGGCAGACTTCACATGTCGTAGAAAATTTTCTAAGACATGTAGGTTTCCTCACGATGTTTTCCTTCACCGCCGAGCGCGTGGTTAATCAGCACATAAAATTGCAACAACAAATTTATTGGTGCCGGCACCGGGGATCGAACTCGGGTTGCTAGCGTACTATGCAACTTGAGGCGACCGCCCGGACACTGAGCTACCACGGCTCATCAACACTAAGTACTAAAATTTAAATGAAATAAATAAATATAAATAAATTAATAGAAATATTTTACTTTAAGAATATTTAATTGTCTATAATGCACAATTTATTTCAGTTAGCTAGCGTCTTTATCTTCCGAGATATTCAAACTTTCTTAACCGACCCTTTATTTTTGCTCACGGCTATATTTACAGGTAAAAAGAAAAACCGACTTCAAATCATAACAAAAATCATTTTTCCTGTTAACAGCTCGTACACACTGTTTATACTCGCATAGTTCTGATATTGATCCTTTCTTTAATTCACCAGAACTGGCAAAAATATATTAGTAGCCAATATTTTGTTGATTTGACTTAAACAGTAGATTTTAACAGATTGCATTTTGTAGAGTGTGCTCAGGAATTACATGATCTAATACCCCCATCCCCTTCCCACCATCGGAGTTCTAGACGCACTGCGGGATTTCATTCTTTTGTTGTGAACATCCCTCAAACCCGAACGAAGCGATTTGCTTCGTCTTTCATTCGTCGTACAGCAAAGGACTAGAATAGTTAGCCCGCGTCTGTCTTTCCCTCCGATTACAATGTGGGTATTTTCAAGAGTAGAGTGAACAGGCATTTACTAAGCTAGTGCGCCTTACCATCCAGGCCTGCATTTCCACTTAAAATCAGGTGGGATCGCAGTCAAGCACTTGCTTAGAAATTATAAAAAAAAAATTTTTTTTGCGTTATTTGTGTTTTGTGTATTTATCATTTTTTATAATTATATAATAAATATTAATTGGCTGTAACAAAATAATTTTACATTTTTGTTAAAATAAGTAATGGCGTAATTTGTAACTTTTCCTAATAAAATAAATGAATAACATATTAAACTCACCGCCGAATCGATGCCATAAGAATTGACTTTTATTGAAAGCATTAGCTCTGAAATAAAAAAATAGAATCGTCAATAGCCTAATGGTTAAAGGTACGGTCTGCGAATCGTAAGGTTGTGGGTTCGAATCCACCATTCGACTATTGACGTGAACCATCTCCTAGCACAAGCTTAAGCTTAGTTGGAATGGTTAACAAGAATGTTTTCTGAAAAAAAAGTAACATTGCTACCTATCTTTTAAAAAAAAATCAGCCAATTCGGTTCACCCAGTCGTATGTTCTAAACAAACATTATATATATATATAGACGAATTGCGAATCTTTTGAAGTAGGTTGAAAAGTTTTTTTCGATTCTACGTGCCACCAGCCAACATGACGATATTAAAGATTATACTGTCTGGACAGAAGCCAAGATTGCGCCAAGTCTATGCACGTGGGAGCACTATTGTCATAACCTAACTAGGTCTTGGACACCCCACAGACTGGCTCGATGTTCCGTGAATCACAAATAGGCTATGGTTTATTGTCAGTGTTAGTGACCCTATGCTATACGCAATAGAGGGGATAATGCTTGCGACTATAAAGTACGTTGACCACATTGCTTGCGTGTGGTTGATTGCGTATTTAGTATGCAATAATGATATTATGATAAAACGCTCTCACGGCCTTATAACTCTTTTTTAAACGTGTAGATTCCACTAGAGATCCACCCCGGCTCCTTGTATTTTGACGAACCTATGCATGTCATGCAGAAACTGGCCGCAACTGCTTCGCCTGATTGAATTGAAATGAAATATTTATTTTACTTTTTACACACACACATTTTATATTACCGACATGCACATACACAAAAATATTAGATAAATATAATATGATAGATTGAGAGGTGGCTACAGTTCTTAGGTCGTTTAGTCTGAACCTCTATGGTTGGTAACCGGTAAGGGGTAACTTCGGCTTGAGTGGTCACCTACCGCGCTAGGTTCGAGTAAAGTTACGCGTAAGCATTCCGGGCGCCCGAAAAGGCCGAACCACGACTCGGTCGGTTGCTATTTCACGGATAATCTAAGGGACATTTAAAAGCTAAATTAACTATGAGTGTCACTCAGGGAAACGTTGGCGCTGGGAGAAGAAGTGGCCGAAAAACTCCACCCACGCTCCTAACATCAATGCGCTATTATGTTAATGGTTTATAGTTATAAGTAGCGCTATTTATCTTAAGCCAGATATCTTCTGATGAATGAATAAGCCAATAAGTTATAGTACAAGTATATTTACGAGTAAAAACAAAAACCTACTTCAAATCGAAGCAAACGTTAGACGCTATTATGCGCGGACGCCCTTTTTAAATTTCCGAATTATCACAAAATCAAACTTAATAAGAACATAACTAAACTCTCTTAAAGTACATAATTTCTAATAAAAAATGAATCATCGAAATCCGTTGGCATGTTATTGACTTATTCGTCCATTTGTGGCACACAATTAGCTACAAATTTAAGACTAAATGATTTTCTCATGGAACCCATTGTCAGAATTGGACCAAATTTAATTGGGACCACACGGGAAACACTAGGTATCAAATAAAATAAATTCAGTCCTGTAGTTCTGGGCTCTCAAGAATAAGACTACGGTATCCCCTGCCTGTCGTAGAAGGCGACTAAAAGGGGCCTCGGGTTCACTAGGCGACAAGGGTGGGAGCCTTTGTCGTCCGCCAAGGTGGACCCGGGAAGAAGGCGACATCGGCTGGCCCGTGTCGCCTTGCACTGCGAGGGCACAGGCGGGGAGGGAGTAACCTCCCCCCCTGGAAGTGCTCTCCAGCACAGTGCAGAGGGGCTCCGGTGCGTTCCACTGGAGATCCCGGAGCCCCTCACCATGCACCGAGGAAGGGCCACCGGGGAAGCTTTAGTGGGTAAAAACCCCACATAACCGCCGCCTTCCCCCCAGAAGGAGTATCTTTCTGAAGATTTTCTCCTCGTGAACAAAAAAAAAGGTATCAAATAAAAAAAGGATCATCAAAATCGGTTAAAAAATATATTATTTTTCTTTCTCCTATACAATTTCAGTGGTCCTACCACCGCGTTATTTGTGGGGCATCGATAGATGCTTTTACATATAATACGATAGACATAAAAGTCGTTGAGTTAGACCCGAGTTATACGTGACGCTGTTAAATTAAATACATAACTATTAAAGCAACGCAAACAAAGCCGACATGTCGATGACCCCTACGCGACTGTGTCATACGCGATTATTCTCGTATGTCGCAAACTACAATAACATACGTGTTACACACTACGCTACGTATGCTTTCAGATTGACAAGTTATACGTTGATATTGTATAAATTTAACGGTTTTTGGTTGCTTTGGTTTTTTTTTATGATGCCTAATTTTTGAAGGTGGTGTTGGAGAATGCTTTGGTTCACGCGTCGAAGACGCCCCGTTGCATTGTTATTAGTTTCTCCGCGACCGAATTAGAACGAATTAATGGACTGTCTAATAAAGAAGTAAGAAGAACTAAGAAGTCCAATCGTGTTACGATCGTCCGCCTCAGATGTCGTTGAAAGAGATGCCTATAGTAATTTAGGATAAAAGAGAAGAACTCTCTCTATAGACGATCAGTACATCTCTGAAATAATTGTGTTACGCTGAAGAAAGTTTTGTGACATATAAGTAGTTTAGCTTAGATTGTCCCAATAGTCTTTTGTGAATAAAATAGCAAACGACACAGTCGTGGTTCGACCCTCTCGGGCGCCCTTAGATCGGAATGCTTATGCGTAACATAGTAACCGTCCAAGCCGAGATTACCACTCACCGGGAGGACCCTGTCGAGTTACTATCCAATAGAGGTTCAGGCTAAGCGACCTAAGAGCTATGTCACCTCTCAATCCGGTGAAACAGTAAAGTTTCACCGGATTGAGAGGTGAACTCTCTGGCGTTTACTGTTTTAGCCTTTACAAGTGAACCTCTGAAGGAAAGTCAGTAAGACTTTATTAAATGTCCTCTAAAACTCTTGATTTTTTGCTTACATCTGTCAATAATAACTGTTGTGTGCGATATTAAGCAAGGAAGCTTACAATAATTTAAGTTAAGCAACTAGTCCATCATCTTATTGATGGCCTTAGTTCCACTAATACGTGGGCGAGGCGAATGCTTAGTTTTATCTACATAATATATTCACTGAGGTGGTCGGCCATTGACGAATTCTTTACGAGTAAACGTACAGAGAATTCTGATTGCATAACAATTGGCGAAGTGACATCATCTGTTCGAGACATCGATAAATAGATAAATACTTTATTGCACCAAAATTTCGTTAAGTAATCGAATACTAGATGACCGAATAATGCTCGGTATTTTTATTGGTAAATCATGCTACCAAATCAATGATTACTTCCCAATGGATGTCAGGATTTGTAATCTAACGATGTCGCTGCCAGTCAATTGCTATTGACTTTTACAGCTACCGCTATTATTGCGCTCGCGAAGACCTGAAATCGCGAGCTAGTTAAACAAAGGTTCCCTAAGCTGGCTTGTACTTGATCTACGGAGTAACGGGCTGCAATGACACCGAAAATTTCTTCTTTAAGCGCTTCGTTCGGGTTTGAGGGATGTTCAGAACAAAAGAATGAAATCCCGCAGTGCGTCTAGAAGTCCGATGGTGGAACGGTGATGGGGGAATTAGATCATGTAGTTCCTGAGCACACTCTACAAAATGCAATCTGTAGAAAAGTTAAAGGCTAGCTACCTTACGCCTGTGCTCAAGACTGAGCAGATTGGTTTCAGCTGCCTCACCAAAAAGCCTCTTAGCCCGCCTTCGCACCGATTCCAAAGCTGCGAGATGGCATTTAGCAGCGCCTGCCCAAATTTGACTGTGTGTGTGTGTGTGCTGTGGCGGTAAGAACCGCCCTGAAACGCAGGTGTCGTTTTGTGTATGTATTCCTATTGCGCCGAGCTCGAAGGCGAGGTCGGATCGCTGGTGTGACGTTGGTTATTGTTTGCAGTAGTACGTGGCGAGCCCTCTTCTGCGTAGAGTGGCTTTCGGGTCTGGTGTGTAGTCGACGGTGTTGACCACCGGTGGGTTGGAGTGCTTTTCTGCACATACGAAATCGTGCTGGGATGTAAGGATGTCAGGAAGAATCATATTTTTCATTTTATGTTAGAGTTGAATATCAAAAAAGAGTTACTAATTTGACTTTTATCTTTGTCAAAACATCGGCAATAGGATAGGATAAAAATATTTCCAATATGTCGGTTTCTTTAGTAATGTAAAATGTTGTGTAACGAATGTATTATTTTTAAAAGCACCGTCCGTTCGTTTTTTTATTAACTTAAAACCGTATTAGATACGTTTATAAAAGGTCCCTTAATAGTATTTCTCACAATAGAAGGAACTTGCAAAAAAGAATGGAAAAATGGACGCAAACCAGAGTTTTCACGGATGAAATTATAATACCTAAAAATGAATCCTAGCTAGAAACTCCATGCAAAATAATTTTCACGAAAATCGTTGTAGCCGATTACAAGATACAGTTTATATATCTATATATATAAAATAGAAAGTGTGTGGGTATGTTCAAAATACATACTCCTGACGAGTAATACTGAAAAGTTTAGTGACGATCGGAGCACTCCTCTTTTTGAACTGTCAAACAAGCCATACGTCGTACTTTTATTTCTGACAGTAACTTGAGCCCGTTATGTTTTTGTATAAATGATAAGAATGATATTGTATTCACTGATATGTACATGGGTGTAGACAGAATAAGGAGAGAAATTAATGGTTTAATATATTGTGAGAGTTAAATTAAATATTTAATGATGTAAGTTTATTGTTTAAATTGAATAAAACAAAATTTAGGCCGGCAGAGCGGGTTGGGTACGCTAGTAGTATATAATTGCTCGTTTTATTAAAGATATTAGATTAATATAAAAAAGATGTCAATCAACGTTAATGTGAAACGCAAGTCTACCCCGTATACAAGAAAGTTTATTATTTCAACGAACATGAAATAGACATAGACATTTATTTATTGGCATCACAATACAAAAACACATCAGACTGAATATAACACACATTAAAAAAGAATGAAAAATAGACAAAACAGAGTTAAAGTTACACGGACAAATAATACAAAACATATGATGCCAATATCGGACACCGTCTCAGCATATGCTGTCACAAGGATGCGACAGCGCTGATTTTCAGCGGTGCCCGGGACTACCTAAAGACGTGCGCGCGCAATACTACTTTTATATGGAATATTATTATACAGACAGTAAGAGTATAATACATATGATACATAAATAAAACAGTTATGAGATTAAAATATATTTTATACAATAAAATAATAGATGAAAAAAAAATCAACCAATAAATATTAACTACCAATAATTTTTTTTTTATTTAATAAGTTTTTCCAACAGTAAGTACAATTCTACTTTGCCTATTTAATATCTCCACAAATACCTTGTAATTGCCTTACTAATTATAGTTAAACACAGCATTCACAAATACATACAACGTAGACAACACTACTTGACTAATTTCTAAAAAACTTACTAACAAAGGAAATAAATAGTTATGATTTTGTTTTAAAAAGTAAAAAAGTAGAAAAAAAATTAAATATAAATAAGGCCTAGGTTAGTTACATGAAATAATCGAATAAATGAAACCGGTCAATACTGGACAAAAATACAGCCATTAAAAAAAGAATAAATCATTCACGTCTGTTACTGCGCTCAGCGTCCGATGCAGATTATAACAATAAACGCGCTCGTTGAATATTCAAGGCGATCC
This sequence comes from Meandrusa payeni, assembly GCA_029286785.1. Lineage (NCBI taxonomy): Eukaryota > Metazoa > Arthropoda > Insecta > Lepidoptera > Papilionidae > Meandrusa > Meandrusa payeni. The sequence continues at coordinate 3,812,174 of JAGSMX010000021.1, forward strand.
GATTCCGATCATCTGCTTTGGCTGTTTACGGCAATTGATGTTTCAATAATTTTGCCGCATCAACAAAAGAATATAGTTAAAGTTCTTACCTACTTATTTTAACTTGGACATGTATCTATATTAATCTTTACATCTGAGTGTCTGGGTGTAAGGTACAAAAATATCATTTTTTACAATTTTGACGCGACTTTAGTTGGCCGATAACTGATGTTATAGGTAGTAGGTTACTTTCGTGTCAGCCCTGTAGTTCTGGGCTCTCAAGAACAAGACTACGGTATCCCCTGCCTGTCGTAGAAGGCGACTAAAAGGGGCCTCGGGTTCACTGGGCGACAAGGGTGAGGGCCTATGTCGTCCGCCAAGGTGGACCCGGGAAGAAGGCGACATCGGCTGGCCCGTGTCGCCTTGCACTGCGAGGGCACAGGGGGGGAGGGAGTAACCTCCCCCCCGGGAAGTGCTCTCCTTGAGCACAGTGCAGAGGGGCTCCGGTGCGTTCCACTGGAGATCCCGGAACCCCTCACCATGCACCGAGGAAGGGCCACCGGGGAGATTTTAGTGGGTAAAAACCCCACATAACCGCCGCCTTCCCCCCAAAAGGCGGGGTATCTTTTTGAAGATTTCCTCCTCGTTAACGAAAAAAAAGGTTACTTTCGTGTAAGACAAATGAAATTTTACTCTGAACCTCCGTCCGCATTCCGTTCGCCATTTCTATCGCAGTTTTCGAAACGCATTTACCAGCGTAATCCCAAGTCAAGTATGCGTAAAGATGTTTTACTTTAAAAACAACACAAACGATAGATAGATAGATACATAGATAGATAAATCCTTTATTGCACTAAAGAAAATGTACAAAGGTGAACTTAATGCTATTTAGCATTTTCTTCCAGCTAACCTTTAGTGGTTAAGAGCAGGCTAAGGGTACTGGCGCTAAAAATAGCGTTTTAAAACTATTATATAGATGAATAAATATACATTTACATATACATATATAGACACTTCTATATAAATACAATAATATACAAACACATGGAATGTATATAACGACAATAAATATACCAGTTTGTAATTTTTCATTGTTTAAGTAGAAAGTATTCAGATACACGCGATTTAAAGACATTAGTTGACGAAGCCTGCCTAATCTCAATCGGCAAACTATTCCATAGTGTTATAGCTGTACAGGTAAAAGAATTGCCATAGAAATTCGTGTGACATTCGGGGAATGTTAAAAATTTGTTATAGAAGGTTCGCGGTGACGTCGTCCCGCCTCCAGTGATGTCAGCATTTGACAGCTTATTAGTTGACGTAGGTGTCATTTGGAGGCGCCTGGCGAGGAATGCGCAACGAAGAGGCGTGAATCACTGCTATTATAATAACGGCGAAGACCCTCCGCGAATTTAATGTCACACATTTGGGGCGCCGGCGCAAGAATCACGCCGGTTCGGATTACACGAGACAGTTATATGACGTGTTGGAAGACTAAGTACGATGTTTCAATGCAGTTGTGTTTAATAACTGGAATTTATTCTTTCAAAGAAAGAAAAAAAAAAAGAAATATTGCTAGCTTTCTTTAAAAAAAAAGCAAGTCAGTCCAGGGCCCACGTCAGTCTTTTCCTCTAATTACAATCTAGGTATTTTATGAGTAGAGTAAATATTTACTAGGCTAGTGCGTGGATCGTAGTCAAGCCCACAACAAAGAACGATATCGAGGAATGCGCCTTTAAGGCCGATGGTGTGCAATTTCTCCAAAATGCTGTAGTGTATTGTAAAATGTATGAAGCTGTTTTCACGCGTATTGCAATGTGTCTACCACTGGCACCAATACCGAACGTGAATGGAACAGCTACACTATTAACGATGATCCAAGGCCGATTTTCAGGAGTTTCTCTGCTATAGCTGTAATGTTGACGGTACTTGCATAATAAATCAGTTTAGACTCACACCTCGCAGTTTTATTACATGGTGACAGCGGTGGACAAAATTTAATTAAAATATTGTTGTTTTGTCGGCAATTAGTGAACTTTTAAGTTGTTGACAGTGTAAGTGCAACATATAGTGTATTTATCACAATGGAGCATGCAAGACCTCCATCGGAATTGTGTTTACAAGGTGGCCCGGTTAACCGCGCTGACGCGTGGCGCAAATGGCAGAAGCAATTTTTTATATTTTTAAAGGCTTCGGGCGTTTATAAGGAACCGGCGGAAATTCAAGCCAGTCTGTTAATCAATTTAATTGGTTCTGATGGATACGATATATACACCACATTCAAGTTTACTAAGGATGAAGATAAAGATGATATCAGAGAAATCATACGAAAATTCGATGATCACTTTGCAACGAAACAAAATACAACAATGGCCCGTTTTAAGTTCTTCACCAGAAGTCAGGAGCGAGGGAAAGATTGACGACTATGTGACGGCTTTGAGATTGCTCAGCCAGCATTGTAAATTCGAGCATCTAGAAGACGGCGATAAGAAGATCGGATCGTGTGTGGCATCACGGACTGCTCCGTCCGTGACCGACTATTGAGGACTGACGATCTGACTTTGAATGGTGCCGTGAAAATATGCCAAGCTCACGAAATGTCGTCCGAGGAGAACAGGCAGATCGAGACAACGAGATCGAGCGGCAGCGGCAGTGAGAGCCGTTGGCCGTGGACACGCTGCGCGGTGCGAGAGGCGGCGGACGTCCCGCCGAGCGAGGGCGGCACTTGAGGGCAACAGGCAGCGCGGCCCTGCGGCGCGTGCGGCCTGGGGCGCTGCGACGGCGGCGGGCGCTGCCCGCCAGGAACGCGTGGTGTTACGGGTGTCGCCGGCGCGGACATTTCAAGAAAATGTGTATGGTGCGATTAAATAAAGTGTACGAACTGCGTGAGAATGACAGCGGCGACGGTGACGACACACCGTATTTCGTATCAACGTTAGATGCGTGTTCTGTCAATACAGCGTAACGGTAAAGTGGTATCAACAATTATGTTTACTTAACGGGAAGTATGTTAACTTCAAAATAGATACAGGTTCTGATTTAAATGTAATTTCTATGAATGTTTACAAAAACTTGGGCTTGAATTTGCATGATATAGACATAGACATTTATTTATTGGCATCACAATACAAAAACACATCAGACTGAATATAACACACATTAAAAAGAATGAAAAATAGACAAAACAGAGTTAAAGTTACACGGACAAATAATACAAAACATATGATGCCAATATCGGACACCGCAGCATATGCTGTCACAAGGATGCGACAGCGCTGATTTTCAGCGGTGCCGGGACTACCTAAAGACGTGCGCGCGCAATACTACTTTTATATGGAATATTATTATATACAGACAGTAAGAGTATAATAAATATGATACATAAATAAAACAGTTATGAGATTAAAATATATTTTATACAATAAAATAATAGATGAAAAAAAAATCAACCAATAAATATTAACTACAAATATATTTTTTATTTAATAAGTTTTCCAACAGTAAGTACAATTATGCTTTGCCTATTTAATATCTCCACAAATACCTTGTAATTGCCTTACTAATTATAGTTAAACACAGCATTCACAAATACATACAACGTAGACAACACTACTTGACTAATTTCTAAAACTTACTAACAAAGGAAATAAATGGTTATGATTTTGTTTTAAAAGTAAAAAGTGAAAAAAAATTAAATATAAATAAGGCCTAGGTTAGTTACATGAAATAATCGAATACATGAAACCGGTCAATACTGGACAAAATACAGCCATTAAAAAGAATAAATCATTCACGTCTCTCTGCGCTCAGCGTCCGATGCAGATTATAGCAATAAACGCGCTCGTTGAATATTCAAGGCGATCCGATTCCGATCATCTGCTTTGGCTGTTTAAGCCAATTGATATTTCAATAATTTTGCCGCATCAACAAAAGAATATAGTTAAAGTTCTTACCTACTTATTTTAACTTGGACATGTATCTATATTAATCTTTACATCTGAGTGTCTGAGTGTAAGGTAGATAATTATACAAAAACTAGCAAACCCGGCGAACTCCGTTTCGCCACCAGATAACTTCGTTTATGTAACATTTCGTTTGGTGATTAAAGATAAAGAAAAATTTTATTTTTGTTTTATATTTGAAAAGGAAAATTTTTATTTCATTTCACAACAGTAATGAATTAATTTCGATTACAAAAATGAAGTGTTATTTACTTGAACTTGTCTAAGTAAATGAAAGTGAATCAAAGTAAATACTGAATCGAAGCGTCATACGTGTCCGCAAATTATCCGTTTCATTGAAGTGCTCTTTGGTAAACCACATTTTTTGTTTTTTGGTCTGACGTTAACACAAACAAAGCGGATGGTTTCCCAACTCGTGAACACGCAACGTATAACTGCCCATGTGAAAAACAATGATTTTCTAAATTTATCCCGCAAACACTAAGCGATTGGCCTTGCGACTTGTTAATTGTCATTGCGAACGCAAGGCGAACTGAAAATTGCAATCGTTTGAACTCAAACGGAAGATCAGTCGGAATCATTGGTATTCGAGGAATACATACATTTTCACCTGCGTACTTTCCGTCAATAATTGTTGCCTCAATCAAATTCGGTATAAGTCTTTTTACCGAAAGTCGAGTACCGTTGCAAAGTCGCGGTGGATTCAAATTACGCAATATCATAATAACTGTACCAACTTTGAGTTGCAAGTTATGTGGTGGAAATCCTGGTAACTCAGAGAGTTCAAAACTCCGTTGGATAATTTACTACATCATCAGGTTGTTATAGAATCAACGGATTTGTATGTCACCAAATCGCCAGCAATTTTTGATTGAATGGTGAAATTCAGTGCGTGTACATCATTATTCTTTGCGGCAAGAATTGCTCGTTGACTTAACCAAGCATAATTCTGATAATTCTCACTAATGTTTGGGAAAACATTTTCAATAGAGCTAATTGAGAGTCTACAAATCGGCAAAAGTCGTTGGCAAGAGTAATTAATCCAGACGTCACATCAACTGGGACTTTTCCATTTCAACAGCTCACAATTGTTTGGAAAATTGTGCAGCACTTTGATCATTTGAAGTTGAACTCTCATATTAGTGGTTAGCGATAATGTTTTTACGTTATTCCATAAAGGTGATGCCTTCAGGCAAGCATTCATTTCATCTGCAGGCGTTCCATGGGGAATTACTGGCAACGTCTGCCTGAAATCGCCTGCCAACAATATCATCAAGCCGCCAAAGAGGTTGTTATTTCGCCGAAGATCCTTCAGTGTGAAGTTAAGTGCTTCAAGTGATTTCTTATGTGCCATTGTGCACTCATCCCAAACAATGAGCTTGCATTGCATCAACAATTTTCCCATTGCACTGGATCGGGAAATATTGCATGTTGGAGTATCAATTGTGTTTAGAATTAGTGGCAACTTAAGCGCAGAATGTGCAGTACGACCACCATCTAGAAGAGTCGCCGCAATTCCAGATGATGCTAACGCCAAAGCTATGTCGCATCTTGATCAAATAGTGGCCAAAATCAATGAAATGACAAATGTTTTCCCTGTTCCTCCAGGTGCGTCAGGAAGAAATTTTCATCATCACTGTAGTTCGCAGTGGGATCATATTGGAATGCCAAGCGATTGTATGATGCCAATGATCTTCGTGTGCTCACGCGTTGTCTCAATCGGGCATTTTCTCTTATTATATTTTATCTTTCTTCGCTTAAGTTCTGTGAATACACTTGTTGCTGGCTTGCATGTCTTGTGCGGCAGCCGATGTTCGTCACACGTCGTCCTCTAGGCATTTTGGGCTATAGACAGAGTGGTGAATTTAACCTCAAATGCACGATCCACATAATTTACACAGTTCAACTTACCACCTTAAAGACAAATGCCTGCTGTTGAAATTTAATAAAAATTTGCACGATTTGATGGTAAATGTAAGGAAACGAATAACTAATTTTTTTTACTTTTTTTTTCACAATTTCACAGTGAACATAATACCGACCGAGGGCAGCAATATAAATCTTGAAGTTTGATCCGTGGCAAAAAGTCGGCGGCCGGGATGGTGACAATCAGTAGCCGCCTCTACCGACTGCTGCTAGAGTTTTCCTGATGCGGTTTCCAATTGCAGGGCTTGATGCACTTGGTTGCTTTGTTTTCGGTTAACTGAGACTGATCAGCAACTTCTTTTATTAAATCTTCCGCCGAAATAAAAAGATAAAAACTGTTACCGAAAATAAATGTAGCGATGCGATGTAAATTTCTAGTAAAAAACATTTTCTCAAGCTTTCTGTGTGTCCGTGCGGCGTTGGCTGGTGCGGCGTCGGAAAAAATCTTCACACCAAAAATTCTTCTCGAAAAATCTTCGACACGAAGAAGAAGAAAAAGTCTTGCCGTTAGAAGGATCACGTCAGGGGTCACCAATTTGGGTAATGTGGCATCAGAGCGGAATGCCAATCCCAATATTACTTTTGCACGTGTTCTTGACCTTCTAGTATAGTCCGCCGGTAAATAAAAATATCACAGAAATGTTGAGGATATTGAAATTATATTTGATACGTTTTGTTACATTAGAAATATATTTACATTCGGAAAAGTCTAGATAAAAGTGTGTAATGAAAATTATGACATATATCTTATATAAAATTTTTCTAATTCTAAATTCAATATAAATCATTTTGTCGTCTAAAACCTCTTTGGTGGCTGGCGAATGCAAGTCGCCACATCGGTTGTCACATGAAATTAACTGAGCAGAGAACAATGAGTAGCTGTCAAACAATGTATCACGCACCGGCGTCATCTACTTAAAATATTGGTTTGTAGTACATGCTATGTATCAGAGATGGCGCTGTATGTGAAAAAAGATTTTCCCTTTTCTGATGAAATTTTTCCTGAATTTTCCTTATAAACCTGCTATAAACCTCATGGAGCCGAGACCTTTCCAACGAATGCAAAACCGTGGAAATCGGTTCATGCGTTCTGGAGTTATAGCGTCAGGAAGGAAAACCCGACTTATTTTATATAGTAGATATCATTTTACAATTTTTGTCTGTCTGTTATTTCCGGCTAATCTCTGGACCGATTTTGACGCGACTTTAGTTGGCCGATAACTGATGTAATATGTAGTAGGTTACTTTCGTGTCAGCCATGTAGTTCTGGGCTCTCAAGAATAAGACTACGGTATCCCCTGCCTGTCGTAGAAGACGACTAAAGGGGCCTCGGGTTCACTGGGCGACAAGGGTGAGGGCCTTTGTCGTCCGCCAAAATGGACCAGGAAGAAACGACATCGGCTGGCCAGTGTCGTCTTGCAATGCGAGGACACAGGGGAGGCTCTCCTTGAGCACAGTGCAGAGGGTTCCGGTGCGTCCGGAGGCTAAGGGTACTGGCGCTAAAATAGCGTTTTAAAACTATTAAATAGATAAATAAATATACATTTACATATACATAAATAGACACTTCTATATAAATATAATAATATACAAACACATGGAATATATATAACGACAATAAATATACCAGTTTGTAATTTTTCATTGTTTGAGTAGAAAGTATTCAGATACACGCGATTTAAAGACATTAGTTGACGAAGCCTGCCTAATCTCAATTGGCAAACTATTCCATAGTTTTATAGCTGTACAGGTAAAGAATTGCCATAGAAATCGTGTGACATTCGGGGAATGTTTATAAAATGTTCGCGGTGACGTCGTCCCGCCTCCAGTGATGTCAGCGTTTGACAGCTTATTAGTTGACGTAGGTGTCATTTGGAGGCGCCTGGCGAGAATGCGCAACGAAGAAGGCGTGAATCACTGCTATTATAATAACGGCGAAGACCCTCCGCGAATTTAATGTCACACATTTGGGGCGCCGGCGCAAGTATCACGCCGGTTCGGATTACACGAGACAGTTATATGACGTGTTGGAAGACTAAACACGATTGTTCAACGCAGTTGTGTTTAATAACTGGAATTTATTCTTTCAAAGAAAGAAAAAAAAGAAATATTGCTAGATTTCTTTAAAAAAAGCAAGTCAGCATTCTTTAAAAAAAGCAAGTCAGTCCAGGGCCCGACAGTCTTTCCCTCTAATTACAATCTAGGTATTTTATGAGTAGAGTAAATATTTACTAGGCTAGTGCGGGGATCGTAGTCAAGCCCACAACAAAGAATGATATCGAGGAGTGCGCCTTTAAGGCCGATGGTGTGCAATTTCCCCAAAATGCTGTAGTGTGTATTGTAAAATGTATAAAACTGTTTTCATGCGTATTGCAATGTGTCTACCACTGGCACCAATACCAAACGTGAATGGAACAGCTACACTATTAACGATGATCCAAGGCCGATTTTCAGGAGTTCCTCTGCTATAGCCACAGAACCCAAGTTTCTACGTTAAACAAATTGTACGGGACCTAATCGAAACCAAAGCCTTTAACAAAATAACTTCATAATTAACGGCCCTATGAGTGCACCTACATTGACAACTTCCTCCTTTTTGAAATCGGTTAAAAGATACAATGTTGTTCACTATAACTTATCAACTGTACATTTAGACATAGACATATTCTTTATTAGCACAAAATATAAAACACATAATATAAAAACAGGTTTTTTATATGAAAAGTGGCAAACGAGCATACGGCTCACCTGATCTTAAGTGATCACCGTCGCCCATGAACATCCACAGCACCAGAGGAGCCGCAGGTGCGTTGCCGACCTTTGAGATAGGAATAGGCTCGTTTCTTGAAGGTCCTAAATCGTAAACGTTCGGAAACACCGCTGGCGACAGTTGATTCCACAAGTTGACAGTGCGTGGGAGAAAGTTACGCGAAAACGTACAGTCGTTGAACGCCAACCATCAAGATGATGGCAGTGGAATTTGGAATTCTGCCGAGATGTGCGGTAATGGAAATCGGTAGCTGGGATGATTCCGAACAATTCCTCAGATAAATTCCTCAGGTAAAGAAAAAAACGGACAAATAGTACAGAAGATATGAGGCCAATATTGGACACCGTCTCAGCATATGCCGTAGACGTTAAAGCGTCATTCATGTTTGAAAAATGGTCGCAACGAAAGGTTGATAGAAGCTTTTTGGCCTTACTTTAATTAGGACCACAAAATAGTTTGACCTTGACTTGTTGAGTTGAAAGTAAAGCAGAACTTCAACCGCTCAGCTTTATGAGAGGTTAATGTATCTTTTTGAATAGGATTAAAATAATTAGTTTTCTGCAAAAAGTACATAGACATATTATTTATTGGCACAAAATATGAAACACAAAAAAAAAGACAAAATAAAATAAATAAAAAACAGTTAAAGAAAAAAACGGAAAAATAGTACATAAGATATGATGCCAATATTGGACACCATCTCAGCATATGCCGTCACAAGTATGCGACAGCGCTGATTTTCAGCGGTGCCCAGGACTACCCAAAGTCGTGCGTGCGCAATATTACATTTGATCAAATTACTTTCAATGGCGACGTTAAATAAATGCCTAAATCGATTTTAGTTTAATTTGTTCACTCTAAATAAATTCAACGAGTTAAAGATCGATTAAGCAATCATCAATTAGAAGCAGACACTAAAGCATCACAAATGAGACGATTAGCGGACCCAATACCTACCACAGAGTAATTACATCGCCGTAGCCCGATTACGTATCAATAATCTCGATGCAATAACATTACTCTGTGATTGCAATCTGCCATAAGTCGATATACATTTCTCGAGTAAGTATATATATATATGTCATAAACCCTTAAGGTGGGAACTCACATGAGCATTCGCTCAATTAATGATTTAAAAAAACAACGTGGCATGAATATATACGATGAATACTTGCTTGGCGGTAGTAGTCAAAATGGCGGACGGCTCTCAGCTGACTTACAAACCACGTACAAGGGAATCAGTAATCATTGACATATTATGATATAAATGTGAGATGTACCGTGTTTCGCTTACACTCATGCGTTTTAAGTAATTTTTAATTTTTTCGGCTATACACTATAGATAGATATAACTTTATTGTTCACGAAAATCCAACAAGAAGCAAATTATAAAACTAAGGTACATTTTAAAATTCGTTGTACAATGTACGAGTGATCTTTTCCAGGCAGCATTTGTATGGCAGGAATATTAGCGATGCCATACAGATAAAATATAATGACAATTATATACAGATATGTTTAAACAAAATACTACACATCAAATATGCCTTCACAAATAAATTAACAATAAATGTACTATGTACCTCGATGGGTCACGAGGTGAGCGTTATGTGGGATGTGGATTCGACGATCATTGTCCCGTTAGTGGTTTCTGAAAACGGTCTTATAGAGAAAAGTCTCAGATTAACATCTTAAGAGACTTTCGCTAGATGGCTGGGTCAAGGGTCAGATACAGTAGGCAGTACTCCTGGATACGGTACGCATCGTCGGGAGGTTTCTCTCTGTGTCGCACTAACCACCTGCTTGGGCCATGGGCCCTGCTTCATTGCCGGTAGCACACACTAGGGTAGGTTTTTATAATGTTTTTATATTTTGTATAATATTTTTGTGTATTTTACTTTTTATATAAATATTGTAAAAATAAATAAAAAAATGTACGCGCCAGAAATGTAATGTTATTAAATTGATAGAAACAATTTATAAGGTAAAACAACGTTTGTGGGATCAGCTAGTTTAATATAATTAAAAATAGCGCCATCAATCTAAACCAGATGACACAAAAATCTTACGCTTTTATTTAACGTTACGGACGTTATTTGCCGGCTAGTGTACCGCTGCGCAACGCGTCTAAAAGAACTTCGTTCCAAAATCCCAATTAAGTTATTCTGATAAGAACAATTTAAGTATCTTCTAAAATAAGTAGCATTATGATGAAGACAGAGTTCCAATATCTGATCTCTTTCTAATTGGTAGTATTTTAATAAACATCGAGCGATTGCTCAAGTCAGTCGCAACCTTTACGTGGACACGAAATTGGTCCGTTCGGTCATTATGCTTTCATATTCTATATATACACAAGTCGCCCATACGAACCAATTTCGTGTTAACGCCTACGTATGCGCACCACTGTACTCAATGATAGGCACGTAAAACACCGTGTTACAAAACGTACACACAAATTTATATTGATTCATAATAAAATTACAAAACTGTGTCAATTTATGAAAACTTATCTCCCTGAATATTATAATTGCATTAAATAGTTTTTAATCTGAATTGTTTTTGACAGGTTTCGTAATCAAATTACATGACAAAAAATAAATGATGCCGATTATTGCAGTAATAAGTTAATTATTTCTAGTGATTGCAAGTGTTAAGTGTATCGGTTTTGAATTTTTCAAATAGTAATTTTTTTTTTTATGACTAACTACACAGATTGGCCAGAGAAGCTGGCCTTGACTGCTTCACCGGATTGAGAGGTGGCATAGCTCTTAGGTCGCTTAACCTGAACCTCTATTGCTAGTAACTCGACACAAGGGTCCCTCCGGTGAGGGGTAACCTCGGCTTGGACGGTTACTATGTTACGCGTAAGCATGCCGATCCGAGGGCGCCCGAGAGGGCCGAACCACGACTCGGTCGGTTGCTATTTCACGGATAATCTAAGAGACATGAATATATACGATGAATATCTGCTTGGCAGTAGTAGTCAAAATGGCGGACGGCTCTCAGCTGACTTACAAACCACGTACAAGGGAATCAGTAATCATTGACATATTATGATATAAATGTGAGATGTACCGTGTTTCGCTTACACTCATGCGTTTTAAGTAATTTTTAATTTTTTCGGCTATACACTATAGATAGATATAACTTTATTGTTCACGAAAATCCAACAAGAAGCAAATTATAAAACTAAGGTACATTTTAAAATTCGTTGTACAATGTACGTGAGATACGTATATTATGCGGGAATATTAACTAAACAGGGCGATGCCATACAGATAAAATATAATGACAATTATATACAGATATGTTTAAACAAAATACTACACATCAAATATGCCTTCACAAATAAATTAACAATAAATGTACTATGTACCTCGATGGGTCACGAGGTGAGCGTTATGTGGGATGTGGATTCGACGATCATTGTCCCGTTAGTGGTTTCTGAAAACGGTCTTATAGAGAAAAGTCTCAGATTAACATCTTAAGAGACTTTCGCTAGATGGCTGGGTCAAGGGTCAGATACAGTAGGCAGTACTCCTGGATACGGTACGCATCGTCGGGAGGTTTCTCTCTGTGTCGCACTAACCACCTGCTTGGGCCATGGGCCCTGCTTCATTGCCGGTAGCACACACTAGGGTAGGTTTTTATAATGTTTTTATATTTTGTATAATATTTTTGTGTATTTTACTTTTTATATAAATATTGTAAAAATAAATAAAAAAATGTACGCGCCAGAAATGTAATGTTATTAAATTGATAGAAACAATTTATAAGGTAAAACAACGTTTGTGGGATCAGCTAGTTTAATATAATTAAAAATAGCGCCATCAATCTAAACCAGATGACACAAAAATCTTACGCTTTTATTTAACGTTACGGACGTTATTTGCCGGCTAGTGTACCGCTGCGCAACGCGTCTAAAAAGAACTTCGTTCCAAAATCCCAATTAAGTTATTCTGATAAGAACAATTTAAGTATCTTCTAAAATAAGTAGCATTATGATGAAGACAGAGTTCCAATATCTGATCTCTTTCTAATTGGTAGTATTTTAATAAACATCGAGCGATTGCTCAAGTCAGTCGCAACCTTTACGTGGACACGAAATTGGTCCGTTCGGTCATTATGCTTTCATATTCTATATATACACAAGTCGCCCATACGAACCAATTTCGTGTTAACGCCTACGTATGCGCACCACTGTACTCAATGATAGGCACGTAAAACACCGTGTTACAAAACGTACACACAAATTTATATTGATTCATAATAAAATTACAAAACTGTGTCAATTTATGAAAACTTATCTCCCTGAATATTATAATTGCATTAAATAGTTTTTAATCTGAATTGTTTTTGACAGGTTTCGTAATCAAATTACATGACAAAAAATAAATGATGCCGATTATTGCAGTAATAAGTTAATTATTTCTAGTGATTGCAAGTGTTAAGTGTATCGGTTTTGAATTTTTCAAATAGTAATTTTTTTTTTTATGACTAACTACACAGATTGGCCAGAGAAGCTGGCCTTGACTGCTTCACCGGATTGAGAGGTGGCATAGCTCTTAGGTCGCTTAACCTGAACCTCTATTGCTAGTAACTCGACACAAGGGTCCCTCCGGTGAGGGGTAACCTCGGCTTGGACGGTTACTATGTTACGCGTAAGCATGCCGATCCGAGGGCGCCCGAGAGGGCCGAACCACGACTCGGTCGGTTGCTATTTCACGGATAATCTAAGAGACATTCAAAAGCTAAACTAACTTTGAGTGCCACTTCGGGAAGCGTTGGCGCTGGGAGAAGAAGTGGCCGAAGAAACTCCATCAACGCTCCTAACATCTAAGAGGAGAATAGTAATATTTTTTTTCTTCACAAATGTATACTGACATTTTTGTTAACAGTTCCAACTAAGCTTAAGCTTTTCCTAGGAGATGGTTCACGTCAATAGTCGAATGGTGATAGTACCCTAACCCGTTAGGCTATTGACGCTTAAAGCTCAGCCGTAATTACATGTTCTAACTTTTCAGATTCTCAACAACTCAAATACATTTATCAGTCATAATCAAATCAATGACGGATTAAACAACAGTAAGCAATGATGTTTTAATTATTTTTGAAATATCATAGATATATAAAGGAATAATATTTTATTATTATTTTGTTCACAACATTGCTGTATCTCCTCATTTTAGAGGGTGAAAACGTACGGGCCGAAGCCAAGTACTTGTATTTAAAATGAAGTGATATCGGAATTGAGGAATTTTATTATTATTATTTCTTTTATTTATTTTGATACCTTAAGTTAAGTTTTTATAATATATCTATAAAAAGTAAAATACAGAAAAATATCATACAAAATACAAAAACATTACAAAACCTTTTTTTTTTTAATGACCTAAGAGCTGTGTGAGCAAAAGCCGCCTGGCTAACCAGCAGAAAAAAAACCTAAAATATCTCCCTAACCCACGTTCCTGTGTCAACAAAATTGATACAGTAATTGAAATCAAATCTTCTTCAAATATAAAAAAGTATAAAATCGGTTAGTAAATGTCGACTTCTTTTTTGAAGTCGGTTCGTATTACGCGAACGCGTTTCGACATGTTTTATTTAGGGCCGTTGGTCATACGGCGGTGTGTAGTCTAGAACGTTCTGCCCACACGCGACCCACTCCACGGCGCACGCGAACCACTCCACGCTTGTGCAAGGTGTGGACACAATCACGACGTCAGGGGAAAGTGTGATCAACTTAATTACTTCCACCTGGCGATAGGCCTAATTGATAACACGTCTTAATCACTTCCTAACTTTCCCTTTAACAGCTAATAATTAGATAATTTCCAATGATCAATTTAAAAACATCGTTTTATTGCAATTGTTTTTTGTTGAAGACCTATGAGATGTCACAGCAGGGTCTCTTAGCCAAAACCTTTATACAAAGTAACTCGGCGCAAGGGCCCCGTAGAGGTTACTTTGGCTAGGGCGACCGGCGGCCGGCTAGGGCCTAGAGCAACCACGAGGACCGATTAATCAATAGCTTTTATCGGAAAACTATTAATACATTCAAATACCTATCTAGCTTTAGAAGGAAGAATTTTTAAAATTTAGGAGGAAGAATCCCTCCGCCCGAAAATAAACCAAATAATTACCTATAAGTTAATCGAATGAATTTGAAATAGAAAATTATTTTATTATTCAGATATATTACTAACATTGCTAACCATTCCAAGTAAGCTTATGCTTGTGCTAGGATATGACTTTCAGCCCTGTAGTTCTGGGCTCTCAAGAATAAGACTACGGTATCCCCTGCCTGTCGTAGGAGGCGACTAAAAGGGGCCTCGGGTTCACTGGGCGACAAGGGTGGGGGCCTGAGTCGTCCACCAAAGTGGACCCGGGAAGAACGACACCGGCTGGCCCGTGTCGCCTTGCGCTACGAGCACAGGGGGAGGTAACCTCCCGGCGGACGGTTACTATGTTACGCGTAAGCATGCCGATCCGAGGGCGCCCGAGAGGGCCGAACCACGACTCGGTCGGTTGCTATTTCACGGATAATCTAAGAGACATTCAAAGCTAAACTAACTTTGAGTGCCACTTCGGGAAGCGTTGGCGCTGGGAGAAGAAGTGGCCGAAGAAACTCCAGCAACGCTCCTAACATCTGAGGGAGAATAGTAATATTTTTTCTTCACAAATGTATACTGACATTTTTGTTAACAGTTCCAACTAAGCTTAAACTTTTCCTAGGAGATGGTTCACGTCAATAGTCGAATGGTGATAGTACCCTAACCCGTTAGGCTATTGACGCTTAAAGCTCAGCCGTAATTACATGGTCTAACTTTTCAGATTCTCAACAACTCAAATACATTTATCAGTCATAATCAAATCAATGACGGATTAAACAACAGTACGCAATGATATTTTCATAATTTTTGAAATATCATAGATATATGTAGGAATAATATTTTATTATTATTATTTCTTTTATCTATTTTGATACCTGAAGTTAAGTTTTTATAATATATCTATAAAAGTAAAATACAGAAAAATATCATACAAAATACAAAAACATTACAAAAGAGCTGTGCGAGCAAAGCCGCCTGGCTAACCAGCAGAAAAAAAACCTAAAATATCTCCCTAACCCACGTTCCTGTGTCAACAAAATTGATACAGTAATTGAAATCAAATCTTCTTCAAATATAAAAAAGTATAAAATCGGTTAGTAAATGTCGACTTCTTTTTTGAAGTCGGTTCGTATTACGCGAACGCGTTTCGACATGTTTTATTTAGGGCCGTTGGTCATACGGCGGTGTGTAGTCTAGAACGTTCTGCCCACACGCGACCCACTCCACGGCGCACGCGAACCACTCCACGCTTGTGCAAGGTGTGGACACAATCACGACGTCAGGGGAAAGTGTGATCAACTTAATTACTTCCACCTGGCGATAGGCCTAATTGATAAGACGTCTTAATCACTACACTAACTTTCCTTTAACAGCTAATAATTAGATAATTTCCAATGATCAATTTAAAAACATCGTTTAATTGCAATTGTTTTTGTTGAAGACCTATGAGATGTCACAGCAGGGTCTCTTAGCCAAAACCTTTATACAAAGTAACTCGGCGCAAAGGGCCCGTAGAGGTTACTTTGGCTAGGGCGACCGGCGGCCGGCTAGGGCCTAGAGCAACCAAGAGGGCCGATTAATCAATAGCTTTTATCGGAAAACTATTAATACATTCAAATACCTATCTAGCTTTAGAAGGAAGAATTTTTAAAATTTAGGAGGAAGAATCCTCCGCCCGAAAATAAACCAAATAATTACCTATAAGTTAATCGAATGAATTTGAAATAGAAAATTATTTTATTATTCAGATATATTACTAACATTCTTGTTAACCATTCCAAGTAAGCTTATGCTTGTGCTAGGATATGACTTTCAGCCCTGTAGTTCTGGGCTCTCAAGAATAAGACTACGGTATCCCCTGCCTGTCGTAGGAGGCGACTAAAAGGGGCCTCGGGTTCACTGGGCGACAAGGGTGGGGGCCTGAGTCGTCCACCAAAGTGGACCCGGGAAGAAGGCGACACCGGCTGGCCCGTGTCGCCTTGCGCTGCGAGGGCACAGGGGGGGAGGGAGTAACCTCCCCCCCCGGGACGTGCTCTCCTTGAGCACAGTGCAGAGGGGCTCCGGTGCGTTCCACCGGAGATCCCGGAGCCCCTCGTCATGCACCGAGGAAAGGGCCACCGGGGAGGTTTTAGTGGGTAAGAACCCCACATAACCGCCGCCTTCCCCCCAGAAGGCGGGGTATCTTCTTGAAGATTTCCTCCCCGTGAACAAAAAAAAAAAAAAAAAAAAAGGACATGACTTTGGACTAAGGACAATAGTCGAATGGTGAATTCGAATCTACGACCTTACGATTCGTAGACCGTATCCTAAACCCTGAGGCGATTAAATCAAAGAGCTATTTCCAGTAAGTAATCAGAATATACTAAATTATTCTCCGAATTCGCCATCTTATGGTGTAAATTTCTATACTATATGCAGTTTTTTTCAATAAAGTTAACAAAAACTGCATCGCACTTTATAATACATCGGAGAAAAAGTTTGAAAATCAATATTTAACACAAATTGGCGACAATAAGTACTAAAATTGAATTAAAAATACTGTATAATCAAAGTTTACGTAACGTCCTTTTTCGTTTAAGTTTAAGTTTATGTTTTTTAATGAAATATAAGTAACTTAATAAAAATATTTGATTTTATTTTAAGAATATTTAATTGTCTATCATGCTCAATTTATTTCAGTTAGCTGGCGTCCTTATCTTCCGAGACATTCAAACTTTCTTAACCGACCCTTTATTTTTGCTCACGGCTATGTATTTATAGGTAAAAACAAAAACCAACTTCAAATCAAATCAAACGTTATACGTTTACGCGCGGAAGCCCTTTCTGTAGTTCCGAATTATCGTAGAAATATTACAAAATCAAACCTAATCAGAACGTAACCAAACTTTGATCAAACTACTCTTGAAGTACATCCTTTCCAATAAAAAATGAATCATCGAAATTCCCTGGCGTGATATTTAGTTATTCGTCTATTTGTGACGCAGATACTTGATGCAAATTTGAGACTTAAATGGCTTTCTCATGCGTCCCATTGTCAGAATTGGACCAAATTTAAATGGGATCACACGGGAAGCATCAGTTTGCAAATTAAAAAAAAAACATAAAAAATAGACTTGAGAACCTCCTTTTGAAGTCGGTTGATCGGAGTTGGGCCGTGTTTGAAGATCATCTATAAACATTTGAATTCAACGACTTGATTACTCATTGAAAACATGACAGTAACTGACATGACAGTTCTATTGACGGACAGGTTTCTAAAATATGTTATCAAAGATTTGTTTTTTAATTTTTTTGTTTAAATATATGTACAGATAGACAATATTTTACTTCATTTAGGTTATTAAGTAGTTGCTCAAAGTGGACCCGGGAAGAAGGCGACATCGGCTGGCCCGTGTCGCCTTGCGCTGCGAGGGCACAAGGGGGGAGGGAGTAACCTCCCCCCCCCGGGACGTGCTCTCCTTGAGCACAGTGCAGAGGGGCTCCGGTGCGTTCCACTGGAGATCCCGGAGCCCCTCGTCATGCACCGAGGAAAGGGCCACCGGGGAGGTTTTAGTGGGTAAGAACCCCACATAACCGCCGCCTTCCCCCCAGAAGGCGGGGTATCTTTCTGAAGATTTCCTCCCCGTCAACAAAAAAAAAAAAAAAGGTTATTAAGTAGTTGTGCACCTTTCAGATATAATACTTTTATTACTAACATTACTTAAAGTACATGGATGACCGAGCTTTCGGTATTTTTAAAAATCTTCTAGGCAGTTTCAGTGGCTAAGTAATGCTTAGTATCACCATCTACTGAAGTAACTTTTGTGTGTGGGATTAAACGATATTTTCTAATAATGAATCCTAGCTAGATCGATTTATCGAAGTCGAAAAATAAATATTGCATACAAAATTTCATCAAAATCAATTGATCGATTGAGGTATACAAGAATTGATTGTTTAAACGTATAAGATAAAAATTACGAACCTTTTAGAGCGAACCCTGGTGTATCTCCAGGTGTGGCTGCTGTAATGACCAGAGCTGGACGGACAGAGCAACAGCTGCAAGCTATTCGGTCTCGGCTGTCTCTGCTTCTTTGCTCTGAGTTTCACAACTTCCTCGACTTTTTTCGTTTCTTTAATCGGTGGTTTCTTCGAGTCGACACTCCATCGATTCCTCTCATCGATTTCATCTTCGTATTGCACCTCGTCGAGATTCAAATGGTCCAGCCTATCTTTAATGAAACTTCTGGACCGCAACAGATCTGGGGTCAGATCTAGTTTGTGTTTTCTGTAATCTATTGGAGACGTTGGTGGCCTACGAGGTTCGAATACCACTTTTGAGTACTCGGTGCTCCGACGCCACAGGCGGGGCGATAAAGGCCAAAATCGCCCGTTGTGTTGCGCCGACTCCATCACCATTTTCGTTGAGCTATTCACTTTTAAGATCACACGTGGTTTACACTTCGAATTGCCACTTTCGACTTTATCGACGTTCACACGACACGGATTGAGCTAGGCGGCAAAGCAGAATGACCAGTTAGGGACCGCTGACGTTTTATATTCGGAACGTGATCAGAATACATCTATCGGGTTTCTGCGTACGCTGGTTAGTTATGACGAAATTATTTCAAGCGCGACGTCTGCCACATCCGATGGCAATCCATTCACTACACAAAGGATGAACGGAAAGTGCATAGTAATATCCCCTCCCCCCGTACGTAATCATTAATGCGTAACACCTACGACGAATTCTCGATAACTTAGCGATAATACGGATGAATCAATTGATAGCGAAAATATGTACCATGGGACAGAAAAAATGAAATATTTTATTTATATTTTACACACACACATACACATTTTGCACACATGCTGTACATTTATTTATTTATAAATATTTATGTATATATATATACCTTCTCCTTCTCTCTCCAATAGTTTTAAAAGTTTTGTTAAAATCCGAGGGGTTTTGGCCTGGTGATCCATCACACAGGCTCGTTCCTAGTTTGGACACCAGTCCCCCGCCCATAATTGTAATTTAAGTAAGTTGTTATTGAAATTATTGTGGGAAAATAAAATGTTTGTTTGTTTGTACATGCACAAAATCTTCTACATACATATTACTTTCATGTACATTTTTGATTTTCAGATCCTCGACACACATCTCCCTGCTAGACTAATAGATAGCCTGTATTAGGAGATTAACTCCGAGTTTATCTTAGGAACTATATTAATAATTTGTGTGATATTAATAATTTGTGTGAGTGTGTTTGTTGAGAGAATAGCAATTATTTTCCTTAGACACAACATAGAAGGGCTGTTAAATCAACAGACGTTAGTCAACTGTCGACTTTCAATTCAGTTTAGGATTCGCGCGAAGGCATTCTAGATAAAATTTATTATTCTATTGTTGCCCTTTTCAACCGACTTCAAAAAAGGAGAAATTTAATTATCAATCCGTCTGTTGGTTTATTTATGTTACCTTTTTTTTATTATTAGATTGCAACCACAGACCTGTGTCCGTGCTCTTTTTCAATACACTTAAATTGTTCACTCTGCATTTATTAAAAGAGTGCCACTTCTACAGTTACTATTTTCCTTTTTTTTTTTTTTAATGTAATGCCTGAATTTAGAGGTGGCCAGAGATCGCCCTGGTTCATGCGTCGCAGACGCCCCGCTGCATTGCTATTAGCTTCTCGACCGCTGTGTCCCTGCTTCTCATGGCCATTTTCAGGTTGTAGTCCACTATCCTTTCCCTTGATGCGGCCATTGCCTTTGTCATCAGTCTTCTTGTGGCGTCGTCACAGTCATCTGTATAATAGACACAGCTGACGGTGTGTCGGGATATGTTTGTTACCTTATAACTTTCAACTAGGTGGACCGATTTTCATGATTCTATTTTTATTAGAAACAATATACTTCAAGGATAGTTTGATGTGAGTTTGGTTGGGTTCTAATTAATTCAATTACATACTATTCCTACGATATTTCGGAAATACAAAGAGGGTATCTGCGATAAATACCGGTGACGCAGCTGAAACCAATCTGCTCAGTCTTGAGCACAAGCGTAAGGTAGCTAGCCTTTCGGTTTTCTACAGATTGCAATTTGGAGAGTGTGCTCAGGAACTACATGATCTAATTCCCCCATCCCTTTCCACCATCGGACTTCTAGACGCACTGCGGGATTTCATCCTTTTGTTGTGAACATCCCTCAAACCCGAACGAAGCGATTTGCTTCGTCTTTCATTCTTCGTACAGCAAAGGACTGGAATAGTTTGCCCGCGTCTGTCTTTCCTTCCGATTACAACGTGGGTATTTTCAAGAGTAGAGTGAATAGGCATTTACTAAGCTAGTGCGCCTTACCATCCAGGACTGCATTTCCACTTAACATCAGGTGGGATCGTAGTCAAGCACTTGCTTAGAAATTATAAAAAAAAAAAAATAGATTTGAAGTCGGTTTTTTTTTCTAAATGTAATTGTTAATGTTCCCTTAATCCTTTTGAAGTCAATTTAAAAAAATAACGTCGAATTGAGAGCATCCTTTTTTTTGCTTCGGTTAAAAATCGTATATTTATTAACATTTTACCGTTCAGAAACGCGACGGTTATCGTTTGCATATTAAATTAATGTCAGGTATTTAAATTTTTCTCACCAATTGGAACCGGTCTTTGATAAGATATCCTATATTTATATCGTTAAGGAAGAGTTATTTTTAAAGTGGGCAAAGGAAATGGTCCTTCGTGCCTCACATGTCATGAGATTGTTCTCTGATGTCCACAAATAAGAAGAATACCACAGGGATTTCAGGCGCTTCGCAAACTTAATTAAGCAGAATTAGGTCGTAACAGGTAGCCCTCACCGGGGGGACCCTTGTGTCTAGTTACTAGGTAATAGAGGTTCAGGTTAAGCGACCTAAGAGCTATGCCACCTCTCAATCCGGAGAAGCAGTAAAGACAAGCCTCTCTGGCCAACTGTGTAGTTCGTACTAAAAAAATAGCTTACCTCCCCTCTGTGGCCCTAGCCCTTGCGCCTATTAGAGGTTTAGACTAAAGAAATCAAAGTCAAGGACCTATGCTAACTAAATTAATATGGGACCAAAAATATTTCAAAATCAGATGGCTCCTAAATCATTGCGATATTAGTGCACAAATATGAAAAAAATACAGACTTGAAAAATTTAGAACCGCCTCTATTTTTGAAGAAAATATAATTCCTTTGAAAATATTCCTTTTAAAAAAAGACTGCTATTTTCAAATTTTATCCAAAAATTTTGAAGCATCAATAGCTTAATGGCTTAAGGTACCGTCTGCGAAACTTAAGGTCGTAGGTTCGAATCCACCATTCCACTATTGATGGGAACCATCTCCTAGCACAAGCTTAAGCTTAGTTGGAATGGTTATCAAAAACATTAGAAATATTTATGAATAAAACAAATTGCCAATCGAAAGTGTGTAGAGAAATCGTTCTGATACAAATTATTCTCGCCTACATACCGCAGACAAGAATTTGGAATGATTTAATTTATGGAATCATGTATCGGTGCCGTGGAACATTATATGCATTGTCGTATAAGCATGTCACACCTACAGCTTCGTTCGCATTGTGTCTCGGGTTCAGTTTCACTAAGATAGATTGTCGCAATGTTCTAGAGCAGTGGTGGGCAAAATTTTTGGTTGGCCACAAATTGTAAAAAAATAATGAAAAAATTACAATTTGACCGAAAGAAAATCTTTTGATTTATAAAAAAGGTTTGTACAATCTATTTCACAAATTAAAGGCTAATTCACTCACAATTGAGGGTGGCAATGTTTTTGGCTTTTTACGTCAAAATTTACGACATTAACAGGTTTTTTTAAACAAACCAATTTTTTTTAAATGTTTTAAACCTTATCAACAGTACATATATAATAATAATAAACCATTTATTCGAACCAGCACACAGAAATAGACAAAAATGAAACAAGAAGAACTTACTCGTATCTACTAACAATAAAAAAACATTTCCTTAAATACTAATTAAAATAGGTAAAAAATATATAAAAGATAAAATAAAAAAAAAGAAACCAAGTAAATACGAAAACTTGATCTATTTGGTTGCGATGCTGGATCGAATAGGTACCAGCTCAGCATTGTGTTGGCTGTGAAGCCAACGCTGGTATTCTGCTGGTACCTATGCCTTCCCGTCTGGCCGTGTTCTGTGCTCAGGTATTATGTGGACGATTTACCAAGATTAAAGTTAAGTTAAAAAGTGCAAGTACAATATAAATATAAACGACACAAAAAGAATACTCAAAGCTTTTTATTTCGGGAGAGGATAAAGAAATACAGAAAAAATTACAATACCACTTGCAACAAATCAAAAATAATAACTAAAAAAGTCTTGGCGGCCTAAAAGCTTTAACGGGCCGATTTGGCCGGGGCCGTAGTTTGGCCACCACTGTTTTAGTCTCACATGAAAGTTATAATGAAGTATTGTCTCTGCCAATATCAATAACATGAAATTAATTCGGCCGGACTTTGTATCTTTAATGCAATATTACTCAAAGTAATAAAAGTAAAAATGCCTAAATTCAAATCAACTTTTGTTAATAAACGTAGCCGATGCGAAATCAATAGAAATGACATTGCCTGAATGTCGTGCGCCTAGAGATTGGATTGACCAGTTATTTCTCCAACCGAGAATACGAGGGTGCCTGCTTCCTATCTATAGTAAACCAAGTTTCTATACATAAAGTAAAAATGCCTAAATTCAAATCAACTTTTGTTAATAAACGTAACCGATGCGAAATCAATAGAAATGACATTGCCTGAATGTCGTGCGCCTAGAGATTGGATTGACCAGTTATTTCTCCAACCGAGAATACGAGGGTGCCTGCTTCCTATCTATAGTAAACCAAGGTTCTATACATAAAGTAAAAATGCCTAAATTCAAATCAACTTTTGTTAATAAACATTTCTGTTTTCTTGGACCTTATACAATATACATATACATCAAAATTAATACAATATTAAATATTAGAGATAAAAATTTACATAAAACGAAGCATGAAATTTTAAAGTGGCTTCAAACACTAAACTATGAAGGTTGTGAGAATATGTTAAAAGTGGTCAATTGAAAAGCACTCTTACATTCACCGACACAAATACACATACCCGCGCGCACACAAGTACACACACGCTCGCACATAAAAAAAATATGATATGATTACAACATTAGATATATAAATAACCACGGGAGGAAGGACTGCCAACTATCGCACAGGAAATTCCTTTTTTTTTTTTTTATTTACGGGGAGGAAATCTTCAGAAAGATACCCCGCCTTCTGGGGGGAAGGCGGCGGTTATGTGGGGTTCTTACCCACTAAAACCTCCCCGGTGGCCCTTTCCTCGGTGCATGACGAGGGGCTCCGGGATCTCCAGTGGAACGCACCGGAGCCCCTCTGCACTGTGCTCAAGGAGAGCACGTCCCGGGGGGGAGGTTACTCCCTCCCCCCCTGTGCCCTCGCAGCGCAAGGCGACACGGGCCAGCCGATGTCGCCTTCTTCCCGGGTCCACTTTGGTGGACGACTCAGGCCCCCACCCTTGTCGCCCAGTGAACCCGAGGCCCCTTTTAGTCGCCTTATACGACAGGCAGGGGATACCGTAGTCTTATTCTTGAGAGCCCAGAACTACAGGGCTGACAGGAAATTCCTAGTTCAGGTGGCAGTGAAACTTAAATACGAGTATTAGACTCGCAGTAAAAAAAGTGTAATTAGTAATACTGTTTGTTATAATTTTGTTAATTAATAAAGGATATTTATAAAAAAAATAGCAACCGAGCCGTTTACTTCTCTCGGGCGCCCTCGGATAGGAATGCTAACGCGTAACATAGTAACCGTCCAAGCCCAAGATATACTTAACTACCCGGTTAAGTATAACCTCGGCAGTCTATTTAGTCAACTACTATACTTGACTAAATAGAATAGAACGTAACAAGGCAGCATACTAAATTGACGCTGTCAGGAAGCCGCATATATTACGTGCAGCAGGACAATCTAGCCGTTGATATGCAAATGCGATGTGGTAAGGATCACTCCCGCTCTTAACGAAGCGCTATAACATTTCCTTTTTATGTGAGCTGTTGTTTTTTTTAAATTCTTCGTCTTTGCGACAGTGAAATTGCCAGTGGCAAATATACTTTTTTACAGGCAGTCTAAAGCGTCTTCAAAGATTTTATTGACCGAATTGTTTTTTTAGTGGGATCAATGAACTATGAGATGGCAAAAGTGCATACAGCAATGGTACATACATTGATCCGGAATTAATTAACAGAAGAGGTTTGGTTTTTCATCATGATAACGCTAGACCTCACATATATTTAGTCACTTAGCAAAAATTGGCTGGGAGGTGTTAATGCATCCGCCGTATAGTCCTAACCTTGCTCCGTCAGATTTCCATCTGATTCTGTCTCTTCAGAATTCTTTAGGCAGTGTCAGGTTAATCACGAGAGGCTGCCAAAACTTGTCGCGGCATTTTGATTCAAAGTCCCAAAATTTCTATGGCAATGGGATCATGTCCCTACCTACAATATAGCAAAAAGTTATCAAACAAAATGTTACCTACATACTTTAGGTAAATATAGATAAACTTTATTAAAATATGTTTTGAATTTTCTTAAAAATTGCGAAGAAACTTTTTCCCCAACCTAATTTTTTTATTCGATTAGTAGTCGGCTTGTTAATCTACAACTTGATGACAAGTTTTAGAATTTGACAGGCCACAGATAAGGTACACAGATAGAGGGGGGCACAGCACGATGAGCTACTTATCGATTAGCAACGGGAAGCATTGAATCACAGGAAACGGCTGTAGAGACGTGCTCATTGTCCCGGTAGGAGCTGACTCAGCGTCGGAATTCTCGTAACCGATGCGAAATCAATAGAAATGACATTGCCTGAATGTCGTGCGCGTAGAGATTGAATTGACCAGTTATTTCTCCAACCGAGAATACGAATGTGCCTGCTTCCTATCTATAGTAAAGCAAGGTCCTATACTAAAAAAAATTATATGATACCAAATTGAAACCAAATCCATGTGCGTAAGACCGACATTTAAAAAATGTCCAGTAGAAGCCGTTGGAGGTACATAACAAACACACACGCATTCACAACACTAAATCACTAAGGACCTCAATGAATTTAGTTTATATTATTTAATATTAAAGTTAAGTTAAGTTAAAGTTACAGCCTTTATATATATAATATATATGTCCCACTGCTGGGCAGAGGCCTTCTCTGTAAAGAGAGTATAAGGGCATAGTCTGCCACGCGGCCCTAATGCGGATTGGCAGACTTCACATGTCGTAGAAAAATTTTCTAAGACATGTAGGTTTCCTCACGATGTTTTCCTTCACCGCCGAGCGCGTGGTTAATCAGCACATAAAATTGCAACAGCAAATTTATTGGTGCCGGCACCGGGGATCGAACTCGGGTTGCTAGCGTACTATGCAACTTGAGCCAACCGCCCGGACACTGAGCTACCACGGCTCATATTTAATATTAAGTATTATCAATAAATAGTAAATCCCTTCGTTACCAGTCTGATATAAGTTGATATAACATACCTTAAGTTTATGCAAAATAAAAGTTAAATACATACCGGGTGGGATGGTTCGATAATATCGGATTGAAGCGATATATGGCGTTCATAAATCTATATATTAAATGTAATATCAATATATATCGTGCACTCCTTTTTTTTTGTTGACGGGGAGGAAATTTCCACAAAGATACCCCGTCTTCTGGGGGGAAGGCGGCGATTATGTGGGTTCTTACCCACTAAAACCTCCCCCGTGGCCCTTTCTCTTCGGTGCATGACGAGGGGCTCCGGGATCTCGTGGAACGCACCGGAGCCCCTCTGGACTGTGCTCAAGGAGAGCACGTCCCTGGGGGGAGGTTACTCCCTCCCCCCCTGTGCCCTCGCAGCGCAAGGCGACACGGGCCAGCCGATGTCGCCTTCTTCCCGGGTCCACTTTGGTGGACGACGCAGGCCCCCACCCTTGTCGCCCAGTGAACCCGGGGCCCCTTTTAGTTGCCTTGTACGACAGGCAGGGGATACCGTAGTCTTATTCTTGAGAGCCCAGAACTACAGGGCTGATGTCGTGCACTCCTTACCTATCTATACCTTCAGTGTTGTGAATTTTGTACAAATAAATAAATAAAACAGACGAATTGGGAACCTTCTTTTTGAAGTCGGTTAAAAAGTGAGCCAATATGTTTGAGCAAAGGGCTCGAAGCAATAACTCAGAGCCAGCACTCATCGCGTGCGCAAGTTATTCACGTGCACACATATCGCGTACAATATAGATCGGTATGTATTGAAACGTGATCGTGTGTGAGTGACCGCGATAATAAGGCCACGGCCGCCAACTGGCCAGGTGGATGACATTAGACTAGGCACAGGCTCCGCTGACGTCACACCATTAACATACTTTCGATTTTTTCGCAAGTATTTAGGTAGAGTGGCCAGTAGTTAATTCTTTGTAAAAAAGTTTTTATTTGAAAATATGTTTTTGTAACTTTTTTTATCTCTTTTTGTATCTTTGTAACCTATGCTAACAGTTAATGAAGTTGGCCTCTACAGTTCCAACTGAGAGGATGCAAAGCTTTATGTTTTTTTTTATTCAAATAGGGTAAACAGAGACAACAATTGCTGCCCACTTTTCACCGAGCTTATTACTTAAGTGACAAATGGTCAGGCCAGTGCTATACCGGAATTATTATTATTGCAAGTGATTTTTACTGAAGATACCGAAAAATGTCAAGTCATTATATATAACAATACATTGAGTGGTTAGAACCCAAACCTAAATTCAATTTCGAATCCAACAATAGACGCTTTCGTTTATTTCTGGCTTTCCGGAGTCGCTCAAAATAAACTCCCATTCTAGTACAGAAACACTTTCTTCGCCTTTTTGAAGTCGGTTGTAGAAGAAAAACAAAAAGAAGCTGCCTTGGAAACAGCCCACGTTATACTTCAAAGCGACCTCCTCCTCCTTGCGTCGTTTTCCTCATTGCTGAGGGTCGTGACCTCCACGAGCTATATGGCGGACGATCGCTTTCCACCTGTTGCGGTCTTTGGCGGTGTGAAATGCCTCGTGGACTCTCCTGTTGCCGTTGGTGCTAATTTGGTCTGTCCAACGCATAGAGCTCCTCGCTCTTGGTCGTTTTCCCTGTGACCCAAAGCGAACTTGATAAGAAAAACATATTTAAAATTGACAAGGCATGGAATGTTCTTAATAAATTATTCATGTTTCTGCGATGGAGTCGACGATAATACACAACTCTCTATTAATACATTCAATTATTTAGACAGGGGGTTACGTTCTTAGAATTGAAACAATTGTTGAGATGCGATCGATCATACAAATGCGATGATTAGGCGTCGCACACACTGAGGGCAGCTGAGACAGCTTGCTTAGAATGTATAGAATATAAGCACCGATATTTCTATCCATATTTATATTTACACACGGAATATCGTCCGCTTTTCGATAAGTTTTATGGCTGAAAATCAGTGCTGGGTCACATATGCATAGCACAACACACACTAGACATAGACATAGACTCATTCTTTATTAGCACAAAATAAACACATCAAAAAGACAGAAAAAATAAAATAAAAGATACAGTTAAAGAAAAAACGGACAAATAGTACATAAGAAATGATGTCAATATTGGAGACCGTCTTTTTTTTTTTATAATTTCTAAGCAAGTGCTTGACTACGATCCTACCTGATGTTATGCCCAGGACTACCTAAAGTTGTACGCGCCCAACACTACATTTACATAGAAATTATACAGACAACAGACAATAAGAGTACAATAAATATGATACATGTATAAATAGTTATGAGATTAATATATAATAGTGACTATACATTACAACACTAAACCAACTTTCTTCTGTTATTTATGTTTTATTCTGTTTTTAATTTTCATACTTGTTTTGTATTCTCCTCCTCTGTTATTGAATATATTTTTTTTATTCTATTCATTTCTAGTGTGACCCAACCCTTATATCCAGGAGACTGTCGCGACACAATAGCCGGAAAGCGGCTGTTCACCGCCAGGATACGGCTGCGAGGCGCGTGCCGTCGTTTATGGACCGCCGTTGAATATATGCGACTGGTCTTTGAGAACTTTTTAAAACACATTTCGTACAACCTTAGCAAGGAATTATACTAGCCAGCTTCGTTGCCGATAAAGAAAGAAATAAGTGATGTCAGAATAAAAAAAATATTCACTTAATAGGCCCTAATAGGTATCATGATCAGCAGCCTGTGATTGCTGGAAATAGGCCTCTCATAATGTTTTCCGCCATATTTTTTTACAAGACTTTAAATAATTATCAATGATGTTTACTGTTCTCCTAATTCTCCAAAAATAAATTTGATCCCGAATTGTTTTTTTTTTTTTGATTTGATTGTTTGATTTGGTAACTACTAGTTCGGCTTCTTACGAGGTCAAAACAGAATTAAAACCATTTTTTTTGTGTTAACGGGGGGTGGAAATCTTCAAAAGATACACCGGGGATCTTCAAAAAGATCCCCGGTGGCCCCTCCTCGGTGCATGGTGAGGTTTCCGGGATGTGGAACGCACCGGAGCCCCTCTGCCCTGTGCTCAAGGAGAGCACTTCCCGACGAGAGGACGACAAAGGCCCCCACCCTTGTCGCCCAATGAACCCGAGGCCCCTTTTAGTCGACTTCTACGACAGGCAGGGAATAACGTAGTCTTATTCTTGAGAGCCCAGAACTACAGGGCGCGGGGGCTGAACAGAATTAAAACCTACAAACGATTGAAGGATCTTAACACAATTTCGAAAATTTACATTTCGGATGTATTTTAACAAAATGGTTTTTACTAAAGTACTACAGGGTCTAGAACGCTAATTTTTCCTCGTGAGAGGGTCTTTCCCTGGGTGCGAGGTTATCGTTACATTTTGGGACAGCCTGTATAATTTATTTCGGTTAATATTTTATATTATGGTTATGGTTTCCAATATTTCATTATATAATTTAATCTTTATACATTTAATTATCATATTATTATTTATTTTAGTTTATTTTTGACTTAATAATAATGAGATTTTTTCATCTATTATTTTATTGTATAAAATATATTTTAATCTCTTAACTGTTTTATTCATGTATCATATTTATTATACTCTTATTGTCTGTATAAATTCCATATAAAAGTAGTATTGCGCGCGCACGTCTTTAGGTAGTCCCGGGCACCGCTATATATTGTGTGTTTTATTATATGTTTTGTATTGTGATGCCAATAAATAAATGACTATGTCTATATGTTGTATATTATACATATATATATATGGGTTATACTATTAACACATAATAACCCGTTCCAATCATAAACCGTTAGTATTATTGATATAATTTTGCAACGGTTGTACCGTAGTCCCTATATTGTATGTAAAATTCAAATTACTAATACAGTGCAATACCCTCAATCATGGCTGAAAGCCAGAGGTATTGTTTCGTTTCATACCTACTGACAGAAATTGAGATGACTAACCGTATAGATGTGTAATTGAAACACGTATACGTTTAAATTTCTTTCCTGATTAAAAGGTCTTTTTTAACCGACTTAAAAAATGAGGAGGTTTCCGATTCGTCTGTTTTTTTAATGTTTGTGTAATCATAGCGCCACATTAATCATAGCCCACCGGGGAGATTTTACTGGGTCAAACCCCGCATAACCACCGCCTTCCCCCCAGAAGGTATATTTTTGAAGATTTCCTCCCCGTAATCAAAAAAAAAAGTTTATAATTATCTAAGTCTAGATAAGTACTCCTGAACGACAACGAGCAAAAAGCAAATATAGGCCTCTGAACTTCGGAAATAAAAGAAAGCTTTTGAGAGTTGTTGTTGTCTAGTTGTGTAGTAGTACACATAGTCGATTGCCTATTATTGCCTTTTAACAGACAAATTAACCAATAAATTTCCTTTATCCGGTTTTCACTTACAAAAAACTCTTGCTAAAATTGGTGGCCCGTTTGATGAGAGTTCATATCACATATGAGACTTAAATATTTCGGAGAAGCAGACCGCGACTGCTGTATCTCTTCAGCGACAAGCACGTGAGGCTACAGATATGTTTGTATATCTAAAGGAGTACGAACTGCATGACATGTCGTGAATCATATACGGACCCGCAATTTAATAAATAAATGTTGTCCAGATTTATGCGTCGCCATTCACGATTCGCGTCGGATCAGATGACGGATGACCACGGCGCGTGACGGATGCTGACCATCAATCATACAGAGAACGAGACTTTGGTAAACATTGCGACGTCACTCTCAGAATGTCTCTGTCGATTTTGGAGCGAACATAAAAGGACATACAAAAATGACAATATAAATAAAAAACTCACGTCACGTCACCTTAACTACCCCAGTCAAAGATTACGGATCACGGATCACGATCCTAACACATCTCCTTTGCTACATTCACAATTATACATCTGTGTCTATCTCTTATCTACTGGGTTTGATCGTGACACACCGCTTACGTTACATTCAAATCCATACGTCTACGCATACATAATCATCAGTTACGGTTACTACTCATTACCTTCCTCTATAATTCTTCCTGTTTCATACATCTCCATTTTGTCCGATATACCTTTCTAGGCCGTTGTCTACTAACTCTACCACTTACTTCTGAGGTATCGATTTTCTTTGTCATTTTGTCCTCATACATAATTTAGTCTGAACCAACTAATAGAACGAAAAAAAGGCTAAAAGCGGATTACGAAAAGCAACCGTTTGAGTATGCTGAATGTACACATATCATTGTCATCATTTCAGCTATAGGACATCCACTGCTGGACATAGGCCTCCGCAAACAATTTCTAAAAGGACCGGTTGTTAGCGGTTTGCATACATCTGTGTCCTGTGGCCTTCCTAAGCTCTGCTTGCCAATCCGTGGTCTCCACTTGAGAACTATTCGGCCCCATCGGTCATCTGTTCTACGCGCTATGTTCCCTTCCTGTACTGGCTTACAATTATAATATATAAATAAATACACAAAAGCACTCTAACCTTCTACAAAGAGGGTTAGGCAGAGATTAAAGAACTCTATTTTACACGTACCTGACACACTTTTCACGTTTCTCCATATACCTGATTTAATATCACCAACTTGTAGATTTACGTTCATTGACGTACGTAAAGGCAACAAAACCGCAACTGCCATATACAATACCGAAGACCAAGATGCTATAAAAGATTCTTAATCTAAAGTGGTCAGCAGAAACCTATAAACAAGCGGGAGCTTAACGAAGTGACACCCGACAACGCCCCGCCGGAACGAAAACATTTTGAAATAAACATGGTGGGCCGACATTAAAAGCAGTCTCGTTGCATCGCTTCCAACTTATTCATTATTTATTCGCGACGGCCAGCCAGGGCTGTACTTGAAGGCAATTTTATTATATTCAATTTGCAAGAAAAATACTAACGTACCTCGTGCTGATCCGTTGAGTTAATTACAACACAAACAAACGTACACACATATGTATCTATAAAAACTATACAAACAAATATTCCAATATTCAGTATAATATAGAAAATGTCAATCCCTTCATTGCCCACTGGTGTGGCCCTTCCCTTCGTTGGCCAGTGGTTCGGCCCTCTCTAATGCTTACGCGTAACATAGTAAACGTCAAGCTGAGATTACCCTTCACTGGGGGACCCGTCGAGTTACTAGCGATAGAGATTCAGGCTAAGCGACCAGTGCTATGCTACCACTCAACAAATCTGACCAATCTCTGTAGTTTGTCATAAAAAAAATGATACTTAAAATAATATCAGTTTTGACTGGCAGATAATGCATTAGGATCTCCTTTGTGTTTACCCTGTTGCTGGCAGATCCGGGGCACCCCACTTACAACGGCTGATGGCATTCGCGGGAGGTTTAGTGGGTAGGGGTCGCCCAGGCCGAGTCCCACACATCCCGCCGGGTCCACCTAGGGTTCCAAAAGGATGGTTTGTAAAAAGAAAACGCGGGGGGCGTTAACAAAAAAAAGGATCTCCTTTGTGAACCTGATTTTATGTTTAAAATGACTATTATCGACCCTAACTAAACTCTGAGACATAAGGATATAAACACTACCTTCTGTAACAAGCCTATAGTGACAACCCTAACGTAAAGCAATGCTATTAGTCGGGGGACTTGGAGCCTCGCCAAAGGACGATTATGATGAGTCAGAAGTCACTGGGAGTTCCTGCTATCAATACTTCGTCCACTTATGTCACCGAACAATGATATTTATTTATAGCTTTCAGCAATTAATAGTGACCACAACACTTAGATATATTTTTAAGGTGTACGTACATCAAACGTTATAGGCTAAATTTAGGTGATAACTTCTGGGGTTACCGACAATAGCCCAATTCTTTAAGCAGGCATCTCGACGGTTTTTCGAGACTGCCAGCAAACATTCTAACAAACTTCTTGTAAGTGCCGCCATTTATAAGCCTTCCTATGCTAAGTTAGTTTAGCTTTTCGAATGTCTTGTGAAAACGACTGTGTGAAATAGCTACCAACCGAGTCGGGGTTCGGCCCTGTCGGGCGCCCACGGATCGGAATGCTTACGCGTAACATAGTAACCGTCCAAGCCGAGGTTACTTTCCACCGGGGGGACCTTTGTGTCGGGTTACTAGCGATAGAGGTTCAGGCTAAGCGACCTAAGCTATGCCACCTCTCAATCCGGTGAAGCAGTCAAGGCCAGCCTCTCTGGCCAATCTGTGTATTTCGTCATTATATAAAAAAAAGCTAAATTTAGACGATATTTACTGAGAATTTTAACGTTCGCACAAATAAAACTTGAGCATGACTCACATTAATCCAATATTTAATAATAACTATTTAATATTGCACAATACAAAAAACAAGTATGTTTACTAGTAAAAACAAAAATTGATTTAAAATCAAATCAAAGGTGATGAATCATAAATTAAACTCTACTGCAGGGGCTCCCAACCTTTTTGTACTATAGAGCACATTCTCAAATATCGGTCGAGTGGAGGGCACTATTTTTATAATTACAATAAAAAACCTGATGAAATTAAGAAAAATACCTGCTCCTTTTTTTATGTCGGTTGCAAAACAATATTTTTCTTAATTTTAAATTAAATAGCTTCATGAATCATCCTTTACAGGCATAGGTGTTTGAATATAAGCTTATTGACGAAGTACAAGGAATGGGGTCTGAGCGGTCTTTTGGCCACTGATGACGTCACTTAATGATGTCACTCCACTCTATTCGTGCGCCGTTCAATTAACCAAACGAGCCCCGTACCACTGTGTCAACGTCGTGATTAGGTCGCTCCATTTCCTATCGTCACTCCCGCTGGTGACGGCGCACCCTTCCATTAGACAAATTGTTATAACTTAGCTGCCGCGTGACATTGATGTTTTTGTTTACCACCTACGTTATTAATAATAAATACACATGGAAACATTTATGCCGCCACCCGGAGGGCTAGGCAGAAGTCACAGACTTCCATTTAGTACGTTTCTCCTATTGCAGTGTTAATTCAATGGTCTATCATTCGACTTTGGTCAGTTTACAAAAAGTCCCTGAGAGCCGTGGTAGCTCAGAGAGCCGTGGTAGCTCAGTGTCCGGGCG
Organism: Meandrusa payeni; assembly: GCA_029286785.1. NCBI lineage: Eukaryota > Metazoa > Arthropoda > Insecta > Lepidoptera > Papilionidae > Meandrusa > Meandrusa payeni. The sequence goes on from JAGSMX010000021.1 coordinate 3,846,600, forward strand.
GTTGGCTCGAGTTGCATAGTACGCTAGCAACCCGAGTTCGATCCCCGGTGCTGGCACCAATAAATTTGTTGTTGCAATTTTATGTGCTGATTAACCACGCGCTCGGCGGTGAAGGAAAACATCGTGAGGAAACCTACATGTCTTAGAAAATTTTTCTACGACATGTGAAGTCTGCCAATCCGCATTAGGGCCGCGTGGCGGACTATGCCCTTATACTCTCTTTACAGAGAAGGCCTCTGCCCAGCAGTGGGACATATATATTATATATATAAAGGCTGTAACTTTAACTTTAACGTGTTCAGAGTGAACACAGTGAACAAAATACGTGTGAATGAATGTATGAATATACAAATACATACAATCATACATATATTAAGTATATAAAGAAATATCAGCGTAATTTATTAACCAAATTAGAAATAAAAATATTATACATCCTAAAAAATATTACACACAAAAACAGTATTTTTTAGGAATAGAATTAGCCTACGTGTTCAGAGTGAACTGAGTGAACAAAAGACGTGTGAATGAATGTATGAAAATACAAATACATACAATCATATATATTGTGAGCTAACTTGCTCAATATCGCACACAACATATTTTATCATATTATTAACAACAATACATCAAGAGCCTTACAGGTAATTTATTAAAGACTTACTGACTTTGTTTCAGACATTTAATTTTAAAAGGCTTTTCCTCCAGCATAACTCACTTGTTCTAAACTGTACACTAATTGTCTACAGAGAGAGAATCCTCTTCTTTTTATCCTAAATTTCTAGTATACGCATCTCTTTCAAAAACGGAAGCGGAAACGGCCTTGATTGCCGTCAACCGATAAAAGTACTTTAGTTGACTAAAGTACTTTTATATTAGTCAGTCCATTAACTTAGTATATTTTATAGATTATAACATATAAAACTAAATTGGCATTTAGTAGGACTAACTGTCGCTAACAATATATAAAGTATATAAATAATTATCAGCGTAATTCATTAACAAAATCTTCTTCAACTAGACACGGAAACAGTATTTTTTTGGAATAAAATTAGTCAGCCTATTTATTCAAAGTAAACAGAGTTAAAAGGACGTGTGAATGAATGTATGAATATACAAATATAAACATTCACGCCCGTCACCCGGAGGTGTAGGCAGTTGCATATACACATATATAACTTCTCAACGAGACATTGCCATTGCTCATTATGAACACGGACCACCCAAATGTTAATAATTATTGAGGGATTGAAAAGATAAATGGGCAACGGGCGCCATTAATGTAAGCGGAATAATTGCAGGTACAAAAAAGGCTTCCCTTCGTTTAAAAAGCCTCCAATGAAGTTTGATATATTAATAAAGTTAAGCGTAAAAGCCGGCGGCAAGTTATAATTATTACTGGCGGCAAAACTTGATCGCCAAGAGAACGGCTCTCTTGTCATATATTTATATAAATGTTCACGCCCTTGACCATGAGGGGCAGACATCGGACACCTATCTCGTTTCTATATGTCTTTTTTTTCTCTTTATTTGGGACAATAAACAATAGCACAATTGATATTATAAAAGACATAATAGAAATAAAATATGTAACTGCACTACCAACAACATTATCCGCAAATTATTATCATTATTATTTTAACGTGCAACACTTTAAAAACAAAAACACTATCAACAAAATTTAAATTAAGGAGAAGAATACGGAAATAAATGAACTAATAAATACTTATTAACTAAATTAACTAAATAAGCTGTCTTTAATACATTTTCTAAATTTAGTAGTAGGCAATGAAAACAAATCAACATCTGCGAAGTACTTATTGTAAATATCCACCACACGACGGAGATATGTAACCAAGTTACTCGATATGTATGCCTTTTTTTTTTGTTGACGGGGAGAAAATCTTCACAAAGATATCCCGCCTTCTGGGGGGAAGGCGGCGGTTATGTGGGGTTCTTACCCACTAAAACCTCCCTGGCCCTTTCCTCGGTGCATAACGAGGTGCTCCGAGATGTCACGTGGAACGCACCGGAGCCCCTCTGCATTGTGCTCAAGGAGAGCACGTCCCGTTTTTACTCCCTTCCCCCTGTGCCCTCGCAGCGCAAGGCGACACGGGCCAGCCGATGTCGCCTTCTTCCAGGGTCCACCTTGGTGGACGACTCAGGCAAGGGTGGGGCCCTTGTCGCCCAGTGAACCCGAGGCCCCTTTTAGTCGCCTTCTACGACAGGCGGGGGATACCGTAGTCTTATTCTTGAGAGCCCAGAACTGCAGGGCTGTATGCCTATGGCAACCCCTACGGCCAGTGCCATTTAAGTCATAAGTGTTTATGTCACAAAAGTGACAGCTAAAGAAAACATGGTCGCAAAAACTACGATAAGCCATTTTATATCTACTCAAAGAGATGACCTTATTGCTCGGAGACGAAAAATGAAAGAAAAAGGCTTGGCGCCTTAAAAAGACCGGAAGCAGTCTACAGCGCGTACTGTCATATTTCAGACATATAATGCGTAGAGGGGATGGCAACCTAGAAAGTTTTGTCTCGTTGGCAATACACAAGGCAAGAGAACAAGAGGCCGGTCGCCAACACGATGGTCTGACCAAGTAAAAGGTGCCATCTCCCCTAATCTCTACCAGCTGGTGAGGGCTGCCTCGGACCGAAGGCGATGGAGGCAGATTGCTCACTTGAGGAGCTCTAGTGACCATGATCTTCAGAAATGAGAGAACGACACGGAAGAAGAAGTTTCACCTACCTTTTTTACTGTTCGTTTGGCTGTAGAGTACAATCCAGCACGTATTAGATCGTCTGGTGTTAGACCGGAAAAACAATAAGGCAAATTGTAACATTATTCATTAAGAAACTTAATTAGTTCAAGTCACGTTCGATGCGTTAACGAGAACCGTTGTTCTTCAAAATTACGTCAATTACGATAAAAGAATGGTTTATTCCATTTTCACCTGGATATTTACTTCAAGTATAATTTCCAGCAAGAAACCAATTACATTTGTCAATAAATACAGGAAATAGTGCGTCAATTGTCTAACAGCTACGGTTATTTTCTGCGAAACATGAATGTGTCCTATCATTCGGCTATTGACGTGGAACGTTCTTAATTTTATTAAATTTTGTTAATGTTTTTTGTCTTGTTATACCAGGTATTTTTCTGAGTTCTTGTGTCGAATAAATGTTTTTTCCATTCCTTTCTATTTTAAACAATTAGCATATTTTGAAATAGTTGCAAAAAAAAATAGTTATAAACATTTTTTGGTTGGTTTGTACCAGAGCTACTTGTGTTTATTAACATACTAGCTTCGCCAGTGGTGTTACCCGCGATTAAAAAACTATTTTAATTTTAAAAAACCTAAATTAGTCTTTATTACATCAGCTATCTGTCAGTGAAAGTCCCGTCAACATACAGACAGGCAGATAAAATTAGTAAAAAATGTTATTTTAGTATATGTCCGGTAATTCACATTCATGTAGTAAAAAGCGGTTATTTTAATACTACACACCGACATTCCAATTTTATTGTATGTACCATCCTCAATTCGCAATTAGCTGAATGTCTAAAGACAAAAGTGTTTAACCAGTGCTTCCTCTCAGCTATGACGTACGGTGCAGAGACTTGAACTCTGACCGTTGGGCTGGTCCAAAAGTTGAAAGACGCACAACGAGCGATGGAAAGAGCTATGCTCGGTTTTCTCTAAGAAATAAAATCTGAAACGAAAAAAATCGACGGTGAATAAACGTAATCGACACAGCTCTTAAATTCAGCAAGTTGAAGTGTCAGTGAACCGGTCACATTTGCCGAGTCAGTGACGGTAGATGGGGAAAAAGTCTTGGAATGGAGACAGCGCGTGGGTCGGAGAAACGTAGGGCGCCATCCCTCCAGATGGACCAACGACCTTATAAAGATAGCCGGAAGTGGCTGGATGCGGAAAGCTGAGGATCGTATGTGGTTGAAGGCATTGGGGAAGGCCTATTTCCATGGATTGATACAAGCTGATGATGATAGATATATAGATAAGTAGGGATATAAAGGCACAAACCTAAATACAATTCCTACAACACGGTAAATTGATGTCATTCAATATTCAACAAACACAAGGAAGATGAGACACTATACACGATAATTAATTTGCCTTGGAAATTATCTTAAACGCAAGCAATTGATTTCAATTCATTAAGGAAATTCTGCGTAAACATTATTTCCTTGTGTTGTCATCTGTCACGAAGCTAATGCCTTCTGAAAGCTTAAATTGAAATACAAACGGTAATAAATACAATAATCATCTAATGAAATGAAAACTGACATGAAAATAAAAAAAAACCGAAAAGAAAATGTCCTTGATGATTCTTTTTTTTTTCTTTTTTTTAGGGGACTTTTGTCTTGTAAACTAAATATTTAATGATGTAAGTTTATTGTTTGTAAAATAAAGCAAAATCTGGCCCGGCTAAGCTGTTTGCGCTAGTATACTATAAATAAACGATAACACATATCTCTACCCGTATTCATTAGGCTGTCAATGTTCAATAATCACAATTAAGCGTCAATAGCCTAATGGTTTAGGGTACGGCCTACGAATTGTAAGTCGTGAGTTCGAATCCACTATTTTTTTTAATAATTTCTAAGCAAGTGCTTGACTACGATCCCATCTGATGTTAAGTGGAAATGCAGTCCTGGATGGTAAGGCGCACTAGCTTAGTAACTAACTACTCTTGAAAATACCCACATTGTAATCGGAAGGAAAGACAGACGCGGGCAAACTATTCCAGTCCTTTGCTGTACGAAGAATGAAAGACGAAGCAAATCGCTTCGTTCGGGTTTGAGGGATGTTCACAACAAAAGGATGAAATCCCGTAGTGCGTCTAGAAGTCCTTGCCGTGAACCATGTCCTAGCACAAGCTTAAGCTTAGTTGGAATGGTTAACAAGATTGTTAGTAATATTTCTGAAAAAAAAAAAAATATTGCTAGCTGTCTTTAAGAATAAAATATTATTTTCACTGCTGCATTATTGATTGCTATAGAATAGAGGTGATTTATCCGCTTCCTGAATTACAAACACGAATTCCAATCAAGACTAACATGTTAGACGTCCGGAAGTTCACTCTTAATCTAGTTTGTTCTCTAATTAATAAAATCAATGAAACACATTGAGATGGAAATCGTCTATACAAATAAATAATATTGAAGTGTCTGTTTGTAATATTAAAATAATAGCTTTTTACCATATATATATCGACGATGGAAAACAAAAATGAAATTGTTCACCAGAGCCGAAAAACATTTCAACTTTTTAAAAAAATATTATAACATTCGTGTTTGTGGACCTAGAGCTGTCGTTTTTGGACACAATATTTATTATTTTTTGCTGTATAAGTATTGTACCACGGCATTAACTTAGAATTTTCCTAAAAGAAAATCGTTTTACGATACAAAAAAATAAAATAGAGGTGTCAATCTTGAAAATCCAATTTTCGCTATTTTTCATCTAATTGTTACAAGTCATATATCATTCGACGCGTCTTTTTTTTCTGATTCCAACGACATAAAAAAATGAAAATGGCCATACTACGTTTTTCCTTTCCATCGTCGACATGCATATGAATGTACGAGTGTATACGACACATATACTAAAATAACATTTTTTAACATATTTTCATTTGTCTGTCTTTTTGTTCCAGCTAATCTCTAAAACGGCTGGATTTTAATGGGACTTACACTGGCAGACAGCTAATGTAATTATTGGAGAAACTTAAGCTTTTATTTAAGAAAAAATACACAAATAGTATTTATTCGCAGGTGACACCGAAGGGTGCAGCTAGTGTAAGCAACAGTTAGTTCTACTAAATACTAATTTAGTTTAAATGCATAAATAAATATTATAATCTGTAAAATATACTTATGAATTAGAATAAGTTAATGGACTGACTAATATAAAAGTACTTTAGTTGACGAGGTCGGCAACTGAGTATGTTTTCGCTTCCATTTTAAAAGAGATGCATATACTAGATTAGGATAAAAATGGAGAGGACTCTCTCTGTAGACGGTCAGTGCACGATTTAGGATAAGTGTGTTTCGCTGGAGGAAAAGCCCTTTACAAGTGAACCTCTGAAACAGAGTCCGCAAGACTTTATTTGGGTTTAAAGAATTTATTTCTCAAAGAACATTTTACAAAGTTCACTTAAAATGATATATAAGGTACTTAAATAATATAATTAATGATGTGCCTCTGGGTCGCAGGTAGGTGTCGTCACATGTGTATCATCAGATCTTTTAGCTTGTTTTAAATTGCTGGAAAGTGTCGCACTCCTACACTTTATTTGGCAGGCTATTGTATAGCTGTGCTCCTTCGTACAATATCGTTTTCTTTCCGTAATTGGTACGTGGGGTGATTAGGTCGACCTTGTCTTTGTTCCTCAAGTTCGAGTTCTTTCTTTTTATGCAATTTTATATTTATGTGAATTGAATTTGTTATAATTTTCCTAATTAGAGTGTAAGTACAGTAAGTGTGTAGTTGTGTGATATTAAATAATTGTGTTCTTTTATACAATTCATCTGTTGGCGTTAGGTACTCGTAGTTATAGTGAAACAAAACTTTTATTATTCTATTTTGTGTTCTTTGCAGGGGAGCTAAATGAGTGACAGCAGCTGAACCCCATATTTCTATTAAATATTCTAAGTGTGTGTGTTTTGCTAAAATCTGTCGATAATATGATGAAAAATAATATATAAAATACGTTGTGTGCTATGTGGAGCGAGGAAGCTCACAGTCAGCCCTGTAGTTCTGGGCTCTCAAGAATAAGACTACGGTATCCCCTGCCTGTCGTAGAAGAGCTAAAAGGGGCCTCGGGTTCACTGGGCGACAAGGGTGCGGGCCTTTGTCGTCCGCTATGGTGGACCCGGGAAGAAGGCGACATCGGCTGGCCCGTGTCGCTTTGCATTGCGTGGCACAGGCGGGGGATGGGGTATAATTGTTGCACACATGTAAATGTTTCTTTATTTACATCTAACCTCATAAACATATTCCATTATTTTCCTACGTGTAATTTTTCTCCTTTAGCAATCTTTTTAATTAATCTTTAACTTAAGTTCTATAAATCGGCCCTTTCAATTCAGTTTTTTTTTTGAAAAATGAAATATTTATTTATTTACTTTACCTTAACTCTCTACTACTTAACTTTTTACTGAACAGCACAGTGCTGAGGGGCTCCGGTGCGTTCCACTGGAGATCCCGGAGCCCCTCGTCATGCACCGATGAAAGGGCCACCGGGGAGGTTTGAGTGGGTAAAAATCTCACATAACCGCCGCCTTCCCCACTGAAGGCGGGTAATCTTTCTGAAGATTTCCTCCCCGTTAACAAAAAAAAAGGAAGCTCACAGTATAATAAATGATAGTGAAGTAAGATCAATAATAAGTAAGGTAATAAAATTTGCAGGAAATTTCTTTTAATGTTGTATTGATCTTATTGCAATGAGGATTTTATAAAACAACGATTTAAAAGTTCCACCTGTAATTACAGGGCTGGTTATTATCATAAAGGTCGACCGCCGCACAAAGCAGTAAACATGCGAATTACTTTAGCGAAAAATATCTGATTATCCAGCATTCGCTTAATAATAATTAGCTAGTATGATAGGATGTGAGGACCGCTAGTTGTCGGAGGTTGGACTACGGTTTATGGTATAGTTTAATATTTATAGTCTTACACCTACTACTTATAGACTAGTGTGAGAAAGAGTAGACTCTATTTAAACTCAATTTTTATTTTAATAAACATATCCTTCAATTTTATCAACCGACGTCAAGATGTTGGGACTACATCCCCCCGCCTATTAGGCCGTAAAAACATTAATAACATTACAAATATATATATTTTATAACATTAGTCATAGATATAATCTTTATTGGCACAAAATATGAAAAACATCAAAAAGACAGAAAAAAATAAAATTAAAAAAATACGGTTAAAAAAAACGGACAAATAAGTCATAAGACATGATGGCACTGGACACCGTCTCAGCATATGCCTTCGCAAGGATGCGACAGCGCTGATTTTCAGCGGTGCCCAGGACTACGCAAAGTCGTGCGCGCGCTATCCTACATTTCATGGAATAAATTACGACACACAATTATTTATGATGACATTTATGTTATTTATTATGTTATTATGTATATATATATATACATATATACATACATATAAACAACTGCTTTATTATATATATATATACATATATACATACATATAAACAACTGCTTTATTATATATATATATATATATACATATATACATACATATAAACAACTGCTTTATTATATATATATATACATATATACATACATATAAACAACTGCTTTATTATATATATATATACATATATACATACATATAAACAACTGCTTTATTATATATATATATATACATATATACATACATATAAACAACTGCTTTATTATATATATATATATACATATATACATACATATAAACAACTGCTTTATTATATATATATATACATATATACATACATATAAACAACTGCTTTATTATATATATATATACATATATACATACATATAAACAACTGCTTTATTATATATATATATATATATATATATATATATATATACATATATACATACATATAAACAACTGCTTTATTATATATATATATATATATATATATATATATATACATATATACATACATATAAACAACTGCTTTATTATATATATATATACATATATACATACATATAAACAACTGCTTTATTATATATATATATACATATATACATACATATAAACAACTGCTTTATTATATATATATATACATATATACATACATATAAACAACTGCTTTATTATATATATATATATATATATATATACATATATACATACATATAAACAACTGCTTTATTATATATATATATATATATATATATATATATATATATATATATATATACATATATACATACATATAAACAACTGCTTTATTATATATATATATATATACATATATACATACATATAAACAACTGCTTTATTATATATATATATACATATATACATACATATAAACAACTGCTTTATTATATATATATATATACATATATACATACATATAAACAACTGCTTTATTATATATATATATACATATATACATACATATAAACAACTGCTTTATTATATATATATATATATATATATATATATACATATATACATACATATAAACAACTGCTTTATTATATATATATATATATATATATATATATATATATATATATATATATATACATATATACATACATATAAACAACTGCTTTATTATATATATATATACATATATACATACATATAAACAACTGCTTTATTATATATATATATACATATATACATACATATAAACAACTGCTTTATTATATATATATATACATATATACATACATATAAACAACTGCTTTATTATATATATATATACATATATACATACATATAAACAACTGCTTTATTATATATATATATATATATATATATATATATATATATATATACATATATACATACATATAAACAACTGCTTTATTATATATATATATACATATATACATACATATAAACAACTGCTTTATTATATATATATATATATATATATATATATATATATACATATATACATACATATAAACAACTGCTTTATTATATATATATATACATATATACATACATATAAACAACTGCTTTATTATATATATATATACATATATACATACATATAAACAACTGCTTTATTATATATATATATATATACATATATACATACATATAAACAACTGCTTTATTATATATATATATATATATATATATATACATATATACATACATATAAACAACTGCTTTATTATATATATATATATATATACATATATACATACATATAAACAACTGCTTTATTATATATATATATATATATGTATACTTGTCTTTGTTTAACCTGAATTTAAGTGAGAATTTGTTGAACAATCCGAGATCAGAGCGGAATGCAATATATAATGGTACTTCGGTTTATTTATATTTTGTTGCTGCGAACTAGCAGAATGTAAAGAATCTTTTTACATTTGGAAAATAAGATAAATTGTGAATTCATGAAAGTGCTTTGATGTCAAGGTTAACTATTGGACGCTTTTAAAGACTCGTTTTAATTTTTCTTAGTTGTTCTGTCTTGATATATTTTGTGTTCTTTGCAGGGGAGCTAAATGAGTGACAGCAGCTGAACCCCATATTTCTATTAAATATTCTAAGTGTGTGTGTTTTGCTAAAATCTGTCGATAATATGATGAAAAATAATATATAAAATACGTTGTGTGCTATGTGGAGCGAGGAAGCTCACAGTCAGCCCTGTAGTTCTGGGCTCTCAAGAATAAGACTACGGTATCCCCTGCCTGTCGTAGAAGAACTAAAAGGGGCCTCGGGTTCACTGGGCGACAAGGGTGCGGGCCTTTGTCGTCAGCGAAGGTGGACCCGGGAAGAAGGCGACATCGGCTGGCCCGTGTCGCTTTGCATTGCGTGGCACAGGCGGGGGATGGGGTATAATTGTTGCACACATGTAAATGTTTCTTTATTTACATCTAACCTCATAAACATATTCCATTATTTTCCTAAGTGTAATTTTTCTCCTTTAACAATCTTTTAAATTAACTTAAGTTCTATAAATCGGCCCTTTCAATTCAGTTTTTTTTTGAAAAATGAAATATTTAATTATTTACTTTACCTTAACTCTCTACTACTTAACTTTTTACTGAACAGCACAGTGCTGAGGGGCTCCGGTGCGTTCCACTGGAGATCCCGGAGCCCCTCGTCATGCACCGATGAAAGGGCCACCAGGGAGGTTTTAGTGGGTAAAAATCTCACCTGAAGGCGGGTAATCTTTCTGAAGATTTCCTCCCCGTTAACAAAAACAAAGGAAGCTCACAGTATAATAAATGATAGTGAAGTAAGATCAATAATAAGTAAGGTAATAAAATTTGCAGGAAATTTCATTTAATGTTGTATTGATCTTATTGCAATGAGGATTTTATAAAACAACGATTTAAAAGTTCCACCTGTAATTACAGGGCTGGTTATTATCATAAAGGTCGACCGCCGCACAAAGCAGTAAACATGCGAATTACTTTGTGAAAAATATCTGATTATCCAGCATTCGCTTAATAATAATTAGCTAGAATGATATGACGTGAGGACCGCTAGTTGACGGAGGTTGGACTATGGTTTATGGTATGGTTTATTATTTATGGTCTTACCCTACTTATAGACTAGTGGGAGATAGAGTAGACTCTATTTAAACTCAATTTTATTTTAATAAACGTATCCTTCAATTTTATCAACTGACGTCAAGATGTTGGGACTACATCCCCCCGTCTATTAGGCCGTAAAAACATTAATAACATTACAAATATATATATTTTATAACATTAGACATAGATATAATCTTTATTGACACAAAATATGAAACACATCAGAACAAAATACAGTTAAAACGGACAAATAAGTCATAAGACATGATGGCACTGGACACTGTCTCAGCATATGCCTTCGCAAGGATGCGACAGCGCTAATTTTCAGCGGTGCCCAGGACTACGTAAAGTCGTGCGCGCGCTATCCTACATTTACATGGAATACATTACGACACACAATTATTTATGATGACATTTATGTTATTACTTGTATTAAAATATAATATTAAAATATGTTTATATAGAATACGAATTTAAGTGTAGTATGTTACGCTATATTTATACACAACGGAATAGCGTCCGTCTTTCGTTAGTTCTCACAGGTTTTTGAATGAAAATCAGCACTGTGCTGCGTGTTTGAGCACAGCACATGCTGATCAAACCCCTTGACACAAGCTATGTTTTAATTTTTCTTAGTTGTTCTGTCTTGATATATTTTGTGTTCTTGTGTCGAATTTTTCTATTCTATTCAAATGGAACAAGTGTATTTACGAGTAAAATAAAGACGGCTTCAAATAGAATAAAACGTTAAACGCTATTACGGACGCCCTTTTTGTATTTCTGAATTATCGTAGAAACATATCCGACAACGAATTCCTTCAATCTATTTTGATGATTCTTTTTTTTTTGGTGCTTCCCGTGCAGTCCAATTCTGGCAATGGTACCCACGAGAAAACCGTTAAATTTGCATCAATTATTTGCGCCACAAACGGACGATGGATGGAATAACTCATGCTAACGGATTTCTATAACTTGATTAAATTTGATTTGAATATTTCGTAACTTAGAAATTGTAATTTAGAAATACAAAAACGGAGTTGGCGCGTAATAATGTTTAACGTTTGATTTGATTTGAAGTCGGTTTTTATTTTTGCTCGTAAATGAACTTGTTAATTTGTATACAAAACATTATGAAATTTCAAACTTTGTATATTGTTAGGCACCGCTACATACACCTACAATGTTTGAACGCAGCGACAAATGTCGCGTCCTGGCTGATATACGGGCGGGACTTTTTAAAAATAAGAAAACATGAATTACGATTCTTTTTTTGTTTAATCTATTCATTATTAATTTTGCCGTAAACTAAATTTAACGACTTATCTGTACAATAAAAGTACAACACGGTATGTGTTTGATGTTTTCAACCCTGTAGTTCTGGGCTCTCAAGAATAAGACTACGGTATCCCCTGCCTGTCGTAGAAGGCGACTAAAAGGGGCCTCGGGTTCATTGGGCGACAAGGGTGGGTGCCTTTGTCGTCCACCAAGGTGGACCCGGGAAGAAGGCGACATCGGCTGGCCCGTGTTGCACTGCGAGGGCACAGGGGGGGAGGGAGTAACCTCCCCCGGGAAGTGCTCTCTATGAGCACAGTGCAGAGGGGCTCCGGTGCGTTCCACTGGAGATCCCGGATCCCTCACCATGCACCGAGGAAGGGCCACCGGGGAGGTTTTAGTGGGTAAAAACCCCACATAACCGCCGCCTTCCCCCCAGAAGGCGGGGTATCTTTCTGAAGATTTCCTCCTCGTTAACAACAAAAAAAAATGTGTTTGATGTTTTAACAATATTTTAAAATAATTCATTCGACTGGTTTACCTAAAAATTCTTTACAAAGAACATACAATGAATTTAAATAATTTAAACTAAGAACTAGATTTGTTATAGCGGTCGGCGTTTCCGGAATAGTTCTACAGTTCGCTTAATCGTTTAGAATAAGGTCTGTTTAGTATGTGGTTTCCAATTCAACGATTTATCAGCAGTACAGCGCCGATCAAAACAAACTACTTGTCTTTGTTTAACCTGAATTTAAGTGAGAATTTGTTGAACAATTCGAGATCAGAGCGGAATGCAATATATATTGGTACTTCGGTTTATTTATATTTTGTTGCTGCGAACTAGCAGAATCGAAAGAATCTTTTTACATTTGGAAAATAAGATAAATTGTGAATTCATGAAAGTGCTTTGATGTCAAGGTTAACTATTGGACGCTTTTTAAAAGGCTCGTTTTCATTTTTCTGAATTTACGTAAGATTTAAATATTACACCATAGAGGTAAGTGAGAGGATATAGAGATACAATAAACATTATAACGTACGTAACGTGTTAAAAGCGTCAATAGTCGCCGGCCCACAGCCTTGTAGTTCTAGGCTCGTAGAATAAGGCTACGGTATCCTCTGCCTGTAGTTAGGTTAGATAATAGTCCACACCGTGACCGGTGACGGCGACCTTGACTAGCTTCGGGCATGAGCCCTGATATGGGTTGGGAAGCCGAACTTGATCTTAAATGCTCGGTTACAAGTAGCACAATATAGCTGATCGGTGATATTGTAGGTGTAATTGTAGGAGGACTTAGGGCGAGATTTCCTCTCGCGGCGTTTTGCGTCTAGATTGCTTGTAGTAGAAGGCGACTAAAAGGGGCCTCGGGTTAACTGGGGACCTGGGAAGAAGGCGATATCGACTGGCCCGTGTCGCCTTGCACTGCGAGGGCAGAGGGGGGAGGGACTAACTAAGCTCCGGTGCGTTCCACTGGAGATTCCGGAGCCCCTCACCATGCATCGAGGAAGGGCCCTCGAGGAGGTTTTAGTGAGTAAGAACACCATATAACCTCGCCTTGTTGGCGATTTCCCCTCCGTCAACAAGAAAAAATAAAGTATACTTAGTGACAGTATATATGTACGGTTTATTTATAATGTTTTCATTTATGAAGCATGATATTGACTGTCCCTCTCTTCTCTCGAAAATAAAATTTGACGTGCCCAAGAAATCAGCGCGCTATCATATTCCTATCCATCTCCCTTTGGCATGTTCCAACTATCGTCAAAATTGTCACACGCTCAATAAATATTCGAAAAGGATAGAAGCAGACATCTTTAATACTACAACTGTAGCAATAAGACGGCCATTCTATCGACATTTCTTTAATTAAAAATTGTCAGTAGGCTTTTTTATTATTATTGTTTTTGCTTACACAATAAAATAATTTTAAAGTTTTCGTATTCCCGAAGATCTGTTATTGGCAGTCTGTTTCTTAATTATTACTGTATATTTTTTGTAAATTTTATTGCTGTTGATCTTCTTGTAAATAAATAAATAAATTAATTAATGATTTTTTTTTTTTATGACGAACTACACAGATTGGCCAGAGAAGCTGGCCTTGACTGCTTTACCGGATTGAGAGGTGGCATAGCTCTTAGGTCGCTTAGCCTGAACCTCTATTGCTAGTAACTCGACACAAGGGTCCCCGGTGAGGGTATCCTCGGCGGACGGTTACTATGTTACGCGTAAGCATGCCGATCCGAGGGCGCCTGAGAGGGCCGAACTACGACTCGGTCGGTAGCTATTTCACGGATAATCTAAGAGACATTCAAAAGCTAAACTAACTTTGAGTGCCACTTCGGGAAGCGTTGGCGCTGGGAGAAGAAGTGGCCGAAGAAACTCCAGCAACGCTCCTAACATCTAAGGGGTAAAAATTAATGAAGATACCATATAGGGTAAGGTGAAGTGACTAGAAAAACGAAGCATATGACTTTTCCCTTTAAATACAAAGTAATAAAGTATGCTTTTTCCTGCAATCTAGTGACAACATATTCTTTCAATCCACACTTTTCCCTTATAAATAATAGCTTTATAACCCAATGTAGAGTTGAATTAAAAAAAATACCAGTAAATAATTGTGAAGGAAGTCATTAAGAATTTAAAATTCTTGAAACTTTAGCAAAGTCCACAGGGTTCATGAAACAATAAAAACATCGATAAATTTTACGACACTTAAAATATCGTTAAGTGACATGGAGAGATAAGGTGTCAGAGCAAAGGGGCGGGGCCGGGTGTCCGATGGCAACTTTTTCAAGCTTAATTTAATTAATATTGCCACACTTGTTATGAGTTTCCGGGTATTGATCGAGGTCGTTTAAGATATGTAGTAGTCAATAAAACGTTAAAATTAATGTATCGCAACCTTTTTTTTTTTTTGTTTACGAGGAGGAAATCTTCAAAAAGAACCCCGCCTTCTGGGAGGAAGGCGGCGGTTATGCGACCTAAGAGCTATGCCACCTCTCAAATCCGGTGAAGCAGTAAAGGCCAGCTTCTCTGTGCCAACTGTGATAGTTCGTCCATTATGTGGGGTTCTTACCCACTAAAACCTCCCCGGTGGCCCTTTCCTCGGTGCATGACGAGGGGCTCCGGGATCTCCAGTGGAACGCACCGGAGCCCCTCTGCACTGTGCTCAAGGAGAGCACGTCCCGAGGGGGGAGGTTACTCCCTCCCCCCCTCTGCCCTCGCAGTGCAAGGCGACACGGGCCAGCCGATGTGAAAACCTATAGAGTTTGCGACAAATAATTCTAGCTCTAAGCGTAACGTGGAAGGGATAGCTGCGCATGTACAGTCGCGCACGCAATTATTCATTTCTACAAATTGCGCAAAAGACGTGTTTTATTTGTGCTGTTTATATTGGCATATTCACTATTTAAAATCACAAATAAATTAATAAAATAAACATGCAATACAACACAAGTTAATAAAATAAAAACAAACTATAACAGTTAATAAAACTCAAGATAACAGAAGACAAAAGAAAATTAACATATAATGTTGTCCAATAGTGCATAGTTTTTTTTTTATGATGTCTTAGAAAATTGTCTAAGTCATGTGAAATCTGCCAATACTAGGGCCCAATAATGAGACATATGTAGTCTATAAATTTGTTTACTTTTTCCATCACGTGAGCATACGGCTTTACCATTACGCAAATAAAAAAAGCTTGTAGTCATTTTGTTGTAGTTAATTAAAGAAAAAAAAATGACATAAAAACGACACTCAACTCGGCGTAGAGGAGCAAAAAGTTCGAGGCGCGTTTGGTAACACGAAAGTAATCACCTCGGGGCCGGTACTCGATTATAATTAACAAGGCGGCCGCATAGATCAGAGGGAGTAGACAGCGTGAGTCAGCGCTCTGCAAGTGGAACGACAGCCAAGATTTGTTTAACAACAGTCGGCGCCGTCCGACACGCGGCCGAGCGCTCCGTAAACATGGCGAGTAAGGGCGCGTACACACTCACTACTCAAAGATAGCTTTTGTATCTAAAGTTAACACACAGCGTTACATGTATCTATTACGTTGACAGATTACATTGATTATTAAAATAGCTAGCGTCCGTGATAGCATTTTACGTGTAACGTTGGAATCGATTTGAAGTTGAAATATATACGTAGATTACATTGTCCAGAGTGTGCTCAGGAACTACATGATCTTATTCCTGTTCCAAGACGCACTGCAGGACTTCATCCTTTTGTTGTGAACATCCCTCAAATCCGAACGCAGCACTTTGCTTCGTCTTTCATTGATCAAACAGCAAGGGACTGGAATAGTTTGTCCGCGTCTGTCTTTCCTTCCGATTAAAATGGGGGTATTTTCAAGAGTAGAGTGAATAGGCATCTACAAAGCTAATGCGTCTTAAAATCCAGGACTGCATTTCCACTTAACACCAGGTGGGATCGTAGTCAAGCACTTGCTTTCCGCCAGAAGACGGGATATCTTGTTGAAGATTCCCCTCCGGGCCCTCCCTCCCCCCGTTACAAAAGAAAAAAAATACGATGTGTTATACGTGTATGCGAACATACAGGATACAGGCTGTCCTATAAGTTGCACGACAAAATGAAAAGGACGTTAGGTTAGGGGTTACCTAGTAGAAAAAAATTATCTAATTTCCTTAAAAAAAATCCGATTTTTTTTAAGTACTCTCGAATATTTCGTATTGTGTATTTTAGTCGATTGAAATAGTTAATATACAAATGAACAACGTGACAATGTTAAATTGCGTGCCTACGAAAATGTCATTACCATAAAAGAAGAAGAATATAGTATACACATTTAGCAACTCTTGCTTCTTACAATCCAGGACTGCATTTCAACTTAACATCAGGACAATATGGTAAGCATTTGTTTAGAAAGTATAAAAAAAAAACAGGAATAAATGCTGGCGCGTGTAACGTTGGACCCGTTAAAATCTGCTTTCGTAAATGCTGCTGAGATCTCACACACAACGTTGTATATAATTACGTCGGTAGATTACAATAACCGCTGAAACTTTGTCCGCACGTGATAGCTTTAAAGTATGAACCGAAAGTTTGAATCGATTTGAAGTCCGCTTTTGTTTTTCACACGTTCCATTTTATATACGTCGATAAATTACATTGACCTATGAAATAGCCGAGGTCCATACGTAATACCGTTTAATGTGACCCGTATCCTTTGAATCGATTTCTGCTCTTATTTTTAATTTACCAAATATGAGATATCTTACCAGTCATCTGTAAGGCCTGGTGTGTACGACTCTTAAAATAGGCAGTTCGTTATTAATACGAGTATTTCACATTTCGCATGAGTCAAGAATAGACACCCGTTAGAATGGTTCTAAATTTGTAGTTACTAGGTGATACTGTTGAAAGAAAATGTTTAGAACATTTATCTGGGATATACGGTAGGTTAATATTATCGGGGGTCTTAAACAGCATATCGCTATCTCTGTGCGGAACGCGCAAGATGTGTGACAGAGAAAATCACCTCTCGCTCACTCTCATGGTAAATAACTATTAATCAGTGTCCCTTCCGGATTGGTCGACAAACTTAGTTTCTAATTAGTGCCAGTAAGGACGTAGCACATAAGTTGTGTATATAGTTAAGAAATTAGAAAATACAAAACATTACAAATCTGGACTCCGAGTGTTATTCTTCCCGCAAATATCGACAATAGTGAAGGCCTCCCACAATATATTTATTTATTTATTCTTTATTTGAACACAATACAAAAAAAGGTACAAATAGGCGGACTTAATGCCAGTAGGCATTCTCTGCCACCTTGGGGTTGTGTAGAGACGAAGTAACGGGTGCAAGCTATGTGATAAAATAATAAATAAAAGAAAACTATAATAAATGCATGCATATATAATATACATACCTACTTACAAATAAATTAAATATATAATAATATATAATAATAAATAGATACATATCATCATCATCTCAGCCGTAAAACATCCACTGCTGGATATAGGCCTCTCCCAACGATTTCCAAAGGACCGGTTGTAAGCGGCCCGCATCCAGCTGCGCCCTGCGACCTTTATGAGGTCGTCAGACCACCTTGCGGGTGGACGTCCCGCACTGCGCTTGCTGGTCCGTGGTCTCCAATCGAGAACTTTTCGGCCCCATCGGCCATCTGTTCTACACGCTATGTGCCTTGCCCATTGCCACTTCAACTTGCTTATCCGGAGAGCTATGTCGGTTACCTTCGTTCGTCTACGGATCTCCTCATTCCTGATTTGATCTCGTAGAGATTCTTCGAGCATAGCTCTCTCCATAGCTCGTATATAAATACATATATATATATATATAATTATATATGGATAGGGACAGCAATTGTCAAACTATTCCTTGCTTAGGTAATAAATTAAAATACATATGAATAATCGTAATAAATATAAATACATTACATACGTACTTGTTTTATTTCCTCTTGTGTCGATTAATTATTTATTCTATTCATTAAATTCAATTTTCAGCGATTATATTCACGGTGAAATAAGAAAAGGAGCGAAGCTGGTTTGACGTCCTATTATTTATAAAAACAATTATAAATTTTATTGACATTATTTTATTGGCAAATTTCTAATCAGATTTTGTTTGCAAAAGTATTTCAATAAACGAAATGTATTTTGTATACAGTGGCAGTGCGCTCTATGCATTCAAGAACTAAGCGCAAAAACGAAATTGGAATTTCCGGTTGGTAATTTCGGAATAGTTGTCGGTCACACTGTACGTGTTGAATTTCTACGGAAACGCAATTAACGAGGGCAGCGGACTGGTTTCCGGACGTGGTGTCCATAGATTACACATAGTAAAACAAATAAACAAAAACAAAATAAGCTCTCTCATCAACTGATCCGTCAGCAAACACAATAGCTTGCGTCGTCCACTTTTCACTAAGCTTATCAGGTCCTATATGTGACAGGTAGTGAGCCTATGACCATAGACCGGGCACAAATTTATAGCAAGTAATTTTTTTGTACTTAAAACACCGAAATTTATTAGTACAAACTAACCGGCATTTGGATTCGTGATCATCAAATCGTAAGGCAATTAGCCATTGCTACACAATTAATGAAAAATGAAAAATGAATGAAAAAATATCCCTTTTTAATATATGAAATGGTTATTCCAGTTCGAGGGCGCCCGACAGGATCAAGCCACGACTCGAACACTAGCTTTACCACGGAAAACTGTTAATTTAACTTGTGTTAATTTTACTCACATGTATACCAAAATAATAAACAAGTATATTTACGAGTAAAAACCGACTTTAAATGGAATCTAACGTTAAACGCAATTATTGTAGAAATATTACGAAACAGAATTAATAAAGAAGCGTCAATAGCCTAATGGCTTAGGGTACGGCCTGCGAATCGTAAGGTCGTGGGTTCGAATCCACCATTCGACTATTGCCGTGAACCATGTCCTAGTACAAGCTTATGCTTAGTTGGAATGGTTAACAAGATTGTTAGTAATATTTCTGAAAAAAAAAGAAATATTGCTATCATTCTTTAAAAAAAAATCAGAATTTAATCAAACTCTCATCAATCCAATAAAATAATCATCGAAATCGGTTGGCGTGAGTTGTATTTATTTATTTATTCTTTATTTGCACACAATACAAAAAATAAAGGTACAAATAGGCGGACTTAACGCCAGTAGGCATTCTCTGCCAGTCTACCTTGGGGTTGAGAGACAAAGTAACGGGTGCAAGCTATATGAGAAAATAATAAATAAAAGAAAACTATAATAAATGCATGCATTGTATTGAGTTATTCGTACATTTGTGACGCACATACTTGATGCAAAATTAATATTTTTCTCATAGATGCCATTGTCAAAATTGGACCTCATGGAAAGCACTGGCTTTCACATAAAAAGAGTCATCCAAAATCGGTTCACCCAGTCGAAAGTTACGAGGTTATAACTAAAATTTAAAAAAACACACAGACGAATTGAGAACCTCATCCTTATTTGAAGTTGGTTGAATAAATACTAAATCCGAAGTTAACCAGTTCGGCGTTCTGGTTAGAGAGTTTCGCAAGCTGACGGGGGAACTTCACGAATGAATTCGTTCGAATTGTTCCTAAATGAGAACGGGTGACACGGGCGCCGCGTGTGGTAAATTGCATCCCGAATAGGGTAACCACATGACTGAAGTTTTCATGGACAAGGTTCTTTAAGCGACTTCAAAAAAGAGATTCTCAATTCATTAGTATTTTTTAGATATTTGTGTACTGCATAGCGCCGCCATTAGTAATGACGATTTTGCATATTTTTGAGTTTGTCATGAATGTCAATTGTGACATGTATTCGAACTTATTTAAAAAAACTAATGCATTTAACATAATTAGTTCTGTACAGTTTTCTTTACATCATTATATTAATGAAACGTCAATAGCCTATTGGTTTAGGGCACGGTCTGCGAATCGTAAGGTCGTGGGTTCGAATCCACCATTCGACTATTGCCGTGAACCATGTCCTAGCACAAGCTTAAGCTTAGTTGGAATGGTTAACAAGATTGTTAGTAATATTTCTGAAAAAATATATATTGTTAGCATTCTTTAAAAAAAAATCAGAATTTAATCAAACTCTCATCAATCCAATAAAATAATCATCGAAATCGGTTGGCGTGAGTTGTATTTATTTATTTATTTATTCTTTATTTGCACACAATACAAAAAATAAAGGTACAAATAGGCGGACTTAACGCCAGTAGGCATTCTCTTTCAGTCTACCTTGGGGTTGAGAGACAAAGTAACGGGTGCAAGCTATATGAGAAAATAATAAATAAAAGAAAACTATAATAAATGCATGCATTGTATTGAGTTATTCGTACATTTGTGGCGCACATACTCGATGCAAAATTAATATTTTTCTCATAGATGCCATTGTCAAAATTGGACCTCATGGAAAGCACTGGCTTTCACATAAAAAGAGTCATCCAAAATCGGTTCACCCAGTCGAAAGTTACGAGGTTATAACTAAAATTAAAAAAAAAACATACAGACGAATTGAGAACCCCCTCCTTATTTGAAGTTGGTTGAATAAATACTAAATCCGAAGTTAACCAGTTCGGCGTTCTGGTTACAAAGTTTCGCAAGCTGACGGGGGAACTTCACGAATGAATTCGTTCGAATTGTTCCTAAATGAGAACGGGTGACACTGGCGCCGCGTGTGGTAAATTGCATCCCGAATAGGGTAACCACATGACTGAAGTTTTCATGGACAAGGTTCTTTAAGCGACTTCAAAAAAAAAGGTTCTCAATTCATTAGTATTTTTTAGATATTTGTGTACTCCATAGCGCCGCCATTAGTAATGACGATTTTGCATATTTTTGATTTTGTCATGAATGTCAATTGTGACATGTATTCGAACTTATTTAAAAAAACTAATGCATTTAACATAATTAGTTCTGTACAGTTTTCTTTACATCATTATATTAATGAAACGTCAATAGCCTAATGGTTTAGGGCACGGTCTGCGAATTGTAAGGTTCGAATCCACCATTCGACAATTGATGTGAACCGTCTCTTCTAGCACAAGCCTAAACTTCAAAAATCATAAATGTTAATAATATTTCTGAAAAAAAAAATATATATTGTTAGCATTCTTTAAAAAAAAATACGTGAGGCAAAAACTTTGTAAACTTCTTACAAAAATTGCGCGGAAATAGGAGTATGAAATTTCCCTTAGACGTTTATATAGTTCCTTATTTTCTTTTTTTTCAAATGGTACCCACTCTGTTAGACGTTTTGTCCATCTGTTGTTATTCATCCTACATACATGTCCTGCCCAGTACCATTTGAGTAACTTATTTATTAATTAATTAATTTATTTATTTATTGAATACCAACACACGGAAAACTTTTTTAACAAACAATACATAAAACAGTGAAAAGTTGTGAAGTTAATGCAATCGCAGTTACAGGCGTAGACTGCGAGCAATAAATTGGCGAGTGACAATGTTACCATAAAAATAAAAGAACACCAAAGTATAAATTAAACTAAATATAAATTAAAAATTAACTTATAAAAAAAAGTATTTGTAGATTAGTGATTTTTTATACATACTAATACTAGGAAAAAGAGGTCGTTATCGTCCGTTTTTGAATAAGAGTTAAATTCTATACTAATTCTATTTAACGGCGCATTCTTACCCAGGTTCGACCTGAATAACTGCTTCTCCACAATTGGTATCGTGAAGGTCTAGGTAACCGCGACGGTACAGTAGAAGCTAACTTAAAAGCTAACGTTAGTCTTTTCTGCGCTTCTACAATTTTTGTTTTGTTTTGATGGTTTCGTTACTTATTTTATCTGACTGTTTTAATCTTAGCATAGGTACATATACACGCATTATACGCTTGGCAACTAAGCAATAACTGACAGATTCACCGAATAAGTTACTGGGTTAAACTCGAATTTCGACTATAGGGCGACTAGTTTCTATAAATGTCTCAAATAGGCTAAAATAAATGGCGGCAGTATCAGGCCTATTTCCGACTGTCGTCCGTATAAACAAAGATCAGAGCGAGGGGCCGAGATGACTGTATGATGGAGGAAATAGAAGCGGCTTCAGACGTGCATGTACCGCTTCTAGACGACGTGATCAATCATCCAGGACAGGTACCGCGATGGGATGGATGGTAACAAACGACAATACGTTTTTGTTTAGACGCAATTTCGTGACTTGTGTTTATTTTTAACCGACTTCAAAGGAGTGGGACAGTTCTGGACTCGAATATGCTATTTTCCGATTAAGTTTCATTACGAAAACCGATCTTTTAAGCAATCGTGAGCAAAATAAAAGATCGGTTAAGAAAGTTTGAATATCTCTGAAGATAAAGACAGTCCGTAAGCTAACTATCTGAAAGATAATTGTGCATGATAGACAATTAAATATCCTCAAAATAAAATAAAATATTTTATTACTTTATTTATATTTCATTAAAAAAAAACGAAAAAGGAAATCTTACGTAAACTTAGATAGTACAGTATTTTTATTAAATTTTATTTTTATTATAAATTTATCGCCACATGGAGGCAACACTAAGTACTAAAATCTTTCATAACCGACCCTTTATTCCGACTGGTCCAAAAATCCTCAATTCGAAAAGTTATAAATGCCGGGATGACACAAAAATATCTTTTATGCCGTCTCTATATTGTAATAACTGAACTATAAATAACGAAGAAACTACAAAGGGAATTCTAAACAGAAAAATTAGTTGAAAAGAGCGCCTTTATTTCGAAGATAGAATGCCAGCTAGTGATTTTTAATTAAAATTCGAAATCGTTTATAAATGGATAAAACCATTACCTGAACTATATAACAGTTTAGTATAAAAATATAGATTATTATCTTTACAAACAAAACTATCTAATTGGTATTATTTTCTGATCAACTTCGGAAAAGAAAAAAATTTAACAAAAAAGTAGCGCACAATAACTTTTTAATGGATTGATTGAATGTCTCATAAGTTTATGCCTGTAAGTTTTCCTTTAAATTTAGTCATATAATACGTTCATTGTATAAACTTGTTTAACTCACGAAAGTTCAACTTCGTTATTTCGGAATGAAACCTAGTTTTATTTGCTGCCTTAATTACTCCGTAAGTAGGTTAAGAATGTAAGAAATCAATATTTCCTGCTTAAAATACTATAAACGTTTTACGTTATTTGAACATGAATATTGTACAAGCATATAGAATTATTCAAATCTACTAAAAAACACGCATGAGTAACGTCAGTAGGTTCCCAACCCGGCCATTTAATATTAAAATAGAAAAAAAATTGAACACCACACGAAACGTACACAGATTATATTCACAACTGTCAAGGAACATCGATAAACTTCGCATTCAAATTTCGAACGGTCGCGTCAATACGTGAATTTTGAAATTCGAAAACACGGAATAACGCGAGCACCGCGCCGCGCGCGCAGCGGCCTGAGACTGGCTGGAGTCGGAACTCGGAACACACCGCGTACAATTCACCTTCATTTTCTATCCCATTCGCGTTCACGATTGCGGCCCACGTGGGAGTGGGACAGACAGTTAAACTTTGATCATCAAAGTGTCTTTAAGGCGTTTGTTTCGCAAAGAGTCCGTTACGCCAAGGACGCTTTACAAAACTGGCATATGACAGAAATTCTTTAACAAATGTCAGCTGTGCCTACGTAGTGTTTATAGCACTAACGGCGGACGTTGCAGAGTTCAAATTTATAAATAGTTTATTGCTAATAACATGCGTTTTATGAGGCCGTTATAACACTTCGCGCTGAATTATTGCTGACGACATAAAGCAAATACAATCTAATAATGCGGATGAATTACGACAATAGTTAGCCTAAATTAATCGTGAGATAAACACAATACAGTGGGTATTAAGTTATCGTTGAACATTGAAAAATAAAATTCTTATGTTCTAAAAAAGATTTCACAGGGATTGGAATAATGACAACGAATAATACATTTATAATCGAGTATGTACTACATACTTGAATATATTTGACCCAAAGGCAGTCTAGAAGTACCTAGAAGTTTCAACGCTGCTTTTTTTTTTTGTACTCTTAAAGCAAATTCTTGAACACACCCACATTGTAAACAGAGAGATATACAGACACGGGCAAATTATTCTAGTCTTTCGCTGTACGAATAAAGCGCTTTTTCTACTTAAAATATTCATACAGCCAAGGACTAGACTAGTTTGCCTGCGTCTGTCTTTCCCTCCGATAACAATGTGGGTGTTTTCAAGAGTACAGGCATGCACTAGGCATTAACTAGACATTAGACAATAGGCATTTATTCTTTTTTTCTCTTTATTTGGGACAATAAACAATAGCACAATTGATATTATAAAAGACATAATAGAAATAAGATATGTAACTGCACTACCAACAACATTATCCGCAAATTATTATCATTATTATTTTAACGTGCAACACTTAAAAAACAAAAACAAAATTTAAACTAAGAAGAAGAATACGGAAATAAATGAACTAATAAATACTTATTAACTAAATTAACTAAATAAGCTGTCTTTAATACATTTTCTAAATTTAGTAGTAGGCAATGAAAACAAATCAACATCTGCGAAGTACTTATTGTATATATCCACCACACGACGGAGAGGTGAACGCACACCAGCATTGGAACGACAGGAGTTTAAAGAAAATAAATTATATGTCCTAACCTCTCGCCGATAAACTGTTCTGGGTACAACGTAACATAAATTATTTACTAAATAAGAACAGTCAAATTTATTGTTACACAATCCATTCAGCTTAAGTAATGCGCTTTACCATCCAGGGCTGCATTTTCACTTAACATCAGGTGGGATCGTGGTCATACAGTGGCTTAGAAAATAAAAATTATAATAATCTAAATGCACAGTAATTAATAAAAATACAAACACTATTAAGAAAGAAAAAATTAAACAAAATATAATTAAAAAGAATACATTGTCATCGTTACGTATAAAAGTGCACGTACAATTATGTTCTTTAGAAAATATTGTTACGTTTGTACGTTTACGTAACGTTTTATTTAATACAGGGTGTTTTAACATCTCTCACCACAATCCATTTGTATTATAAGAGCAAAGTATAAATCTATCGAAGTGTAAAGGGTGTGTCAAGGTTGCGTGCTGGATGACGCACGATCAGTTTATTAGAATGGCCAATAAACTATTACGCGTTACATCTATTGTTCGTTAGCCGAAAAATGAACGAACCTGAAGGCACACTGTCCTTTGTACCGGATGTACTCTGTTTACAGGGATTACAGTGACATTGATTTAGCGGTAACGTCTGTAAATAGGATTAAAAAAATATTTGCTCCACCAAAATAATAAAAATATGTAACTAACCTAGGCCTTAAAATTTAACGTTTTATTTTTTCTACTTTTTTACTTTTTACAACAAAATCATAACTATTTATTTCCTTTGTTAGTAAATTTTTAGAAATTAGTTAAGTAGTGTTGTCTACGTTGTATGTATTTGTGGATGCTGTGTTTTCCTATAATTAGTAAGGCAATTACAAGGTATTTGTGGAGATATTAAATGAGCAAAGTATAATTGTACTCACTGTTGGAAAACCTTATTAAATAAATAAATAAATAAAAAATAAATAAAAATATAAAAGTTGTCTGTCCGTTTCCGTCAAGAGACAAGGAGAGTATAGATTTTCACATACAAACAGACATACATCACAAACACGTATATAAAACAATTTCAAAATTATAATTTTTATATTTTAAAATGAAAAAAAAACCTATTTTAAAATTGAAACCCAAATTTTGATTGGAGGGTGGGTATTAATACCAGCGACATAATAATCTATAATTAATGTTGCTATTATCGTATACTAAAATTGTACTATATGAAACTTTGTTATGGTTTTAAATAAAAAATATAATTATAAAAAAATAAAATGTTTAAGTTGGAGTTTTAAAGTTATGTTAAAATTTCTTATCACTTATCACATCGTCAAAGGTTGCTGAAATTCTCAAATCTCGAGTCAAAGTTATACTGACACATTTGTCAACAACAAAACATCCTGATTTTATTTATTCAGGCTTAGACATATACAAGAAATAAATTCTAAATTCCATCGACACCATCTCGATGGTTGAGGTTTCACGCACTTTCAACCTGTTGGAATGTCACCAGTGTTTCTGAACCTATACCTAGGAGTGCACGATAGATATCGATATTACATAAAATCGATATATGGATGCGATATATCGCTTCAATCCGATATTATCGAATCATCTTATATCGATACATTTCATCCGATACACGAAATATCGTAAGAAATTAAATAAAAAAGCATTCCATTCTTTCTTTTATCTGTGGTTGAAAACTTGAATAAAATAAAATCCTTATTTGCGCTGCCATCACGAAGAGTGTAGTGTAGTATGTTATTACTCTTCACGATGGCAGGACTCGTTGTATAAATTTTATAATCTATGCACGCAGTCTGTACTGCTAGCAGAATCAAATCAAATAGTCTGGACTGGTATACGAAGCGAGAACCTCACAGTTACGTGCCGAGTACTTTATTAGTACAAAACTTTTCTAGTATTTAATATTAAGAGTTAATTAATTAAGAAATCGATATAATATATTTGTACAATATATTTTTGGCATGAACATCCCTACACCTTTTCAAAGGACGTAAACGCACCTGCAGCTCCTTCGGTGATGTGGAAGTTCAGGGGCGACAGTGATCACATAAAAGCTAGTTTGCTCATTTTCCTATAAAAAAATTATAAGTGTTTATAAGGTGTCAAATGTTTATAGCCCCTTGTATTACGACACGTAAATATACGATCTATATATATCGACGCTGGAAAGTAAAAACGTAGTGACACATATGGCTATTGTCGCTTTTTTATGTCGTTGGTATTAGAAAAAAAAAGACGCGTCGAATGATATATGACTTGTAACAATTAGATGAAAAATAGCGAAAATACGATATTCAACAATGACATTTCTCTTTTATTATTTGTGACGTAAAACGATTTTCTTTTAGGAAAACTCTAGGTCAATGCCGTGGTACAATGCTTATTCAGCATAAAATAATAAATATTTTGTCCAAAAACGACAGCTTTAGGTCCATAAACATGAAAAATTTCATTTAAAAAAGTTGAAATGTTTTTCGGCTCCGGTGATCAATTTAATTTTTGTGGGTTATTACTACGTTTTTGTCTTCCAGCGTCGATATAATAATAATAACTTTATTAATATCACAAAACAGACATGTTACATATACAGGAGCTCTGTCTCCTGAACTAGGTACAGTGTACCTGTATCTCAGGAGACAGTGCCTTCCAGAGTCACAAACAGTAAGTCCTGTGTACAATAAGTTTTTTAATATAAGTTAAGTAAATTATGCGATAATTAATAATTAAAAATATATGAAAAAAAACAAACAAAAATGTGTGCAAAAGGAAAAAAAAAGAGAAAGAACTACAGTCATAGTCGAGAAGTTATGCGAATGTGTAGTGTATATGTGTGTTTGTGTGAGTGTGTGAATGGATTCGAAATACAATGAATATATATACATATATATCGATAAAAGTTCTATCAAGGGATAATTTTTTGATGCGTGAATTCCAAGTCCAACAGCTCAGCTACTATTAACGATTTATTAAATTTATTAACCATATAAATTCATTTTCGATGGAAATACAACGACAAGTAAGCGCCATAAATTATCTTACTCAGCCGCCAAATAAATGGAGATAATAACACAAAATTTATTGCTTGATATATATAAATCAATACTATTCATTTATCATGTATACGCAATGCTATAAATTCTACTTTTCTTTTTAACATAATGTTTATCTACACGGAAACACTCATACAACAATCACCAAGAGTGAGGTCGTTGTACATACGCACGGACAGAGTTACGATCATGACTCATGTAAACATCTACAGCGTTCGCTGCTGATCGTGTATCAACTATTTGTTTTAGAATACATTGGCGTCGTGAGTACGGTTCGTGACTTGACTTCATTTCAAATGTCAACCGACATTTTTGTGAAATGCTTACGAAAGATACTTCCCATCGCGGCAAGAATAAAGCTATCGGATTTGATATACATTGTAAATTAACCGGTTAAACACTATAACATTTCGTTGTGTTTGATTTTATATCTAACATGTGAGTTAGAGATTATGATTAGGCAATAAAAAATGGAAACTAACTTCTCGAAAATCTGTTAACCAAGTGAGAAATGTAGTACAATAATAGTGGCTCAATTTCCAAACGCAATTCTTTACAAAAGTAATTTACATACGCTCAATGGATTCCATTAAACCTGGCCTTCTTTAAGCGTTGCTAAATGTGTATATTAATTTTCTTCTTTTATGAAATTTTCGTAGGCGGCAATTTAACAATGTCAAGTTGTTCATTGGTATATTAACTATTGTAATCGACTAAAATAGCCAATAACAAATATTCGAGAGTACTTTAAAAAAAAAGTCTTCTTTGTACAAACAGCATCAAACGAAAGCTGTAATTCGGGTTTTTTTAAAGGAAATTAGGTAATTCTATAAATAAGATGAAAGTATTCTTAATGAATATACAAAAAAAGAGTAAGTAAAAAACCCGCTTATAATGTATACATTTATGAAGATATTTAATTCTAATTTGAACATTTTGGTTGGCTGCGTTCTTTTTCCGTCTTGTTTAATTCCCCATTTTATTTTATTTTATTTTATTTTGTTCTATTTTATATACAATTTATGTTTCCCTGGTGTTTAACTTGCTTTTACGTTATTCGTACTTTGTTAAAATTTTGCTACTGACATCTGTTTGCTTCTTAAAATGGGTTTCTGCAGAATACCAGCGCTGATTTACCCTCCTCGGATAATCAGCATTATGCTGAGTGAACCCGGTCGGTTCGGAGTTGCAACGCATAGCCTTGTGTATCGGACCTTTTGGGTCTTTAGTGATATATATATTTATATTTTGTTTTATTTTTCATTTTAACTGTGCGCTTAACTTGTTGTGTTAATTTGTATATGTGTTGTAATCTGTCTAACCGATTAAATGGCTTATTATTATTATTATAATTCTTTTGTACTAGGTGACCCCTTGATCTAACGTCCTTTTCAGTTTGTCGTGCAACTTGCGGGACACCCTGTATGCTGTATGTACGTACACACGTATAACACATCGTATTTTTTTCTTTGTAACGGGGAAGGGTGGGGAGAGGGGAATCTTCAACAAGATACCCCTTCTGGCGAAAAGCGAGGAATCTTGTTATTAGGCGGTGGTATTGTAAGACAAGGTTAGAAACGATACCATAAGAAAGAAAACAAATATAATAGATGCAAGGAAAAGAGCGAGACTTCTCAAATGGCACTGGGCAGGGCGCATATGTAGAATGAACAACAATCGATGGACAAAACGTATAATAGAGTAGATACCAAGAGACAAAAAAAGAGAAAAAGGAAGACCAAGTAGGAGATGGAGAGACATTTTTAAACAGAAATGTGGATATTGTTGGATGCGATTAACAAGAGAAAGAGGTATTTAGGAAAGATTTAGGAGAGGCCTACGCCGCAACGGCGGCTACTACAAACGCAGTTACTATTTAAAAAATAAAAATTATAATCAGATTACTTTAGCTGTTAGCTGCTTAACCACTCGCACGACGTTCCGCTAGTTTCTGACTAACATCAATTTGACATTATGTTTTGAATGCGCCGTCAATTATATAACATTAGGTAACCAAAGAGTTCTAGATTCTGACTAGTTCTAAAAACTTTCAGTCTTCTAGGCATTCTGATCAATGGAGGTATTGCTACGATACCAAACACTAACCAGTGTAAGATTGTATTCCGAATCCGGTGGTCTTTTTTATGATCGAATTTATCCTGTCAGTTAGGGAAGGTGAATTTGAGAGATGGCACAGACAAAATTCTGTGCAAAGACCGTGGGTCTTTGGGAAGAAGGTCCAACCAAACAATTTCAAAAATAAATCTTTCTTTTGATAATGAGGAATTTTTCTAAATTTTAAGACTCACTTATCATTTGTTAGCTGGCACAACACATGGCACCCAGCAATTGTTATACATAATAACTACTTCCAATGATATCTTAGTGATTTACCTGAACCTTATTGTATCTTTAATTCATAATTAATAATTTAGTTGAACATCACAAAAACTTGTCATTGTAAACGATAATTTAACTTTATTAGTTTGTAATCTGACTTCTAATTAATTTTGAATAAAGATTGTGAGGACGCGTAGATGTGACGGTATTCATTATAATAATTCCTTGTACAACGTTACGCTGTCTCAATAAAGCGAGTGTACTAGTTATTGGACTATTTCATTCCACAAATCCTACAATTATAACACGTTAATATCTTAACGGGAATCGATGTTTCTTTTGAAAAATTTGTGATTTATTACTTTTTAATAGGACCACAGAATCGTTAACAGAAAAGGTAGAAGCGATAAAAAATAATCATGTAGTCGTTTTTTTTTAAAATCGAGAACTGATAGTTTTTTAAAATACTTCATGTGTTTATATTTAACCTCTTTTTTAAAAGCCTTTTTACTTTGCTAACATTAAGATATTCGTTGTTCTTAAGAAAATTAACTTGTTACTCCTTACTTGGTTTGACAAATAAGGTATTCAAATGTACCTTCAGAAATCGGAAATTACGACAACTTTTGAAATTAAGTTGTTAAGCATAAAATGTTCTATATACAATTAAAGTTTTGTTCCTTTATATGGTAAATCAATACGAGAGTTATAAATTTGTATGTTTGTCGATATATGCAAATACAGAGCATTTCGAAATACAATTATAGTTTTTATTGTCCGCCAAGTTACAAGTTTATAAGTAAGTTATGACTATATATGGGTTCGTTCGAGGTACGAACGGTTCTTTAAATGCTTAAGACGATATTTTTGAGAGCAATTGTTAATTTTTTTTATATATTTCGAAATGAAACGAGATTTTGAATTTTTTTTAATGTTTGTTACGTCGTAACTTACTGGGTTAACAGGGTGAACGCGAAGGAATGGAACTCTCTGCCGCGTTCAATTTTTCCTCACGGGTACAATCTGGACACCTTTAAGTCCAATGTGAACAGACACCTTATAGGCTCACGTGCTCCATCCTAGGCTTTATCTTCGCCTTCCATCAAGCAAGATAGAAGTCAAACGTGAGCCTATTTACTATAAAAACCCAATTTCACTGACTCTTTTTTTATTTGGTCCAATTCTAACAATGGTATAAGAAATAAGAAAACCATATACTGGTTAATTTGCGTTAAGTATGTAAGAACGAATAACTCAATGTCACGCCAACCGATTTCTATGATTCATTTTTTATTGAAAGGATGTATTTCAAGAGTAAAAAAAAAATTTTTTTTTGAAAATATTTTTATTTTGTAGTTATTAT
The DNA here is from genome assembly GCA_029286785.1 of Meandrusa payeni. NCBI lineage: Eukaryota > Metazoa > Arthropoda > Insecta > Lepidoptera > Papilionidae > Meandrusa > Meandrusa payeni. Next base: position 3,879,150 of record JAGSMX010000021.1, read on the forward strand.
TTTTAGTTTGTAGAGTTAAGTTAGGTTCTGATTAATTCCCCGGGATGTGCTCTCCTTGAGCACAGTGCAGAAGGGCTCCGGTGCGTTCCACTGGAGATCCCGGAGCCCCTCGTCATGCACCGAGGAAAGGGCCACCGGGGAGGTTTTAGTGGGTAAGAACCCCACATAACCGCCGCCTTTCCCCCCAGAAGGCGGGGTATCTTTGTGAAGATTTCCTCCCCGTCAACAAAAAAAAAAGGTTCTGATTGATTCTGTCGTAGAAGGCGACTAAAAGGGGCCTCAGGTTCACTGGGCGACAAGGGTAGGGGCCTTTGTCGTCCGCCAAAATGGTGATATCTCTATGATAATGAAATACAAAGAGGGCGTCCCCGTGCAATGGTGTTTAATGTTTGATTCGAGTGGAAGTAGGTTTTTGTTTTTGCTCGTAAATATGCTTGTATCTTAACTATACATAAAATATTTATTTCAAGACAACATCCCAAATTGATACAATCTTTTATAAATCGGTTAACTACCAAATCTGTTTACAAATTAATCTTTCTCGAGAGCTTATCGTCGTCTTACATTTTTTCAATTAACGCAACGTGAATATCTTGTGCTCTTTCGCAATCCACCAGATGCTCATATTTAATCGATTTGAAATATTTCCCGAGCAGTTATTAATGACTCGTAAGTGGTGTGTTGAAATTTTTAATCGATTGCTTAAATAAAATCCATGTTGAAGAAATAACATATAACGATCTGTCGTTACCGGAACATGTACACTCCGCATGATAGATTGAATAGCCGAGTATAATTAGATATGAATTTTGAAGTAAAACTTCTTAGGCACGCTTTATTTGGAGAGTAGGCTGGTGAATGCGATACGAAAAGTGTGACTTTGTGAGGCGAACGGAGGTTGAGATTGAGAAATAAGTTAGTGGATATGAAAAGAAACAGTTACATTTCGTATATCTAAAACACAGTGCAGGCATATTGTAATAAAATAAAAAATAAATAAAAGCGTCAATAATAGCTTAGGGCAAGGTCTGCGATACGTAAGGTCGTAGGTTCGAATCCACCATTCGACTATTGACGTGAACCATCTCCTAGCACAAGCTTAAGCTTAGTTAATGTTAGTATTATTTATGATTTTTTTAATAAATATTGCTAGCTTTCTTTTTAAAAACAATAAAATAAAAATAAATAAAAGTGTCAATAACCTAATGGCATAGGGCAAGGTCTGCGGTACGTAAGGTCGTAGGTTCGAACCCACCATTCGATTATTGACGTGAACCATCTCCTAGCACAAGCTTAAGTTTAGTTAAAATGGTTAACAAGAATGTTAGTATTATTTATGATTTTTTTTTTTAAATATTTTATTTTGTAGTTATTATTTTTAGTTTGTAGAGTTAAGTTAGGTTCAATTTTTTTTTTTAATAAATATTGCTAGCTTTCTTTTAAGAAACAATAAAATAAAAATAAATAAAAGTGTCAATAACCTAATGGCATAGGGCAAGGTCTGCGGTACGTAAGGTCGTAGGTTCGAACCCACCATTCGATTATTGACGTGAACCATCTCCTAGCACAAGCTTAAGTTTAGTTAAAATGGTTAACAAGAATGTTAGTATTATTTATGATTTTTTTTTTTAATAAATATTGCTAGCTTTCTTTTAAGAAACAATAAAATAAAAATAAATAAAAGTGTCAATAACCTAATGGCATAGGGCAAGGTCTGCGGTACGTAAGGTCGTAGGTTCGAACCCACCATTCGATTATTGACGTGAACCATCTCTAGCACAAGCTTAAGTTTAGTTAAAATGGTTAACAAGAATGTTAGTATTATTTATGATTTTTTTTTTTAATAAATATTGCTAGCTTTCTTTTAAGAAACAATAAAATAAAAATAAATAAAAGCGTCAATAATAGCTTAGGGCAAGGTCTGCGATACGTAAGGTCGTAGGTTCGAATCCACCATTCGATTATTGACGTGAACCATCTCCTAGCACAAGCTTAAGTTTAGTTGGAATGGTTAACAAGAATGTTAGTATTATTTATGAAATCTTTTTAATAAATATTGCTAGCTTTCTTTTTAAGAAACAATAAAAAAATTGTCTGCACCACACTGTAGGAGCAAGAGAGAGCAGTGCGCGCACATTTTCTTTTTTGAAAATTTTTACTCAAGTCGTGTGGTAAAAAAAGGAGGATTGTCTCAATTGTTCTATGTTTTTTTGTTTGTTACCTCTAACTTTTGACTAGGTGAACGGATTTTGATGATTTTTATTTTAATGCTGGTGCTTCCCGTGTGGTCCCATTCCAATTTGGTCCAATTGTGACAATGGTATTCATGAGAAAACTATATAGAAGTCTTAAATCACGTAAGAATATTAAGAATAACTCACGCCAACCGATTTCGATTATTCCTTTTTTTATTGCAAAGGATGTGCTTCAAGGGTAGTTTATTGAAAGTTTAGTTAGGTTCAATTTTTTTTTTTATGTAAAATAAGAGGCAAATGAGCAAGACGGGTCACTGTAAGTGATTCACCGCCGCCCACGTCGCCAGCGGCGCCAGTGCGTTACCTACCCTTCAGGTAAGAAAATACTCTTTTCTTGAATAACCCAATGTCGCAGTTGTTGGGGAAGACCGCTGATGGCAACGAGTTCCAGATATTTACTGTGCGTGGCAGAAAAAAAAAATTTATAATTTTTTTTTTAATTTTTAATTATTTTAATTAATCCTAAGATAATCCGGAAATACGCCTTCCGCGCGTAATAACGTTTAACGTCTGCCTCTATTTGAAGTCGGTTTTTGTTTTTACTCACGCATAAATTGTTACAGATGTTGGGAATGTTTCTTCCAAACTTTTCGGAAGATTTTATTTATCGTGTTCTCTTAAATAGCATATATATATCTTAGAGCCGTAGGGGTAAGTCGCATCACCAGACCAACATATTGTATAGAGTGGATAACTGTGTAGTACGTGACAATAATAGCTAATTATAACACAAGTACCAACGGCCCTTTACTTGTTTATAACATTAATTATGTATTAATATTTCATTGAATAATTAATCACGGTGACAGATAGCGAGTTTACATATATGGAGTCGATTCGTGCGGCTTGCGCTTTGCCTTGTAACCCGGTCTTCCTGAAACACTCATCAGCGTAATATATTGCAGTTGGAGAATTCTGGTGTTAATCATTAATACTTAACCGTCTCAGTTGAGAATCGTTTATAACTTTACACCGTGTAATTATTTCCTGGTCCGATGGTTTGATTGATCGATAAATGGATGGACGTTTAGTCAATATTATATTTACAGAGGAAGAGTTGTCAGGTATGACATTGGGTAGTTAGAAGCAGAATAGAATAGAAATAGAAAAAACATTTATTTGACACAAGAACACAGAAACAACAGGTAAAACAAGGCAAAAACAACATAAAAAGGCTCAGCATGTGCTGTGCTCACACATGTAGCACAGCGCTGGTATTCATGAAAACTATAAAGAAGTTTTAAATTTTCATTAAGAATAACTCACGTCAACCGATTTCGATTATTCCTCTTTTTATTGCAAAGGATGTGCTTCAAGGGTAGTTTATTGAAAGTTTAGTTAAAATGGTTAACAAGAATGTTAGTATTATTTATGATTTTTTTTTTTAATAAATATTGCTAGCTTTCTTTTAAGAAACAATAAAATAAAAATTGTCTGCACCACAGTGTAGGAGCAAGAGAGAGCAGTGCGCGCACATTTTCTTTTGAAAAATTTTACTCAAGTCGTGTGGTAAAAAGGAGGATTGTCTCAATTGATCTATGTTTTTGTTTGTTACCTCTAACTTTTGACTAGGTGAACGGATTTTGATGATTTTTATTTTAATGCTGGTGCTTCCCGTGTGGTCCCATTCCAATTTGGTCCAATTGTGACAATGGTATTCATGAAAACTATAAAGAAGTTTTAAATTTTCATTAAGAATAACTCACGTCAACCGATTTCGATTATTCCTCTTTTTATTGCAAAGGATGTGCTTCAAGGGTAGTTTATTGAAAGTTTAGTTAGGTTCAATTTTATGTGCTGATTTACCACGCGCTCGGCGGTGAAGGAAAACATCGTGAGGAAACCTACATGTCTTAGAAAATTTTCTAAGGCATGTGAAGTCTGCCAATCCGCACTAGGGCCGCGTGGCGGACTATGCCCTTATACTCTCTTTACGGAGAAGGCCTGTGCCCAGCAGTGGGACATATATAAAGGCTGTAACTTTACTGTGCGTGCCAGAAAAAAAATTATAATTTTTTTATTTTATTTTTTAATTATATTTTAATTATTCCTAAGATAATCCGGAAATACAAAGACGCCGTCCGCGCGTAATAACGTTTAACGTCTGCCTCTATTTGAAGTCCGTTCTTGTTTTTACTCACGCATAAATTGTTACAGATGTTGGGAATGTTCCTTCCAAACTTTACGGAAAAAATTTATTTATCGTGTTCTCTTAAATAGCTTCAGTATACATCTTAGAGCCGTAGGGGTAAGTCGCATCACTAGACCAACATATTGTATAGAGTGGATAACTGTGTAGTACGTGACAATAATAGCTAATTATAACACAAGTACCAACGGCCCTTTACTTGTTTATAACATTAATTATGTATTAATATTTCATTGAATAATTAATCACGGTGACAGATAGCGAGTTTACATATATGGAGTCGATTCGTGCGGCTTGCGCTTTGCCTTGTAACCCGGTCTTCCTGAAACACTCATCAGCGTAATATATTGCAGTTGGAGAATTCTGGTGTTAATCATTAATACTTAACCGTCTCAGTTGAGAATCGTTTATAACTTTACACCGTGTAATTATTTCCTGGTCCGATGGTTTGATTGATCGATAAATGGATGGACGTTTAGTCAATATTTATAGTACAGAGGAAGAGTTGTCAGGTACGACATTGGGTAGTTAGAAGCAGAATAGAATAGAAATAGAAAAAAACATTTATTTGACACAAGAACACAGAAACAACAGGTAAAACAAGGCAAAAAACAACATAAACAAAAGAAAACAGAAACAACATAAAAAAAGGCTCAGCATGTGCTGTGCTCACACATGTAGCACAGCGCTGGTATTCAGCCAAAAACCTGTGTAGACTAAAGCGGACACTATTCGGTTGTGTATTAATATGGTGTACAATACATAAACTTTCATATATATTATACATAAATTTAAATATTAAAAAGCACCTATAGTTATATATATATAAATAAATATATAGTTATACTTTCTTTACATATATATAAACAAATTACATAATAAATAACATAATTGTAGTGTTATATAAACGATTTGTCGTAGTTGATGTTGGCGCGGTTACGTTGAGACTCAGTTAAGAAGCATTTCAATTTATTTTTAAATATAGGTAATGTTTTAGACGTCCTAATAGTAATAATGCTGAAACGTTGTCTAATGTTATGTCCTATTTGTCCGTTCCTTCCTTTATTTAATTGTATTTTTTTAATGAGTCATATTTTGTTATCGGCATTTCTCTAAGGGATAGAATCCGAAACGAAGAAATTCGGAGAACAAAGGCGGTCGACATAGCTCTTAAAGTCAGCAAGTTGAAATGGCAGTGGCCTGGCCACATTTGCCGAGTCAGTGACGGCAGATGATGAAGTCTTGGAGCGTAGAGCGTATCCCTCCAAATAAACCGACGACCTTATAAGGATAGCCGGAAGTGGCTGGATGCGCAAAGCCGAGGATCGTATGTGGTGGAAGGCAGTGGATAGACACAGGGTGATGATGATGATGACATTTTGTTAATAATGTGTTCCCTTACCTTTCGAATACTTTGTTGTCTTTACCACGGGCAGAGTACCACTACAGCTCCTTATAGTAGAAGTCCGACAATCGGAAGTTAACACGTTTCTCCATAATTTTATCTATGGAGAGACAGAAAAGTTTCTTCATAGTCTAAATTGAGTTATACTGGATTTTTCCATTTTTGCAAAACTTTGGCACAATATGAAAAACGGGTTCTAATTACACACACACACATCGCGCGACATCTTCGCACTATCAGTTACTCCCCGTTCAATCAGGCGGCCTTTGCCATGCAAATCGATCGCTTTAATAGGCTTCGTTTGTGCGACAGCCATCATGTGCAGGCTGGCTCCATTACGGGCCGGAGGTACTCGCATTTCTGTTTGCGAGTGATATTCCGGACCGTGCCTCGGTAAATGCGTAGTGATACGTTTGAACACTCAAATGTTCATTTGATTATAACAAAATGTCTTTGTTCTTTATATAGATGTAAAAAATAATAATATTTATTTTGTTTTATAAAACCTTCATAGTAGAGTCTACAGAGGTTTGTTGTGATATCAATGAAAAAGATTTATCAGTAATGTCGAATAGAAATAGAATAGAAGATGTCATTATTAAATTTATATAACCAACCTCCATAGACTCCACTATGGTTGTTTCATAAAAGAAAATAAATATTATTTTTTTTACATCAGATAAATGTTATTAAAAAAAATTGGCAGTCATAGGAAATGCCGATACAAGTGAAAAGTTACAACTGAAATTTTTTGGTATTAAAATTTGAAATTTCATAATGTTTAAATTAAAATTATTTATTCTTTATTTGCACACAATACTAAAAAAGGTACAAATAGGCGGACTTAATGCCAGTAGACATTCTCTGCCAGTCTACCTTGGGGTTGTGAAGACAAAGTAACGGGTGCAAGCGATGTGAGAAAATAATAAATAAAAGAAAACTATAATAAATGCATGCATATATAATATACATACCTACTTACAAATAAATTAAATATATAAACATAATAATTATATATAATAATAAATAGATACATATATATATAATTATAGATGGATAGGGACAGCAATAATCAAACTATTCCTTGCTTAGGTATATTATCAACGTCAATGCGATTTTACAATTAAACAATTAAGATAATAATCAAACTCAAACACCATTCAAACAGCATACATTAAGTTTGTAAATAAATTTAATTTTACGTGTAAAGATGATATACATAGCTTTTTTTAGAATCGAACTACACAGATTAGCCAGAGATGCTGACTTTTACTGTTTCACCGGAATGACAGGTAGCTTTTACGTCGAACCTGAACCTCTATGCTAGTAACTCGGATACAACGGTCTGACCGGTCACATAAGCTCCGCCTAATAACAAAAATAAAAAATAGCCTTTATTTTTCTACTACAACTTAACTTAGTGCGGCGAAGTTGGCGTCGGGCAAGTTGTGACCATCGTGTGCGCACTACGCTTTCGACGGATCGCTCTTGTTCCACGTGATAGTATAATAAGAAAGAAAGAATTTTTATTTAACCATATAAAAGCATAAGCAAAATAAACACAGATAAGAAAAACATATCGAAATAAAATAATTAAAAATGTAAGGCGATACAGCGTTATTCTTATCACTAACTTTAGCCGCCGTGCTAGGTCACTGTGTTACGGACAGCTGAGGACAAACACTTATCACTACACTTACATAACACATCAACGGTAAAGACGTTAATTTACACGATACAAAAGTGGAAAACGAGCATACGGCTCACCTGATCTTAAGTGATCACCGTCGCCCATGAACATCCACAGCACCAGAGGAGCTGTAGGTGCGTTGCCGACCTTTGATTGACCGTCCCTAAATCGTAAACGTTCGGAAACACCGCTGACGACAGTTGATTCCACGAGTTAACAGTGCGTGGGAGAAAGTTAAAAACGTTACAGTCGTTGAACGCCAACCATTAAGATGATGGCGGTGGAATTTGGAATTCTGTCGAGATGTGCGGTAATGGAAATCGGTAGCTGGGATGATTCCGAACAATTCCTCTGATGTTGTTTTAAACACTATGCTGTTAGAGTACGATGTGAGGGTATGAGCCCAATATGGTGTGGCACAAGCGTACGGCGTAGGCGAGTTGGAACGTACCAGATAAATAAATAAAAAATAATTAAATAATAATATAGTAAGGAAACCCTACTAGAAGGGTATAAAACCGGCGCGCAGCTCCGGCGCGCGCGCGATACAAGTATTTTATGGGAAAACCGTCCAAGCCGAGGTTACCCCTCACCGGGGGGGCCCTTGTGTCGAGTTACCACCTAATAGAGGTTCAGGCTAAGCGATCTAAGAGCTGTGCCACCTCTCAAATCCGGTGAAGCAGTAAAGGCCACCTTCTCTGTGCCAACTGTGTTAGTTCGTCAAAAAAAAAAAAACGACGCGCGCGCATTTGTCGGTTGTCATTCGTTGTGGTAACATCGTTCAATCTGTTCAACTTATATCTAGGTGATTGTTTTGTTCCTAAATGTGTAACAAAAACTGATTGTTACTTAGTCTAATTTCCTTATTGTTTTTTTTTTGGATCTTTATCCAATTTCCTAAATATATTATTATAATAATAATTGTAAATTCTGTTTGATTTTGTACGATAAATGATTATGTTAAATGTAGTGAATATATTTATGTAATTAAAGTATTATTTGATTCATTCTTCGCTTATACGCTAACGAACAATCAATAATCTTGGTTCATCGCGATGAAAATCATGATGTACCACTTATACTAACGCTCTCACCATCTGACTCTCCAAGTCAAGCAAAAGAAAGTTGAAAACGTACAGTCGTTGAACGCCAACCATCAAGATGGTGGCGGTGGAGTTTGGAATTCTGTCGAGATGTGCGGTAATGGAAATCGGTAGCTGGGATGATTCCGAACAATTCCTCTGATGTTGTTTTAAACACTATGCCGTTAAAGTACGATGTGAGGGTATGACACAAGCCCAATATGGTGTGGCACAAGAGTATGGCGTAGGCGAGTTGGAACGTACCAGATAAATAAATAAAAAATAATTAAATAATAATATAGTAAGGAAACCCTACTAGAAGGGTATAAAACCGGCGCGCAGCTCCGGCGCGCGCGCGATACAAGTATTTTATGGGAAAACCGTCCAAGCCGAGGTTACCCCTCACCGGAGGGACCCTTGTGGCGAGTTACCACCTAATAGAGGTTCAGGCTAAGCGATCTTAGAGCTGTGCCACCTCTCAAATCCGGTGAAGCAGTAAAGGCCACCTTTTCTGTGCCAACTGTGTTAGTTCGTCAAAAAAAAAAACGACGCGCGCGCATTTGTCGGTTGTCATTCGTTGTGGTAACATCGTTCAATGTGTTCAACTTATATCCAGGTGATTGTTTTGTTCCTAAGTGTGTAACAAAAACTGATTGTTACTTAGTCTAATTTCCTTATTGTTTTTTTTTTATCTTTATCCAATTTCCTAAATATATTATTATAATAATAATTGTAATTTGTGTTTGATTTTTGTACGATAAATGATTATGTTATATGTAGTGAATATATTTATGTAATTAAAGTATTATTTGATTCATTCTTCGCTTATACGCTAACGTACAATCAATAATCATGATTCATCGCGATGAAAATCATGATGTATCAATTATACTAACGCTCTCACCATCTGACTCCCCAAGTCAAGCAAAAGAAAAGTTTTAATTAAAAAAATGTACTGAAGTAGCTGATTATTTCAATCTATAGATATATAGGGATTTTCAAGTAATAGTGGAGGTTTTCGACATAACGAGGTACGACTTAAAGTGGTTATACTGTATGTCATAGTCTTTAATAAGAAGTCTGGCTTCCCGACCACGACGCGGTAGTCGGCATAACACCAATATAAAGGAATCATAAACACATACTAGAAATATCAAGATTCTTAAGTCGTTAAACCTAGCTATTAAATTTATACTGGCGATGTTGTGTACATCGGAATAGCTTCCTATGTCTCGTATACATCTCATCGGATATTCTAGACTCGGGGTTCAATGTCCGGGAAAATAAGTTGACTTGGATGTTATTATAATTTTAACCGACATCAAAAATGCGTGCGATTCTCAATTAATATATTTTTCTACAATGGTGACTCGTACCGCTCTCATTTCTGAACCGGTTTTGAAATTATTTCTGTTTGAAATTTCAATTTTGATTTACAATAAACTACACGAAAAATTAAAAAAGTGATATTATTTTTTTCCAAAGAAAGCTGGCAATATTTCTTTTTTTCAGAAATATTACTAACAATCTTGTTAACCTTTTTTTTTTTTGTTAACGGGGAGGAAATCTTCAAGAAGATACCCCGCCTTCTGGGGAAGGTGGCGGTTATGTAGGGTTTTACCCAGTAAAACCTCCCCGGTGGCCCTTTCCTCGGTGCATGACGAGGGGCTCCGGGACCTCCAGTGGAACGCACCGGAGCCCCTCTGCACTGTGCTCAAGGAGAGCACGTCCCGGGGAGGTTATTCCCTCCCCTGTGCCCTCATAGTGCAAGGCTACACGGGCCAGCCGATGTGTTCCACCTTAGCGGACGACAAAGGCCCCCTACAATCTTGTTAACCATTCCAACTAAGCTAAAGCTTGTGCTAGGACATGGTTCACGGCAATAGTCCAATGGTGGATTCGAACCCACGTCCTTACGATTCGCAGGCCGTACCCTAAACCATTAGGCTATTAACTGCAATCTAAAAATACTTATGTTAAGAAAGTACTAGATGAATTGATCAATGACAATTTTTAATAATTTCAATGCCTCTAGTATTTTTTACTTATGTATTCGTATTATGATATTGGATATACATATATTATTTGTGACTTTCATATAGTCATAGCTGAATACAAAATATTTATTAATTATTTTCTATAATAAAGTACCCTAAGTAACTCCATATTACATCAGCTATCTGTCAGTGAAAGTCCCGTCAAAAGCGGTCCAGCCGTTCCAGAGATAAGCCGAAACAAACTGACAAAAATTGTAAAACATGTTACTTTTATATATGCACCGTATATACTTTCAAATTCATGCCGTAAAAAAGCTATTATTTTAAAACTACAAACGGATACTCCAATTTTATTTATTTGTATACGTAAGGACCACGAACAAATAATTCTGGTTGAGAAAAAGAATAATATCAAAGCTTCCAAGCTCCAGGCAAGCCAGACGCAGGAGTAATTTATCTGTGGGAACCAAATGATGACGTACGACCTTGGAGCCGACTCCCGTTTTCAGTATTTGTGCACCGCAGCGCAATAAAACATCATTATACAGCCACCACATCCCTGACCCGCCCGCCTCCCTTATCCAGTGACCAGTAGTGATATCCGTGGAAACTGTTATTTCAAATTGTTTAGGGCACAAGTGCAGTAATTCTTTGAAGCGTCTATAGCCTAATGGTTTAGAGCACGGTCTGCCAATCGTAAGGTCGTAGGTTCGAATCTACCATTCGACTATTGACGTGAACCATCTCCTAGCACAAGCTTAAGCTTAGTTGGAATGGTTAACAAGAATGTTGGTGATATTTCTGAAAAAAAGATAATATTGTTGGCATTATTTAAAAAAAAAAATTAAAAAAAAATTGTGTCGAAACCACGTATCAAAAGTCCCATAGTCTGTGGGTCACTAAAAAAAATATGGGCAGAGGCCACATGGCTGATGGTGAGGAGCGGATGTGGGAGCGAATAACGCGGTGGAGGGGAGAGGTGGGAGCGCAGGTGATGAGGCGAGGAGGGACGAGGGGGTGAGGCGAGGAGAGGAGGGGGTAGAATATAAACGCGATGGTTTTGGTTGGCGGAGAAGCTCTTCGTTGTCAGTAAAGCAATAAATAAGTATACATAAAAATTAAATGTGTTCCTTTCTTTATATAACTAAATATAAAATAGTTATTATATATATAAATAGTGAGTCATTATATTAATAATATTTACGAGTAAAAACAAAACCGACTTCAAATCGAATCAAACGTTGAACGCTATTACGCTCGGACGCTCTTTTTGTATTTACGAATTATTGTAGGTAATATTACGAAATAAAACTTAATCAGAACCTAACCAAACTTTCATCAAACTAAGGGTAGTTTGATGAAAATTAAATTCCAATAAAAAAATAATCATCGAAATCAGTTGGCGTATTGAGTTATTCGTCCATTTGTGGCGCACAAACGAAGAAAGAGCATATAGGCGCCAGAACTTCGTATTATAACTATTATAATTTTTTTTCATGGGACGAAATGCTGTTATTTATACGTGCCCGCCGGGGAAGCGGGTAAGTTATGTCGGGCTCGCAGCCCTGTAGTTCTGGGCTCTTAAGAATAAGACTACGGTATCCCCTGCCTGTCATAGAAGGCGACTAAAAGGGGCCTCGGGTTCACTGGGCGACAAGGGTGGGGGCCTTTGTCGTCCACCAAGGTGGACCCGGGAAGAAGGCGACATCGGCTGGCCCATGTCGCCTTGCACTGCGAGGCCAGAGGGGGGGAGGGAGTAACCTCGGGACGTGCTCCCCTTGAGCACAGTGCAGAGGGGCTCCAGTGCGTTCCTCTGGAGGTTTTAGTGGGTAAAACCCCACATAACCGCCGCCTTCCCCAGAAGGCGGGGTATCTTTGAAGTAAAATGTCTTGTCCTCGTAAACAAAAAAAAAATTAAAAAATTGTGTCGAAACCACGTATCAAAAGTCCCATAGTCTGTGTGTCCCTAAAAAATTGTGTCGAAACCACGTATCAAAAGTCCCATAGTCTGTGGGTCACTAAAAAAAATATGGGCAGAGGCCACATGGCTGATGGTGAGGAGCGGATGTGGGAGCGAATAACGCGGTGGAGGGGAGAGGTGGGAGCGCAGGTGATGAGGCGAGGAGTTCCCTCCTCGCCTCATCACCTGCGCGAGGGGGTGAGGCGAGGAGAGGAGGGGGTAGAATATAAACGCGATGGTTTTGGTTGGCGGAGAAGCTCTTCGTTGTCAGTAAAGCAATAAATAAGTATACATAAAAATTAAATGTGTTCCTTTCTTTATATAACTAAATATAAAATAGTTATTATATATATAAATAGTGAGTCATTATATTAATAATGTTTACGAGTAAAAACAAAAACCGACTTCAAATCGAATCAAACGTTGAACGCTATTACGCTCGGACGCCCTTTTTGTATTTACGAATTATCGTAGGAATATTACGAAATAAAACTTAATCAGAACCTAACCAAACTTTCATCAAACTAAGGGTAGTTTGATGAAAATTAAATTCCAATAAAAAATTAATCATCGAAATCAGTTGGCGTAATATTGAGTTATTCGTCCATTTGTGGCGCACAAACGAAGAAAGAGCATATAGGCGCCAGAACTTCGTATTATAACTATTATAATTTTTTTTTTCATGGGAGGAAATGCTGTTATTTATACGTGCCCGCCGGGGAAGCGGGTAAGTTATGTCGGGCTCGCAGCCCTGTAGTTCTGGGCTCTTAAGAATAAGACTACGGTATCCCCTGCCTGTCATAGAAGGCGACTAAAAGGGGCCTCGGGTTCACTGGGCGACAAGGGTGGGGGGCCTTTGTCGTCCACCAAGGTGGACCCGGGAAGAAGGCGACATGGGCTGGCCCATGTCGCCTTGCACTGCGAGGGCAGAGGGGGGGAGGGAGTAACCTCGGGACGTGCTCCCCTTGAGCACAGTGCAGAGGGGCTCCAGTGCGTTCCTCTGGAGATCCCGGAGCACCTCATCATGCCCGAGGAAAGGGCCACCGGGGAGGTTTTAGTGGGTAAAAACCCCACATAACCGCCGCCTTCCCCCCAGAAGGCGGGGTATCTTTTTGAAGTAAAATGTCTTGTCCTCGTAAACAAAAAAAAAAAAGTTATGACGGGCTCGGCCTACTAGACCCCTACCGACTAAAACCTCCCATGGTGAGCAGTCCTTCACTGTGATGGGGCGAGATTGGGTCGCGTTAGCATTCACCATCACGAATTATTTGGGTTTACAGTGTGATACATAAATAATTATTCGGTTAGCGTGCGCCTTTGATCTCGAAGATAATATTCTTGAAGGGGAGAATCTATAAGGCTTAAAATACATTACTTTAAGTAACGCCCGCTGAGCTCTTTCTAACTCTAACAATTTGTTTTGGAAGCACCGCCCCATACAGGAATACAGTATGCTATTATTGATTGTGCTAATGAAGTATAAATACGATTAAGAAGATGTTTTGAAGCAACGTGTCTGAGAAGCTTAAAACCCATATTAATTTCCTGAGCCTGCCTGACACCAACTCAATATGATTATGTCAGGATAGTCGCTATAATAAAGAAATAGATAGAGTAGATAAGAAAGCCATGTAAGTCATAAATTTGCATCAAGTATATGCGCCACAAATGGACTATAACTCAATATCACGCCAACAGATTTCGATGATTTATTTTGAAAGGATGTACTTTAAAAGTATCATTACGTAAGGAAAATATTGTTTTAATAACACATTCTCAATTAGTCTATATTTTTTAATCTTTCGAAAGGGTAAACCGATTTTGATATTTTATTGGAAAGCTGATGCTTTACGTGTGGTCCCATTTCATTTCGTCCAGTTCTGACAATGGGATCCATAAGAATATAATAATAATAATATCTTTATACTTATTAAAAAAAAACATATAAAGCAAGTATACAATGTTTGGATCTTCTTTTAAGTACAAAATATACTTGTACCAGCTCTTCCTTAATCGTATCATAATTTTTTTTGTTTTATAGTTAATTAGTATTAAGTAATTATATGTATGTATATGTGTGTGTGAATGTGTGTATTTATGTGAGATTACAATAAAAATGTACAAAAAAATATTATTGAAATTGGTATCGTAATATTGCCTCCATATCCTCATAGTCCAAACTTTCCAGCCACTTTAGTAAAGATGCTTTACAGTCGTGCCAGTTTAAAACATTATTTTGTAAGTTCTTGTTTATATGTTTATAAACATAGCTTGATAGCTTTCTATATAGGAAACTGGCAAAATTTGTGTTTACTTTGTGAGTAGGAATTCCAGCATCTCTTCTCCGACTGTCCATATTGCTTCGGTCAGAATTACACGATTTATGTATTTTTAAAAGCATGTATAAAATATATAATTTTCTCACCGTTAGAAGGCCACATAGATTATATAAATTCTCTGTGGAGAATCTATAAGGCTTAAAATACATTACTTTAAGTAACGCCCGCTGAGCTCTTTCTAACTCTAACAATTTGTTTTGGAAGCACCGCCCCATACAGGAATACAGTATGCTATTATTGATTGTGCTAATGAAGTATAAATACGATTAAGAAGATGTTTTGAAGCAACGTGTCTGAGAAGCTTAAAACCCATATTAATTTCCTGAGCCTGCCTGACACCAACTCAATATGATTATGTCAGGATAGTCGCTATAATAAAGAAATAGATAGAGTAGATAAGAAAGCCATGTAAGTCATAAATTTGCATCAAGTATATGCGCCACAAATGGACTATAACTCAATATCACGCCAACGGATTTCGATGATTTATTTTGAAAGGATGTACTTTAAAAGTATCATTACGTAAGGAAAATATTGTTTTAATAACACATTCTCAATTAGTCTATATTTTTTAATCTTTCGAAAGGGTAAACCGATTTTGATATTTTATTGGAAAGCTGATGCTTTACGTGTGGTCCCATTTCATTTCGTCCAGTTCTGACAATGGGATCCATAAGAATATAATAATAATAAAATCTTTATACTTATTAAAAAAACAAACATGCTTCAAAGTACCGAACCGTACTGAAAATCATTCAGGAATTTAGAAAATAAGATGAAACGACAAAGTAAATGTACAGTACATATAATATAAAAAAAATATTCTTAAATATTTATTCATTAAGTTGGCGAAGACACTATAATGCAGTAAAAAGTTCGCATATCGACTTCTTTATCTTCCGAGCAGGAGTTCAAGTAGTTTTAAACACTTGAGCGCGCAAACTGCCACTTCAATGAAGTGACACTTGACTGGAACCCCACGTGCATTACCCCGGGGCACGGTATTTGTCCGGCAAATAAAATGTTTGTACTTTAAAAGTATCATTACATAAGGAAAATATTGTTTTAATAACACATTATTTGACTTTTCAACCGACTTCAAAAGTAGGAGGTTCTCAATTAGTGTATATTTTTTAAACTTTCGAAAAGGTGAACCGATTTTGATGTTTTATTGGAAAGCTGATGCTTTCCGTGTGGTCCCATTTCATTTCGTCCAGTTCTGATAATGGGATCCATAAGAATATAATAATAATAATATCTTTATACTTATTAAAAAAAAAAACAAAAACATATAAAGCAAGTATACAATGTTTGGATCTTCTTTTAAGTACAAAATATACTTGTACCAGCTCTTCCTTAATCGTATCATAATTTTTTTTGTTTTATAGTTAATTAGTATTAAGTAATTATATGTATGTATATGTGTGTGTGAATGTGTGTATTTATGTGAGATTACAATAAAAATGTACAAAAAAATATTATTGAAATTGGTATCGTAATATTGCCTCCATATCCTCATAGTCCAAACTTTCCAGCCACTTTAGTAAAGATGCTTTACAGTCGTGCCAGTTTAAAACATTATTTTGTAAGTTCTTGTTTATATGTTTATAAACATAGCTTGATAGCTTTCTATATAGGAAACTGGCAAAATTTGTGTTTACTTTGTGAGTAGGAATTCCAGCATCTCTTCTCCGACTGTCCATATTGCTTCGGTCAGAATTACACGATTTATGTATTTTTAAAAGCATGTATAAAATATATAATTTTCTCACCGTTAGAAGGCCACATAGATTATATAAATTCTCTGTGGAGAATCTATAAGGCTTAAAATACATTACTTTAAGTAACGCCCGCTGAGCTCTTTCTAACTCTAACAATTTGTTTTGGAAGCACCGCCCCATACAGGAATACAGTATGCTATTATTGATTGTGCTAATGAAGTATAAATACGATTAAGAAGATGTTTTGAAGCAACGTGTCTGAGAAGCTTAAAACCCATATTAATTTCCTGAGCCTGCCTGACACCAACTCAATATGATTATGTCAGGATAGTCGCTATAATAAAGAAATAGATAGAGTAGATAAGAAAGCCATGTAAGTCATAAATTTGCATCAAGTATATGCGCCACAAATGGACTATAACTCAATATCACGCCAACGGATTTCGATGATTTATTTTGAAAGGATGTACTTTAAGAGTAGTTTGATTTATGTTTGGTTAGGATCTAATTAGGTTTGATTTCGTAATATTCCTACGATAATTCGGAAATACAAAAATGGCGTCCGCGCGTAATAGCGTTTAACGTCTGATTCGATTTGGAGTTGGTTTTTGTTTTTATTTGTAAATATAGACAGATAATAGACAGCCTTTAAGTATGCTAGTAATAGTCTCTTAGATATTTAAAATATACCCGTCATCAAATAAATAAACAAACAACGAACACATTTAACCTAATTTAGTAATTTGTTCGTGTTGGATAATCAGGCGTGCATTTTCAGATAGCGATCCCCGTTGGAACCTTCTAGAAGTTTCCTATCTCGCATCGTAAGTTCGAGCTGTAAACAACGTGGAGCATTACCGTCCATCTTGATGTTCCGGCGAACGCTTCGGAGGCGCTAAGCGACATTTAACGAGCTAGATGGCTCGTAAAGTAATAAAGTGTTGGTAAATGACGAGCCCAGTGACGATCGTCGTCATGCCATGCACCGATATATTGCCCTCTAACGTTCTTCTCGATCGTGTCGTGAATTAACGTGTTGTTTCGCAAACCGAAGAACCGAGAGTCGTGGTAAGCCTCATGTTGCGTAATACGTTAAAAACGCCAGTTCGATCCCCAGTTCCCCGCTAAGGCCGTTATAGGGTTATTTTAATCTAACTAGGTAGACAGTGATATCAATAGGTAGGTATTCACTGTATGTAAGTTATGCCCTGTCGCTGACAGATCCAGGGCACTCCACTTATAAACGCTGATAGCATTTGTTTAGTGGGTAGGGGTCGCCCAGGCCGAGTAACACAGATCCCTCCGGGCCCACCCAGTGCTCCGGCGGACTGATTTCCAGGACAGGATTCACCTGCGTTAACAAAAAATAAAAGGTAGGTATTCACTTTTTACCAAGCTTTTATGCCCGCTTACATACATACAAATAAATAAAATTGGAGTGTCTGTTTGTAATATTACGACCTGCTTTATATACATTCATATATAGTACATACACAAAAATAAAGTTTTTTTTACAATTTTTGTCTGTCTGTGTGTTTGTTCCAACTAATCTCAGGAACGGCTGGTTCGATTTGACGGGACTTTCACTGGCAGATAGCTAATTTAATACGGAGTAACTGAAGATACTTTAAAAAATATCACTTAATCTTTTATAAAAATATAAATCGCGGCGCGCAACTAGTTTATTATATTACAGCTCACATGAAAATATGAAGATACAAGATAGGTATATGATTCGTAAAAGTTTAATTTAAAATGTCTTCGTCGCTAAATTTCTAATCAAATAAACTAAAGTATCAAAAATGTCCAAATATAAAAGCAACATGAGAAAACTAAGTCCGTCCCTGTAACATATGACCCTAATGTCGCAAGGGGAGACAAATGCACCCGAGAACGAAACAAAATAGATTTATATTTAATTAGAGAGCTGATACATTGCCGGCGGTGACTTTTATATCTTCCAGAGACCTTGCCTGAAAATAACTTTAAAAAAACTTAACGTTATTTATATACTAATATCGTCTTGTTTCAAATACATTTGGTTAAATTTTTTAAAACCCGTAGCCCTGTAGTTCTGGGCTCGTAGAATAAGACTACCCTACCTGTCGTAAAAGGCGACTAAAAGGGGCCTCGGATTCACTGGACGACAAGGGTGGCCTTTGTCGTCCGCCAAAGTGGACCCCGGAAGATGGCTGCATCCGCTGGCCTGTTGCCTTGCACTGCAAGGGCACAGGGGGTGAGGGATTAACCTCACCCTCCCGGGAGCTCGGAAAGATGGCCGCATCCGATGGCCTGTCGCCTTGCACTGCAAGGGCACAGGTCCCGGGACGTGGTCTACGAAAGCTCTCACAATGCATTGAGGAAGGGCCATCAGGGGATGTTTATGTGGGTAAAAACCCTACATAGCCCCGCATTAGGATTTCGATTTGATTAGTCGATGGTTAATAAACAAATCTGATTGGTGAATATTCACGTGAATTTTCATGTAAAAACTTTATCATTTATCAATGAACTCACACTCATAACCTATAACATATGGAACCTAAAAAGCTTGGTGAAAAGCAGATTTGTGGCTACCCCGCTATATATAAAAGGGTTTATTTACTTATATTTAATTTCATTTACAAAAGACCGAGTGTATGTAACACCGTCAAGCATAACAACGGTCCAATTTCTATTTCATTTCAAAGATGTCGCCCCGTATTCTGGGCGGGCGGGGTAATTGGCGGAGTGCCTACGAATTGTGCTACGCGAATTCTACAGTAGCGGTTGTAGAGCGCTGCATCGAACAACCTCTGTTACGTAATAAATAAGTTAATAGCCTGGAGATAGTTAAGGCAGGGCTGCTCAGACTTGCAATGTCAGTGAATTATTTATCTATTCTTATTTTAGAAAGAGGTTAAATTGTGCCTATATTTACGTAATCATTTCTTATAAACCAAAATTTACTTAACATACTTTATTGTGAAAATTACAAATTAAAATAAATAAATTTTCATTGAGAATAGATATAAAATCTAGAATGAGTGGTATTGAATCCATGTAGCGATAATATTGTATTAAACACTACAAAGTTAACTATGAGATGGTTTACGTTAACAGTATTTAGTTTTGCCCTTAACTTATATTTCGCTTCGACACTAAAACATTTGTCTGTTTGTGAGGCATTATATGGAAATAAAGCTCACAAAAACAAATAAAGTAACTTATTACGTAATACACGTCCAGTATCATTTATACTAAGTCAAAACTCGATAAATTCCCAATCGACGTTCAGAATGGATCTAGGTAGACATTAATTCATAATAACAGAGCATTCGGAGGCGCTGCGCCGTCGAGGGCAGTCTGGTCGTGTTAATCATTATAATTTGAGGTGCGTGGGCGAGCGGATGCCGTCCCGGGATAGCGTATCGCGTCTGTACTCATTACGCAACTGTACGAGTAGTGCTGTCAAGTACTCATACTTATCGATAATAAATAATATCGATAGATTTGTTAACATGTACATAAATGAAACATTTTATTTATTAATAGCATGATACGATATTGTTATCCATGCATGCATTGGGGAAGCTAGAAGATGAATCTAAGAAATCTAGACGGGCTATTCGTTCAAGACGTTAGCTCAGACGAGACATTAATTCACTCTGCATTTATCAACTTTATTGGAAAATTTATACGGATTTATAATAATTGCAAAAACTGTGATATGTGTTTAACTTTTAACAATATTATTGCAAGTGCATCGGCATTCTTCCTGACACCTTTTGGATGAACAGAAATTGGTGTCAGTTTTTTGTGTGTGTGTGATTAAATTTAAATTGAATGAAATATAAATATACAGATATATACAAAATATTTTTATGTATGACATATTGATGTAAACAACGAGAACACAGTGCACCTGCTAAGTCATCTTAAATCCATTCATAAATGATGATGATTTCAAGATATTTATGCTCAGAAGATATCTTCCAGGTGCCAGCTTAAAACATCTAATTAGGACACAGTACATTCGTAAGCGTGCATGCTGAGAAATTCATTCGTCCCCGTCTTTCTCAATCCACGGCAAATCGTGACCTTAATACCTCGGCTGTGATCCAATCCAGTGCTACATATGTGACACGGGATTGGCCCATCGTAAGTGCAAACAATTTGCCAAAAACTAAACTCTGAAATCACATTTGCCCCCAGTCTAACATGGCTAAATTAAACTCGAAAGTGGTCAAGTTTATTACCATATTCTAATACCGTTCAACTACGAAGTTGCATAACGGGTTCAAACTGCTGAAATGTTACAAAATGACACTGTAATATGCACGACGCAATATAATGTCGACACTACTGACGCTCTCGGGAGGAACTGCTTTCGTGTACAGGTTTTAATGTTGTCATAAAACTTCGCCCCCCTATAGCGCAGCGACTACGCAAAACTAGGTTTTAAAATGCCTCATGACATCTTTTATAACATTTGAAAAAAACTATTAGATGTGCCTGTTTAATGTATATATCTAGATACATAGACGGTATTCGAATTTCAAATAAGGAAACATAATAAAAACGAACGTAAACAAAACAAAAAATAATATTAAGTAGATTTTGCTTTACTTTATTTAAACAATAAACTTACATCATTAAATATTTAATTTAACTCTCGCAATATATTAAATTATTCATTTCTCTCCGTATTCATTCTCTTCTCGAGCGGGTGAAGATCATTACCTACACCCATGTACATATCAGTAAATACAATATCATTCTTATCATTTATACAAAACCATATCGGGCTCAAGTTAATGTCAGAAATAAAAGTACGACGTATGGCTTGTTTGACAATTCAAAAAGAGGAGTGCTCCGATCGTTACACCAAATACGAAAAAATTATGATAGTTGTGTGAAACAGTTGAAGTGTTTGGACCCTCTGGGTCAACAGTTGTGTAGTTGAACACGTCGTAGGTCGGCTGTTGTATTTGTTAGTGCCGTGCCGTGCTGAACTACAGGAGTGGTACGTTATTGCCGACGTAGTATTGTCATTTCTATGTCTTGATGTAGCGGACGATTGTTGGCGACAGTTACCGTTCAATACCTTTAGAATTAATAAATTGTATAATAAAGTAAATAAATTATTGAATGGCTTTTGGAAATTAAAATTCTATACAAATATAGATACACAAACTGTTTTGCTATGCCCAATTGTCCAAGGGCTCATAACACAAGTTTACTTAGTTTGAGCTCCTGACTCCGACATCCACCTATTGTGTCATGTAATTGTATTAAAACTGTATTGCGTAATGTGGGAGTAAGACAAATAAAGATCTTATTATTATTGGTTTTTACATTTTCTCTTTCTCGAAACCAGAGAGTTTCGGTTATAATGAAAACCACGGGCCTACGCCAAGTGGGTTTCATAGTAAGGGTCGTCTAAGCTAGCGGAATCATCCTGCAAGGACTTCCGAACAATTCGACACGTGTTAAGTACAGCAGCTTTTTGGCATGGTGATGTACGTACGTTTAATGTAATGATGGAGGTGTTTAGGGATAATACCAGTACTGGAGAACACCAGAGGCACAATGTATACTCTGTTCATGTTCCAAAGTCTCATTATTTCCTCTTTTAGCTCTGTGTATTTGTGAATTTTTTCGGTAATCGTTTTTTGAATATTGTGTGTGTTAGGTACAGCTATATCTATCATGAAGGTCAATCTGTTTAATTTATCTATTACAGTTATATCGGGTCCATTGTTGTGTACTGTTTTGTCCGTTAAAATTGCTCTGTCAATGTATACCTTGTGGCTCTGGTTCTCCAGCACTGGCTTTGGGTTGTATTGATAATATGTAACTGTTTTCGGGTGAATAAGTTCATGTTTGCTGGCTATCTTTTAATAAATAATGTGTTATTATTATAATATTAGGTGAGTCGCTTATTTGTTTGCTTAATATCACAAAAAACTACTAGTAGCTTTTATCGTCTTTATTTGCGACTAAATAAATGTCTCCATCCAATATATCGATATACCGTAACAACACTATAACATTCCGGTAATTGACAGTTCTTATTAAAGTATGTTCAACAAAAACACTATATTGTAATAAAAAAATAATGGTATTGTCTTTATTTATGTTATTGGTTTTCGTGCCGTTTTGTAATATACAATTTAAATCATGTCACCGTACCAATAAAAGCACAACTGAAGTCACACCCGCTTACATAATCTGTCAATTTACTGATGATTTATAATCTGTTGAATGGGCCGAATGGTCTTATTGTCTCGCCTACATGACGTGCCATTAAAAGATACGAGATATTTCGTATTTTTTTAAATAAAAGGCGTATAGTATAGCAAATATTTTTTTAACCAATGTGAGTCATTTTTGGACAGTATAATTACTATATGCGTTTTGTAATACAGTTTTCGACTTTTATTGAAACACACTAAAGCGGTATTACAAAACTCACACATATCATAACTAATTAACAGTCATGGCAGTTCAAGCGCTTTAAATTGCATAATATCTAAGCAACCAGCATATTTTTTTTTAATGACGAACTACACATGTCCTGAGAGGCTGGCCTCTATTGTTTCACCGGATTGAGAGGTGGCATAGCTCTTAGGTCGCTTAGCTTACCTAAGAGCTACGCCACCTTTATCGCTAGTAACTCGACACAAGGGTACACCCGGTGAGGAGTAGCCTCGGCTTGGACGGTTACTATATTACACGTAAGCTTTCCGATCCGAGGGTGAACCACGATTCGGTTGGTAGCTATTTTATTAAGTAAAACTATTTTTTTTTGTTCACGCGGGGGAATCTTTTTATAGACCAATGTTATAATCTGTAGGTCTCGTAGAATAAAATAGTCCAACAACTAATATACTCGCTTTGTTGAGACAGCGTAACGTTGTACAAAGAATTATTTATATCGAGTCAAACGTCACAACTGCGCGTCCTCACCATCTTTATACAAGATTAATTAGAAGTCAGATTAGGAACTAATAAAGTTAAACTATTGTTTACAATGCCAAGTTCATGTGACGATCAACTAAATTATTAATTATGAATTAAAAGATACAATAAGGTTCAGGTAAATCATTAAGATATCATTGGAAGTAGTTATTTGTATAACAATTGCTGGGTGTCAGGTGTTGCCAGCTAACACCAACCTCCGGTACCCTGGGTGTACTGAGGGATGTGTGGGACTCGGCCTGGGCAGCCTCTACCCACTAAACCTTCCGCGAATGCCACCAGCCGTGATGAGCGGGGTGTCCCGGATCTGTCAGCGACAGGACACCCCAACGACCGGTCTAAGCGTTCCATGTTTGATCCGTCACGTATGATTTGGAGTCAGTGATTGTTTTTATTCGGCAATATACTTGTTATCGCATTACGAATATGAAGTTGATTTATTGTACATGAGGTTACGATAAAATTACATGTCGCTTGTAATAAGGTCTCCAATTACGTTGCCACGCACAGCAGCGATAAATTGCAATGTCACGTTGATGTTCTGTGAAGACTTGATATTTACCCGGGTTTGTTCATTAGTAGTGCCACTATGTTTTATAGGTCTCGAGAACTAGCTGATATATCTATAGTGATAATATAAACAAGTATATTTACGAGTAAAAACCAAGCTATCCTTGAAGTAAATGCTTTTCAATAAAAAGTTAAATAATATGAAATTGAAATGGGACCACAATGAACTGGAAAGCACCAGCTTAGAAATGAAAATGAAAATAGAATCATCAAAATCGGGTCACCCAGTCGAAAGTATTAAGTAACAAACATAAAAGAACCACACAAATTAACAACTTTTTCTCAATCTCTTTTTAGACGTAATTTCTGTATATATGTTTTTATGTAAAAATGATTTTTTTTTTATAATTTCTAAGCAAGTGCTTGACTACGATCCCACCTGATGTTAAGTGGAAATACAGTCCTGGATGGTAAGGCGCACTAGCTTAGTAAATGCCTATTCACTCTACTCTTGAAAATACCCACATTGTAATCGGAGGGAAAGACAGACGCGGGCAAACTATTCCAGTCCTTTGCTGTACGAAGAATGAAAGACGAAGCAAATCGCTTCGTTCGGGTTTGAGGATGTTCACAACAAAGGATGAAATCCCGCAGTGCGTCTAGAAGTCCGATGGTGGAAAGGGATGGGGAATTATTAGTTATTAGTTATTTTTGTTTCTTACCTTTCGACTGGGTGAATCGATTTTGATAATTTTTTATTTGATATTTGGTCAAATTGTGACAATGGCATCCATGCAAAAGCAATTTAAGTCTTAAATTTGCATTAAGTATGTGCGCGACAAATGGACGAATAACTCAATATCACGACAACCGATTTCAATGATTCACTTTTTATTGAAAAGTATGTACTTTAAGTAGTAGTACTATTTTGACGAAAGTTTAGCCTACGTAAAGAAGGTTCCATTCAAAATGTGCTTATTAATAGTATATAAAAAAAAAAATTAAAATAAAGCCAGCAATATTTCTTTTTTCACAAATATTACTAACAATCTTGTTAACCATTCCAACTAAGCTTACGCTTGTGCTAGGACATGGTTCACGGCAATAGTCGAATGGTGGATTCGAACCCACGACCTTACGATTCGCAGGCCGTACCCTAAACCATTAGGCTATTGACGCTTCAATATATTATTAATATATATAAAAAAAGAATTAGAAATGTTTCACATAAAAATGTAAAAAGCGGCATAAACGTTAGGGTCGAATTGGGTAATGGAAGCCGCATAATTTCGTACGTCCGTCCATCCCCCTGTCAAACTGCCACAACCATGTGTCCCCTTTCCTATTTACGCGCCAATTACCTACTGTTACAAATACAGAATACAGGCGTGTGACACAAAGTTTAAAAGCGATAGGAATTAAGACATTTAGTTAAGTAAACGCCCAAGCCGATGTTACTGTCAACGGGGACCCTTGTGCCCTATTACTATGAATTCAAGCTCAGGCAAACAACCTAAGAGCTATTTCACCTCTAAATCCGATGAAACAGTCAAAGTTAGCCTCTGTGACCTTTTGTGTGAAATCTGTGTAGTTTCGTCAAACAAGCATATTTACGAAATAAAAACAGACTTCAAATCGAGTAAAACGTTAAATGCAACTACGCGCAGACGCTCGCTTTGTATTTCCTAATTACGAAGAATTGGTTTTCTCATGGATGCCATTGTCAAAGTCAAAATATCTTTATTCAATAGAGATCGAGAATCTATTTTGAATCGTCCAATATTTTTTCCCTACCGTGCAGTTTCGGACGGCAATCCGCTAAGAAAAATCGCACAAAAAAACTTAGTAGAGCTTTTTTTAACGTCTTTAAATTTTTTTACAATATTCTTTTACTTTTACAATAATGATAAATTAATCATGTTGTGTTAGAGCAACTTGATCCCAAGCTTTGTTATCGTTTACATAATCAGAAATTTTGTAATAAGCCTTACAACAGAGGTTGGCTTTAACGATCGTTTTAAACTTGTTCAAAGACAGGTCAGGTCAGAATTGGTGCAAATGGACAGCCCTGTAGTTCTGGGCTCTCAATAATATAACTACGGTATCCCCTGCCTGTCGTATAAGGCGACTAAAAGGAGCCTCGGGTTCACTGGGCGACAAGGGTGGGGGCCTTTTTCGTCCGCTAAGGTGGACCCGGGAAGAAGGCGACATCGGCTGGCCCGTGTAGCCTTGCACTGCGAGGGCACAGGGGGGGGGGAGGGAGTAACCTCCCCCCCCGGGACGTGCTCTCCTTGAGCACAGTGCAGAGGGGGCTCCGGTGCGTTCCACTGGAGATCCCGGAGCCCCTCGTCATGCACCGAGGAAAGGGCCACCGGGGAGGTTTTAGTGGGTAAAAACCCCACATAACCGCCGCCTTCCCCCCAGAAGGCGGGGTATCTTTTTTTAAGATTTCCTCCCCGTTAACAAAAAAAAATGGTGCAAATGGAACCACATGGGAAGCGCCACCTTTCAAACCAAAAACCGAATAATTAAAATCGGTTCACCCAGACGAAACTTATGAGGAAACATACATACGATTTGAGAACCTCCTCATTTTTTAAGTCGGTCGAGAACACAAAACAAATACAGTAATTAGAGTCAATAAAAAGGTGTCTCATTCGATGGTTATTTATTTGGTCTACGTGACTTTATGACGATAATGACAGAATAACTCAACGCGAAAATAGTAGACTACACCATTTAATACCTATAATTTGCAAAAGCAATAACAACGGTTATTACAAAGTTCGTGACTGTGCCTGTGACCGTTAAAGGCAACTGCTGTTACACATGCCTCTCGGGCACCCTCGGATCGGAATGCTTACGCGTAACATAGTAACCGTCCAAGCCGAGGTTACCCTTCACCGCGGGGATCTTTGTGTCGAGTTACTAGCAATAGAGGTTTAGGCTAAGCGACCTAAGAGCTGTGCCACCTCTCAATCAGTCAAAGCCACATAAAAAAAAACACATGCCATGCCATGCGACATGTATGGATTTACTGAAAGATTAAAATGATGATTCAGTAATAATGATAATATTATAATTATTGGTCTTTAGAATTTCTCTTTGTCGAAACCAGAGAGTTTCGGTTTTAATGAAAACCACGGGCCTACGCCAAGTGGGTTTCATATCGAGGGTTTTCAAAGTTAACAGATTCATCCTGCAGAAACTTCCCAACAATTCGACACGTATTTAGTACGGCAGCTTTTTGCATGCTGATATACGTATTGCTGTGTAAGCCAATCTGTTGAATGTTATGATTGAGGTGTTTAGGGATAATACCAGTACTGGAGAGCACCAGAGGCACAATGTATACTCTGTTCATGTTCCAAAGTCTCATTATTTCCTCTTTAAGCTCTGTGTATTTGTGAATTTTTATATAATAGTTTTTTTATTATTATTATTAAAGTATAATGAAGTATCCTAAATGTTAAGAATGATATTGTATTTATTAATTTCTACATGGGTGTAGGTAATGATCTCCATCCGCTCGAGAAGAGAATGAATACGCAGAGAAATGAATAATTTAATATATTGTGAGAGTTAAGTTAAATATTTAATGATGTAAGTTTATTGCTTAAATAAAATAAAGCAAAATCTAGCGCGGCGAAGCGGGCTGAGTATGCTAGTTATAATATAAATAAGAATTAATAATTTGATGGTAAACTGCGAAATTCGTGGGTTCAAATTCACTCGATTATTGACGTGAACAGCACCCAATTTCATCCAGGTCCACGCAACCATGTTAACTTTCACATTTATAATATTAGTATTATATTAAATATGTTACGGAAGTCATGCAATCAGAGCGAAGTACAGATCTCGGAAATATTTCAAAACCCGCTCCGTCCGGTGCATATCAATTTTATTAAGCCTTACGTCGAAGATCTGATCCGGAAGAATTCCGAGGTCCGAGCGATCCGGGAAACGGCCCGTTACATGCTCCCTGCTCGTACATTTGTTAAATTAAATCGCTTATGTGTTGTGATTTTAGTGAAATTGGCAACGAAACGCGAATAGTTCGATTCTATATTTCAGTTAACTTACGATGAATATTAAATTTATAATAACGGATATACGAACAAAAGCTAACATAATACAACATTTTCTCACAGCAAAACATCACAGATCCACCACCTTTTGGTCGCCCATATAGATAATTTCTCTTACCGTGGCAGCAAAAATGTCACACGTCTACTTATCATGCCATGCAGGTAACTACAGGAGCCTTACCTGAAAAAAAAATATTGTAAGCTATGACATAATTACATATATTTAGACATTTAGACATTTATTTATTGGCATCACAATACAAAAACACATCACAGACTGAAAATAACACACATTAAAAAAGAATGAAAAATAGACAAAACACAGTTAAAGTTACACGGACAAATAATACAAAACATATGATGCCAATATCGGACACCGTCTCAGCATATGCTGTCACAAGGATGCGACAGCGCTGATTTTCAGCGGTGCCCGGGACTACCTAAAGACGTGCGCGCGCAATACTACTTTTATATGGAATATTATTATACAGACAGTAAGAGTATAATAAATATGATACATAAATAAAACAGTTATGAGATTGAAATATATTTTATACAATAAAATAATAGATGAAAAAATATATAAATATTGTTAGCTATGACATAATTACATATATTTAGACATTTAGACATTTATTTATTGGCATCACAATACAAAAACACATCACAGACTGAATATAACACACATTAAAAAAGAATGAAAAATAGACAAAACACAGTTAAAGTTACACGGACAAATAATACAAAACATATGATGCCAATATCGGACACCGTCTCAGCATATGCTGTCACAAGGATGCGACAGCGCTGATTTTCAGCGGTGCCCGGGACTACCTAAAGACGTGCGCGCGCAATACTACTTTTATATGGAAAATTATTATACAGACAGTAAGAGTATAATAAATATGATACATAAATAAAACAGTTATGAGATAAAAATATATTTTATACAATAAAATAATAGATGAAAAAATATATAAAAAAAAAATATTACAGGTATATAAAACATATGTAGTGATATCGCAGTATAGGTAAATAGAAATCTCAGCCACAAGAAACAGCTCATGGCCTCAATGCAGAAGGGCTCCAGTGAGTACCACTGCAGATCCCGGAGCCCCTTGCCATGCACCGAGAAAGGGCCACCGGGTTTTAGTGTGAAAGAACCTCAATAATCCCATCTCTCCCCCAGAAGGCAGGGCTGCGATAGGTAGGTTTTGAGACAAGTTTTAGAGTGTCACAATAAAGGTTTATACAAGTTTATATCTGACTATCTCTCGTTCCAAGGTGGAACCATAATTTTCCAGGGCTATTAGGAAAGCGAGGGTGCTAGGGGTGATTCTGTCACCGTTCTGACAAACAAGCTCCCACCTCCTTTTAAAACACTAGCGGGGTAGTCAAGAGACAACATTCGTTGTCCACTTTACACCAAATTCATTAGGTATTATATTCGACATGTGGTGAGAACATCGTTATGCATCGGGCACAAATTTTTAAGTGATTTTTGTACGTAAAACCGAAAAACGACCATGCGTTCATTAGTTTCGCAAATTATTTTCGAAATAAAATTACCAATTTTTTAGTTGAGATTTTAATTTAATTAATAAATTGTTGTAAAACCAAGTAATAGATTTTTTTTAACGTTTAAAAAAGCCTCCAGGCCTCTATTGAGGGTGCCTCTTTCGTGAAGGCTCCGGCAGTGGCCCCGGATGCCCCTTCATAAATCCGGCCCTATACCTATCTTATCCACTAAACCATAATTGCTATTCTATGCTAGGATACAAAATAAAATGATATTTTCGAAAATGCATTCGTCATATCTCGCAGACGTGGTAAGTTTTCGTAAAATTTTCATAGAGTCGTAGCTAAATCTAGGTCGCAGGATTCCAGGCCACCCACCGGATGTAGCAGTGGAGGGGATGGGGAGACGCGAACGACTCCATTGCATCTACAAATTCCAGATATTGTGCTACAGAGGAAACATTCGAAATAAGGTGTAGTGTAACTTCAAAATTTCATATTTACTAGCCCGTAACGTAAACGTGGAAGCGGACGAAATGTTACACCCGTAAAATCATTTCAGCTCAATCTGCACATATAAATAAAACAGTAACATTAAAACATTACAGTTATAATTACAATTTCTTCTTGTAATATTAAAATGGCCGTGTAAACATTTTCACAATTTTTGTTTGTCTCACTATTCATTTTCACTAGAACGGCTGGACTTATTTTGACGGAACTGGGAGATATCTGATGTTATAAGAAGTAATTTATTGTAGAAAAATTTAATGAATAGTTTTCAATCGAGGATAATACCGCGGGGCGCAGCTAGTTTAGGAATTACTTTGAGACAGCAAGAAAGATAGGCCTAGTGACTCAGTGGCTTGACTTTGACGGATCGGTTGTAGGCTATTACCAATTTTTTTTTTGCTTTTTAGTATAAATCGTTTGCTAATTTTGGTGTATAGTAATAGTTACACCTTGTCCAATTACCAAGTGTTAAATTAGTATAAAGTATATACGCCACAAATGGATAAATAACTAGATATCACGCCAACTGATTTGTTTTTTATTTCAAAGAAGGTACTTAAAGAGTAATTTGATGAGAGTTCGGTTAGGTTCTGAATAATTCTATTTCTTTATATTCCTACGATAATTCATAAATATAAAAGAATACGCGTTATAGCGTTTAATTCAATTTGAAGTCGGTTTTTGTTGTCGTAAATATACTTATATGCGGTAAATAGATGCAGTGAACTTCTTAAATTTCAATCTAATATAATATATCAAAGCGCAATCGTTATATTACAACCCCTCTGTGTGCGCATTATTAAATTTTATTTTCCTGAAGCCAACCCTCCGAGAGATTTTGAAGAAAGGAACATCATTAAAAATCACCGGTAACCGGATAACGGGTTACGTTAAACAAAACATAGAACAACTGGCAAGCGTTAACCCCACCGTACGTGTTAAGAAGGCACGGATAAAAGCTTCCATACATATTATTTTCGCTTCAGGATTTTCCTTTTATGTTATTTTACATGCAAAAGCTTCTGACGTTCGTGCGGGTTGTAAGTGAACTGTGCTCAAAGGATTTTTCAAAGAAGTATGGAAATGTGTGTGCGTTGAATTTACTGCTGTACGGGAATTACTTTATTTTAAAAATGTTTAGAAAAGTTTTTTTTCTTTATTTATTGGGGACTCTTGCCCTTTTGGGCATGTCAGCCCCATCATACCCTAACTTTTTTTTTTTTTTGTTTACGGGGAGGAAATCTTCAGAAAGATACCCCGCCTTCTGGGGGGAAGGCGGCGGTTATGTGGGGTTCTTACCCACTAAAACCTCCCCGGTGGCCCTTTCCTCGGTGCATGACGAGGGGCTCCGGGATCTCCAGTGGAACGCACCGGAGCCCCTCTGCACTGTGCTCAAGGAGAGCACGTCCCGGGGGAGAGGTTACTCCCTCCCCCCCTGTGCCCTCGCAGCGCAAGGCGACACGGGCCAGCCGATGTCGCCTTCTTCCCGGGTCCACTTTGGTGGACGACTCAGGCCTCCACCCTTGTCGCCCAGTGAACCCGAGGCCCCTTTTAGTCGCCTTATACGACAGGCAGGGGATCATACCCTAACTTAGACTAACGAAGAACGAAAGAACTAAGAAAGTCATCAATGTTGTATGGCCATAGCCTCCAGCTTCCTCGCTACCTCTGAGGTCGCACAGCAGCATTAAGAAGGCACCCACATGTTGGTCCTCAATTTTTTTTTTAATTCCTTATGGAATAGAACTCCATGTCTTAGATTACATATAAATAGTAGTGCTTGTTTTTAAAATTAAAATAACCTTTTTAATACAACATTATAATTGTAAATATGTATATACGGTACATATACAAAAATAAAATTGTTAATACTTTTTGTCTCCCTGTCTGTGTGTTCGTTCCGACTAATCATTGGAACGGCTGGTGCGACTTTGACGGGACTTTCACTGGCAGATAGTTGATGTCATAAGGAGTAACTTAGTCTACTTTTATGTTTGAAAAACTGAAATAACTGTCTATAAGAGAAACAAAATGTTTGCTCGTATCTCTCTCTCTTACCACTACAGTAATTTTTTTTAAAGAAAGCTAGCAATATTTCTTCTTTTTTTACAAGTAATATTACTAACATTGCTGTTAACCATTCCAATTAAACTTGTGCTAGGAGATGGTTCACGTCAATAGTCAAATGGTGGATTCGAACCTACGACCTTACGTGCCACAGACCGTACTCTAAACCATTATGCTATTGTCGCTTCTATACGAAATTTTGATTAAACAAGAATTATACGAAAAGTAACTCTCTCTCTTTCTATCTTCACTAACTTATATCTCCCTCTCAACTTCTATTGGCCTCGCCATTTCGTATTTTCGTAACGCGAACGTGAAGAAGTTCAAAAAAATCACAGGCTCTGTTTATTGCGATAGACACACGTATATTGGGTACGTATAAATCAAACAATGGGTCCTTGGAGGCTTCATACAGAAGCTTTGAAGGAAATATATAATAGAGGAGGGCAAATATTGAGAAACATGCGGTTCGACGTTGTTTGAACAGTATTCAGGGACAACTATGGCGTTTTTACCGACTTCTACAAAGAAGGACGTCTTTAATACATCTGTAATTGTTATGGGCCGTTGCGGAGTAGCCACAGCCGGCAAAAAATTCGTTACGTAAAATAAAAGCGTAAGATTTTTCGAGTCAACTGGTTTAGATAGATGGCGCTATCATTAAATATATCTTTTTTTATAAATCATTGTAAATAATATGAAGGTGTTAAGATAAGTTTGTAGTTTTATGGATTTTTATCGATAAAAAATCAGGAACAATATTTTTTTTAAATCATTAATTTAATTTTATTATTATATTTTCTTTTATTGTCTGCGCACTCCTAGTGCTATAAAACTATGGAAATCGTTTGAATATTTTATTTTTGTTGGTGCAGGACCTTGGATTTCATTTTTCAGCCCTGTAGTTTTGGGCTCTCAAGAATAAGACCACGGTATCCCCTGCCTGTCGTACAAGGCGACTAAAAGAGGCCTCGGGTTCACTGGGCGACAAGGGTGGGGGCATGCACCGTCCACCAAAGTGGACCAGGGAAGAAGGCGGCAACGGCTGGCCCGTGTCGCCTTGCGCTGCGAGGGCACAGCGGGACGTGCTCTCCTTGAGCACAGTGCAGAGGGGCTCCGGTGCATTCCACGTTGAGATCCTGGAGCCCCTCGTCATGCACCGAGGAAAGGGCCACCGGGAAGGTTTTAGTGGGTAAGAACCCCACATAACCGCCGCCTTCCCCCCAGAAGGCGGGGTATCTTTCTGAAGATTTCCTCCCCGCCAACAAAAAAAAGTGCCTTGGATTGCGTAGATATACTGGTCAAGGAAATGGTCCTAAATCTATAATTATATAGAATATAAAATAGAATAGAAGAATGCGTTTTAATCGAGACATTGGTAGATTTGTGACAATCCAAGAACAAGTTATATAGTGATAATAACCACGAATGTGAAGAAAAAAAAAAGGCATTAAACCTCCTAATATTTTTTATATAATATTTTTCGTTTTAATATTAAATCAAAATAAAAGACAAATGACAATAACTTTCGATTCGCGTTAATGTGAAACACAAATTGATACTACTTAAGAAACAAGTAGCTTACGAGTAAAAATAAACACCGACTTCATCAAATATAACTTTCCTACGCGCGGACGCTTTCTTTTCTACCATGAGTAGGCTCTCAATTAGTCTTAATGTTTATTACCTCATTATAGTAATTTAAAAGCTGATGCTTCCCATGTGGTCCAGTTTCAATTTGGTCCAGTTCTGACAATGGCATCCATGAGAACATGGTCTTAAATTTGGATTAAGTATGTGCGCACAAATGGACGAATAACTCAACGTCAAGTCCCACTCCTTAGATGTTAGGAGCATTGCTGGAGTTTCTTCGGCCACTTCTTCCCCAGCTTTTGCAACGCTTTCCGGAATGGCACTCAAAGTTAGTTCAGCTTTGAATGTCCCTTAGATTAACCGTGAAATAACCGCAACCGACCGAGTCGTGGTTCGACCCTCTCGGGCGCCCTCAGATCGGAATGCTTACGTAACATGTAACCATCCAAGCTGAGGTTAACCCTCATCGGGGGGATCGTAATGTCAAGTTACTAGCAATAGAGGTTCAGGCTAAGCGACCTAAGAGCTATGCCACCTCTCAATCCAGTATACAGTCTAGGCCACCTCTTGCCAATCTGTGTAGTTCCTCGTTATCTATATCAAGCCAACCGATTCATTCATTCCATGATTCTATTTTTATTGGAAATAAAAATATTCCTATTCGATTATAAGTAAAACAGATAGATACAATTGTTTAAAATGCTTATAACAATGATGAATAATGATAATCGTATGCTTTGAAATTGATTAAAAAAAGAATTTCCATTGCTAAGACACTTTAAAAGCTGTTGAATTCATCTTAACGGTGTAACTAGCATAAGGGCAAGTGGCTTGCATTAAGCTGCAGCTTCTTGAGAGTGAAGTGACCGCAGTGCTTCCGTGCATCTTTACCGTCGATATAACAAGCCGCATTTTCGCCATTAGACCGCTGGCTACCGTACCAAGAGGTGAGTAGCCAATTATATTCACCTCCAGTGAATTTTTTTATTATATTATTACATAAGAGTGGTTTTTACATGTAGTAAGATATTTTTATTTTCCTAACATTCATTTATTTATTTAAATCAACAAAAATAAAACAAAACACCGTTACAGATAATCCAATTTGATGTTATAAAAACTAAATTAAATATATATTATTAAAATAAAAAGCAACTTGATGTATTAACAGTAAATAAAATAGAGTCAAACACCTTCTACGCATTTTTAGGCAGCTTCGATAAAGACCGACCGAGTGAAACAAAATATATTGTAACGGAAGGAATGGTGAGGAGCGGATGTGGGAGCGAATAACACGGTGGAGGGGAGAGGTGGAAGCGCAGGTGATGAGGCGATGAGGGGAAAGGGGGCGAGGCGAGGAGAAGACGGGGTAGAATATAAATTCGATGGTTTTGGTTGGCGGAGGTTCTCTTCGTTGTCAGTAAACCAATAAATAAGTATACATAAAATTTAAATGTGTTCTTTTCTTTATATATCTAAATATAAAATAGTCGTATATATATATAAAGTACTGAGTCGTTATAATATTCAAACAACGACTAACCACAACTGCTTCGATACTTGCCGCACCTCTATTACATAATTTCTTAAACACTTCTGTATGAAGCCTTTAAGGATACAACGCAAATAGTGTTTAGTCATAATTATAGTTATATTAATAATAGGTTGTCAAATGTCTCCCTTCCGCCTTTTGTCTTTTGAATTTCGCGGCTATGTACAAAGCGCTACAGAGCTCGTATCTAGCAATACTATACATAATTTGAAAGGTCTTGACATAACCTACAAAACGACGCTATGCATAATTAGTTTGGATATTGCGTTCAACAGTTATAGACGTGTAAACATGGACTTCACTAACGCCGAAATTCGCGCTATTTTAAAGTTTTCCTTCGTTAAAGGCAAATCCGCTAGAGAAACGTTCCGTGAGATTAATGGTGTTTTGGGGATGGTACTCTATCACTTCGAACCACGGAGGAATGGTTTCGACGATTCAGAGCCGGTGAAAACGACACCATGGATAAGCCAGCCGGCGGAAGACCTGTGACGACAAATACCGATCAAATCATGGACTACATCGAGTTAGACCGGCATCGTGACATCGCCCAGTAGATGGGAGTTAGTCACCAAACCATTTTAAACCATCTGCAAAAGGCTGGATACAAAAAGCGATTTTTGGGTGCCGCATGATTTGACGCAAAAACCTTCTGGACCGAATCAACGCCTGCGATATGCTGCTGAAACGGAACGAACTCGACCCATTCTTGAAGCGGATGGTGACTGGCGACGAAAAATGGATCACATACGACAATATCAAGCGAAAACGGTCGTGGTCGAAGGCCGGTGAATCGTCCCAAACAGTGGCCAAGCCGCGAATTTCGGCGTTAGTGAACTCCATGTTTACACGTCTATAACTGTTGAACGTAATATCAAACTAATTATGCATAGCGTCGTTTTGTAGGTTATGTCAAGACCTTTCAAATTATGTATAGTATTGCTAGATACGAGCTCTGTAGCGCTTTGTACATAGCCGCGAAATTCAAAAGACAAAAGGCGGAAGGGAGATATTTGACAACCTATTATATTGTAACGGAAGGAATGGTGAGGAGCGGATGTGGGAGCGAATAACACGGTGGAGGGAGAGGTGGGAGCGCAGGTGATGAGGCGATGAGAGGAAAGGGGGCGAGGCGAGGAGAATACGGGGTAGAATATAAATTGTTTGGTTGGCGGAGGTTCTCTTCGTTGTCAGTAAAGCAATAAATTTAAAATATCTTTATATAACTAAATATATAATAGTCGTTATATATATATAAAAAACAATATTCAAACAACGACTAACCACAACTGCTTCGATACTTGCCGCACCTCTATTACATAATTTCTTAAACACTTCTGTATGAAGCCTTTAAGGATACAACGCAAATAGTGTTTAGTCATAATTATAGTTATATTAATATAATAAAGTCTATATATTTGTTTGAAATAAAAGACTAAATTGCGTTTCTTTATAATATTTTGAGAAACAACATTTAATGTCCGTATTACAATTCTATCTATAATATATAAATGTCAAACATTGCATTGACATTTTACATTTAAAATTATAAAAATACAAAAAGAAATAAATTTAACTAAAGAGGTTTCATATCTTTACATTAATATGTGAAGCAAAAAATTAGTAACTCATTTTACGAAAATTGCGCAGACAGGTAGTATGAAATTTCCCACAATTATAGTTTATATGCCAATGGAGTTTAAAATGCTAATATTATTTAAAAATTTAACAAAATACAATACATAATAAAAACATTACACAAACTATCAAGTGGTTGATAACAACGTAGATATAAACGCGGAAATTATCTGAATGCATGGCACGTTAACCTTAACCACGATAAATAATGACTGACAGATTCACCGAATAACTAACGAATTATATGCGATTTCAATGTTCCAATTCCTGAGTTAAAGTCTAATTTCGTCTGTAGGACAAAAATAATACACTCAATTTATTCAGACAGCGTAACGTTGTACAAGGAATTATTTTAACGAATACCGTCACAACTCCGCGTCCAATCTTTATACAAAATTAATTAAAAGTCAGATTACGAACTAATAAAGTTAAACTGTTTACAATGCCAAGTTCATGTGACGATCAACTAAATTATTAATTACGAATTAAAGATACGATAACGTTCAGGTAAATCACTGGAAGATATCATTGGAAGTAGTTATTGTGCATAAAAATCGCTTGGTGTCATGTGTTGCCAGTTGACATAACTGATAGATTATGATGGATTGACACTTGAACCAGGACGAATCCTGTGTCTCAAGTAATCAACCGTCCTCCCCATTACATAATCAATATATAACTACTTAAGAACAGAATATTAAGCTATTTCGTCTTGGTAAAGTATAAGAATATTTATAGCCATTAGATAGATTTGTAGTGTGTGTATGTGATCGTGTGTATGTGAGTGTGCGTGCGTGTGTGTATGTGAGTTTATAGATTTTTGTATATATAGATGTGTGGTTGTGAGTTTATAACATTTAATAATAATAATAATATATTTTATTTCGAACCAAAATTCATGTACAAACCAGTTCGATAATAGCCGCAGTAGTAAAAACTGTGTCGCAGCTATTAACGCCCATCTCCAAACAGTTAAATACAAATACAAATAAAAATTTAGTAAAATTAACAACTTATAACGTAATTTAGTTTAATCGTTTTGTGTGTGTGTGAGTGTGTTTTCGTGTAAAAGGTTGCGTGTGTTGAAGAGTGACTGTATGTGTAGGGACGAGTATGAAGGAGTGAATTACTCTGACTGTTTATAACATTAGTATAGATAAATGTATATTTTTTACCTCAACACTGTGGACGATTGAAATATAATTGGATTGCCGTCATAAATTGACAGCTGATTCACGGCAACTGATAATTAAAAATAGAGCCGGCAGTTGTTCAAGATCACTTGAACAACTGCCATTAGCAGCTGGAACTTAAGCTGTGAAAGCAGACGCTATTAGTTGCAGGTGCTAATTTAGCTGAATAGCAACTTGTTGACGGTTACTTAACAGAATAGCGTCTTCAAATGCGAAGTACCTCGAGCATGCAACTTCAATATTCATTTCGTTAGAAAATTTTATGCAATTTTAGACGCAACAAGTAGTAAATTGACATATTCACTAGGCAATAAGTCTGCGTTCGGTGTTTAGCAGGCAGACGTTTGTAGCCGAATGTTTAGCCATTTGGATTAACATTCGACTACCAACGTCTTGACAACGGTTTGAAGGGCCTGACACTGGCACATAGCTGATTTAATATGGAGTAACTTAGGCTAAGGTTAATTTTATTTTAGAAAATATAGATGAATAGTTATAAATCGCAGGTAATACTGCAGGGCGTAAATAGAGTAAAAGAATGGATATTCTTTCATTAAAAAGACTGTTTTCTTATGACAACGTAACTTTTAGGGAGCATATTTAGGACAATACGTTTTGTAAACGTTTTTCCAAAATTCAAATTCAGTGTTGTCCGGAGCGGTCCCTGCGATCAGGGTTTCCCCGATGTCCATGTATTTTTGTCTCTCCAGTGTGTATGGTTCCCAAATGGCGCCAAGACTTTCGTCAGGAGTCGGATTTCTTTAAAAACAAAACGAGTCTGGTATTAACATTTAATAGTAGTCATTGTCTGTATTTCAGAATTTGTAATAGCTAATCCAACGATGAAATTTGACGCAGAATAAAGATATGTCGTCTACATAGCTGTAAAAATCAGCAAGTTGCAGTGGCAATGGGCTGGCCACATCTGCAGAGACTGTGACGGCAGACGGGGGAGGAGAGTCTTTGAATGGAGGCGATGGATGGATTGGAAAAGCGTCGAGGACCATCCTTGTATTAGGACCGATTTTATAAATAGCCGGAAATAGCTGGATGTGGAAACGAAAGGATCGTAATGGTGGAATGTATTGAAGAAGACCTAGTTCCAGCATGGGACCGACACAGCATGATGATGAATAGCAAAGATGGCATTATGCCATGATATAATAAGCAAAAGTCAATGTTCCTCACAATCGCCTAGAGCCGAGCCCATTAGATGCAAACAAGGAAAAAAAACATGAAGCAAATCATATCGACTTTGAATGCAGTGGGTGTTACTACAATAGAAGTTATCTGTCAAAATGATTTGCTTCATGTTTTTCCTTGAGTCTGCTAAACCAACCCTCGGAGGAGCGGAGTCAGCTGTTTGTGATGGAATTTATATAAAATGTTCTCACCCATGTTTGGCGAAGTTGGTCCAGAGCTTTGTTACTTGATCTATCATCTTGAATTCTCGAGAGCTTGTGTTGACTTGCTCACTATACGTTTTCATGGGAAACAGATAAGGTAAATCGTCTGCATGGCACACAATAGTCCTGTCGCCTACTATATCTGCTACTCTCAGAGCGTGTTTAAGAATATTCCTTTTAGACTTGCAGGTGAATTTGTACAGAAAAGATTTATTATTGTCGGAGTTTGCGCAAATCTTTTGCCATAAAATCGCCGGATATCTGAAGAATTGTGCGCTGAAGTACTCAGCCATACGATCGACATTATCCATCGACACTTCACTGTTGTTGAAATAGAATTGTTTTATCATTTTACCTATTGTAATCTGATCGATTACCGAGCAAGTAAAATCGATTGGACCCGGTACAAAACATTCAGGATATTTGTTCGCTTGAGAAAACATTTTGTTAATATCCATACCGAGTCCCAACATCATAAAACCTTCGTGTTCTGTGTAACCATTTATAATTTCTACTCCCTCATGAATACCGCTGCGTAAAACATCAATCGGTTCACCGCACATGAACCTCTCATTGTCACCGAATTGTTTTTCGCTAACAATAGAGAAGTTTATAACTACACTTCCTTTATTCGCTTCAGCAATAGTCAACGGAACAGTTTTTGAAATAAGTTCCTCGACTGGTTGTGATTTAAAAAACTCGTACACTTCTTTTTCGTCTGTTGATTTACAACCCATATCTTTTGCCAATGTTAGAGCTCTTTCTTTTACCAAGAAGCTCGACGCCCAATGACAAGCGGCATTGCCACTCTGTGATATCGCTCTTTTAAATAACCCCTTGCTCATGGGGGACAAAAGATGAAAGGAGACGCTGGCCCCTCCGGCGCTTTCACCAAAAATTGTGACATTATTGGGATCGCCACCAAAGTTACTGATATTTTTTTGCACCCATCTAAGTGCAGCTACCTGGTCTTTCATTCCTGCGTTTCCGGGGACGTCTTCTGTATCGAGACAGAGGAAACCTAGAACCTCGAGTCTATAATTAAACGTGACTAAGATAACGTCGTGTCTTATTAAGAAATCAGGACCGTATTCCGCGTCCGAACCGCTTCCAGCTGTAAAACCACCTCCGTGGATCCAAACCATAACTGGCAGTGGTTTTGCTGGAGTAATATTAGGTGAGTATACATTGAGGTACAGGCAGTCCTCGCTGCCTTGCGGTGGTATATTGAAGAATACGTTAAAATGGTAACAATCGCTTCCCAGAGCCTTCGCATCCCGAATTCCATTCCAATGTTTTGGTGGCTGGGGCGCCTGGAAAGTTATAAAATTTGCTTATAAGTCTTCCCATACGATCATTATTTCTACCGAAGTGTGAATGTGATAATGTTATTTTTTTATCTATATATATAAAAGAGAAAGTGTGTGGGTATGTTCTATATATGCTCCGAAACGGCTAGACCGGAGTTAACTGTCAAATGACAGCTTATATTTACTATGATGATATTCTATTGTTTTAACCCCAAATTTGTATTGACACATGCGTTGTGCCTATTATTAATGTACATATACTGAAGTATATTAAAGATAATAATTAAGGATTTTGAATCTTAATCCACTCGAGAAGAGAATGAATACGGAGAGAAATGAATGATTTAATATATTGTGAGAGTTAAATTAAATATTTAATGATGTAAGTTTATTGTTTAAATAAAATAAAGCAAAATCTAGCCCGGCAAAGCGGGCCGAGTACGCTAGTAATACATAAAAATGTAAATATATACAAAGTAATATGAAGTGCGTTAGTACTCAACTATGTACTATGATCTAATTCCCCCATCCCCGTTCCACCATCGGACTTCTAGACGCACTGCGGGATTTCATCCTTTTGTTGTGAACATCCCTCAAACCCGAACGAAGCGATTTGCTTCGTCTTTCATTCTTCGTACAGCGAAGGACTGGAATAGTTTGCCCGCGTCTGTCTTTCCTTTCGATTACAATGTGGGTATTTTCAAGAGTAGAGTGAATAGGGATTTACTAAGTCCGTTAGTACTCAACTATGTACTACTAGACCAGTGTATAAGAAGTCATTGTCTTCTCCCATTTCCTACTCACTTTGTACAAAAATAATGTAGATTTAAGTGTTCGGTAACAAGGTAGTCTGTGATATCCGATAAAACATATCACTGGCGATAAGACAACGGTTTATATTATATAAACAATTATGTAACGTCAAGACGACGTTCGTACTATGATCATGATATATAAAAGAGTAATATATATATGCGACATATGTAGTATGAGTTGATTTAATAGAGAAACATTACTATCCCGTAGGAAATTTAGTGGAAATTCTTGGATTTCGAAAATATACCTGGAGACGACTACAAATCTTATGGAAGTATGATTCTTAATTGTGATATTGGC
This sequence comes from Meandrusa payeni, assembly GCA_029286785.1. Lineage (NCBI taxonomy): Eukaryota > Metazoa > Arthropoda > Insecta > Lepidoptera > Papilionidae > Meandrusa > Meandrusa payeni. The sequence continues at coordinate 3,921,218 of JAGSMX010000021.1, forward strand.
TTTTAAGAACCTTGCTACCTTTTAAGAAGCTTGTTAACGAGGAGGAAATCTTCAAAAAGATACCCGTCTTCTGGGGGGAAGGCGGCGGTTATGTGGGGTTTGTACCCACTAAAATCTCCCCGGTGGCACTTCCTCGCTGCATGGTGAGGGGCTGCGGGATCTCCAGTGGAACGCACCGGAGCCCCTCTGCACTGTGCTCAAGGAGAGTACTTCCCGGGGGAGGGAATAACTCCCTCGCTGTGCCCTCGCAGTGCAAGGCGACACGGGCCAACCGATGTCGCCTTCTTCCCGGGTCCATCTTGGCGGACGACAAAGGACCCTTGTCGCCCAGTGAACCCGAGGCCCCTTTTAGTCGCCTTTTACAACAGGCAGGGGATACCGTAGTCTTATTCTTGATAGCCCAGAACTACAGGGCTGAGGCTTTTAAGAACCTGGTATGCAATATCTTTCTTTATGAATATATTTTTATATGGTATTTGTATGAATATATATATATATATATATATGTACTTGGGTATCTGTTGTATGTTTGGCATATTTATTTATATATATGTATAGTTGTGTATATTGTTTTATAATAAATATGGTCACAAACCCACTAAAACCTTTTTTTATACGTAAGTTTCTGTCCATACAAAGGTTGTCTGGAAGAGTTTGTGCAATAAAGTATATTCATTCATTCATTCATTTGGTCATCTATGACAATCTAAGATTTGGTAAATACTCCATAATGACGGATGAGCACGAATGTTGCCTATGAAGAAGAAATTATATGTTTATATGTATATTAATAATATCATTATTTTTTTTTTACTAAAATTATTATATAAAATTATACATATACATTAATAATAACAAAACCAACTTAAAACCTTTCATAGCCGTGAGCAAAAATAAAGGGTCGGTTAGGAAAGTTTGAATATCTCGGAAGATAAAGACGCTAGCTAACTGAAATAAATAGTGCGTGATAGACAATTAAATATCCTTAAAATAAAATAAAATATTTTTATTAATTTATTTATATTTAAATTTTAATACTAAGTTTTACCTCCATGTGGCGACATGACATAAATATAAATAAAATTTATTGAAAAATACTATATTATCTAATGTCTTTTAATGAGACATATATAAATTAATAAAAATATTTTATTAATTTTTTATATTTAAATTTTAGTACTAAGTTTTACCTCCATGTGGTGACATGACATAAATATAAATAAAATATTTTATTTTAAGGATATTTAATTGTCTATCGTGCACAATTTATTTCAGTTAGCTAGCGTCTTTATCTTCCGAGATATTCAAACTTTCTTAACCGACCCTTTATTTTTGGTCACTAGTGTATAAACAATTTTCTGTCCATCCAAAGGTTGTCTGGAAGAGACCGCTTCTAGCAATAAGATCGACCATTACGCATGCAATCAAATCGACATTGATCGTTGCTATGAATACTTCGGTAATAAAAGAGATCGTCGATTTGAAAACGGATATTGTGTTTATTCGTAATAATGTAAAGCCCAACAAACAGCGGAAAACTGGTCGAGTGAAATATTCCCTTTTAAAATTACCTTAAACCTCAAGTCTCCGAGGGGCGGCTGTGCAAAGGGTATACCTTTGAAACTGTAGATCTGTCCACCGTACACGTTGTCTAACAACTCACCCTCTAACACACCTTCAGTTACACTGACTTGAACCATATCTACAAATTGTACAAACTTACTGCAAGACGTTGATACATCGACTAAATTAGTAGCACGATGTGAACACAATTTATACTATTATACGAAACTCGTTTCAAATTGTTAAAGTCATCGTGATATCATTAATTCCAAACATCACATTTGATGATAACACGTTTCGTTGTTGTTTCACACGTATTTTATTGTTGTTGTTACTAACTCAATTTATTCAAGTGCATATACGAGTATAAGCCAAAACTGATTTCACGATGCTATGCGTGCGAAAGTTCTCTTTATCAACCGACTTCAAATGTGTGTTTTCAATTCGTCAGTTTATGTTTGGTAGCTCATAACTTTTGAGTGGATGGACTGGTTTTGTTCATTCTTTTTGTATTTGAAAGCTGGCGCTTCACGTTTGATGCCACTTTTGGTCTTTATTTACCGCTGTAAATCAGCGCTGTCGCATCCTTGCCACGGCATATACTGAGACGGCGTCCAATATTGGTATCATATCTTAATGCTTTTTTAATATATTTTATGTATAGTGGATAGATTTATGGATGCAGTTGCAGGTGTGAAATAATCTATTTAGTGAATAAATAAAAAAAAATCATATTTGTATTCTTCTGGCACAAATAAATTTTATACTTAAAAGAAGATCCAAAAATTGTATATTTAAAAAAAATGGAGGTTTATTTAAAGTTTACCTTTCAATACGACACTGATTTGAAGTCGGTTTTTGTTTTCTTACTCTCCGTATATAATATTGTAACCATCGCCCAAACTCCTGCACCCCAAGCAGGGCGCGAGTCGCCGAAGTTTGCGCTGTGAATTTCCCAAATCCGCTGAATGAGTAGGAAAGTTCGACCGCTCAACTTGCCTCGACTTAGCAAAGCTTAGATGGCAGTGGAACAGAAATCCTTGTCTCGTTTTTCATTTCAATCCTTACCAAAATCAAATAGAATTGGTTTACACACACGATAGATTTGGTGGTCGCATTCCAGTAGGTTTCTAGACTTCTTGAATAGACAAAGACATATATAAAGACATATTTATTGGTACAAAATAAACACATCAACAAGACACAAAAAAATTACAATTAAAGAAAATGTACATAAGACATGGTGCCAATACGGGACACCGTCTCAGTATGTGCCGTCGCAAGGATGCGCCAGCGCTAATTTTCAGCGGTATCCAAAGTCGTGCGCGCTCAACACTTCATTTACATGGAATGTATAAAAACAAAGACTACAGACAATAAGAGTACGATAAATATGATACATGTACTCGTATAAATAGATTTATATGATTATATAATCTCAAAACTATTAATATAGATTATATATATTGTTAGAAAACTAACTAAAGTGGACTGCGAATCCCACTTCTGATGTTGTAAACTACTAGTATATAAACTAAAAATAAAATCCTCGACGTCAGGTTATCGTAACTTTTATTTAATTCAAATGAAATTTACTGAAGCTACCGTCGGTTCGAAAATACTCTACTACGAGAAGAACCGACAAGAAACTCGTAGGACGTATTCTTTTCAATATAATTGGTTCGGTACAAAAGTAAATAACAAAATTAAAGTCGGGCAGCGAGCCGACACAAATTTACAACGTAAAATAATATCGGAAAGATCTCACCGAGACAACGCCTGGACCGCAAGTGCGCTGAGTCTGGCAAGATCTCCGTTTTTATAGGCCGCGTGTCAGAAACATTTTCCTAATATATTTTTCTACTACCCAACAATTTTCATATTACCCAACACGGCCTTCCTGCCAGGAGTCCGTCCTCGGGCTCCCTTAACTCTAATCTACTTAAATATCTAACAAGGGCATAGATGCTCCGGCACAAGGCTGTGGTCCGACGATCACCGGATCACGCTGCTCAGCAGTGTCTGTATCCCAGATGTACCAGGTTGCGGCTCGGTGCTCGCCGACTGTTCGTTCGCTGGTACTACCGGCGACAGCTCTTCGTTATATGGGTCGACTGTGGTTGAGGTGGACTCCTTCTGTTCTAGCTCTGAGTCTGTGACCGCAAGCAGACACACAGATACCAACATCGACATGAGGTTTGCTCATCAAAATAATGTAATATGCTCAAAAGATCACATTAAGAGCAAATAAGTTTGTGTAACAAAACAAACTTTGTCAAATAGTTTAAAATTGAAAACAGGATTCAACTACAGTGAAATGTATTTGCGAACAAATGCTCGCAACCCGGAAACCAGAAGTGTTTCAATATGAGGTCAACAGTTTTGTCAACTCCCGAGTGATCATGCTCATCATGAAAAACTCTCAGCAAACTGAGACGATGACCTTTCGGGATGTAGCATAAAAGCCGGGAGGGTTCACCAGTAGGTGAATGTTTCACATAAAGATGTCGTTTTTAACGACGTAGCGATTGCATCTAATTGTCCGTCAGTCAATTTCTGAATGAGGCCACGCGTCTCCTCACCAGCAGCCCGAGCAACCTGCGCCCAGTTCCGAGGCTTCTGAACTGTACACACATTGACAGGGCTCCGACTGAGATAATCGGCGTGTGACATCAGAGTACCCTTTCGATAATCTAACCCGAAATCAAAATCCTGAAGATATACCCACCACCGGATCACTCTAGGTAACAAGTCTTTCTTACGTTGCGTAAGTTTCAACGCGTTACAATCCGTGACCACGGTGAAGTGCACACCAACAAGATAATGCCTGAAGTGTTGCAAAGCCTTAACCACTGAGAGAGTTTCAAGCTCGTAAGAGTAATATTTACTCTCCACACCTTGGGTGAGTTTAGAAAAGTAAGCTACCACTCTCTTGTAGCCACCCTCGTGAACCTGCAGCAAGACTGCTCCATAACCGATCGAACCCGCATCTGTGGACCTCAATCGGCAAAGAAGGCCAACAAATTGCAAGTACCGGCTCGTCGGTCAACACACAATGCAACCACGCGCAACTTGTTGCTCGATACTAACTGCCTAACAGTCGTTGGCTCAGGTGAGTCTGTCAATGCCTTGACCTTATCAGGGCTCAGCCGTACCTGACCTTGATTTATACTTCGCCCAAGGTACTCGGTTTCCCGTGTAAGAAAAGAACACTTCTTCAAATTAATAAAGAAACCAGCCTCTGTTAAGACTCCAAGCACCCTGCGCAAAAGTACCAAGCCCTGTTCTACGGTTTGACTCAAAATTAAAACATCGTCAATATAGACCAAAACATCCCCGACTCGATAAATTCGCGAAGGGTTTTCGATATGATGCGTCGATAGACGACAGGCGCATTGCCAAACCGTATGCATCTTAAGGTATTCGTAATACCCCTCAGGTGTTACAAAACCGGTCAATGGAACTGATTTTTCACAAGTGGTATCTGGTGGAAGCCAGTAGCCATGTCTTAAACATTAAACAATTCTACAATTGAGGGACAAAATAAGCACTAAAATAGTCACTAAACGATCACGATTTAACCTAACTGCTAGTTACAACTTAATGATAACGATAAAACAATGACAAAATGAGCAACAACAAAGAATCTACCGCCTTGAACGACAATCGCGAAAAGAATGCGTAAGATCCTCCAAATAATCATAACGATCCAAACCAGCTCCAGGACAACTGACCAAGTCAAGTTTCCAAGCTCAAAACAAATCAAACGGCAAAACAACTGAAGACAATTCAGTCAAGGGACCGACCTCAAGACAACGTATCCGATGCACTCCAAGATAAACCGTTGTCCCAAGCCCGGAGTCCCTCCCGGAATAACATGTCCGATGCACTCCAAGACAAATGTTATCCCGGGTCCAGTATCCCCCTAGAATAATCTGTCCGATGCACTCCAAGACAAATGATTATTCTAGGTCCCGAATCTAGGGTAAAGTGTCCGATGCACTCCAAGACACTATTACTCCAGGCTTAAGGGCTCAAACCCCAAACAGCGCGCCTAATGTACTCTTTTCCTCATATCAGGAAATTTAACATCACAAAATCTCAAGAAAAATAGAGTGAAAAACTCACCATCAAAGAAAACAGAGCACACATCAAACTAAAGAAAATTAAGCCAAGCCGAAATGGGCCCTAAAAGTACGAATCCACTTCTGATGTTAGAAAACTAACTAAAGTGGACTGCGAATCCACTTCTGATGTTGTAAACTACTAGTATATAAACTAAAAATAAAATCCTCGACGTCAGGTTATCGTAACTTTTATTTAATTCAAATGAAATTTACTGAAGCTACCGTCGGTTCGAAAATACTCTACTACGAGAAGAACCGACAAGAAACTCGTAGGACGTATTCTTTTCAATATAATTGGTTCAGTACAAAAGTAAATAACAAAATTAAAGTCGGGCAGCGAGCCGACACGAATTTACAACGTAAAATAATATCGGAAAGATCTCACCAAGACGACGCCTGGACCGCAAGTGCCTGAGTCTGGCAAGATCTCCGTTTTTATAGGCCGCGTGTCAGAAACATTTTCCTAATATATTTTCTACTACCCAACAATTTTCCTATTACCCAACAATATAAAATAAAATAATAGATGAACAAATTTTCATAAATAAACATATTATTAAGTTAAAAAAATAAATAAAAAATATCTTAATTAAACGTATATAGTTTATATTATATAATACAGGGTGGGCCAGTGATTAGTTAACATTTAAAAAAATTACAGAAAAAAACACTATAAGACTTATTTCAAAAAATATTTACCTATGAGACAGCCAGTGGACGGGAATTTACTTTTTAAAAATAATATCGGTTAAATGACGACCGTCCTGACTTCGGCATTCTTCTAAACGAGAACGGAAATTACCCAATACTCTTCTGCACAAAGACCGTGAGATTGCTGACATCTCTTCTTCTTTGCTTTTAATTCAAGCAGTGTCCTTGGCTTATGGATGTACACATGCTTCAGATATCCCCATAAAAAGAAATCTGCTGGCGACAAATCAGGGCTCCTGGGTGGCCACAGGATATCGCCTCTTCGCGAAATCAGTTTTTCTAGGAACATCTCCTTAACGACCGGCAGGGACTCATTAGAAGTGTGGCAAGTGGCTCCGTCTTGCTGAAACCACGTTCTCCGATTGTAGCCAGCAAATTCCTGTAGCTGAGGGGACAGAAACAGTCGTAACATTTTCACATACTCAGTAGAGTTGACAGTGATCGTACGGCCGTAAAAATCCTCAAAGAAGTAAGGACCAATGATTCCTTTAGATGAAATTGCTGCCCATACAGTCACCTTAGGCGAGTGCAGGGGCTTTTGATGCTTAGTTTTGGGATTTTCGCTGCTCCAATATCTGCAGTTTTGTTTATTAACGTGCCCGTTAGGGGTGGAAGTGGGCTTCGTCAGAAAATAAGATGTTGTCGAAGTTACTGAAGCGCTCTAACATTGTTTCCGCATAAAGTTTGCGTAAATTAAAATCATTAGGTTTTAACTTCTGCACCAACTGTATCTTGTATGGGTGTAATTTCAAATCTAATTTCAAAATACGGCGTAAGGATGTGCGTGATATTCCTGATTCAGCTGAACGTTTGCGCGTCGATAAATCAGGATTTTGTCGAACTGAAGCCGAAACTCTGAGCACATTCTCTTCCTCCTACAAGTCCGCGCGGCACCGGCTTGCTTCACATTTAGTGTCGATCCGTCTCTTCGAACTTCTTAACCCATTTCTTTATTAAAACTGTACTCGGACACTGATTTAAGTCGTGTAAGTCGTACTCAACCCTAAACAAGCGCCTTACAATAATGAGCGAACCATTGTTTAAATAAAACTGCTTAACGCAAAAAGCGCTGCGGAGCCTGAACCGATCCATGGCGACTAAATTTCCGAGAAACAGGCTAGCCGTTTGACCCCTCCTCGCACCCCACGCTGCTTGGGTTTGCGCGGGAAATCAAATTTAAATGTAAACTAATCAATGGCCCACCCTGTACAATATTAAAAATATTGGAAACAACAAGCCACCGATATCACGGGGACATTATGTCTTTGTAACTTTAACATCAGGTGTTTTAATTTATTTTTAACTGCGTTTACGGATTCACTGTCTCTTATGGTAAGTTTAGTGGCAAGTTTTGTTAGTCTTAGTGGCAAATTATTCCAACACCTGGTGGCCAAGTATCTGAAACAGCCACGGAACGCAGCAGATCGTTGTAGCGGAATTTGTACGTATATTTTAGTTCTTCGTTTACTCTTTTTTTGGCGTGACAACGTCTTATTGTTGATAGCTGGCGGCATTCACTAAAAATGTAGCGTTTACGGTCGTGTCCTCGTCGGTCTCGGTCGTGTTTATTTCATAAATATTACTAACATTCTTGTTAACCATTCCAACTAAGCTTAAACTTGTGTTAGGAGATGGTTCGCGGCAATAGTCGAATGGTGGATTCGAACCCACGATCTTACGATTCGCAGACCGTACCCTAAACCATTACGCTTGAATATGTGTGAGCGAGAGAGCGGAGAAATAAAATGACCGAACAAGTAAAATGAATAACATATAAATAAGAAAAAAAAAATGCATCTAGCTCTACGCGGGTCTATGAACAGACTCCTTATAGGCTCACGTGCTCCATCCTAGGCTTTATCTTCGCCTTCCATCAAGCAAGATAGAAGCCAAACGTGAGCCTATTTACTATAAAAAAATGTATAGTGGATAGATTTATGGATGCAGTTGCAGGTGTGAAATAATCTATTTAGTGAATAAATAAAAAAAAATCATATTTGTATTCTTCTGGCACAAATAAATTTTATACTTAAAAGAAGATCCAAAAATTGTATATTTTTAAAAAAATGGAGGTTTTTTAAAATTTACCTTTCAATCCGACATTGATTTGAAGTCGGTTTGTTTTCTTACTCCCCGTATATAATATTGTAACCATTGCCCAAACTCCTGCACCCCAAGCAGGGCGCGAGTCGCCGAAATTTGCGCTGTGAATTTCCCAAATCCGCTGAATGAGTAGGAAAGTTCGACCGCTCAACTTGCCTCGACTTAGCAAAGCTTAGATGGCAGTGGAACAGAAATCCTTGTCCCATCTTTCATTTCAATCCTTACCAAATTCAAATAAAATTGGTTTCCACACACGATAGATTTGATGGTCGCATTCCAGTAGGTTTCTAGACTTTTTGAATAGACAAAGACATAGACATATTTATTGGTACAAAATAAACACATCGACAAGACACAAAAAAAAAATACAATTAAAGAAAAAAAGTACACAAGACATGATGCCAATACTGGACACCGTCTCAGTATGTGCCGTCGCAAGGTTGCGACAGCGCTGATTTTCAGCGGTATCCAAAGTCGTGCGCGCTCAACACTTCATTTACATGGAATGTATACAAACAAAGGCAACAGACAATAAGAGTACGATAAATATGATACGTGTTTAAATAGATTTATATGATTATATAATCTCAAAACTATTAATATAGATTATATATATAAAATAAAATAATAGATGAACAAATTTTCATAAGTAAACATATTATTAAGTTAAAAAAATAAATAAAAAATATCTTAATTAAACGTATATAGTTTATATTATATAATACAATATTAAAAATATTGGAAACAACAAGCCACCGATATCACGGGGATATTATGTCTTTGTAACTTTAACATCGGGTGTTTTAATTTATTTTTAACTGCGTTTACGGATTCACTGTCTCTTATGGGCAAGTGGTAAGTTTAGTGGCAAGTTTTGTTAGTCTTAGTGGCAAATTATTCCAACACCTGGTGGCCAAGTATCTGAAACAGCCACGGAACGCAGCAGCTCGTTGTAGCGGAATTTGTACGTATATTTTAGTTCTTTGTTTACTCTTTTTTTGGCGTGACAACGTCTTATTGTTGATAGCTGGTGGCATTCACTAAAAATGTAGCGTTTACGGTCGTGTCCTCGTTGGTCTCGGTCTTGTTTTTTTCATAAATATTACTAACATTCTTGTTAACCATTCCAACTAAGCTTAAACTTGTGTTAGGAGATGGTTCACGGCAATAGTCCAATGGTGGATTCAAACCCAAGATCTTACGATTCGCAGACCGTACCCTAAACCATTACGCTTGAATATGTGTGAGCGAGAGAGCGGAGAAATAAAATGACCGAACAAGTAAAATGAATAACATATAAATAAGAAAAAAAAATGCATCTAGCTCTACGCGGGTCTAGGTCTTGCGGAATAATGTAAATTATAATGATAGATAAATTGTAAATTTATTTTAATTTTTTAATATATGTATATTGTTAGTCCGTGCCGAGTGCTCATCGTTCTAGGATTCGTTGTCATTAATACGGTCATGTCCCAGAAGGAGGCTGACGAGCGAGTCAGGGAGGTGAGCGCAAAGGCTTCCTCCTTCCGCAGGCGGCTTATCGGGGTGCGCAGGAGGCGTTATAACCAACGCCTCCTTTTGCCGCCCCCGTAATCCGGGGTATCATCATTATTCATCAGAATGTGTACCTGGCCCCAGTAATGCTTCGCCGTCGTCGGGACTTCTCTGAGTGCCGGAGAAGTCCTCTTTTGAGGACGAAGTCCAGTCTTTGCCGGGACCGGCCGTTCGTTGGGGTGTCCTGTCGCTGACAGATCCGGGGCACGCCGCTCATAACGGCTGGTGGCATTCGCGGAAGGTTTAGTGGGTAGGGGCGGCCCAGGCCCTACCCACTAACCCTTCCGCGAACACATCCCTCCGGGCCCACCCAGGTACCGGAAGATGGATGAGGACGTTAACAAAAAAAGGATTCGTTGTCATGAATTTAATGCGTACTAAAAATAACGCCTTGCGCCCAGACACCTGGGATTTTATTTAGTAAGTATATTATTTTTTCCTATATAATAAATATATTTACAAAACAAATCAGTGTCGGATTGAAAGATTAACTTAAGAGAACCTTCATTTTTGAAATCGTCTGAAAAGATGTATTAAATGTACCCACGTGTGGCCCAAGAGCAATAAAGCTAATGGCTATTTCTACTACCGCTTTTTGCACACTATTTTGTCCAAATATAGATTAAATTAATAACTAAATTGCAGCAAGACTAGTCCGGTCAAATTAGACCAAAAAATAAGAGTAAAGTTACCTAAATTCCCACCAAGTTGAAAATCGGTAAGATTGCATATTTTAAACATCATTAAAAACAAAATTTGAAAGTTACCCATCTTTCCCCTACAAGGAAAAAAAATTATTCAAGGTCAACAAAGATCAAAAAAATAAGTTTTTCGCGATTTTCAGCAAAACGGTAAGTTTTATCATAAAAATACCTCAGACAAAAATTTTAGATCATAAAATTATGTACAAAAAATTTATTAATACTTTTTTTTCTACGAGCCACCGTTTTTGAGATATAACGAATACGAATAACGAATATAACGAATTTAGGTAACTTCGAATGTCAAAATTGACCGGACTAGACTAGCCTCATCCAATGAGATGCTAGCGCATACAAGCTTGAGTTTTGCGAGTGTGCTTGACCTGTAAATCCACCTTAAGGATGCTAGAGATGTAACTACACGTCAATTGACTAGGACAACTCTTTCTTAATTTTTTATCACGTGTCTATTGTCAAATTGTCTGTGCAGCTAATGTAACGACGCATTGTCTCTGGACTTTGCAAAGACTAATGTAGACTGAATGTTAAGAGTGGAAACTTCTAGAAATAATTATTTCTTATTCACACGAAGGAAAGAAAAAGCGTCAATAGCCTAATGGTTTATGGTAATGTCGTAAGAAGTAAGAAACGTAAGGTGGTAGATTCCACTATTCGACTATTGACGTGAACCATATCCTTGCACAGGCTTAAGCTTGATTAGAATTGTTAAAATCAAGAATATTTACAAGTATATAAAATCGAATAGGAATATTACGAAAAATAATCAAAACCTAAGCTATCTCTAATCACACTATCCTTGAAGTACAATAGAAAATGAATCATCAAAATCGGTTGGCGTGATATTGAATAATCCGTCCATTTGTCGTGTGTGTGAGATAATTGTAGTATAGTTGCTCCTTTGACTATCGAATGATTCACTAAGATATCATTTTTTTTTAAAGAAAGCTAGCAATATTTCTATTTTTTTTTTCAGAATCATTACTAACAATCTTGTTAACCATTCCAACTAAGCCTAAGCTTGTGCTAGGACACGGTTCACGGCAATAGTCGAATGGCGGATTCGAACCCACGACCTTACGATTCGCAGACCCTACCCTAAACCATTAGGCTATTTCCGAAATGTAATTGCCAGTTACTCTTTGTTTATAATAGTTGAATTTCACTTGACACATATAGTATATATGTGTTAAAACACGAATAATAAGTTATTAATGTATGTGCTATTACAATCAAAGATTTTAAATATGTATAGATAGCATTGTGAGAAGTCGTGTTGTTGACTCCACATAGTATAAGGGCAAATGGTACAGTTCTAATAGTCTCTTAGAGTTGTTCTTCGGTTTCGTCACTTAGTGTTGTTAGTGTTATTCGTCGGTAGCGCCTCCCGGTAACCCTAAACATAGCAATGTATAGCATAATATACATTTAAAATACAGATATAAAATCTATATATATAAATATATATATATATATCTGTACTATAAGTATTTTATTATAATTATTCAAATGTTTTAATGTTACAATTGTCAGTGACGTGACATTTGTAATTACGAGTATAAAAGAGATGGAGGTGGATAAGGACTTTTATTTAGAATGCTAACAATATTTTTTTTTCGCAAATATATTTAAAATTCTTGTTAACCAAATAAGCTTAGGCTTGTTAGTACGTACTTTAAGTACTTAGTACGTATAACACTGTATAGAATAGTGCACATCTTGGTCTTCCAAAATACGTATTTTTATCACGTGTATTCATATCACGAATTTTTAATGTAAATCGTTTTTAATATACATTTTTGTACTGTTCTTCAGAAAACAATCTTGCCACGATAAGGGTTAAGTACTCCTGTTATTTACCTTCTCTTATATATTGTGCTACTGTCTTCTCATTTCATATTATGTTTAGCCTATACTATTGAATTACATGTACTATGAGTAAGGTGATATGGCTATATTTATGGTGATGTTGTTAATATGTTGTATATTTACTAAAATATATCTGATGTATGTGTTACAGTGAATATGAAAGTATCAAAGTTAAATAAAACGATAATACTGATAATAAGTATATTATTAACTGCTCCTGATTCTGACAAATGCATACTTAATGAAAATTTCAAACTTATAGGTGTTATTGTCAGAATTGAAAGAACCAGCTTTTTTTGTTTTCCTCTCATGTTCCTTTAAGTAATCTTTTCTTGAAATAAGAATCATCATCATCATCATCAGCCTGTCACAGTCCACTGCTGGACATAGGCCTCTCAAAGGCATGCCACCGTCCACGATCCACGGCCACTCTCATCCAGCTTCTGCCAGCCGTCCTGCGAAGATCGTCGCTCCACCTTGTCTTAGGGCGTCCACTCCGCGTTTGTTTTGTTAAATAGAATCACAATAAATGAATATATCGTTTTCCCGACGCTACATATAGATTTAAAACATTTTTGTATGCACGATGCATCAAAACACAATTCAAAATAATACTTCCAATTTTGTGCGAACAAAAGGAATTAGATCCCGTGGGATGAATGTTTCCACAAATAGAGTTAAAGTTCACACCGCATCGACGCCGATTAAGTGGCCGTCCCAGTTTCCGGGACAGTTCTTGACTGACTTCGTTACCGGACAGGAATTTGTGGTTTCACTGCGCGCAACGGGTTCCTTTACTAAATGAATTTGAAGCAATACATAACCCAAAACACATAATTCTGGTTAATCTATGGCTATTATAACTTTATCTTTACGAGTAAAGACAGAATCAGGCTTCAAATTTTAACGTTATTACGCACGGATGCCCTCTTTATATTTCCGTATTATCGTATTAATTACGAAATATAATTAATCTGAAACTAACCAAACACTCATCAAACTACTATTGAAGTACATTCTTTCCAATAAAAAAAAGTAGTCATCGAAATCGGTTGGCATTATATTGAGTTGTTCGTCTATTGCCGTGTACCATGTCCTAGCACAAGCTTAAGCTTAGTTGGAATGGTTAACAAGATTGTTAGTAATATTTCTGAAAAAAAAAGAAATATTACTAGCTTTATTTTAAAAAAAAAAATTGACGTCAAGACGCCTGACCTTAGTAGATGTTTGTTGGCGGTTGAATCGCTTTAAAATTAGGTGAGCCTTATGTTTGTTTATAAAATTATTACCGCCCTTTACTCATTGAAAACATTCCCATGGCATACTGAGTTCTTCTTCTCCAACAGGAAACATCTACCGTATATTAATGTTCCCTTATAAAATTGCGACGGTCGGACAATTTTAGTGTTTCATTTTTTTTTTGTGGCACGAACGCGTTGTCAGCTCCATGCCGCCCACGTGAAAAATGGCTGGATAATCTTTCACACTTCCCATTTGAGTGCTGTGCGCAAAAATTTTGTTAAAATTGTAACGTTTGCGTAAAAATAAATTAAAAAATACAATAAAATACTCTAAAACACGCGCATACCCGCTTTGTATTTCCGAATTATCGTAGGAAGATTACGAAATAGAATTAATCACAACTGACCAAACTGGTCCACAAATTGAAAGTCGCACAACGAGCGATGGAAAGGGCTATGCTCGGCATTTCTCTAAGGGATAGAATCAGGAAACGAAGAAAATCGACGGAGAACAAAGGTAGTCGACATAGCTCTTAAAATAAGCAAGTTGAGTGGCAGTGGAGCCCGGCCACATCTGCCGAGTCAGTGATGGTAGATGGGGGAGAGAAGTCTTGGAATGGAGGCCGCGCATGGGTCGGAGAAGTGTAGGGCGCCCTCCCTCCAGATCAGACCGACCTTGTAAGGATAGCCGAGTGGCTGGGTGCGTAAAGCGGAGGATCGTATATGGTGGAAGGCATTGGGGAAGGCCAATATCCAGCAGTGGGTAGACGGGCTGATGATGATGATGATGATGATGATGATGATGACCAAACTCTCATCAAACTACATAATTGGAATCAATTTTTTTAGAACAAAAATAAAAAAAAGTTTTTTTTTCAAAATTACAACAGGAACAAAATATTTTTTTTTAAATTTATTTTTGTTATTTTTTCTTTACTCGTCAAATTAATCACTAATCGAAGTTAATTTTTTAACTATGAACTGTGGATTTTAAAAAAAATACTCTCTTTTATTGTAATCGGTTAAATATACATATTATATTATAGCATTACCGTGAATTAACGACTCGACGTCATTTCTAAGACACCATGACATTGGAAACCAACTCACGTAGACGTTAGTTTAGAATGTAAATTGTTATTAATGATGTACGACGTTCCAACGAGTATGAAGGTAATAAGTCAATGCGGGAGAAGTTCGGTCCGGGTTAAGAGTTTATTAGCGAGAGAACAAGTTTGCGGGTCTTGGATCCGCCTGCGAACTTTGCTGTAACTTTGCTTGTTTCTTATTGAAACAGTAGCAAAATACTAATGATCACAAGCATATAACGCCGCTAGCGTGGTGACTAGATTGCGCTGTAAGTACATATATCTATATCACAATTAAGATCAATATTAATAAAAGGGGAAACCTTTTTCTTGTCGCGTGTTTTTGTTTACGGACGAACTACACAGTTGGCCGGAGGCTGGTCTTTACTGCTTCACCGGAATGATAGGTGGCATAGCTCTGAGGAACCTCGGCGGACGGATTTACCATGTTATACGCAAGCATTCCGATCCAAAGGCCCCGAGAGGGCTGTACTCGCTAGGGATGTTCATGCCAAAATATATCGATATAATATATCGTGAGTTTGTATCGATACTACGCGATATATTGTACAAATATATCGAAATTTGGAACTAAGGCTACATACAAACGCTCTCTCTTAAATCTATACTTAAATGAACAGCATTGCCAACACAACCATAATAAATGGCGCAATTTTTTAAATATTTCTTTTGGTCGATTCGCTTATTCAGTCCCTTATTATTTGCGTTTTAGTGATAGGGCAATGACTGCCTCGGGGCCAACGACTGTATATCTTTTTCCCCTTTTACTTTCTTTTATGATATTCTTATTTTTGTTTGGCCGTTGACAATTGTTTCATAGAATCATCTGAGTTTCTGCAGAATACCGGCGCTGACTTACCCTCCTTGGGTAGTCAGTATTATGCTGAGCAGTGAACCATGTCGGTTCGGCGTTGCAACGCATAGCCTTAGTATTGGACCTTTTGGGTTTTTAGTGTTATTATTTATTTTTTCTTTTTTCATATATTTATTTTTAACTGTGTAAAGTAGATAATGGAATAAATAAAGACGGTAAACTGATTACATTTTTTTTAATTCTTTAAACTAGCTGGCAACGTTTTTTCATAAAGATTACTAACATTCATGTTAACCATTCCAACTAATTTAGGCATGTGCTATGAGATGATTCACGTCAATATTCAAATGTTGGATTCGAACTTACGACCTTACGTTTTGCAGATCGTAACCTAAACCATTACGCTATTGACGCTTTTAAAATTTAACGTAAACGGTAAACCCGTGCGAGAGCACACAATTGAATTCACTTGTGCACAATCCAATGGCGGCTCAACTAAAATATTAAAGCCGACAGCACAATGGCGGCGATCGATGGTAGATAAAGTTATCAAACAATCGAATGGAGCAATACTGTATGTGCATTGTGGCCGTTGTTGCAACGTCGCTGACAAATATAAACAGGCCAATTAAAATGAAATCTTTGACTTCGTTTACTGACGTTATCGTGATATATTTATAACTAGCGGACCTGACAGTCTTCGTTCTATTAAAAGATTTGTCTCTCAGGATAATCTTTCTTAATAAACCATAAAAGGTTTCATTTCTAAATGATTTTAAACAGAGTTCCGACGCCAATATAACTTAAAATGATTGTAATGAAAGCCGAGGTTACCTCTCACCGGGGACCCTTGTGTCAAGTTACTAGCTCATAGAGGTTCAGCTATGCCACCTCTCAATACGGTGAATGAAGCTGTCACACCCTTATAAAATTGCGACGGTCGGGCAATTTTAGTGTTTCATTTTTTTTTGTGGCGCGAACGCTTTGTCAGCTACGGCATGGGGCCCACGTGAAAAATGGCTGGATAATCTTTCACACTTCCATTTGAGTGCTGTGCGCAAAATTTTGTTAAAATTGTAACGTTTGCGTAAAATAAATTAAAATACAATAAAATACTCTAAAACACGCGCATACCCGCTTTGTATTTCCGAATTATCGTAGGAAGATTACGAAATAGAATTAATCACAACTGACCAAACTGGTCCACAAATTGAAAGTCGCACAACGAGCGATGGAAAGGGCTATGCTCGGCATTTCTCTAAGGGATAGAATCCGAAACGAAGAAAATCGACGGAGAACAAAGGTAGTCGACATAGCTCTTAAAATAAGCAAGTTGAAGTGGCAGTGGGCCGGCCACATCTGCCGAGTCAGTGATGGTAGATGGGGGAGGAAAGTCTTGGAATGGAGGCCGCGCATGGGTCGGAGAAGTGTAGGGCGCCCTCCCTCCAGATGGACCGACCTTGTAAGGATAGCCGGAAGTGGCTGGGTGCGTAAAGCGGAGGATCGTATATGGTGGAAGGCATTGGGGAAGGCCAATATCCAGCAGTGGGTAGACACAGGCTGATGATGATGATGATGATGATGATGATGATGACCAAACTCTCATCAAACTACATAATTGGAATCAATTTTTTTAGAACAAAAATAAAAAAAGTTTTTTTTTCAAAATTACAACAGGAACAAAATATATTTTTTTTTAAATTTATTTTTGTTATTTTTTCTTTACTCGTCAAATTAATCACTAATCGATGTTCATTTTTTTAACTATGAGCTGTGGATTAAAAAAAAAAATACTTTCTTTTTATTGTAATCGGTTAAATATACATATTATATTATAGTATTACCGTGAATTAACTGCTCGAACGACGTCATTTCTAAGACACCATGACATTGGAAACCAACTCACGTAGACGTTAGTTTAGAATGTAAATTGTTATTAATGATGTACGACGTTCCAACGAGTATGAAGGTAATAAGTCAATGCGGGAGAAGTTCGGTCCGGGTTAAGAGTTTATTAGCGAGAGAACAAGTTTGCGGGTCTTGGATCCGCCTGCGAACTTTGCTGTAACTTTGCTTGTTTCTTATTGAAACAGTAGCAAAATACTAATGATCACAAGCATATAACGCCGCTAGCGTGGTGACTAGATTGCGCTGTAAGTACATATATCTATATCACAATTAAGATCAATATTAATAAAAGGGGAAACCTTTTTCTTGTCGCGTGTTATTGTTTACGGACGAACTACACAGAGTTCGTACATTAGACTTCGCCGGAACACTCATATACTCTCCCTTTTCCATCTTATCTGAAGGAACGTTTTCAATTCCTTCACGGTTCGAATTCGTTGAATTTGCGATCATCAGAGAATCTCATGCTAAAAATATCTCCGCATGACAACAACTTTTACAGCAACTCATTTACTGTACGCGCTGTCCGTCTGTGGAACTCTCTTCCTGTGGCCATTAGGAAATCACAGACAATAAATACTTAATACTTACATAATAATATATATATATATATATACATATATTATATGTATGTATGTATGTAAATATTTATTATCAGTATTTAAGTATATCTACTATTTATAAACTCCCGCCGCTTCTTTTTATTCATTCTCTCCATCATAAGGCCGCCTATTGTTTACGTATTTTAATTATATTTTCTTTTTTTTTTAATTTTATTTCATAATTGTAAACAATAAAGAGTTTATAAATAAATAAATAAATACACAGTTGGCCGGAGAGGCTGGTCTTTACAGCTTCACCGGAATGAAAGGTGGCATAGCTCTGAGGAAACTCGGCTTGGACGGTAACTATGTTATGAGCAAGCATTCCGATCCAAAGGCCCCCGAGAGGGCCGTACCACGACTCGCTAGGGATGTTCATGCCAAAAATATATCGATATAATATATCGTGAGTTTGTATCGATACTACGCGATATATTGTACAAATATATTGAAATTTGGAACTACGGCTACATTCAAACGCTCTCTCTTAAATCTATACTTAAATGAGGAATAGTTATAAATTTTACTATTATACCCTAAATCCATCTATATCTGGATCTATGTAGTTGTATATATATATTTATTGTTACTTAATAATAATGGTTAAACTATTAATCTATCTATATATTATACTTATTTATGTATGTTGTATTTATGTATATACATATATAATATATTTTTATATTTGTTTTATTTTACGTTTTATAATTTTATTTTCTAAGCACCCGTGACTTTGTTTCTACACAACCTTTTTTTTTTGTTAACGAGGAGGAAATCTTCAGAAAGATACCCCACCTTCTGGGGGGAAGGCGGCGGTTATGTGGGGTTTTTACCCACTAAAACCTCCCCGGTGGCCCTTCCTCGGTGCATGGTGAGGGGCTCCGGGATCTCCAGTGGAACGCACCGGAGCCCCTCCGCACTGTGCTCATAGAGAGCACTTCCCGGGGGAGGTTACTCCCTCCCCCCATGTGCCCTCGCAGTGCAAGGCGACACGGGCCAGCCGATGTCGCCTTCTTCCCGGGTCCACCTTGGCGGGCGACAAAGGCCCCCACCCTTGTCGCCCAATGAACCCGAGGCCCCTTTTAGTCGCCTTCTACGACAGGCAGGGGATACCGTAGTCTTATTCTTGAGAGTTCTACACAACCCTAAGGTAGACTGGCTGGGAATGCCTTCTGGCATTAAATCCGCCTTTTTGTACTCTCTTATTTTGTGCAAATAAAGATTAAATAAATAAATTTGTTTATAATTAATTAACGCTTAATATTAAATATTAGAAAAGTTTTGTACTAATAGAGTACTCGGCGCGTAGTTGAGAGGTTGATATGATTTGATTCTGCTAGCAGTACAGACTACATGGATAGATTACAAAATTTATACAACGAGTCCTGCCATCGTGAAGAGTAGGAGTGTAGTAACATACTACACTACACTTCGTGATGGCAGCGCAAGTAAGGGTTTTATTTTATTAAAGTTGTCAACCATAAATAAAAAAGGAATGAATACTTTTTTATTTAATTTCTTACGATATTTCGTATATCGGATGAAATATATCGATATTAGATGATTCGATACTATCGTATTGATGCGATATATCGCGTCCATGTATCGTTATTTTATGTTATATCGATATATATCGTGCACTCCTACGACTCGCACGGTAGCTATTATATTAATAGAAACTATTTGGGGCAATCTAAGCTAAACTAACTTATATGCCACTTCGTGAAACGTTGGTGCTGGGAGAAGAAGTGGCCGAAGAAACTCCAGCAACACTCCTAATCTTATCTCAGTCGTAATCTTTTGTATTTCTGATCGTGATTTGTATCTGCCCCGTTTGAGTGAATTTTTTTTGAAAGATCATTTCATTTTACTTAATTTTAAATGACAACAACTTAACAAGATTACACGGCCAGCTTAATCATTGCGATTCCCCCGAATGGAATTGAGTTATAAGAGTCTGTAGCTATAATTGGATCCGGATCTAAATAATACCGGGGTAATTGAGGCAGATGGTATTAGGAAATAATCCTGGAACGGCTTACGACTATGTAATGTTTGTTGTTTCTGTAGATATTGGGGATATAACTCGAATTTAGGGTAAAGGCTATAGTCGTTGGCCCCCTTAAGCAGCTACTAGCAGCAAGTATTGCATTTCTGGGCAAATCGAAGGGCAATCTGGGTCAAATTAGGTTTGCAGAACATGGATACTATGAGCATTTCGATGAATTAAAACTTAAAAAAAATGTCTTGGTCGGATATAGTTATTGGCCCCAGCCAAATTGGTGTGGACTATAACATTCACAAATACATTAAATCACCGATCATTTCTAAGAGTTAATTAGTTTCTTAGAACCGGAAATGGTAGTAATCATAGCAATAAGTAACTTTTAAGCATTAATTTAGTTTATGCATATGCTTACCCAATTGCTAATTTTTGCATTTAAAAACACACATTGTTTACAAAATTTCAATCTGTGCCATGACAGTTGCGGGGATTCGTGAACAGCATCGCCAACACAACCATAATAAATAGCGCAATTTTTTAAATATTTCTTTTGGTCGATTCGCTTATTCAGTCCCTTATTATTTGCGTTTTAGTGATAGGGGGCCAATGACTGCCTCGGGGCCAACGACTGTAGCCTTTACCCTATATACTATAGCTATTTTATATATTTTTTCCCCTTTTTACTTTCTTTTATGATATTCTTATTGCTGTTCAGCCGCTGATAATTGTTTCATAGAATCATCTGAGTTTCTGCAAAAAACCGGCGCTGACTTACCCTCCTTGGGTAGTCAGTATTATGGTGAGCAGTGAACCATGTCGGTTCGTCGTTGCAGCGCATAGCTTTGGTATTGGACCTTTTGGGTTTTTAGTGTTATTATTTATTATATATTTATTTTTAACTGTGTAAAGTAGATAATAGAATAAATGAAGACGGTAAACTGATTACATTTTTTTTTAATTCTTTAAACTAGCTGGCAACGTTTTTTCACAAAGATTACTACTAACATTCATGTTAACCCATTCCAACTAATTTAGGCATGTGCTATGAGATGATTCACGTCTATATTCGAATGTTGGATTCGAACTTACGACCTTACGTTTTGCAGATCGTAACCTAAACCATTACGCTATTGACGATTTCAAAATTTAACGTAATAATTTTAAAACAGTCGCAAAATTGACTTAAAGGTAAACCCGTGCGAGAGCACACAATTGAATTCACTTGTGCACAATCCAATGGCGGCTCAACTAAAATATTAAAGCCGACAGCACAATGGCGGCGATCGATGGTAGATAAAGTTATCAAACAATCGAATGGAGCAATACTGTATGTGCATTGTGGTCGTTGTTGCAACGTCGCTGACAAATATAAACAGGCCAATTAAAATGAAATCTTTGACTTCGTTTACTGACGTTATCGTGATATATTTATAACTAGCGGACCCGACAGACTTCGTTCTATTAAAAAGATTTGTCTCTCAGGATAATCTTTCTTAATAAACAATAAAAGGTTTCATTTCTAAATGATTTTAAACAGAGTTCCGACGCCAATATAACTTTAAATGATTGTAATGAAAGCAGAGGTTACCCCTCACCGGGGGGACCCTTGTGTCAAGTTACTTGCTCATAGAGGTTCAGCTATGCCACCTCTCAATACGGTGAATGAAGCTATCAAGGCCAGCTACTCTGGCCAATCTGTGTAGTTCGTCCCTAAAATTAAATCGTAATGTCACACTGCTGGGCGCATGCCTTCTCCGTAAAGAGAGTATAAGGGCATAGTGCGCCACGTGGCCCTAGTGCAGATTGGCAGACTTCACATGTCTGTCAATTTTTCAAAGACATGTAGGTTCCCTCACGATGTTTTCCTTCACCGCCGAGCGCGTAGTAAATCAGCACATAAAATTTCAACAACAAATTTATTGGTACTATACGACTTGAGCCAACCGCCCGGACACTGAGCTACCACCTTTTTTTTTGTTGACGGGGAGAGGAAATATTCAGAAAGATACCCGCCTTCTGGGGGGAAGGCGGCGGTTATGTGGGGTTCTTACCCACTAAAACCTCCCCAGTGGCCCTTTCCACGGTGCATGACGAGGGGCTCCGGGATCTCCAGTGGAACGCACCGGAGCCCCTCTGCACTGTGCTCAAGGAGAGCACGTCCCGGGGCGGAGTTACTCCCCCCCCCCGTGCCCTCGCAGCGCAAGGCGACACGGGCGAGCCAATGTCGCCTTCTTCCCGGCACTTTGGTGGACGATTCAGGCCCCCACCCTTGTCGTCCAGTGAACCCGAGGCCCGTTTTAGTCGCCTTGTACGACAGGCAGGTTATACCGTAGTCTTATTCTTGAGAGCCCAGAACTACGGGGCTGTTACCACCTAGCTACCACCCTATGTTAATCTGATCTTATTATTTACTGCGAAACTCCTTGTTAGGGGTTAATTCCCTCTCATGATATAAAGCAAAACTCTCCCTACATGAAATTTGCGAACAATATGTAGCAAGCTTTGTGGTACTAAAGGATTATAAGGAGCATGTGTTATATAGGGCAAAAGGCTTCCACTCACTTCCTTGCGAGAAAAATACCTTTTTAAGGAAACGGTACCGTAGAAGGAGATTATAATGTTGTGTGTATAATCTTATGTGTAGTCCTATATTATGTTTTATTATGAAAATTACAAACTGGTATATTTATTGTCGTTGTATATATTCCATGTGTATGTATATTATTATATTTATATAGAAGTATCTATTTATGTATATGTGAATGTATATTTATTTATTTATATAATAGTTTTAAAACGCTATTTTTAGCGGCACTACCCTTATCCTGCTCTTAACCACTAAAGGTTACCTGGAAGAAAATGCTAATTAGCATTAAGTTCGCCTTTGTACATTTTATTTGGTGCAATAAAGGATTTATCTATCTATCTTGAGAAATCTTGACCTGCCTCATGTCTGTTGACACTATACTCTCTACGTTATCTTGGGTCTAATACTGGATCTTCGACACTTTCTTTCTTACATACGGACGCTCTCTACGCCCCATCTATCGCAGCCCGTTCCCATGCACTCGTAAATATACTTGTGTAAAAATGAGGGCATATAAACCTAACTATTCAGACGATAATGAATTGTAACATTACACCACAATGCCGCAAACCCATAAAGTCTCGATAACGAGCACCGATTGGCGCTTCCTGTCGTCGGCCGTCGGCTAAATCGATATCTACATGGATTTAGCCATCGCATTTGATTGGAAGTATGTTATTTTCCATAGAATACAAAAGGGGTTTTTTTTATGTGTGGGTGTTATGAAGAAATTATGAGAATGAAATTTTAAGCCGCACGGTTGAAGCTATAGTAAAAAAAATTGTGCTTATAAACTTTTATAAGTGCTCCAATATAATTTATGTTAACTATCCGTATGTATTATGAATGAATGAATGAATGAATATTCTTTATTGCGCAACAATTAAAAACAAAATACATCACAGAAATAGTAAATACAGTTTTTACATTAGACAAGGTCATTGCATGCGCAATGGGCGGTCTTATCGCTAAGAGCGATCTCTTCCAGACAACCTTTGTATGGACAGAAACTTTCGTCTAAAAATATTTTAGTGGGTCTGTGATTATATTTATTTTAATACAAAACAACAATATACATATATATATATATAAATAAACATACGCATTTATCATATATTTAGCATTATGTATATATAAATGAAAATATTATTTAATATAATATTTATAAATAATTTAAGAGCCATGGTAGCTCAGTGTCCGGCCGTGCGGTCATCAAATCGTATAATTAAATGAAAAACATATATTTTAATATATCGTTAAATGGAATATAAGAGTAAATACCACAAATGTGAAAACGTCACAAAAGAAAACATACTAGCTGGAAAAAATAAACGCACCCCTTTTGAATCTCACCGGCGAGCAAAATCGATATGACGTCGTAGTTTGTATATCATTTCAAACTGCAATGGACGAACGTTGTTGAGTTTAAATTTGCGTAGTCAATACGCCTCTGCAACGTTGAAATACATAAATATATTGGAGATAAAGAATATTGTTTTTTTTAATGGACGAATGAATGAACGAAGCGTCAATAGCCTAATGGTTTAGGGTACGGACTGCGAATCGTAAGGTCGTGGGTTCGAATCCAC
The DNA here is from genome assembly GCA_029286785.1 of Meandrusa payeni. Classification (NCBI taxonomy): domain Eukaryota; kingdom Metazoa; phylum Arthropoda; class Insecta; order Lepidoptera; family Papilionidae; genus Meandrusa; species Meandrusa payeni. Next base: position 3,945,719 of record JAGSMX010000021.1, read on the forward strand.
CATTCGACTATTGCCGTGTACCATGTCTAGCACAAGCTTAAGCTTAGTTGGAATGGTTAACAAGATTGTTAGTAATATTTCTGAAAAAAACAAAAAAAGAAATATTGCTAGCTTTCTTTTAAAAAAAATGAATGATTGAATGAATATTCTTTATTGCGCAACAATTAACAACAAAATACATCATAGAAATAGTAACTACAATTTTCACATTGGACAAGGTCATTGCATGCGCAATGGGCGGTCTTATCGCTAAGAGCGATGTCTTCCAGACAACTTTTGTATGGACAGAAACTTTCGTCTAAAATATTTTAGTGGGTCTGTGATTATATTTATTTTAATACAAAACAACAATATACATATATATATATATTCATAGAAATACCATATAACTACGACGAACTACATAGTTGAACAGAGACGCTGGCCTTTAAATATTGTTTACTCGAACCGTCGATCATAATGTAAGTATTATTAATACATTATTAGGGGTACAAATAAGTTTCCGCCATCTTGAGAAAGATGACATGAGCATGTTTAAGTTAGAATTTGGATGATAGCTGGTAAGAAAATTAATTTGAGCCGAGCGTCATATGCGACAACTTTTCTTTCTGTAGTTTATAAAAATCTGCATCTGAGATGACATCGATTTCTTGTGGAATCATATAATATAATGTCTTGACGGAAACTTAAACTCGATCATGTATTGGTCCAAGTGATCACAGGACACAGCGGGTTTTCGGAGTACTTACATCGGTTTAAGTGCAAAGAGAACCCGTCGTGCCTCTGCGATCCACATAAAATAGAAGATGTAGCACACATAATAGTAGAGTGCCCAATATATGGAAGAGAAAGATACGAAACAGAGACAGAAATAGAAACTAAAATAAATAGAAACAACATAAAAGATATAATACAGGACAAAACTAAAAAAAACATGTAAAATAAAATGGAAAAAAGGGCAAAATGTTAATGTAGAGTAAGAGATTGTAAAATGTAGTAGAGTGAAAAATGTAAAAGTAGAGTAAGAGATTGTAAAATGTAGTAGAGTGAAAAATGTAAAAGTAGAGTAAGAGATTGTAAAATGTAGTAGAGTGAAAAATGTAAAAGTAGAGTAAGAGATTGTAAAATGTAGTAGAGTGAAAAATGTAAAAGTAGAGTAAGAGATTGTAAAATGTAGTAGAGTGAAAAATGTAAAAGTAGAGTAAGAGATTGTAAAATGTAGTAGAGTGAAAAATGTAAAAGTAGAGTAAGAGATTGTAAAATGTAGTAGAGTGAAAAATGTAAAAGTAGAGTAAGAGATTGTAAAATGTAGTAGAGTGAAAAATGTAAAAGTAGAGTAAGAGATTGTAAAATGTAGTAGAGTGAAAAATGTAAAAGTAGAGTAAGAGATTGTAAAATGTAGTAGAGTGAAAAATGTAAAAGTAGAGTAAGAGATTGTAAAATGTAGTAGAGTGAAAAATGTAAAAGTAGAGTAAGAGATTGTAAAATGTAGTAGAGTGAAAAATGTAAAAGTAGAGTAAGAGATTGTAAAATGTAGTAGAGTGAAAAATGTAAAAGTAGAGTAAGAGATTGTAAAATGTAGTAGAGTGAAAAATGTAAAAGTAGAGTAAGAGATTGTAAAATGTAGTAGAGTGAAAAATGTAAAAGTAGAGTAAGAGATTGTAAAATGTAGTAGAGTGAAAAATGTAAAAGTAGAGTAAGAGATTGTAAAATGTAGTAGAGTGAAAAATGTAAAAGTAGAGTAAGAGATTGTAAAATGTAGTAGAGTGAAAAATGTAAAAGTAGAGTAAGAGATTGTAAAATGTAGTAGAGTGAAAAATGTAAAAGTAGAGTAAGAGATTGTAAAATGTAGTAGAGTGAAAAATGTAAAAGTAGAGTAAGAGATTGTAAAATGTAGTAGAGTGAAAAATGTAAAAGTAGAGTAAGAGATTGTAAAATGTAGTAGAGTGAAAAATGTAAAAGTAGAGTAAGAGATTGTAAAATGTAGTAGAGTGAAAAATGTAAAAGTAGAGTAAGAGATTGTAAAATGTAGTAGAGTGAAAAATGTAAAAGTAGAGTAAGAGATTGTAAAATGTAGTAGAGTGAAAAATGTAAAAGTAGAGTAAGAGATTGTAAAATGTAGTAGAGTGAAAAATGTAAAAGTAGAGTAAGAGATTGTAAAATGTAGTAGAGTGAAAAATGTAAAAGTAGAGTAAGAGATTGTAAAATGTAGTAGAGTGAAAAATGTAAAAGTAGAGTAAGAGATTGTAAAATGTAGTAGAGTGAAAAATGTAAAAGTAGAGTAAGAGATTGTAAAATGTAGTAGAGTGAAAAATGTAAAAGTAGAGTAAGAGATTGTAAAATGTAGTAGAGTGAAAAATGTAAAAGTAGAGTAAGAGATTGTAAAATGTAGTAGAGTGAAAAATGTAAAAGTAGAGTAAGAGATTGTAAAATGTAGTAGAGTGAAAAATGTAAAAGTAGAGTAAGAGATTGTAAAATGTAGTAGAGTGAAAAATGTAAAAGTAGAGTAAGAGATTGTAAAATGTAGTAGAGTGAAAAATGTAAAAGTAGAGTAAGAGATTGTAAAATGTAGTAGAGTGAAAAATGTAAAAGTAGAGTAAGAGATTGTAAAATGTAGTAGAGTGAAAAATGTAAAAGTAGAGTAAGAGATTGTAAAATGTAGTAGAGTGAAAAATGTAAAAGTAGAGTAAGAGATTGTAAAATGTAGTAGAGTGAAAAATGTAAAAGTAGAGTAAGAGATTGTAAAATGTAGTAGAGTGAAAAATGTAAAAGTAGAGTAAGAGATTGTAAAATGTAGTAGAGTGAAAAATGTAAAAGTAGAGTAAGAGATTGTAAAATGTAGTAGAGTGAAAAATGTAAAAGTAGAGTAAGAGATTGTAAAATGTAGTAGAGTGAAAAATAAACGCACCCCTTTGAATCTCACCGGCGAGCAAAATCGATATGACGCCGTTGTTTGTTTATCATTTCAAACTGCAATGGACGAACGTTGTTGAGTTTAAATTTGCGCAGTCAATACGCCTCTGCAACGTTGAAATACATAAATATATTGGAGATAAAGAATATTGTTTTTTTTTTAATGGACGAATGAATGAATGAATGAATGAATGTTCTTTATTGCGCAACAATTAACAACAAAATACATCACAGAAATAGTAACTACAATTATCACAATGCATGCGCAATGGGCGGTCTTATCGCTAAGAGCGATCTCTTCCAGACAACTTTTGTATGGACAGAAACTTTCGTCTAAAAATATTTTAGTGGGTCTGTGATTAATATATATATATATATATAAAACAATCGCATTTATCAATATATACACATACTATTAATAATAATAATACATAACTTCGTTGCCGGTGGCACACACTAGGTTAGGTTTTTATAATGTTTTTGTATTTTGTATGATATTTTTGTGTATTTTACTTTTTATATAAATATAAAAACTTAACCTAAGGATTCAAAATAAATAAAAATAATACATAAATAAATATGCTAAACATAAAGACTACAAATACCTAGGTATATATATATATAAATATATATTCATACAAACACCATATAACTACGACGAACTACATAGTTGAACAGAGACGCTGGCCTTGACTGCTTCACCGGATTGAGAGGTGGCATAGCTCTTAGGTCGCTTAGCCTGAACCTTTAAATATTGTTTACTCGAACCGTCGATCATAATGTAAGTATTATTAATACATTATTTGGGGTACAAATAAGTTTCCGCCATCTTGAGAAAGATGACATGAGCATGTTTAAGTTAGAATTTGGATGATAGCTGGTAAGAAAATTAATTTGAGCCGAGCGTCATATGCGACAACTTTTCTTTCTGTAGTTTATAAAAATCTGCATCTGAGATGACATCGATTTCTTGTGGAATCATATAATATAATGTCTTGACGGAAACTTAAACTCGATCATGTATTAGTCCAAGTGATCACAGGACACGGCGGGTTTTCGAATGCTTACATCGGTTTAAGTGCAAAGAGAACCCGTCGTGCCTCTGCGATCCACATAAAATAGAAGATGTAGCACACATAATAGTAGAGTGCCCAATATATGGAAGAGAAAGATACGAAACAGAGACAGAAATAGAAACTAAAATAAATAGAAACAACATAAAAGATATAATACAGGACAAAACTAAAAAAAACATGTAAAATAAAATGGAAAAAAGGGCAAAATGTTAATGTAGAGTAAGAGATTGTAAAATGTAGTAGAGTGAAAAATGTAAAAAGTAGAGTAAGGAATTATGTAGCGTAGAAATGTAGAAAGTAAGAGTAAGAAATGTAAAGAACAGGAGAGTATACTGGAAGAAGAAGAGTGGAAAGGAGGAATGCAAGAAAGAAGGAATGAAAAAGGTCCCTAAGGTGCCAAACGTTGGGGGAACGATGTATAAAAAAAATATAATGCCTTGAGTGGTTTCAAACCATTTACAAGTTTACGACCAAAAACAAAATCGAATTCAAATCGAATTAAACGTTACACATAGTAGGAATATAACGAAATAAAATTAATCAGAACCTAACCAAAACTTTCATCGAACTACTCTTGAAGTACAGGATGTACTATATGTCTTCTTTTTAATCGTCTCCTTCATTGCTGAAGGTCGTGTCTAGCACAAAGTGTTGATCGCTCGCTTCACGATTAACTTCCACGTGTCCCTGTCCTCGGCGGTCTTCATGGCTTTGGTTATTGGCAGGCCTGTGAGCGTCTTAACTGCGTCTGCCCACCGTGTGGGTGAGCGACCGCGTGCTCTTTTTCCGTCCACCTGGCCAACAACCATTAGCTTCTAGTACTATATGTAGTATGTTCTAAAAAAAAATAATCTTCGAAATCGGTTGACGTGATATTGAGTTACGCGTCCATTTGTCGCAACTTAATGCAAATTGAAGGCTTACATGGTTTTCTTGAGAATGCCATTGTAAGAATTGAACCAATATTAAATAGGCCCACATGGGGAGCACCAGCTTTCAAACAAAAAGAATCATCAAAATCTGTATAGCCAGTCGAAAGGTCAGTACAGGTTAAGGTCCTCCGGTGCGTTCCACTGGAGATCCCGGAGCCCCTCGTCATGCACCGAGGAAAGGGCCACCGGGGAGGTTTTAGTGGGTAAAAACCCCACATAACCGCCGCTTTCCCCCCAGAAGGCGGGGTATCTTTTTGAAGATTTCCTTCCCGTTAACAAAAAAAAAGGTTAAGGTCAGTTCTGGCCTCGTAGAATAGGGCTACAGTATCCCCTGTCTCTCGTAGAAGGCGACCAAAAGGGGCCTCGGGTTCACTGGGCGACAAGGGTTAGCCTTTGTCGTCCAAGTGAACCCGCGAAGATTGCGACATCGGCCGGCCCGTGTTCTTACTATGTGCTCTCCGAGAGCACAAGGCAGAGGGGCTCCGGTGCGTTTCCTCTGCCGTGCCGTGCGTTGCCACTGGAGATACCGAAGCCCCTCACCATGCATCGTGCAAGGGAAGAGTAACAAACATACAGACGAATTAAGAACTTCCTCATTTATTGAAGTCGGTTGAAAAAAGAGTAGGTACTTAATTTGGCTGTACTTTTGAGTATCGAAGTCATAACAGAAGACAAAAAAATAGACTAAGATATATTTCTATCAAGCGCACTTAACACAGCCAACTCGAAAAGTAAAAAAGGCGCTTGTAAACTTGCCCGTTTCCAATATAAAAGTTCTCGTATTGAATAGGCTTTGGACTTCCAAGGATTACCGACGAAGTTTATCCTTTCGTATATGTCGGCGCAAAGACGGTATTCGAACATCGAAAAATTAATAAATACCGCAAAGTAGACTACAAAAATAATATAAGTGACAATACAGTAACTCTGAATATAGAGTAATCAATAACTGACTTTGTGGCTTTGTCCATCCCTATTCCCGATCCTACATAATCTATGTCAGATCGGAAATAGGGATTTTACGCTTGGACGAACTATAATGAGAATAAATAGGCTTGCCCGATAGAACATGTGTTAGTTGTAAATGGGTAGTTTATGTGTTTGGACCTCCTCTGGGCAGACTAGAACGAGACATCTCGAAGCTCCACTGGAATTCTAGTTGAAGCCGTTATTGCGGCCACACTAAGTTATTTAGTATTGTTAATCTTTATATATAATACATATATCTAATAACTATTTATACACGTATTATATTTATTGTAATATATTTTTTTTATTATTCTGTATAAATGCCATGTAAACGCGCACGACTTTGGGTAGTCCTGGGCACAGCTGAAAATCAGCGCTGTCGCATCAAATTCTATTTGTCTGTTCCTTCCTTTAATTGTATTGTGTTTATTTTTCTTTCTTTTTAAATTTTTTTGCTATATTTTATGTAATGTGTTTGTATATTGTGATGCCAATAAATAAAATGTCTGTCTATATGTTGTTGTGTATACATAGCGTATGCTAACGTCGCCCAATTCTTTTGACTCTGCCAGACCAATAGGGACACCTGTTGCACCGCCGGTCCCATAATAAATAAAGCTGGATAAAAGAGGATGAACACGAATTCACTAATTTACCATTAGTTGTAAATGTTCTTATACCGACATTCTATTCAACAAGCGGTAACTTTAATAATTATTAATCTACCCCCATTAACCGGCTCAGATTTTCTAGTATCTAGTCTATTCCGACATACTGTATATATCCTATCCTCTTACATTCGATTTATTTTTTAATTAATAAAGTATTAATTTGTTTCTGTATTAAATGTGTTACATCAGTCCCGAGTCATTTTAACTCAAGTGAGTGTCATTTTAACAGTTTACCACTATTCTGCTATTTTACGAGATTATATTTTACAAACATAATAATTAAATATTTAAAACTGTAAACGAGTTGGAAAGGATTCTTGTAATTGCGATAATAAATGAAAGACTTTGTTCTAAAGTTTCAACGCAAACATTCTGTCGGAAACGTAGCTTTAAGGGCAAATTGTAATTACATAACTTTAAACCTTGAGCATGGAACTTTTTAATTACGTTAACATTAAGGGTTAACTTTGCATTGCGGCTTTTCCTTGCCAATTATACGAGTAAAATGTTATTTTCACGACATAGAACTGAGAAAAAGACATTATTATGTCATCATCATCTTAATTTCAGCCGTAAAACTTCGCTGGACATAGGCCTCCCTCAACAATTTCCAAAAGGACCGGCGTCCTGTTTCCTTTACCACCACCTTGCTCGTGGACGTCCTACGCTGCGTTTGCCAGTCAGTGGTCTCCAAACAAGAACTTTTTGGCCCCATCGGCCAGAAGGTGGTCTGACCAAAGTCTGATGCAACCCGCTTCCAACTGGTCCTTTTCGAAATCGTTGGGGAAGCTTATGTCCAGCAGTGGATGTTTTGCGGCTAAAATGGTGATATTTTTTATGTGTATGTATAGAAAAATAATCAGAAAAAAATTATAAATAAGCAAAAAAGCACGGCCTTTTTTACCCTAGCGGGAAACAGCTTTGGCTGTCTTCATTTCACCAAGCTTATTAGGTCCCATGTGTGACATATGGTGAGCTTATCACCATACATAGCAATATATGTTATACGTCCTAGTAGTGTAGAGTGGTTTATATTGGACAAGATATCATAAAGCAAACATTACGAACAAATATTACCAGATATATATAAAAGCAAAAATCCAAGAAAATAATAAGCATGCACATAATATGCAACAAACATAATTAAATATTTAAAACTGTAAACGAGTTGGAAAGGATTCTTGTAATTGCGATAATAAATGAAAGACTTTGTTCTAAAGTTTCAACGCAAACATTCTGTCGGAAACGTAGCTTTAAGGGCAAATTGTAATTACATAACTTTAAACCTTGAGCATGGAACTTTTTAATTACGTTAACATTAAGGGTTAACTTTGCATTGCGGCTTTTCCTTGCCAATTATACGAGTAAAATGTTATTTTCACGACATAGAACTGAGAAAAAGACATTATTATGTCATCATCATCTTAATTTCAGCCGTAAAACTTCGCTGGACATAGGCCTCCCTCAACAATTTCCAAAAGGATCGGCGTCCTGTGGCCTTTACCAGCACCTTGCGCGCGGACGTCCTACGCTGCGTTTGCCAGTCCGTAGTCTGACGACGTCATAAAGTACGCAGGTGCATGCAACCCGCTTTTAACTGGTCCTTTTCGAAATCGTTGGGGGAAGCCTATGTCCAGCAGTGGATGTTTTGCGGCTGAAATGGTGATATTTTTATGTGTATGTATAGAAAAAAAATCAGAAAAATCATAAATAAGCAAAAAAGCACTGCCTTTTTTTACCCTAGCGGGAAACAGCTTTGGCTGTCTTCATTTCACCAAGCTTATTAGGTCCCATGTGTGACATGTGGTGAGCTTATCACCATACATAGCAATATATGTTATACGTCCTAGTAGTGTAGAGTGGTTTAAATTGACAAGATATCATAAAGCAAACATTACGAACAAATATTACCAGATATATATATAAAAGCAAAAATCCAAGAAAATAATAAGCATGCACATAATATGCAACAAACGCATAATGTAGACATTTGGCAACATATAGTTTTATAATTATTTTTATACAGATCTAATAAAATTTATAACTAAAATATGAAAAACCAATAACTTACCTAATAAGAGTTGAGAATATATTTTTTTTTATAAGAAAAAGACGCTTCTTATAACTCTATAAACTTAGTCGACCGCCAAATAGAAATGTTAAAATAAAATGAATTTGCCGCCGAAACTTGCATAATTTCTTTTTTGACACTCAATATATTTATTATTAATGGTCGTCAAAATGCGTTCGGAAACACATACCACACGACTTCAATAAAATAACGTGAAACGTGGTATGTATACATTTGGCAACAAGATGCATTTAAGGGTTTAATAGAATATCATAATGTATGTTTTTACAACACAAAGTATCAACCAAGTAACCGGGTGTTATGTATTCCGGTTACACTTTAACGAGGAACACTAAACTTCAGGCGACTTCGAGATGCTAGCGTAGACGACGTCATAAAACCAAATGGGATTACATCTTGACTTCGTTATAATTAGTTACCTAATGTACTCTTCTTAGATAGAGATATTTCAAATTACAAAGACGATGGCGGAATTTTGAAATAATTTTTGAACGTGATATTAAATTGCATACTACAGCGATAAACAGGCACGCACGACAGTCTTAAGCAGTGCTGAAAATCAGCCTTCCGCTGAGACGGCATCCAAGGTTGGCATCACATCGTATTAGTCCGTTCTTTCTTTCTTTGTTCAATTGTAAATTTGACGTAAAACTTCATTACGCACGCTTCAAACACGCTCTTTCCTGGTGTATTAAAGATTTTCGGTTAAGGTTACTCCTGCCCTCGTCTTTGTACATGTAACCATTCTTTTTTGCAATTTTATTAAAAGCTAGACACAAAATAAATCGTTCTTTTTTCATGCGGAAAATATTATGTCACGTTACAGCACCGTGCAGTTTTTAATTTTTATCAGGGAAAAACACTGGATTCCCTGTAAAGCAAATTTCATTTTTCACGCGACAAAACTATAAAAATTAGATATTACTGCATGATAAATTACAAAATATTCCACAGTATATAATATTCTCGTGGAATTTTTATGTTTTTATATTCTTTATTTATTTCGCTGGACAAAAAACATTATACATTAGGTAAATTACAAATAATAATATATAATACTTAATCGTTAACCCACATAATTTCCACAAAATAAACCTTATGTTTCCAAAAATTTAAACTCAAGATAAATATTCATAAATATGATTACCGAATACTTCAAATACTAATACACATTAGTTAATTATTGGCGTGCGGGTAATATGCCATCGGTATATCATAATGACGCCAATGAATTAAAGCATTATAAAAAACTAGCGATATCAGCCATTATAATACCGTTATGATACCAAAACGTTCATTTTGTACACGATTGGTTAAGCAGACTAAGGGCTGTGGGAATGTGAATACATTTACTTTTATGTTTAATAATAGATGCCATTACATCTCGATATTGCTTTATCCGTGAAATAGCAACCGACCGTGCGCCAACGTGAGTCGTGGTACGGCCCTCTCAGGCGCCCTCGGATCGGAATGCTTACGCGTAACCGTCCAAGTCAATGTCACCCCTCACCGGGAGGACTCTTGTGTCGAGTTACTAGCGATATAGGTTCAGGCTAAGCGCTAAGAGCTATGCCACCTTTCAAACCGGTGAAGCAGTCAAGGCCAGATTTTCTAGCCAATCTGTGTAGTTCGTCAAAAAAAAAATCGATATTGCATATTTTTTTAATAAGAGTACTACAATAAATACTTGATATGTAAATTATATATTTTAGTGCACGGATATAAATTTTATTTTACCACATTTTCTGTCTGTGTAACTAGAACATAGAATTTTTTTAATGACGACTAAAGAAAACCCACTTCAAATCATATCAGTAATTGATCAAATATCCAACTACGTGCAAACGCACTTATCATATTTCAAAGTTCTCGGGCCCTATATTACAACTCTCTTGTCTGCTTAACTAACTTGTCGACTGGGTAAACCGATATTGATGATACCGTTTTATGAGATTTTTTATGATTTATGAGAAAATATACGTCATATTTGGACACGTTGCTCGCAGAAATCCGGATAACCTCGAAAAGCTAATGGTTGTTGGCCAGGTGGACGGAAAAAGAGCACGCGGTCGCTCACCCACACGGTGGGCAGACGCAGTTAAGACGCTCACAGGCCTGCCAATAACCAAAGCCATGAAGACCGCCGAGGACAGGGACACGTGGAAGTTAATCGTGAAGCGAGCGATCAACACTTTGTGCTAGACACGACCTTCAGCAATGAAGGAGACGATTAAGAAGAAGACATATAGTACATCCTGTACTTCAAGAGTAGTTCGATGAGAGTTTGGTTATGTTCTCATTTATTCTATTTCGTAATATTCCTACGATAACTCGGAAATACAAAGACGTCTGCGCGTAACAGTCAACTTTCGATTCGATTTGAAGTTATTTTTTGTTTTTACTCGTAAATATACTTTTCAGAAAAACAACGTTAAGAACTTTAGTAGCCCACAATAGGTAAACGCCGTGTTTACCTATTGTTACCATGTAACCTTAATGTTCCGGCGATACGGCGTACTGCGGCAACACGAAGAGGACGTCCGCCAAGTGGGCTGCCAAAGTTGAGTAATTCGTGGGCCGTTGCTCCCGTATCCCGGAACTTTGCCAAGGCGAAATTATGAATGAAGGTTTCACCTTACCGGCTTGGCACTCGGTCAATTCTGAAGTCGGCGGTAGAAGGCTCACTCAGTATGATTTGATATACCAGTATGTTAATTAACTGATGGGTTAGTAAAGAATATTGACAATTAAAAACAATAATCAATTTTCACGCATTCACACAATATTAAATATATTTCGACGATGGTGAAATGCTGATCCCATCTCGCCCTATCATGGCGGAGGGTTCACTGTGGGAGGTTTTAGTAGGTAGGGGCCTCTTGTAGGCCGAGCCCGACATAACGCACCCGCTACTCCAGCCGTCTAAGTAAACGCATTTCCTCCCGTTACGTTAAAATTTTTGCGTGTTACGTTAAAAAAAAAACTTTTAATATTTATTAAAGTCAAATTGTATAATAATATTAATGCGATGTCTCGTTGATTTTTTAAGTAAAACTGCTTGACGTAAGCTTGACTTGGAGAGTAAGCTGGACATTACGAAAACTGCAATCAAGCGAGGCGAACGGAAGTCGAGAGGGATATATACAGATAGATATACAGTTATTGAAGGTAGAAAAAAAGAGAATAACGTATACTATTTTACCGTAGAAGCAAGAGAGAGTTCGCGGGCACATTTTCTTTCTCTCTCGAATTATCATATATTATGTACACATGGATGGTGCTAAAAACACTAGATTTTTTCTTTTTTAAAAGGATTATTATTGCAAACAACGCCATCTATTGGTAATGACTTTTGATAAAGCTTCTTGAGATCGCAGAAATGTTTCTGACGTAAGACAGATATAAAACAATCTTTGAAGTTATGTTATGTTGCATCAAAATTTGAGCCAAATAGATGCAGAAGTTTTTGAGTTTTTGAAGCGTATACAAACTAACATAACATTTATATATGTAAAAAAATAATGATATTATTTTTTTGTATGTAACCTCCATAGCTTTGACTGGTCAGTAACGTCAATGAAAAAAGAAAATATCATAATCTCATCATTCGTTTCTTTCATCACAGATTAACACAGCGTTATTCTTGTTTTTTTATTTCGTATAATAATAATTTATATAGGAGGTATAATCATAAATATTTAGAATACAAACAAAGTAACAAACAGCAAACATTTTGGCTAGTTTACGTCCAACAATGAAAACATATAGTGGCCCTAACCCCTCAAGAGGCTTAAGTAATACATTGTTTGTAGAACATATTCTAGAATATTCTTTGTCGACTGGAATACCGGTAAAGAGCAAATTGGATTGCCCATCGTGCTTACCAAGATTGGTCATTAATAACTTTGCCCTCTGTAGTAGATCCGGGTAATTGTTATTTCTCCCTCATTCACGACGAAAGAAATGGCCGGGGAAAGAAATTAAGGGATTTAGTGACGCAATAAACTATCCTTTTTTCCCCGGCTTCTTTTACCGACTTTCGTAGAGTCATTAGTGCTTTGGATACTTCTAGAAATATATAAATTTATCTTTATTTTTATTCGAATAATGCCAATAAATAAAATGTCTATGTATATTCATTTCCTAAATGCAATGCGAATGCAAAGCCGCCGATGAGAGGAACACGCTTATATGGTTAATACGAGCTGCCGCCTTAGGAATATTAATCAGTTTCGGCGTAATTCAAGTTTCCATGTAAACGCATAAAATTGTGCGTGAGCCGTTAAACGCAATGGGACTACGACAGGATGTCGTGTTGTCATTTTTATGCAAAAAAAACCGCATATCCTGCCAACTGTTCATTTTATCTTTTCACTAGCTGCGCCCTGCAGTGTTACCCGCGATATCAATACTATTTGTTTAATATTATCTTTTATTTATTTTTATTATCGGGTAGGAAATCTTTAAAAAGATACCCCGCCTTTTGGGGAAGGCAGCGGTTATGTGGGGTTTTTACCCACTAAAACCTCCCGGCGGCCCTTCCTCGGTGCATGGTGAGGAGCTCCGGGGTCTCCAGAGGAACGCACCGGAGTCCCTCCGCACTGTGCTCTTAGGAGAGTACGTCCTGTGCCCTCGCAGTGCAAGGCGACACGGGCCAGCCGATGTCGCCTTCTACCCGGGTCCAACATGGCGGACGACAAAAACCCTTTTCGCCCAGTGAACCCTAAGCTCCTTTTAGTCGCCTTCTACGACAGGCAGGGGATACCGTAGTCTAATTCTACGAGGCCAGAGCTAATGGGCTTTGTTTAAAGCAGTTGTCTGCCAGCGAAAGTCAAATTCGGACTAGCTATTCCAGAGATTAGCCAAAAAAACAGACGGACAAGAATTGTAAAAAATGTTATTTTGGGACATATACTGTATATGCATTTATAAGCATGTAGTAAAAAGCAGTTACTTTAATATGACAAACAGACACTCTAATTTTATTTATTTGTACAGAAAAACTATTTATTACTTTTTACTAAATACACAAAAACAAATAGACATTTGTTAAAAATGTGACAAACACACAAAGGTGAACAATGGACAGCAATTTTTTTTAAAGAAACCTGTCAATATTTATTCTTAAATATTACTAACATTCTTGTTAACCATTCCAACTAAGCTTAAGCTTGTGCTAGGAGATGGTTCATGTCAATAGTCAAATGGTGGATTCGCAAATCGTACCCTAAATTACCCATTAGACTATTGACGCTTAAGCGAACAGCGACTGCGAAACTTATCTCTGTCTAACCCGCCTGGGTTCAAAGGATGTGAAGCTTGTTTTATTTTTTAACGTTATTATGGTGAATTTGTGCGACCGCTGTGTTTAAATCCACACGACTACCACATAAGCTTTAAAAAACAGACTTTAGTTCATAAACTCGGAGTTAGGTACAACATCTCCCTAATACAGGCTATGTATTAGTCTAGCAGGGAGATGTGTACCGAAGGACTAAAACGAAGTAAGAAAATGTTTATAGAATATGTTATATAATATGTATAATAACATTTGATAATATGTATCTAATATTTTTTTATACAGCTTGGCCCGGGTAACTTCAACAAAAAGATCGATAGACGCATTCGGCTGGGTTGGGCGGCATTCGGAAGACTCCGCACCATCCTCACTTCGCAAATACCTCAATGCCTGAAGACAAAAGTCTTCAACCAGTGCGTCCTCCCAACCATGACCTACGGTGCAGAGACTTGGACTCTGACCGCTGGGCTGGTCCACAAACTGAAAGTCGCACAACGAGCGATGGAAAGAGCTATGCTCGGCATTTCTCTAAGGGATAGAATCCGAAACGAAGAAATTCGACGGAGAACAAAGGTGGTCGACATAGCTCTTAAAGTCAGCAAGTTGAAGTGGCAGTGGGCCGGCCACATCTGTCGAGTCAGTGACGGCAGATGGGGGAGGTAAGTCTTGGAATGGAGGCCGCGCATGGGTCGGAGAAGCGTAGGGCGCCCTCCCTCCAGATGGACCGACGACCTTGCAAGGATGCGAAAAGCGGAGCATCGTATATGGTGGAAGGCATTGGGGAAGGCCTATTTCCAGCAGTGGATAGACACAGGCTGATGATGATGATGATGATCTAATATTTTTGTGTATGTGCATGTCGGTAATATAAAATATGTGTGTGTGTAAAAAGTAAATTATAAAAATAAAGTAAAAATCCAACATAACGGCGACGGTCGCCAAACTTTATTTTACAGTCGACAGTTGTAGCGTTATCTCGTAGATAAAGCTTTTTTTCAACATTTTGCGACTTTTCACATACCGAATGGGACGGATGAGCGAAAATTAACCCTAGCTACAAGGAATAGGGTGCAATATTAAACGAGTCGATGTGTTGCGTTGTGTGGACAGTGTTTAATGTGTATAATCGCGCTTACAGTATTTCAGCGTTTAAGTGCTTCGTTTTTGTCCATGCTTTGTTTTTATTGCAACTTAAAACGTGCACTTACGCACGCGAACTAGGTGGGTAGGCAGATATATTGGATATTTATTTTTTCAGTCTTGGCATGTCGCATTTATATTACCTTTATCTGACGACCCCAAAGGTATAATGGTTTGAACATCATGCGGCGATTATTTAGTATGGGCGGCACGTTATATAAGCTACGCGGAGACTTTCAAAAGGAATAAATGTCCCGGAAAATATCACCCCCGGGAAACTACTATACGATAACACGGATCCCAAATTTTTTTATGACAATTTTTAACCGACTTCAAAATAGGAGGTTCTCAATACGTCTATATTGCATTTCTTAAAATGTTTCGATTTTTTTTGTTTAAAATGATTGGTTTCTAAATGAAAGGTCGCAATATTTATATGAATTTAGTTCTAATGTTAAAATGCTAACATTTTTTGTGCAAAAACTTCTTAAAAAATTATTGTTACCCATTTTACTGTTATCAGCTTACGCTTGTGTTAAGAAGATAGTATTTTATAAGGTGACTAAAAGGGCCCATCGGGTTCACGGGCTACAAGAGAGAGTACTATTGTTGCTGTAAAACCAGACCCAGAAGGAAGACAATACGGTGTAGTCCACCCCTGGGACGTACTTGAGCTCAGTGCAGATGGGCACCGATGTGTTCTGCTGGAAATCACCGGAGAATTTGGAAAGTAGAAATCTCACATAACCTCTGCCTTCCCTCTAGAATCTTTGAATATTTCCTCCTAAAAAGGAAATGATTCACGTCAATAGTCGATCGGTGGTATTATACCGATTGGAGATGTTTAATTAGGCTTTTGACGATTTTTTTGAGAAATTCTCAGATAAATACCTTCGGAAACCTTGGCCCTTCATAAGCCGAAAAAATTGGTTCACTAATCTTGGACCTTATAAGGAACATAGGTACGAAATGTTATATCTATTAGATTTATTCGTTTGAAAATCTATGTGCGTATTACGATCATAATAAATGTCAATTACGTACAAAAAAATACTTCCCCCCTTAAAGTCTATCCTTTGTTAGACATTGAACATAAAACAGATAACGCGAAAACGACATCTGTAAGAAACGCGATATTGGATCGGATCGGATCGAATGTAATTTTCGCTATAAAAAATCGTCTATCTGTGGCATTAGGGCGAGCGATCCGATATTTCACGACACCTCTTTTGTAAGCCCCCTCGGCAGCGAATTTCTAAAGATTTCACACAAATTACACCATATTGTGGTTAATGCGTAAATTTTAAAACTTCCAAATGGTAACTAATTTAAACATATAGAACAATACATAATACTAACTAAAAAAAGTAAAATTTACAATATAATAGGTATTTCACTACGTCACTACGTCACTTGGCAGTGTGCCCAGAAGGCTGGTAGCATTGCCACGTTGTATGGCAATGCTTAGTCTCTGTGCAAGGTATAAGCCAGTTTTGTGGTCAACAGATTTGTAACTAGTTAGGTGCCCTCTACATATAAATAATGTTGGAGTGTTAGTTTTTAATATTACAAGTAAAATGAATGCCGCTGTCAGAATTGGACTAAATTAAAATGGCAACACTTGGAAAGCATCAGCTGTCAAACCAAAAAGAATTTTAAAAATCGGTTCATCCAGATGAAGCGAATGCTGTATATAACTTGATTAGTCTACAAAGATGCAAATAAGAGCTCATTTTAAATACTAAACAGAATCAACTTCGCCGGATATAACAATAACGTGATAAGTTGTAATAACTGGCTCACCCACGCATTCTTGGAGGCTGTAAATTTCACAGATGTGTGGGTGCACTAGCCTTTGGCACTATAGCTTTGCCAGCACAGGACCTGATAAGTCAATTCGTCGTTTATTTATCGAAGCTATATAAAATGACCGCAGAAATACGACTATAAAATTTCAGAGTATTAACGTGAACCATTTCCTATCCTTATTTTGAAATTGTTAAAATAAGGATAGGAAATCCTATCTCTGTATCTTTAATCTAGTAATCTGTCGATCACGGTATTGTATAAACATTAATAGAAAAAGTAGACTGATACTCGAAAACATTCACAATAGAGTGCCACTTAAAACTTGGATTTTTTGGAGTCGTTGTTGTAAGATTTTGAATGTGCCGCAATCTAAAACCAACCTACTGTCACACTCGCCATTGCCAAGGATTTCTGCTACATATAACCTCCTTAATACTAAGTCCACGTTTGTTGGCATTTTTTTGTTGGTTCGGCCATCTCGGGCTCGGATCGGAATGCTTACGCGTAACATAGTAACCGTCCAAGCCGAGGTTACCCCTCACCGGGGGGACTCGTGTCGAGTTACTAGCGATAGAGGTTCAGGCTAAGCGATCTAAGAGCTATGCCACCTTTCAATCCGGTGAAGCTATCAAGGTCAGCTTCTCTGGCCAATCTGTGTAGTTCGTCATTATAAAAAAATTGGTATTTTTTCTAATTCGCGCAAGGTCTTCCGCACCTTAGTGTTAAAAATCATGCAATTTTTAATCAAAATTTTTAATTTGGTCAATTTAATAAATTTATTACTGTTTTTTCTTTTTCATTATTTAAAATATTTTTGTAACTATTAATTTATTATTAAATCGTTACGTTTCTTAATAGCGAATGTTGTGTACACTTGTAATTGGCATACACAACAGGACTTAGTTGGTAAATATGATTATTACTTCAATGTATGTTTATGTAATCTTATTAAATAAATCTCTGTTAGTGACGGTTCCTCATATCTGAGAATCGTGGTCACCATCAGCGTTGCATCTGGAACGGATGATCTTCCTCCACCGGCTTCTGTCCAGCGCGTCTCTTACCGCAGTGTAGAATTTGGAGGACGACGAGTCTTTTACCAGATCAGACCACCTAGTCGGTGAACGGCCGCGAGATATTTTTCCTTCGGTGATCCTCTAACTACGATCAGTTTTTCTAGATATTAAATACATAAATACAGGTCCAACGTTAAATCCGTACTGCTATATGGGTGTGAGACGTGGAAGGTTTCCAAAACCATCTCTCATCAGCTCCAAGTCTTCGTCAACCGATGTCTTCGCCGAATCCTCGGTATCTACTGGCCCGAGAAAATTTCTAACGAACATCTTCTGGAGCGCTGTCGTGAAAGCCCGATCGACCTCCAAATAAGGCGCCGTAAATGGAACTGGATTGGCCATACCCTCCGAAGGGATGCCGATCACATTCCCAAGCAGGCCCTTGATTGGAATCCGCAAGGAAAGCGAAAGCGCGGCCGTCCTAAACAGACGTGGCGCCGCACAGTTGCAGACGAGGCGAAGAACATCGGGAAGACATGGAGCGAGATAAAGCGTGAAGCCCAAGATCGAACGCGATGGAGGTTCACTGTGGGCGCCCTCTGCCCCACCTAGGGGACATAGGATGATATATAAATACATAAATAAATATGATTATAGTTATTTATAATTTTTCTTAAGACTTTATTTTACTTTATTGTTTATAATTTTCTGTGATTTATTATAATTGTACAAATGGTTGTTGTCCTGAATTTTATTTAAAAAAATCAATATTAAATAAGCTTATTTATCACTATCTTTCGCTACATAAAAAAAAATAAGAAAAGAAAAATGAAAGAAACAGATAAATGCGAAAAAAAAATTAAAACTAATAATTTTCAGTCAAACCAAAAACAAGATTCTCAATTCGTCTGTATTTCGTTTCTGTATTATATTTCATCTGTATTAACTTGTTTTTTTTCTTTATGTTTGTTATATCATCGACAATTTTCAACCCATTTTGATAGTTCTTTTTTAAAAAGCCAGTGCTTTATATGTGTTCCCAGTTAAATTTGGTCCAATTCTGACAGTGGCATCCATGAGAAAACAAATGGCCAAAAATAAGTTAATTTCACGCCAATCAATTTCAAAATTGTTGTTTATTGGAAAGGATGTACATCAAGAGTAGTTTTATGAGAACTTAGTTAGTTACTAATTCATTCTATTACGTAATATTCCTACGATAGTTCGGATATACAAAGAGAATGTTCACGCGTAGTAACTATATGTGCTCCAATTATGTGGTCCCATTTTAATTTGTTACAATTCTGACAAAGGCATCCATGATAAAAAAATGGCCAAAAATATATAATACTTAATATCACGGCAATCGATTTCAAAATCATTGTTTATTGGAAAGTATGTACATCAAGAGTAGTTTTATGAGAACTTAGTTTCTAATTACTTCTATTACGTAATATTCCTACGATAATTCTGAAATATAAAGAGAGCGTTCGCGCGTAGTAACTATATTTCTCAAATGTTTCCAAAACCTACACATGGCGGTCACGTGTGAGAGAGAACGCATTCTATCTCATGGACTGAACGCCGCTATATCGATATTGATATTTTCAAAAAAATATCGATACGTTAAATATCGATATCGTTGTGAGAATTCTCAGTCCTGAGGAAAGAAGAGATATATGAATCTAATTAACGCATTGGAACGCCTCTTAGTTAGAAATATTAATAATTACATTTGCATTTCCGTGGCTGTACAATTTGCATTTTCAATTTCAGCTGCTTTCATCGCTGTTCTTAAAACTATCAAGTTACTTAACTTACCTTTTAAAATTGAAATGAAGATTTGAGCGGTGAAATTTTGCAATCATGAAAATTTTTAATTTATTAAAAAACTTCTTTTACATATCGATTGAAAACAAAGCAGTTATAGCTGAGTGATTAAGGGGTACGAATGAAAAGTATAAAAATATCATTTGTTAAAAGTGAGACCCATGAGGATAAGCGTAGTTAAAAGTGGACAACGAAAACCGTCTGTCTGCCCCTCTAGGGTTAAAAAAGGACATGAGAGCTATTTTTCATTATTATTTTGAATACCCTCAAATTTCGTTTTGAATTTGTCTCAAATTGTTTGTTTTGAAGCCAAGATTAAACAGAGGAAAACACAATTTTGTTCTTTGGCTACACACAATACACAGAATTTCAAAAACTTGCTTACTATTGTATAAGCCTAAGTAGAAACATACGCCGTAGAAGCTACCATAAAAACGATCAATTATCAGTGCACTACAAAAAATAAAACATAGACGAATTGAGAACGTACCCAGTCGGTTAAAAATAGCAGAAAGTTAGGACTTTAAAATATGAACCCTGAATGTGAGCGAGTTTAATAATATAACATTCTTCCAGTCCCAGACGGCTGTCGACTGTGTGGACGATGGCCGGAGGCATGGACGTTTTTCATTAATTCCATGGTAAACAAAGTGAGGAAAAGAAAAAAAGTCCAGAACAGACGAACGGGTGGGGGAGCGGCCAGACCTCCCTCCATCGATTTACACGAGGGTGGCGCTCTCCACAGTCGAGATACCGACTCTAAAATATGCAAATAGTCTGCTCTAAACACTTTCCTAATGCTACCTACACAGCGTGAGGGCAATTGTGATCTGGATGGTTTTATTTCAATTTCCCATTTCACGCTTAGACAGCTTACCAATAAGAACATCCTGTATTAAAGGTCAAAATGGAAAACAACAAATTAGGAATTATATGTTGAATAAATAAAAAAAGGAAACACAAATCAGCCAGTAATATGGATAACATTTTCTTCGTATAAATATAATTTGTCTACTATCAACAGAATTGTTCAGGTTAGAGTTGTCTACTTAAATGAAAGCTAAGAATTCTCGAAAGAGTTTTTAATACGATTTCACCATTTAAAAGCTTACGAGTACCTTGGACAGGCATCGAACAAATGTGTCAATTCTGTAAGAAGTGGAAGTCACCGTTAGGCTATTAACAATCTGACTTCGTAGAGTTTTCGAATGCTTCAGTCGTAGTGCCAGGAAGAAAGCTAGAAACACTCCTGGTTACAGGAAGACGACCAAGAGGGAAAGACCCAATGCGCTGGACAGACCAGACCCGAGACAACCTCAACTAGAAAGGCCACGA
This sequence comes from Meandrusa payeni, assembly GCA_029286785.1. Classification (NCBI taxonomy): domain Eukaryota; kingdom Metazoa; phylum Arthropoda; class Insecta; order Lepidoptera; family Papilionidae; genus Meandrusa; species Meandrusa payeni. The sequence goes on from JAGSMX010000021.1 coordinate 3,966,801, forward strand.
GGTATTTACTACACACTTCCGAAGACCGCAACAGTTGGAAATCGATCGTCCACAACGTAATTCGTAGAGGTCATGACACTCCTAGGCAATGAGGAATACGACACAAGGAGTAGGGACAATTACATCGCATATAATGCAGAGGAAATGGCATAGATAGATCTTCTTAACAAACGAACAATTATACAATTATAGTTATATTTAATCAGACAATTATACAGCCCAATCCAAAGTTGTTGAAAAACTAACTTAACCAGATTTAATTAGCTATTAAATCTTTTTAGATTTAAATCTTAAATAGATTAGATAATTATAATCTAAAATCTTTAGTGCATATGTTTACTAAAACAGGGTATTAGGAGACTGCTTCCGAAAACGAAGACAGACGATAGTACTAATGATTGTACTCGATGATGGGACGGAAAAAAAATCGATCCTGATGAAAAAAAAATCATATTTTCTCCGGCATAATTAATAAAAATCGAATATTGCATAAAAATGTTCACGTAAGATTAAGCAATCAATTTTAGAGTAACATTTAGAACAGAACTTTCGCCTTTGTCCCCAACAAAGAAATATAAATCTACTTAGTTACAAATGGGCGTTACAGGAGGTATTTGTTGTATGTTTAGCATATTTATTGATGTATTATTATTATTAATAGTATGTGTATACATTGATAAAGGCGTATGTTTATATATATGTATACTATTGTTTTGTATTAAAATAAATATAATCACAGACCCACTAAAATATTTTTAGACGAAAGTTTCTGTCCATACAAAGGTTGTCTGGAAGAGATCGCTCTTAGCGATAAGACCGCCCATTGCGCATGCAATGACCTTGTCCAATGTGAAAATTGTAGTTACTATTTCTGTGATGTATTTTGTTGTTAATTGTTGCGCAATAAAGAATATTCATTCATTCATTCATAAAAAAAGGACAGAACTGCAAATGTGCCTTTTTTTTTGTTAACGAGGAGGAAATCTTCAGAAAGATACCCCGCCTTCTGGGGGGAAGGCGGCGGTTATGTAGGGTTTTTACTCACTAAAACCTCCCCGGTAGCCCTTCCTCGGTGCATGGTGAGGGGCTCCGGGATCTCCAGTGGAACGCACCGGAGCCCCTCTGCACTGTGCTCATAGAGAGCACTTCCCGGGGGAGGTTGCTCCCTCCCCTCCTGTGCCCTCGCAGTGCAAGGCGACACGGGCCAGCCGATGTCGCCTTCTTCCCGGGTCCACCTTGGCGGACGACAAAGGCCCCCACCCTTGTCACCCAATGAACCCGAGGCCCCTTTTAGTCGCCTTCTACGACAGGCAGGTGATACCGTAGTCTTATTCTTGAGAGCCCAGAACTACAGGGTTGAAATGTGCCCTAGTCCAGACCTACGATCACAAATTGATAGTTATATCTCAAGCTAAAAAAGTATTCGACACGACACTTTAAGAAAATAATTTGCTTATTCAGCAATTTTAATAATGCAATAGCGCCCCAACCAATTAAATTGTAAGCCTATCCACAAATTAAACGATCTCAATTCAAATTTTGGCCTCGGATATCTTCGCAATTATAATAAACTTCAAGTGACTTGTCAATCGTAAGATATTAATGAACCCCTAAGCGATTTAGTCGTAGACCCAACCGAGTGCTGCGAAGGCATTTTTTAATTTGCTTTGAAAGGGTGAGATCGGAAAACGAAGTTAAACTCGATCCCGCCGTTCCGATCTTTTTAAAAACGCCGAGGAATCTGTTCCGGTGATTAATTTAAAGCATATGATACCGACTAAATAAATTTCTATAATAAAATAAAATAATAATGAATATGATGGCGCATGGGAGAATTGTGTAGCAAATTGTTATTTCTGAACGAAGCAGAATTGCCACTCTGACGTACCGCCGGACACAGTGTTTATTAAAATATCGTCTGTCCGCCTGATAAGCCACACCATCTTGTAATTCGAATCGTTGACTGACAGATGTTTGATTTACAATGACATGTTACGTAGAATTTTTTGAAATTATTCCAGCCGCTAATTTCCACTATACCACTCATCACGATAGACCTGAAAATTGTATGGACAAAATGTTGATAATTGCCATTCCACACATCAATTCTCGCCAGCGGTATTTCCGAAATTTCCTTTCCAGCAAAGCACCTTTGGTATTATTGATTTTAGATGAATCATCGTCATTATCATTCATTCGAAATTCATCTAAGAAGCTAACTACAGCTGCATTGCTAACCTGTATTATGAATATAGATATAGTTTATGACAATGAGCTCATTTTTACATTTTATAGGGGTGGGCCCTTAGATGTTAGGAGCTTGCTGGAGTTTCTTCAGCCACTTCTTCTCCCAGCGCCCACGCTTTCTGACGTGGCACTCTAAGTTAGTTTAGCTTTTTAATGTCCCTTAGAATATCCGTGAAATAGCAACCGACCGAGTCGTAGTTCGGACCTCTAATGCGCGATTGGATCGGAATGCTTACGCGTAACATAGTAACCATCCAAGCTGAGGTTACCCCTCACCGGTTAAACCCTTGTGTCGAGTTACTAGCGATAGAGGTTCAGCGTATGAGCTATGCCATCTCTCAATCCAGTAAGGTAGTCAAGGCCAGCTTCTCTGGCCAAATTCTGGAAAAATTCAAATGTATATTAGACGAAAATAAACACCTTGTTATTCGAGGCGTTAGAGGGTAAAAAATATTTCAATGTAAAATAATTTACGATCAAGTTACACATACAAGTGTAACGTACAAGTTGCAGTCAAATAAAATAAATTCGTATAGACACAAAGGGTCAACGGCGTACGGTAATCCAATGCTTGTAATCAGTTAAAAAGTCGAAACAAGCAAAACTTGTCCGAACGCATTTGATATAGTCGACTAATCTGTTATAAGGCACAAGTTAATCTTGAGTATCGATCGAACTGGAAAGAGTTAAGTCATTATTGTCAAATTACATTAATGATTCCTCATTTTATTGAACGGTTATTGGATGCCTCAGGTATATTTATTTGTATGTTTCTAGATTCATGTGTAGTCAAGTCACATAAAATACATTTAAAAAGCCAGGTGTCCGTGTACCGTACCAAATAAGGCGATCACAGGCGAAGATATATCATCATTTATACTTATGTTACCTTTTAAAGTTACAGCCTTTATATATATAATATATATGTCCCACTGCTGGGCGCAGGCCTTCTCTGTAAAGAGAGTATAAGGGCATAGTCCACCACGCGGCCCTAGTGCGGATTGGTAGACTTCACATGCCTTAGAAAATTTTTCTAAGACATGTAGGTTTCCTCACGATGTTTTCCTTCACCGTCGAGCGCGTGGATAATCAGCACATAAAATTGCAACAGCAAATTTATTGGTGCCGGCACCGGGGATCGAACTCGGGTTGCTAGCGTACTATGCAACAAGAGCCAACCGCCTGGACACTGAGTTACCACGGGTCTAATGTGTCAAGTGTTATGTTACCTTATAACTGATTTATCATGTGTCAAGTTTGATACAATAGCATGTCAAAATCAATATTTTTGAGTCAAACCAAAATGTAGATTTACGTTTAGTAATCAATAATATATTATAATATATTATACTAAATCCTACTCTGAAACACGCTGTCTTTTATGGTATGTGTATAACTATTCCTTCTGCAGTTTTGTAGTAAACAGTAAAAAAGTCACGAGCTATTTTCAAGTCTAAACTGCATAACCATCTTCCGAACCAAGTCAATCGCTAAATTGTCTATTTTCCTTATTTAAATATGAATATAAATATATTTATGTATACGAGTATATTGCTTATGTTTATTTCTATTTTCGTTAAAGTTTATGTTTTTTAATATAACATAAATTGATAAAAATATTTTATTTTAATTTAAGGATATTTAATTAAGCGTCAATAGCCTTATGGTTTAGGGTACGGCCTGCGAATCGTAAGGTCGTGGGTTCGAATCTAACATTCGACTATTGCCGTGAACCACGTCCTAGCATAAGCTTAGTTGGAATGGTTAACAAGATTGTTAGTAATATTTTTGAAAAAAAAAATATTGCTAGCTTTTTTTTTAAAAAAAAAATATTCTGTCTATTCAAACTCTCTTAGCCGACCATTTATTTTTGCTCACGAGTCTACTAATGTGGGTTATTTCAACAATAATTTGATTTACCCAACTGCAAGACATTTAGTCTGACGGGCTCCAACCAAATAATGCAAATTCGCCCGGAACTATCTTGCGCTATTTGTCTGTCGAGTTTGTAGAACCACATTAACGGGCTCTGAGTGGGGCCAGGGTTTGCAAAGGTTCACGGTCTATTGAGTATGAACATTGCGCGCTCGGATAGTTCAACTATCTGTTGATTTCGTTAGGGATAAATCAGTGACTCCGATTACTAGCAAAAATGTTTACTAAAACAGTTTTTAGAATATAACAAAACTACTATAAAGGATTGTATTGCCGTTCAATCTCATTTTCAACCGACTTAAAAAAAAGGAGTAGGTTCAATTCGTTGGTATATTTTTTTATGTACTTTATGTTTGTTACCTCATAACTTTCGACTTGGTAAACCAACTTTGATGATTCTTTTTTTATTTGACACTGACATCTAAGACAAAACCATATAGACATAGACATTTATTTATTGGCATCACAATACAAAAACACATCACAGACAGAATATAACACACATAAAAAAGAATGAAAAATAGACAAAACACAGTTAAAGTTACACGGACAAATAATACATAACATATGACGCCAATATCAGACTCCGTCTCAGCATATGCTGTCGCAAGGATCCGACAGCGCTGATTTTCAGCGGTGCCCGGGACTACGTAAGACGTGTACGCGCTACTACTTTTATATATCTGTATAAACAGACAATAAGAGTATAATAAATATGATACGTGAATAAAACAGTTATGAGATTAAAATATATTTTATACAATAAAATAATAGATGAAAAAATTTCATAAATAAATATATTATTAGGTCAAAAAATAAAATAAAATAAATAATATGACATTTGAACGTATAACGTTTAAATTATATAATGAAATATTGAAAATATTGGAAACAACAAGCCACCAATATCGCGGGGATATTATCTTTTTGTAACTTTAACATCAGGTGTTTTAATTTATTTTTAAACTTGTTGTCTTAAATTTTTATAAAGTATGTGTGCAAAAAAATGACTAATAACTCAATATAACGCCAATCGATTTCCATGATTCATTTATAGTTGGAATGGACGTACTTCAAGGGTTAGATGAGAGTTTGGTTAGGTTCTGAATAATTCCATTTTGTAATATTTCTACGATAATAGATACAAAGATGGCGTCCGCGCGTATAGATAAAAGAAAAGATTTTCCTTCCTTATTTTTCGAAAAAGTTCGTATTTATCGTGGTCAAATAGCTCCATATTAACGGATATAAAAATGTCGCTCATTTAATAATATAATTCATTAACGGTACTGGTGTCATCGTATTCCGATAAAGATCCGAGTTTACCCGAAGGAAAGTAATTTCTCACTGCATCTATAATAACGTTTGATACGTTTTGAAGTTGGGTTTTTGTTTTTACTCATAAATATACTTGTCTTTTCCCGTGTCGAATAAATATTTATTATATGATAACCTACTCGTATAATGAGACGAAATCCCATTGGTACAAGCCCGCAAAGTATATTTTTCAGTGTTAATAGAGACATCTGCATAGTTAAAGCTATAACAGTAAAACGCAAAATCTGTCAGATGTTTTATTTACGGTCGGGACTGGGGACATTTAATTAAAACTCGAATTTATCGTCGATATCGCCTTCATCGATGCAATTTCGCAATTTGCACTGCGGTTATTTATGACTTATAGAAGAAAAGCATAACGATATAAACATACGACGCAATAAATATTCTAAAGCGCCACCTCTATTTTTATGTATTCTTTCTCTTGTATAGATTGTATGGAATTTTGTATTATTTATTCCCATACAATTAATCATTTGTATTTGCAATCAATAAATCGGCTCATACCAATGAATCTTAGTCATACTTTCAAAAATAACAATAAACTAAATATATCTGTAAGACAAATAGATAATAAATTAAAAAAAATTAATATATTTTATTAAAAATTTACACAATTTTGTAGTATATTTGTGATAAGTATATGATTACCTGAGGTGCTAATACTGAAGGATAGATTTAAAAAGACACATTTTAGAAACACACTGATACGACACAATGACACGAGTAGAAAAATATGATCTTGTCGGGAAAAATCCACAAAAAAATATATGTCCTTATTATACGGCGGATGACAGACAACAGAGTGTTCCCACAATATGGTCCCAGCATTGAGAAAACCAACGCGAGGAGGATGGGGTACATGGCGGCATACAATCAACCTGTCATACATGGAAGTTTGTGATCTCTGGCTATCCCTCCGACCTCTGTTGAAGGCCCTGGGTTTAGAATACAACTAAACATGTACATAAAAAATATCACCAACATAGCTTTTTGGTAGCTGAGACATTGTTTTATTGTTTTGTTACAAATTAATTTATATAAAATTTAATTTAAATTATTAATAATCTCGGGGAAAAAGATTTAGCAATGTTCACATTGGTCGGGTGAGAGAACAATAGACTTGTGTCCGTCGATCGCTATATTTGTGACAAAGCGCGTAGTTGACGCGCCTTCTCAGAAAAATACTTCCCTCCAATTCCGCTGTTAACTATCCGTCTTATACCTTCCGCTTCTTACGTTAATCGCTATATAATTTGTACGTAAAATTAGTAAATGGCAATACTTCCTTGAAGGCAATTACAGCTTAAACAAACTTACCCGGCTTTAAGTAAGAGACAAGCCAACGCTAATTCCATATTGTTCACAGTTTACAATAACTTGGCGAATTCCAGAGCCGTAACACGAGTGACACTCCACACAAATCGCAGCAAGTCCGCGTCCTGCCCAGACAGAGTGCACTCGCCAACTTATGTTATAATAAAATCTCGTCTTCAAGCTCCCGTCTCAGAGTAATGTTATCAGAATCGTTTCATTTCTTTCTTTTTGTTTTGAACACAAGATACAATTTTAATGTTACAATTATTTTTACGTGTAAAAACAAAATCCGACTACAAATCGAATCGTTAAACTCCATTACGTGCGGACGCTCTCTTTGTGTTGCCGAATTATCGTAGGAATATTACTAAATAGAATCTTTTTTTACCCACTAAAACCTGCGGAATCTCCAGAGGAACGCACCGGAGCCTCTCTGCACTGTGCTCTTAGGAGAGCACGTCCCGGGGGGAGGGAGTAACCTCCCCCCTGTGCCCTCGTAGTGCAAGGCGGGCCTGCCGATGTCGCCTTCTTCCCGGATCCACCTTAACGCCCAGTGAACCCGAGGTCCTTTTAGAACCTGACCTTACTGAACTACCGTTGACATCCTTTTCAATAAAAAATGAGTCGTCGAAATCGGTTGGCGGGATATTGAGTCATACGTCCATTTGTCTCGCATTTTACAATTTAAAATAGATATGGTTTTCTCATGAATGGTCAAAAATCGGTGCACCCAGAAAGTTCTGAGGCAACAAACAAAAAAAACCTAAAAAAATTAAACTTAGAGATTAACCTAGATGCATCGCTCTCGAAACTCTCTGCATGTATGAATGCAACCCTTTATTCCTTAGAGGTATGAAAAATAGTTTACGACCGATTTAGAAAAAAAATCATTAAAATCAGGTCAGCAGTTACAGAGGAGTTCAAACATTGTAACACGAGAATTTTTTATTTTAGATATGACCTTTTGGATCTCCTCCATTGAAGCTATCAAAGTCAGTATAAGAAATAGTAACAGATTAATGAGAACAGAGAGGAGAAATCTATTTGTACGATTAACGCATTGGTGGAAGAGCGTCTTAACAGCACTGTCAAGTTCACACACCAATTAGGAGGGAAATGATTCACGGAGGAACAAGAGGCGGAGGCGCAGGCAATGCAAATCAACAGCTATTGTTCGCTGACAGGCGAACGCTTCACGCCTCATAAGTAGCGGGGCACTTCGGAGAAACTCTTTTTTTTTCTACTTGGGAATTTTCTGGAATTGTTACGGCGACGTCGCGCTGTATTTTCGATGTCAAACTGTCTTCTCGTCATAACAAAAAGAATTCACGAGATATAAAATTGATCGTCAATCCAGACACAATAAAATAATTTACAATCGCTATTGACTGTAATTATTATATTCCTAACTGTAACTTTACCGGAAGTCAATTTACTGGCTATATAGAGGTTCAGGCTAAGCGATCTTAGAGCTGTGCCACCTCTCAAATCCGGTGAAGCAGTAAAGGCCAGCTTCTCTGTGCCAACTGTGTTAGTTCGTCAAAAAAAAAATAAAAAAAAAAACTGGCTATATGCTTTTAGTATCGGGATTGTATCACCTTCATATTTTTTAACGTGGATTACTATAACAATAAAAAACCGATAGAATTCTTTAATTTGTGGCCGTGGTGTGTGTGTGAAAAATAGAAACAAACACCGAAACACAAGAAAACAACAGAAAAAAATCCAAAAAAAAAAGAAATACCTCCAATGATATGACTATTTCAATATTGAAATAGTCATATTTTTCTGAATGGCCATTATTGTATGTATCTATAAAATATTTATTTTTATATCTTAGGTTAAGCTTTTACAATATTAATGTAAAAACTGAAATACATAAAAATATAATATATTATATAAAAACATTATTAAAACCTGACCACCTCGTGATCCAAATCAAGATATTGTTAGCGACAGTTGGTCCTACTGAATATTATAATCTATAAAGTTAATGGACTGACTAATATAAAAGTACTTTAGTTTAGTCAACTAAAGTACTTTTATCGGTTGTCGGCAACCAAGGCCGTTTCCGCTTCCGTCTTTGAAAGAGATGCATATACTAGAAATTTAGGATAAAAAGGAGAGGACTCTCTCTGTAGACAATTAGTGTACAGTTTAGAACAAGTGAGTTATGCTGGAGGAAAAGCCCTTTAAAAGTGAATCTCTGAAACAAAGTCAGTAAGTCTTTAATAAATTACCTCTAACGCTCTTGATGTATTGCTGTTAATAATATGATAAAATATAAAATATGTTGTGTGCGATGTTGAGCAAGGTAGCTCACAATATTTAGTTGTATATCTAGTTATTGTTATGGAGTAATTATTATGGTTCTGTTTTTAATTTATTCATATTTCAAAATTGTGTTATAATTTGTAGGTCTCGTAGAATAAAATAGTCCAACAACTAATACACTCGCTTTATTGTAAGGTGCGTAACGTTGTACAAAGAATTATTTATAACGAATACCGTCACAACTGCGCGTCCTCGCAATCTTTATACAAAATTAATTAGAAGTCAGATTAGGAACTAATAAAGTTAAATTATTGTTTACAATGCCAAGTTAATGTGACGATCAACTTAATTATTAATTAAAGATACATTAAGATTCAGGTAAATCATTAAGATATCATTGGAAGTAGTTATTATGCATAACAATCGCTGGGTGTCATGTGTTGCCAGCTAACAATTGACATGTATTTATGTATATATTTGTTTTCCTCTAAGCTTTTAAGCCATTACATTATCTCTATACAACCCCATACAACTGACATATAATGCGTTTAGGCATTAATTACGCCTTCTTGTATACTTTTATTTAGATCAAATAAACATTAAATGAATCGAGAACCGTACGATAATGAATATGACAGCAAGCCACAGGGTTGTCATATTTAAAAATTGTGTTATAATTTGTAGGTCTCGTAGAATAAAATAGTGCAACAACTAATACACTCGCTTTATTGTAACATGCGTAACGTTGTACAAAGAATTATTTATAACGAATACCGTCACAACTGCGCGTCCTCACAATCTTTATACAAAATTAATTAGAAGTCAGATTAGGAACTAATAAAGTTAAACTATTGTTTACAATGCCAAGTTCATGTGACGATCAACTAAATTATTAATTAAAGATACAATAAGGTTCAGGTAAATCATTAAGATATCATTGGAAGTAGTTATTATGCATAACAATCGCTGGGTGTCATGTGTTGCCAGCTAACAATTGACATGTATTTATGTATATATTTGTAAGCCATTACATTATCTCTATACAACCCCATACAACTGACATATAATGCGTTTAGGCATTAATTACGCCTTCTTGTATACTTTTATTTAGATCAAATAAACATTAAATGAATCGAGAACCGTACGATAATGAATATGACAGCAAGCCACAGGGTTGTCATATTTAAAAATTGTGTTATAATTTGTAGGTCTCGCAGAATAAAATAGTCCAACAACTAATACACTCGCTTTATTGTAATGTGCGTAACGTTGTACAAAGAATTATTTATAACAAATACCGTCACAACTGTGCGTCCTCACAATCTTTATACAAAATTAATTAGAAGTCAGATTAGGAACTAATAAAGTTAAACTATTGTTTACAATGACAAGTTCATGTGATGATTAACTAAATTATTAATTATGAATTAAAGATACAATAAGGTTCAGGTAAATTATTAAGATATCATTGGAAGTAGTTATTATGCATAACAATCGCTGGGTGTCATGTGTTGCCAGCTAACAATTGACATGTATTTATGTATATATTTGTTTTCCTCTAAGCTTTTCAGCCATTACATTATCTCTATACAACCCCATACAACTGACATAGAATGCGTGTAGGCATTAATTACGCCTTCTTGTATACTTTTATTTAGAGTAAATAAACATTAAATCGAGAACCGTACGATAATGAATATGACAGCAAGCCACAGGGTTGTCATATTTAAGGTTAAAGCATAGCAATAGTAACTACCGTAAAACATTCACTGGATATAGGCATCCCTAACGATTTCCAAAAGGACCGGTTGTAACCGGCTGGCGTTCAGCCGCGTCCTGCGGCCTTTATGAGGTCGTCAGACCACCTTGCGGGTCTCCAATCGAGAACTTTTCGGCCCCAGCGGCCATATGTTCTACGTGCTATGTCCCTGCCCATTGCCACTTACACTTGCTTATTTGCGGCGAGCTATCTCACCTTCGTTCGTCTCAGAAATACGCTGCATCTTATTGAATCTGTCTATCTCTTGTGTAATTCTTGCTGTAAACGTGTTAATATAAGGTATAGTGAAACGTGGGCGTATCCCTGCAATAGTATAACATAGCATTACGTTATTTTTACAACTTATTTATATAGCCAACTTAATTACCTAACAGCGACCGGAGTCCGGCGCTAAAAGTTTAACGGCCACGTAAACGCACAGTGGAGCCAGCACATTTCACCCTTCAATTATGCAAATTACGTCTTTATAGTCCAGACGGGCTGTCGGCTGCAACACTATGACGCGTTCAACTTAAACTTCAATGGCGCTTACTCGCGTACGCGAATATTGCATTCTGTCAGAACAAGTAGAGACTAGTAGACCCTAGCGGTTTAGACAGGTACTACTTTCGATGTCCGCTTTTCACCACTCTTATAACCATCGGATTGATTCAGAAATAGTAAACTATAACGTCCTTTTAACTCTAGCAGGATAGACAGAGACTGCTGTCCCTGTCGGCTTTTCACTAACCTTAAAATGTGACAGAGCTTGACTATTAAATTCTGTTTGAAATAATAATAATTTTTTCGCACAAATACAAAAATATACACAAAAAATCTGAAGTCCCTGACTCCCGAGCTAGGTACTAATAGACCCGTGGTTCAGAAGTCAGTGTCTTCTCACATTCACTGTGCACAAATATTTCAAAAATAATCTTTTTTAAAATAAAAATTGATAGGTGTTAGCGTTTATATTGTGTGTGTGTTTGTGTGTGTTGCGTGTAGTTGAGTGAGTGAGTGCGTGCGCATGAATATGTGTTTTAACTCTCACTAAATATTGCCATTCAATTTTATAATATATATATGTCGGGACGTCGCCATAATTGTGATGAAAATGAGCCACCGATGTCACTGGCGTCCATGATGATTTTACAGATGAGAGATTACGCGCGATGGTTCAACCGCTCTATCCGACCGCCACCGTAGAAGTGTGTCACTTCGCTCGACCAGATGGTAAAACGTTGACTCCGCCGACAGACGGCGCTAGCGTTTTTCGAATGCCGCTAATGTCGCTAGTGGTGCATCGGTAGCGCTAGTATCGCGTCGGTTACGACATATATATATATGTCGGGACGTCGCCATAATTGTGATAAAATGAGCCACCGATGTCACTGGCGTCCATGATGATTTTACAGATGAGAGATTACGCGCGATGGTTCAACCGCTCTATCCGACCGCCACCGTAGAAGTGTGTCACATCGCTCGACCAGATGGTAAAACGTTGACTCCGCCGACAGACGGCGCTAGCGTTTTCGAATGCCGCTAATGTCGCTAGTGGTGCATCGGTAGCGCTAGTATCGCGTCGGTTACGACATATATATATTTATATATATATATATATATATATATATATATATATATATATATATATATATATATATATATATATATATATATATATGTCGGGACGTCGCCATAATTGTGATAAAATGAGCCACCGATGTCACTGGCGTCCATGATGATTTTACAGATGAGAGATTACGCGCGATGGTTCAACCGCTCTATCCGACCGCCACCGTAGAAGTGTGTCACATCGCTCGACCAGATGGTAAAACGTTGACTCCGCCGACAGACGGCGCTAGCGTTTTCGAATGCCGCTAATGTCGCTAGTGGTGCATCGGTAGCGCTAGTATCGCGTCGGTTACGACATATATATATATGTCGGGACGTCGCCATAATTGTGATAAAATGAGCCACCGATGTCACTGGCGTCCATGATGATTTTACAGATGAGAGATTACGCGCGATGGTTCAACCGCTCTATCCGACCGCCACCGTAGAAGTGTGTCACTTCGCTCGACCAGATGGTAAAACGTTGACTCCGCCGACAGACGGCGCTAGCGTTTTTCGAATGCCGCTAATGTCGCTAGTGGTGCATCGGTAGCGCTAGTATCGCGTCGGTTACGACATATATATATATACGTACATAAATTATACTTCAACTATGAACCGTATCTACATTATTTACATTAGTAAGGATGCAATAATATATAAGCTGTTACTTGTCCTGAATTGTCACATTTCTTGCCCATAAAAAGGTGGCAAAGAATTGAAAAATGACCCTTTGTTCTGTAATTCTTTTTTTATTTTGGTATACAATTAATCTACTAAACACGTGATTGAGCACACAAAGTTGTTGCGATGGTGAGATTTTTATTTTCACTATGAAAAAAAATGAATATTCTAAGAGCATACTTAAAATGTTTCCTCTAACAATACAGGACGTACAGCAAAGTAAACGCTCCTCCCCTGAAGCGCGCTCAATAGGGTTAAAGAAATTTGCTCGGGTCTCCCCCGGGAAACGCTAAAAATAACACCGAGCTCACCTGGGAATAGAAAGCTTTTATGTATTGCTTACCTTTATTACTTTCAACCTATTATATATAACTCTCCAGAGAAGAAAGATTTCGCAAAAGAAAAACTCGAAAAATATATTTTGTTATGTAACCTTTAATTCTATGAATCATTTTGCCCTTTCACTAGTTTCTAAATCCCTACCTGCTTTTAAAACCTATTAACTCGGTATTATCAAATGTATTAGGTCCTTACATATGAAATTGGCGTTTTGGCGTTTTTATGATACATACTTTGATTAAATAAATATATTATATTTTGAAAAAATCAACTTTAGACTCCATTACAAAACGCCAATTTTATATGTTAGGATATAATACGAGTATATTTGGTATACAAGTATATTATTATTCGTAAATAATATTTCAATCTTAGCTTAAGATTTTAAAATATTTAAATAAAAAGTAAAATTCGCAAAAATATTATACAATTTTTTTTATTCACTTCTTTACTACAATCTGTCTCCTTTAGTAGGGACATTCAGCAGAATGTACGGCATTAGGATTTGTTGTCTTGTTCGGTATGCAACCTGTGTTGCATCCGATTTCAATTTCGGTAAATTACTTATCGGGGGTCTTAAACAGCACATCGCTATCTCTGTGCGGAACGCGCAAGATGTGTGACAGAGAAAATCACCTCTCGCTCACTCTCATTGTAAATAACTATTAATTAGTGTCCCTTCCGGATTGGTCGATAAACTTAGTTTCTAATCTGGACTCCGAGTGTTATTCTTCCCGCAAATATCGACAATAGTGAAGGCCTCCCACATACTGTTTCAGAAAGTCCTGTTGTATTCTTCGTTTGAGACGTCTAGTTGGTTGTTCCATGTCCATCAATGACTGTGCTAATACATTGGGGTGTGGTTTGCTGTACGATCTTTGTGTGTCTTACTGTCGTACATATCGCACTGTCTCCTGTTTAATTGTAGGGATATTGTGGTCCTTGTTTAACAATTCATTTGGGACAAACCAAGGAGCGTTGGTTATCATTCGTAATGTTTTGTTTTGGAATCTTTGCAGTATGTCAATATTGGTGTTTGTTTGTTTGCTTAACCCAGTGTTTTTATGCAAAATATAAAAACATTATAATAACACTGGGTTAAGTGTGCCGCCGGTAACGAAGCAGCCCAAGCAGCCGGTGGTTAGGGCAACATAGAAAGAAACCAGCTGACGATGCGTAGTGTCCAGAAGTACCGCCTTCTGCATCTGTCTCTTGACCCAGCCATCTAGCGAGTCTCTTGAGGTGATCAAGGCTTTTCGCTATAAGACCGTACGAAGTAACTACGATCGGGTTAATGATCGTCGAATGCACATCCCACATGGCCGTCAACTCAAAGGTACATTTTATTGATAACTTATTTAAGTACGAACATTTTGTGTAGATTATTTATTACTGTATAGATTTGTTATAATATTTGTATTTGAACGCTATCGTCCTGTTCTGTTCAAATATCTCCTATCCATACACAGGTTGCCTGTAAGAGATCGCTCTTAGCGATAAGGTCGCCCATTGTACAAAGAATTATAAAATGTACCTTAATTTTTCTAATCTTAATTTACTTCTTATTTTATTTTGATGTATTATATAGTTTTATCTATCTATCTAGTTAATCCAGAAATTGTTAGTGTGTAAGAATTAAGATGGATAATATATAATTGTGTGTGTGTATATATATATATATATATACATACACAATTATATATTTTAAATGTTAGGCTAAGCCTTTACAATATCAACTTAAAAAGTAAAATACATAAAAATACAGTAAAAAAATTAAACCTAACATCACCTCATTAGCCAAATCAAGGTATTTGGTTGAGTATATATTTTTTTTTAAAAAGCTGTCACCTCTCTTTAAACCCTAGCTGTCATTACATAAATAGAAGACAAGCTAACCACTCGGTTAGCGTAATTTATTTTTTAAATTGAAATAAAACCAAAAATCCAATAAATTGGAAACCTCTCTATTCTACACGCAACATACGCGTTATAGCTGGCAGCACAACATGTGCGTAATTTTAACACCCTTCCACCCTTGCTATGCAAGAGGGGTGAGTTATGTACTCACGCAGGGAGCATTATCGATATAAATGCAGCGTACAATGCACTCACTATCGCTGTGAAATGTAGCAATACATTAGAGAACCACCCTCTGTTAGGGGTATGTAGGTTGTTGTTATTATAATTAATTACCTATTTTTATTACAGTACTAACTCCGTGTTCAGCTGTTAGTTTTTAAGGCAGTAGTGCGGGAGTAAAATTTTTGGAGTTTCTTTGGCTACTTCTCACAGCACTAACGCTTCCCGAATTATATGTAAGTTAGTTTAGCTTAAATTGTCCCAATCGTCTTTTGCCAATAAAATAGCTACCGTGTTTCGGCCCTCTCGGGCGCCCTCGGATTGCACTGCTAACTCGTAAAATAGTAACCGGCCAAGCCGAGGTTACCCCTAACCGGGGGGGACCCTTGTGTCGAGTTACTACCTAATAGAGGTTCACGCTAAGCTACGTAAGAGCTATGTCACCTCTCAATCCGGCGACGCAGTAAAGGACAGCTTCTCTGGCCAACTGTTTAAGTCCAAAAAAATAATAAATTCAGATTTCAATTTATTCACAACTAAATAAAAAGAGTAAAATATAAATTCAGAACCATTTCGATGAAAACGAAATCAAAAAAAAAATTAGGAGTAATATAAAACTAAAGAAACGAATAGGTTACCTGGGAAATCTTAGAACTGTATACAAAATTAATAAGGAAACCATTAAAATCGGACTATTAGTGCGCAAACAAAACAAATGCAGAGTAATCGGCAATCTCCTTTTGTGAAGTCGGTTAAAGATGCTTAGTAGACAAGAGGTTGTACCGTGTGAACAGGAGACTAATATAATAAGAAAAACCGTGTATACTCGTATATTCTATCTAATTTTGTTTCAATCCTAAAGATATACATGCGTTCCTCATTTTTACTGTCGCTTTTTCGTTACGTCAAACTCAAGAAATTTTGTCTGAAGTAAAATAGAATGATTCAAATGAATCTTCAATAGCCAAATGGTTCAGGGTACGGTCTGCGAATCGTAAGGCACTAGGTTCGAATACACCATTCGACTATTTTATACCATCATCTTTTTTTTTTGTTGACGGGGAGGAAATCTTCAGAAAGATACCCCGCCTTCTGGGAGCGGAGGAAGGCAGCGGTTATGTGGGGTTCTTACCCACTAAAACCTCCCCAGTGGCCCTTTCCTCGGTGCATGACGAGGGGCTCCGGGATCTGCAGTGGAACGCACCGGAGCCCCTCTGCACTGTGCTCCAGAATGTATACCATCACCTAGCTTAAGCTTAGTTCGAATGGTTAATTTTTCTAAAAAAAAAAAAAGAAATATTGTTAGCTTTCTTTTTTTTAAAAAAAAAAATAAAGCGATTGCCCACAAATTTACGTTCACGAACATATAAAGAAACCCGCTTGTATATCCCATTTCCGTAAACTGAAATGATCCCCTACGAAATCGGAATCCCGGAAAGCTCGTTTGTAAAAGAGCTCTTTTTACACGCAATTTCATATAGGGGGCAAAATTCAAACAGGGGTTAAATTCAATAATAACCCCAGCGGGGTTGAAACGATAATTCCACTCACAATAAAAGAAACGTGCGGACTGCACTGAAATATTATCCCTGCATTTTTGAGAATCGGAAAGAGTGTATAACTCTCACGTATTTTATTACAATAAAGGTGGACAGAGGTGTTAATCAGGGACGTTAAGAGTGAAGTGCATAAAAGTTACAGCCTACATTTATGGAGTATAAAGTAGTGCTTGACCACTATCCCACCTGATGTTAGGTGGTGATATAGTAGAAAGATGGTACGCGCTAGTTTAGTCAGTGCCTATTCACTCTACTCTTCCCGGCTCCCACATCGTGCTTGGACGGAAAGACTGACGCCTACATATAATATATGTTGCAATGCTGGGCACAGGCCTTCACTGTAAAGAGTATAAGGCCATAGACCGCAACGCAGCTTTAATTCGGATTGACAGACTTGGCGTTTCTTAAAAAATTCTCTAAGACATGTAGGTTTCCTCACGATGTTTTCCTTCACCACTAAGCACGTGATAAATCAACACTTAAAATTGGAACAAAAATTTCATTGGTGCCAACACCGAAGAGTATAAGATTCTTGTAACGGTATTTTACGGTAGGTAACTGTTAGTCTGCTCTTAACCACCAAAGGTTAGTTAGAAGAAAATGCTAATTATCATTAACTTCGCATCAACTTTATCTATCTTTAATGTATCTTTAACATTGTATATCAGACTTTTTTTTTACCAATACAGTATAAATTAATCTACACTCGTAAGCAAAAATAAAGGGTCGGTTAAGAAAATTTGAACATCTCGGAGGATAAAGACGCTAGCTTGCTGAAATATTTACATTGTGCATGACAGACAATTAAATTTCCTTAAAATAAAATGAGATATTTTATTAATTTATTTATATTTCATTAAAAAAACATAACGAAAGTACGTACGTATGATATCCTTTATCTCGCGTAAACTTGGATAATACAGTATTTTTCATTAAATTTAATTTTTATTTAAATTTTAGTAGTTAGTAGAGGCAACACTATTAATATCAGAACTCATCAAAATCATCAAAACAGTGACGAAAAAACTGCAATTGCACTACAGCGTCCAACATGTTGTAGTGGCGATATCCCGACACACCGTCAGCTGTGTCTATTATATAGATGACTGTGACGACGCCACAAGAAGACAGATTACAAAGACAATGGCCGCATCAAGGGAGAGGATAGTGGACTACAACCTGAAAATGGCCATGAGAAGCAGGGACACAGCGGTCGCGGAGAAGCTAATAGCAATGCATCGGGGTGTCTGCGACGCGTGAACCGGAGCGATCTCTGGCCACCTCCAAATTCAGGCATTGTATATAAAAAAAAACTAAACAAAAAAAAGGAAAATAGTAACTGTAGAAGTGGCACTCTTTTAATAAATGCAATGTGAACAATTTAAGTGTATTGAAAAAGAGCACGGACACAGGTCTGTGGTTGCAATCTAACAATAAAAAAAACACAAAAATATTACTATCAACTTATTTTATTTTAAGGATATTTAATTAAAAAACCAAAAAATATTCAATCAACATAAAAAATACTATTCTTCTATAATATAAGAGGTTTTTCTTGCAATGATACGAAGTACACCATTTGCGAGAGACACATTTCGCTTCAACGCTATTTCCGTTCAATTTGAAGTCGGATATTTTACCGGACCAAGGAAACAGTAGAAATGATGCATAGCAATTCAGAATCAGCATAATGCCACTTTAAACTTTGACATGCCATATCGCTCCGAACAAACTCAAGTTAAAAGTTGCGGGGCCAGCGCTTTTAATTTCAAATTAATTTTGTTATGACTTTCAAATATTTGCACGCGTACGTCACATTTATTGTATAAATTTAAATTTTTTATAGTAGAAGTTTAACATAGCTATTGAAAACGACTCAAGAAACAGAGCTTATTATTGGTTAATATGGGTTACCGATAAACGAGTGTTATTATAGTCCTAGCTGTAGTACCGCAGTGTCCGGTCGCCTCAAATTTTATAAAATTAAATACATTAAACGATAAATAAAAGAGAAATCAAGACGAAACTCTGGCAGTCTCTTCAAGACGCAATTTGTCATTTGTTTGAAGCGGTAATACAGAATTCGTACCAATTAGAGATGAAATTTCAAAGTCCATTAACTGAATTACCGACGGGGCTTGAGTCTTGGGAAAAAAAACATTCGCAACGAATGGGGTTGGACACAAAGCGAGCCCTCCCCCTGTTTATTTGAGGGCTAGCCGCCCCTGCAGCGGTGAATTTTGTCAGCCTCTTGCTTTATCACATTTCATGATTAAATAATCCCGGTTATAAAATAGGGTTCCGTTAAATTTTTGCGATAAATCAAAAGGCAATATCTATACATATAAAAGAGGAAGTGTGTGGGTTTGTTCTATATAAGATATTATATAAGATAACTAATATAAAATTAAACATATAGACGCTATTCATGTCTTCGTCAGAAATACTCTAATTCATACATTAATTATCGTTAGAGGCCACAAAAGCGGTAATGCCGTCAGTTCATACGCGTTCCCGCCGGGCCTCCTACGAGAACACTTGGCTCCCCTTCTAATACGCTATATTTAAGTTGTGTTATGAAAACATTCCTTCGCCCGTTGGTTTATAAAAAGCACAATCGTACATCAAATTATGCTCCTTTCAAATTACAAGAGCCACAAGAGTTCATTAAAATATGCCGCTGAAGTGATCAAAATATCCCAAGAATTACTAAAAAATGAAATTGAATGAAAAATAATGATTAATCTTTTTAAACAAATGTATTTTGTTTGTCTATTAAAAGTGGTTAGCAGATTTCTAGTATTACGGGCCATTGGCCAAATGTTACTAGAGGGAAATTAATTTTGACACAAAATTTGCGGACTATGCGGCAGTTATAGAGGAGTAACGCCTTCTGTATTGTCATGTATGTTTAAGGCGGTAAATGAAGAGTTCCGATACCATGTTGGAGATGTTTCGGAATAACGCCAGTTGTGGAGAGTACTATCATCTTCTTCTTTTGGTGCCATCTTCTATCGAAGGTTGGCGACCATCATGGCGATTTGGACCCTCAACACAGCAGCACAAAATAAAGAACGAGTGCTCTTATTGTACCATTGGCGTAGATTTTTAAGCCACAGCCCTGTAGTTCTGGGCTCTCAAGAATAAGACTACGGTATCCCCTGCCTGTCGTAGAAGGCGACTAAAAGGGGCCTCGGGTTCACTGGGCGACAAGGGTGGGGGCCTTTGTCGTCCGCTAAGGTGGACCCGGGAAGAAGGCGACATCGGCTGGCCCGTGTCGCCTTGCACTGCGAGGGCACAGGGAGGGAGTAACCTCCCCCCCGGGACGTGCTCTCCTTGGGCACAGTGCAGAGGGGCTCCGGTGCGTTCCACTGGAGATCCCGGAGCCCCTCGTCATGCACCGAGGAAAGGGCCACCGGGGAGGTTTTAGTGGGTAAAAACCCCACATAACCGCCGCCTTCCCCCCAGAAGGCGGGGTATCTTTTTGAAGATTTCCTCCCCGTTAACAAAAAAAAAAAGATTTTTAAGCCAAGATGTTGTTCTCCTTCCCGAATTTCTTTTCCCTTGTATCTTTCCTTGGATTATAAGCTGCAACGAGTCGTATTTGGGATTGCGCATTATATGCACTAGGTATTCCAGCTTTCGCATCTTAATTGCGTTAAGAACTTCAACCTTCTTTCCAAGTCTTTGCAGCACTACTTCGTTGCGTACTTTGTCTCTCCAGGATATCCTTAACTTTCTTCTGTATACCCACATTTCGAAAGGAGAGTACTATAGGCACTATTAATTTTTTATCTAGTTTCCAAATTCTAGTCACTTCGTCTTTTAAATCAGTGTATTTCGTTATTTTTTCTGTTATGGATGTTCAATTATTAATATTATTATTATCTCTATTTACTTTTAACACCCCTAGGTTACGTTTTTATATGATATAAAAAGTAAAATACATAAAAGGGACAATACGAATGTAAGCATTGTTTAGTCTGTGGAGTAATTTTGATTTGAGACTGCTGGCAATCTCCATGATTCTATTTTATTTTTAATTTAATAGACATTTAACGATTCTCATAGTCGATATTAAAAATCAGGAAATTATATTTTGTGTAATGGCAACACACTAGAGCTGTCAACTGTCGAAAGGTACGTAAGCATTCGTCGTGAGAAGATCTGATTTGTTACCGACATTGTTTTGTATAAGTATTATCAAGTATCAATCCATTGTTATATCCGGAATTCTGCATTGTTTAACCCTAAACAAAACAA
Organism: Meandrusa payeni; assembly: GCA_029286785.1. Classification (NCBI taxonomy): domain Eukaryota; kingdom Metazoa; phylum Arthropoda; class Insecta; order Lepidoptera; family Papilionidae; genus Meandrusa; species Meandrusa payeni. Next base: position 3,988,206 of record JAGSMX010000021.1, read on the forward strand.
TGTATACCATAATATGCATGTAAAGTACAGATATAAAATCTCTTTACTTAAATTTATTCTTTAATTGTATTTTATAATAATTATTCAAATGTTTAATGTCACAGTTGTCAGTGTCGTGACATTTATATAAAAGAGATAGAGATGGAATAAGGACATAAAATGTTGTTTCTCTAAATATTCTACAGAAACGATGTCTTTAATTTCGTGTATATATATACATGGAAGACTAGACTTCATTATATACATTCCTAAAAATGCGATAATCACAGTACGTGTAGCACTGAATATACTAGAATAGTTATGTAGCGTCCAAAATAAGTACGTTCATATCAAGATTTTTAAATTTATTTTTTGATGTTTTTTGGATATACATTTTTTTTTACTTTTCTTCAAAAACAATCTTGCCACAATAAGGGTTAAAAACTTAATCCAGTGTGCCGCTAGCAACGAAGCAAGGGCGAAGCATTCGGTGGTTCGGGTGACACATATAATCTTAATATAGTCATATTATTAAAATTTTTAGTAAATTGGGTGTAAGCTTACAAACCGTACTTTTTGAACGTTAGGCTTAAATAATGACTATGATAATTTGTCTCGAAATAATATTTGTTTTGGAAAATATCTTAACATGTAGAAAATCATCTTGATTTGACAAAATTATCAATGTCTCTTCATAAATTGGAGTCTATTTTTGTTCAATTTTGCTATTTTTATAGAAACCACCGATTTTATTTTTAATATGTTTTCCCTAACATTTTTCACACAGTCTTTAACCCAATTTTTGACATAATACCTACGAAAGCTTAAGGCTTCCCGTAAATTTCTATATTCGTCTTGGGACTCCATTAAATTAATGAGGTATATAAGCAGCTCTAGTCTAATTAGTTTCGGGGGATAGCAACGAGCAAGGAAATTTTACTCCTGTTGCATAAGCATCTAAGTCTAGACTATCTATCTAAGTCTAGATATACGAGATCTTCTTAAACATAGAAATTTAATTTATTTGTACGGATTTTATTGTTAGATAAATTCTTTATTGCACCAAAATATATGTACAAAGGCGTATTTATTGCTATTTAGCTAAACTTTGGTGGTTAAGAGTAGGCTAAGGGTGTTGCCGTTATAAAATTTTAAGAATGTTATATAGATAAATATACATTAACATATATAGATTTATATCGCCTCATAATCTTATTTTTGAATACCCGACGTTTCGACAACTTTACAGCCGTCCTTCTCACAACAGTAACGGAATCTTAATTCATCAAATACAAAATTTTATCTTCTTCGTCGGTGTGACTCTTGACAGAATGGTCGTGATCACCACTTCAGCTATCGCCGCCTTCCTCATACTTGCACTCGAGCATGCACTGATAATTAGCCATTTATTGCCTTTACTTGGTCAGTTCACCTAATAGGCGACAAAACTTTACGCATCCAAGCCATAATGTTCATAGATATATATTGAGGCTAATTAGTAAAAGTCGAGCACGGGTTTCTATTTCGAAAGCAGACGATAAAATATCGTCATTATAAAACGTCACGGACAATTAGAAAATAAATAAAAAGCCGCTCACAACATCAAACGGTGCAATGTTGCGCGTCGTTACACTTGTCACCGATGTTGCCTTGGCGAACACCCGCATTTGTCGTTATTTTGAACGCATTCATTATCATACTGGCATTGGAACAAGTATATTTACGAGTAAAAATATAGTAAGGCTTCAAATCGAATGTGACGGATCGTACATAAACAACGGACGTGCCCCTTATTTCCGAAGTATCATAATATATTACGCAGTTCTGGTGCCTATATACTGTTGATTCTTCATACGTTCATGCTCGTTGTCGTTAAAGACTATCACCTATATAGAAGACAGTCATAAATCTAGCAATGTTTCAATCAATCATTGAAACCAAAGCTTTATGAAAAAAAATATAAACGAATTCAAAACCGCCGGATTTATTGATTCTCTGTGACGATCCAAGTCATTTTTTTATACGCAAGAAACCGGCTGAAATTCGAACACCAGACCGGAATACTGTAAAACAAAACGCTTCACTTCCTTACCTTAATTAGGCTATCATTGCTTGATTTGTTTGTTGTTATTGCTTGTCAATTTTATACCAATATATAAAATATACAAGATATATCTTCTATTGAACGAAGTTTCTTATAAGATGTTGCAGGGTGGTAAACCCTAGCGCAAAAAACGTGCGTAACGTTAAAAAAAGCGTAAGATTTTTTTCTATTAAGCATGCAGTTCACCTCTCTGATCACATTGGCGATTTGATGGCGTTAACGAATTATTAATAGGTTTTAATTAATTATTTGTGTCATTTTATAGTGGCGAAATCAAGATATAATATGAATTTGAAGTCAAGGACCGATGAAGAGTTGGATAATTTAACGTATGACTTATCGCAATACGATTTTAAAATAAAATATACTATAGTAAAGGAAAATTTGGAGGCAGTTTATTGAAGGAAAAATCTTGTATTTGAACCTAATGAAAACACAGGAGAACAGTCTTAAAATAGCTCTTATTCTTAGCTTCTATAACCCATACAAACGTTTTTTCTAAATAAAATGTAGAGTCAATTTGAACTTTATGGCATAGCAGTAATGCAAATTTTACAATAAACATACTCTCTGTTGGCTAAGCATTGTAGGTGCGCTCCAACTTCAAAAAGCTACGTCATAACGGCAATTTGCACTTTATTACCACTGCACAAAGTTGAAATTCAATCTGACCAAATTGAATAGTCACAAAATGTAATAGATCATCAGTAGTAATTTCAATTTGGTCGGCTTCTCGATATTATTTGTTATGTTTTAGTTTCGGTTCTCAATCATAAAGCAACGGTGTTCAATCAGGTTTGATCCCTAAGTGCGCCTCTTAATTTGAAGTCGGGGTTTTAGTGTGTTGCACAAAGTTGAAATTCAATCATATATATCACGAACCTGACCAAATTGAATAGTCACAAAATGTAAAAGATCATCAGTAGCAATTTCAATTTGGTCGGCTTCTCGATATTATTTGTTATGTTTTAGTTTCGGTTCTCAATCACGAAGCAACGGTGTTTAATCAGGTTTGATCCTAAGTTCGCCTCTTAATTTGAAGTCGGGGTTTTAGTGTGTTGCACAAAGTTGAAATTCAATCATATATATCACGAACCTGACCAAATTGAATAGTCACAAAATGTAAAAGATCATCAGTAGCAATTTCAATTTGGTCGGCTTCTCGATATTATTTGTTATGTTTTAGTTTCGGTTCTCAATCACGAAGCAACGGTGTTTAATCAGGTTTGATCCTAAGTTCGCCTCTTAATTTGAAGTCGGGGTTTTAGTGTGTTGCACAAAGTTGAAATTCAATCATATATATCGCGAACCTGACCAAATTGAATAGTCACAAAATGTAATAGATCATCAGTAGTAATTTCTATTTGGTCGGCTTCTCGATATTTTTTTTTATGTTTTAGTTTCGGTTCTCAATCATAAAGCAACGGTGTTCAATCAGGTTTGATCCCTAAGTGCGCCTCTTAATTTGAAGTCGGGGTTTTTTAGTGTGTTGCACAAAGTTCATGGAAGCGAAGATACTTTGGTCACCCGAGCTGAACACCACACACTGCCCTATCATCGGGATGACAGTTCTGTTCAGGATTTTTTGCCCCGACTATATAATATGTAGGAACAAAAAATTGCCACATTCCAAATCTTTTGAACAGAACGAAGTCTGTCGGGTCCGCTAGTATAAGATAAAACTAAACAATCTATTTGTTTGCAAATGGTGTTGCTACTATAATATATTATAAGAAGGAACATTGTTCCTACCTGGTGTCATGGGACGCCTAGTATATTTCATACTACCCACCTACCCGACGTGAATAAACTTCAACTACCCATTAACTTGCATTGTTCGTCGCAACTGCGCTGAAAGGACAACTTTGCGGAAGAATCTCGACAGGCGAGAGCGGTAGTTTGAGATAAACATTTCTAAAGCGCCCGCCATTCACCGCCTAGTTCTGAGAAGAAGTTATTTAACTTGACACATCACACAGTACTTTTATTGTGATGTTTTTCAATTAAAAACTTTTTTAAATATACATTTTATGAACAACTAGCATACCTAAAAACATACCCTAGATTTTGTTTTATTTTATTTAAACAATAAATTTACATAATTAAAAATTTAATTTAACTCTCACAATATATTAAATAATTCATTTCTTTCCGTATTCATGCTCTACTATTCTCTACTTGAGCGGTTGAAGATTATTACCTACACCCATGTACATATCAGTAAATACAATATCATTTATACAAAAACATATCGAGCATAGAAATAAAAGTACAACGTATATGGCTTGTGTTAGCTGGCAACACATGACACCCAGCGATTGTTATGCATAATAACTACTTTCAATGATATCTTAGTGAGTTATCTGAACCTTATTGTATCTTTAATTCATAATTAATAATTTAGTTGATCGTCACATGAACTTGGCATTGTAAACAATAGTTGTAACTTTATTAGTTCGTAATCTGACTTCTAATTAATTTTGTATAAAGATTGTAAGGACGCGCAGTTGTGACGGTATTCATTATAAATAATTCTTTGTACAACGTTACGCTGTCTCAATAAAGCGAGTGTATTAGTTGTTGGACTATTTTATTCTACGAGACCTACAAATTATAACACAAAATATATAGGTATGTTTTTCGAACATCCCTACCCAGTCTCGGCTGTCGCCTCGAATTGCATAGGATGCTAACAACCCGAGTTCGATCCCCAATGCACTAATAATTATGTTTGTAACCTACATGTGTCGGACAATATTCTAAAGCATGTAAAGTCAATCTGTGGCGGACTGTGCTCTTATACTCTCATTGAGTTTGCAGAGAACGCCAGTGCCCCACAGTGGGACACACATATGCTTTTTTATTATCTTTTTTGACGTTGGTTGATAAATTTATGGCGTTTATAAAAACTATTCTATAATACAGTACACACTCAGTGAGTGTATACGTTGTTAACTTGACCACGTGATGTTAAATAATACGTAGGCCATGCTACGGTGCATTCATCACACTTCGCCCCTCTAGGGTCAATGTCGTACGGATGAATACATATGCAAGTATCATAAGGGAGCTCGCAGCCATAGACAATAGCCCACGCAAGGCAGACATTTGCAATTCAAACGAGTTATTGTCAACTCTTATGTAGTGCAGATAATGCTTTTGCTTCGACTTAAGCTCACAGAGCTGACCTGTCGCAATGTATTTCATTGTATTATACCACAGTGATATTTTTAAAAGTTTACATTGATAATTTAACTATACAGATAAAACAATACATCTCTTCTTCTACCTAGCGATTTCCCGGTCGACCACCAGGGTCCGCTTTCCTACTTAATCTTCTCAGCTTTGACCGATCTTCGGCATCCTCCTTTGTTAAATGGTTCTCTAACATATCCGCCTTGACAACGTCGAGCCAGTGTTTTTTGGGCCTGCCGCGGGATCTTGGGCCTTGTAAGTTGAGAACTAGTCATTTATTTCCGACATTATCAGGAGGCCTACGGTATATGTGGCCATACCATCGGAGACGACTTTCCTGCAGTTGGTCTAACAATACATAATACTAACTAAAAAAAGAAATATTTACAATATAATAGCTATATTGCAAAATATTTACAAAAAATATAACCGTGCCAAATCGTCGTCACTTGGCAACGTGCCCAGCAGGCTGGTAGCATTGCCACGTTGTATGGCAATGCTTAGCCTCTGTGCAAGGTAGAAGCCAGCCCTCTGATCACCAGATGTGTCGACTTATCATTATAATATTTTCAACCGACTTCGAAAAAGGAAGAGGTTCTCAATTCGTCTGTAAGTTTGTTTTTTATGTTTGTTACCTCATAACTTTCGTCTGGGTGAACCGATTTTGATGATTCTTTCTTTCTTTGTAAGCTGCTTAAAGTGCATGTGTTGTTCATAACGTAGCTAAACTAATAATAACATTGATATGGATACTCACGTTTCCAAATACTGAAACACCCTGTACACCGGCTTCCGGTACAGCAGAAACCCATCACAGCGCTCCATGATGATTAACCACCTTCACACCAGTGCCTCAATACCCTTATCACTTCATAACTTCACTGCACACACAAAACTTCACGGCAGGGTATAAAACTTACAATAGCGGGGTAAAAATTAAGGCGTTCGTACACTATCAAAAACGATTTCAAAATTTTGGTCCTTTAAGGTTCGTTCTACGTTAAGGCTGTTTCGTTTATTGGTTACATATTATACTAAATATTTGGTAGTCAAGCACTTAATCACTATATAGAAGTATTTAACGCCGTTATGGCGATCACAGTCTGTTTTCGATTTTCCACTAAGTTTGGCAGGTTAAGACTACAAAAGTTCTAGGGAATCGTTCTCTGGAATAAGAAAAAAAATAAATTAAATAAATGTCAACGGCATATATACGTTCGTATTTCCACAATTATACATTTATTAACAAGGAAGCCATCATAATATTTACTAACAATATATTATCATCATATCTAAGGCAATTTAACTTAGTACATATTATACCGTATAGGGCCGTGGTAGCTTAGTGTCCGGGCGATTGGCTCAAGTTGCATAGTACGCTCAGCCCTGTAGTTCTGGGCACTCAAGAATAAGACTACGGTATCCCCTGCCTGCCGTAGAAGGCGACTAAAAGGGGCCTCGGGTTCACTGGGCGACAAGGGTGGGGGCCTGAGTCGTTCACCAAAGTGGACCCGGGAAGAAGGCGACATCGGCTGGCCCGTGTCGCCTTGCGCTGCGAGGGCACAGGGGGGGGGAGGGAGTAACCTCCCCGGAACGTGCAGCGCAGAGGGGCTCCGGTGCGTTCCACTGGATATCCCGGAGCCCCTCGTCATGCACCGAGGAAAGGGCCACCGGGGAGGTTTTAGTGGGTAAGAACCCCACTTATGTGGGGATATCCGCCGCCTTCCCCCCAGAAGGCGGGGTATCTTTCTGAAGATTTCCTCCCCGTCAACAAAAAAAAAAAAGTTGCATAGTACGCTAGCAACCCGAGTTCGATCGCGGTGCCGGCACAAAACGGCAATAAATTTGTTGAAGCAATTTTATGTGCAGATTCACCACGCGCTCGACGGTGAAGGAAAACATCGTGAGGCATGATTTTTCTAAGGCATGAGGAGTCTGCCAATCCGCACTAGGGCCGCGTGGCGAACTATGCCCTTATACTCTCTTTACATATGTATTGATATCACATATATATTATATATATTAAGGCTGTAAAATTGACTTTACATTTAACATCAGGTGGGATCGTGGTCAAACACTAGCTTAGAAAAAAAAACAGTAAAAAAATATATATTGTCTCCTTTTCTGTCTGTATCTGACACACTTCCAAAGATGAATGAAAAAAGAGACAAGAAATAAAAAGGAAAACGGGCCGAAAATTACAGCTTCAGCCTTTTTTAAAAATAAATACGTAATGGTAACACGTGCCTTCTCTACGAAAAGCTTTTCTTACATTTGAAATGTAAGCCACTGGACCTTTTTCTAAACATTATCTACGCATTCACCTTGACGTACGTAAACATATTCCGTACTGGTTTAGTTTTATATTTAAACACAAAGTTGGACCGTTTTGTAACACGTACACTGGCAGACAAATTTAAATATACTTATACAGGTTTTATGAACGCAACTGAAACAGATAGCTTTTAGGGACGGTGACTGTACGTGAAGTACTATGAATCTTTTTCTTTGTTGACGGGGGGAAAATCTTCAAAAAGATACCTAAGAATTATACCTAAGAAGATAGATAAGGGAAAGGCGGGTTGTATGGGATTTTTACCAACTAAAACCCCCCGGTGGCCCTTCCTCGGTGCAAAATGATGTCGAACTTGAAACTATAGCAAAGTTTTTTTTTTTTTATGCCTTTAAACTAGCGCTTGACCATGATCCCACCTGGTGTTAAGTGGTGATATAGTCGAAAGATAGTACGCGCTAGTTTAGTAAGTGCCTATTCACTCTACTCTTGAAGGCTCCCACGTCGTAATTGGACGGAAAGACAGCATTCTTTAAAATCATTGTGATTGTCGTTTCAAAATAAACAAGAATACACATTAGTGATGGCCCCGTAACTGTGTCCAGACGGGTCATCGTTCCGCCGGGCCGCCCCATTTGGTATTCGCGACGTGACAGGTGGTGCGCGTGACACCTGCTTCCGCTGCGCCGGCGCATATTTAGGATACGGAATGCACGTCGCGCCTACTTTGTAAATTGACTAGTGAAAGCGCGCGGCTGTAATTACGCTTTAGGTGGCCATTCTATCCACATATAATTGACCATGTGTAATTTATACATTAAAAATAACAGTTACACTTGGAAGGTAACCCCTTTCAAACAAAATACCAGTATATTTACAAGTAATAATATAAGTCGACGACTTCAAATGGAATGAATCGTGATCGATTATTAAAATATTCCTACAAACCGTAAGAACTCAAGGTTCTATTAGATACCCCGCTTTCTGGGTTATGTGAGATTTTAATTCGCTAAAACCCCGGTGGCCATCCTCGGTGCATGTTGAGGGACTTCGGTATCTCCCGAGGAGCGCACCGGTGCCCTGTTCACGTGCGGGGAGGTTACACCCTGGCATTGCTAAACCTTCCTCTCGAGTCCACTAGGTACTCAAGGTCCTATGCCAACAAAATCACATACGATCTCATTGAACTCAAATCCTTTAAAACAAAAAAAAATCATAAATGAGGGCGATATGAGCGCACAAACATTATGAAAAATACAGACGAATTGAGAACCTACTCCTTTTTACGTCGGAAAATGAAATGCATTAGTATATTTTTTCATACTCTCAAACCATCATCCCAACTGAAGTTAAGTGGAAATGCAGTCCCGGATCGTGAGGCGCATTAGCTTAGTATATGTCTATTCACTCTACACATGGTTATAGTAGGGAAAGACAGACAGAAAAGGCAAACTATTCCAGTCTCTATTTCGACATCACCCTCCAAACTTGGCATACTCAGTAGAGCGAGACAGTATTTCACGCCTGCCCACCGTCTGCAACTTTACAAGGCGCAAGTACGGCCTCATATGGAACACTGTTCGCATCTCTGGGCCGCGGCTCCCCAATACCAACTTCTTCCGTTTGACCGTGTACAACGTAGAGCTGCTCGAATAGTCGACGATCAGGGTCTTTCCGATTGACTCGATCCTCTGATTCTGCGAAGAGATGTCGGTTCTCTTTGCATCCTGTATCGCATTTACCATGAGGAGTGTTCTGAGGAATTGTTCGGAATCATCCCAGCTACCGATTTCCATTACCGTACATCTCGTCAGAATTCGAAATTCCACCGCAACCATCTAGATGGTTAGCGTTCAACAACTCTACGTTTTTCGCGTAACTTTCTCCCACTCACTGTCAACTTGTGGAATCAACTGTCGCCAGCGGTGTTTCCGAACGTTTACGATTTAGAGGGACTTTCAAGAAACGAGCCTATTCCTATCTCAAAGGTCGGCAACGCACCTACAGCTCCTCTGGTGCTGTGGATGTTCATGGGCGACGGTGATCACTTAAGATCAGGTGAGCCGTATGCTCGTTTGCCACTTTTCATATAAAAAAAAATCCATTGCCAACACTCAGAGATATTGAGATTAAGAAATTTCAAGAAGCCATTCCCATAACTATAGCACGTCTACACTTAACATCGTATCTATTTCTCGTGATTGCACCTCGCGGACAGAAGCAATGAATGCTACCGTTTAAACTAGTTATTCCCGTTTGCCACTCAACTGCGATTTGCGTTTTCAAAGTGAAACTATACAATCCGATCAGTGTAACGAAAGTTAATAGAGTGGTACAGTCGCGTTCAAAACAAATTGTTCACAATTATCAAATTTAACTTGTAAGACGACTATGTAAAAACAGTCTATATATGAGCCGTTTATTTTGAACTCCATTTATCATTAAAGTATAACAGTAAAGACGGTATAACATATGGGTACGGCATTAATTAAACGCACTAACGCAATTGTCCAAAACAAGGGTAAACTTATAAATAATAATTAATTAAAATTACCTACATCACTGATATTATCACTGGTAAATATATATATCAAAATGTAAATAGAAATGGAAGGTTCAATTATTTAATTAACTTAAGAAAACTTATGTGTCGAGAATTCGTATTTACGTCGTCTTGAAGTCCGATGGTGGAACGGGGATGGGGGAATTAGAACATGCAGCACACTCTCCAAAATGCAATCTGTTGAAAACCGAGAGGCTGGCTACCTTACGCCTGCGATCACGACTGAGCAAATTGGTTTCAGCTGCGTCACCAAATAGCCTTTTAGCCCGCCGTTCCACCGAGTCCAAAGCTGCGAGATGGCATTGTCATCTCATCATCAAAATCGGTTCAGCCAGTCGAAACTTGTGAAACATAAAAAAACATACAGACGAATTGAGAACCTTTTCCTTTTTTGAAGTCGCTTGAAAATAGGTAACAAGGTGAGTCTAAAACCAAAACCAATCAACAATAACATCCTAAAACGTGGAACTTTAATTGTGGGTAAAATTATTTGGGTAATTTTTAAGGCCTGTGTCCAGCAGTGGGACATATATATATAACTAACATTCGTGTAAAACAAAATGTTAGTGTACGCGACTGTACACAACGTCATACAACTGCCTCACATTGCCTGACCTTAATCTCTGGATTAGCGTGTAGCAGTAGTGAACGAAAGATGGGGTTGTGTGCCCTTAATACAACGTTACGTAAGTTATGGAAATAGGATTTCGCAAACCCAAACAAAATAACTGATAAAAGATATCTTTTTTTTAATGTCGAACTACACAGATTGGCCAGAGTAGCTTTGACTGCTTTGACCAAATGGAATGGCACACGGAAAGCATCAGCTTATTAATAAAAAAAGAATCATCAAAACGATTCACCCACTCGAAATTTGAGGTAAAAAACAAAAAAAACATACAGACGAATCATCCATATTAATTCTCTTCTATTTTCTTCTCAAGATGTAAAAACATTACCTACACCCATTTACATATCAGTAAATACAAAATCATTCTTATCATTTAAACAAAAACAGGATTACTCGTATACCTAGGACATGTCTTGCGACACGAAAGAAATCAGCTTCTCCAATTAATTATGATAGGCAAAATAGCAGGGAAAACACGCGCTGGACGCAGGAAAAAGTCGTGATTGCGAAATATCAGAGAGTGGACCGGCATTACCAGCGTCGAACAAATGTTTCGCTTGGCACACGAAAGAAATAAGTACGCTGAGCAGACGGCCAACCTCCATTAGAACTGCCTCTCGCATTAGAAGAAGAAGGATTACTCGTCTGATCAATTTGAAGAATCCCTGAAAGTTTCATTGTAATCGGTCCAGCCGTTTGGCAGCCTACACAGATCAAACCCACACACTTTCTCTTTTATATATATATAGATTAGCATTTCAATCCAATTCTAAGCAACAACATTGCAGTCTTAAAATATGAAAGGCAATGTCATTACAGACACGAAAGCGGTACGTCACAGCAAAGGTGGAAACAAATTCATTTTAGCGAGCGCGTTAAGACGTCACTGAAACGTTACGACGGAAAGAATAAATGCACCGGGAATCTTCCAGAACAGGACACTGACGTATAATGCAGGGGTATGAAACTGCAGGCGCAACCTGCAAGATTAACAAGCACGCCGAGTAATACTTTCAGCAGAAAATTATATACTTAAAGCTAGGAGTGCACGATAGATATCGATATTATCTATTCATCTATCGTCAATAGCCTAATAAACCATTAGGCTATGGGCAGGGTACGGCCTGCGAATCGTAAGGTCGTGGGTTCGAATCCACCATTCGATTATTGCCGTTAACCATGTCCTAGCACAAGCTTAAGCTTAGTTGGAACGGTTAACAAGATTGTTAGTAATATTTCGGAAAAAAAGAAATATTGCTAGCTTTCTTTTTTCTAAAAAAAAAAATCTGATATCGAAATTTATATCGATATATTTTATCCGATATACGAAGTATCGTAACAAATTAAATAAAAAAGTATTCATTCCTTTGTGGGAGGCCTTCACTATTGTCGATATTTGCGGGAAGAATAACACTCGGAGTCCAGATTTGTAATGTTTTGTATTTTCTAATTTCTCAACTATTTATGCAAGTTATGTGCTACGTCCTTACTGGCACTAATTAGAAACTAAGTTTGTCGACCAATCCGGAAGGGACACTGATTAATAGTTATTTACAATGAGAGTGAGCGAGAGGTGATTTTCTCTGTCACACATCTTGCGCGTTCCGCACAGAGATAGCGATATGCTGTTTAAGACCCCCGATACCTTTTTTATTTATGGTTGACAACTTTAATAAAATAAAACCCTTTTTTGCGCTGCCATCACGAAGTGTAGTGTAGTATGTTACTACACTCCTACTCTTCACGATGGCAGGACTCCTTTTATAAATTGTATAATCTATGCATGTAATCTGTACTGCTAGCAGAATCAAATCAAATAGTCTGGACTGGTATCCGAAGCGAGAACCTCTGCTACGCGCCGACTTCTCTATTAGTACAAAACTTTTCTAATATTTAATATTAAGCGCTAATTAATTATAAAAAAATTTCGATATATGAAAAATAACGATACAGCTTCAATATATATTATATCGATATATTTTTGGCATGAACGTCACTACTTAAAGGCAAATATCTTATACCACTGTCATGTTTAATATTATCGGGCACACTTTTCATGTATTTATCTAGGTTTCTTTACATATGTACAAATATATTATCTGATTTTATTTCGGTATGTATGTAATATTTATCTTAATATTTCGTTATATATCTCCCTTGATGATTACACCTGCCAATATGTTTTTCTCTCTCACCCAGGGTTGACTAGTAGAGGATGCCACTAAGGCATTAAGTCCGCATTTGTTAACTTTTGTTTTTCACCTATAAGTAAATGAGCCTTAGACAAAAACTCCATCAAAGAGGAAAACGATTTTTTTAATACTTTCTAAGCAAGTGCTTGACTACGATCCCACCTGATGTTAAGTGGAAATACAGTCCTGGATGGTAAGGCGCACTAGCTTAGTAAATGCCTATTCACTCTACTCTTGAAAATACCCACATTGTAATCGGAGGGAAAGACAGATGCGGGCAAACGATTCCAGTCCTTTACTTTACGAATAATAACAACACGACTTAGTATATTTTTTTGTAGCTATTGGTAAATGTTTTTTTTTTAAATATACACGAATTGCGAATATCCTTCTTTGATCTTGATGACCCGCACCCAATTAACTGGGTACTCTAATTAACGGCCATTAGGGACGTCATCCCGTCCGTTAATTCCCCACAGCGCTGATGTATACAGGAGTCCGCCGTCTCGTCTAGCATTCGGATGGGAGTTGAGTGAACTCCGGTCGAACGGCCCGCCTATGAAACTGTTACTGGTCTCCCCCTCACAGAATTAGACTGGCGTGACGCTATTGTCTATGTTTATCCCGTCTGCATCTGTGCCGCCCCGCAGTGTTTACGACAGCGAACGTTAACAGCTGTTCAACAATAACACTAAAGACCATACCGCCTTTTTTAGTGATAAAAGCGCACATTCAAAGGCGTAATATTAGGGCCCCAAACTACCATTGTCACAGAATTGTTACTATATTTTTGAAGTAAAACTTCTTTACATACGCATGACGGCGAATAGACTTATGCGTTACGCAAAAGTGTGATCTTAGTGTGTCGCCTCGAGTTGCGCTTAGTACGCTACCGCAACCCGAGTTCCCCAGTGCCCCGGCACCAATTTAGTGTTGCAATTATATGTGATGATTTACCACGCATTCGCGGAGGTAAAGGAAAACATCGTAAGAAAACCTACATGTCTGATATCTACATGATGAAAATGTTTCTATGTGAAGTCTGCCAATCCGCACTCGGGGCGCGTGGCGGACCCTTGGTGCCCTTATACTCTCTTTACAGAGAAGGTCTCGACAATGGGACATATATATATACATATATATATATACATATATATATATACATATATATATATATATAACAAGGCTGTGTGATTTCAATGCATTATGTTTTGCAGGAGAAATTATCACTGTCTTATTGCATGGTCCGCGTACTTGCCTGTAGATTTTATTTCATATGTGTGATACATTTAAAATATTCGTGTTAGCACATCGTCATTCATCCGAGCTATATCGACCGCCATAATCATGACATCGATTCTCACTTAAGCCCCTTGCATAACGTTTCGCTGAGTTTTTGCGGGAGACCTTCGATCCCCTTTATCATTCTCTATACTTATTGTAGGCGATACAGGCCTATTTAATTAACCGACTTCAAAAAAAGGAGTATGTTCTAAATTCGTTTTATTACGTCCGTACACTAATAGCGCTATCTTTTGTGGACCGATTCTAGCAGTAATTACAACTGGAATATACAAAGACGCCAAGCTTTAAATTACACTGACCTTTTCATTTTCCAAATGTAAATAGGGTCAATTCCGATAAAATATAAAAAAATATTTTATTTTTCTATATGCAGAATAGAACCTCTTTCAGTTGAACCTCTATGGACCGAAAACGTAAATCGAAAAATGTCGTATACCCTTCCCTTCAAGCCCCAAAACCTCCATTACTTCAAATCTCTCGAAACTTTAAAAGTAAAACAATCGGTGAGCTCTAACAGACATTTCGATGCAAATTTTCCCTCCATTACTTGAAAAATTAAACTCGAATCTCGAACATTTGCTATGTTTGAAAACATAAGTTGGCGAATTTAAGAATTATTCGACATTGTGCAAGTTTAATTTAAGGAGATGGTTCACGCTAATAGTCGAATGAACTACTGAACGCGAAAGTCGAAATCCTTAAGGCAAAACCTCTATAATCCCTCGTGCGTTTCCGCTTGAGTGGCAAGCTCCCGTCCCTGCCAAAACAAACAGCGTATGTGGTATGATAA
The DNA here is from genome assembly GCA_029286785.1 of Meandrusa payeni. Lineage (NCBI taxonomy): Eukaryota > Metazoa > Arthropoda > Insecta > Lepidoptera > Papilionidae > Meandrusa > Meandrusa payeni. The sequence continues at coordinate 4,003,258 of JAGSMX010000021.1, forward strand.
CATTTGTGGCATACTCCTGCTCCGTGAATAAGCCTTTTTAAACAACAGATGGTTCTATATTATCGGGGGTCCTAAACAGCATATCGCTATCTCTGTGCGGAACGCGCAAGAATGTGTGACAGAGAAAATCACCTCTCCCTCACTCTCATTGTAAATAACTATTAAATAGTGTTCCTTCCTGATTGGTCGACAAACCTAGTTTCTAATTAGTGCCAGTAAGGACGTAGAACATAAGTTGTATAAATAGTTAAGAAATTAGAAAATACAGACATTACAAATCTGGACTCCGAGTGTTATACTTCCCGCAAATATAAAAAAAAATTAGCATCACTAGGGAATGTGCAACGAAAAGCCATATATACCGATATTTCAAAAATAACGGCCGCCATACAAGATAAAAGCTACATATGTTATACTCCTGGAGTTTCCCACTTGTAGGGATAACACGATTTTTTGGCGTGTCCCTTGAAGTTACCTTAAGATTTACCGAGGTTCTACTATATTATATTTTTATAACATACGTGCACCTACTTGGTAGCACAAACGCTTATTGAGCAATGTACCCAAGCTTAATATCTCCCGTCATGTCGTATCGGAGACTATCCCAAAGGAGTCTGCCGATAATACAATACATTCCGACGTGGAATAGCCGACGAACAATGGCCGACTCGGTCAATAATGGAAGTGCGGTCGCGTTGTGATGTTATCATTAGTGTCCCCTTGTTTTATTGACATAGCGGACTGACAATTACGCGCATGACATGGGAGACGTGCGCTAGATGTGTAGTGGGAGTTGATTATCTCTATTTATTGTGCGTCTACCGCAGACAACGAGCGGGGACTACGCAAAACCCTTTTCCTTATGTGATATTTTATCATGGTTCTAATGAAAGACAAAGGAAAGCGCTTCGTTCGGGTTTGAAGGATGTCCAACAGAAAAAGAAGAGCTAGCAGTGCATCTTGAAGTACGATTAGAGAATAGATAGGAGAATCATGTAATGCATTCTTTTCCTTCTGTATAATGTTCTTTTTTACCCTTGTTCTCCCTCCTATCTAAAGGAATGTTTTCATTTCCATTCTAGATATGGTAATCTCCAAATGCCATATACTAAGTCTGGCTTCTTTAGTGGTTCTTTCGCTGTTAAGGCTGTTACTTTAACATGAACTCTTATTAATAAAATTCCTGGGTTTGGAACGCTTTACAGCGGTCTTGAATCGACCATTCAGTCGTATCATCAGAAACTATCCCGAAGGCTCACGACCGTGAAAAGAAAGTGGATAAAACAAACTCCTTGGTGTGATACTTATTGATAATTGTACTTATACAGCTGCCGTATAAATTAAAAAAAAATGCACTAATATTCTTTTATTGATCAGACTTATATAAGGAAAGCGAATAGAAAAAAAAGCAGTGGTTAATTAAAATATAAAGAGCTACAGTTATAAATAAAAAACAAAGGGCCGTCAGAGCTTTTTTCTTGCGCGTATGTTAAGGAGCTATTTATTTGCAGCAGACACGCAGTCAATAAATCGCAGACTCAATTCTAACCGGCCAGTACGGTCGCGTGTTTCGACCAACAAATTTATGGAAACAACTAAACATTAACGTATAAAATTAACATAATTACGTTAAGGCTATCGGTAAACACGATGTCACATTTTAATTAAGTCCTGGCACGTAGCACTTGAAAATGTTTAAAAAACTGATTCGCCTTCACTAATATTCTTGTGCTGGTCTTTGTCAACGAGTGAACATTTTACGTAAGGGTATATTTAAAACAAGCAAAGACTATTTTGGCGCAAAACCTTTGACTTCTCATTAAAAAGTATGTAGTTTGAATTAAGAATAAAAACCCTTATTATTATTTGAACAACAAATTGGAATTAGTTGGTGATCACTAGTCTTTGGTAAACAGAATGCTATCACGCAATAATAGTCGGTATACCTATCGCAATACACCGGACAAAAATTTTAGGATTTTTTTGGTAAGTGATCGCTGAAGGCTGAGATTCAACCCTGCGACCATAAGATCGTATATACGCAGCTGAAACCAATCTGCTCAGTCTTGAGCACAGGCGTAAGGTAGCTAGCCTTTCGGTTTTCTACAGATTGCATTTTGGAGAGTGTGCTCAGGAACTACATTATCTAATTCCCCCATCCAAGTTCCACCACTGGACTTCGAGAATCACTGCAGGATTTCATCCTTTTGTTTTGAACATCCCTCAAATCCGAACGAAGCGATTTGCTTCGTCTTTCATCCTTCGTACAGTAAAGGACTGGAATAGTTTGCCCGCGTCTGTCTTTCCTTCCGATTACAATTTGGGTATTGTCAAGAGCAGAGTGAATAGGCATTTACTAAGCTATTGCGCCTTACCATCCAGGACTGCATTTCCACTTAACATCAAATGGGATCGTAGTCAAGCACTTGCTTAGAAATTATAAAAAAAAATTAACTTTCATTTATTAGTGCTAGTGGTTGCCCTAAAGCCAAAATTAGACTTCAATCCATGAATTAGAGCATTAATTCACACATTGCTACAAATTTTAGCTGGTAACTTATACGGTGAATCTGTCCGTCATTATTTATCGTTGCCAAGGAATCGTCGATTAAATAGAAAAAAGGATATTTTCTAAATTTTCGGAAAATTATATTATTACTAAAAGAGCCTTCTGTCTTATACTACTATCCATATAAAAATATTGTTAAAGTAGGCTCGTTTTAGTAAAATCTAATTTTCCGAAAATTTTTAAAAATGTCATTTTTCGATTTGGTATGTGGTAATGTTTTTTTTATTCATTTAATACATTTTCGTTCACGCAATTTTCGTAATAAGAGCTACAAAATTTTTGCTTCACCTATTAATATAATGATATTACTGCATTGGAGTACTGATCTCATACAACCCGGTGAAAATGGCATGTTGGCTGATCAGCCACGTTCATACAAAAAACGTGCACAGTGCATCATAAAATCACACAATGCTGGATAGGAGACGGGGCGGACGGGACGTCATTATTAACATTCAGCGTACACAAGGTCGTTTGTCGCCCCCAAACAGTTTCATAGGCTCTATTAATAACGAACGGAACTAAAGCATAAAACGTGTCGGCGATACGGCACGTTTGTCACGAAAAATATGAGCCCAATCCGGAGGCTGCGCGTCGCCCGATATCAAACCAACGAACCGTGTTCAGCTAAATATAAAGAAAAAGTTAATGTCATATCTGCGTGATTATATGAACCACAAATATCGATGACTATAAAAGTTAACAAATACCACTAATAAATATATTTACCAGTAAAAACTAATCAAACTATATTGCGCGTGATTATTCAAATTTAGTCTAGAAACTACGATGGTATGAGTGCACTAACATTAAAGAATAATACGAATTAACAACCTCTTTTGTGAAGTTGGTTAAAAACAATTGCCACTTCATCTAATTGCAGTGTGTTATAAGACATAGACATAGACATTTATTTATTGGCATCACAATACAAAAACACATCACAGACAGAATATAACACACATTAAAAAAGAATGAAAAATAGACAAAACACAGTTAAAGTTACACGGACAAATAATACAAAACATATGATGCCAATGTCGGACACCGTCTCAGCATATGCTGTCGCAAGGATGCATCAGCGCTGATTTTCAGCGGTGCCCGGTACTATCTAAAGACGTGCGCGCAATACTACTTTTAAATGGAATTTATACAGACAATAAGAGTACAATAAATACGATACATGAATAAAACAGTTATGAGATTAAAAAATATTTTATACAATAAAATTTCATAAATAAATATATTATTAAGTCAAAAATAAACTAAAATAAATAATATGATAATTAAACGTATAAAGTTTAAATTATATAATTAAATATTGAAAATATTGGAAACAGCAAGCCACCGATATCACGGGGATATTATCTTTTTGTAACTTTAACATCAGGTGTATACATAACAGCGAATACAATGCTATGAGTATAAATACGTAAACGTGTTCATATTATATCCATAGGTTTTCTAAGCGCACGTTTGCTCACGGCACCGTTGTGGAATCTCCATTCTCTGCCGCCGCCGTATATGTTTACACGGAGACGTAATGTAAACGTTATAAAGTTAATCAACTCGACGCACTCTCGTCACGCTTCCTCACATCCGAGAGGACTTTATATTCGTCTCTTTTCATCTTGCTACCGGATATTAAATAATACTACAGACTAAGTAACTGTAATGAATCACGTTTTGTAGAACAAGTGTATATGTCAGGAAAAACGAAAACCGACTTCACACAAATCAGTGAAAGGAAAACCGAAGAAATTTAATGAAAAATATTTTTTTTTTGCTAACGGGGAGGAAATCTTCAAAAAGATACCCTGCCTTCTGGGGGCAAGGCGGAGGTTATGTGGGGTTTTTACCCACTAAAACCTCCCCGGTGGCCCTTTCCTCGGTGCATGACAAGGGGCTCCGGGATCTCCACTGGAACGCACCGGAGCCCCTCTGCACTGTGCTCAAGGAGAGCACCTCCCGGGGGGGGGGGAGGTGACTCCCTCCCCTCTGCGCCCTCGCAGTGCAAGACACGGGCCAGCCGATGTCGCCTTTTTCCCCGAATCCACCTTAGCAGACGACAAAGACCCCCTTGTCGCCCAGTGAACCCGAGGCCCCTTTTAGTCGCCTTCTACGACAGGCAGGGGATACCGTAGTCTTATTCTTGAGAGCCCAGAACTACAGGGCTGGATGAAATGAAATGAATGAAAAATACTGTTATCCAAGTTAACGTAAGATATCCTTTTTCGTTTAAGTTTATGTTTTTAATGGAATATAAATAATTTAATAAAAATAATTTATTTTATTTTAAGGAAATTTAATTGTCTATTATACACATCAATTTATTTCAGTTAACCAGCGTCTTTATCTTCCGAGATATTCAAAATTTCTTAACCAACCCTTTATTTTTGCTCACGGCTATATGAATAAGGAAAATAATCAGTTTAGCATCCGACCCCCTCACCGGGGGGTCGAGTTACTAGCAATAGAGGTTCAGGCTAAGCGACCTAAGAGCTATGCCACCTCTCAATCCGGTGTAGCAGTCAAGGCCAGCTTCTCTGGCCAATATGTGTAGTTCGTCATAAAAAAAAAAGCATCCGACTTTGTTCAGAACATACTCGTAGTAATCGACTTAAAAATAGCAAGTGACTTGGCCTCTCGAATATCACTTACACATTAACTATCTTAGTTCCTAAACGAATGACCCGTACATCCTAATTATAGATCGACAAACCCATCGTATGGAATGTGAATCGACTCCAATTTAGAGCTATAACAGTGAGTCTGGTCTAACAAGGAGCATAATTAGACATAACCGAGCATAATTGGCGCCAATCTAAACATGAAATACAATCTTCATAACGGTAGAAAAATAAAAAAAAGATCCAAAGGTCAATGAACGAACAGAGATTGTATTTTAATACACAGGAAACAATTCACAGGATACGATATGACTTCATTGTTTATTATAATTTTTAAATTATTTTTATACTATCACATTAAGGGCGTCATCATCTCTTTGTTAGTAGCGTAGTACGCCACCAACCCAAGCTCGATCACTAGAGATGTCCATGCCAAAAATATATCGACATATTTTTCGATATAATGTCGTGAGGTTTTATCGATACTACGCGATATATTGTACAAATATATCGATATTTTTCATATATCTTAATATGTTTATAATTAATTGGCGCTTAATATCGAATATTAGAAAAGTTTTTACTAATGAAGTAGTCCGCGCGTAACTGAGAGGTTCTCGATTCAGATACCAGTCTATTTTCAGACTATTTGATTTGATTCTGCTAGTAGTACAGACCACGATCTTGCAGAATTAAAGATATGTTATACGCGCTTTTCTCAGATGTTCGTTCGACTCTTGAACGAAACGGAATCGTGAAGCAATGGGGAACAATGGACGAGAAAATCGCTGTATACCTCGGCCCGTCGTACGCAGACAACATATCGAAAACACGATCAATGGGAATTAATTCATCTCGAGACTACAGCTCCGTTTAAATCTATCTCATGCTCCAAAGTTATTGATGATTGGGATATTTCATAGACATTATTCCATTATTTTGAAGTCAATTTTTTTCAGCACGCTTCACTTGACGAGTAAGCTTGTGAGAGCGTTATGAAAAGTGGTATCTGGAGAGGCGAAGGAAAGTTAAGTAATTATAAGTTATTAAATATAGAAAGAGAGTTACGTTACGTATTATGTATATAGTAGAGGCAAGAGAGAGAGCTCTAGTTACGAAGCCTCGAGGTGACATGCGCAGCGATTCCATTGCGCTCCAGCCAGACGTAGGAGTAATTCCACTCATGGGAGATGAAGCTCATCGGGGCCAGCGTCGTCGGAATCACGGTAGTGTGCGCAAACGTCCCGTGGCTCCGTCTTAAGGCGCGGAGAAGGACACCGGGGGGTTTTAGTCGGTGCGAGTCCGACATAACCTCTTCTCACCCCGCAGGAGCACGTATGCGTAGGCATTTTCCCCCACATAATAAAAAAAATTCTGTCATTCTGTCATAACCAGTAACGTTTCTTATACCAAAACACAGAGCCGGCCTATTGTCTGTATCTCACTGTAGGTGCAAGAAAAATCGTGTATATTGCACTTACAAGCGACTTCAAAAAAGGAGGTTCTCAATTCGTCTATATGTTTTTTTTGTCTTTGTCACCTCATAACTTTCGAGTAGGTAACCGATTTTGATAATTATTTTTTATTTGAAAGCTGGTGGCTCCCATGTGGTTCCATTTTAATGTCCCAAATTTTATCCAATTCTGAAAACTATATAAATTGGCGTTCGCGGCAAATGTACCATGTCATAATCGGATAATAAATCAATATCACGCCAACCGATTTCAATGAATCATTTTTTATTGGAATGCACTCTAACGTTGTATGTTTTGAATAATTCTATTCCATGATATACCTACGATAATTCGGAAATAGAAAAAAGAAAGTCAGATTTGAAGTCAGATTTAATTTTTCTCGTAAATATACTTGTCCTATATAAAAAGCACAAACTTAATCTTAGTGGGAATGTTGGTAATATTAGTAAAAAAAAATATTAACATTTAAAAAAAGAACGAATATTACGAATAGGTTTAAAGAAGCAATAAATTAACCGCAATCATGACACACTTTTTTTTTGTTTACGGGGAGGAAATCTTCAAAAAGATACCCCGCCTTCTGGGGAGAAGGCGGCGGTTATGTGGGGTTTTTACCCACTAAAACCTCCCTGGTGGCCCTTTCCTCGGTGCATGATGAGGGGCTCCGGGTTCTCCAGTGGAACGCACCGGAGCCCCTCTGCACTATGCTCAAGGAGAGCACGTCCCGGGCGGGGGAGGTTACTACCTCCCCCTCTGTGCCCTCGCAGTGCAAAGCTACACGGGCCAGCCGATGTCGCCTTCTTCCCGGGTCCACCTTAGCGGACGACAAAAGCCCCCACCCTTGTCACCCAGTGAACCCGAGGCCCCTTTTAGTCGCCTTATACGACAGGCAGGGGATACCGTAGTCTTATTCTTGAGAGCCCAGAACTACAGGGCTGATTCATCATTACATCATGAATCATGACAGACTTGTGTTATTCATACAATGCTAACGTTCTGCTGTTCCTATTACCTTTCCCTGAAGAAAATAAATCCGTATCAATGAACTTTAAGACAATAGTGTTGCAAGACTTGGATAGAAGTTCGCATTCGTTGCCGACTTGCACCACATAATTGCCGCTGAGTGCAGCAAGTCTAAGTCAGAAGTCGGCCATTATCTGAAATTACACTGTCCTCGAGCGCTGAAAGAACATTAAATGCGAAAAGGATTTTACAATATAAATTGCGCACTATTTGAATGGAACTTTCTCGAAACTTGTTCTTTCACTTGTTTCAAACTAGTTTTGGATAATTTACAATCTTATAAATGGTACAATTTAATTTATTTTTAACTCAACATAAATATATATAATAATCCACACCGTGACCGGTGACGGCGACCTTGACTAGCTTCGGGCATGAGCCTTGATATGGCTTGCGAAGCCGAACTTGCTCTTAAATGCTCGGTTGCAAGTAGCACAATATAGCTGACCGGTGATATTGTAGGTGTAGTTGTAGGGGGACTTGGGGCGAGATTTCCTTTCGCGGTGTTTTGCGTCTAGATTATCGAGACGGTTCTTTTCAAAATCCGTCACACCTGCTTTGACACAAGAGCGCCACTCTGGTCGCATTTAGGCAACATATATGGTATAGGAACGGCAACATTTTTATTCTTTCAAAGGAAATGCTTGACCACAAACGCACCTGATAAGTGGAAATGCAGTCCTGGAGGGTAAGACACACCAGCTTAGTAAATGCCTATTCAGTCTTCTTTTGAAAACTCTCGTTGCAATCGGGGTGACAGACAGACTGCGAGCAAACTTCTTTGCTGTACGAATTATTAAAGACAAATGTTAGCTGGCAACACATGGCACTCAGCGATTGTTATGCATAATAACTACTTCCAATGATATCTTAGTGATTTACCTGAACCTTATTGTATCTTTAATTCATAATTAATTTAGTTGATCATCACATTAACTTGGCATTGTAAACAATAACTTAACTTTATTAGTTTGTAATATGACTTCTAATTATTTTTTGTAAAAAGAAGATGGCGAGGACGCGCAGGTGTCACAGCATTCGTTACAATAATTCCTTTTTTTTTGTTGACGGGGAGGAAATCTACATAAAGATACTTACACATAAGATAGATAGGCGGTTATGTGGAGTTCTTACCCACTAAAGCATCCCCGGTAGCCCTTTCCTCGGTGCATGACGAGGGGCTCCGGGATCTCCAGTGGAACGCACCGGAGCCCCTCTGCACTATGCTCAAGGAGAGCACGTCCCGGGCGGGGGAGGTTACTACCTCCCCCTCTGTGCCCTCGCAGTGCAAAGCTACACGGGCCAGCCGATGTCGCCTTCTTCCCGGGTCCACCTTAGCGGAAGACAAAAGCCCCCACCCTTGTCGCCCAGTGAACCCGTTAAAATAATTGTTACGCTATCTCAATTAAGCGAGTGTACTAGTTATTGGACTATTTCATTCCACAAAACCTACAATTATAACACGAAGCATAGAACGGGTTTGAGAATGTTCACAACAAAAGGATGAAATTTAACAGTACGTCACTTAATACTGTTGTAATTCTTTATAATATGTCACTATTATCTTTTGATTTAATTGTGGACTCTAAAACTTCAATAAAGCGTCAATAGTCTAGGATACTCCTGACACGAAACAGCGTGATCCTAGTCACCGCATTATACATATATTTATTATAACTGATTATGGAATTATAAGATTTTATTCAATATTCTACTGCCACCATCAGACTTAAAGACGCACTGTTTATTTTTTTTTTGGACGAACTAATACAGTTGGCCAGAGAGGCTGGCCTTTACTGCTTAACCGGATTGAGAGGTGACATAGGTCTGAGCTCGATTAGGCTTAACCTCTGCACTGCTGGAATTCATCCTTTTGGTGTGGACAGCCCTTTTCGCTTTGCTTCATCTTTCATTATTTGTACTGCAAAGGAGTGGAATAATTTGCCCGTGTATGTCTTTCCCTCCGATTACAATGTATTTTCAAGAGTAGAGTTAATTGGCATTTACTAAGCTAGTACGCCTTATCCGGGACTGCATTTCCATTTAACATTAGGCGGAATTTGTCGTCAAGCACTTGCTTACAGCGCATAAAAAAACTTAACACTTATCGGTATTCTTATATCCTACATCGATTCCTCGTTGTTAACTTATCAGATGTCACGCCTACGTAGATCGATTGATACGTCCAATCGCCCCTTGGTTTCATGCCAATATAGAAGTTACGTCCGGTGGTACTTTAAGTTGTCGCAGCTGTCTCAATAGGGCAACTTCAATAAGGTCCGACATTAGACATATTTGGAAAAGCTCGGATTCCGTCACGTCAACGGATGTCTTTCAAAGTGCCGTTACTGTTGTAGGGAGCGCACAGTTATTCAATTTGTCGAAATGTGGCCAGAGTTCATCGTTCTCGGCGCTGTTTAGTAAACATGTCAAATGCTTGAACCATTATTGCTTGTTTATTTTACTGTTAGGACGGGTTTACTGTCGAAATAATTATCCTACAATTAATTGATCATATTAAAGATTGAGAAAGCTACAAAACGCTTTTAGAAACGATCCCTAGCGTATTTTGCATAACAATATTCGTGGTCAAATTATCTATGCAAATAAATAAAAAATGAGTTTCTGTTTATAATATTAAAATAACCGCTTTTCACTACATGCTTACTAATAAAAATAAATATACGGTACATATACCAAAAAAAAATTTTTTTTTTCAAATTTTTAAATTTTTTTTTTTTAAAAAATATTACAAACATTCTTGTTAACTATTACAACTAAGCTTAAGCTTCTGCTAGGAGATGGTTTACATCAATAGTCGAATGGTGGATTCGAACCTACGCCCTTACGATTCACAGGCCGTACGCAAACCATTAGACTATTGACGCTCTCTATTTGTCTGTTTCGGGTAATCTCTGGAACGGCTGACCGATTTTGACGAGACTTTCACTGGCAGATAGCTAATGTAATAAGGAGTCACTTAGTTACTTTTACTTTAGACAATAAAAAAATTTTTTTTATTGCGGGTAACACCGCGGGGTGCGGTTACTCAAATGTAATATAACCATACGAAGGAAACGATGACAGCTTAACGGCAAAGTGATCTTATTTACGATCTATTTATTGGTGGCAGGTTTGTATACCAGTCGTCTTGTGCCAATGAATTTCCTTTTTTCCGGTTTTTTAATTACAAAAAAAACATTTGAAAATTGTGCATCACTCAACTCTTAACCACCTTTCCCCTTTGACACTTGGCCACCTTAACCCTGATGAAAAGCTCACAGCTGTAGCAGCTATCTTTTTCTACTCCGCTAGGGTCTTAATGTATTTATAAGTAGGAGAGTTTATTTATTTAATTATATTTATGAAGGGAGTTACTAAATGATCTTAACCATTTACAGAAAACACTCAATTCCGACATCAAATGTCACTTGACCATGCTAACAAAATTAATATGGGGTCTATTTGCATGTAAAGCTTTTCAAAAATAAACTGTTTATAAATGACTTGTTATAGGACGAATTGAAAACCTCCTTTTTTAAGTCTGTTAAACACGGCAGCGTTTTCCAGTTACATTATTATAGCAAAAGTCCAGACACGATATATTAAGTCTGGGAGGTTCCGGGGAAGGTTCCGTGATGGCTAACGGATGGCGGAACGTGCCGCGACGTACTGATGCAGAGCAATTGGCTGCGCTACACCGCATGCATGCTGGGCTTGCTATCGATCTACTGCAACAATACAATTTAAAAGTTAAATCTGTTTGTATTGTAACCAATTCCATATGTATGGGGAATTGAGCTAATACATAGCTCTACTTGTATATTGTAGACAGACAATTTATTTGTTATTAACGTATTTATAACTTCTTTGTCGCTGTTCCACGTTCATGATTGTTGACGTTAAGGATCCTACATAACTATAAAAAACTATTTTGGTACGAACTCTTCTGGGGCGATACGGAGCGGTACCCTAGTTGGCAAAAAATGTCCGTAACGTTAAATACAAGCGTAAAATTTTAGTGTCAACTAGTTTAGATAGATGGCGCTATTAATTGTGTGTTGTTAATGATACGATAATTTTGTAAAGCAGTTTTTTTATCAATAAAAAATCATAATAAAAAATGTATACCCTCAATAAATATTTTCTTTATACCTCATCACGTTCGTTACTACCTATTTTTTATTTAAAATTTTAAATAAATAATTTGTCATAAGCCTAAAAATATCTTAATCATAAACTATTCTTTTCTAAGATCAAAGTTCAAGAGATTTTTTTATAGACCAAAACCAAGGCTAGGATTGTCATAAGCCTACCAATATCTCACCAACAAACATTCTTCTACACGTTCTATGGTAACAAAATTAACATGATATCTAATTGAAAAAGAATCGATTCATAAATGACACCGCAGTGGGTACAAGCAATAAAAAAAACAGACGAATTGACCTCCTTTTTTTTTAATGACGAACTACACAGATTAGCCAGAGAAGCTGGTCTTGACTGCTTCACCGGATTGAGAGGTGGCGTAGCTCTGGTCGCTTACCCTGAACCTCTATCGCTAGTAACTCGACACAAGGGTCCCCCCGGTGGGGGGTAACATCGGCTTGGACGGTTACTATGTTACGCGTAAGCATTCCGATCCGAGGGCGCCCGAGAGGGCCGAACCACGACTCGGTCGGTAGCTATTTCACGGATAATCTAAGGGACATTCGAAAAGCTAAACTAACTTTGAGTGCCACTTCGGGAAGCGTTGCCGCTGGGAGAAGAAGTGGCCGAAGAAACTCCAGCAACGCTCCTAGCATCTAAGGGATGGGTATGCCTCCTTTTTTTAGTAGGGTTATAGCAATAGCTAATCGTTTTCACCAAGTTCATCACCCCACACTTACACTGACATATACTTTACCCTGGATTCTCCTGGAATTATTTATCGATCCTACTCTTTCGATTCAGATAAACGTGTGCCGAGGCCAACTTTGCTTCTAAAAGGCTGGTACAGTCGCCGTCATTAGTATGTGAACAGTTTCGTAATTGTTGGGAAAGTTCTATACATATAACGCAAGCAATATTGTTTATTGCTATCATTGAGGTCCAGCCGACGCGGTATCAGTGATGAAATGATCTAAACACGATAAAATAAATAGCCCAGCTGCAATGTACCAATCGGCCGGAGAACATCATTGCGCAAATATTTCTAAGACTAGATCACAATTAACTTTATCGACTGACAGGGAACAAATTAAATACACAGGCCGTAGGCGCGACTTAGCAAGGAATTATTGCGATAGCGTAAATCTATACGATTTATTAATGCCAGTATCAAAATTTTAACCTCCAGCGATCTATGTTCGCGCTCGACAGCAGACAAGTCATGCAATATACACTGACGTTATTGCTAATGTCTAACGTTCAACTCTCCCAGTGCTAAGATTAATGCACTTCAGTATACATTTCATTTGATAAAAAAATAATGCTAACACTATTTCCTGGACGATGTTACTTATGGGACAATGAGGAAGAGTACCCTAGCCGGAGACGGTCATGTCCCAGAAGGTGGCTGACGAGCGGGTCAGGGAGGAGAGCGCAGAAGCTCTCTCCCTCCGCAGGCGACGTGTCGGGGTGCGCAGGAGGTGTTTCAGACACCTCCTCTGCCGGGTTCTGCATCCGGAAGCGGGGCCAGAATGGGTACTTGGCCCCAGTATGCTTGAGGTCGGACTCCTCTGAGGCCGAACAGTCCCCTTGAGGATGAAGTCCGGTCTTTGCCGGGACCGGCCAGTCGTTGGGGTGTCCTGTCGCTGTCAGATCCGGGTACCCGCTCATAACGGCTGATGGCATTCGCGGTAGGTTTAGTGGGTTGGGGCTGCCCAGGTCGAGTCCCACACATCCCTCCGGGCCCATTCCAGGTACCGGAGGATGGTCTATAAAAAGATTCCCCGCGTGAACAAAAAATAAATAAAAATGAGTTTCTGTTTGTAATATTAAAATAACCGCTTTTCACTACATGCTTACTAATAAAATAAATATACGGTACATATACGAAAAAAATTTTTTTTTTTTTTTTTTTTTTTTTTTTTTTTTTTTTTTTTTTTTTTTTTTTTTTTTTTTTTTTTTTTTTTTTTTTTAAAAATATTACAAACATTCTTGTTAACTATTCCAACTAAGCAAGCTTCTGCTAGGAGATGGTTTACATCAATAGTCGAATGGTGGATTCGAACCTACGACCTTACGATTCGCAGGCCGTACCCAAACCATTAGACTATTGACGCTCTCTATTGTCTGTTTCGGGTAATCTCTGGAACGGCTGACCGATTTTGACGAGACTTTCACTGGCAGATAGCTAATGTAATAATGAGTCACTTTGTTACTTTTACTTTAGACAATAAAAAATCATAATAAAAGTGTATACCCTCATTAAATATTTTCTTTATACCTCATCACTTTCGTTACTACCTATTTTTTTATTTAAAATTTTTAAATAAATAATTTGTCATAAGCCTAAAAATATCTTAATCATTAACTATTATTTTCTAAGATCAAAGTTCAAGAGATTTTTTATAGACCAAAACCAAGGCTAGGATTGTCATAAGCCTACCAATATCTCACCAACAAACATTCTTCTACGTTCTATGGTAACAAAATTAACATGATATCTAATTGAAAAGAATCGATTCATAAATGACACCGCAGTGGGTACAAGCAATAAAAAAAAGACGAATTGACCTCCTTTTTAATGACGAACTACACAGATTAGCCAGAGAAGCTGGTCTTGACTGCTTCACCGGATTGAGAGGTGGCGTAGCACTGGTCGCTTACCTGAACCTCTATCGCTAGTAACTCGACACAAGGGTCCCCGGTGGTAACATCGGCTTGGACGGTTACTATGTTACGCGTAAGCATTCCGATCCGAGGGCGCCCGAGAGAATGAACCACGACTCGGTCGGTTGCTATTTCACGGATAATCTAAGGGACATCCAAAAACTAGTACCACCTAAAAATAGGACAGCCTTTACTGTTTCTGTCTACCCAGCTAAAACTGTCTGAACTGTTATAATAATATTCAAAAGCAAAGTACACGCTGGTTGCATCAAGTACTATTGAATATGGAAATCTTATTACGTGTCTTAAAATAATGTTATAATAATGCAAAAAAGTCTTGAGAACTAATTATATTAACAAGCTGAAAGGAATTTCCTACAGGATAATAAATACTTAGTAAAGGACGGCCGCGGAGATGGAAAGACAAGACTATCGGTAGAAATGTATTTTATGATATAGAATTCTTCTTTGATTTAATTAAATTTAACATTAATATACTCAATTTTTAGTCCTAAATTATCCAACGGTTATCAGTTCTACAAGAGCCGTGGTAGCTCAGTGTCCGGGCGGTTGGCTCAAGTTGCATAGTACGCTAGCAACCCGAGTTCGATCCCCGGTGCCGGCACCAATAAATTTGTTGTTGCAATTTTATGTGCTGATTAACCACGCGCTCGGCGGTGAAGGAAAACATCGTGAGGAAACCTACATGTCATAGAAAATTTTTCTACGACATGTGAAGTCTGCCAATCCGCATTAAGGCCGCGTGGCGGACTGTGCCCTTATACTCTCTTTACAGAGAAGGCCTCTGCCCAGCAGTGGGACATATATATTATATATATAAAGGCTGTAACTTTAACTTTAACTTATCAGTTCTACGGCTGAAATGGTTGAGATCAATGCCACTTTAATTCGGTGGGCAACGTGCAATAACTTTTATTTGTCAAATCACCTCGCTCCGAATCCGATTCTTCAGAGAGACTTAGTTTGTGCACCGCTTGGTGAAAGGAGTTCTTGAGTGAAGACCGCGGAATGGGACGCCCTAAGACTAGGTGAAGGTAAGGTCTTCGTAGGAGACAAGAGCTGGATGAGAGTGGGCGATGATCGACATAAATAGCTGGACACCGCACTAGCACTGAACTACCTTATTAAAATTATTTATAATTATAAATTTTAAATTTTTAAATAAAATTAATTATATTGGTGATATGGGTAATGTTACATTATTCGATTTTGTATCGATTCCTCCCACAAGCGCAGGTCGTTTGGTTTTAACGCCGGGGCGAGACGGTGAACGCTAACGCGTCCCAATCTCGCCCCATCACGACGAAGGACTGCTCAACTTGGGAGGTTTTAGTCTTTAGAGGTTGCCTCTTGTAGGCCAAGCTTCAAATAACTACCCCGCTTCCTCACGAGTACGTATGAATATCAATAAAGTCACCCTATCAATGTAGCAGGCACAATTTTTATTTACAGAAATAACTTCATAAAAGTCTAATTCATATTAGCCCGCTATGGTTCAAACTTCAATAAAATCACAATTAAGCACGTAACATTGATGACAGTTAAGATAATGAAGTGATCGTATGTCCATCACGTGGCACTTAGTTCAGTGCGTCAATCAAGTTTTATCATCTTAGCGGAAGCTGCACAAGCTGGAAAGGCTGTACAACATATAAATATTTATAGCTTCATGTTTATTTAAGAAACCCGTTGGCTGTTCGAAATGTAAATCGCTCTTTTGAAAGCAAAACCGCTCGCCGCAAAGCGTTGAAGAAAAACAACCTTTTCAACCGACTTCAAAAAAGGATTTTCACAATACGTCTATATGTTTTTTATGTTTCCTTATAACTTTCGACTTGCTGAACCGATTTTGATGTTTGTTTTATATTTGAAAGCTGGTGATTCCCATGTGGTCCCATTTAATACGGTAAAGCTATAATATCCTAATCAACTAGCAGGATAGTTACCTTATTAATTTCTCTCTTATTGGTCATATGGGTTTTCTCATCATGAGAAGAAACACAATCAATATGGTTCCCAATTGAAACCAAAAACATTTAAACAAAATAAGATCGGTTTATAAATGGCGACGCTATTAGTGAATCTCCTATTTTGAAGTCGATTAAAAATGAGCGACCGCGCGTAGGATATCGTTAAATTTTTAATCCGTCACTTTTGATTTGATGGCTTTTTGTTGTTAGTCGTAAATATATTTATTTATGTACACTAATTGTAACACCATAAACTGAGGTGAGGTGGATATTGATAGAGGTGTTGGCCAGGAGTGACCCTGGATGAAAGAGAAAAATGTATACTAATAAATAAAATTGGAATGTCTGTTTGTCATATTAAAATACATGCCTATGAATGAATATACGGCGCAAATACTAAAATACCATTTTTTTATGACGAACTACACAGTTTGGCCAGAGAAGCTGCCCTTAACTGCTTCACCGGATTGAGAGTTGGCATAGCTCTTAGGTCGCTTAGCCTGAATCTCTATCGCTAGTCGCACAAGGGTCCCCGAGGGCGCCCGAGTGTGCCGAAACACGACTCGGTCGATTGCTATTTCATGGTTAATCGTAACATTTGTCATATCTGTCTGTCTATTTGTTTTTATCTGGAACGCCTGGACTGATTTTGAAGGCACTTTCACTGGCAGATAGCTGATGTATATGGAGTAACTTAGGCTACTTTTCATCACCATGATTTCAGCCGCAGAATATCCTGGACAAAGGCCTCCTCCAACGATTTCCAAAAGGACCGGTTGTAAGCGGCTTGCATTCAGATGCGTCTAATCTAGCAAAATTTTAATAAATCGTTTTTAATCGCGGTTCGCTTTGATAATATACTTGTACGTAAATCTAAAACATATTTCACCCGCAACTAAATAGTTTTTCAGACTTCGAAACTAATCTCCGATAAATCTTATATAAAATCCTCGTGGCAGTACAATATAAAACATTGGATCCCTCTTAAGCATGTCCGCGATGCGTTTTTCCTTCGCTTCGGGCGATCTGGAAATTGTTCGCCAAATGTGTCCCGAGCTTTTTGCACTGACCATTTGAACAAACTTAGTGGATTGCCTTTGTAGTAGATAGAAAATGTAGTCTCAAAGAAAATATATTGCATGGCCTAGACAATGGAAAAGGACAATTTTGTTAAACATTTCAAAATATCAGTTCTAGTCTCAATCAAGGTAGAAGGCAGAGATCGTTATAATTAACGTCTATTACACGGTTTTTCAACGTTTGATAGAAAAGAATTTATTCTTAAATGTAAATTTAAGACTAAATTCTTCTATCAAACGTTTCCGACTCCCAATATGCGTGTATATGATTTTATACGATTATTGCACCACTGTTGCAATAGTTAGAGTAAGATTACCACCTGACTGAAGTTAAACTTTTGGAGCTTTATATATATATATATATATATTTGTTTAATAAGATACACAAACAGCATTACACAAGCATACATTGTTGTAATAATCAAGTTTACAAACTAAGTCCTGTTGTGTATGCCAATTATAGGTGTACACAACAATCGCTATAAAGAAACGTAACGATTTAATAATTAATAATTACAAAAATATTTTAATAAATTATAAAGAAATAGAAAAACAGTAATAAATAAATTAAATTAGCCAAAATTACTGCACAATGTTGAACTCTAACGTGCGGAAGACCTTGCGTGAATTAGAAAAAATGTCAACCGACGTGGACTTAGTGTTAAGGAGGTTATATGTAGCGGAAATCCTTGGCAAGGGCGAGTGTGACAGTAGTATGTATGTATATATGTAATATATACACAATTGTTCACTAAAGAAATAAAATGTGCACGCGCACTGCACTCTCTTGTTCCTACAGTGTGTTACAGACAATAGGCACTGTGTCTTAGATATACAAAACTGGCTATGTAAAAATCAGAGAAAAAATAGGTGCCAGCACATCTCTCTCATGCCTCTACAGTGATATACGATACGTATGTCTTTCTATCATCTTCATTAACTTATATCTTCCTCTCAACTTTTCTCTTTCACATTTCGTAACGCATTTAGCAGCTTATTCCCCAAGTCAAGCGTGCGTAAAGAAGTTTTACTTCTACTAGCCTAGCTATTAGACAATATTCTAACATGTGTAGGTTTCCTCACGATGTTTTCCATCACCGCCGAGCGCGTGGTACTGATGTACATAAAATTTAAATTAAAATTACATAATTACATACATTACATAAAAAACAAAATTACATAATATTCGAAGTGTTAAAAGCCTAATTAGGGTACGAGCTGCGGATCGTAAGGTCGCGGGTTCGAATCCGCCATTCGACTATTGACGTGAACCATCTCCTAACACAAGCTTATTTGGAATGGTTAACAAAAATGTTAATAATTTGCAAAAAAAAATAATTTGTTAGCATTCTTTTTAAAAGAAAAAAAATTGCAAGAAACAAATTCGTTGGTGCTGCCGGGGATCGAACGCTCCGGAAGCTGAGCTACTACTACGATATTACTGTCGTGTACCTGTATTATATATTTCAGAGATACAGAGCTATTTGTTAATGACAATAAAAATTAATATACCGCAACAAGTACAAATTAAAGAAACATAAATGATGCAGCCGGTGCTTGAAAAAGGAAAATCTTGTACATAAGCACTGGCTTCCTTCCAGTTTCAATACCATTTTCTTTCGTAAGTTGTGTTAGCAGTGTATAGTGTACACTGTAGATACAATATAGAATAAAATTACATTTGTCACATCTGTCTATTTGTTTTTATCTGGAACGCCTGGACTGATTTTGACGGTCGTGAACCTGTATTATATATTTGAGAGATACAGAGCTATTTGTTAATGACAAAGAAAATTAACGGAGTAAGTGGTCGGATCGGTAAAGAGTACTCTAGAAAAGGAGAAAAAGATAAGAATTACGCAACGATAATATAAGCGCAGATGTAATGATTGAACGATACAAAGTGTGCCAAGATCGTTCTTTATCGGGAGTCAATGATCTCAGCCTGCCAGTGTGGGTCACGGGTTGAATATTTGTATTGTATTAATATCCTAGCTCAATACAATGATCCTAGATCTAGTCTCTTAACTGTAATAATAAATAGTAGTATTACTACTCGCCAATGGATGTAAGGCGACATATCACATATCACGGTTTTCCGACTCTCGGTGGGTTACAGCGACAAGATGGAAGGGGCCAGAGGGGATAAGAAATGTTGGCAGACCATTCAAACGGTGGGCTGATGATATTACCGAATCAGCAGGGAAGGAGTGGACCAACATGATGATGATGATGATGATGATGTCCTGCCGATTTCGGCTACGGCGGCGGGACTGTCATGTCATGAGCCAGGTCACGCGGCTCTTGAGTGTGTCCTCATCTAGCTTGCATAACGACTCTTCCTTGTAAAAGTGCGCCCGCATTGGGAGCACGTAAGCACACCGTTATTGATGTTGTAGGATATGGCAACTCGTGGTCGGGCCTTCAGGGTGTCACGCTTGTCGTCTAATTCAGACTTGCGCTTCTGCTGTACCAACATAGGCCAACATAGGCAGGAATAGAAGTGCCTGGAAAAAGATAGAGGAGGCCTTCACGCAAAAAGAGGTCCATATCTGCACCAGTGCAACTAACACTAACTAACTAATAAACTAACAATACTAATAAAATTTTGTAGATGTTTTTTTTTGTGTTTTTATAATGGATGTTAGGAAAAGTCACATTTTTCACAGCCCGCTTCGCCGAGCTAAATTTGCTTTTAATAAAAGTAGTATTGTATCGTTTCAAAGAAACTTCTTTGTTATTATTTCATCGTTTAATTAATGTAATTACGAATGGAATCTTAATAAACGCAATTATGGCTTGAAAGTGGCATATTCCGAACGCTTGTTGCCTATTAAGTTATTTCTTGAAGCAGGTGAGTATAAGCTCGAGCCGTTTCCGCGCACAAAGCCGTC
Organism: Meandrusa payeni; assembly: GCA_029286785.1. NCBI lineage: Eukaryota > Metazoa > Arthropoda > Insecta > Lepidoptera > Papilionidae > Meandrusa > Meandrusa payeni. Next base: position 4,023,735 of record JAGSMX010000021.1, read on the forward strand.
CTTGGAAGTCCCATTTCGTTTTATATTATACATTTCTAGTGGGCTTAATGAGACCCGCCGTCGGCAGTCCTTTGCAACTTATTAACACGTTAAACGCCATGGGGTCACCGGTGACCTCACCCTTCCTCTATCATAGCGCCATGGGGTCACCGGTGACCTCAACGTATAGTCATATTCAAACTACTTTTCTCGCCGCCGGCCATACTGACTTTTACTTTATTCGTACTCCGTGACCGGCACGGCGCTGTAGAACTATACTGCGCAGTGGGACAAACATACCTTGTAAGGAATTGAAAAATGAAAGCGAAAAAGTAACCAAAATAAAATTGAGGATATATAATTCAAATTAGTCTTTATTATATTATTATATATACTATTCAATAAGAAAATGATGACAGCTAAGATAGTAGGAACGTAATTGATCTAGTAACACACGTTCTATCATTCTATCTATCGTAAGCGCGAGCGCACTACTGGTGTGGGTGGCCGGCGGGGTGGCCGGCGCGGCGCCGTGTACCGGAAAATATATTTTCTGTATTTGTGCGCCATGGGGTGCACCGGTGACCTCAGCTATGTATTTGACTGTAACTATGTAACCCATGTACAGAATTGAATAAAACTTATTTTCTATACGTATTGTAACATAATAAACAAATTACGACCAAAAGTAATTTTTACGATTTTTATTTTTTTCTATCGGCGTTTAACGTGTTAATTGTGCTGTTGTAAATTCCCTTCTGCTAATTTCTCCGGGCTTATCATTTACATCTATATCGTATGGCCACATTGTTGAAACTAAATATATTTTAAGATGTTTTTACACTTTATCGTTATCATTAGTGCACATATTAACGGAGCTTTTTTTTTTAGATTGGCCAGAGAAACTGGGTTTCACTGCTTCACCAGATTGAGAGGTCGCATAGCTCTTAGGTCGCTTAGCCTGAACCTCTTTTTTTTTTGTTAACGGGGAGGAAATTTTCAAAAAGATACCCCGCGTTCTGGGGGGAAAGGCGGCGGTTATGTGGGGTTTTTACCCACAAAAACCTCCCCGGTGGCCCTTTCCTCGGTGCATGACGAGGGGCTCCATCGCGACGAGATGCGATCATGACGATCATCTCCAGTGGAACGCACCGGAGCCCCTCTGCACTGTGCTCATCACGTCCCGGGGGGGAGGTTACTCCCTCCCCACCCTGTGCCCTCACAGTGCAAGGCTACACGGGCCAGCCGATGTCGCCTTCTTCCCAGGTCCACCTTAGCGGACGACAAAGGCCCCCACCCGTGTCGCCCAGTGAACCCGAGGCTCCTTTTAGTCACCTTATACGATAGGCAGGGGATACCGTAGTCTTATTCTTGAGAGCCCAGAACTACAGGGCTGAACCTCTATAGTAACCCGACAAGAGAGGGTCCCCCCGGTGAGGGGTAAGCTCGGCTTGGAGGGTTTCTATGTTACGCGTAAGCATTCCGATCCGAGGGCGCCCGAGAGGGCCGAACCACAACTCGGTCGGTTGTTATTTCACGGATAATGTAAGAGACATTGAAAAGCTAAACTAACTGGGAGAAGAAGTGGCTGAAGAAACTCCCGCAACGCTCCTAACAACTAAAGGGTGGGTCCTACACATAAAATAGCATATAATATACGATATACTGTGTGCACGGATTAAATCTGATTTTTGAACAACTTCAAAAGAGAAGCTTCTCAATTCGTCTGTATTTTGTTTAATGTCTGTGCGTGTGTGTCTAAGCGACCTAATAGCTATGCACCACTCAATCGGTGATACGGTCAAAGCAGCTTTTCTGACTTTTCTATGTATTTTCGCCACAAAAAAAATCAGGTCACGTTTCATTCGAATTGGATTTGGTTTTTGCTTGTACTCGTAAAAATAAATGATTGTTTATTATACCGCGGTCTATGTTTGGTGGACTCATCACATGTATCGGTAACACTTAACCTTCTATCCATTCCACACACGGCCGTCATCACAAAAGGTGATGAACAGTTACCTTATTAAAACAAACATGTCGCGTATCAATATTAAATGCACTGTTGTCATCGATTCAACAGCGATGGTGACGTCATCGGCGCGCACTAAAAATGGCCGATACCGAAGGTCGAAGGACGGGGGCCGAATTTCAATTCGAACTACCCGCAGAGCTAGAATTGCTCGGGGCCGACCGCATGTCCCTTGTCATGTAAATTAACTCCGCACAAAGGCCCTACCTGACCAGTCGCCGAGTGCGCGTTAACTGCCCAATATGTGTATTATTGAAGCCCCGCAAATTCCACCGCCGTGCCAGTAATTAAGATTTTAAGTTTTAAGAACAAGTTTATAGTTTACTAGTGACCCGACCCGACGTCGCACGAATAGTATAATTATATAATTTCTATAAGCTATATATCTAGCAAGTCTTTTGGTGGATAGATGACCTAATCTTAAAACCTATGTTTACCTAGCTTCTACTGTTTATAACAAAATTAATAAAGTATTGAATTTGTATCGTCTCTCGCACCGGGAATGTAAAACTAAAGTCACCAACTACTTGCAAAATTTAACTTATAAAGACACTGAAGCAATTATGTCTGGATGCTTGTGATGCACACACATACTCACACACACACCACATATACACACACGCACACACGCAGCCATGCACAATAATTTATCTATATCTTTTGTCTTCTAATTATATGTACATAATTATAAGGTTAATTTGTATTTATATTGTTTGTGTCTCGAGGTGGGCGTAAACTGCTGCGACACAGTTGCCAACTACTGTAGCAGTTTACGTACGTTCTGTATTGTAATATTTCTTTGCTTTTGTCCAAATAAAATTTTATTATTTATTTTTTTTTTTTTGAATCCTTAGGTTAAGTTTTTATAATATTTATATAAAAAGTAAAATACACAAAAATATCATACAAAATACAAAAACATTATAAAAACCTAACCTAGTGTGTGCCACCGGCATCGAAGCAGGGCTCAAGCAACCGGTGGTTAGGGCGACATAGAGAGAAACCTCCTGACGATGCGTGCCGTGTCCAGGAGTACTGCCTTCTATATCTGACCCTTGACCCAGCCATCTAGCGAAAGTCTCTTAAGATGTTGTTCGAGACTTTTCGCTATGAGACCGTTTGCAGAAACGACTATCGGGACAATGATCGTCTCGAATCCACATCCCACATGGCGGTCACCTCGTGAGCCAAGTCGAGGTACCTAGTGATTTTTTCCCTTTCGGCTTTCACAAGGTTCACGTCATGCGGGATGGTAATGTCGACGAGCACCGCCTGTCGCGTTGACCGATCTGTCAGCACAATATCAGGCTTATTGGCAACAATAGTGCTGTCTGTGATGACAGATCGATCCCAATAGAGCGTTGCATGACTATTTTCGAGAACTGGCGCCGGTGTGTATTTAAAGTATTTATTTTATTATTTTTATTATTAAACCCTAAATATTTTTTTCAATCGATAGCTAGTAAACTCTACTCGGGTGACTCTAGAGGCGATTAATTAATTATTTTCTGAAAATTTCATCAAAATCGGTCTAACCCTCGGAGTCCATAGGAACATAAAGGTACATGTTAATGTATCTCAAGTATATATATATTTTTTATAGTAAATAGGCTCACGTTTGGCTTCTATCTTGTTTGATGGAAGGCGAAGATAAAGCCTAGGATGGAGCACGTGAGCCTATAAGGTGTCTGTTCACATTGGACTTAAAGGTGTCCAGATTGTACCCGTGAGGAAAGACTGAACGCGGCAGAGAGTTCCATTCCTTAGCGGTCCGCATAAGGAAGGTGGAGGCAAACCGCTTCGTGCGTATTGATGGAATGTCTACGACGTAAGGGTGGGACTGCTCGCCGCGCCTAGTCGTTCGGTGATGGAAAGGGGAGGGGGGTATTAGGTCATGCAAAACCTATATTTACTAGTAAAAACAAAAACCGTTTTCAAATAGAATCAAAATTTATGTATTTCCGCATTATCGTAGGAATTACCAACATACATAACCAAACTCTCATCAAATTACCTTACATCCTTTCCAATAAAAAATTAATCATCGAAAATCGGTTGCCGTGATATTAGGCTATTCGTCCATTTGTCGAGCACATACTTAATTCAAATTTAAGACCTATATGGTGTTATAATTTGTAGGTCTCGTGGAATAAAATAGTCCAACAACTAATATACTCGCTTTATTAAGACAGCGTAACGTTGTACAAAGAATTATTTATAACGAGTAACGTCACAACTGCGCGTCCTCACAATCTTTATACGAAATTAATTAGAATTATTATTATTAATCAGATTAGGAACTAATAAGGTTAAACTATTGTTTACAATGCCAAGTTCATGTGACGATCAACTAAATTATTAATTAAAGATACAATAAGGTTCAGGTAAATTATTAAGATATCATTGGAAGTAGTTATTATGCATAACAATCGCTGGGTGTCATGTGTTGCCAGCTAACAATGGCTTTCTCATACATGCTAGTCATGTATGCAGAAATGCCAAATTGAATGGCATCACACGAGAAGCACAATTGAAATAAAAAAAAACCTTCAAAATCGGTTCACCCAGTAGATAGTTCTCGGGTATATATATAAAAAAAATATACAGTCGAATTGGGAACCTTGTTATTATTTGAAATCGGTTAAAAATAAGATAAAACCACTATAATATCTGTAAAAGTAGTTTCAAAAGAACATGCTGTCACGGTCTTTTAACCTTAGGTGATATTTTTGAACCTACGATAGTGTACCGTAATGCATTTGACGATGGGCACTCATTGTAATACTGCGACTTAACCGTACAAACCGAGGTTACCATTACCGGGGACAAGAGACTAGAGGTTCAGGCTAAGCGACCTAAGTACTATGCTACCTCTCAATCCGGTGAAACAATCAAGGCCGGCTTCTCTGGCCAATCTGTGTAATTCGTCGAACAAAAAAAGAAATTGTGACTTTCTGTGTTGTGTAGTTCGTCAAAAAAAAATCTGTGACTTACAAGGAGCAACAAATGGACCGTTTACAACGTACAGGTATTAAATCTAGATTATACACAAGTTTAAAATCACTTGGAGCAAGATTCCATCAAGTTGTAGTCTCCGGGGAGAGTTGGTTAGCTCGTGTAATTATAAAGGAACTTGACTTCGAATTCCCAAGAAGTTTGTTACATTCTGTAATTAAGTTATCCCTTTGATTAAGATTAATGCGACGCATGATGACTGCGTTCATTAAATCACTTATTATATTTACGCGATTATAATTCAAAGTCCAAGGCGACTTACGATCGAATGGTACGGGGGTTCGAATCAGGGCTGAAGGAAAACTTCTTTAGCTCCATGAATATGTATGTAGGTATAATATATACACGGTTCTTCAAGAGAGAAAGAAAATGTGCGCGAGTGCTCAAAACTGCTCACTTGCCCGAACAGTGTGATATGGGCAGTATATCTAGTTTTAGTAAGGTAGTACAAAATGTTTTATCTGTAACTTAAATATTTTCCTTTAGACATAGACATAGACATTTATTTATTGGCATCACAAAACAAAACACATCACAGACAGTGACAGAGTAGGTTCAATTTGTTAGTATATTTTTTTATGTACTTTATGTTTGTTACGTCATAACTTTCGACTTGGTGAACCAACTTTGATGATTCTTTTTTTATTTGATACTGGCATCTAAGACAAAACCGTTTGTCATTTGTTTATTGGCATCACAATACAAAAACACATCACAGACAGAATATAACACACATTAAAAAAGAATGATAAATAGACAAAACACAGTTAAAGTTACACGGACAAATAATACAAAGCAAATGACGCCAATAACGGACACCGTCTCAGCATATGCTGTCGCTAGGACAGCGCTGATTTTCAGCGGTGCCCGGGACTACCTTAAGACGTGCGCGCAATACTACTTTATGACTGTTGTTTCTTATTTTTATGTTAAATTATTAATTTTATTCTATCCCTGTATCTTCAATCTAGTAATCTGTTGATGACGGTGTTGTGACAATAAACAATTACTAATATTTGTATGCATTTAAAAGAGAAGAAGTGAAATTTAGAAAATTTTCGAATACTAGAAACACACACTCACAGACACATACGCGACATGTATACGCAAAAAAAAATGAAAATATTGTATCTCTAAAATACAGGCTGTTCATTGATATGAGGCATTGATCTAGTACGATCTATATATTTCAAATAGTAAAAAAATGTAATTTTAAGAATGTCAATCATTTCCAAACATTACATTTATTTTTTATCACAAGTATTTTTTTAATTTTATGAGTAATAACAAATCAAACGTTAAACGCAATTACGGGCGGACGCCCTTTTTGTATTTCTGAATTATCCTATGTATATTACATAATCAATCTTAATCAGAGCGTTACCAAAGTTTCATCAAACTCTTAAATTTTTTTGAAATGTGGTGTTGGAGGCGGATGTTGCGTATCCCATGGACCGCTCGACGTACCAACGTATCCATTCTTACGACACTCGGAATAACGACAAGGCTATCAATACTTTGCTTCCAGATACTACAATATTTTGGACACGTTGCTCGCAGAAATCCTGATAACATCGAAAAGCTAATGGTTCGCTCACAGGCCTGCCAATAACAAAAGCCATGAAAACCGCCGAGGACAGGGACACGTGGAAGTTAATCGTTAAGCGAGCGGTTAACACTTTGTGCTTAAAATACATCCTTTCCAATAAAACATGTATCATCGAAATCCGTTGGCGTGATATTGAGTTATTATTCCATTTGTGGCGCACATAATTAATGCAAATTTAAGACTTATATGGTTACCAAGTTTAAATGGGACCACACGGGAAGCATCATCTTTCAAATAAAAAAAGAATCATCGAAATCGGTTAATCAAGTCAAAAGTTATGCGGTAACAAACAAAAAAATACAGTTGAAATAAGACCTCCTTTTGAATTCGGTTGAAAAATGTGTAAATAAATACAAAAGCAGTTAAAGGTAAATTTTGACCTTGACCTTATTGAAAGCAAGCATCAAACCACTGACTGTCTGAAGCTGTAGTCGTCATAAAAACCCGGTTCAAATTTCTTTTGTTAGCCCCGACAAATACCTCAGCCAGTGGTAACGTAACCCACCTGATCGAAGGTACGATGCCTTGTAATTACATTTATATAGGTTCGAAATCAATTACCGAGTAACTGCTTTCTCCGGCGTTCGAAAACCCAGTCATAAAAACAATGCGAGATCGAAGCGTGGATAAAGGTTGGGCCACTATACAAGCGGAATCAAAGCTTTGTGTTAGCTGGCAACACATGGCACTCAGCGATTGTTATGCATAATAACTACTTCCAATGATATCATAGTGATTTACCTGAACCTTATTGTATCTTGTTCATCACATTAACTTGGCATTGTAAACGATAACTTTATTAGTTTGTAATTTGACTTCTAATTAATTTTTGTAAAAAAGATAGCGAGGACGCGCAATTGTCACAACATTCGTTAAACTAATTCCTTGTACAACGTTACACTGTCTCAATAAAGCGAGTGAATTAGTTATTGGACTATATCATTCCACAAAACCTATAATTATAACAATTGATATGAGATGCAGGCGCGTTATGAACAAATAACGACTGGATTTTTAACTGCTTATGACGCAACGAAATATTCATAAGATGAAGTAGGCAACTGAAGATATTCACTTGAAACTAACGGTCCCTTTTTTTTAATACGATACGTTGTTTAGAAGTTAAAGGGAAGCTAATAGTCCGGTCACATATATACATAACCTTTAACAGTCGCGTTAAAAATTATCTAGTTGATGTTTTTTTTTATTTTCTAACAGCGTAAACGTACGTCGTTTAATTTTTATATAATAAATAGCATGTTTAACCATCTAAGTTGTGACATACAAATGTTAATAACTTAAGTTCGCCTTTGTACATACATTTTAGTGTAATAAAGGATTTATCTATCTATCACTATATACCAATGCTTCTCCAATAGCTTTTAAAGCTTTGGGCAAATCCGTGGGGTGCAAGGTCTGGTGATCCATCTCAGAGGCTTGTTCGTAGTCTCGACACCAGTTGCTAAGCAATGTAAGAGCTGTGCCACCTCTCAATCCGGTGTCAAGCTTCTCTGTACAATCTGTGTAGTTCGTCATAAAAAAAAATCGACACCAATCCCACGCTCATGATTGTTATTTATTTACTTGCTAATATAATTATGTGTGGGATAATATAAAAAGGTTTGTTTGTTTGTTATTTATAACTAATACCATGAAGAAGAAACGTATATGACCGTGTGATGTGTAACGGTTATGAAATACGCGGTCAGTGTCACCGCGCACCGCAGCGATGAGCAATATTTCACGAGTTAGCACTTTACGAGCGCTGAGCGTAAACAGAATGTGCGGCGAAATATTGAACCCGGGTAAAGGAGGGTATCATCAGCATTTATTAATATTATACGTAGCGAGATGTTTGCTCTGGTTTTGTAGGAAGTGAAATGAATAGATACTCTACGATACAGGATACCTATATTTAAAAAATGTATTGCTAAGGACATTCGCAGCACATAATACACATACGCACACGCCATTCAAATCGCTAAAAAACTGACGACACGACCTCAAGTAAATATTTAATAATTAAAAAATTGAAAATCCCTTTGTTAGCTGTCTGTACAGTATAATTTGTTTAACGACGCTCTATTTTATTTTAAAGGCTCATAGCTATGTTATGGCACCTGAATATTATTCCATCTTATATATTTTTTTATGGAAGAAACCAGGGGTACATCTGGTGTGTACAGTTAAATGTTACGCCATAGTCCGCCACGCGGCGCTAGTGCGGATTGTCGGACTTCACATGTCTTAGATATTATTTTCTATCATTATTCTTTAGGTAGTCCCGGGCACCGCTGAAAATCAGCGCTGTCGCATCCTTGCGACAGCATATGCTGAGACGGTGTCCGATATTCGCATCATATGTTTTGTATTATTTGTCCGTGTATCTTAAACTGTGTTTTGTCTATTTATCATTCTTTTTTATTGTGTGTTAAATTCTGTCTGTGATGTGTTTTTGTATTGTGATGCCAATAAATAAATGTATATGTCTATGTAGGTTTCCTCACGATGTTTTCCTTCACCGTCGAGCGCGTGGCAAATCGAAATTAAATTGTATTAAACAAACTAATTCCTGCCGAGACCCGGGACGAACTATTCTAGCGTACTATACAAGATGAGGCGAACACCCAGACATTGAGCTACCACGGCTCTGGTTCTGTGAAGTACTTAACTTTTGTATTAAATTATTCAATTTTTTAAATTTAAAATTAATTAAATTATTAAAATTAATATCTAATAAATAATAATATAAAAACTGTATTATAAGTCAAATGGTCTGTATAAAAATTTGTGAAAGATCAATTAATAAATATTATTATTATTATATTTCATATAAAATAAAAAACATATTAACTTTATTTCTGTTGAAATTAATAATATATATAAAATATATGAAAGCAATCATACCCGAATCCCGAATAGGTTGCTAGACATTCGTTAAATACAGCTTTGATCTATTTATAACTTCAAACTATCGACAGACGATTAATCCAACAAACGAAAAAGTTCCTCGAACTAAACCCTTTGAAGGATATTATTGAATTCTTCTGTGAAAGGAATGAGATCTAACACGAACGACAAGAGAATTCTCTTTTGTCACATATAAATGAATATCGGTATCGAATTCTAACTGAATTCAGAACTGTTTGAATCACGCATCACAGCGGTCGGCCATTTTTAACACCCACGAGGCACTATACTATCTTGCATAAAACAGCTCGAGCCGTGGTCATTGCGCTGTTACTCAGAAAGGTTCAGTGTGTTCGCCGTAAGAGCTCCCGGAGTCCCTCATCATGCATCGAGGAAGGGCCACCGTTTTTTGACGAACTACACAGATTGGCCAGAGAAGCTGGCCTTGACTGCTTCACCGGATTGAGAGGTGGCAGAGCTCTTAGGTCGCTTAGCCTGAACCTCTATCGCTAGTAACACGACACAAGGGTTCCCCCGGTGGGGGGTAACCTCGGCTTGGACGGTTGCTGCTACACTAATACATAGCCTGTATTAGGGAGTTGTTGTACCTAACTCTGAGTTTATTATGAGCTAAAGTTTGTTATATAACTTAAGTTACCACACGCATTTTACGCATACGCAATTTACGCATTTTACGCAATTTACGCATTTACAGAGTAAGTTTGATTTCAAATCGTCTTTTATTTTTAATCGTAAATAAACCTGTGAATTATATTTAACCAGCAACATAATTAAATCTCCTTAACGATGATTAAAAGTAAAAAAAATATTATTATAAATATTAAATTATTTTATCGAATCAGCCGACCGTCACATGAAAAGAATATTTTAACGTGCGCCTTGTTCAATCGAACAACAAAAAAAACTTATAAATAATCAACTGAACAAAGGAAAAGTCTGGAATGAAATGAAGGATTCCGGTAAATGTGAATAACGCATTCATTGCGACAAAGGAACGTGATACATGAGGAATAATAAAGTTTCTCGGAGAACAAACGCCCTATAAAAACACATTGCGTCGGTCGTTTTAATTGAATGATTATTTTTCACGCTTAGACACTCGAATTACACGACATGTGGGAAGCGAGGTATAATTGCTATTAGTCATAGCGCTATTTTCTTGCCTTGTATCATAATACCCCAAGTCCACTATACGGGGTATCTTTAACCGACTTCAAATAAAAGAGGATGTTCTCGATTTTTTTTTTTTAGAAGAAAGCTAGCAATATTTCTTTTTTTTACAAATATTACTAACAATCTTGTTAACCATTCCAACTAAGCTTAAGCTTGTGATAGGACATGGTTCGCGGCAATAGTCGAATGGAGGATTCAGACCCACGACGTTACGATTCGCAGGCCGTACCTAAACCATTAGACTATTGACGATTCAATCTGTGCACTATGTCATACTTACCAACTAAATTATAATTATGTTTGAAAGGGTTTACTTTCAGTTAAAGTTACAGCGTTTATAGTATATATGTCCCACTGTTGGGCGCAAGCCTTCTCTGTAAAGACTGCGATTTGGTTTTATTCACATGTCTTTTTTTCTAAGACATGTAGGTTTCCTCACGATGTTTTCCTTCACCGCCGAGCGCGTGATAAATCAGCACATAAAATTCGGGTTGCTAGCGTACTATGCAACTTGAACCGACCCGCCCGGCCACTGAGCTACCACGGCATTCAATTAGGTCTCAATTAATTAAGTCAGTGGTCGGCAAAGTGCGGCTCCAGAGCCGCATGTGACTCTTTGGCTCAAGTGCGTCTTTGGCACAAACATTTACATTAAAAAAAAAACTTGTTAAGAATAAATTACATATTATTTTGATAATTTAAAATTCTTCTATAAATCGTGAACATGTATCTTTTTTTGTTTAAGGAAATAGATTATTAAAATTTTATTAAATTTTAATAAAAGTTTACTAAACAAGCAGATTTGGCTCCCAATTTTTCTTAATTGTTGTAAAGTAAATTCGGCTATTCTCTTAATGAATTTTGTCGACCATTGAATTAAGGTAAGATTCCGAAGAAATACCACCACAAAATCGCATTTAAGAAAATTTGCTACATAATGTGTGTTATGTTATATATTTTATTATAAGTTATGTATAGATATAAGATAAACATAAACATGTAATAAATAGAATTCATGAGTATATAATATAATTTACGTAATATAAACTGAAATTAAATAAAGATAAAAGAAGAACGATGATGAGACAAACACTAAAGTCCTTTAAATCCCACGCCGGGATAACAAGGAAGTAGCATCCGCTTAAAAGTACACGACTTTGAGTAGTCCTGGGAGCTGAAAATCAGCATATACTGAGGCGGCGTCCAATATTGGCATCATATCCTATATCCTATTTGTCCGTTTTTTATTTCTTTAACTGTATTTTTTTATTTCTCTTGTGTCTTTTGTGTTTCATATTTTGTAATGTATTCGAATGATGCCAATAAAGTATATATCTATGTCTAAAGTAGAGAAAATTGACAAAGAGTACAACAACATTGAAATTCAAGAATACAGCAGTTTATAAGCCTTTCTTACATCGCTCAACCGAGCCATATAAAACAAACTTCTCAAACAAATTCTTTTGCTTCTTAGGTTCCTACCTATATAATAAAATTAACCAAAAATGGCTATCTACAACTTGCCAAAAGCTAAATGTAAAAGTCCTCATACCTTGGCTACTAAAGCTCGACTATACTACCACAGAAAATTTGTTAAAAATCTCATCATAAATTAAATAACATATAAAGCACACTACACACACATACATGAACTACACACACACCACGCATACACCACACATTCACACACACACCACACACTTTCTTTCTTGCATTCTAATTCGTAAGTTAATATTAATAAATTACAGAACTATTATAAGTATGGTGGGGGCTGGTGATCTGTCTTACAGGGTAACCTAGTTCAGACACCAGTCTTTCACAAATGTAAGATCTACGTAAACTGTAAACGTATAAGTAAACTGTGCATTTAAATTTGTGAAAGATGAATAAATAAATTTATTATTATTATTACATTAAAAATCAAAAGAACATGAATTGGCGCGGTGCATTATATGCGGAACGTGAGCTGTATGGGTATCCGCGCTGATCACGCCTACCGCGCCTACGCTGCCCCGGAGCGCTCCAGTACAGCCGCACACACAGCTTATAACACAAACCGCACTACCATTTCCTATGAGTCTACTAATTAAATATGAATCAACATACACGTATATTTAGAGTAACAAGACTATTTGCGAAGGCTCGTTTAATTTCTAGCCTATATAGCCTTTGCCTTAGATTATAAAAGGCATGTGAACTCCGTCAATCTGCCTAGACTAGGCCTTTTTTTAACGGGAGGAAATCTTCAAGAAGTTATGTGGGGTTCTAACCCCCTAAGACCTCGGTGTATGGTGAAGGGTTCCGGTATGTCCAGTGGAACTTACAGGAGCCCTCCGCACAGTGCTCTCGGAGAGCACGTCCCGGGCAGAGGTTAATCCCTCCTCCCCTGTGCCCTCGCAATGCAAGGGACACGTGCCGATGTCGCCTTCTTCCCAGATCCACTTTAGCGGACGAGAGAGGCCCCACCTTTTTCGCCCAGTGAACCTGAGGTTCCTTTTAGTCGCCTTCTACGACAGACATGGGATACCGTAGGCCTAGACTCGGTCTACTCTAAGCATACTCTCTTTAGAGAGAAGACTTGTGTGTATTAGTATTGTAATAGTGTTACATACTATATATGCTGATACGCTAAGTATGGAGAAGAAGAGAGTGGAACAATGAGATTGTCGTCAAATAATTTTTATACGTTGTGGGCATATAATTTATGATTCGTTGTATAGCTGTGCCTAGTGGCTTCACGGTTTGACTTACGATATGATGGTAGTGAGTATTTTTTTTATGACGAACTACACAGATTGGCCACAGAAGCTGGCCTTGAATGCTTCACCGGATTGAGAGGTGGCATAGCTCTTAGGTCACTTAGCCTGAACGTCTATCGCTAGTAACTCGACACAAGGGTCCCCCCGGTGAGAGGTAACCTCGGCTTGGGCGGTTACTATGTTACGCGTAAGCATTCCGATCGCCCGAGAAGGCCGAACTACGACTCGGTCGGTAGCTATTTCACGGATAATCTAAGGGACATTCGAAAAGCTAAACTAACTTTGAGTACCACTTCGGGAAGCGTTGGCGCTGGGAGAAGAAGTGGCTGAAGAAACTCCAGCAACGCTCCTAGTATCTAAGGGGTGGGGAAAGTGAGTACAAATTCCACTCTTGTATCACAGAATTGATGTTTATCGATTTTTTATGTACAAAAAAATCACTTAGAAATTTGTACCCGGCGTATGGCAATGGGCTCGCAACCTGTGGTGAAAATCGAACTGCGGAAGCTTTCTCTGCCCACCCTGCTAGGGTTAAAGGACGTAAGAAGATTAAGATATATTTTTTTACTTCTATAGGTATAGTATAACAAATTGTTCGTATCTAAAATTCGACTATATAGACATAGACATAGACATTTATTTATTGGCATCACAATACAAAAACACATCACAGACTGAATATAACACACATTAAAAAAGAATGAAAAATAGACAAAACACAGTTAAAGTTACACGGACAAATAATACAAAACATATGATGCCAATATCGGACACCGTCTCAGCATATGCTGTCACAAGGATGCGACAGCGCTGATTTTCAGCGGTGCCCGGGACTACCTAAAGACGTGCGCGCGCAATACTACTTTTATATGGAATATTATTATACAGACAGTAAGAGTATAATAAATATGATACATAAATAAAACAGTTATGAGATAAAAATATATTTTATACAATAAAATAATAGATGAAAAAAATATATATATAAATATTATTGAGTCAAAAATAAATAATATGATAATTAAATGTATAAAGTTTAAATTATATAATTAAATATTGAAAATATTGGAAACAACAAGCCACCGATGTCGCGGGGATATTATCTTTTGTATCTTTAACATCAGATACCTATATAGTTACCTACTCTGTGACCACCTCGCCTTAATCATGAATGATTCATCGATACATTAGCTAATAATAAATAGTACAGTGCATAATAAAAAGGGGTAATGCAACAATATCGGACGGGGTCAACGACCCGCAGCAGGGGTTAGATAGTGCTCTCGACCAGTCGCTACCACATGTGAAAAATGTTCGCACAATACTAGGTTTTATTGCACACAAAATATGGCACAGAATCCCGTCGACGTGTTAAATCAACACGCATGTTTTGTTTTAATTGAATAGTGTTTTAAGCTTTTGTTTGAATAAAAGGACTTTTGAATAAATCTGTTCACAAATGATCGGTCCGTTATCGTATACAGTGTTTGTAGTGCCACGTATCATTAATAAGGATGGTTATAGACTATAGACAGTTTAAAATATTGGAATTAACTTTTTTTTTTTTTTTTTATATGAAAAGTGGCAAACGAGCATACGGCTCACCTGATCTTAAGTGATCACCGTCGCCCATGAACATCCACAGCACCAGAGGAGCTGTAGGTGCGTTGCCGACCTTTGAGATAGGAATAGGCTCGTTTCTTGAAGGTCCCTAAATCGTAAACGTTCGGAAACACCGCTGGCGACAGTTGATTCCACAAGTTGACAGTGCGTGGGAGAAAGTTACGCGAAAAACGTACAGTCGTTGAACGCCAACCATCAATATGGTGGCGGTGGAATTTGGAATTCTGCCGAGATGTGCGGTAATGGAAATCGGTAGCTGGGATGATTCCGAACAATTCCTCAGAACACTCCCCATGGTAAATGCGATACAGGATGCAAAGAGAACCGACATCTCTTCGCAGACTCAGAGGGTCGAGTCGATCGGAAAGACCCTGATTGTCGACTATTCGAGCAGCTCTACGTTGTACACGGTCAAACGGAAGAAGTTGGCATTGGGGAGCCCCGACCCAGAGATGCGAACAGTATTCCATATGAGGCCGTACTTGTGCCTTGTAAAGTTGCAGACGGTGGGCAGGCGTGAAATACTGTCTTACTCTACTTTATACCGATACATCTATTAACAATTAACAATGATTAACTTAAATGGAAGAGTTTGTTAAATCAAAAGCACCAACGCCAACCGATTTCGATGATTCATTCTTTATTGGGTTTAGATGTATATTCCGTAATATTCCTACGATATTTCGGAAATATAAAGTGGGCGTCCGCACGTGATAACGTTTGATTCGATGTGAAGTCGGTTTTTAAATAATTGTAAACGACAGAAGCCACAAAAATAATAGATCAGTAATTTCATAGTACGTTAACGTAACATTAATCACGTCTGCTCTATTACCCTCTCGTGGATACCTTACAAAAGTATCGAGACACGGCGGCGAATTATTAACATGGAAATATACAGAGCACATACTACAGCTAGACAAGTAATTGAAACTCAATATACGTTATTAGTAGTACCATGCGCACGGCGGTGAAGGAAAATAACGTGAAGAAACCTACCTACATGTCTTAGAAAAGTGTGAAGACTGCCATTTATTAAATATGCCAATTATCAAAAAATCAGATTTATATTTATATCTATATTTAAAAAATAATAATATTTATTTTCTTGTATGAAAACCTCCATAGTGGAGTCCATGGAGGTTTGTTATGATATCAATGAAAAAATTATCAGTGATGTCAAATAGAAATATAATAGAAGATGTCATTATTAGCAGGAATAAACTTTTAATGTGGTTTCTTGAATTACAGACCAACACAAAGTTATTCTTGTTTTATATATATATATATATATATATATATATATATATATATATATATATATATATATATATATATATATATATATATATATATGTATATAAATATATGTATTGTACATATAAAACAAGAATAACTTTGTGTTGGTGTGTAATTCAAGAAACCACATTAAAAGTTTATTCCTGCTAATAATGACATCTTCTATTATATTTCTATTTGACATCACTGATAATTTTTTTATATATAAGAGAAAGTGTATGGATTTGATCAGTATAGGGTCCGAAACGGCTGGACCGATTTCAATGAAACTTTCAGGGAATCTTCAGATTGACATGGCATGTTTGGTGACGATCGGAGCACTCCTCTTTTTGAACTGTCAAATACAGCTTTTATTTACTATGATTTTATAACCCAAATTTGAATTTACACATGCGTTGTGTATATTTATGTCATTATGAACCATATTGAACTACAATGGAGTATATTGAAGTATAATAAATCACTAAATGATAAGAATGATATTGTATTTACTGATATGTACATGGGTGAAGGGTGTAGGTAATCTTCACCTTCTCGAGAAGATAATGAATAACGGAGAGAAATTAATAATTTAATATATTGTGAGAGAATGATGTAAGTTTATTGTTTAAATAAAATAAAAACAAAATAAATAATAATTGTTAAGTTCGTTACCACGTAAGTTTAAAATCATAATTATGTTATAACCACCTTTAGTCACCACAGAAAATACTCAGTTTTGTTTTTTGTTGTCATTAGTTAACAAAATATCTCCACTTTAAAATATAATTAAAAGTACAAGAAAATAAAGCTTATTGAGAAAAATTTACAAAAACCTCAATACCTACTTAAATTTTATGTCATTGGCGTCCCTCTAGTACCTAAGTAAATAACCTGCGTGTGAGAGGGATGCAATCGAAATCTGAAAATATATATGATTAAAACTATTGCGATTACTTGAATTGCGTATCACCACTCTATATATGAAGCGTCAATAGCCTAATGGTTTAGGGTACGGCCTGCGAATCGTAAGGTCGTGGGTTCGAATCCACCATTCGACTATTGCCGTGAACCATGTCCTAGCACAAGCTTAAGCTTAGTTGGAATGGTTAACAAGATTGTTAGTAATATTTCTGAAAAAAAAAGAAATATTGCTAGATTTCTTTAAAAAATATTAATATATTAATTATAAATTCTAACTTTTCCGGAAAAATTTATGATGGAAATTCTCACTATCTCTGTATCATATCTGTATTCGATATACCAAGATTGGCGACCTTTTTTTATATAAAAAGATAGCTAGCAATATTTTTTTACAAGAAATATTACTAACATTCTTGTTAACCATTCCAACTAATGTTAAGCTTTTGTGTGTTGTGCTAAGAGATGGTTCACGTCAATAGTCGAATGGTGGATTCGAACCTACGACCTTACGCAGACCATACCTTAAACCATTATGCTATTAACGCTTCTGAACTAACATATTTAGGGGGGTAGGTAACCAACGTTCTAGAATACGAAAATTTCGTTTATCACTTCATCTCCAATTCTTCAGACTGGCAGTCATATTTCTACAGACTGCATGACGGTACTTGACATAATTATTGGTTGTGACCTCTTTTATGACATGATGCGTCACACCGTCGGGCCCGTAACCTGTCACAATTTACTGGTGCAGAATGTGGATGATTGGCTCATTTCCGGAATTCTCAATTCCTTGTAATTAGGGACACCGAAGAGTACGAATTTTGAACGTCGTAATTTTTTTCTTGCAATTCTGTACTTCTCAAGTTTCTATACTTAAATTGCTAAAGGAAACACCGACAGACTAAAATATTACGTATCTAAGCGAAATACCAATCACTGACTCAACGAGATCTCTAAAACTATGCACCCGATTGACTTGAAATTTAACATAGTTACCCAATTCACGATATAGTTAACGGTCAACAAGGACGGAATTTACGCAAGTCCTATTCAAAGTGGACTTATAATCAATAAGGTTAATATTTCCTTTGAATTTTGTGAGAGCAATCAATATTTTATTATTTAGTACCCGGATGGGATTTTTGTTTTTGGTAAATCATGTTTTTTGGAAATTATATTTTTAATAGGAATTACGTAATTAGATTGTAAATAAGAGTATTTTTTTCAAAGATCTTTTAGGCATGTTTAAGGGAACGTGTATTTTCTCAATTATATAATAAATGGAAAAATAAAAATGAACCTACCGTCAGTCATCATTCACTCGACAAATTCTTTTTTATTTTATATGTTTGGAAAACTTATAGCTAGAAGAGACACAAGATATAAAATTAAACATGAAAAAATTAAAAGCCAATTAAAAGTTTTCGCAAATAGAATAGGATGTACAATTAAAGATATAAAAATTAAACAAAAAAAAGGAATCAAATAACAATAGAAGACAATAAAAAAGAAAATAAATAAATTAATAAATAAATAATGACAAAGAACTTTAAGTCTATAATTATTTAGTATACAAATATAAACAATCTAAAATATCAGCTTATTTTAAATAAATAAAAAAATGTTTACACAATTGATTATTATTTTATTGATAATATATTGTTGATATGATATTATACATAATGATTATTATTTGTTCTCATTCTCTCTTATTTATATAACTCTTTTTTTCATTTTATTTTTCATGTTATATAACTATAACAAAACTATTATTAAATTATGGCGAATGTGCAACGCCTGGACAAACCACTGCGGTTTATATGGCGTCAAGAAATATCTTTATGTATAAATTGTTTGATAATAAAATAAAAATAAAATTATAACAATTTATTTTCTTAGTCTACGCCATACAAAATATTCATTGATTTACTGTAGCAACACCATATACTGAACTAATAATAGGATATACGCGAATAGAACGTTTTCTAAAAAAAAAAAATCTTAGCTCGATCGATTTATCGCCCCCTAAAAGCTTCGGGATACCAAATTTCATAAAAATAATTGAAGTGGTTTCCGAGATTATATATATACAAGAATTGCTCATTTGAAGGTATTAGATAAAGGTACAATTTTTTTTTTATGACGAACTACACAGATTGGCCAGAGAAGCTGGCCTTGACTACTTCACCGGATTGAGAGGTGGCATAGCTCTTAGGTCGCTTAGCCTGAACCTCTATCGCTAGTAACTCGACACATGGGTCCCCCCGGTGAGGGGTAACCTCGGCTTGGACGGTTACTATGTTACGCGTAAGTATTCCGATCGCCAAAAAAGGTACAAATAAAAGTAACATGCCTGGAGAGCTTCTTAAACTTCTATATACTTCGGTTTAGTACGATCCTGCAACACCTCCTTCATTTACATCATAGGTTAAGGGAAATCCTGTCTGCCTCTTTTTTAATATATCGTCTAAACGATATATCTCCTTCAATGTCGCTGTATACCGCTCACTTTCGAGTTATTGGTATAGATAGACATAGACATTTATTTTTTGGCATCATAAGACAAAAACACGTTACAGACAGAATATAACACACATTAAAAAAGAATGAAAAATAAATAAAATACAGTTAAAGATACACGAACAAATAGTACATAACATGTGATGCCAATATCGGACATCGTCTCAGCATATGCTGTCGGAAGGATGCGACAACGCTGATTTTCAGCGGTGCCTAAAGACGTGCGCGTGCAATACTACTTTAATATGGAATTTATACAGACAATAAGAGTATAATAAATACGATACATGAATAAAACAGTTATGAGATTAATATATATTATATACAATAAAATAATAGATGAAAAAAATTCATAAATAAATATATTATTAGGTCACAAAATTAAAAAAAAATAATAATATGATAATTAAACGTATAAAGTTTATATTATATAATGAAATATTGAAGATATTGGAAACAACAAACCACCGATATCACGGGGATGTTACTTTTTGTAACTTTAACATCAGGTGTTTCAATTTATTTTCAAATGCGTTTACAGATTTACTGTCTCTTATGGGCGGTGGCAAGTTGTTCCAACACTTGGTGGCCAATTATCTAAAACTGCCGCGTAACGCAGCAGATCGGTGTAGCGGAATTTGTAAAATGCAGTTTTTAGCTATAGACTATTTTAGATATTGTATATACTAGAGACATACATACTATGATATAAATATATATATAGACTATTTACTAGTATATATTTACAGTAATATAGGGAAAATACAAACGAGAAATATAAGGAATCTGCATGATCTATTTTTATACAATACTGTAAACAAATGCGTTTTATCAACGGTGACGAATACGCAGTTCTAGCCTTTCAATTGTAACAGCATTATTAATTAAAGTTACACAACGGGAAGTGAGCCTTGGTAGCTCATTGTCCGAGCGGTTGGCTCAAGTTGCATAGTACGCTAGCAACCCGAGTTCGATCCCCGGTGCTGGCACCAATAAATTTGTTGTTGCAATTTTATGTGCTGATTTACCACGCGCTGGGACCCGGGAAGAAGGCAACATCGGCTGGTCCGTGTAGCCTTGCACTGTGAGGGCACAGGGGGGAGAGAGTAACCTCCCCCCCCCCTCGCGACGTGCTTTCCTTGAGCACAGTGCAGAGGGGCTCCGGTGCGTTCCACTGGAGATCCCGGAGCCCCTCGTCATGCACCGAAGAAAGGGCCACCGGGGAGGTTTTAGTGGGTAAAAACCTCACATAACCGCCCAGAAGGCGGGGTATCTTTTTGAAGATTTCCGCCCCGTTAACAAAAAAAAAGAATGTTTAGTGTTTTATCCGTCACAGATTTGATTTGAAGATTAATAATTAATTTCTCAAAATATAAATACCATCTTATATATCTAAGAAATGCTACTTAGGATAACCCAATAATGTAAAATAAAGTACCTACTAGTAGAGTTAGGAAATTTCTAACCTAGTTTTACTACGAAAAAACACCTTAAAAGTGGATCCGCTTATTACCCTCATTTTAATAAAAAAAATGTTTATGTGAATGTATAACAACTTTGTACAAATCCAATAATAGTTACATATAACGGTCACATAATATTACCAGGAAAATAACATTCGACAATACACGAGTTAAATACCATTTAAGGTAAAATAATTATTGCTTACCTAAGTGACTTGAAAACAAACCTTTTTAGTGAAAAAAGAACCCGAAGTTTGTCCGAAGAGAACAAGTTTGTACAAGTAATTCAATAAAATCGGAAACGCATGGAGATAATGAAACGTCACCACGAAACGATCTCGCGATATGTGAGCAATTAATTAAGGAAATATCCGCTGGTAATACGAGTTGGGTTTTAGAAGTCATTGCCTGGAGACGAATACCGGAGTCCGATGTCGAACCAACAACGATTTAAAAAACACTGCAACAGAATTACGCTATCTTTACTGATTGAGCACAATGGCCTAATACTTTAGTGTACGGTATTATCGAAAGGTCTTAGGTTCGAATCCACAATTCTATTGACGTGAACCATCTAACACAAGCCTAAGCTTATTATGAACGATTTGAAGAAAAAAAAAATTGTTAGCATTCTTTTAATAAAAAATAACTGTTCGTCTTAACAAGGCAGATAAGCTTTTAAATAGTTTGTTGTGAAAATAATATTCTAAACAAAAGTTAATTCAATTAAATGTTACATTGAAATATTTCATAAATAAACTATATTTTTGTGGAAATACGAACAACATAATGTATATTGCATACCGCAAACTTGCCTAATAAACACACAATCACTAAACTGGATGCACTTTAGAATACATTTAAAAACGACACAATATACACAGAATTTGCATGATACAAAAAAGCACACGTACATATGTAAACGGGCACCGTTCGCAACTGACGCGAAACCTACCGCAACTGTTCGCGTATTACAAAAACCGTTATCAAGAAACACGTGCAGTCTGGCCGGCAACCGGCGCGGCACTGCGGGTGTCGTGCCGGTCGCCCGCGTGTCAGCCCCCATGTGATCCAGTCTCCTAACATCCTAACTCAATCCCTAACCAAAGGAAATTCCACCCAAAAACCAATCACACAACGTTGAAAATCGCAAATCAAGAAGTAAGAACGCCAATCGATGCTCCTGAACAGGACAACACATCTTTCCGCCTCCGCTCCTGTCCTAACAACACTGAATTTTTTGGTAATTTCGTTGTTTTTAACCGACATTTTTCAAAAGGATAGAATATAAGGAAGATAGAATCTGAAACGAAGAAATTCGACAGAGACTAAAGACAGTCGACGTAGCTCTTATAATCAGCAAGTTAAAGTGGCAGTGGACCGGCCACATCTGCCGAGTCAGTGACGGCAGATGGGGGAAGAAAGTTTTGAAATGGAGTCAGCATATATGAGTCGGAAAAGTAAGAGTGTAGGGCGCCCTCCCTCCAGATGGACCAACGACCAGGGCTGGATGCGGGAAGCGGAAGATCGTATATGGTGGAAGGCATTGGGGAAGGCCTATTTTAGCAATGGATAGACACTGACTGATGATGAACCGTCTTCAAAAAAGAGGGAGGTACTCAAATGGTTTGTATTTTACATACTTCGACACATTACGAGTATATTTACATGTATTCGAAATTACTTATAAAGCCATTTTCAGTTTTATTTTTATTGAAAAACAGTTACTTTCAATTTAGCGCCATCAGTTTCGGTTTCGGAATGCTAAAGCGATTAGAGTAATCATCCAAGCCCTCTCAAGGTTCCCTCTCAATTTCAAAAGCGCTTCATGCTAAGCGACGTAAGAGCTATGAAATCCTGTGAAACTGTTGCGGTAAACTTCTCAGGCCCCATGATCATTCCGTAAGTAATCAGACCGCAGTTTCCGAATATATACAGGGTATTAGACCGCTACCGAAAACGAAGACAGACGATAGTACCAATGACAACTTTGATGATGGGACGGAAAAAAGATCGCTCCTGATAAAAAAATAATTCATAATTTTAAAACGTTTTATTAGTAATTATGACGCTCCATCATGTTATATATAGCTAAAATGAAAACGGTGGTTTTATAAAAAAATACATTACTAAAAAAAACAGTTGATACAGTAAATAATGTTTCTTTTGTCGGTGGTCACGAGAACATCAGCAAATCAAGCGACAACCGAGTCCGACAAGCTTCTCTGATTACATTAAGCATGATGTGAGGAGTGTCTATAGTCCAAAATATTATTTGCGTCATCACAAATAAAAACATTTGGAACGAAGTGAATTTTGTTTGAAACTCTGCTTTTATGAGTTCATTTTATAAATGTCCAAAACAAAGGACTGTCTTTAGCGTTCCGGTTTTTTAACCGATTGCAAAAGGAACGAGTAATACATTGGGTCATATTTTTCCTGTTTGCTATCCAATTTTAGAAATTCTTCTATTGTTGACACCAAGAGGGTAGTTTTTATTTTATTTATTTATTTAATAAGATACACCAACAGCATTACACAAGCATACATTGTTGTAATAATCAAGTTTACAAACTAAGTCCTGTTGTGTATACCAATTACAGGTGTACACAACATTCGCTATAAAGAAACGTAACGATTTTATTATTAATACTTACAAAGATATTTTAATAAATGATAAAGTAATAGAAATATCACTACTAAATTAATTAAATTAGCCAAAATTACTGCACAATTTTTAACACTAGGGTGCGGAAGACCTTGCGTGAATTAGAAAAAATGTCAACCGACGTGGACTTAGTGTTAAGGAGGTTATATGTAGCGGAAATCCTTGGCAAGGGCAAGTGTGACAGAAGGTTGGTTTTAGATTGCGGCGGAGGGTACGCAGAGATGGCATTCCTCTTTCGCTTCATTCACATCAATCGATTGTGGAGTATTCCTTAACTGCCTCTTTTTGTCCACAACGCTCTGATAGATAGATAAGACTTAGGACTGACGGAAAAGTGTTTTTATAAAAGGGAAATAAAAATTCGACACGCCTACTGATCTCTTAACCCGACTGAACTTTCTGAATGGGCAGTTCGGCCGTCTTGAACTGGCTAGAGTCAGTCATGCTATCGCCACCGGCCCCCACCCGTCTGGATGGATAGCTTTGTGAGCGCGGCTACCCCTCCATAGGCGCTGGAGGCCGGTTTTCCTAACTGAACCTGTCACCGGGGCGAGATGGTGAAAAGCTAACGCGATCACATCCCGCTCTATCATGGCGGACGGCGGCTCACCATGATAGGTTTTAGTCGGTAGGCCTGTTGTAGGCCGAGCCCGGCATAACACACCAGCTTACCCTGGCAAAAAAGCCATGCTATCGCGAATAGAGTAACGGTCCAAACCGAGATTACCTTTCAGTAAACTATAAACCATGTAATGTGTAAATTAACGCTCAATAGCAATATATTTGCAAAGTTCGTTTTTTGTATGTATGTAAATTTTTTTAAAATTTCATATCGTAATATACGACTCCAATGAAGCGACACCAGCTCTGTGTAATAGCAACCGACCGAGTCGTGGTTCGGTCCTCTTTGGCGTAGTACCGTAGTAACATAGTAACCGTCCAAGTCGAGGTCACCGGAGGGACCTTTGTGTCGAGTTATCAGAAATAGAGGTTCAGGCTATGCGATGATGCCACATTTCAAACCGGTGAAACAGTCAAAGTCGTTTTTTCTGGCCAATCTGTGACATAAAAAAATACTAGGCTGACTCATAAAAGTGTACTTTACAGTGATGAGTTACAATGTGGATAAACGTAATAACTTTTAAAATAATTAAGACACTTATTTCAATTTTGAATATCCGTAATATTGAATTTGTAAATGAGAAATACTTTATTTATTTTTAATTTATTATTTATATACTCGTATTGTTGATGTACTTCATAAGTTAGCGTAATATACAAGTAACTCGAGTTAGTGTACGAATTCGAATTACATTGTGAGGGCACGGGGGGAGGGAATCACCCCTTCCCCTCCCCCGGGACGTGCTCTCCTTGAGCACAGTGCAGAGGGGCTCCGGTGCGTTCCACTGGAGATCCCGGAGCCCCTCGTCATGCACCGAGGAAAGGGCCACCGGGGAGGCTTTAGTGGGTAAAAACCCCACATAACCGCCGCCTTCCCCCCAGAAGGCGGGGTATCTTTTTGAAGATTTCCTCCCCGTTAACAAAAAAAAAAGAAACAGTAACATAGTAAACTAAGATTAAATAACGAAATGACTATAGGAATAGTTTATCTGTAAACGTAATATCAGGGCTGGCATAAATATAAAAGGTAAACGCGATTCTAACTTAATTAAAGCAAATTGTAAAACGTGGAACGCAAGGGATCCCGCGCGAGGTCTCATCAAAACGTTGGAAAAATTACTTAGAAATTAGGGTCACGTAATTTAATAACGTAGAAAAAATTCAACCTAAAGTAACGTAATGCTTTTTTAAACCTATGAACGTTATTAGGGAGTTGAAGTAAACGAATTACGTAACTGTATTCGTAAGCTATTCAGCTGAAACTTGGATATGCGAAAATTCTGCCAATATATGCAAAATAAAGTGATATCGCAAACGCAAGCAAGACCCAAATTGATCAAAGAACAATCGACGAACGACTGAATAAGTCAGTGAAATTTGATACGAATGATAAAAGAGCTTTGCTAACAAGAAATTAAGCATTGAAGGGAAAGTAATATATGGTCATCTGAAGAGGTCGGCAACCTTGTTATCCTAAAAGCAATACACAATTGAAATTTATACACAATCGATATATATATAAAAGAGAAAGAGTGTGGGTTTGTTGCTTATAGACTCCGAAACGACTGGACCAATTGCATTGAAACTTACAGGGAATCTTCAGATTGACCTGGCGAGTAATCCTGTAAAGTTTGGTGACGATCGGAGCACTCCTCTTGAGCCCGATATGTTTTTGTATAATTGTTAAGAATGATATTGTATTAACTGATATATACATGGGTGTAGGTAATTATCATCACCCGCTCGAGGAGAGAATGAATACGAAGAGAAATGAATAATTTAATATATTGTGAGAGTTAAATTAAATATTTAATGATGTAAGTTTTTGTCTCGTAAATACTTGTAATACGCCGACTGTGACGCAAATCGCCAAGTGGGTCTCGTGTTCGGTGCATTCAAAGTTTGTAGCAGGCGTGCGAGCCAACTGGAAATATAATCCGTCTCATATTCGATACTGCAATTGGATCGTTCCGATTGGCCGGCTGCAACGGATTGATACTATGTCTCCTCTACTACTGTCATGATAATATATTTATTTTCAGCCGACTTCAAAAAGGGAAGAGTTATTCATCCATTTGTCGCGCACTTTCTTAACGCAAATATTATAAGGTTTTCTCATAGATGCCATTGTCAGAATTGAATCAAATTGAAGAAACGAAAAAGTATCAAAATCGGTTCAACCAGTCGAGAGTTTTGCGATAACAAAAATAAAAAAAAATACGAAGAATGGAGACTCTCCTCCCCTTTTTTTATGGACGAACTATACAGTTGGCTAGAGAGGCTGGCCTTTACTGCTTCACCGGATTGAGAGGTGGCATAGTTCTTAGGTCGCTTAGTCTAAACCTCTTAAAACCACGACTCGGTCGGTTACTATTACACGGATAAAGTGACTAGTAACAGACATTTTAGTTTTAAATAAGTCCCACGTCCCACCAACATGGATTTCCGCAAAAAGCGGATTCGGAATTCGGATTCTCGCTAAAATTGAATTCCGCGAACACATTAGCCACAATTGCAATTTAGCGAGTATATTTAAGCGCCGCCATCCGCCACCGAAACAAAGCTGGTGCTCCGTTCCGTTCCACTAAAAGACCATCGGTTCCACGTTCCGGTGCACGCATTTTCATGTCGTGGGAACTGTTTAAGTAACCGCCTCGATGAATCGATTCACCGCTCTTTTTTGCACTGTATACGCCGGTAATGTAAAACTCTAATTTGTATGATAAATTATTTCGTTTTTCACAGTTGATCGTCCAGTGTTAGCTCATAATGGTTCAGATACTTAACAAACTAGACTTGAACAAAAAGAGGTGAAAAGTAGTTATATTAAAGTAAAAGTAACAGCAATAACACATATATGTGCCACTGCTGGGCACAAGCCTTCTCTGTAAAGAGAGTATTAGGGTATAGTCCGCCATGCGGCCCTAGAGCGGATTGTTAGACTTGACATGTCTTAGAAAAATTTTTAGGTTTCCTCACGATGTTTTCCTTCACCGCCGAGCGCGTGGTAAATCAGCACAAAACAAAATTGCAACAACAAATTTATTTGTGTCCGGGACGTGCTTGAGTACAGTGCAGAGGCATTCCGTTGCGTTCCACTGCAGATCTCGGAGCTTCCAGGCACCGAAGAAGGGTCACCAGGGGAGTTTTAGGCGAGTAAGAACCTCACATAATCTGTTGAAGATTCCCTCGTTAAAAAAAAAGTGTTGGAAATCTGCGGTTTTAAAGACTCATGTGGCTGTTTGATATCCTACGTATGGATATCTTTTTTCATCAATTTTGTTGCATTTTCCCGACGTTACGACAATTTAGGTTCTATAAGGGGCTCTTTTACCACATTCTGGTTTTACCTAAGAAAAACCTTTAACCCGTTCAAATGAAATACAAAATCGGTTAAATATTAAAGGTTGAGAACCTCCTACTTTTTTGAAGTCTGTTAAAAGTTGTTTCTTAACGTAATCGAACTCGCTGCTAGATACAAAAGTTATTAAAAGAAAAACGAACAAATGAAACAAGGCATTTCCAATCATAGAACTAAATTGCCTCTCATCTCGCACGATGGTTTATCGTAATCCCATTGTGTTGTTACCGGCGGTATCACAGTACAGTGATCGAGATAATGTCACTACCCTAAACAGACCGTCGATAACAAGCGGACGCTATACACGATAATTACAAATGCCGCCATGATAATTTGTGTACAAGCATTGTACCAACATTACGAAATTATATTACGTTTACAAATAAGTTCCAGCCATTTTGAGAAAGACGTCGTGGCACGAGGTCTTTCGCAGATAGTAACCGACTTGAAAATTAGTTTGTTCATTCCAGAACAACATAACCCAATTATCTTATGTTAAATCTGCAGCTGAGACACATCGATTTCTCGTAGAAGCATATAATGATGTATATGATTGGAGTACCATGAGTTAAAAACGGTGATTTTGACCTAAAAGACAAAGATCCTAGTGGAAGGCCAAAAATTTACGAGGATGCAGATTTGATGAAATTATTGGAGGAATATTCGTCTCAAACACAAAAGAAAACTGCACTTTAGAAATCACTCTGGAATCAGTCTCGCATCATTTAAAATCACAGTTTCGCAATAATTTTTGTTTTTGACAAAAAACGGAGGAAACTTATTCGTACTCTTTTTAATAACTTTAATAACTTTTAATAAATCTTTATTAATAACTTGATAATAATTTCATTTTGTGTTTCGCAACATTAATACAAGAAATCCTTGACTCCTGAACTAGGAGTTAAACCTGTATCTCATGACCCATTAAGAAGAAGTAGTAGACCAAATGACCCGAAAGTGTAGAACAATACTAAACAGTACATTTCGATAGATTCTTCGCACGTACCACGATTAGCTTAGCTTCTTCGAATCTCTTGTTGTTTAAACTTAGCTGTGATACAAATAGCTTTTTACCACAACAACACTCTGTAATGGTGGAATGTTTCTTTCAGTGTTGCCATAACAATGGCATAACAAATTGCCGTACCGTTGTCACCGCCACCACTGTGGATCCTCCCGACCGAACGGAATGCACACTTATCGCTAAAAGTGTTATAATACGTTAGCAGTTAGGGTTGCCAAATCACATTACTACGATGATAAATCAGGGTTAATCAGATAATAACCTTATTATTGATGTAAAACTTCGTTACGCCCTCTTGACTTGAACTCTACCACAAACAGAAGAATAACTCAATATCACACCAATCGATTTCGATGATGAATTTTTTATCGGAAAGGATATACTCCAAGGGTAGTTTGCTCATCAAAGTTCAAGTTTGCCATGATTATGATTAATTCTATTTCGTAATATTTCTATTCGATTTGAAGTCGGTTTTTGTTTTTACTCGTAAATATACTTGTTATCCGTACACACCCTATTTACAGAGCTCCCGTTAACCGTTTCATAAACAGTTAATTAGCTCTCGCAATAACAGTTACAGCGAGGTAGATTGCATTAATTGCGTTTTGTTCCCGCCATTGACGAAAGAAACGTGCGAAACGCGAAACGCAAAACTGTTGCCGCGAAACAATGGGAACGCTTGGCGCGGACTCTCGCACCGACAAGTGGGCTAGCTTTTATGAAAAGCGTTTCAACTAAGGCCCGGCTTAGCCTTTGAAAGACAAGCAAAAAGGGTAATAAAGAAAAAAAATAATTTAGGTGTACAACTGTGCAACTATGGAATAGCTTGTCAATTGAGATTAGGCTTCGTCAACTAATGTAGTTAAATCCCATGCATCGAATACTTTCTAGTCAAACATTGAAAATAACAAACTGGTAAATATATTATCGTTTTATATTATCGACTCAAAAGGTTGACGAGTTCTGGTAGATAGATAGATAAATCATTTATTTCTCAATTATACATAAACTACAAACAATTACATTTAACTTAAAAGTTAGCAAGGAGGGCTTTATCCCTATGAGCAATCTCTTCCAGGGAATTGCAGGATAGAGGAGGTTAAATAAATAGATAGGGTAATAAGAAAGTAAAGTAAATAATAGCAAGAATTATTTATAATGAGGATAGAGCTTTATTTATATTAGAAACCAACAAAAGCAGTACACATACAGAAATATAAACTTACGACTGCATTTCCACTTAACATCAGGTGGGATCGTAGTTAAGCACTTGCTTAGAGAGTATAAAAAAACAAAGTACTTATATACATATATTATATAAGGAGAATAGTCAAGTTTAGCAAGCGACTTTGCGCAGAAGATGTTTTTTTTTAAATAACGCGCAACCACAGACTCTTTTCTAATGTACTCTATTTGTTTACTTTGTTTTGTCAAGAATAGTGCTACCTCTACAGTTATTACTACAATTTTTTTATAATGCCTGATTTTGGAAGATGGTGTTGGAGAATCTTTGGTACACGTCGCAAACACCCCGTTGCATTGTTATTAGTTTCACCGCAACCGCCGCATCCCTGTTTCTCATGGCCATTTTTAAGTTATACTCTATTATTTTTTTCTTTTAATGCGGCCGTTGCCCTTATCACCAGTCTTCCTGTGGCGTTGTCACAGTCATCTGTGTAATAGACACAGGTGTCTGTGTCGGTTTTTCCTCTCGAATATGACTTGGTAGACCATTGCACACGCGCGCAGCCTTCACATCGAAAGAAGCACTAAAGTAGCCACCATAATAGTAGTAGACAGATGGGTGACTTGACTTTGACATGAGTGATTTTGAGCTTATAATATGAACCTTGGTTTAATGCGAGAACTCAAGCACATTGAATAGAATAACAAACGGCTACTAAGTTAAAATTAACATTCATGTTTAACAACTTGAAGAACATATTTGAAAGGAGTGCCTCATTAAGCCTTTGCATAGATCAGACTTGCAAATTTTCCAAAGCTTGTTCGCTCGAAGTTAAGTCCTCCAATGCGAAATTCTTTACATTTTGAGCTCATAAAAACCATTCAAAGTCATTCGTTGAAAATGTTTGATGGATTTAGAATGGGTTATTCCTTGTTTACGGTATATAAAAATATAAAGAATTACAACTCGTATTGTGACAAGCATTGATAGCCTAAACTTCGAAAGAAATTTGTACCAATAAGTTTTCTTTATTCTAAGTACAAAACTTATTAAAAAAATGACATTACTAATAAACTCAGGAAAGCGTTGTTGAAAATCGTCTACTTTTTACACGAAAGTTTTTAATTGTTCTATAGTTAGTTCTATGTATTGTATTGTTGTTGCTATATATCACCAAAGTAAACACTAGAAACTCATCTCTTAACTCAGCATTATAATTTACATATATGAGTGTCACCCAATGCAAAATAGAAAGGCCTACCACATATTTATATCAGTTAAAAACCAGGAACACCTATTCAAAAGTATACATTACTAAATGTCATGAATAGTGAAATGTCCACGAACTGTGACAACCCTATTCAAAGCACGTTATAGAAACGCTTTCGCCGACTAGCGGGACGTCTCCAACACAATAAGCGTTCCGGAAAGTGGAAAACTCGGCGTGCGTCCATACAACGTGACCGAGTGCCGGTGAAAAGCTCTGTGGGATATTTCAGAACCATAAACTACTCACTATTTCTCATCGAAATTCACACAAAGTATATTAGCCGTAGCAACACCGCTGTTATATTTTGCGCAGGGTTGCAAAAAGTTGTATTAAATGTTTTTTAATATAAGAAAACTTACCAAACCGCTTGGCCGGACGCTGCAAGTAAATGACACCTGAAAAATAAAATAATTGATAACTATTTTACTCAACCCAAAATAAGTTGCCGATTCAATTAGTGACTATGTTCAGCACAAAACAATTTTTCAAAAATGACATATTTTTGGTATGAAAGCTCTCCCACTGCAGTTACTTAAATCATACTTCCTTAGCGGAAAATTGTACAATTAAAGAATTCAAATTAAAACAGAATACAACGTACACACATGTGGTGTTCCTCAAGGGAGTGTACTTGGTCCAACTTATTATAATAGGTTGTCAAATATCTCCCTTCCGCCTTTTGTGTCATGCGGCACCCAAACATCAAGCTTTTTTTTGTATCCAGCCTTCTGCAGATGGTTTAAAATGGTTTGGTGACTAACTCCCATCTCCTGGGCGATGTCACGAGATGCCACATGCCGGTGTAACTCGATGTAGTCCATGATTTGATCGGTATTTGTCGTCACAGGTCTTCCGCCGGCTGGCTTATCCATGGTGTCGTTTTCACCGGCTCTGAATCGTCGAAACCATTCCTCCGTGGTTCGAAGTGATAGAGTACCATCCCCCAAAACACCATTAATCTCACGGAACGTTTCTCTAGCGGATTTGCCTTTAACGAAGGAAAACTTTAAAATAGCGCGAATTTCGGCGTTAGTGAACTTCATGTTTACACGTCTATAACTGTTGAACGCAATATCCAAACTAATTATGCATAGCGTCGTTTTGTAGGTTATGTCAAGACCTTTCAAATTATGTATAGTATTGCTAGATACGAGCTCTGTAGCGCTTTGTACATAGCCGCGAATTTCAAAAGACAAAAAGGCGGAAGGGAGATATTTGACAACCTAATATTACTAAACTATTTTATTATAGAGCAACAAGGATGTCCCTCATAAAGAACACCAGAGGAGTTGCTATCTTAGTTCTAGTTAGCACTCTACTATTAGTACTACTTGTTTAGCTCCCAATATTGTTAATTTTCAGCCGTAGGACGCACTGCCCGCAGTCTTTTCCCCGACAAAAGCCTCCCGTAACGATTTCCGAAGGGAGCAGTTGTAAGCGGCTTGCATCTAGCTTCGTCCTGTGTCCTTTATGACGTCCTCAGACCAACTTGCGGGACATTCTACGCTGAAATTGCCAGTCCGTGATGTCCAATCGAGAGATATTATCACAGCGTTGTCAAATGATGATACGAATTAAAAAGTATATTTAGAATTAAATACAAGATTCAAATCGAATCAAACGTTACGGTCAAGTGATGGATCAAACGTTAAACGCTATTTCAGAAATATAATAGTCACTAGAAATCTCAATTCCAGTCCGACTGTATTATAAAATTAATGCAGCTATACCCTTTCTTTTTCCATTTGTGCTCGTTGTATTTATGAAATAATTATAAATCACTACCCACACACAATACAATAATTCTTCTGTTATTTATTTATATTTTGAATTTTCTTATCAGATAGATAGATAAATCCTTTATTGCACCAAATAAAATGTACAAAGGCGAACTTAATGCTAATTAGCATTTTCTTCCAGCTAACCTTTAGTGAGCAGGCTAAGGGTAATGCCGCTAAAAATAGCGTTTTAAAACTGTTATATAGATAAATAAATATACATTACATATATATAAATAGATACTTCTATATAAATATAACAATATACATACACATGGAATATATATAGCGACAATAAATATACCAGTTACCCTACTATGCATTAATTTTACCTCTCGTCTTCATCAGAGTTGCCTGGAAAATATCGCTCAAAGCGTGAGCTCTTGCCCAATTTTAGATTAGGCTTAATTCTTAATTGAATTATTTTAAAATTTGATAAATAAAGGGTCTGTATATGTACACGATAAAGTTTATCTATGTCTCTGATTAGATAAAAATAATTTAATTAACGATTAAATGATGTGATAGCTTAAAAATGTATATATCACCTCGTAATAAGTGTATGTGTCTGTGAGATATATGTTAAATTCGTAACAGAATGCTATTGTAAATAAACTAGAACACAACCTATCATATACATTTTGATGTGAACATGCCTCTGAATGGAGGTGTCGATATCACGCGCGCAGCGGGAAATCTCGACGCTAATGTTGCGACCAACTGGAAAATGACGTCAAGTGTTGTTATAATTAAATGAAAATATTATTAAATATTTTTATTATTTATTTAAATCAACAAAATTATAACACCGTTACAGATAATACCAATATGATGTTATAAAAACTTAGTTAAATATATATTATTATAATTAAAACAAATAAAAAGCTGCTTGATGTATTGACAATAATATATAAATATAATAGAGTCAAACACCTTCTACGCATTTGTAGGCAGCTTCGATAAACACAGACTCAGTGCAACAAAATATATCAATGTGCAGTGAGATGGTATTAACAAACCCAAACACGCGACAGCGGAGAGTTCCTGGACAAGTTTGTCCTGGAGACAGGCAGTAGGAACAATGATGGACGACGGCGCATGTACACGTAACTGTCAGGCGTCCGCACCTGGTACTATTTTGGTGTTGTTCGGAGAAATCCTAATAGCCTCGAAAAGCTAAAGTGCTTGTTAGCCAGGTGGACGGAAAAAGAGCACGCGGTCGCTCACCTACACGGTGGGCAGACGTAGTTAAGATGCTCACGAGGGCACTTTGTGGTAGACAGGACCTTAGCAATGAAGAAGACGACTAAAGAGAAGACTAATTTGTACCCAATGATGTGAAATTAGCTTTTTGAATGTACCAGTTTTTAGATAAATTCTACGGACCTAGTCATGGTTCGGTTCTCCTTATTAGACTAACAGCCTATGGAGAGGTCTGTGGCGTTATAAAAAAAATATAAAAATTGCATACTCACGTACGAAGTGTTAGCTGGCAACACATGACACCCAGCGATTGTTATGCATAATAACTACTTCCAATGATATCTTAATGATTTACCTGAACCTTATTGTATCTTTAATTAATAATTTAGTTGATCGTCACATGAACTTGGCATTGTAAACAATAATTTAACTTTATTAGTTCCTAATCTGAGTTCTAATTAATTTTGTATAAAGATTGTGAGGACGTGCAGTTGTAACGTTACTCGTTATACGAGTAAATAATTCTTTGTACAACGTTACGCTGTCTCAATAAAGCGAGTGTATTAGTTGTTGGACGATTATTCTACGAGACCTACAAATTATAACAGAAGTGAACATAATATACAGCAATACTTCATTATTAAGCTGCAAGTACATTATAAACTGCAACCATACAGGCCCTTACGGCTAACTGCTCTCATTAGGGTTCGGCCTAAGCAACGTAAGGCCTGTGTCATCTCTCAAATCTCGTGTCAAATGTTGCTTTCAACTTCTGTCGCCAGTTAGCGTAGGTTCGTTACAAAAAAACGGACTTCAAATCGAACGAAACGTTAAACTTATTACGCGCGGACGCTCTCTTTGTATTTACGAATTATCGTAGGATTATTCATATTATTGTAGTAGTATGAACAAGCAACAAGCTCGGGTACGCCCTACTACTTGAATGAAATGTCGTAATTAAAATGGTTTACCAGTGACACAGTCGCCATGGCCGACATTCACCTGGACATCATGATCATCATGTAGTATATATGATCCTTTCTAATAAAAAATAAATGGTCGAAATCGGTTAGCGTGATATTAAATTATTCGTCCATATGTGGCGCATATACTTAAAGGAAATTAAAAACTTATAAGGTTTTTATGTTAGTTGGAAAACCAAATGTGACTACATGGGACGCAGCAGCTCTCAGACAAAAAAAGAATCATCAAAATCTGGTTCCCGGTGAACGTTCAAATCGAGAATCTCCTTTTTTGATGTCGGTTGAAAAAATTGGATAAGAGATCTATCGCCCAATAAAATAACTCTTGTCTCAGAAAAGAGTCTCGGCTAAGCAACATACGGATATGGTAATAGCGAGAGGTGCAGAACTATTTCGCCTCGCGAGTGGAGTATTCGGAAATAACTGGCAACATTCATTAGTTAAAAAGACACTCGAAAAACTCGTTTAAACATCATGTTTTTTACCATTATTGTGTTTAGAAACTTCGTCCGGTATATCGATGGGTTCACCCTTAGTCACCTAGTTACCATATGAAACTTAATAAGCTTGGTGAAAAGAAGCAAACGAAAGCTGTCATGAGAGCTTATTGTTATAATATTAATTATTTAACACAGTTACAATATCTATAGAATGCGTGCAACGTACCAGGAAATTAACGCAATATGAACACACAATCGGGCGCGTCTTCTATGTACTTCATAAACAAATATGGCTGCATTTCAATTATCATCATGTAAATCCGTTCGCGCCGGTTTGAAGCGACTTGGTCAGCTCAACTTCCTCTTGCGTGTCGACCAATGCAGATGGAAATGGGACACCCGTCAAATGAAATAGGCGAGTGGTTCTTTGATCGAATACATTTGAACGATTTCAAAAGAGAAGGTTTTCAATTCGATTATTTTCTTTTTAATGTTTGTGCACTTCTGGCGCCGCTAAGCATGTACCGATTTCGAAAATGACTTCAAAGGATTTTCGTGGGTTCCGAAGATATACTAGGCAGCTGCTAAAAATCGTTGACTGGTTCACCGGATTGAGAGGTGGCATAGCTCTTAGATTGCTTAGCCTGAACCTCTATTAGCTAGTAACTCGACACAAGAGTCCCCTTGGTGGTATAATGCTAATATAATGCTGATTATAAAAGTTTTCTTAGTTATCTTAGTGCAGTAGTAAAACAAGTGGATTGAATAAATTGCATGGAATATATTATTTGTATAATTGATCACATGCATTGCAAAGGTTGCACACAATACACATACCAATGCCTATATATGCCTTTTTCTACCAAGTTAAAGTTACAGCTTTTATATATATAATTTAAATGTCCTACTGTTTAGCACCAGCTTTCTCTCTAAGGTAAGTATAAGGGCACGCTACTGTGGATTGTTAGACTTCATATGCCTTAGAAAAATTTTCTAAGACATGTAGGTTTCCTCACAATGTTTTCCTTCACCGCCTTGCACATGGTAAATCAGCACATTAAAATGCAACAACAAATTTATCAGTGCCGGCACTATGCAACTTGAGTCAACCACCAGGACACTGAGTTACCACAACTCAACCAAGTAAGTCTAGGGAAAAGAGAAAAATTAACTAAAATATTAAATAGTATATTATAGTAGAAATAAAAGGAGTATTAAAGTGTAGGTAAGATGTAATATACTTTATGATTTTACATCTCAAACTAAAACTATGCACAAAACTGTATCTATCAGAGTAGACTGGTGAATTGGTTTTATAGCTAACATTGCTTTTTAAACATAGAAAATCTGGCATGAAATAATTTAACACAAAACAAATTTTACAAAGTACAGCCTAAAGCAATGGTGGGAAAATTACGGTCTGCCAAGAGTTTTTTGAGTTAATATTTTTCATGTGTTGCAAATGGTATTGTAAAATTTTTCTATTTTTGTTTGTATCAGTAGTTTATATAAGGTTAAAATCCTTTAAAAATTCTTGGCTCATAGTAAACACAACCAGCAATTTGTGTAATTTGCTAAATTATCCTTTAATTTATTTTAATGGATTTTATAAACCTTTTTTTATAAATGATAAGATTTTTTTGGTCAAATTTTGGCAAATTTAATTTTTTTACAATTTGTGGCCGGCCAACCAAAAAGTTTGCCCACCACTGGCCTAATGCAAAAACATTACGATATACATCTAACTATAACATTAACTTATTCATTTATATACGAGTACATTAATAATGGAAAACTTTAAAATAACTATATTTTAAAGTATACTTCTTTACTTCTACACTCCTTTCTCTTATGAAAAAATAGAACAGAAACTGGTTGAAACTGCAGTTAAAGAAATTGTGCTTATATACATTTTCAAGTGGGTCAAGATAATTGAGGTTAACAATATCTATATATCAGTATGTATTTTTATTGATATAAATTAAAACATTATTATTTAATATAATATTTATTTATTTAAATTTTCAAATTTAAACGAAACTTTATTCACTTTGTTGACTACCTTTTTCCAATTCTCTTATTATTTTATTGTAAATAATAAATTGCATGCAATTAAAAATATTTTTCTATGATACCAAAGAAGTATAACTTCTCCCATGCTTACATAAATATGGGGCATACATTTTTTTATAAATAAAAGTACTGTAAATATATGTAAATAAATTAGTATTTCTAAGGTAACATTTAAATAAATAATATACAACTTGCTACAAGACAATAGACATATTTGCTATCACTCAATGTTTAATGTAGGTCAATTATTAGATCATGATTATGAGTTGCATATCTAATTAGTGTATGCCTTGAAATGTTTATTAATTGTGAATATCATTATTAAAATTACTCCATACTCTAAAATGATTTATGTCTTTTATATTGATTTATAAAAAAAACAAAAGGACATCGATTCCGTCCAATTTACAATGAAACATAAATTGACCAGAACATATATTAGATATTATTGCCTATAACTCATTCACCCTTGAACTTAATGAGATGTGGACAAAATTGTCACTCCATGTTATTAACTAGACAGAAATTATTTCTTATTTTATTAATATGAGTAGTGAAAGGTCGGTTTATTGAGTCAAATCAAATGTATTTTTATATAATTTAGTATGCATAATGGATGGATATTATTTAGATATTTATGAAAATGTTTTTAAAACATTTTC
Source organism: Meandrusa payeni (assembly GCA_029286785.1). NCBI lineage: Eukaryota > Metazoa > Arthropoda > Insecta > Lepidoptera > Papilionidae > Meandrusa > Meandrusa payeni. The sequence continues at coordinate 4,062,313 of JAGSMX010000021.1, forward strand.
ATTTTTTAGAATATTTATTTAATATTTTTGAATAACATTTTTATTTTGTTAAATTTATATTTACTCTGAGTAACCTTATTACAGTAAATAACATCGATTGATCTACAAGTGACTGCATAACTTCACTGTAAACCGGTCGTAGAAATAACTTATGTGACACACAAAATTTAACTAATGAGCCCATGCTTCCTTAAGCTTTTACATATAGTTTACACTTGACAAGCACTAAATCCACTTAAACTGATAAAAGTATAAAATTAGGTATAAAACATAAAATTTAGAAACTAGAATCTAAAAGGTATTAGTTTTATCAATAGACGAAAAGTTGCTTTACAATTGTTATGGTAATAAATGTATAAAAGTACCTTTTGTAATGTCGTGCCCAATTTGCACATGAAAAGTACAGCAACCACTTATAATTTAAATGAAAATAACAACAAACACAATCGAAACATTGACACCATTGAAGATTGACACCCTCGATCCATAGACTATATAGGCTAGTAATAATAAATACTATCATACGGTTACATTGTGTTAATTAGTAATAAACTAGTAAGAATTGTAAGCAGCAATGTGTTGCTTTGTAATTATTGTTATATATAACATTTTTCCACATTTGGGTCACTTGTATACACGGAAAGATATGTCTATCGAGTGTGTAATGTAGGCAAAGGGGAAGAGGAGACCAGGACACGAGGTAGAAAGTTCTGAGGTAAGATCTATATTGCTAATTTACAATTCTTGTTTTTAATAACACAACATGTTTAGCATCGTATTATTTTTTTTATTTTCTTCCATTAATAATTTCCGAATACTCTTCAGTTATTGATGTGTTAAGCCATTGGCTTATTCATAATAAGCTGTCTTGATATTGTCTATGAAACATATCAGTCAAATGTCAGTACAGTATTTTAGTGTCAATAGTGTCAATTCTATTGTAGTTGTGTACAACTTGTGAAGGGAGTTTAAATCGAATTTTCCTTGTTAATTGCGTCAAATAATTTTTAGTCTTTACCTGTTAACATATTTTAAGAAATAGTGTTATGTAAATGGATCTAAAGTGTCACAGTAAATAATTTTCATTTTCCTGAGTGTTACGTTTATATTTTCGCAAAGACAATGAGTCAACCAATGAAAGATTTTGAAGTTAACTCTGACACATTATCAAATCTTATAGCAACACATAGTATGGAAGGACCCTCTTTTAGAAACCCCATACCATCGACCTCAACTGCTAATATCGGGCCACCGGTGCTTCCTCCACGACCCGAATTCGGAATTCAACAGAATTACGGAATGAATCCTGGTTTTGGTTACGGAATGGGTGGATCATATGGCATGGGTGGATATGGTGGTTTCGGCTATGGTGGAATGAATGGTGGATTTGGAATGGGAGGTATGGGGATGGGTATGGCTGGACCCTATGGAGGATACAATAGATATGGACCAATGTATGGTGGGGATATTGAAAGCAGGTAATGTGTTATTTACCATTGAAATATACTGTACTGCAATAAAAGATATCATAGAGAAATAAGTTAATAATGGAATATCAATTTAAAACAAACAAAATACACAGCAACACAAATAACTTCTTAAAATTTATTACTTTAATACTTAATTTTGCTACTTTTATGTTATATGGCACAACAGCTTATTAATTATAATGCAGTATGAAGTGATTTAAGATCAATAACTAAAAAAGACTACTGGAAATAGCAATAAATGTATTTCATTTTGTAGATTCATACAAATGGCAGAAGAAAATTCAAGACCAGCATTTGATTCAATACAGAGCCTTGTGAATGCTGTTGGCAGTGTAGCAATGATGTTGGAGAATACATTTTTTGCATTGACCAGCTCGTTTAGAGCTATATTGGGTACGTTTATTTTAGTATAAAAATGTTAGTATGGTGGTTCTATTTCTTTTTCGTTCCCTCCTTACTGACGATCGTGACTACGTATATGCAGCCTCCACTGAGAGCAGTTATAGGTTAATTTAGAAACGTCAATAGCCTAATGGTTTAGGGTACGGTCTGCGAATCGTAAGGTTGTGGGTTCTAATCCACCATTCGACTATTGCCATGAAACATGTCCTAGCACAAGCTTAAGCTTAGTTGGAATGATTAACATGATTGTTAGTAATATTTCTGAAAAAAAAAAGAAATATTGCTAGCTTTCTATTTAAAAAAAAAAAGATAGGTGAAGTGGACCGCAGGCTGCTTGCTGCCTCCCACCGTCTTTGTAATTGTGAGCAACCATTTTGTTGGCGCCCTTCTCTAAAAACGTTTGCTGTCCATTTTGTTTAAAATGATCTGCTTCTACAGACAGTGCTTCAGACCGCATAAAGTGTCCAAAGTATGGTGGTTAGATTGTCTACAATAGAAAACTTTTCACCTGACAAGCATTGAATATTTATGTATTCTTTTTATATATTTATGTAAACTTACACACTGGAAATTGTGTTTTACAAATCCATCTGTGTCCCATGGCAGTTTCAGATACCTGGTCAGCAAGTGGAATAACTTGCCATCTATGCCCCTATAAGAGACAGTAAAATTGTAAATACATTTAAAATTAAATTAAAACACCTGATGTTAAAGTGCCGAAGAGAAGGTATTCCTGCAATGACAGTAGCTTTGTTTTTGTTTCAATAGTTTTAATATTTCAATATTGAACCTTATATGTTTAATTTTCTATATATTTATTATATCCATATGTTATATTTACTTTTATTTTATTATATATGATAAACATAGATCTATTTTCTATTATACACATATTATATATTTATTATTAGGCTCTGCATGTGCACAAATGTATTTACACACATTAAACTAAGATTCACAAAAGCAAACTTACCTTATTGGCATTATGTACCAGTGAACTCTGTGTGAGAGAGGAAACTGTATTGGCAGGTGATAATCATATATGAAAGGATAATTTATATAAGATAATATAAAATTTTAATTATTTCATCGCCACCGGGCATTGAATCCATGTTATTGGTGACCAATGACACTGAGTTACTGTAACTCAATATTGTGTCATAAATTACACCTTTTTTCTTCTTTATCATGCAATCAGTCAGCTAGACTATGACCAGATGTGTTGCGAGCTGTTAGGCGGTCAGAGCAAAATCTCCATTGAGACTGCTCCACTCTGTCAACCGTGTTTATCAAGACTTAGGATTTGTCACCTTTTAAGCCTATTAATTAACCTAAACGACCAAGAGGGAGGAGCCCTATGCGTTGGACAGACCAAATTAGCACCAACACCAGCAAGAGAGTCCACAAGGCTTTTCACACCACCAATAACCGCAACAGGTGGAAAGCGATCGTCCGCCACATAATTCGTGGAGGTCACGACCCTCAGCAATGAGGAAAACGACGCAAGGAGGAGGAGGAAACCTATTAATTAGGTTGTTGTGCTTAGTTGTGTGGCAAGCTTATTCGGATGTATTTCTAGCCTTGTCCTGTATTTTATACTCCAGGTCTTTATCTCCTCTTTAACAGTCCTGATTATGAGGTGCTCAGGAATCTCCAAAATTACACTTCCAATGCAGTGAAGTTTTCAACATATTGATAAAATTTATTTGACACCCACTCATATGGTTTTCTCATGGATGCCATTGTCAGAATTGGACCAAATTGAAATAGGATAACACGGGAAGCACCGGCTTTAATTTTTTTTTTATTTAATTAAATTAATTATAAAAAGAATAATCAAAATCAGTCCACCCGGTCGAAAGCTATGAAGTAATAAATATAAGAATTTTTTCATATATCCGTTAAACATACAGACGATTTGAGAATCTCCTCCTGTAAATATCTGGGATTTGACTTAAATTAAACACAAGATTCTGCCGGTAGTCAGTACGTGTAATCGTTGAAGACTAGTCGAATGATCGAGAGTCGATATTATCCGCACAATTACGGAAGGTTAATGACCTTTTTAAATTTAGGTGAGTTATAAGATGACAAGACGGAACGCTTAGCGCGAACACCTCCTTTTTAAGTCGGTTGAAAAAATACGAACAGAGATCCTATCCATTTTGAAAGTCCGTTAATAAGTATGTATTGTGTTTGTATATTTCATATTAGCGGTTAGTGTTGTTTAATTTAATGGCCTGCAATTACTGAGTCTAGCCAGATAACCGTATAGGTAAGTTGTTACGCGCATAAATAGTAGTTATTTTCAATACGCAGTTAGTCAATGTAAAGGCTATCTTAATATTGTATATACATAGGGTACGAACAAGCTTTGTTTGTTACAGTGGAATGTTCTTTGAGTACTATAATAAATCACTGTACGAATTATGCGTACGCTCACGTTGAAATATAATTAATTGCGACAGATAACTGCCATTAGTAGTATAGATAGTTGAAACTGATAACATAAGATGCGACGTGTTTCGAAGAAAGATTTAGCAAATAATATAATGTTGATTACTTATCTGGTAAATGCTTCTCATAATAATTTTAGTGCTTGTTTCATTTTATTGACATAAGCTAAGAGTTAGCTACTGAATTTAATACTTCGGATAAAAGCTACCGACCTAGTAGCATTAGCGTAGTTGAGCGCTCTCGGACGCCCTCGGATTGGAATGCTATCGCTAGAATAGAATAACGGCCGAGTCCCGGAGTCCTTTCTCGTAATAACTGTCTAAACAGGTTCAGGCTACCTAAGAGCACCCGGTGAAACTGTAGAGGCCGCAAAGCTAATCAGCTTAGTTCATTCAGAAAAAAAATGATTTTCATGTAATTCTGTTTATTGTTTAATAAACAAGTATATTTACGAGTAAAACTAAAAACCATTTTTTCTTTTTTTTGTTAACGGGGAGGAAATCTTCAAAAAGACCCCCGCCCTCTGGGGGGAAGGCGGCGGTTATGTGGGGTTTTTACCCACTAAAACCTCCTCGGTGCATGACGAGGGGCTCCGGGATCTCCAGTGGAACGCACCGGAGCCCCTCTGCACTGTGCTCAAGGAGAGCACGTCCCGGGGGGGGGGCAGGTTACTCCCTCCCCCTGTGCCCTCACAGTGCAGGGCTACACGGGCCAGCCGATGTCGCCTTCTCCCGGGTCCACCTTAGCGGACGACAAAGGCCCCCACCCTTGTCGCCCAGTGAACCCGAGGCCCCTTTTAGTCGCCTTCTACGACAGGCAGGGGATACCGTAGTCTTATTCTTGAGAGCCCAGAACTACTAAACTAAAAACCTAGCTCAAATCAAACGTGACGTGAACTAATACATAGAACCTGATTGAATCTCTTATCTTACAACATCTATCAAAGATAAAAATAACAAAAAACGGTTCATAAATAATGGCGCTATGAGTAAAAGGTCATTGATGCCCTTTTTTGAAGTCGGTTAAAATGCATTCTATATTTCCCTCATTCCGTTCACAGGAGTTGCGGAAAATTTTGGTCGCCTGAGATCGTTATTCGCACAGTTCTGGTCGACCTTCGCCGTGGTAAGAACTCTTAATTGGCTGGTGAGAAAACTACTTGTAATGCTCGGCATCAGAACAGAGAATGAATTTAAGGTCAGTGACTTATTTTAGTCAGTTATTAAATAATTTTATTAAATATTTGTGCAATATGCATGGTTAATGTCTGTTCGTCGATATACAATACAAATGCGAGCAATAAAAAAAAATATAACACAGCTTTTTGTTGAAAAACAAACATTTATCACAAACTCCGCCAGATTTTACAATTTTTTTTAATGTTAATGTATTATATAATATATAAATGTTGCTACTTAATGTGAAAGGTGTTTGAAAGTTTGGAATAGTAGCGCCAACTTTTGAAATTAATGCCATTGTTCGATTTTTTTTTTTTTGACGAACTATCACAGTTGGCACAGAAAAGCTGGCCTTTACTGCTCTTAGATCGCTTAGCCTGAACCTCTATTAGATGGTAACTCGACACAAGGGTCCCCGGTGAGGGAACTCGGCTTGGACGGTTACCATTATTACGCGTTAGCAGTCCGATCCGAGGGCGCCCGAGAGGGCCGAACCACGACTCGGTCGGTAGCTATTTTATTAACGAAATCTATTGGGACAATCTAAGCTAAACTAACTTAAATGCCACTTCGGGAAGCGTTAGCGCTGGGAGAAGAAGTGGCCGAAGAAACTCCAGCAACGCTCCTAATCCTATCGAGGGGGTGGCCATTTTTCGATACATCCATTGGTTATTTATAGGACCACTATTTATGTTCACCACAACAACCAAAGGAACCAGCAGAAGGCTGGTTTCTTTGGTTGTAAAATGCGTGTTATAGGTACTCTTTTTTTTTTGTTTTATAGACGCCCACACTTCACCTCTCACCTCTCTCAAAAGCAAGTGGGCAACATAATATAAAACATGTTACCAACATAATACAGGGTGGGCCTTTTTTTATGTTATTTATAAATTCTGATTTTAATTGTGCTTGGGGTCGATAGCGCAGTTGTCTGCGTTTCTGATTAAAAATGTCCGTCATCAAAACAAACCTATTTGTCGTAATAGTACTTAAAAAGGTCGGATTTTTTTTTACAATTTTCAGTAAAATGCTTATATACAAAAAAATAAATGACATGGACTTTTTTTATTATTTTTTCAAGGCTCTCGTACAATCCTAACCTACCCACTAATCGATCGACGTTGACATAATTCAAGACACCCTGTCCATATAATCTGTACAAATAAATACAATTCTAGTGTCTGCTTGTAATATTAAAACAAAAAACTTTTTACTATATCCATATAGTTTATATACGGTAAATCTGTTTGTTCCGTTTAATCTCGGCTCATTGAACGGCTGGACCAATTTTGACGGGACTTACACTGGCTTTCAGATAGCTCATGTAAAGGTATAAGGAGTATCTTAGGCTACTTTTATTTAAAAAAAAAAAACAAATAGTTTTTACCAGTGGGTAACACCGCAGGACGCAGCTAGTTCAATATATATGTATATGTTAAAACTATTGTTTGCCGACAACGAATCCTGGCTTATTTCGGACACACAATGCGCAGAGGCGACGAAAGTCTAGATAAACTGATCGTATTTGAAACGAAACGAACACCGCAGGAAAAAGATCTCGCGGCCGTTCACCAACAAGGTGGTCCGATCAGGTAAAAGACTCGGAGGCAAATCATCCGCTCCAGATGCAACTCTTATGGTGACCACGATCCTCAGACAGGAGGGACCGACACTAGAGAGAGATTGTTTTTAAAGTCGGTGTCAAAAATATTGAAAGTTCAGGTATTACGTGTGACATTGTACTTTGATCAAACACAAGTTGTAATTGAGTGAAATTCAACGTTTTATCAGATAACATTCAATTCACAGCATTCGTGATTATAATAATAATAATAAATTTATTTATTCATCTTTCACAAATTTAAATGCACAGTTTACTTATACGTTTACAGTTTACGTAGATCTTAAATTTGTGAAAGACTGGTGTCTGAACTAGGTTACCCTGTAAGACAATATAATAGTTCTGTAATTTATTAATATTAACTTACGAATTAGAATGCAAGAAAGAAAGTGTGTGTGTGAATGTGTGGTGGGTTTGTGTGGTGTATGCGTGGTGTGTGTGTAGTGTGCTTTATATGTTATTTAATTTATGATGAGATTTTTAACAAATTTTCTGTGGTAGTATAGTCGAGCTTTAGTAGCCAAGGTATGAGGACTTTTTTACATTTAGCTTTTGGCAAGTTGTAGATAGCTATTTTTTGGTTAATTTTATTATATAGGTAGGAACCTAAGAAGCAAAAGAATTTGTTTGAGAAGTTGGTTTTATATGGCTCGGTTGAGCAAATTTTACTTTTGTTGCGTCTGTCGATATTTAGGTTGGTATCATATTTTAGGGAGTGCTTTCTTAAGACTGTCTGGAGAATAAATAACTGACGTACGGTAAAGATTGTGAGGAATCCAAAACAATGAAAATGAATTAAGTCATTTAACTTGTACGAAGTATTTTTACTTGTAGAGAGAATTTAATCGTTAAAGCTAAAAGCCGTTATTAGCTTATAGCATCTATAACTTTCTACAATTGTTATTTATTTATGCGTTTATTTTTTGGTTTTTAATACTATTCATTCTACGTTGACACTGAGAAAAATATCGTATATATAATGTAAGTGGCTATAAGCTGTTAGAGCTTAGATACATCTGATCACATATTTAGCATATTTCATAAGCTGATTTTGTATGAATAATCAAATAAAATAAAACTACACCGGGTAAAGGTGGCCGACTTCTGGTATAGTTTTTTTGTTGACCGGGAGGTCTGGAAATCTTCAAAAGATACCCCGTCTTCGGGAGGGAAGGCAGGGTTTTGTGTGGTGTGTATGCGTGGTGTGTGTGTAGTGTGCTTTATATGTTATTTAATTTATGATGAGATTTTTAACAAATTTTCTGTGGTAGTATAGTCGAGCTTTAGTAGCCAAGGTATGAGGACTTTTTACAATTTTCAGTACAATGCTTATATAAAAAAATAAATGACATGGACTTTTTTTATTATTTTTTCAAGGCTCTCGTACAATCACCTACCCACTAATCGTTCGACGTTGACATAATTCAAGACACCCTGTCTATATAATCTGTACAAATAAATAAAATTCTAGTGTCTACTTGTAATATTAAAACAAAAAACTTTTTACTATATCCATATAGTTTATATACGGTAAATCTGTTTTGTTCCGACTAATCTCTTGAACGGCTGGACCAATTTTGACGGGACTTACACTGGCTTTCAGATAGCTCATGTAAAGGTATAAGGAGTATCTTAGGCTACTTTTATTTAAAAAAAAAAAATAAATAGTTTTTACCAGTGGGTAACACCGCAGGGCGCAACTAGTTCAATATATATGTATATGTTAAAACTATTGTTTGCCGACAACGAATCCTGGCGTATTTCGGACACACAATGCGCAGAGGCGACGAAAGTCTAGATAAACTGATCGTATTTGAAACGAAACGAACACCGCAGGAAAAAGATCTTGCGGTGCTCCGATCAGGTAAAAGACTCGGAGGCAAATCATCCGCTCCAGATGCAACTCTTATGGTGACCACGATCCTCAGACAGGAGGGACCGACACTAGAGAGATTGTTTTAAAGTCGGTGTCAAAATATTGAACGTTCAGGTATTACGTGTGACATTGTACTTTGATCAAACACGTCAGATAAGTTGTAATTGAGTGAAATTCAACGTTTTATCAGATAACATTCAATTCACAGCAATCGTGATTATAATAATAATAATAAATTTATTTATTCATCTTTCACAAATTTAAATGCACAGTTTACTTATACGTTTACAGTTTACGTAGATCTTAAATTTGTGAAAGACTGGTGTCTGAACTAGGTTACCCTGTAAGACAATATAATAGTTCTGTAATTTATTAATATTAACTTACGAATTAGAATGCAAGAAAGAAAGTGTGTGTGTGAATGTGTGGTGGGTTTGTGTGGTGTATGCGTGGTGTGTGTGTAGTTCATGTATGTGTGTGTAGTGTGCTTTATATGTTATTTAATTTATGATGAGATTTTTAACAAATTTTCTGTGGTAGTATAGTCGAGCTTTAGTAGCCAAGGTATGAGGACTTTTTTACATTTAGCTTTTGGCAAGTTGTAGATAGCCATTTTTTGGTTAATTTTATTATATAGGTAGGAACCTAAGAAGCAAAAGAATTTGTTTGAGAAGTTTGTTTTATATGGCTCGGTTGAGCAAATTTTACTTTTGTTGCGTCTGTCGATATTTAGGTTGGTATCATATTTTAAGAGGGAGTGCTTTCTTAAGACTGTCTGGAGAATAAATAACTGACGTACGGTAAAGATTGTGAGGAATCCAAAACAATGAAAATGAATTAAGTCATTTAACTTGTACGAAGTATTTTTACTTGTAGAGAGAATTTAATCGTTAAAGCTAAAAGCCGTTATTAGCTTATAGCATCTATAACTTTCTACAATTGCTAATTATTTATGCGTTTATTTTTTGGTTTTTAATTCTATTCATTCTACGTTGACACTGAGAAAAATACCGTATATATAATGTAAGTGGCTATAAGCTGTTAGAGCTTAGATATTGCATACATCTGATCACATATTTAGCATATTTCATAAGCTGATTTACTAGGAGTAATCAAATAAAATAAAACTACACCGGGTAAAGAGGTGGCCGACTTCTGGTATAGTTTTTTTTTGTTGACGGGGAGGGGGGGAGAGATTCTGGAAATCTTCAAAAAGATACCCCGTATTCGGGAGGGGAAGGCAGGGTTATGTGGGGTTCTTACCCACTAAAACTCTCTCTTACATTCTTCCCACTAGTGGCCCTTCCTCGGTGCATGGTGAGGAGCTTCGGGATCTCCAGAGGAACGCACTGTGGACTTCGGAGACCACGTCCCAAGGGGCGGGGAGTTAATCCCTCCCTCCCTGTGCCCTCGCAGTGCTAGGCGACACGCGCTAGTCGATGTCGCCTTCTTCCCGGGTCCACTTACTTAGTCTAGATCTAGTTCAATCTGAACCTCTATTGTGAGTAACAGTGCACGAGTCCCTGAGAGGGAACTTCGATACTTAATTCTCGTAAGCATACAATCCTTGTCACATTAAAAGGTGATTTTTTTATAATTTCTAAGCAAGTGCTTGACTACGATCCCACCTGATGTTAAGTGGAAATGCAGTCCTGGATGGTAAGGCGCACTAGCTTAGTAAATGCCTATTCACTCTACTCTTGAAAATACCCACATTGTAATCGGAAGGAAAGACAGACGCGGGCAAACTATTTCAGTCCTTTGCTGTACGATTTGATGTGATTTCACACTTTAAAAAACACACAAGAAATTTATGAAGTGCTTGTGTTTTCTGCACAAAAATAGTCTTATATAGTTAAATTAATAAATATTTACATGTAAAGATAACGTCGTCGTGGGTAACTACTATTAGTATTATTATTATATTATACTATTAGTATTATTATTATATTATACTATTAGTATTATTAACCGGCTGTAAAGAAGTTTTATTATTGTTACCAATTCGTTTGTATTTAACTCTGTTACCTCATAACTCTGTCATTTGTAAACGGATAATATAAGTGATTTTATATTTATTGTTTCCATAGTAAATGATACGGTAAAGCTGAATGCTTCGTTGACGTGGATATTATCTTATCCGTGTCTAGATTTTATTTATTTGTAGATACGTACAATCACGTCACAGCACGTACAAGTGTGTCTAATACAAACTAAGATAAGTGGGATAAATTCTACTTGTTCGATGATACGGAAATGAAACTGATAGTGGTTTACAAAAAAACTGAACGTATCATGTACATTGAATAAAACTAACTTTTAGAAGATAAAATCAGGAAAATCTGTAAAAGTATATACGTAATAGTAATATTTGCATTTTTTTTAATGACGAACTACATAGATTGGCAAGAGAAGCTGGCCTTTACTGCTTCGCCGGATTCAGAGGTGACATAGCTCTTAAGTCGCTTAGCCTGAACCTCTATCGCTAGTAACTCGACACAAGGGTCCCCCAGTGAGGGATATCGGCTTGGCCGGTTACTATGTTCAATAGTTGCTTGAATATAAGAATTATTTACGACAGGGTATTTATTATGAGACCGCCTGATACCGCGCCTTAAAAGAATTCTTGCTGCTTCTTTGGCGCGCCGGCGTTCATTGACCCGAGAATCTGATATTTTGACTTTGTGTTTCATTGCTGTTTTTTTTAAACATTTCATTTTTTTATCAGGATTTGTATCTGTCCCATCATCATCACTATACTATCGTCTCTCTTCGTTTTCGGAATCGGTCTCCTAATACACTATATACCATTAAAATTAATATGTATTATTCTATATTAATATATATATTGATTTGATAGAACGACTGTGTTCTGTTTTCAGGCGTGGGCTGATGCAGTGGCCGCTACCCAATCTGGTACAGCCACTTCTGAGCAGAAAGCGAAGGGTTCCAGCTGGCCCATACTGTTGTTCTTCGGTGTGGTCGCAGCTGCACCTTACATCGTGCTGAGGATGCTGAATGGTCTCTCCTCGAGCATCAACGAGAGATGTAAGTACATTGATACGTACTTGGATGTCGGAGAAACTTTTTTAATTTTGAAGTGAAACTTCTTTACGTATGCCTTGGGAGTGAGGTGGTAAGAGGGTAACGAGAAATGTGATCGGGCAAGGCGGATGGAAGTTGAGAGGGAGGTATAAGTTAGTGAAGATAGAAAGAAAGAGAGTTACGTTTCATATTTTTATCAGGATTTGTATCTGTCCCATCATCATCACCATACTATCGTCTGTCTTCGTTTTCGGAATCGGTCTCCTAATACACTATATACCATTAAAATTAATATGTATTATTCTATATTAATATATATATTGATTTGATAGAACGACTGTGTTCTGTTTTCAGGCGTGGGCTGATGCAGTGGCCGCTACCCAATCTGGTACAGCCACTTCTGAGCAGAAAGCGAAGGGTTCCAGCTGGCCCATACTGTTGTTCTTCGGTGTGGTCGCAGCTGCACCTTACATCGTGCTGAGGATGCTGAATGGTCTCTCCTCGAGCATCAACGAGAGATGTAAGTACATTGATACGTACTTGGATGTCGGAGAAACTTTTTTAATTTTGAAGTGAAACTTCTTTACCAATACCTTGGGAGTGAGGTGGTAAGAGGGTAACGAGAAATGTGATCGGGCGAGGCGGATGGCAGTTGAAAGGGAGATATAAGTTAGTGAAGATAGGAAGAAAGAGAGTTACGTTTCATATTTCTAAGACACAGTGATGGCCTATTGTCTGTATCACAATGTAGATGAATAAAATTAAATAATGACAATGATGGTTCGACACTTATTAATAATTTTTCATTACAGTGAATGACCCAACATCATGGCAGAACCCCCTCAGAGCGGTGGCTCAACACGACTTCCAAGCCTCATCTCCTCAGGAGATCAGCTTCGGTGCCAACCAAGTCCTGACTCTAGCGCCGCAACATTTGCAAGGAAACCTCTGGAACTCCGGTTGGCTAATGGCGACCACGGACAAACAGTTCGCGGGCCTTGTCCCCGTCAACTACATAAAAGTTATCAGACCAAGTAGCAACAGCGATATTCCACATAACGACACGAATTCGGATAAACCAATCGACTCTAATGCGGAAGACTTGGAAAAAATCTATAAACAAGAATTTTGAGGTTATCAATCGATTCTGTGACTTAGGTTAGTGAGAATAGGGTAGACATTAGCATAGTTGATTTATCGTTAACAGATGAACAAGACAATTGCCGTGGACAACGACTTTGACACTTGATTTTTTGTCACATTTTATTAGATTAGTTAATAAGCCGTCCCGTAGGTTTGTGAAGGGCGTAAAGAAATTATCGTGATAAAAATTCGCAGAATTAAAATAAGTATATAAAATCATTTAATTCTGTCTGATGTTCAACATAAATACTAATTAAATCCTTTTTTTGTTATCGAGGGTGAAATCTTCAAGAAGACACCCCGCTTACAGATGGTCCCTCCCTCTCCTCCTCTTATTGAACTCGAACTAATTAAACCAAAATACATAACCCACTCTGACATTTCAGTTGTAATGTGTTAAGTAATGTAAATAAGATTTTTTTTTTTTAATTTTTAAATTCTGTTTCTGGATATCTTTGTTAACTATATCTGCTCTAGTGTATACAGGGTATTAGGGGACCGCTTCCGAAAACCAAGACAGCAGATAGTACTAATAACACCTTTGATGATGGAATGGAAAAAATATCGATCCTGATTAAAAAAAAAATAGCATTATTTACGCTCCATCATGTTTATATAGCTAAATGAAACGATAGTTTAATAAAAAATACATTACTAGAGCGCCTTACTGTCTAGGACTGCATTGCCACTTAACACAAAGTGGGATCGTAGTACAAGCACTTGCTTAGAGAAAGTATAGAAAAAACAGCAATGAAACAAAAAGTCAAAAACAGCTGGTGCTCTGGTCGGAGTTCGTTGACCCGAGCATCAGCTATTTTTACTTTGTATTTCATTGCTGTTTTTTCTATACTTTCTAAACAAGTGCTTTTTTTTTAATATGATTTTTTTTTAATCAGGATTGAATTTTTTTTCCATCCCATTATCAAAGGTGTCATTAGTACTATCGTCTGTCTTCGTTTTCGGAAGCGGTCTCCTATTACCCTGTATACCAGAAGGTCCTAGGAATAAGGGACAATGTTTAATAACTTTAAAGGTGAGGTTTGTAATTTAAAAGGTTAATATTTTTAAGGTTATTAGTAAAATAATATTATTACTGTCACTCGTAAAAGTATTTCTAATATATGTATATTTTTCAACCGACTTCAAAAAAATTGTAACGAGTCCATACGAGTCTTAAACTAGCATTAAGCACATAGGTGACAAGTGGACGAATAATTCAATGTCATCTCAACCGATTTCGATGATTCATTTACTTACTTTTTTTTTAATGACGAACCACACAGATTGGCCAGAGAAGCTGACCTATCTGCCTGACTGCTTCACCGGATTGAGCGGTGGCATAGCTTAGACCGAACCTCATCATTTACTTACTTACTCACGTACTTTAACGGTATTTTGATGAGAGTTTGGTTAGGTTCTGATTTATTCTATTTCATAATATTCCAATACCATATGAAGTCGGTTTACGTTTTTAATCGTAAATATACTTGTATAATATAATATTTGTACACAAAAAAAGGGGTGACAGCCTAGTGACTAAGCGGTTTGATACGATCTGATGGTTGCGGTTTTCAATTAGTTTCTACCATTTATTTGCGGTTCTTTCGGTTTTAAACTACAACAAAATCACTTGCTATGCAAAGTTTGTGCTCCAAATGTCGCTGGGATTAGTGCCTGTCATTTATAGGACTCTAATATGCTCGGTGAAAAGCGGACAACGAAAGATATCTACTCTACTAGGGTTATAAGGACTTCCAGTTTATTTACGCTAGAATTTACTGTAAATGCAAACATCTTAAGCAGTCTACTCTTTTATATCCGATGTTATATTATACTTTCACGAAGTTGTCATGTATTTATTTTACATCCTCTAGCTTCCATTTTCATGCTAGTCTAGCTAGGAGTTAGAAATTGAGTAGGTACTTATTTTCTTTCATAAACCTAGCAATATGTGTTATTCAATATAAACAAACATATTACTACGATATTTAGAGACTAAAATTCCACCTAATCAACAGTCGAACAAAATAATTTAAAAATGAGCTGAGCACAAGCAACAAAAAAATAGGAATTGAAACACTGCTCCTTTTTTGAAGTCGGTTAAGACATTTTAATAAGCCTATCTCTTTATAAACCCCATGGGATAGAAACACCGGCCGCTATTATTAGACCCCGTATGACAGTATCTCCTCCTCCTCGCGTCAGTGATCCGACGCCATTTTCCTCTGTCTGTAACCGACGTGCCGATAGTGGTGCGGATCTGGTCAGGCCATCGTGTCGAGCTTCGCCCTCGCGGTCTAGTCCCGTCAATTTTTCTAATTACAAGCAGCCTTTCCAAATTATCAATGTTTTTTCTGGCAGTGTAACCATAGTATTCCAGCATCCTGCGTAGGCATATGGTGGACAGCCTAGCGTTATTTTAAGTTCGTTCGTATTACAGTATCCTCCTCACGTCAGTTTCCTCAATGCTGAGAGCCGTGACCATCTCGTGGCAACAGTCGGTCTTTGGTGATCAGTCCTCATTTTCCTCTGTCTGCAGCCGTGCGCAGAGCATCGCTAACGGACGTGCCGATAGTGGTGCGGATCTAGTCAGTCCAGCGTGTCGGGCTCCTCGCGGTTTTGTCCCGTCAATTTTTCCAGTTACAAGTAGCCAAGTTATCACTGTTTTTTTTCTGGCAATGTGACCATAGTATTCCAGCATCCTGCGCAGGCATGTGGTGGACAGCCTAGCTTTAATTTTAAGGTCGTTCACAGTATCTTCCTCGCGTCCGTTTCCTCAGTGCTGAAGGTCATGACCATCTCGTGGGAATAGTCTGTCTGGTCTTTTCTTTGCTATACATCATGAGGTTCTCTTGGCATATAATTGTGGTGGGTTCCCACGTACTTCCACGAAATACGTATCACAGTATAAATTTTATAAATTGATTTTTGTATGTATGAACTCGAAAATGGGAACATTTGATTGAAACGAACTTACCTGCCGTTCAAATCGACAGTTTTGATCGTTTATTTATTTACTTTCTAAGCAAGTGCTGGACCACGATCCCTCTTGATGTCAAATGCAAATGTGGGTCGGAATTTGCGGCTTGAAAGCCACATGTGGCTCTTTGACATCCTATATTTGGCTCTTTTATCGCAAATTTTGGTGCATTTTCCGACTTTACGACTATTTAGGTCATTAAATCGGCTAAAGTAGGGTATCGTTTTATTAAACAATTCCACTGATCATCCAATAACGACAACCTTATTGATTAATCAAATCATTTGGAAATTGGGTTTTGGTTTCTTTAATAAGTGGGATTAACGGTTGTTATTAAGTATACAATGACTATTTCATAGTTTGTTCTGACTGATCTTGCATTTTGTTTCTCTTTTCAGCAACGTTATCAATTTAAAATATCATGTATTCATATTTGTAAGGCCAAGGAGTGGCTACAATATAATGACTGATTTGTTACTGTCAATAAATAATTACTTTTTACAAATTTAATTTTCTTATTTACTACTATATATATACTACTAGACTACTAGAGCCGTGGTGGCTCAGAGAGCCGTGGTGGCTCAGTGTCCAGGCGGTTGGCTCTTGTTGCATAGTACGCTAGCAACCCGAGATCGATCCCCGGTGCCGGCACCAATAAATTTGCTGTTGCAATTTTATGTGCTGATTATCCACGCGCTCGACGGTGAAGGAAAACATCGTGAGGAAACCTACATGTCTTAGAATTTTTTTCTAAGGCATGTGAAGTCTACCAATCCGCACTAGGGCCGCGTGGTGGACTATGCCCTTATACTCTCTTTACAGAAAAGGCCTCTGCCCAGCAGTGGGACATATATATTATATATATAAAGGCTGTAACTATTTTTTTTTTATGGTTTATTACTAAATTTTATTCCCCAGCATGTTTGGCTGGGGGTATCTTTATCTTAACATTAATTTACTAATAACTAATTTGTCTACTTTATACAATGCTAATTTCTAAATTTCTTATTTCTAGTTATTAAATTAATATTTGTACACAAAAAGCGGTGACAGCCTAGTGACTAAGCGGTTTGATACGATCTGATGGTTGCGGTATTCAATTAGCTTCTACCATTTATTTGCGGTTCTTTCGGTTTTAAACTACAACAAAATCACTTGCTATGAAAAGTTTGTGCTCCAAATGGCGCTGGGCTTAGTGCCTGTCATTTATAGGACTCTAATATGCTCGGTGAAAAGCGGACAACGAAAGATATCTACCCTACTAGGGTTATAAGGACTTCCAGTTTATTTACGCTAGAATTAACTGTAAATGCAAACATCTTAAGCAGTCTACTCTTTTATATCCGATGTTATGTTATACTTTTACGAAGTTCTCGTGTATTTATTTTATATTTTCTAGCTTCCATTTTCATGCTAGTCTAGCTAGAAGTTAGAAATTGAGTAGTTACCTTTTTTTTTTCATAAACCTAGCAATATGTGTTATTCAATATAAACAAACATATTACTACGATATTTAGGTTCCAAATCGATGGTCCAATGCCAACGAGATTACAATTCCACCTAATCAACAGTCGAACAAAATAATTTTGAGCTGAGCAAAGCACAAGGAACAAAAAAATAGGAATTGAAACACTGCTCCTTTTTTGAAGTCGGTTAAGACATTTTAATAAGCCTATCTCTTTATAAACCCCGTGGGATAGAAACACCAGCCGCTATTATTAGATCCCGTATGACAGTATCTCCTCCTCCTCGCGTCGGTGATCCGACGCCATTTTCCTCTGTCTGTAACCGACGTGCCGATAGTGGTGCGGATCTGGTCAGTCCAGTGTGTCGAGCTTCGCCCTCGCGGTCTTGTCCCGTCAATTTTTCTAGTTACAAGCAGCCTTTCCAAATTATCAATGTTTTTTCTGGCAGTGTAACCATAGTATTCCAGCATCCTGCGTAGGCATATGGTGGACAGCCTAGCGTTATTTTAAGTTCGTTCGTATTACAGTATCCTCCTCACGTCAGTTTCCTCAATGCAGAGGGCCGTGACCATCTCGTGGCAACAGTCGGTCTTTGGTGATCAGTCCTCATTTTCCTCTGTCTGCAGCCGTGCGCAGAGCATTGCTAACGGACGTGCCGATAGTGGTGCGGATCTAGTCAGTCCAGTTACAAGTAGCCAAGTTATCACTGTTTTTTTCTGGCAATGTGACCATAGTATTCCAGCATCCTGCGCAGGCATATGGTAGACAGCCCAGCTTTAATTTTAAGTTCGTATCACAGTATCCTCCTCGCGTCGGTTTCCTCAATGCTGAATGTCATGACCATCTGGTGGGAATAGTCTGTCTGGTCTTTTCTTTGCTATACATCATTCTCTTAGCATATAATTGTGGTGGGTCCCCACGTACTTCCACGAAATACGTATCACAGTATAAATTTTATTAATTAATTTTTGTATGTATGAAATCGAAAATGGGAACATTTGATTGAAACGAACTTACCTGCCGTTGGAATCGACAGTCCGTTAGATCGTTTATTTATTTACTTTCTAAGCTAGTGCTGGACCACGATCCCTCTTGATGTCAAATGCAAATGCGGGTCGGAATTTGCGGCCTTAAAGCCACATGTGGCTCTTTGACATCCTATATTTGGCTCTTTTATCGCAAATTTTGGTGCATTTTCCGACTTTACGACTATTTAGGTCATTAAATCGGCTAAAATAGGGTATCGTTTTATTAAACAATTCCACTGATCATCCAATAACGACAACCTTATTGATTAATCAAATCATTTGGAAATTGGGTTTTGGTTTCTTTAATAAGTGGGATTAACGGTTGTTATTAACTATACAATGACTATTTCATAGTTTGTTCTGACTGATCTTGCATTTTGTTTCTATTTTCAGCAACGTTATCAATTTAAAATAACATGTATTCATATTTGTAAGGCCAAGGAGTGGCTACAATATAATGACTGATTTGTTACTGTCAATAAATAATTACTTTTTACAAATTCAATTTTCTTATTTACTACTATATATGTACTACTATTTTTTTTTTATGATTTATTACTAAATTTTGTTCCCCAGCATGTTTGGCTGGGGGTATCTTTATCTTAACATTAATTTACTAATAACTAATTTGTCTACTTTATACAATGCTAATTTCTAAATTTCTTATTTCTAGTTATTATTACAATTTCCTTATATATCTATTTTTAACGCCAGTAGTGGAATTTTATTAAAAAATACTAAACTTAAACAAGAAATCCGTTTGCTTACAATTTTTAATATAAAAGAAAATTAGCTACACAAAAACAAAATCGAGTACTGCAGACTTTAATAATTAGGAATACAAAAAGAATATGGAAATGGCTTACGTGACCTTAATAATGACCAACACAGGTTACCGCCAAACGTGTGCACAATATGAGAGCCACCGGGCAACTGAACTAATATTTAAAAATGTCCTCCTTATGTAGGCTGTCGTAGGGTAGTTGATGGCGATGTGTAGAGACTCCTTACACTATTATTTCTAAAATGCACACACAAATTTCTTATTTTGTTTCTAATTTCTATTTACAATTCTGTTTCCTAATTTTTATATCTATCTATTTACATTATGTTTTATTTCTAGCTATTACTTTATTTACTACATATTTACAGAATCTTAAAAATATATCTATCTTATTCTTATCGCTAATTAAATTTCTAATATTATCTACAGTTATTCTTTCATTCATCTCGCTTTCACACTCATATCTTTTAACATTAAATTCCGGACATTCAGTCAATATGTGCAACACCGACTCCTGTACTTCTGGATCACAGATGCACGAAGGGCTCTCCTTGCATCGAAACTTATTAAGATATTCGGAGAATCCTCCGTGCCCTGTGAGGATCTGTACAGTGACAGGATCTAGATCCATTTTCCTTATGACGGAGTATACGGACACAACGTCGGGTACTACTATATTTAGCAGAGGACTTGATAGTTTGCCCTCATCTCTCTTACAATGTAAGTATTTTCAAGAGTACAGTGAAAAGGCATTTATCAGGCTAGTGCGCCTTACCATCTAGAACTGTATTTCCACTCCCATAGAACTACCCACCACCTTTTTTTTTTGTTCACGCGGTGGAATCTTTTTATATCCATCCTCCGGTACCCTGGGTGGGCCCGGAGGGATGTGTGGGACTCGGCCTGGGCAGCCCCTACCCACTAAACCTTCCGCGAATGCCATCAGCTGTTATGAGCGGGGTGCCCCGGATCTGTCAGCGACAGGACACCCCAACGACCGGCCGGTCCCGGCAAAGACCGGACTTCATCCTCAAAAGGGGACTTCTCCGGCACTCAGAGAAGTCCCGACGACGCCGAAGCATACTGGGGCCAGGTAAACTACACGAAACGCGGAGGGCACGCGTGGTCTGGCCGTGCGGCTCCACACGCACCTTGACAAGTCCCTTGTTAAGACTTTTTTTTATTTCTCGCAACTATCCCCTAGCTTCGGAATTATGTCAAAGAAGCAGCATTAATAAAAGCAACAGTGCCAGCGTGGTCCCCAAAAGGAGTCTTTTATTAAAAAATAACTATTGAATATATTTGTTTACAATATAACATTCAATAGATCTAGTCTAATCAACACGAAGTGCAGTCAATATAGATGGACCCATAAGTAGTCTGTACTGCTAGCAGAATCAAATCAAATAGTCTGGACTGGTATCCGAAACGAGAACCTCTCAGTTACGCGCCGAGTACTCTATTAGTACAAAACTTTTCTAATATTTAATATTATGCGCTAATTCATTATAAATAAATTTTAATACATGAAAAATATAGATATTTTCATATAATATATCGCGTAATATCGATGCAATATCACGATATATTATACCGAAAAATAAATCAATATATTTTTGGCATGAACATCCCTGACTCGGGATTTACAACTTCCATCATGAACAGTTACGCATGTTCGCACCTCATGCGGAAACTGTTGTTACAAAAATTTAAAAGATAATAGCTATTAAATTTTACAGAGTAATCTGTAATACGTATTTACGCCACGGTAAGAGGCAAACTTAGTCTGTCGCAGACGAACAAGGTATACCGATTTTTTAAATACACCTAGCGCCATCTATTGCTTGTAGGATTTTTTTACTAAATATTTCAAATTATTGGACTCGATAAATAAATGACGCCGATGACAGAGCTTGCACTAAATTACATAAGTTTATGTCCAAAAAAAATACTTATAATAAAACATTTCAATTTCTTTCATTTTAAAAATCTCAAAATGCTGAGAACACACGGCCTACATTTTTAGGTATATATTAAGCTTACCACCAATTTTAAAAAGATTTAAGGAAAAATTGTTACAATATTACAATTTTTGCAACATTTCTGATTTTATTAACATAGAGTACAGGAATGTTTATAATTCAAAATTCATGTTAGACTTTTTAACTAAGGTAAGTTAAAAATAAATAAACTAAGTTATCGCTGATTTTGAACCCAAAATATCCATAACAATTGTTGTTCGCTTTTGTTCCATGCACCAGTCAGAACATTTAAAAATGAATATAATGTAAGTAAGGACTCAAAAACAAATTGGCTTATCCTATTTGTTTTCGGGTTTCTGTTTATGGCAGCTGGGATTCGAACACCCGACCATCGGAATGTTAGTTAGACGCCAAACCATCAGGCTATCACAGCCTAATAAAAATATTGTATAGTACAATTGGTGAAAGTGCCTATTACAGAATGAAGTTAGCAATGTACGTTGACCATCGACAAAGCAACGATTGGAGACAGAGTGAATATTCTGATTTTTGACAACCCCAGATTAATAATTGATCTCTGTTGCTCTTCTAACCGACATACCACTAACGAAAAAAAAGATTACATATAGTATTACTATATTTTACACAATTTTATTTTAATGAATGAACATGAAATAAAACGTCTTTAGTCTAACTACGTTGTTCATAAAAAGTTTCCCTACAGATGAAATATATTATTTTTCTGTGCGCAAATAATATTTTGGTTATAATTTATTATAATATGATATATTAGTTTCCAATCAATAAACCTTTAAAACATTTAATATTTTACATTATTCATTAGACAATTTTTTAACAATAATAATATTTTTATTGTTTTTCAACAAATATAATGGTCGTTTACCGATTCTGATAGGATTTATTACGTTAAATTAGCAGAGAGATCTTTCAGTCCTGGAAGATAAGAGGTCATGTCATAATGCGACTGAAATGGGCTGTCAGACTAAAAGTAAAACAAAGATTTTAGCAAAACGTAGACATTTTGTCATAGCAAAGCGAGGTTGCTAGAGTAGAAACTGGAGATTACGAGGAGTAGAAATCTCACATAACCTCGCCTCGTCCCTGTATCGCCTTCGCGATATCTTGTCGATTGAAGATTTCTCGCCCGATAAAAAGACATGAAAAAAAATGGGATTTATTATAAATAAAAAAAATGTTCTTAATTTATCTTTAATTTTCCAAGTTAAGACCCGCGATATTGCTTTTCCGTTGATGAAAGCGTTACATTTGTAGAAAAATTGAGGCTTTTATTCTTGATTGCCATGACGTATGAAGTATGTCTATAACCACGACTTGTCTGCCCAGACAACGCGATTACATTCTTACAGGCTAAAATGCGACAACTCCATAAAATACAAGTGTCCTAATTTTAAAATCCAAGCAAACTGTTTATTTCAACCGGTTGCATAACGCACTAGCTTTGCTATGCATAATAGAGACAAAGAGACCTTATTTGAGCGACAGGTTCGAAAATGTATCCAGCAAGAAGCATTAACAGTTCAAAAACCTACTAGAACTGCGCTAGTGTAGCAAAAGATTTCAATAGCCTCGCAGATTAGTTTCGTAAGGAATCGTTGTTTATATGCGAGAATTGGGTCTGGTTCTCTCTTAAGGTAGGTAGGCTCTTAGGTTCTCTCCTTAATTACCTTTCAAGAGATACATCTTTCTCTCTTTTTTCATTATTCATCTTACTCACTTAAAATTTGCACTGCAGCTACAGTAGCGCCTCCCTAATGTAAAGCTTTTTGATGGACACATTTCATAAATAAATGGTTTTCCTTGTCTCTAACTTCAAAAAGCTATATATTAAGTAATCTTTTGTATATGAAATCGCTTGGAGTGTTCGAGGACATTGTGCGGCGGATATATCTGACGTATTACTGTGACTGCGGGTCACATTGAAGTAGTCGGACGATGGATGGATCACTTTTAGCGCCTTCTATAAACTCCTCGAGAGAAAGCTTTCCGTCGTTGTTCCTGTCCATTTCACGGAAGATTTTGTCTGTTCTCTTTTCCGGTGTCGACTCATCTTCGGGCAGTTTCATTACCGATCCGACCATTTTGTAAATTGCAGAGACAATTTCCAGCATCTCCTGTCGAGATATGTAACCGTTGCCGTCCAAATCGTACATTGAGAAGGCCCATTTGAGTTTCTGGTCGAGTCGGCCGCGAGATGCGATACTCAGGGCGCAAAGAAATTCTCGGAAGTCTATAGTGCCATCGCCGTTAGCATCGAATGTTCGGAAAACATGCTCCGCAAACTTACTTGCATCTCCGTACGGAAAGAAGTTGCCATATATTTGTTTAAATTCTTCAACTGATAATTGGCCACTGGGACAATCTTTTAAAAAGCCCTTATACCATTCCTGTATCTCCGCGTCGGAAAACTCGGTATTATGCTTCAGATCTTCAAGGACCTCTGGCTTAAGTTTACTATTTTGTTTGCCCATTTTAATTATTTTCTTCCACTTATAGCAACATTCACTAGACTTTATTCAAAAGTCATCTGAGTATATCATCCGCCCAACTTATCGATTTTGTCAAGTTTGTTCCATGACGTCAAATTAATGAATCACAATAATGTATCTCTTACTCTTCAACTGATTAGAAGTGGCTTATTCTCTCTTGATGTCTTTTCAGTGAAAAATTTTGTAAATTAATTATGATACTGTCAATATAACAAATCCAAATAATTATTCACTTTATGAAAAACTTCCATGAAATCTTGTCAATAGCTTAGATTACGTTTTAATATTGTTACAAATAAAATATCTTAATATCACATACACTGCCTAATCCTATAAAACACGATATTTAGAATGTATATGAGAACCGCTCTAGTCGCGATTGAGGTCGATGCCGCGTAGTAAAGCGGCAATACGCAGTCGCCATCACTTGTGTGTGCATTTATTCAAAAGCGGACTCTGTAGCTAGCACAATAACACCCAAATTTAAATAATCAAGGTAAATTATCGACTTGTAGTTGACGGTGAAACCTAGGCAACTAGCAATGCCGCTAAAATACTGCTGTTATTTACTTATGTATTAGATTGTAAACATTATCTGTGGATTCTGTGGTGATCTGACCTACTTGCAAACTGCACTTCGCAACAGTTTGTATTTTTATTAATCCCATGTATTTGCCAAAAAATAATCTCATAAAACAAGACTACGATTTCTTTGTTACATTAACTAAATTTATTGCAGATACAGTTAAACCTTCGCATTCTTCACAGGATAAGTTCTGTAAATATGCCGGCGGTAGTAGTGGTCCGCTTTTGTCAAGGTTTTTAGTTTAGTGTATTATTCTAATTATGGCCGATTTCTCTTTGTCGTGACCGGAGAAACAGTAGGCAGAAGTCTAATGACTACGTCTTCAGGAAACGATCTGATGGTCGGGATTGCGAATCCTAGTCTTGCACTAATGAGATTTTATAAGGAAAAATTCAAGAAAGCTAGTCACAACCTAATAAGCTCAATTTAAACCGAATAACGATTGCTAACTAAATAATCTTTATTATTTAAATTCTTGTTTTCTGGATTTCTACTAGAAAAATACTTGTACTACTACTTGTGTTTTTAAATTCAGGGTGCCAACAAATGTCGATATCATTTTATTATAACATTAGTTTTAACAATTTAGAAACAAGCTCCTGGATGTACGAGCATTGCTCGGTTTTTTTTGGTAAACAGTGTTTTTTTTTAAATCATATTTAGATATGAATTACAAATTACGAAATATTAATAATAATATAACTTACTATCATAATTTAAAAAAAAAACGAGTGCACTTAAGACCTCACAACTGAAATATAAAACTTCTTTAGCTCCATTGTATATACAACATTGAGGTTCATGACCTAATGCCTTCTGCATTGGTCAAAATAATCAAGCAGCATAAATTCTCGTGCCTAGACCATATCGTGCGACATGATAGGTGCTGCAATTAATTATAATGGGCAAAATAGCAGGAAAGAAGGGTTGAAGAAGGAAGAAGTCATGGCTAAGAAACATCAAGGAATGGACTGGAATAAAAACAGTCAACAGCGCTATTCCACTTAGCCATGAATAAGGAGAAGTTTAGAAGACTGACTGCCGACCTTCAATGATGGAGAAGCACATAAGAGATATGCAGATAAAGGTGAGAAATTTGCTGTACATGTGTTTGTGTGATTAGGCAATTTTTTGAATCTTTCTCAACTCGTTTGTTTGTATTGGGTTCCAAAGATATACCAAGGAACTCCTAAAATTGTATTAATGAATGCTTGTTAATTGAGATATTGGCTATGACTAGATAGATAGAGAAAATATAGGCGCCAGAATTTCGTAATATAACTTTGATACTTCTGAAATTTAGCAGATATGTATGAGGGAATGCAGGCAGGCATTATTTGCATGTAGTTTTATGACCCATAAAATACAACAGCATGTATAAACAGAGAACTAATTAAAGGTGTTAATAAAATCCAGTGTTAAGGTTTTAGTTTTATTGTAAATTTAGTCCTTAAGTTTACAAGTAGGGTTCGGGGAACTCGAATGTGACTTCGCGGCCCGTCAGCTTCTTGTAAACTGACTGGAAGGTGTCCACCTGTGAACGAAATTACATTTAGATATTGTCATCATGCCTATTTAGCTATTAAAATTAAAAATATATGAACAAATGAAAATAAAAAGTCCACCGTCTGCTTTTCACCGAACTTATAAGTTCTCATATGGGCATAAATTTCTAACAAGTGATTGTTTTGCACTTAAAGTTATTAATAAAAGGAACACACAACCATCAGATCGTCAGTTAAAGTGCCACTACTTTATTAAAATTAAATTAAACATATCTATATACTAAATATTATTATAATAATATATATATATATGGCGCAAAATTTGAGCTTTTTATAATATTACAATCATTCACACCTGTTACTTAGAAGGAGTACTTCCATACAACTACATATATATTATTATTATAAATTTTTAAGATTTTTCCTACATATACTGTACCAATTATTACAATAATCACTTCATCCTCAGGTTTACGCCTAAAATCATCACATTTGAAAAACTTATTCATGCAGATTTTGAACCCTTGGACGTGTACCAAAGTTTCCGTATCTATGATAAATAATCACTGAATAAATGTCTACTGACTTACTGCAATCTACTTAAATTCATCAAATGTAGAAACCTGATAAGTTTTGGATAACAATTGCTCACTGGTAATACATAAATACTCTCAACACTTGTACATGCAAGAAGAAATGTCATGCAATCTTATGAATGAAAATACGAATCTGGTACCTTATGTTCAATTGTGGTTTGCTGGTTCTTGTCAAGGTGGACTTTAATAAGCTGAGAGCCGTCCAGTTTGACCCTGATGCGCTTGCCGACAATCTCGGCAGGGAACACTAAATCTTCCAGGATAGCATCATACACAGATGTGAGTGTTCTGAAAAAAAAAGCCATTAACATTAAATACTTGATACTATCAGTGTAAAACTTCACAGATAATTCATTTACTTGACATAAAGTTGTAACGTTGTTAATGGTCTTCCATCTCATTTTTGTAATTGATTTTTTCAAATTCTCTTTCAGTTAAAATATTAAAATTAAATTCTAAACAGTATACATTTAAAATCACAATTAACGGCGGATTTCCATATATAAGATTGTTTCCTATCCACGTTTTATTTGATCCATCAACCGATCCACAATCCAACTTTACATGTTTATTACCTTGATCGTGGCCTCTTTTGTTTGTTAGCAACACGAGTCTTGTGGCTGGGTTTGGGTAAAATCTTGCGGTCACCGATGAAGACAACATGTTTCCCACTGAATTTCTTCTCCAGCTCACGGACCAGACGAATCTGAATCTTCTGGAACGCTTTCAGCTTGGGCATCGGCACATAGATGATGATTGACTGAAATCAATTAACAGCTTATTTATTGGGTGTTCTTATGTTTGCCATGCCTTGTGAGGAAAATATATAGCCCTTTTTTTATTATTGTGTGTGACAAAATGCTAATGGAACGCACCCCAGAGCTACATTGGCCCGCAATGGGGAAGTGTCAGACTCCAAACAAATTAAATTCTTCGCCACCATATACAAGTGTCACTGGATAACATCGAATAGTTCTTCCGCAACCCTCAGTCACTGCCCAAATTGCACGGACCCACCTTGGGGAGCAGTGGGAAGCACCCTTTTTATAACACAATCCCTATGTTACGACGCGTCGGAATACTAACGCACAGCCATCCATCCCATGGGAATTCTCTCAAAGGGTGGTGGCGGCCCAACGGTTAGTTTATTTTAAATAGTAATATATTTTAATTGTTAAAGTTACAGCCTTTATACATATCCCACTGTTGGACGCAGGCCTTCTCTGTAAAGAGAGTATAAGGGCATCCGCCAAGCAGCCCTAATGCGGATTGGCAGACTTCACATGCCGTAGAAATTTTTTCTAAAACATGTAGATTTCCTTACGATGCTATCCTTCACCGCCAAGCGCGTGGTAAATCAGCACATAAAATTGCTACAACAAATTTATTGGTACCGGCACCGTAGATCGAACTCGGGTGGCTAGTGTACTACGCAACTTGAGCCAACTGCACGGACACTGAGCTACCGCTACGGCTCTGGCACGGCTAATTTTAATTATTAGCTTAGTTTAAATTCAAAGAAGTGTCTTCCATTGATTTTTAACAAAACATTGCATAAATAGTTATAGAGGAACCTTTTAAATTTTCTTAAAAACATAGATTATAAGTAAACTTATATTTGATATTAATTTGAGAATAGGTTGTTTCTTTAGTTTCTACTACCTTAAACTTAATGGCCTAATGTTCAATTTACATTTTAATCCCAGGGTTTAAATCTTAGTTGACATGAACCAACAAATTTTATAATTTTCAGTTTCCTAGTTATAAGAATCACATGCTAAATTGTGGCCCACTGTATTACAATGGACTTACTTGCTGACACAACTGAGACCTAATATAATTTTATAAGTATGAGTACAATTTTTTTTTCTTTTAAAAAGTAAGCTAGCAATATTTCTTTTTTTTTTTCAGAAATATTACTAACAATCTTGCTAACCATTCCACTTAAGCTTGTAGGACATGGTTCACAGCAATAGTCCAATGGTGGATTCAAACCCACAACCTATTTGCAGACCGTACCCTAAACCTATTGACACTTCACGCTTGGTGGAGGCTTATGAATTATCTCATAAATATCATTCTTAGCGCTATTAATATGAAGTGGTATGGCCATAGCACCATTCTTGAATATGGCAACACAATCAAAGTGTTACAATCTTTCAGAATACCAATAAAGAGTACACAGTATATTATGTCTCTATAATTTATGTTGGAAGACGCGATCAGTTTCATTTGAATATTGGCGCGGTAAACGAGATCAGATATAATCAGGCGCATTCGGATCGCACGTAAGCGGAGTCGCCTCTTACCAACAAATGCGGAAAATTTGGTGTTTATTCACCACAATTTGCCACTTGTTAATTTTGAGTATTAAGCTAATAATTAATAAAACAAACATTTTGATGTGACATTTTTAAAATTATACTATCCGGTATCCGGCCGGATAGTGAAAACAAGGCCGGATACCGGATAGTTACCGGATATCCGTTTCATCTCTACACTCAACCATAAGTAAAAGTTAATCTTAAGATGATTGATTGATTTTATTTACCTTTTTATTGTGCAGTTCAATTTCCTTGGCCTTGGTTATATAGAGCTCCCGAAGTTGGGCTTTGAGGTCAGAGTTAGTTTCTAACTCAACCAACGCCTGCGAGATCGATGTCTCGAAGGTGTCAGCCTCTCCGGCATTGGGTTTGATGATCTTCGTACTCATCTGAAAAGTGCAATCACTCTATGTAACCATCGTATCGGAGCATTGAGGTTAGGAAACTTTTAACACTGTTATTCTTAATTGAACACAGAGAATCACTTTTCCGATTACAGCTTGTATAATATAACGAGATTTTGTATGAATAACCACAATTTAAAAACCATTAGAAACAACAACAACGTTGAAGACGATAGGTCGGTAGTCACCAAGTTTTATCTTATTAATCATTACCGTTAATGAACAATTTAATCAATATATGAATTCTTTTATTCGTTTTTAACCGTAAAAGTTAAGTATTTATTTAACTTCAACATTAATTTTATAAATAAATCTTAAAAACTCTAAAGGATTCACTACCTTGAGAACTGAGCGGGAGCGAAAGAGATAGAAACAAAAGAACTGTCAAATGTATGCACAGTATAAAAATGTACACTGCTTTTAAGGTTGGTTCAACACCTCTTTTTGCCTATGTTATAAATAAAAAATAGATGTCAGATCTAGTTAAAATATCATAGAGATATTTTTAAATTCAATATTTAAAGATACAACGAAATTTTCGGCAATCAAGATTATCTTTCAAATAAACATGTTATGTTTTTTTAACTATATTATAACAGGCCAATGAGCTATATGATACATTCTATCTAGTGATTTCATTCATTCTCATATATAGCATTTAATAAAACATCAGTTGCAACACAAAACACACTTTACACTTTTTATAGGTACATTGTATAAACTAAACGTTATAATTTTGTTCCTAATCTTAGCTTAAATTTATACCATTCTTCCGATTTCTATGGTAAAACACAATTTCAAAACTGCTTCTGAAACTAATGCTTACGTTATTACCTAATGTTTAAAAATTGTCAATTTCAATGTCACACTTATCATAATATATTACTCTTTGGCTCATGTAGCAATCGGGCAAATCGGGTTTTTGAACTGAACGCCTAACGACACTAAACAATATTGATAATAATAAGGATAGATTAAATAAAGAATAGGTAGTTTTGCCGCGACTTTTAAAATAATACGAATTATTCTGACGTTTAGGAGGTAAATGAATAAGCAAATGAGATTAATCAAAGCAGAGCGATAATTTTTCCCCCTACATATTTAGGCAATAACTTTATGATGCCATTATAACTACATACAGCTGAAATTCTGAAAACTGTGATGTTTACAGAAACACACTGTGCATGTATTATAAACAAACCTTGAATCAATTTGAATCGCTTGTATTTGCGTCAGCGGCTATTGAAAGAATGAAGCCCGTGGATAATATGTAAGTCGTTCAATTACATTTAGTAATAGTAATAGATGTTTCCAGTTATAATTATTATTCTAGCAGCTATTTTTATGTCCTTATCATGATTAACTTTAATTTCGACAAACTGTTACGGCGTCTTAAATATTCCATAGGACGAAACCGATTTATATTTAAGTATTTAATTAGTTTTTAACTCTTATTTACCATTAATTTTAAAAATAAACTCGACCGTTTACATACGGATAATCGAGATTTGAGATGTTATAGTTATCTTAGTGTGTGGTGTAGTTAGATCTGTAATTTAACTGATTCTTTTTATAAATATTACTCCGATCTTAGAGGGGTGTGCTTAAATTTCAATAATTCTTTAATCAGAGATCTTATTCAATCTGTATTGAAGTCAGTTAGCTTCCCCATAGAAATTTAGTTTGTAGTAATAGTATATGGTATAGCACCTTTATGATTGCCATATACCTGAAATGTTCCAAAGGCATTATTGAAAAACATTCTTGTCTATAATACAATATTTGTCATACTTAGCTAGCTTATCACATTATGATTGAATACCTTCCTGTGTCCATCTTCATATCTAACATAATGTAAACACTAGCCAAGCCTATATGCATGTAGGGTTAATCTACCCCCACTATGTATGCAAATAATACATCTTTTTCGCTTTTTTAAAATCTAAATTATATTACTAGTAACCCTTGTCCATTAGTAACATGTATATAATATTTTTTGAGAAATAACTGAATTCTAGAGTGAAACAATTATGTTTGGTATTGTTTCTAATGCAAAATCTATCCAATGATGAGTTAAAATATTTTTTATTAAAACTACTAATGGCTTGAAAATTAATTTTGCCAATAGTTATTATTTGCTGCAGATAATAATAAAACTAGTTCTAATAAATAAAACTCCCTGTATGTTAAGTTTAGTTGTACCAACAATCAAGTTTCCTTGAGTAATTCTTGGCTGGATAGCTGCACAATAAAAAATGTGGCACACGAGTGGCCAAATTTGTATTCTTGGATATTTCCTGGAGTAATAACTATCTTTGGGCAGCTCAAATTTATTGCTAATAAAATTTATTAATTGCATATAGATCATTCATGCTAAAGCAAGTATGTTCTGTTTAGTACCATTGGCACTGCAAAAATCTAGAAAAGCTACCAACCATGTCGGAGCTCTGTCCTTTTGGACATCTTCAATTTGCATCATTATTAGAGTAACCATCCAAGATATCCTCTAGAGGCTCCTATGCCCAATTGCTTTCAAAAGAGTGTCAGCTAAGCTACCTATCAAATGCAGTGAAATTCTTGCAGTCTGTGTCTCTAGCCAAGCAGCTTAGGTTAGTCACAAATAAATCTATAACTGTTCTGTGAATCATCTCCGTCTTATCAAGTCTGAGATGATGATCATATATAAGGAGATTGACCCATGTCAACCTCTCAGCACAGGAGGGCAAATCGGGCAAATTTGCTACATTTCTATTCAAACATTTAACTTGATTTATGCTGAGTACAAAAACGAGAAATTTCGGGATCTCCAGTGGAATCCATCAGAGCCCTCTACACTGTACTCTAGAGCATGTTCCGGGGGAGGCCCCAGCAACCTCTCATGCTAAGGCGACACGAGAGTACCAGTGTCGCCCTTCTTCTCGAGTCTACTGTAGTGAACCTGAGGCCGTCCCGGAGGAAGAATCTCTCTCTCCATGTGCCATTGCAGTTCACGGCGACACAGGCCAGCCGATATCGCCTTGTTCCCGGGCCCACTTCAGTGGACGATAAAGGCCCCTAACCTTGTCACCCAGTGAACCAGAGGCCCCTTTTAGTCGCTTTGTACGACAGGCAGGAGATACCGTAGTCTTATTCTACGAACTCAGAACTACAGGGCTAAACTGGTGAGGAACCTTTTTTTTTTTTTTTTTTTGTTTACGGGGAGGAAATCTTCAGAAAGATACCCCGCCTTCTGGGGGGAAGGCGGCGGTTATGTGGGGTTCTTACCCACTAAAACCTCCCCGGTGGCCCTTTCCTCGGTGCATGACGAGGGGCTCCGGGATCTCCAGTGGAACGCACCGGAGCCCCTCTGCACTGTGCTCAAGGAGAGCACCTCCCGGGGGGGGAGGTTACTCCCTCCCCCCCTGTGCCCTCGCAGCGCAAGGCGACACGGGCCAGCCGATGTCGCCTTCTTCCCGGGTCCACTTTGGTGGACGACTCAGGCCCCCACCCTTGTCGCCCAGTGAACCCGAGGCCCCTTTTAGTCGCCTTGTACGACAGGCAGGGGATACCGTATAAACTGGTGAGGAACCTGACTTAACTTGGCGTTGATGAATCTCTATCGCTACTTATTCAAAGTTTCACCTGCTAAGACTCATTGAGTCTGGAACCGCTACTTGCAGCTTCTTAAGACGATGTAATTGTAAAACAATTTAAAATCGATCGATCAGGGATTACAGAACATATGTCACTCGCTAATCGGATATTACAAAATATACGACACTCAACAACTTTGATACCAGCTGTGATAAGGAATTCAACCAGTAATAATAGGAGCTCGGATGTGTGTACGATCCCCATGTTGTCAGAAAATGTCGGATTTAGGAAATATTACACAGGAAACAGAATAAAAAAATGATAAAAACACAACATAACAAGTATATTTACGAGTAAAAAAACAACGACTTGACTGAATTTTATTGGCTTAGGTCCTTGGTTTCCAAAGATATACCAGAAAACTCCTAAAAGTTTTTTTTTGACGAACTATACAGATTGGCCAGAGAAGCTGGTCTTGTCTGAATTGAGAGGTGGCATAGCTCTTAGGTCGATTAACCTGTACGTCTATCGCAAATAACTCGACACAAGGGTCCGGTGTGGGGCTTGGACGGTTACTATGTTACGCGTAAGCATTCCGAAGGCGCCCAAGATTGCCGAACCACGACTCGGTCGGTTGCTATTTTACGGATAAGCCTAAAAGTCGTATGAACACGTACGTAAGAATGCTTTTTGAAATGTAATAATACTAGGCTTATGAATGGGTAGGTACTGCGTACCGACAACGAGAACGAATATAGTAGCACGAAGGGGAACGCTTAGTGGGACACCTTAAGACTGAAGGTGGAGCGAAGATCTTCGTTCGGCTGGCAGGAGCTGGATGAGAGTGGCGAAGAATCGCGTTCAGTGGCATGCGATAGTCTATGTCCAGCATTGGACTGTTGCAGACTGATGACAGTGATGATGATATAGTAGCATTTAATGTTTGATGCGTCATTGATTTGATGTGGTTGTTTTCACCCGTAAATATATTCGTATATATTTAAACTTTGGTCATATAATGCGTAATAACAAATACGAACTACTCCAACTCATCATCCAAGGAAAAATCCAGGGGTAAACGACCACCTGGAAGACGTATTTCGTGGCTCAGAAATTACCAGACAAGGATCAACATGAGCACACAATCCTTGTTCCGTGCCGCTGCATCCAAAATTAGATATCCTTATCTATTAATGATAGCCGACCTCCGGTGGAGATGGGGCTTAGAAGAAGAATATAATAGGTTGTCAAATATCTCCCTTCCGCCTTTTGTCTTTTGAATTTCGCGGCTATGTACAAAGCGCTACAGAGCTCGTATCTAGCAATACTATACATAATTTGAAAGGTCTTGACATAACCTACAAAACGACGCTATGCATAATTAGTTTGGATATTGCGTTCAACAGTTATAGACGTGTAAACATGGACTTCACTAACGCCGAAATTCGCGCTATTTTAAAGTTTTCCTTCGTTAAATGCAAATCCGCTAGAGAAACGTTCCGTGAGATTAATGGTGTTTTGGGGATGGTACTCTATCACTTCGAACCACGGAGGAATGGTTTCGACGATTCAGAGCCGGTGAAAACGACACCATGGATAAGCCAGCCGGCGGAAGACCTGTGACGACAAATACCGATCAAATCATGGACTACATCGAGTTAGACCGGCATGTGACATCTCGTGATATCGCCCAGGAGATGGGAGTTAGTCACCAAACCATTTTAAACCATCTGCAGAAGGCTGGATACAAAAAGCTTGATGTTTGGGTGCCGCATGATTTGACGCAAAACCTTCTGGACCGAATCAACGCCTGCGATATGCTGCTGAAACGGAACGAACTCGACCCATTCTTGAAGCGGATGGTGACTGGCGACGAAAAGTGGATCACATACGACAATATCAAGCGAAAACGGTCGTGGTCGAAGGCCGGTGAATCGTCCCAAACAGTGGCCAAGCCGCGAATTTCGGCGTTAGTGAACTTCATGTTTACACGTCTATAACTGTTGAACGCAATATCCAAACTAATTATGCATAGCGTCGTTTTGTAGGTTATGTCAAGACCTTTCAAATTATGTATAGTATTGCTAGATACGAGCTCTGTAGCGCTTTGTACATAGCCGCGAAATTCAAAAGACAAAAGGCGGAAGGAGATATTTGACAACCTTATATTTAAAGTCTCCTATAAAAAACTTGTGGTAAACCTACAACGTGTACAATTCGATAAATCAGCAGTGAGTCGACAGACTTCGCCTTCATTGTTTGTGTCTATTTTAATACTGTAAAAATAATTTGATATTGTTGCTTTTTTTAATAATAAACCAATAAGTTTGTATAGTGTTGTGTATTTAAGGGGAAGCTCTTACGTCACGAATACATCAGCCACGTTTACAATGTAAGTGCACTCATAAAATTAAATATGGGTAGAGAAATAATATAATTTATACGCAACTGTACCTTACGATAAAGTATTAATTGGTTATGCATATTTTCTTAATTTTTCGGTACTTATTTTCTATCGGTTGTATTTTTTACCGCACTAAAATAATAATAATGAAGCCTTTTATTCCCTGCAAGAAATGTACAGAGTTATAGGATAAATTATATTAAAAAACTAATGTGCTAATAGAGACATTAGCTTAGAATGTAAATAATAAAAAGTGTAGTAAGTTAGTTAATATTCCATATTTTGCAAGAACCCCTCCTCAGGCGAAGGTGAAGGCCTCCTCTAAAGAATTCCATTTGTTTCTGTCCCGTGCCAATTGTGGCCAGCAGGGGCCAGCTAATTTAGTTATATCATCTTCCCAGCTCATGTGGGGGCGTCTTCTGAGGCGCTTGCCGTATGGACCCTCCCATTTTGTAACCCTGCTGGTCCACCTCCCATCCTCCAGTCTCGCTACGTGCCCCGCCGATCTCCATTTCAGTCCCTTAGCGTAGTTCAGAGCATCTTTGGCTTTGGTCATGTTTCTAATTTTTGCGTGACGAATTTTTTGATGTTGAGCATGCTAAGTTCCATTGCACGCTGGCAGACAATAATCCTGTTTTCAACCTTGGAGGTATACCTCCATGTTTGACATCCGTAGGTTAGGCACGTTTTTACCGCACTACTAAGTTCTATATATAATTCTATATAATTAGTTGAGTTACATGTTAATAAGTTATACACATCAACAAGAATGTTTACGAGTAAAAATAAAACCCGACTTCTAAACCTAAATATAAATATTGAGCTTAAATGTTAAATCTTACCGTCGGTTATTAAAGTAGTTATATTACGTTCAGCCCTATAGTTCTGGGTTCTCAAGAATAAGACGGTATCCCCTGCCTGTCGTAGAAAGCGACTAAAAGGAGCCTTGGGTTCACTGGGCGACAAGGGTGGGGGCCTTTGTCGTCCGCCAAGGTGGACCCGGGAAGAAGGCGACATCGGCTGGCCCGTGTCGCCTTGCAATGCGAGGGCACAGGGGAGGGAGTTACCTCCCCGGGAAGTGCTCTCCTTGAGCACAGTGCTTACGGTGCGTTCCACTGGTGATCCCGGAGCCCCTAACCATACACCGAGGAAGAGGCCACCGGGGAGGTTTTAGTGGGTAAAAACCCCACATAACCGGACATAAAGGCGGGGTATCTTTGTGAAGATTTCCTCCTCATTAACAAAAAAAAAGTTTATTGTTTAAATAAAATAAAGCTAAATCTAGCCCGGCGAAGCGGGCTGGGTAAGCTTGTTCATTATAAAACTATCGTTTCACTTAGCTTTAATAACATGGAGCGTAAATAATGCTAATAAAACGTTTTAAAATAATACTCTGTATGACTTTAAAAATCTCTTCCTATTTTTGCAATCCGTTGGAAATGTTCCAATAATCTGAAGAACTCGTGTAATAACACTGTGTTAAGATTAAAGTGTAGTGGAGCACGCAATTACAGTTGAAGTTGTTTGCACAGTGTGAGGTCATGATACGTTGATATCACGATAGCGGCTCTCGCTTGACGCAACTCTGTTCTTATGTTACAGTTGTTTAATTTGTTATATTGTCTGTCCTCTTGACAACTGCAACAAGCGTTGATCAACTTGTTATACTAGCATCTTCTTCTTTAATATATATATATATATAAATGAATTGCTGTTCGTTAGTCTCGCTAAAACTCAAGAAAGGCTGAACGGATTTCTCTTATCTTGGTTTTAAAATGTTCGTAGAGGTTTAGGGAAGGTTTAAAGGGTGAGAAAAATTAGAATAACTGTCGGGAAAACCTTAAAATATCCCATATAAACGTTTTTTCTAAATGTAGAGTCAATTTGAACTTTATGGCATAGCAGTAATGCATATTTTACATTAAACATACTCTCTGTTGGTTAAGCATTGTAGGTGTGCTCCTAACTTCAAAAGCTACGTCTTAACGGCAATTTGTACTTTATTACCACTGTACAAAGTTTAAATTCAATGATATATATCGCGAACCCCACCAAATTGAATAGTCACAAAATGTAATAGATCATCAGTTACATATCCATAGGTTACAAGTAATTCAGAATCGTTTTCTACGACGAGCCACGGGTGCACCGTGGTTCGTACGTAATCGCGAGCTCCACGTTGATACAGGGTTACCGACAATAGCCCAATTCTTTAAGCAGGCATCTCGACGGTTTTTCGAGACTGCCACCAAACATTCTAACAAACTTCTTGTAAGTGCCACCACTTATAAGCCTTCCTATAGTAAATTCTGTCGCGTCGCCCGGAGGCCGAGACACGTTCTTGACGATCCGGACGACGCGATTACCATTGCACAGGCTAGATCTCTACAAATCAACAAAGCGTCCATTCGCGACCGTCGGAGGTTGCGAATAATCCTTGCGCGTTACCGCTATTTTATGGGCAGGCCCCACCCCTTAGATGTTAGGAGCGTTGCTGGAGTTTCTTCGGCCACTTCTTCTCCCAGCGCCAACGCTTCCCGAAGTGGCACTCAAAGTTAGTTTAGCTTTTGAATGTCTCTTAGATTATCCGTGAAATAGCAACCGACCGAGTCGTGGTTCGGCCCTCTCGGGCGCCCTCGGATCGGAATGCTTACGCGTAACATAGTAACCGTAAAGCCGAGGTTACCCCACACCGGGAGGACTCTTGTGTCGAGTTACTAGCAATAGAGGTTTAGGTTAAGCGATCTAAGAGCTATGCCACCTCTCAATCCGGTAAAAGCAGTCAAGGCCAGCTTCTCTGGCCAATCTGTGTAGTTCGTCAATAAAAAAAAAAAAAAATAGATCATCAGTAGTAATTTCAATTTGGTCGGCTTCGCGATGTTATTTCTTATGTTTTAATTTCGGTTCTCAATCATAAATCAACGATGTTCAATCAGGCTTGATCCCTAAATTAGCCTCTTAATTTGAAGTCGGGGTTTTTAGTGGGTCCCAGAATGTTCGTGGAAGCGAAGATATTTTGGTCACCCGAGCTGAACCCCACACATCGCTCTATCATCGGGGTGACAGTTCTGTTCACGACAATTTTTTGCCCCGACTATAAAATATGTAGGAACAAAAAATTGCCACATTCCAAATCTTTTTAACAGAACGAAGTCTGTCGGGTCCGCTAGTATTTGCTAAAAAATCCAAGTACACATGGTATACTGTTCGCATCTCTGGGCCGGGGCCGACACATCCATTTGTCCGTGTACAACGTATAGTTGCTGGAATTATCGACACGGACATATCACAACAATCTATAAACATTCTTCCATACTATTTTTCGGTGTTTTCTGCGTATGTTCGGAACCCAAGATTTTATGATAACACAAGTATATTTACTAGTAAAACAAAAACCGAATTCAAATAGAATCAAACATTAAACGTTATAACGCGCGGACACCCTCTTTGTATTTCAGAATTATTGTAAGAATATTACAAAATAAAATTAATCAGAAAAAGTACATCCTTTTCTTCTTCTTCTTCTGCCTAGCGTTTTCCCGGCCTACAGTCCGCTTTCCTACTTAGTCTCCTCCGCTTTGCCCGGTCTTCGGCATCCTCGTTTGTTAGGTGGTTCACTAACATGTCCGCTTTAACAACGTCCAGCCAGCGTTTCTTGGGCCTGCCGCGGGGTCTTGGACCTTGTACATTGTTACTTGTAAAAAGTACATCCTTTAAATAAAAAATAATCACTGAAATACGTTGGCTTGATATTAAGTTTTCAGAATTGGACCATATCAATATTATTTAATATTAAATGAGACTGGATAATACATGGGACGCACCAGCTTTTAAATAAAGAAAGAATCATCGAAATCGGTTCACCCAGTCAAAAATCCGGTCCTAATTGAAACTAAATGGTTTACAAAACCATAATAATTTCAAAATCGGTCCAGGACTAATGGCGCTTTTATTTTTATATTTTGTTTTTATATATACTATGTGTGTACAAACATGAAGACCAAATATATAATAATGTAATACATACGAGTATACGCTAAAACTATGTATAGTAAAATTGTGTATAGAATGAACGTTCATTGGCAATTCGCATTAGTCGATTTTTGCTTTAGTAGTCTTTCAGTGCATTGGTGCCACTATGATTTACCGATGGCGTAGTACTGGCCAATCTTGTTTGTTTTAGTGGATTTATAATTGATATGATTGTAATAGATCGGCTAATAGAAAACTCGGTGCCCAGCGAAGTGGGTGGGAATCAGCTAGTAACGTAAAACAAAACATAATTGCATTCTCTCCGTATTCATTCTCTTCTCGATCGGCTGAATATCATTACCTACACCCATGTACATATTAGTAAATACAATATCATTCTTATCATTTATACAAAAACATATCGGGCTAAGTTATTGTAATATGTTAATGTCAGAAGTAAACGTATTTTACATTGTAGTTCAATATGGTTCATAATGACATAAATATACACAACGCCACATGCGTCAATACAAACTTGGGTTATAAAACAATAGAATATCATAGTTAATAAAAGCCGTATTTGTCAGTTCAAAAAGAGGAGTGCTCCGATCGTCACCAAACTTTAAACGATTACTCTCCAGGTCGACCTGAAGACTCCTTGAAAGTTTCATTGTAATCGGTCCAGCCCCAATTCTTTAAGCAGGCATCTCGACGATTTTTCGAGACTGCCACCAAACATTCTAACAAACTTCTTGTAAGTGCCGCCACTTATAAGCCTTCCTATAATAAATTCCGTCGCGTCGCCCGGAGGCCGAGACACGTTCTTGACGATCCGGACGACGCGATTACCATTGCACAGGCTAGATCTCTACAAATCCACAAAGCGTCCATTCGCGACCGTCGGAGGTTGCGAATAATCCTTGCGCGTTACCGCTATTTTATGGGCAGGCCCCGCCCCTTAGATGTTAGGAGCGTTGCTGGAGTTTCTTCGGCCACTTCTTCTCCCAGCGCCAACGCTTCCCGAAGTGGCACTCAAAGTTAGTTTAGCTTTTGAATGTCTCTTAGATTATCCGTGAAATAGCAACCGGCCGAGTCGTGGTTCGGCCCTCTCGGGCGCCCTCGGATCGGCATGCTTACGCGTAACATAGTAACCGTCCAAGCCGAGGTTACCCCTCACCCTTGTGTCGAGTTACTAGCAATAGAGGTTCAGGCTAAGCGAACTAAGAGCTGTGCCACCTCTCAATCCGGTGAAGCAGTCAAGGCCAGCTTCTCTGGCCAATCTGTGTAGTTCGTCATAAAAAAAAAATCGGTCCAGCCAAACCCACACACTTTCTCTTTTATATATATATAGATATTGGTATTATCATAACATGATATCTGTGTTATTTAACGCATATCGTTTTAATTTCGTACAGTATTTTGTGTTTATAATTTTCAATTATTTGCTTTTGAAGCTTTATCTAAATTTAAGTCATGGTGCCGACTATTTGAAGTACAACGTACCGTACTATCATGTTGTAAAAAAATAATTTTCTACATTATAGATACAGTATCAATGTTATACGTACATGCGGTTAAAACGTGCAAACTAAATGCTTCCATTATGTTTTAATTTAATTACATTAAAACCCAATTAGTTCATTCACTATCGCTTTCGTTTATCAACCAGACGTAATTTAGAATCCAAGCCTTAGATTTATTTTTATTTATCTATTTATGCGTATAAACTAGCGCTTGACCATGATCCCACCTGGTGTTAAGTGGTCATATAGTCGAAATAGAGCCGTGGTAGCTGAGCCGTGGTAGCTCAGTGTCCGGGCGGTTGACTCAAGTTGCATAGTACGCTAGCAACCCGAGTTCGATCCCCGGTGCCGGCACCAATAAATTTGTTGTTGCAATTTTATGTGCTGATTAACCACGCGCTCGGCGGTGAAGGAAAACATCGTGAGGAAACCTACATGTCTTAGAAAATTTTTCTGCGACATGTGAAGTCTGCCAATCCGCATTAGGGCCGCGTGGCGGACTATGCCCTTATACTCTTTTTACAGAGAAGACCTCTGCCCAGCAGTGGGACATATATATTATATATATAAAGGCTGTAACTTTATAGTCGAAATATGGTACGCGCTAGTTTAGTAAGTGCCTATTCACTCTACTCTTGAAGGCTCCCACGTCGTACTTGGACGGAAAGACTGACGCCGGCAACTTATTCCATTCCTTTGCTGTACGCACGATGAACGATGACTCAAATCGCTTCGTTCGGACGCGCGGAACATCGACCATAAAAGGGTGGAGACCCGCCGAGTGTCTAAACGTCCGAAGGTAGAATGGGGATGGGGGAATTAACTGGTGTAATTCCTGTGCACGCTCTCCAAAATGTAATCTGTAAAACACCGAAAGGCTGGCCACCTTGCGCCTGTGCTCAAGACTATCTAGGTGTAGATCTTGGTCACCTATCAATTTTTTGGCCCGCCTCTCCATGGAATCCAGTGCCGCGAGTTGGTATTTGGCTGTATTTAGTCTAAGTTTTATATGTATTGTTTAAGTTACAGCCTATATATTAGATATTCCCTCTCAGTTGAGCACCTGCATTCTCTGTGAAGAGAGTATAAGGGAGAAAATCTTCAAAATACCCTACGCATTTCCCAGGGGTGAGGCGGAGGTTACTTCCTCCCCCCCTATGCCCTCGCAGTGCAAGGCGACACGGGCCAGCCGATGTCGCCTTCTTCCCGGATCCAACTTGGCGGACGATAAAGGCCCCCACCCTTGTCACCCAGTGAACCCGAGGCCCCTTTTAGTCGCCTTCCACGACAGGCAGGGCATACGGTAGTCTTATTCTTGAGAGCCCAGAACTACAGGGCTAAGTCCACGCACACCTAGTGCGTATTGGCAGACTTTACACGTCTAAGTATAAGGACATAGTCCGCTACGCGGCCCTAGTGTGAGCTCGCAGATTTCACCTGTCTTAGAATTTTTTTCTAGGACATGTAGGTTTCCTCACGATGTTTTCCTTCACCCCCGAGCGCGTTTAAATCAGCACATAAAATAACCAATACACTATTAAATACAATTTCGTTTTTTAATCTGTTACATATTAATTACTGTTACATAGTGTTGGTACTTAAAGAACCAAGAACTGCTCGTGGCTGGGCACATCAAATTAAACAGACTTAGATGGGCTGGTCATGTACTGAGAATGGATGAAGCTAGGATACCCTAGGCAATTATGACGACAGCCCTGTAGTTCTGGGCTCTCAAGAATAAGACTACGGTATCCCCTGCCTGTCGTATAAGGCGAAAGGGGCCTCGGGTTCACTGGGCGACAAGGCCTTTGTCGTCCGCTAAGGTGGACCCGGGAAGAAGGCGACATCGGCTGGCCCGTGTAGCCTTGCATTATGAGGGCACAGAGGGGGAGGGAGTAACCCCTCCCCCCCTCCCCGGACGTGCTCTCCTTGAGCACAGTGCAGAGGGGCTCCGGTGCGATCCACTGGAGATCCCGGAGCCC
The DNA here is from genome assembly GCA_029286785.1 of Meandrusa payeni. NCBI lineage: Eukaryota > Metazoa > Arthropoda > Insecta > Lepidoptera > Papilionidae > Meandrusa > Meandrusa payeni. The sequence goes on from JAGSMX010000021.1 coordinate 4,105,162, forward strand.
CTCGTCATGCACCGAGGAAAGGGCCACCGGAGAGGTTTTAGTGGGTAAAACCCCACATAACCGCCGCCTTCCCCCCAGAAGGCGGGGTATCTTTTTGAAGATTTCCTCCCCGTTAACAAAAAAAAAACAAAAAAAAAGGCAATTATGACGAGGGACACCGAAGGTCGTAGAGGTCGGGGAAGACCAAATCTCCGTTGGTTAGAGGGTGTTAATTGAGACGCCAAAGATATTATAGCATAGGAACCTGGATTACTGCGGGCAAGGCTCACAAAGAGCTTATAGAAGAAAAAGAAGTGTTGGTACTTAATATTAAGTGTATCTTTCCCAGTAGCAATTAGTTGTATGTACGTGTTGCTAATGTATGTGTGTATAATGCTGTTTTATGTAAGTTATTAAATAAATAAATTATTGCATCATATTATCAACATAAGATTTAATGAGCCGAGAATATATGTTGACAATTATTAAGTTTCAATTGACCGTCCGTCCATGAAGTACCTCTTTATTCTTATATATCGTTTACCTTTTTACAACGTGTACTATCACGTGTATAGAACATGTGAACTGATGTCAGAATACAGTCAATAAATACACATGTTTCCATTGTTGCAGTGGAAAAACGGATTACTAGTTTTATTGCAATTTTTTTCCAAAGATATACCAGATATACAGTGTTCTGAGGAATTGTTAGGAAACATCCCAGCAACCGATTTCCATTACCGTACATAGCGGCAGAATTATAAATTCCATCGGCTCCATCTCGATCGTTGTCTTTCCACATTTCTCGCGTAACTTTCTCCCACGCACTGTCCTGTGGAGTCAACTGCCACCAGCGGTGTTTCCGAACCTTTACGATTTGGGGACCTTCAAGAAACGAGCCTACTCGTACCTCAAAAGCCGGCAACGCATCTGCAGCTCCTCTGATGTTGTGGAAGTTCGTGGGCGACGGTGATCACTTACAATCAGGTGAGCCCTTAGCTCGTTTGCCACTTTGCCAATTTAAAAAAAAATTGTATCGAAGTATGTTTGTTGATTGGGATATTGGTAGCTTTATGATTTTTTTTTATTTACTTGTGAGGGATATACCTAACCGCGTACTCGTCCCCTGGGGCAAGGACGAGTTATGTCGTGCCCTCACCGACTAAACCCCATAAGACGCGCCTTCCTCCACGATCTCCGTAAGCAGATGATGTACTCCTCTGGCCGGGAATGCGAGCTGCCTCTGGCTCCGCCGCTAGCTAAACGGCCATTGCGGGAGAATCGCCCCTCCCGCCGCAGCTCCACCACGCTGCAACTGCGTTGTGACAACGCTTAATCGCGGGGGATAGGGAGAGTGGCAATGAAACACCAACACTCCTCTTCCCCCGCGACTCCTTCCCGGTTCCCACGGCCGATCGACGGGCTTCATCGGGCTTCACAAAGCGGCCCTACCACGCGTGCCGGCGTGTGGGTTTTTCTTCGGTTCACCGCGGGCTGTGGCCCTGGCGCCCGTAGGCGCCCTCCACGGCTATTAAGCCCTTCCGGCACGACAAGACGAAGAACCTTAGGAGGGTAGGTTTATGATTATCCAAGACAACGGCAAAGCACGGGTGTTCGCTCTTAATAATCCTTTGATTTGTAGTGGTAGTTTTATTAATATTTACGGGTAAAAGTAAAAATTATATTGTTCCAGGTCTATAATGAAACCAGCAATATTAGTGACTGGCGGGGCTGGGTACGTGGGATCGCATACAGTGGCAGCACTCCTCGAGCGGCGGAGCGCCAGCGACGTGGACATTGTGGTGGTGGACAACCTGACCAACGCGTACAGATCTGAGGGCCAGAAGAAGCCGGAGCCGTTGAGGATCATTGAGGAACTGACCCATGAAACGATACATTTTTACGATGTGGACATCAGAGATGCGGCTGCTTTGGGAAGGATTTTTGAGAACGTAAGTAATAGACATAGACATTTTATTTATTGGCATCATAATACAAAAACACGTTACAGACAGAATATAACACACATACATTATGAGATTAATGACAGCGTTTTACCAAACAATAAAACGCTTATTAAATAACTTACCATATTCGAAGCCTTATTATGAGAGTGGCAACACTGCTTTACCCTGATTGGTCGGTTCGGTTATTCCTGTCCCTGTCTGATATACTTCATCCCTTTCCCTCTATCCCCCACCACCCGGGCAGGGCACTCGAGGAGTGCTGCGGGAGCTTCATTGGCATCCTGATTTTCGCACTGAGCAGTCGTGTAAAACTAAACCTTAGTTCGTGCTCAAATCAGTTTTCTTCTTATATTATTTAGTTAAAAAAAAAAGAAAAAAAGTTTAGTTAAAAAAATATGTATAGATATATATATATCCGGTCGTTCCTGTCCCCTATTGTTCTCCACGGATATAAAGGAAAGCATGCATCCGAGCTCGTCTTCGTTGACTTCTTTTCGCAGCTTACCGCGCAAGAAATTTACAATGAAATTAAAGAAACGAGGAATCACGTCGATCTCGACACGGGCAATGCGTTAGCTAACGTTGCCAAACAAGTAAGTCACATCCAACAATTTTTATCGCAAAAATTCTTTTTTTTTTCATTTGTATAAATTATATACTGGAAGCTAGCGTCTAAAATACAAGCTTGGCCTAGTTTAAGGTTATTTTGGGTCAATAATTTGGCCTGAAAAGGGCCATGACAATTAACTTGCAGAGAGCTAAAAACAGTAGTTCCTAAACTATTCTAGACCCCGAAACCCCTTTTCCAAAATGAGCCGATAATATTTTTAGGTGTACAAATTATTTTCCGCCGTTTTTTTGACAAAAATTTTAAACGATAGACTGATTCCAGAGTGACTTCTAACTTGTGCTTACGCGTAACATAGTAAGCGTCTAAGTGGAGGTTACTCCTCACCGAGGGGACCCTTGTATCGAGTTACTAGCGATAGAGGTTCAGGCTAAGCGAGCTAAGAGCTACGCCATCTTTTAAGGTGAAGGAGTCAAGGTCAGCTTTTCTGGCCAATATGTGTAGGTCATCACAAAAAATAATAATAAAAGAAAATCAAAACAACATTTGCGGGATCAGCTAGTATATTAGACATAGACATAGACATTTATTTATTGCCATCACAATACAAAAACACATCACAGATTGAATATAACACACATTAAAAAAGAATGAAAAATAGACAAAACACAGTTAAAGTTACACGGACAAATAATACAAAACATATGATGCCAATATCGGACACCGTCTCAGCATATGCTGTCACAAGGATGCGACAGCGCTGATTTTCAGCGGTGCCCGGGACTACCTAAAGACGTGCGCGCGCAATTAATATGATAATTAAACGTATAAGGTTTAAATTATATAATCAAATATTGAAAATATTGGAAACAACAAGCCACCGATATCACGGGGATATTATCTTTTGTAACTTTAACATCAGGTGTTTTCATTTATTTTAAATGCGTTTACTCTCTCTTATGGGCGGTGGCAAATTATTCCAACACTTGGTGGCCAAGTGTCTGAAACTGCCCCGGAACGCAGCAGATCGGTGTAGCGGAATTTGTAAAATGCAGTTTTTAGCTCTAATTAAACAGCTAGTATTTTCATTCCGCCATTTCAACTTTTCGTACAGATATTTAGGCTGTTCCGTGTTTATGATTCCAAACAGTTTATCATTCCAAATATTATAATTTACATTTGCTTTATGTTTCAGCATAATATAGACTGCGTGATACATTTCGCGGCGCTGAAGGCTGTGGGCGAGTCTGTGCAGAAACCGCTAGAGTACTACCAGGCGAACATAACTGGCACATGCACTCTGTTTGATGTATGTAATTTGATAGTTGCTAAGCTTCGTCGTCATCATAACGCCTTCCCCAAAGCCTTTTATATTCCGACGTCATTTTCTGTCCATTTGGGGGGTAGGCGCACGACGCTTCCGACCTATGTCGGTCGTCGATAACCCCGCCTTCTGGGGATTCTTACCCACCAAACCCCCCTCCCCCCGTGGGCTTTCCTCGGTGCATAGCACCTCCCGGGGGGTAGGAGTCTCGACACTTTTATATATACAGTTTAATTAGAAGTCAGATTAAATGACAAGTCTTTTTTTTTGTTAACCACGAGGAAATCTTCAGAAAGATACCCCGCCTTCTGGGGGGAAGGCGGCGGTTATGTGGGGTTTTTACCCACTAAAACCTCCCCGGTGGCCCTTCCTTGGTGCATGGTGAGGGGCTACGGGATCTCCAGTGGAACGCACCGGAGCCCCTCTGCACTGTGCTCATAGAGAGCACTTCCCGGGGGAGGTTACTCCCTCCCCCCCTGTGCCCTCGCAGTGCAAGGCGACACGGGCCAGCCAATGTCGCCTTCTTCCCGGGTCCACCTTGGCGGACGACAAAGGCCCCCACCCTTGTCGCCCAATGAATCCGAGGCCCCTTTTAGTCGCCTTCTACGACAGGCAGGGGATACCGTAGTCTTATTCTTGAGAGCCCAGAACTACAGGGTTGAAATGACAAGTCTATGTGATGTTCAACTAAATTATTAATTAAAGATACAATACCATAAGGTTCAGGTAAATCACTAAGATATTATTGGAAGTCATGTATAACAATAGCGGGGTGGTATGTGTTACTAGCTAATACAATACACAACAACATACAATACAGTCGAATTGTACCTCCTCCTTTCTTGTAGTCAGTTAAAAGCGTAGTTCATTCTTCACATTTCAGGTGATGCGCAAATACGGGGTCTACAAATTGGTGTATAGCTCGTCGTGCACGGTGTACGGAGAGCCGAGGAGTTTGCCACTGAACGAGAGTCACCCCACGGGACAGGGCCTCACCAGCCCGTATGGGAAGTCCAAGTTCTTCTGCGAGGAGATCATGAAAGACATATGCACCAGTGATAAGGTGAAAGAAGATGTACTAAAGATGCCCTAAATATTAGGGATGTTCGTGCCAAAAATATATCGATATATTTTTCGATATATCGTGAGGTTGTATCGACACTACGCGATATAATGTACAAATATATCGAGATTGCCCAATTCTTTAAGCAGGCATCTCGACGGTTTTGAGACTGCCACCAAACATTCTAACAAACTTCTTGTAAGTGCCGCCACTTATAAGCCTTTTTATACCATATTCCGTCGCGTCGCCCGGAGGCCGAGACACGTTCTTGACGATCCGGACGACGCGATTAACACTGCATAGGCTAGATCTTTACAAATCCACAAAGCGTCCATTCGCGACCGTCGGAGGTTGCGAATAATCCTCGCGCGTTACCGCTATTTTATGGGCCTTAGATGCTAGGAGCGTTGCTGGAGTTTCTTCGGCCACTTCTTCTCCCAGCGCTAACGCTTCCCGAAGTGGCACTCAAAGTTAGTTTAGCTTTCAGATGTCCCTTAGATTATCCGTGAAATAGCAACCGACCGAGTCGTGGTTCATTCCTCTCGGGCGCCCTCGGATCGGAATGCTTACGCGTAACATAGTAACCGTCAAGCCGAGGTTACCCCACCGGGGACCCTTGTGTCGAGTTACTAGCGATAGAGGTTCAGGCTAAACGACCTAAGAGCTCTACCACCTCTCAATCCGGTGAAGCAGTCAAGGCCAGCTTCTCTGGCCAATCTGTGTAGTTCGTCAAAAAAAAAAAAAAAAATCGATATTTTTCATATATCGAAACTTGTTTATAATTAGTTAGCGCTTAATGTTAAATATTAGAAAAGTTTTGTACTAATAGAGTACTCGGCGCGTAACTTCTTTCACTTCGGATACCAGTCCAGATTATTTGATTCTGCTAGCAGTACAGCTCAACCAGAAATCAAAGAGAGAATGGAATGTTTATTATTTAATTACTTACGGTATCTCGTATATCGGATGAAATATATCGATATTAGATGATTCGATAATATCGGATTGAAGCGATATTTCGCGACCATATATCGATATCTATCGTGCACTCCTACTAAATATTCTAGTACAAAGTAAAGACATAAGCAACAACTTCAAATCAATTTAAACGTAAAATGTTATTACGCACAGACGCCCTCTTTGTATTTCTGAATTATTGTAGGTATATTACTAAATAGAATTAATCAGAACTTAACCAAACTTTCATCAAAACTATCCTTTGAGTCCTTTTCAATAATTATCGAAATTGGTTGGCGTGATATTGAGTTATTTGTCCATTTGTGGCGCACGACTTTGGGTAGGCCTGGGGATCGCTGAAAATCAGCGCACATACTGAGACAGTGTCCAATGTTGGTGTCATCATGTCCTATTCGTCCGTTCCTTTTTTGTTGACGGGGAGGAAATCTTCAGAAAGATACCCCGCCTTCTGGTGGGAAGGCGGCGGTTATGTGGGGTTCTTACCCACTAAAACCTCCCCACTGGCCCTTTCCTCGGTGCATGACGAGGTTACTTCCCCTGTACCCTCGCAGAGCAAGTCGACACGGGCCAGCCGATGTCGCCTTCTTCCCGGGTCCACCTTGTTGGATGACTCAGGCCCCCACCCTTGTCGCCCAGTGAACCCGACGCCCCTTTTAGTAGTCTCTAAGACAGGCAGGGGATACCGTAGTCTTATTCTTGAGAGCCCAGAACTACAGGGCTGATTCGTCCGTTCCTTCATTATGTTTTGTATTTTGTCCGCAATGTGTTGTGCATATTATGATGCCCATAAATAAAAAAGTCTCTGTCTACGTCAAAGGTGCACTGCCAATTATATTTTTTTGTTGTTGTAGAAATGGATGGTGATATCATTGCGGTATTTCAATCCGGTGGGCGCGCACAGCAGCGGCCGCATCGGTGAGGACCCAGCCGGCATCCCCAATAACCTGATGCCGTTTATCGCACAGGTACTTGAATACTTCAACCCCGTAGTCCAGGGCTTATAGAATACTAGCGTACTCGGCCTGATCTGCCGGGCTAGATTTAGCTTTATTTTATTTAAACAATAAACTTACATCATTAAATATTTAATTTAACTCTCACGATATATTAAATTATTCATTTCTCTCCGCTGAAAATCAGCGCTGTCGCATCCTTGCGACAGCATATGCTGAGACGGTGTCCGATATTGGCATCATATGTTTTGTATTACTTGTCCGTGTAACTTTAACTGTGTTTTGTCTATTTTTCACTCTTTTTTTAATGTGTGTTATATTCTGTCTGTGATGTGTTTTGTATTATGATGCCAATAAATAAATGGATATGTCTATTCATTCTCTTCTCGAGCGGATGAAGATACAACAACGTAGACCCATGTACATATCAATAAATACAATATCATTCTTATCATTTATATAAAAACATATTGGGCTCAAGTTAATGTCAGAAATAGAAGCAGTTTGTTTGACAGTTCAAAAAGAGGAGTGCTCCGATCGTCACCAAACTTGCCAAGTCAATGTGAAGATTCCCTGAAAGTTTCATAGAAATCGGTCCAGTCGTTGAGGAGCCTATATGGAACATACCCAGACACTTTCTCTATATTGTATTTCTCTAATATATTCCCTGCCTGTCGTAAAAGGTAACTAAAACGGGCTTTGGGTTCACGGGCGACAAGGGGGCCTTACAGTACGCCCGCTACAGTGGACTCGGGAAGGCGACAGTGCAGGGCTCCGGTACGTTCACTGGAGATCTTGGAGCCCTCGCCATGCCAGGTTTGACTCACTAAACTCGAGTCAAACCTCACATAAAGTCAACAAAAAGGGCTTCCTTTCATTCTTGGCTATGGCATCTTCTTCGGTTAGATTGTTGGAGACTCTCTAAGCTTTTCGAACCCCGATAGAAAACAAATGTCTATGCCTGTTTCCTCTCCGGCAGGTCGCGGTGGGTCGCCTCAAAGAATTGCTGGTGTTCGGCGGAGACTATCCCACTGGAGACGGTACCGGGGTCAGAGACTACATCCACGTGGAGGACCTGGCCGAGGGACACGTCAAAGCTATCAAGTTATTCCAGCAGCCCGGATTCTGTGGTTTCCACGCCGTCAATCTGGGTAAGCAAGAAATATTTACATATGAAATTTTATGTATAACATAACAGACCATTTTTCATAAATATTACTAACATTCTTGTTAACCATTCCAACTAAGTTTGTGCTTGAGATGGTTTGATCAGCCCTGTAGTTCTGCGGATACTACTACGCTACGGATTCCCTACCTGTCGTAGATGCCGACTAAAAGGGGCCCCGGGTTCAAGGGGCGACAAGGTTGGAGGCATTTTTCCTCCGCTAAAGAGGACCCGGGAAGAAGGCGACATCGTTTTGCCCGTGTCGCCTTGCACTGAGAGGGCGCTGGGGGATGGATTTACCTCCCCGGCACGTGTCCTTCGTGCATAGTGCAGAGAGGCTTTCTGCTTTTTGAAGATTCCCCTCCCCCCTCCCCCTCCCTAAAAAAAGGAGATGGTTAACATCAATAGTCGAATGGAGGATTCGAAATAACAACCCTACGCTTCGCAGAAACCTAATTAGGCGATTGTCCTTTCAAGAGCTTCCGTCTTGCACAATCATAACACACTTGGTATCTTCATGACCACCACATTTGATGATGAATTGACCATTGATATGATTATTGGAATTAAACTATCGTAGGTGTACTTAATCATTTACAGTATGTACTTGATCACTAACCTTCTTTTTCTGAAGTCGGTTAAATAAAACTTAACTTAATTTACTCGTTATTACATCAGCTATGTGCCAGTCAAAATCGACCCAACTGTTCCAGAGATTAGTTGGAACAAACAGACAAAAATTGTAAAAAAACGTACCGTATATAAATTGATATTGATGTATTAATGTGTAACAGACACTTGAATTTAATTTATATGTTTTCAGGAACGGGCATTGGTTACTCAGTACTCCAGATGGTGAAGGCTTTCGAGGAGGCGAGCGGTCGTCACATCCCATACAAGGTGGTGGGCCGGCGGGAGGGCGACATAGCCGCGAACTACGCGGACGTGTCCCTCTCGCAGCGTATGCTCGGCTGGCGGGCGACCAGGACCCTGGAGGACATGTGCGCAGACACGTGGCGGTGGCAAAGCAACAACCCGCACGGTTACAAACACTAAATCAAATCTCCATGTTAATTGGATCATTGAAGAGCATTTAGTGTTGTAATGACGATCTGTCTGCCAGGGCTGGATTTAGGGAGGGACATTCGGGACCACAGACCCCGGGGACTCAACAACAACACATATTTAGCAATCTTTCAAAAAAAAAAGAAAAAAGTTAATTTTATTCATTGAAATAATTGTAAGATTTCTTGCAATCAATTTTCAATTCTATCAATGCATCAATTTTCAAGCAATCTGTCTGCCAGGGCCAAGGGATTTAGGGAGGATTCGGGGTCACAGACCAATTAGACCATTTTGCAGAAATATATTTTAGCAATCTTTAAAAAAAAAAAGTTATCTTCATTCATTGAAATAATTGGAAGATTTCTTACCATTTCACTTTCAAACGAAATTAGCAATAATTTTGTCGTCTACCTTTTTTTCACCTCTAAATCCCGCCCTGCTGTCTTCATTCTTAAACCTGTACATTTACAAGAGAATCAAAAACCGACTTCGAAATCGAATAAGAATATAACGAAATAGAATTTCTTTCTAGAACCCAACCAATCTCATTAAACTGCTCTTGAAGTAGTTCCAATAAAAATTCAATCATCAAAATCGGTTAGCTTTTACTAACTACACAGATTGGCCAGAGAAGCTTACCTTGACTGCTTCACCGGATTGAGAGGTGGCATAGCTCTTAGCAGCCCTGTAGTTCTGGGCTCTCAAGAATAAGACTACGGTATCCCCTGCCTGCCGTAGAAGGCGACTAAAAGGGGCCTCGGATTCACTGGGCGACAAGGGGTCTGAGTCGTCCACCAAGGTGGACCCGGGAAGAAGGCGACATCGGCTGGCCCGTGTCGCCTTGCGCTGCGAGGGCACAGGGGGGGAGGGAGGGGCTCCGGTGCGTTCCACGTTGAGATCCCGGAGCCCCTCGTCATGCAACCCCAAATAACCGCTGCCTTCCCCCAGAAGGCGGGGTATCTTTCTGAAGATTTCCTCCCCGTCAACAAAAAAAAAGCTCTTAGGTCACTTAACCTGAACCTCTATTTGCTAGTAACTCGACACAAAGGTCCCCACGGTGAGGAGTAAAATTTTATGGGTGCCATTGTCAGAATTGGACCAAATTTAAACGGGACAAGGGAAGTACCAGCTAAAAAAAAGAATCGTCAAAGTCGCTTCACCGTTCATAGTTAAGCATTGTAATTGCGATCTGATTGTCTACGGCAGTATCCTAGCTTGAATCAAAGATTCTAGCGTTTGGATGTCCCTTAGATTATCCGTGAAATAGCTGCCGACCGAGTCGTGGTTCGACCCTCTCGGGTGCCCTTGGACCGGAATGCTTACGCGTAACATAGTAACCGTCCAAGTTGAAGTTACCCCTCTCCTGGGAAGTTACTAGCGATAGAGGTTCAGGCTAAGCGACCTAAGAGCTATACCCCTCTCAATCCGGTGAAGCAGTCAAGGTCAGCTCCTCTAGCCAATCCGCAGTTCGTTAAAGAAAAATCAAAGAGTTTGGTTTTCGTAAGTTATAACCACGGATCCCCATATATACGTTTGCAACCATGCAGAGTTACCACGGTTCTTATAATTATAGCAGTATAGATTGTTAATGTTCCTATTAAGTTGCCATATTTTTTTCTATACGTCAACTAGCGTACCCAGTCCACTTCGCCAGGCTAGATTTCACTTTATTTTATTTAAACAATAAACTAACATCATGAAATATTTAATTTAACTCTCACAATATATTCAATTATTCATTTCTCTCCATATTCATTCTCTTCTCGAGCGGGTGAAGATTATTACCTACACCCATGTACATATCAGTAAATACAATATCATTCTTATCATTTATGTATTTATTATAATTCAATCTACTCCATTGTACTTCAATTTGGTTCATATTGACATAAATATACATAACGCATGTGTCAATACAAATTAGAGTTATAAAACAATAGAATATCATCATAGTAAATAAAAGCTGTATTTGACAGTTCGAAAAGAGGAGTGCTCGGATCGTCAACTTTACAGGATTACTCGCCAGGTCAATCTGAAGATTCCCTGAAAGTTTCATTGAAATCGGTCCAGCCGTTTCGGAGCCTATATGGGACATACCCACACACTTTCGCTTTTATATATATAGATATATTAATAATATTCTTATAAAGTTGCCATATTTGTTTTATGTGTCAATTAATTCTTGAAATTCAATGAATTATAATGCGTGCTATTTACCATTGACGTATCATTATGAAACCGATCTGTTACAGTCATATCAATTATTGGTTCATCATACGTACCAAATGTAAAGTACCAACGCACAATGGATTGGCGTGCCAGCGGTAAACCATAGTGGCACCAGTGTAGTAACTATAAAAACTAGTAAATACCGATGAATATGATGCCAATGAACGTTAATTTATTTACAATTGGTCTAGCAAAATACTAAATGTGTACCATTTCTACAATCATTTCCAACCAGTACGTACGTGAGTTATTTTTTATTATTTACATAATGTGTCATACCAAAGCATAAACCAGTGAGTCTTAATTTATAAACCAAATATTTTATTAATGTTAAGTTTTTGGCTATTGTTTAGATTTTTACTTAATTACAGGGCCGGATTTAAGGGAGGACCCCTGGGGCCACAATAGAGGCTTTAAAACTTTTCAAAAATTAAAATTATTCACTGTTGGAGTTTGTTTCAACGGTTACCTTTATTGATTGAACTAATTGGATTTGCCATTGCATTTTAAAACAAAATAAGCAATTATATTGCTGCCCACTCTTTTATACCTCAGGCCTCCAGACCTCTAAATCTGACCCTGGTTAGTTGTCGTAATTTAATATTATGCACCGATAACGCAGTGGCCAGGTGGTTGTACTATTTGTTGGTGACAAGTTCAATGCCAGTCAGCGTGTAACGGTAGATTGTTGTTTTTTCAGTTTTTTAATATCATACATAGCTTTGGCCTTACCATCTGTAGGGCTTCCTCCCTCCGCAGGAGAGTCGGGGTGCGCAGTAGGTGATACCAACGCCTCCTTTCGCTGCCCCCGTAATCCGAAGCGGGGCCAGGCTGGGTATCTGGCCCCACTAATGCCTCGGCGTCGTCGGGACTTCTCTAATTGCCGGAGAAGTCCCCTTTAGAGGAAGAAGTCCGGTCTTTGCCGGGACCGGCCGGTCGTTGGGGTGCCCTGTTGCAGACAGATCCGGAGTACTCCAAGTATAACGGCTGATGGCATTCGCGGAAGGTTTAGTGGGTATGGGCTGCCCAGACCGATTCCCACACATCTCTCCGGGCCCACCCTGGAGAGGACATCCAGAAAGGATGGTCCGTAAAAAGGATTCACCGGCGTAAAAAAAAAGGAAAAAAAATGGCCTTACCATCTGTCACATCTAATAAGCTTGTTGAAAACATTGTGAGCTATCTCTGTCTACCCCGCTACGGTTAAAAAGACATGAGAGCTTTTATATTAAATTCCACATAGCATTTATTCCGTAACTATCATTCCTTGATACCAATGTGAGAATGTATATCGTTATTTATTTGTAATTTGATATTAATGTCTATTTAAAAGGTGCTTCTTGTAATGTAATGTAAATTGTTAAAAGCAATTAAATCATTTGTGTTTTCATACTAAGCATTTTATTTACCTTATACCGTGATAATCGAAACGTCAATATTGTAATAACTTCTAGGTCTTGTGCAATGAAATAGTCCAATAACTAGTACACTAGCATGATTCAGACAGCGTAACGTTGAACAAGGAGTTATTTTAACGAATACTGCGCGTCTTCTCAATCTTTATACAAAACTAGCGTACCCAGCCCGCTTCGCCAGACTAGAGTTTGCTTTATTTTATTTAAACAATAAACTTACATTATTAAATAACTCACAATATTTTAAGTTATTCATTTCTCTCCGTATTCATTCTCTTCTCGAAATCGTGAAGATAATTACCTACGCCCATGTACATATCAGTAAATACAATATCATTCTTATCATTCATACAAAAACATATCGAGCTCAAGTGAATGTCAAAAATAAAAGTACGCCGTATGGCTCGGGAGTGGTAAATGTGAATTATCTGTATACTCACTCACTCGTCTACTCTCGTGTGCTCGTCTACTCTCGTGTGCTCGTCTACTCTCGTGTGCTCGTCTACCTCGTGTGCCTGTTCACTCGTGTGCCTCGTCTACCTCGTGTGCCTCGTTCACTCGTGTGCTCGTCTACTCTCGTGTGCTCGTCTACTCTCGTGTGCTCGTCTACTCTCGTGTGCTCGTCTACTCTCGTGTGCTCGTCTACTCTCGTGTGCTCGTCTACTCTCGTGTGCTCGTCTACTCTCGTGTGCTCGTCTACTCGTGTACTCGTTCACTCGTGTGCCTGTCTACTCGTGTACTCGTCTACTCGTGTACTCGTCTACCTCGTGTACTCGTCTACCTCGTGTGCCTGTCTACTCCTCGTGTACTCGTCTACTCGTGTACTCGTCTACTCCTCGTGTGCTCGTCTACCTCGTGTACTCGTCTACTCGTGTACTCGTCTACCTCGTGTACTCGTCTACTCGTGTACTCGTCTACTCTTGTGTAATTCAGGTTCAGGTAAATCACTAAGATATCATTCTTCTTCTTCTTGAAGTGCCATCTCCTACCAGAGGTCAGCTATTAAAATTTTTGATACAGCGGCACGGAACAAGGATCGTGTCACATGAGTACACGATCCTTGTTGATCCTGTCAACGTTGATCCATGTCCGGAAATTTCGGAGCTACGAAATACGTCTTCTACCAAGTGGTCGTTTACCCTGGATTTTTCCTTGGATTAGTTCGTATTTATTATTACGCATTATATGACCGAAGTACTGGAGCTTCCCTTTTTCACGGCATTAAGGACCTCCGCGTTCTTGCTCACCATTTGCAATACTCTAAGATATCTTTGAAGTAGTTATTATACATAACAATCGCTGGGTGCCATGTGAGCTAAGATAGCCTAATGGTTTAGGGTACGGTTTGCGAATCATAAGGTCGTGGGTTCGAATCCACCATTCGACTATTGACGTGAACCATCTTCTAGCACAAGCTTAGTTGGAATGCTTTATAAAGATGAAATTGTGGAAAAAAAATTGTCATACTTTTTTTTTGTAATTGTCTATTACTTTTGAAAAAATCTATGAATTTCTTACCTGAGCTTAAAAGAAAGAAAGCAACCTTTAAAGAAAGCTAACAATATTTCTTTTTTTCAGAAATATTACTAACAATCTTTTTAACCATTGCAACTAAGCTTAAGCTCGTGCTAGGACATGGTTCACGGATATAGTCGAATGGTGGATTCGAACCCTCGACCTTACGATTCGCAGGCCGTACCCTAAACCATTAGGCTATTGACGCTTCAATCTTTTTCTTTTGTATCAAAAATCGCTTTATTCTTTTGTATTCTTAAGCAGTCATGGTATTTATTCTAGACACATTTCCGTATATCATTTATTATTACACGTGGTTGTAAACAATTGATGAAGATTCCATCCGGTCGATTAATGCAATAGCGACGCTTCCTAATCGCGACCTAGGTCATAGGAGTTAAATATTACAAACTATTGAACACAGTGTGGTGTTGAAATTGTAGAATTATGGCATCTCAGATCAATAACAGATTTACGATTATGCTCGAAAGCGTGTACTTTTTATGTGACAAAGTATAGCCATTTAGTTCGCCAAGTTCCTATATCCCTGCGACATATATATATTGTTATATACCAAGCCTAATAGGATAATACATATATGGCAGGTGGTGAGACCATCGCCATACACCGGCTACTTTTTTTTAGCAAACGAGATTTTTGTACTTAATAACCTAATACAAATAAATCGGTACAAGCCCACTGGATTCGAACCCGCTACTATTAGACCATAAGTCGAACCCAAGCCACTAGACTATCACTGCTTTTTCTTCTCCCATTTCCTGTGCAGTATTAATTGGAAAACATCTAAAGGTATGTGATACCATGTGATAGGTATAAATAAAACTTGTTATAGTATTATTTTTGTATTGTCTAAAATTACAAATGTTACATAATTTCAATCATTGTTACAAACTAGTTCCATGTGATTTATTCAGCACACTTCATTGCTCTGCTCTCTAAAAATATCAGATTTATATTTTTACAAAAACTATAATTATCATTAATAACGGGCGAAGGAATACGCGTGGGGTAGGCAAACAAATGCTTTAGGAATCATTTGTAGTAGCAAAGAAAATAATGAACAAGTGCACTGAATTTTAACACAGTATAAAAAATCAAATGCTTACTTACTACTCTTATACAGGGTGTTTCAAAATATAAATAATAAAAGTACAAATAGTTTACTATTCATATTTTTGAAACACTAATGTTGTTTTAACTTATAATTGCACCTACTAGAAGGGTAAACAAATAGAATATATATGTCGTAAAATCAAAAGATATATTCTATTTGTATTTGTAGTGGCGGCTGAGTTGAGCATTCGCTCGATGCGAGCACCTTACAAGTCGAATATTCGGTTTGTCGATACGGCTAGCCGAACATTTGGCTGATCGGTTGTTTGAACGTACATTTCGAGTACAATCAAGTCAATATTCGTCGCGAAGATTCCGATCAATGCGTGCGAACATTCATATCAGGCCACCTTTACGCGAACATTCGAAAACTTAGAATTTGGATTAATGATTAAAACTAAAAAAAAAAAAACTGAAAATCATAAATAAAAAATAAACCGCAAAGTGCCAAATAATTAGAATAAAAAAATAATTAAGCCTCATACACACTAGGCCACATTCATTCTGCTATACAATTTCTTGGTCGAAATGCAAAATGTTCCATGGGGTACTAAAACAATTAAAATATATATTTTTAAATATTTTACACAATGTGTATAGGAAGTTAACGTTATTATACGATATTAAAAACATTGACAACCAAAAAATAACTGAAGTTACACTTCTTTAGGCGCGTTATCAAAATTTGATGACAGTAACAGATCGACAGTGAATAAAATTGTGCTTATAAACTTTTATAAGTGCTCCAATATATATTAGATATCAAATATTGATATAAATTAAAACATTATAATTTAATTATTTTTTTAAATTAAAACTGAACTTTATTGACTGTTTTAACTATTTTATTATAATAAACTATTTGCATGCAATTAAAAAATTAATTATGCCAAAGAAGTGTAACTTCTCACGCGCATAAGTACACGCAAAAAATTGTTATATTGAAAATATATATTCTTAACATCACATATACACTGTTGAAGTGTTAAGACGATTATGTGAAGACAATTATTGCTAATTCATACTTAGCTCTATAAACGGTGTAAATAACACCCTAACGCTAGGATAGCTGTGTCGGACAGACAACACAATCCAATGTCGATTCCCGCGTCTTTCCTCAAGGCAATTGTTGCTCGTGTATAGTTGGCGGTAAATAACACGTACTGACTATCTCGCAGGAGAGTGAAGGGGGCGCGGGCGGACGCTCCTGATGTACAGTCACTATCAAAATTTTATGTTACCTTTCTGTTAACTTTTAGTCTTTATATTGACAATTTTAGTTTTTAAATGGATTATATTATATTGTAACAACTATACAAAAGTACAAACAAAAGCACTTTATTCACAATTTGTAGATATGATAATTACGTGCGCGACTGTACTGGGTATGTACAGTCGCGCACATAATTATCAGTTATAGTATTAGTATGGTGTAGTATCGTTTCGCTCAGTGCTATTACTGCCCGCCAACTCTAATAACAAATGTATTTACAAGTACCCACAATTTTGTAATTGAAATCTTGTTGCGAGGAATCGACAAACATTGTATTGTGTTCCATATCTCGACATGTAAATAATAAGGCAACCATTGGTGGATAGATCTATTAAGGTGCGACGATATGCTAGCACAGGCTGGCCCTTCGGCCGCAGTCGCATAGCAGAGGATGAGCGATTACGATAAAATCGATTATTAACATCGAGTAATTGTACTACAATCGAATCGTCTCGATCCATAGGCACAGATTAATTAAGACAAATACACTACATAACATTATTTTATGTGTGAAATACATTTGTGAATATATTAAGTTACAGTCTATATATGTCCCACTGTTGGGCATAGGACTTCCATGTAAAGAGAGTAAAGGGATATTGCATTGGCAAATTTCACACGTCTTATACATATTGTATATCTTATATATATATATATATATATTGTAGTAATTGTCTCAGGGGGGGTGCTTCTCACCCCTCCTAGGTAGGGCACGGAGTACGGGCACGGCCGGGGGTTGCGGAAGAACTGTGGGATGTTATCCCGTGACCCCCACATACATGGTCGTATGGAGGAATACCGTGTGAAGATTTTTAGTCGGTTGGAGCCCGACACTACCGCCGTCGCCGGCCTTTATGGCTTCGGGGTGTGCATCCGCATTTTGTTACACACGTAAACGATTTCCCACAATGTTTTCCAATGATAACATGGAACAAATTCATTGACAAGACACCGAGCTAACACGAGCCGTGTTAGCTTTTTTTTATCTGTTATAATACAATATAATGGCATAATAATATTCATAATTTAAAATAGAAAAATAATATTAAAACGGTAAAAGTTTGCTATTTTAGATTTGAGTGTGTGATAAACACAAGCATTATGTAAATGGTTGAGACTAGTTGAACCAAATACAAGTTTCCTTCGTTACATTATGATGGGATAATGGTTCTTTTCTTAAGAAAATATATCATAACATCGACATGCAAACAAGGTTTGTAAAAATCGATTACTCTAAATGCGTCTATGATTCACTCTTACAATAAGCTAATAAGAAAATATCAAAATACGCACACCATCTATACGGTTAATTTTGTAAAAGTAATAGCCTTGGGCGCAGGGCCTTCTCTGTAAAGAGAGTATAAGGGCATAGTCCACCACGCGGCCCTAGTACGGATTGGCAGATTTCACATGTCTTTAAAAAAATTCTAGGACATGTAAAAACCTACACGATGATTTAAGTAAGTCAGCACATAAAATTGCTACACCAAATTTATTGGTGCCGGCACCGGGGATCGAATGAGAGTTGCTAGCAAACTATGGAACTTGAGGCGGCTCTGAAATCGCGGTTATCCCAAAAAAAGTTTCATTTTATAAGGCATGAAGTCTGCCAATCCGCACTGGGGCCGCGTGGCGGACTATGCCATTATACTCTCTTTACAGTGAAGCCCTGCGCCCAGCAGTGGGACATATATACATAAAGGCTGTAACTTTAACTAACCCCAATTTCTTGCTATACCTATGGAAACATGTATACGCGATTTATGTTAATACGACTGCGGCTCGTGGCGAACTAGACAGATAATAAAATCTTATTTAACAGACTTTGGTTGCTAGGTAACTTACGGATAACGACTGTCCGAGTATCGGGCGGGTCTATGCTACCATATCATTGTACAAACGGCGTTATATAATCAAAACTACAATACCTAACAATCCTTGAAGGTGTTGACAAATAATACTATAGTCCAGTGATTCTCAACCTTTGTGCTGTGGTACTTTTGTGTGCCGCCAAATTTTGCAAATATATAATAATGTTAATATTATTAAATTATATCATTTAAAAAGAAAAACATTTTTAACATGAATATATTATTATATATATATATTATTATTTCGTAAATTTAAATGTTGTAGTAAGTAAATAATTTTTATCTTTTTCTTTGTGTACCGCCAAATTTTGAAATCGTTACATATGTTCCGCAACAAAAAAAGGTTGAGAATCACTGCTATAGTCTGTTTTAAATAAATAAGCGTCCTTTAAACACTAGCGTGGTAGACAGAGACCTATATGTGACGGGTGGTGAGTCAACACAGGGCAGAAATTGTTAGCATGTGGTTTTAAAGGAACCAAATGCTAAAGGTGTTTTATAAGAACACTATTGGTGAAGAAATGCATTTCTTATACGATTTAATCAAGACATTTTTAAGGCGTTTTATCTTTAACTGTATTGAATAAAATCAAATCTTTAAGGTGTTTTTCTTATTAGGTTCTGTTCACACAGGCTTCTTCAGAAGTGTCGTTGTTTCAATTGTGTCAGAATGGACGTTAAGTGAGACAGTTACAG
This sequence comes from Meandrusa payeni, assembly GCA_029286785.1. NCBI lineage: Eukaryota > Metazoa > Arthropoda > Insecta > Lepidoptera > Papilionidae > Meandrusa > Meandrusa payeni. Next base: position 4,124,357 of record JAGSMX010000021.1, read on the forward strand.
TTTTAGATAATTTTGGTAATCTGTTAGTTCAGGTTATTTAAACTTTATTATGAATTATATTGATATTCAATACTAAAAACTTTTCTTTTTAAATGAATTATAAACAATCACGTGATGACAACAACGATACGTGACGTCATAATGTTAATACGTTATTTTCCTTGTTTTGCGCCCGGTGCGGCTCAAGGTAGTATGGGGGCCTTTGTCGTCCGCTAAGGTGGACCCGGGAAGAAGGCGACATCGGCTGGCCCGTGTAGCCTTGCACTGTGAGGGCACAGGGGGGGAGGGAGTAACCTCCCCCCCGGGACGTGCTCTCCTTGAGCACAGTGCAGAGAGGCTCCGGTGCGTTCCACTGGAGATCCCGGAGCCCCTCGTCATGCACCGAGGAAAGGGCCACCGGGGAGGTTTTAGTAGGTAAAAACCCCACATAACCGCTTTTTCTTTTTGAAGATTTCCTCCCCGTTAACAAAAAAAAAGTATGTTCAGCCCTAAGGCTTCGGTATCCCCTGCCTGTCATAGAAGGCACTAACAAAGACTATAAGGGGCCTCGATTTCACGGGGCGACAAGGTTGGGAGCTTTTTTCATCCGCTAAAGTGGAACCGAGAAGGCGACATTGGCTACACCTTTTCGCCTGCAAAAGCGCTGGGGGAGAGATTAACCTCCCCGGGACGTGCTCTTCGAGCATAGTGCAAAAGGGCTCCCGTGCGTTCCACTGGGGATCCCGGAGCCCCTAACCATACACCGAGGAAGGGACACTGTAAGGGGGGTTTTAGTGGGTATGAACCCTAAATAAACCTGCCTACCCTCAGATAACAAAAAAAGGTTTTGTTATGTTAATTATATGGGGTATAAATATACAATGAAAAATATACCAAGTGCTTCTACAACTGTACCCCATCGCTAGCAGTAGCAGTAATGTATGCGGCAGGGGAAGCATTTTCCTGTAAAATTACCGGTTTAGAAAAATCCTCAAAACTTTGTTAATATCCAAAAGATCCCTGTGTTACGCCAGCTCTGTATAAATGATATGATGATTAGTTCATTTTTTTACCATACCATGAGTTTCCACTTCTCCAGGGCCCTTCAAGGTCTCTGATACGGGAAAAATGTGACTCGTATCGCAATGTGAGCGTGGATTACGTCTTGCGCCGTCGCAGGGAATGTGTTAAAAACAATCTCACTTTCATTTCAGCAGTACAGCGTTGACGACTGAACAAAAGTTCAAATACTGAATTTTTTTTTTAAAAAAAAGAAAGCTAGCAAATATTTCTTTTTTTTTTTTCAGAAATATTACTAACAATCTTGTTAACCATTCCAACTAAGCTTAAGCTTGTGCTAGGACATGGTTCACGTCAATAGTCGAATGGTGGATTCCAACCCACGACCTTACGATTCGCAGGCCGTACCCTAAACCATTAGGCTATTTGTAAAACTAACATTATGACGTCACGAGCGCTGGGGATTTTGTGGGAACTTTCGGTACTTGATTTAAAAATGTTTTTTTTTTAAATTTAATATAAGATTTTAATTTTTTTTAGTTACAAAAAAATTCAAATATGCAATTATTATTTTTTTAATACTTGAAGTTCCAACTGAATTTTTTTTTAAATCTTTTTTCACACCTAATGGTATAAAAATATTTATCCAAGTATGATTTGTCAAGGTGGTTACATTTTTGCCTGTAATATTTTTATATCAAATATTATATATATATATATCAATTATTGTACTTGACATAAACAAAGATATTTTTAATCAAAGATAATTTCTTCAAAATAACATCTCAAGATATAAATAGTCGCATACCCGTAGGAGTGGCGATTGTCTATGGTAAACGCTCTATACTCTATGGACAGCAGTTCGTAATTTTACAATCACGTCTATTGGAATTACGTCATATTGTGATGTGTGAAGTAATTAGTGTTATAAATTTTTTATAACTTGTGTCAAACTTGTATATGGTAGAAAAACGATTGTTTCACGGTTTGGAATGGACTTTCTCCGCCTAATATACACATTGGTCTAAACATCTCAAATGATATATGATTTTTTTTATAAAGCATTACTAATAAAGCATTATTAGTTATGAAGTGAAACTTCTCTTCGAAGAGAAAGTGACAGCATTAGATCGTTACGATTTTATATACACTTGTGGTCGCCCATGACTTTAATACAGAAATGGGATCATTGAAATCACTATAGATATATATTAACTATCTGTCAGTTTTTATTTTTCCTTAACCGTTGCCAAGCAACCGTAAGTATATATATATCAAACGTATGATAGTGTGTGTATGCATAATTTTAAATATTTTTTTAATACTTTCTAAGAAAGTGCTTGACTACGATGATTGATGTTAAGTGGAAATACAGTCCTGGATGGTAAGGCGCACTAGCTTCGTAAATGCCTATTCACTCTACTCTTGAAAATACCCACATTGTAATCGGAAGGAAATACAGACGCGGGCAAACTATTCCTGTCTTTTGCTGTACAGATAATGAAAGATGAAGCAAAGTGGTTCGTTCAGGTTTGAAGGATGTTCACAACAAAAGGATGAAATTCTGCAGTGCATCTTGAGGTCCGATGGGGGAATTAGATCATGTTGTTCCTGAATATTAGGATTCTGCAGTCCTGTGAGAAAATTTCATACTCCTGCGACCGTGCTATTTTTGTAAAAAGGGGTTTTTTCTCGCATATATAATAAGAAAGGCACTAGAATACGAGACAGATCCGCCAATGCGATGGACGGATCATGTGAGACATGGAGCGGCGGGGGCTGCCTGCTGCCCAAACTACCGGGTCGTGATAACCACGACTCTGATAATGTAGCGACCAAGAAGAACAAATAAGAAGTTTCACTTCTAGCGCACTTCATGTAAATACAGATTGTTATTTGCAGTGTATTACAGTGTTTATAGTGTACTATGCAACTTGAGCTATCTCTTCCCAGCTCTGTAGTTCTGGGCTCGTAGAATAAGACTACGATATCCCCTATCGCAGAAGGTGACTAAAAGGGGCTTCGGGTTCACTAGGTGACAAGGGTGGGGAACTTTGTCGTCCGCCAAAGTGGACCAGGGAAGAAGGCGACATCGAATGGACCATGTCCCTGCATGGCGTGGACCCTGGACGTGCTCTCCGTAGAGCACAGTGCAGAGGGGCTCCGGTGCGTTTTTCTGGAGATCCCGGAGCTCCTCACCATGCACCGAGGCAACCACAGGGTTTTAGTGGCTAAAAACCACACATAATGCATCTTGTTGAAGATTTCCCCCCGTCAACAAAAAAAAAAACAGAATCTCAAGTGAAGGAATCTAAGGATAGTCAATCAGCAGAAAAATGTCCAATGTTGGGCATCATGTCCTCTTTATCCGTACTTCCTTTGATAGTATTTTGTATATTATTCTATCTATTTAATGTCTGTATGTGTATAGATGATGCCAATAAATGAAATGTCTATGTAATATATAGATGAGATTGGTATAGTCCAATGTGTAGGAGGCGCATCGTTAGGAAAACTTGATAAGCTTGTATGATGGCTTATGTGAGGGTAGTGTTAGATAATGTTATGTTACATTGGTGTTTCTCGTTACAATCACTAAAGTCTTTACGGCACTTGCGCACTGAGCTGGTGTTAGCCTTCCCGTTTGATGCTGGGCATCTGCGGCGGCGGTTCGGCGAGCCCTTTCACCTGGAACAAGGAAAATGGTTGCCTTCAAAAAAATAATACAACAAACACACACCGACCACCCGCGTAGGCAGAGAAACTTCCACTTAGTCCGATCCTGGCAAACTTCCACTTAGTCCGATCCTGGCACACATCTTTCGCTTCATTCACATTCATACATACATGTAATGTATTACCTTCCTTAAAGATAATTATAGAATTATTTGATGGTTTCTCCTGTAAATACAAACATGTATGTTATCTTCTTCATTATGGTTTCCTCAGAACTGAGTGTCGTGACCACCAAGAGGTGCTTTGAAAAAGCAGCTCCCCACTTTCTTCTATTTCCAGGTGGATAGCTGCCTGGAGTTTTAGTCTGGTAGCTCTTCCAATAGAATCCGTCCATCTAGTGGGCGCCCTGCCTCTGCTTCTTCTTCCTTCGATGCAGCCAACCAACAGTAATTTTTCAAGGCTGTCTGGCTGGCGGCGAGCTATGTGGCCGAAGAAATCAAGAAGTTCGTGAAAGCAAGTCCCGGAGAGGTGAGTTTTGATGTTCAGCTCATTAAGAATAGACTCATTGGTGCGTCATTCAGTCCATGAGACTCCTAACATTTAACATGTATGCATGAATTTATTTTTTTCGTTCATTCATTATGCATGGATGTTATGAAACATTGCAAATATATCTTACGTCACTTAGTAACGGGACAGCTAAATACATATTACTAAAAATAACACCCACTATGGTCTTATTAACTCAATGATATCAAACTAATATGGGAAGTCATTCACATTGCAGGCTACTAGACTGTGGAATTCCTAATTTCATTCGACTTGCTAAGTCTCTCCTTGCTTTTAAAAATCTGTTAACGCAGCCTTATCACATAGGGAAAGAAGGCTTCATCTAACTTACTATGCATCTTCAAAATTCATAAATCTACATATAAATAAAAATAAATATGCTAAACGGGGTAGACAGAGGCAGTTTTGGCTGTGCTCTCTTCACCAAGGTTTGTAGCTTATGGGTTGAGCCCATCACCAAAAATAATAGTTAGCTTAATTAACGCCAATCAACACTGGTACTTTTTCACCATATTTATCAAGGTATAAAAATCCTTTCTCCATTTAAGTTTCAACATAATTTTTCACCAACATTCCATGTCACACTTGGTAGTTGACGATGCATCTGCAATCTCTTTAGCAGGTGTTTATGGCCGATAGGACAGTGGTCCAACAATGTTTCTCCAATGAAACAAAATATTACCTTGAGTCTTGCGGCAGTCTTCAGGAAGGCCGGCAGCTGCTCCTGTGAGACGTTCACTTCTCCGGCGTACATAAACTCTAGGATCGCTTGTAAGTGTAGGTAAGACACATCCTTTAAGATTATTATAGGATGCTTTGATGGATTCTCCTGTAAATACAAACATATATGTTATGAAACATGGCAAATATGTCTTTTGTCTCCTAATAACGAGAGATCTAAATGAATATTATTAATAATAACATCCACTGTGGTTTTATGAACTCAATGATGTCAAACTTATATGGGAAGTCATTCAAATTGCAGGCTACTAGACTGTGGAATGCTCTTCCTGATTCCATTTAACTTGTTAAAGTCCCTACTTGCTTTTAAAAATCTATCAATCAATGTTGTCAGAACTATGATATTAGTAGTGTAGGATATAGATTATATGTATAGATTTGTTATAATATTTCTATTTGAACACCATTGTCCTGTTTTGTTTATAAATATCCTGTCCCTACACAGGTTGTCTGGGAGAGATTAGAGAGAAACAAATTGTAAAATGTACCTTAGTAATGTAATGCTTCTTGTTTGATTTTGGTTTACAATAAAGTTATATCTATCTATGTATTGATGCCAGCTTCATTCACTTCGGCTTATTTTAACTTTATAACTGATTTACTGAACATGTCAACCGACAAAATATATTTTAGTATAAGAAATCAGTAATAATAATACTAAAATCTTCTAAACACGCTGCATAAGACATGTGGGACATGCATTTTGACTAGGTGAACTGATTGATTGGTGCTTCCCGTGTGGTCCCATTCTCACAATGGCATCCATGAGACGGTATAAGTCATAAATTTGCATTAACTATGTACCCGACAAATGGACGAATAACTCAATATTTAGAAAGGATGTACTTCGAGAGTAGTTTGGTTAGGTACTGATTAAGTCTATTTCGTAATATTCTATGATAATTTGGAAATACAAAGATGGCGTCCGCGCGTAATAGTAAAATTTTGCTTTGAAGACGGACACTTCTTCTCCCAGCGCCAACGCTTCCCGAAGTGGCACTTAAAGTTAGTTTAGCTTCGAATGTCCCTTAGATTATCCGTGAAATAGCAACCGACCGAGTCGTGGTTCGGCCCTCTCGGGCGCCCTCGGATCGGAATGCTTACGCGTAACATAGTAACCGTCCAAGCCGAGGTTACCCCCCACCGGGGGGACCCTTGTGTCGAGTTACTAGCGATAGAGGGTGAAGCAGTCAAGGACAGCTTCTGTGTAGTTCGTAAAAAAAAAAAAAAAAATTGAAGACGGTTTTTGTTTTTACTCGTAAATATATTCGTTATATAATCAAATACCGATTTTCAAATCACAAGTGGAACTTGAAGCTAGGCTGTCATCGTTATTCCGATAAAACTTAACAATAAACTGTAAATTAATGAGTAATAAAGCTATAATAACAGTAAACAAATTACTATCATACTGTTACTTGCAGAGGTTAAGCACCTTACCAAAGATAAGGCTCTAAATTACTTTTGCTCCGAGTTAATTTTCACAACTTGGGTTTAATATTAAATTATTACATAAAACATCTAAATTACACAACACATCACTATAACAATGGCTATATGGAATCTTGTTAATGCCACAAAATCTTGTCATTGGAAGATAGACAATTCCTTTTGGAAATGCTGTTTCCTTTTGATGTGTGCCACATTAACAGCATGGGATTAACGTCGACATTCGTGCAGCTAGGAGCTCCCTCATACTGCACTAATAAAAACAATCATTTCCATGACCCATTGCCTGCAGAATGCACAGAATCTATAATAACTGTTTCTCTAAAAATTAACAGTCTTACAAATAAAAATGAGTTATGACATATTTATTCCACCCTTAAGTTTAGTTAAACCAGGAATAAATTAAGAATAAGCTGAGTATAGTTTACCACAAATAAATCCGAAATAACTATGGTTCATCTATTCTTCCTTTACGTCAAAATGCACGAGTTGGTAACAGCGCAATCAAAGAGAAACCATACTAAAAAAATAATTGCAGTCTATGAAGCAGTGTGAACACAAACACAAATCATAGTATTTTAAATGTTATACTGGACTTAAACATGGGTGTAAGTTGTTATAACTTCGAATAACAATTTTATGAACAAATACATCAAAGTTATATATACGTTTATTTGTAAGGCTGTGTTTAATATTTAATTAAAACTTAAGGAATGTTATTATAATCCTTGGATACTCATGCCAGGTATTTTTTCTTAATTTTATGTTATAGACAGCCAATGAAATGTTATCTACCACATTTTATTAAGGTAATCCAATTATGGCAAGGCAATGAAGTAATAATATGAATCATTATAATATATATGCAAATATTTGAAGTATTTTTTAGTGTTATTTGGATAAATAATAAAAGTAAAATCTATTTTTTTACTCCATTGAAAAAAAGACTAATTTATGGTATTTTTTTCAATTTATATCTAAATGGGCCGTCCATATATTACGTCATTCTAAATTAGGGGGTTGGTCTGCGGATGACGATAAATGATAGATAGGAGGGGAGGGGTGTTTCGAAATTGACGTCATTCTTATTTATTTATTTATAGTTTATTATTATTTATATGATAATATTATTTATTTATACTTTAAAGAATGGGTGAAAACTCAGTGGGAGTTATCCAAAGAAAAGTAAAAAATAGGGCTTTAATATAATTATATTTATCAATGATTATTGCCAAAGTAAAAATAATAAAGGTGATTCTATAACCAAGTGTTTTAATCATATAATACCCTATTTTTCTCTAATCTGTAATATTTTAATTTCGTCAAACTGGTAATGTCGTCAATTTTGGGAGAAGGGGGGTCATTAAGAAATGACGATAGGATGATTGTAGGGGAGGTCTAAAGTCTGAAAAAATCGATGACGTAATTTATGGACGGCCCCAAAGCCATTAGTTTAAACAAAATTGTTCTGAAAATAAGTTAAACTTACCTCTAGCAAGCTTTTAAAATATGGACTGCATGCAGATAGTACCATCTTATGAGCTTTACATGTCTGTCCCTCACATGCTAATGTTACCTGAAAAATATTTTAGAACAATTGTAATTTTGTTGTTTAAATATTAACATTTAAAAATATTATAGATATTACTTAACATTAACCATTCCAACGAGCTTAAAAGATTGTGATAGACGGTTAATGTCAATGAATTGACATGAAGAAAAGATAATTTTGATTGTAGCAGTAAGATCGATTTAGAACAATGTTTTGTGTTTAACATATTAGAAATGTTGTAGAAGAAAATTGCTCTAACTAAATCTGATAATTGTACATGGAGGGCCAGAAGAAGCTTGGAAAGCTGGTACAAATACCACATATATTGGTACAGCTGGAAAAAGTACAAATTTCTAGGTACAAGGTACGAAGTTCTAGGGAAACGAGCACACACAACTACATTGCCTTGACAACAGCTTAATATTACAATTATCTGTATTTACATGACATTTACTTGTTTCTAACTCTCATCATTATTTTAAATCAATATAATCATGACCTTTGTTTTCTTTATATAGAGAAATGAATTTTATTTTATTATATTAAGATATTTTTCAATTCTTCAACTACAATTTATTTTATTTGAAAACAAACCAAAATGCATATGTAAACTAAATCTAAAGTATTTCCATAGTTATTAATGACACACAAAACAATCAATTGCATAAATTATTCCTCTTTCATCAATAAAAATATATGAATAAGGAATTGGTCATGAAATTTAACATATTTGTTAACTGTTACAATTATTGGTGGTAAATTAACATAAATAATTGTAGTTGAATACGCTAAAACATTAAAGTGTATGAAAAAACTGATTTCTACTAGGTTATGGTCACTATTAATGAACAAGTAATCGTTAAATCTAAGTAAAATGGTTTCTTACGTCGGTAAAGCTTTTTTCGTCCCTCAAATGCCTGAATGAAGTCACCATATTCGTCTGAAAATCATTCCATTTCAGGAAGAACTGCTGGTCGCCCATATTGGATAATTTTTTTCTCCTGCAAGTATGTTTATACTTGTAAATAGTGGGTATGTAAACAAAGCGTGGTTATAAATATTTTGTTAATTTAAAAAAGTTATAAAGGCAAATTAATCAATAGTAAAATCATTATTAGTCTGAAATTGCATTGAATTAGTGCAATATAGTTTAGTACATACGTCACTATGTGGAATGCATTGCATAGAAAACAAGCTTACCTAGACAATTGGTTACAATATTAGTATATTTTACAATTTTAGAATACACTAATGCTAATTCCAACTGTCATCCAGGAGCACCAAAGTAATATTACACAATTGTCACTATAAGTTAACTAATTGCATCCGAAAATAAAGACGCTGTCTCGCATAAATTAGCGACTTCTTTCTATTTCTTCAAATTCTTCACTTACCTAGTCAGGGTTACCATTTTACAAATCAAATATTCCCTTACAACTTGCAACTTGATTTCGTAATAAATTAAGTAAAACTCAATGCGGACAAATTATTTTAGTTAATATTAAATTAAAGGTTAATTATGTTACTTCAACTGTTAATTCTAAATATTATAATAAACTTCTATAATTAACGATGATCCCATCGTACTTATATAAAGCTGTTACATGTGTTAATTAAGCTGCGCAAGCATTATCATAATTCTACAGTAAATATTATAATATAATAAATATATTATTTAACTATCAATGATTGCATAAAAAATTCTGTCACTTTAAGTTGGAATTTTTTCAAAGTTTTAATTTTTAAATAATAACAAATAATATGGGTAAATTTTCAAGCTGGGCATCACTGGTTGCTGATTGGCTTGTTAAGCATTTGGTAAAAGCAATTTGAAATAAAGTGCGTTCAGAATAATAAGTTCATATGTAACCTTGACAATATTAACAAGAGATAAAAAGTGATACGAATATTCGCATTTCATTTTACTAAAGTAATATTAAATATTAATCGCAATTTTATGTCGAATTCAAGCAATCGACTTCTAACTTTTATTTAATCGACTTTTTTTTTAAAAGTAAAAAGCGCCATCTATTACCCGTTTAAGAGACTATCAGCATAAATTTCTCTATATACTTTATAATGTAACGGTTTCTTTAAGAGCTATCTAGTGTCGAGTAGAATTACTGTATTCTACTCGACACTTATATTCTACTTATTTACCTCAATTATTTACCTCTTGAGGTAAATAAGTAGAATATAAATCTTTAGTAAATACTTAGTTTTATTAGACCTTATTAAATTTAAAAATATAATAAGTAGACCTTATTACAAAACTAAGGGATATTATTAAGCTATTCATATATTCAAATCAGCTTAAACTGTTGAGGTTACTTCACTGCTACCAGACGTTTCCCATAGAATATTGTACGCCTCCTCGTTATAATATTTAACACGACCATGACATACGGCATTTTTCCCAAAAGAGGAAGAAGGCCGATGTCGTCGAATCCGGTAAACTGCGCACGTATACGAATAGATTATCTTAGCTCGATTACTTGCCTTCATGGAGTCGCGAGAGCTTCTATAGAAAGCAGTTTGGCTTCCGCGCCAAACACTTGTATTCAACAGGTGCTTCGCATCATGCAAAATCCTTTATTGGCATGCATATGGGAGTCATCTTTCTGGACGTGGGGAAGGCATTCGACAAAGTATGACACGCCGGGCTTGTATGCAAACTATACAAATTCGAGGTACTAGACTACCTCGTGTGCACAGTGCGTGATTTTGTTAACGCTCGAATCTTCAGGTACCGCGACGAGGGAGTGCGCTCCACCCCCCGACCCGTTTGAGTCGGAGTACCGCAAGGATCCGCACTGGGTCCCGTCTTTTTTCATTATAGATTACAGGTTATAAATATGATTTATTGAAATAAACAAAATACTTTTATTTAATATCTATTTAATATTTCAACTAAACGAGATTATGTTGACTATTCTTTTTAATCCTTTTATTATTATTAATTATTTGCATGCAATTAAGAAATGTTTTAATGATGCCAAAGAAGTATAAATTCTCACGCGCGTACATAACTAACACTCATTTTTGTACGTAGTACGTGAGGAGCCAAAGAAGGGTAGTTTATTGGTACAAGTTGACTGAGATTTGAACCAGCGACTCATCAGTCATAGTCGAAACATTTAGCCATTATTTAAGTGCGTATATTAAAAATGCTCAAGTAAAAGCAATATTTCTTTATTTAATACACCATATATTTCACAAAAAACGTTTTAAAAACGACACTCTTATTGCGTAAAGAAAGAGAGGCAAAATGTGAACATCTTATTATAATAAAATAATTACCTGACATACAATTAGATTGGTAATATTTAACACTAAAATTTATTATATAGTAGCAATTTTAAAACACACGACACTACATTTGAAAGGCCAAGCGGTGTTGCCAGAATATTCTTAATTTTAATTCCTTAGTTAAAGGTAATTCTATTCTATTTTAAGTACATTTTAATACATAAAATCCTAAACAAGACATTCATAATACTTATTAAAGACAAACATCAAAAGTTCAACTTATTTACTGGCCGTATCGATGGTAGGGAAATTTTTCATTAGAAAAAAAATCCATACATTATCGATATACAATAATTTTAATTATAATTGACATGAAGCAGGATTTCCATTTAAATAATACAATTTTATATATTAACGCTTTAAAATATACCTACTTTGATATAATATTAAATTTAATAATACAATTAAACATTTCTTTTTAAATAAATTACAATATTGCTTTTACGAACACTCCTTCAGAAGTAACTAGTCTACTTAAATATATTAATTAATGAAATAAAATATAGGACCGAGCAATACTAAGAACATAATTCTTTTTTAAATCTATTTTATCATTAATATTAACTATATTTGGTGTATTTAGCGACAATTTTATACAAAGCAAATTCCAACTTAGGTATATTCTAGCGTATGATTCGTCTATCCAATTAAGGATCTATCCCTAACGTCTAACCTATGGAGAGTTCAAAACTCAGTGACCTTAACTATTGCTGCACCGAAAACCTAATAATAAAATCATTTTATATACGTTATAGTTATCTTATAAATAACTTTTAATAACCTAACCGTTATTATTACTTGACAAAAATAATACATGGGGTAAAAAGTCCACCAAAGCCTTTGGTCCAAAATAAAAGAAAACCGCTTTAACTAGCAAAATTATATTTACAAGAGATCCTAACTTTTTCTTAGAAGCAACGTTTTATTAGTAAAAGTCTTTAAAAATAAAGAAATGCCATGAATTTGAGCAAATAAAATTATATCTTAGAACAAACATACATAAATACAATGGAAAAGAATGGATAATGAAAGGTTGTGAAGGAAAGAAAGAATCAGTAGATTTAGTTCAAGAATTAAACGTCTAGTTTCTAGAACTATCCATACGTAACTACAATCTATTCATTGGTAGGATAAATGAGGTTGATATTACTAATTAAGACTTATAATTGAAAGCAATTACTACTATTGATATTTTGGTATATTTAAGCTTAGGTTCAATAATAAATGTTAAGAGAATTGACTAGAAAAATTTGGATTCAATTGCGAAAGGTCTTGTCTGAAATACACCAAACAAACGGTGAGTGTAGAGAAATACGGGCGTGGAACAATGGTACGGTGTTTTAAGATCGGAATAAAATGTAACACGACTAGATGGAAATGCAAACGTGAATATTTTAAGCTATATCTCCGCAGACGTTTATAAATACTTTTAATAAACCTACTATGCGTCAACTATTCCAACGCTAACCTAACCTTAACACGTAATTATAATATAACGACATGTATATACTATTCAATAAGTCGAAAATATGTAACAATGTACTTTAAAAAAAATAAAAAACTGGCACTAAATAAAACTTTCGTTGTCATAACCCACATAATAAAAAATGTACATGTAATTTTAAGGCAGAAAAGGACGGTTGCTATTATATAAGGCATCTAGGGATCGGTCTATAAAGACCTAGGGATGATCTTTGATCGATGTAATAATATCGATATTTTAATATCGACGTCCAACTGCGTAAACCGTTTCACACTATAGGCGATAATATTTATCTTTAATATATAAACATTCATAAAAAAAAATTACAGTCTAATATTACAAATATTTGGATAATCATAGGGAAGATCCCTAAAAATACGCGCGAAACACAAACTTAGTTAAACTACTCGTTGACAGATGGCGTTAAAAAACTTTTGGTGTGTTAGCGTTCGTTGCTGACGTTTGAATTGTTCAATGGTATTTTTAGTCCTCGCGGGGCCAGGATGAGTCTGGCCGGCGTCACGAGAACTAAGGCGTACTCTCATTTGTTCACGCCGAGGAATTTCGCCGCCTCGTCCGCGGATGAGAGCAGTTTGTTGATGATTGTCTTATCTTGTATACCTAGGAGCTTTCCGATCAGATCGCCGCCATTTTCGGCATCATTCTCCGCTTCGGACGAGTACTTGCGTGACGTCATCTGGAGCTTCAGTTTTTTGTCGTAGGGCACGGAAGGCGGGGAGTTGTTGTTGTTGATGTTGCTCGGTATCTCATTGCCCGATCCCTCGTCGTCTTGGTAACGATATCTGTAAACAACAATTTAATATTGTAACAACAGTGGGACATATATTGCGCGCGCACATCTTTAGGTAGTCCCGGGCACCGCTGAAAATCAGCGCTGTCGCATCCATGCGACAGCATAAGCTGAGACGGTGCCCGATATTGGCATCATATGTTATGTATTATTTGTCAATGTAACTTTAACTGTGTTTTGTCTATTTTTCATTCTTTTTAATGTATGTTATATTCTGTCTGTGATGTGTTTTTGTATTGTGATGCCAATAAATAAATGTCTATGCTATGTCCATATATGCTATAAGTTAGTCATGAGTAGGTACATATTTTGATCAGTTCAGTTTGAAATATAGCTCACCCGTTGGTGACGTTCTCTGCTTGTGGCGGCGTGTTTGGTGGGGAAGCTTCCTCATCATCGGTGATTTCATCGCGGTGCTTCTTACGATGACGAAGCATGCTGTGTTTTAAGGTGAAGCGGCGTCGACAAAGGTCGCACGCGAACGGACGCTCGCCGGAGTGGGTCCTCATGTGACGCCGCAGGTCTTCCGCAGACCAGAAGCGACGAATGCAGAAGGCACATACAACCTGAAGGAAATTGTACATGGTAAATACAGTTTCGGTCTCGTCATCATCATCAGCCTGTGTCTATCCACTGCTGGAAATAGTCCTTCCGCAATGCCTTCCTCCATATCCAGTCACCTTGGGACATCCTTGCAAGGTCGATGGTATGCCTTTCCCAGCCCTGAGCGGCCTCCATTCCAACACTTTGTTCTCCTATCTGCCGTCGTTCAACCGAGATAAGACGAGAACACGATACACGTTTACAATTTTTAGAATGCCAAACTACCATTGGAGGCAGATATAGACGGCACTTTGTTAAAAACTTAGACTGCCAACAGTGAAATTAATGATATTTTTCTTCATGTTTGTAGATAGATAGATGGAATATTTATTGCTTACATTTCAAACAATTAAGAGGTTACAATTAAGTTAATACTAAGGTTAACCTAAATATAGGCAAGGATGGCCTTATTTATTAACTTCATTAACGATCTCTTCCGGGAAACCGATTAGGACAGTAGAGGTAAAGCAAATAAATAACAGGATTATAAGAAATATCAAAATCGGAAGAATAGTACAAAACATAAGGATATCATGCAGCAATGCTAAGAAAAAAATAGATATTCCATTTAAAATAAAACAGAAGCGATATGTCACTAGGATCAAAGAATAATATACTCGTAAAAACATTATTAGAATATATCGAATGACTTACCTTTCTATTAGCGTGGTCAGGAAATTTGCCTCTTTCATCATCATCAGCGCTTTCACTTCGATCACTTGTTCCATCCAGCGCTCCCTTGCTGACCAACTGATCATACTCCGCAGCGTGGTTAGCTGCTAAATGTCCCAGAGCGCCACTTCTGTCACCAAACGATCCCTCACATAGATGGCACTTGAAAACCAAACCGTCCACCGTTTCCTCAGTGCCCTCGGGATTGGGAGAACCTGGTTGAGAATCATTGGTGCCGTGACGGCTAGACATGTGTTTCTTCAAAGTTTCCATCGAGGAAAAAGTGCTAGCGGGACATGAGGCGCATTTAAATGGTCTTTCTGGGACTGTTCTAGTGTCATTTGTGGTCTGCGGTGACGAAACGGCATCTGAGATAGGTTCAGCTAGAATAGCTCTAGCGGAGCCACCGTGTTTCCGTAGCAAATGGCGGTCGCAGTTGGATTTTGTGGTGAAGAGAAGGGGACAGTGTGGGCATTTGAAAGGCTTCTGCCCGGTGTGCGTTAGTACATGGCGACGGAGGGAGGAGGACCAGGGGAATTTGCGGTGGCAATAGGGACATGAGACTCGATTTGGGGCTAGGCTGTATGCTGACTTCTTCTTTGGTGGTAATGTACCAGTGTCTGATTCCGATCTGAAAATAAAAGTAATATTGAAATAACAAGCAAATGCTAGTGGAAGACGTAAGAGAAACGTATTGGATACAAACATTTTTGTTATAGATATGTTTAAGTTAATAGATCGATTAAAGTTTAATAAGTTATTGGATAAAACAACTTCAAGGATTTTATCGCATTTTCATCGGCAGTTTTAATAAATGAGTAAGATTCGTGTAAGAGTTTAGATTACTTACTTGTTTTCATCGCTTCCGGAATTATTGCCTTCGCTAGTTGAAGCGACCAGGCCTTCCTCGTCTTCTTCTTCATCACTGCGTGTGGGCACCATAGGTAGTGTCACAGAGTCGGAAACTTGAATAGGATCCGTCGCTGTATCAATATTATCGGCAACAATGGGGATGGGTTTGTTGATCAGATTCCCTGCTATTTTAAGATCAAAGTCTTTGCTTATTTCTTGTTGACGGGTGGCCATCAGAATTTCCGCAGCAGCTTTGTGTGCTGCTGTATGATCTAAAGGTTTGATGTCAGTTTCCGGCTCTTCGTCAATGACTAAAGTGTCTTCTTCGTCTTCCTCGTTATCGGCAACTTCATCAGAGTCTCTGCGAATTGGGGAGCGGTCGTTTTGTTGCAAAGGTCTTTCAAGATGTCGCGCTAGAAGAGCGAATTTCACACGATCAGATAAATTTTCTGGTGAAGGATAAGGCGGGGGAGCCCTTGGAGTCGGTCTCCGTACACTCCAATGTTGAGGATGTTGTTGTTTAACGTGACGTTCCATATTTGAACGTAAAGTGAATCGGGCCGAGCATTGCGAACATGAAAAAGGTCTTTCAGTGCGATAGCGTCTCTGTTTTTGCTTCGGCATAAGTATTCCATTCTTAATCACCATCTTAACGGAATCGGGCTGTGGAACGAGACTGTTGTTTATAGGACGTGGAGATTCAGAATGAGGAGGGGGAGTGGGTGAAGCAGCTTGAGGCAGCGGTTTTAAGTCTTCTTCTTCAGGCTCTTGCTTCGGTTGAGTTTCCGGTTCAGTCACCAGTCTTCCTCCCGACATACTAAGTCCGCGGATAATTTCTTTTTGTATACGCTGCTTTATTTCGGCAAGTTCCTGGGAATCAGTTGGGTGAGGAAAAAACGAAGTCTGGAGAAAGTATGGATTAATTGAAAAGGCTGATGGCGGGATAGTCAAGCCCGGAAGGCCGGGAACTGCACCTGCATAAAGCTGTGATAGCTGATTTGCGTAGTATGGATCGATTTTTGGGAGGGACGACTCGAATAGTCTTTGCTGAGCTAATAGGAATCTTGTCTTCTCGAATGCCGTAGCGGCTACTGATGCAGCGGCTGTAGCTGAGTTCGTCTCGAAAGCTGTACGAGGGACAGATTTAGGCTCATCTTCATCTACATCACGTTTCTTTTTACTGAGATCAAGGACGTCGCAGCTATTATTGTCACTTGTGCTGAGATCAACCGGAGCGTCGTCATCGTAGGGTTCAGATGGAGTGTCGTTGGCTTTAAAAGTAAGCTCAGGTGGTCTAAATTCCGGTATTTGCGTCAACTGACCAATACCTTTAACTTTAATTCTAGGAAGCGACTGCTCTGGTTCCCGTGGGGTAAGAACTGGCGCTTCCGGGAGTGATTTGGACGATAGAACACTAACTGGGTGCCTCTCAGTGACAAAGCTTGGAGTAAAGTGGGTCAATGGTGTATCCCGACCGGTTGCTTCATTGCGCCGTTCAATATCAGGTGTGTGGAACGCAAGCGATCTTTTTACTTCATCTCTGGCCAGCTTCGAATTTACTTCATCATTATTAGGATCCTCGGATGGATGGTAAATTATAGAGCGTTTGACGTCTTCTCTGGTTACTTTGGCATGACGATTACGTAAATGGCGCTCACAGTTAGCTTTTGTGGTAAAAGCATAATTGCAGACAGCACACTCGTAAGGACGGTCGCCATTGTGAGTTCGCATATGCCGGACCAAAGCTGCTTTGTCTAAAGATGCATGAGGACACATGTTACATTGATAGGGCCCTGGCCCTGTCCCACTGAGATGTACTCTGTTATGTCCTTTCAAAGCTCTGAGATTTGGGAACTTCGCTGGGCACAAACGGCATGGGAATTCACCACGAAGCTTCATTCTTCTAAATTCAGCTGCAAAGTTATCTTGCGTTTCTTCTTGTTCACGTTCCTTTACGATCGTGTCGGGAGGGGTAAGGACAGCGCTTTCTAAAGCAACGCGAGTTCCAGTTAGTCTTTCTAGGAGGCTACCAGCTGACGTCACATTTAAGATTGACTGGATATCCGCCAAGTCTCTAGCAGTATCGATGTGTCTCATACCATTCCCGCCTATATGTCCATCTTCAAACTTTGGCGTAAATCTCTCCATGGGCGGTGTTAAGGTGCCCGGAATGCCGAAAGACCTGTTCCTAAGATCCAACTTAGCGAAGAAATCTTCCCTACGTTCACGCTCTGGACTGGTTAGTCTGGTGGAGTTAGTGCACATTTTTCTATGGATGTCTAAAGCCTGGCCACAGGGAAACTCTCGTGAGCACAGTTCACATTTGTAGCGTTGCTCTGTTAAAGTCACACGAGAATTTCGTTCGCACACCCCCGAGCTATCTCGGGGAACTTCTTGCTTGAGAAATCGACGAAAGTCAGATCGTCGAAACCAGTTCTAGCTTCATCTCCGTGGACTGTAAATCGGTGGATGTCGAAAGCGTTAGCTGAATCGAACCGCTGCAGGCATTTTGGACACTCGAAACGAGCAGTTCTTTTGTCCAACGGCATAGGCGAGGGTGGTGTTGACGCTGCTCTTTTTCGGCTTCTTCTGCAATCTTCTTCCTCACTGCGATCAGATCTATTATCGCTATCAATGCTTGTGGTGCGCGTCGCACGCGGCTCGTTCTCCAACTTCATTTTTTCGTCTTCAAGTTCCTCTGTCTTGACTTTCGCTTCACTAATCACTTCTGTTTTGATTTCTGCAATAACAAAGGATAAAATATTACAATTCAAGTTTGTTTGAATAACGTGGGGCGCTTTCGTTTTACTATTCCAAGAAACGCACAATAGGTTGAGTCAGGCAATTCATTTGTATCGTAGACGTTGGTTTTACAAGTGTAATACACTAAGATGTCGCATTCACTTCGGACAATCGACTAATACATTTTTCATAAATATCAGACGGAATCGATTTAACAAATTTTTAGTGTGACAATCTCTAGTAACACTTTATTAATAACTAACTTAAGGTTTAAAATTCTACAGTTCAGTGTTGTTAAAAGATCTATTATAACAGATTAGTCGATGAATCATAGATATCTATTGTCTCCAGACGTGCCAAATGTCTGGCACGTATAGTCAGTTAAATCTAAGCTAGGTATATTATTGTTCCCTTATTATAGAACAATTATAAAGGTGTATACATACTATAATACAAGGTAGATGAGAAAAACTGTGTTAGTATGATTGATTAAAAACTATTTTGTTCCTAATAATATCACAGTAACAAACTCATTTAGGTACCGTGTTACTAAAACTATAGTGTTATAAAATTAAACGTGGTACTACGAAGTCAACGGCTATATAATATAACGAATACGTGGTGGGAGTTCGCCCCCGGGGTGGTTGTAGGAGAAAAATCAATACCCTGACACCTACTCTCCCTGACTGCCGGCAGCCAGCGTAGATTAGGTTGTCCACGCGTGTGAATTCTCGGGACGAGTCCCGTTCAACAAGTTCAAAAAGTCGAAGGATTCCTACTAAGGTAGGGTTCATATTCCGATATTTTTCTTTTTAAAAACATTGCTAATAGTATTTTATCACAAATATTATTAACATTCTTGTTAACCATTCCAACTAAGCTTAAGCTTGTGTTATGGTTCACGTTAAAACGGTACCCTAAACCATTGGGCATTATCTTAATTTGAAGTTAAAGTGATAAGTATAAGTACTTTGAATTTATTATGAGCAAAGAGCAATTGATTCAAAACATAAATGATACTTATATAATAATAGTGGTATATATATAAATAATAAGGTATATATCGACGCTGGAAAACAAAAACGTAGTAATCCACAAAAATGAAATTGTTCACCAAAGCCGAAAAACAATTAAACTTTTTTTTAAAAAAAAATTATAACTTTCGTGTTTGTGGACCTACTGCTGTCGTTTTTGGAGAAAAATTTATTATTTTTTGCTGAATAATTATTATATCACGGCATTAACTTAGAGATTTCCTAAAAGAAAATCGTTTTACGATCAAAAAATCTTGAAAATCCTATTTTAGCTATTTTTCATCTAATTGTTACAAGTTATATATCATTGGACGCGTGTTTTTTTTCTGATTTCAACGACGAAAAAAACTGAAAATGGCCATATGTGTCACTTACTACGTTTTTGCTTTTCAGCGTCGATATATACATTTTTTTTAATAAATGTTTTTTACAAAATAGAAATATATGTTTTATTTTTCTTATTACTTTATATTAGTTTTTCCTAAGTACTATAAATAACATATTTGCACAATAATCAACTATTAATAATAATGAACGACTTCTAATTCACATCATTAGCGTCAATAGCCTAATGGTTTAGGGTACGGCCTCCGAATCTTAAGGTCGTGGGTTCGATCCACCATTCGACTATTGCCGTGAACCATCTCCTAGCACAAGCTTAAGCTTAGATGAAATGGTTAACAAGATTGTTAGTAATATTTCTGAAAAAAAAATAAGAAATATTACTAGCTTTCTTTTTCAAAAAAAAAAAACTAAGTGAATTGAAATCAAACAAAGTAAACATAGATTTTACAGTGGTTTCCTACTGTAAAATCTATGTTTACCTTCTGTCGGATTCAAATCTTTCTAGCTATACATAGGGGCCCAGGATGTAATTGTACAATGTCCGTGGAAATCACAATTCATAGTCGCAATATTTACCTGCCGTGAGTCATGTCCACCTACGGGTGTTATCCGATCGATATTTCGTGAAAAGCATAGCTCTCTAGATATAGGTTCGAGGAATAGCATTGCTAAGGGTTCCGTTCGTCGTCCGAGCCGTTGGGAGATTTCTCGTCACCGTTACCGATAGGCGTTATCAAATACGACTCTGATGTAACTTTACTAACGGTGCGGGGAAAATCCCCTGTTAGTTATTATGTTATTAAAACACTTCTGTTATGAATATCGCTTGCCTGTGGTATTATAGGCAGGTGGGCTTATCCTGGTGTTATTTAGAGTACATTTCTTCTTAACCGACTTAAAAAAATGAGGAAGCTCAACAATTCGTCTCAACTACTTTCATAGGTGCACTCATAGCGCCGTCGTTTATAAAGTAACAGTAAAGTAACCTAATATCCTTCATAGTAACCTTTATTAACCTTAAATTATCCTATAATAACCTTTTATAAATGTCCCACTGCTGGGCAAAGGCCTTCTCTGTAAAGAGAGTATTAGGACATAGTCCGCCACGCGGCCCTAGTGCGGATTGGCAGACTTCACATGTCTTAGAAATTTTTTCTATGACATGTTGGTTTCCTCAGGATGTATTTTTTTACCGCCGAGCGCGTGGTAAATCAGCACATAAAATTGCAACAACAAATTTATAGGTGCCGGCACCGGAGAGCGGTTAATCACCCCTATGTGCTTTTAAGAATAGCGCAAAATTTCTCCCCTTCAACAAAAAAAAGGAATAGTGAGAGAACTATTCCACTTAGCTATAAACAAGTAAGAGTTTAGAATGATTTAGATCTATTAATTATAGAGAAACTAGCGTAGCTAATAAACTAACATCATTAAATATTTAATTTGACTTTCACAATATATTAAATTATTCATTTCTCGTCTATTCTCTTCTCGAGCGGGTGAAGATCATTACCTACACCCATGTACATATCAGTAAATACAATATCATTCTAATAATTTATACAAAAACATATCGGGCTCAAGTTAATGTCAGAAATAAAAGTACAACATATGGCTTGTTTGACAATTCAGTTCAGTCAACGAACTTTACAGGATTGCTCGTCAGTTCAATCGGAAGATTCCCTGAAAGTTTCATTGAAAACGGTCCAGTCGTTTCTTAGTCTATATGCAACATACCCACACACTTTCTCTTTTATATAATATATATATAGATTTGATTTTCAACAATGGAGAGCCACATGTAGAAGAAGGTTCATAGACGTTGGAACTTATTTTTTTGAAGAAAACAACGATTTCGTCCAGCGCTATTGAATCGAAAATATGCAAGATCGACAGCAATGTCGTCACGCCATACATGAATTAGAATCAACGTCAAAGAGTGTCTGTTTTCATTGTCACACTAGTTTCGCGTTTGTGAAAACATCCGGTGCAAGGGTCGTGTCCAATTACCAGTACGAAGTGTTTACCTCGGGCATTGTAATTATTTGGTAAAGCAAAATTTATAATAATTGCATTGGTATACAGAATACCAAGGTAAAATAAATTTGTAACCAGACACTCCGAGCATCGTGGTTTAGTCTTTCAAGGGTGTATCATCAGATTCCACTACTATAATTTCGCATTTTAACGTTAAAACTTTAGCCGCGTTGAGAACTATTAGGGGAAAATCTTATAGGTTCGCGTTTACTAGACTACGGTATCCCCTGCCTGTCGTAGAAGGCGACTAAAAGAGGCCACGGCTTCACTGGGCGGCAAGGGTGGGGACCCTTGTTGTCCGCCTAAGTGGACCCGGGAAGAAGGGGACATCGGTTTGCTGTGTCGCTTTGGACTGCGAGGGCACAGGGAGAAGGGGTTAACCTTCCCCGGGACATGCTCTCCGAAGAGCACAAGGGGCTCCCGTACGTTCCTCTGGAGATCCCAGAGCCCCTCACCATGCAGCGAGGAAGGGCCACCGGCGGAGTTTTGAGTAGGTAAAAATCTCACATAACCCCGCGTTAATATGGTACCTAATTAACAGCAAACACTCACAAACAAAAAACAAAATTGGTTGATAAACGACGTCGCTATGAAAGCTTTAACATTAAAAAAAAATTAGAAGATTAAAACTCCTTTTTTTGAAGTCGGTTAAATCAATTTTTCTATTGAAGGTGTTTTTAAACTGTAAGGAAAGACTAGATCATTCAAGTTCCACGCAAATGCGATCATATATATTATTTACTTATCTGTGTATATAAGCGTTAAGTTACCCTCATAAGATTCTTAAAACGCTGTGTTTAGCGGCACTGCCTTCAGCCTGCTCTTAACCGCCAAAGGTTAAAGTAGCAGCCTTTATATATGTCCCACTGTTGGGCACAGGCCATCTCTGTAAAGAGAGTATAATGGCATAGTTTGCCACGCGGCCATAGTGCGGATTGGCAGACTTCACATGTCTTAGAAATTTTTCTATGACATGTTGGTTTCCTCAGGATGTATTTTTTTACCGCCGAGCGCGTGGTAAATCAGCACATAAAATTGCAACAACAAATTTATAGGTGCCGGCACCGGAGAGCGGTTGATCACCCCTAGATGTGCTTTTAAGAATAGTGCAAAATTTCTCCCCTTCAACAAAAAAAGGAATAGTGAGAGAACTATTCCACTTAGCTATAAACAAGTAAGAGTTTAGAATGATTTAGATCTATTAATTATAGAGAAACTAGCGTAGCTAATAAACTAACATCATTAAATATTTAATTTGACTTTCACAATATATTAAATTATTCATTTCTCGTCTATTCTCTTCTCGAGCGGGTGAAGATCATTACCTACACCCATGTACATATCAGTAAATACAATATCATTCTAATAATTTATACAAAAACATATCGGGCTCAAGTTAATGTCAGAAATAAAAGTACAACATATGGCTTGTTTGACAATTCAGTTCAGTCAACGAACTTTACAGGATTGCTCGTCAGTTCAATCGGAAGATTCCCTGAAAGTTTCATTGAAAACGGTCCAGTCGTTTCTTAGTCTATATGCAACATACCCACACACTTTCTCTTTTATATATATATAGATTTGATTTTCAACAATGGAGAGCATGTAGAAGAAGATTCATAGACGTTGGAATTTATTTTCTTGAAGAAAACAACGATTTCGTCCAGCGCTATTGAATCGAAAATATGCAAGATCGACAGCAATGTCGTCACGCCATACATGAATTAGAATCAACGTCAAAGAGTGTCTGTTTTCATTGTCACACTAGTTTCGCGTTTGTGAAAACATCCGGTGCAAGGGTCGTGTCCAATTACCAGTACGAAGTGTTTACCTCGGGCATTGTAATTATTTGGTAAAGCAAAATTTATAATAATTGCATTGGTATACAGAATACCAAGGTAAAATAATAAATTTGTAACCAGACACTCCGAGCATCGTGGTTTAGTCTTTCAAGGGTGTATCATCGGAATTCCACTACTATAATTTCGCATTTTAACGTTAAAACTTTAGCCGCGTTGAGCACTATTAGGGGAAAATCTTATAGGTTCGCGTTTACTAGACTACGGTATCCCCTGCCTGTCGTAGAAGGCGACTAAAAGGGGCCTCGGCTTCACTGGGCGGCAAGGGTGGGGACCCTTGTTGTCCGCCTCCGTGTACCCGGGAAGAAGGGGACATCGGTTGGCTGTGTCGCTTTGGACTGCGAGGGCACAGGGGAAATGGGTTAACCTCCCCCGGGACGTGCTCTCCGAAGAGCACAAGGGGTGGCCGTGGGTTCCTCTGGAGATCCCACAGCCCCTCACCATGCAGCGAGGAAGGGCCACCGGCGGAGTTTTGAGTAGGTAAAAATCCCACATAACCCCGCGTTAATATGGTACCTAATTAAAAGCAAACACTCACAAACAAAAAACAAAATTGGTTTATAAACGACGTCGCTATGAAAGCTTTAACATTAAAAAAAAATTAGAAGATTAAAACTCCTTTTTTTGAAGTCGGTTAAATCAATTTTTCTATTGAAGGTGTTTTTAAACTGTAAGGAAAGACTAGATCATTCAAGTTCCACGCTAATGCGATCATATATATTATTAACTTATCTGTGTATATAAGCATTAAGTTACCCTCATAAGATTCTTAAAACGCTGTGTATAGCGGCACTACCTTCAGCCTGCTCTTAACCGCCAAAGGTTAAAGTAGCAGCCTTTATATATGTCCCACTGTTGGGCACAGGCCTTCTCTGTAAAGAGAGTATAATGGCATAGTTCGCCACGCGGCCATAGTGCGGATTCGCAGACTTCACATGTCTTAGAAAAATTTTCTAAGACATGTAGGTTTCCTCACGATGTTTTCCTTCACCGCCGAGTGCGTGGTAAATCAGCACATAAAATTGCACCAGCAAATTTATTGGTGCCGGTATCGCACTCGCGTTGCTAGCGTACCATGCAACTTGAAGCGACCGTCTTGACACTGAGTTCTTAGGTTAGGCCAAAGGTTAGCTAGAAGAAAATCTAGGGTACGGGCTGCGAATCGTAAGGTCGTAGATTCGAATGCACTCGACTATTGACGTGAACCATCTCCTAGTATAAGCTTAAGCTTAGTTGGAATGGTTAACAAGAATGTTAGTAATTTTTCTGAAAAAAAAAGAAATATTGCTAGCTTTCTTTAAAAAAAAAATTAAAAAAAAATCTAAATAGCATTAAGTTCGCCTTTGTACATATTTCTAGTGCAATAATTTATCTATCTTCTCAAGTTGTTTCAGTGGAATGAGCGTGTAAGCAGAAGTTCTGAAAGTAGATTATTGGCGTAGGCTGTTGAATGATATACATAACGCGTTATGTTAAAAAGCTGGTGCGCAGACGTTACGTAAATGGCTTAACAAGCTTTTAAAGAAAACAAATGGTACGTATCAAATATTCTTACGAATAATCATTTCACGCAATCTCGTGCCGTAATGCGACGCGTCGTCGCGCGGCCGTCTCTCACACCGACAACTGTTAATAACAACTATACGCTTCCCGAAGTGGCACTCAAAGTTAGTTTAGCTTTTGAATGTCTCTTAGATTATCCGTGAAATAGCAACCGACCGAGTTGTGGTTCGGCCCTCTCGGGCGCCCTCGGATCGGCATGCTTACGCGTAACATAGTAACCGTCCAAGCCGAGGTTACCCCTCACCGGGGGGACCCTTGTGTCGAGTTACTAGCAATAGAGGTTCAGGCTAAGCGACCTAAGAGCTATGCCACCTCTCAATCCGGTAAAGCAGTCAAGGCCAGCTTCTCTGGCCAATCTGTGTAGTTCGTCAAAAAAAAAAATAACAACTATATCTTACGAGTAAAAACAAAAACCGACTTCAAATGAAACATTAAAGGCTACCTCTACTACTACTGGCATTGTTACATTACCGAACCACTCTTATATAAAAAAAAAAAAATTACACTGCAGAAAAGGTTTTCAATTCTTTTGCATTTTTTTATTCCTTCATAGCGTTGTCATTTATGAACCGATTTCGTTGTTTTTTCTTTGTTTGAATGGATTTAGTTTTAATTAGTTCCTTTATGTATTTTTTAACACTTTATAAAGCTCAAGTCCGGTCGTGTGTAGAATACTGCTGTCACATTTGGGCAGGCACAGCTAAATGTCATCTCGCAGCTTTGGACTCGGTGGAGAGGCGGGCTAAGAGTCTATTTGGTGACGTAGCTGAATCCAATCTGCCCAGTCTTGAGCACAGGCGTAAGGTAGCTAGCCTTTCGGTTTTCTACAGATTGCATTTTAGAGAGTGTGCTCAGGAACTACATGATCTAATTCCCCTATCCTCTTTCCACCATTGGACTTCTAGAGGCACTGCGGGATTTCATCCTTTTGTTGTGAACATCCCTCAAACCCGAACAAAGCGATTTGCTTCGTCTTCCATTCTTCGTACAGCAAAGGACTGGAATAGTTTGCCCGCGTCTGTCTTTCCTTCCGATTACAATATGGGTATTTTCAAGAGTAGAGTGAATAGGCATTTACTAAGCTAGTGCGCCTTACCATCCAGGACTGCATTTCCACTTAACATCAGGTGGGATCGTAGTCAAGCACTTGCTTAGAAATTATAAAAAAAAAAATTAGGAAACCTTTGGGTTCCGATCATATACCAGGGAAGTTCTTAAAATTATATGAAAGAATGCTCATGATACTGATAGTTTAATGGCAATCAAAGATTATGTAAGTACACAATAACGACGAAAAGCATGGAACGAGTAAAAGAATAAAAGCTCCAGAACTTCGTAATATAATTATGATACTTCGGAAATTAAATGAAGCATCCGTTAATCTTCTTTTTCTAGACTTTTTTCCATCCGTTAGCCATTCGATTTGAATCGCTTTGCTTCGTTTTTCATTTTTACAAGAAAGGACTGGAATAGTTTGCCCACGACTGTCTTTCCCTACGATTACAATGTCATCATCCCGGTATATGGGATTGTGAACTAAGCAACCTTACAACGTATATATAAAAAAGTTTGTGTGTTGACTCGTTAATATACTTCTTTATAAAATAGTTACGTCTTCAAATCGTAAAATATCACACAGTTATTGCGATGTACTCGAATGTAAACACGTAACGAACGTTTAAAATGTTCTCTATATACGAGTAATTCGTCGCAACGAAGGGGCGCTACGGTGTCACAGTCGAACGACTTTACGCAACGTAAGTGCGGTACGGGGAAACTTGTGTTTGTCGCTAATGTGTCGAAATACAAACGCCGATTACTGGAAGTGTTTGAAAAATGCAAATTTTGGGGGAACGCAGTACTGCTGAATTTTTTTATCAACATTACGATCGAAAACATTTGCGTATCGGTTCTTTAGATTTCCATACAAATGCTTATCTGGTTTAATAACAGAAGCACCCATGCCCCGGGCTCTGAGGGTTGGAAGAGATTGATGGTTTCCAAAAAAGTCCACACTATTCCAAGTGACGAACTCAAATACATCACTGCGCAGGTTTTTTTTTCTTTTTTTTTTTGCGGAAAGAGAATGTTAATACTTTATTTATTTTCACAAGCATTACTAACAGTCTCGTTAGGCATTCCAACTAAGCTTAAGCTTGTGCTAGGAGGTGGTTCATGTCTACAGTAGAACGGTGTATTCAAAACTACGACCTTACGTTACACCGTACACTAAACCATTGATATATTAAATTATTAACCTCATGACAAAAACACAGTCACTCACACAAACACACACATACACACTACACTACACATTCGAATAACTTCTCTACTATGGCTGTAGTTCTTTCCTTTTATTTTTTCACTTGGCACTTCTGATACATATAAAACATTATATACAAAATAAATAAATTGACAAAAACACGACATGTCGGTAAAGGTTTCTTAAGTAGATAATGCTACTCGATAAATTAAAGAAAATTGGATTGCTCTAATACCAGCCTAGGTTTATGCCCCAAATGGAAGACGTAATTTCATTAGTGAAAGCTGACTGATTACATAACCGCGAAAAATGTTACAAAAAATCTGTCTTCACTCGCTAATTCATGAGAGATAATTAGAGAGATATTGGTACGATAATCCAAGATTAGATAACTACTCCTAAAGGAGAGTACAAATATGAAAGATAACTTTTAAGAGGTTCAGGCTAAGCGACCTAAGAGCTAAGCCATCTCTCAATCCGGTGAAGCAGTCAAGGCCAGCCTCTCTGACCAACTGTGTACTTCGTCCATAAAAAAAGGAAAAAAATGACAAAAGCGTCAGCAGCCTAACGGTTTAGGGTACGGTCTGCGAAACGTAACGTTGTGGGTTTGAATCCATCATTCGACTGTTGACGTGAACCACCTCCTGACACAAGCCTAAACTTATTTGGAATGGTTAAGCATTCTTCAAAAATATATATATAGGCACCGAAAATACGACTACGATTTTTCGAAAATACAGCAAAAAAGCGTCTAATGTTTAATCCGCGACAGATTTGATTTGAAATCGATTTTTCATTTTACTTGTAAATATGCTATTTTTTTGTGTCGAACGAAAGCTTGTTGTGCAGATAAGTTGACCGCAACTTCGGTCGCTTAGTCTGAACTGAGGCTTTCAATAGAGACAAGACGACGCAAGTCGAACCACGACTAGAACGGTGGCTTCACCACGGAATAGCTAGAGACATTATAATTTTAATCTCATTAATGTTACATCTTGGTTTTAAGTTGTTAAATGGATAAGGTCCTTTACACTCGTTCATTATTATTTAAAACTAGCGGCGATTAATAACTATTTATTTCATTCCAAAATAAAAGTACCCTATGTTACGCCAATGAAAGTCTCGTCAAAATCGTTCCAGCCGTTCCCGAGATTAGACAGAACAACTAAAATAATATACTGTTATTTGCTGTGGGGGTTTGTGTGTGTGTTTACAACATGCGTCCATTCATATGTATGTAGTGAAAAGCAGTTATTTTAATATTACATACAGACACTCCAATTTTATTCGTATAGATAAAACCATAAACGCGACATTCAAAGATGCCGCGTACGGACTGGACAATAACGAAATTAAAAAAAAAATAACCATCAAATTCTCCGATCGGGTTCACTCAACTTCATATACGGAGAAAAGGTGTGACATAGATGTGCGCGCGTCGTGACTTCCTCCTTCCTTCTTATTCGGAATTTAAATCGACCTATCGCCATCCCTGCAACATCACGCCGACTATACGGCCCAGGGACTGCACGTGGTGAACGATTATAGCCCCTATTTGTGAGCCATTAAGGCGGTACGCGACGAGTTACATAGCGGGTCATACGAGGACACCGCATATAATAAACGTTTTGATTGATATGGCGAGAACGTACCAAGTACCGCTGCTTTCCTCCACACTCCAATGAGCCTCAACGGTACTGAATTACACTGTGTCGTATCTCTAAGCCCTCATTTATGGTGTCGCCATAGACAATTACCAACCTACCGCAGTAGGCAGATTTCAAAATTGGTCAAGCGATTTTGCGTCTTATGTTGTTCTTAGTTGATGTTGGTAGGGTTGGACGTCTTTATGGTCGTGAGAGAGGTGGCTATTGTCTAGAAATAATATACCTACTTAGGTTCGTTTCAAAATCGTCGTCGTTTCGAATGGACTGTCTCTACGAGGAAAGTTAATAAAACGGTAATCTGTTACCATAATTCATGTGTCGGAGCGAAATAATTATCAAGTTACATTAATTTAGTTATTGTAACACCATGAACTATGATTCACAATAGCTTAAGGTGAA
Source organism: Meandrusa payeni (assembly GCA_029286785.1). Classification (NCBI taxonomy): domain Eukaryota; kingdom Metazoa; phylum Arthropoda; class Insecta; order Lepidoptera; family Papilionidae; genus Meandrusa; species Meandrusa payeni. Next base: position 4,153,983 of record JAGSMX010000021.1, read on the forward strand.
GGGAAATCTCATGAGTAGAAGGAGGGGTTATGTCAGAGTTATGTGACGGATCTCCAGTGGAACGCACCGGAGCCCTTCTGCACTATGCTCAGAGAGCTCGTTCCGGGGGAGGTTTAATGCTCCTCAAATCCTCGCAGTGCAACGCCTTTGCCTTCTTTCTGGTTTCACTGTAGCAGACGTCAAAGGAAAAGCTTTTGCAAGCAGCAAAAGTTAGGTTATCTGGCTGATCTTTGATTCTTGTTGACCCTAGGTGAAAGAGAGAAACATATTGGCAGGTATAATAACCAAGGAAAAGATAAGAGACATAACGAAATATTAAGATAATACATATATAGTTTAATATTTACGAAAACTAACCGATATCAATCGTCAATAACCTAATGGTTTAGGGTACATTCTCGGTAGACTTAATATTTTCAGTTGGCAACACTTGTTTTTAAAATTATATTAAAACTGTTGTAATACGTTGATATCTGTTTATTATTAAATTTAAATTTACCATACGTAACAGATTGTATCTGTGGGCAGCAGTCAGTCTACCCATATCGACGGGCGGCCATCTTGGGATCGATCAGAATGCATGTCAGGATCGAGTCTTCCGCGCCTGCATGATGCCGGTTTAACGGTCCCTCGCTCCTGATTATAAGCTGTTATGATGTTGGCTTGCTAGGAATATAGTTGTCAAAATATTCTAACAATATTATGTATATTATTAATACTTGTAATCTTCCTTATAATAATATTTTAATACTTAATACAGCCTCGAGTAAATACCATTGTATTGGGATGGACAGAAAGGATTTCACTTTTGTCAATATTTTAAAACAAAATATTGTCAAAATATTCTAACAATATTATGTATATTATTAATACTTGTAATCTTCCTTATAATAATATTTTAATACTTAATACAGCCTCGAGTAAATACCATTGTATTGGGATGGACAGAAAGGATTTCACTTTAGTCGATATTTTAAAACAAAATATTGTCAAAATATTCTAACAATATTATGTATATTATTAATACTTGTAATCTTCCTTATAATAATATTTTAATACTTAATACAGCCTCGAGTAAATACCATTGTATTGGGATGGACAGAAAGGATTTCACTTTAGTCGATATTTTAAAACAAAATATTGTCAAAATATTCTAACAATATTATGTATATTATTAATACTTGTAATCTTCCTTATAATAATATTTTAATACTTAATACAGCCTCGAGTAAATACCATTGTATTGGGATGGACAGAAAGGATTTCACTTTAGTCGATATTTTAAAACAAAATATTGTCAAAATATTCTAACAATATTATGTATATTATTAATACTTGTAATCTTCCTTATAATAATATTTTAATACTTAATACAGCCTCGAGTAAATACCATTGTATTGGGATGGACAGAAAGGATTTCACTTTAGTCGATATTTTAAAACAAAATATTGTCAAAATATTCTAACAATATTATGTATATTATTAATACTTGTAATCTTCCTTATAATAATATTTTAATACTTAATACAGCCTCGAGTAAATACCATTGTATTGGGATGGACAGAAAGGATTTCACTTTAGTCGATATTTTAAAACAAAATATTGTCAAAATATTCTAACAATATTATGTATGTTATTAATACTTGTAATCTTCCTTATAATAATATTTTAATACTTAATACAGCCTCGAGTAAATACCATTGTATTGGGATGGACAGAAAGGATTTCACTTTAGTCGATATTTTAAAACAAAATATTGTCAAAATATTCTAACAATATTATGTATATTATTAATACTTGTAATCTTCCTTATAATAATATTTTAATACTTAATACAGCCTCGAGTAAATACCATTGTATTGGGATGGACAGAAAGGATTTCACTTTAGTCGATATTTTAAAACAAAATATTGTCAAAATATTCTAACAATATTATGTATATTATTAATACTTGTAATCTTCCTTATAATAATATTTTAATACTTAATACAGCCTCGAGTAAATACCATTGTATTGGGATGGACAGAAAGGATTTCACTTTAGTCGATATTTTAAAACAAAATATTGTCAAAATATTCTAACAATATTATGTATATTATTAATACTTGTAATCTTCCTTATAATAATATTTTAATACTTAATACAGCCTCGAGTAAATACCATTGTATTGGGATGGACAGAAAGGATTTCACTTTAGTCGATATTTTAAAACAAAATATTGTCAAAATATTCTAACAATATTATGTATGTTATTAATACTTGTAATCTTCCTTATAATAATATTTTAATACTTAATACAGCCTCGAGTAAATACCATTGTATTGGGATGGACAGAAAGGATTTCACTTTAGTCGATATTTTAAAACAAAATATTGTCAAAATATTCTAACAATATTATGTATATTATTAATACTTGTAATCTTCCTTATAATAATATTTTAATACTTAATACAGCCTCGAGTAAATACCATTGTATTGGGATGGACAGAAAGGATTTCACTTTAGTCGATATTTTAAAACAAAATATTGTCAAAATATTCTAACAATATTATGTATATTATTAATACTTGTAATCTTCCTTATAATAATATTTTAATACTTAATACAGCCTCGAGTAAATACCATTGTATTGGGATGGACAGAAAGGATTTCACTTTAGTCGATATTTTAAAACAAAATATTGTCAAAATATTCTAACAATATTATGTATGTTATTAATACTTGTAATCTTCCTTATAATAATATTTTAATACTTAATACAGCCTCGAGTAAATACCATTGTATTGGGATGGACAGAAAGGATTTCACTTTAGTCGATATTTTAAAACAAAATATTGTCAAAATATTCTAACAATATTATGTATGTTATTAATACTTGTAATCTTCCTTATAATAATATTTTAATACTTAATACAGCCTCGAGTAAATACCATTGTATTGGGATGGACAGAAAGGATTTCACTTTAGTCGATATTTTAAAACAAAATATTGTCAAAATATTCTAACAATATTATGTATATTATTAATACTTGTAATCTTCCTTATAATAATATTTTAATACTTAATACAGCCTCGAGTAAATACCATTGTATTGGGATGGACAGAAAGGATTTCACTTTAGTCGATATTTTAAAACAAAATATTGTCAAAATATTCTAACAATATTATGTATATTATTAATACTTGTAATCTTCCTTATAATAATATTTTAATACTTAATACAGCCTCGAGTAAATACCATTGTATTGGGATGGACAGAAAGGATTTCACTTTAGTCGATATTTTAAAACAAAATATTGTCAAAATATTCTAACAATATTATGTATGTTATTAATACTTGTAATCTTCCTTATAATAATATTTTAATACTTAATACAGCCTCGAGTAAATACCATTGTATTGGGATGGACAGAAAGGATTTCACTTTAGTCGATATTTTAAAACAAAATATTGTCAAAATATTCTAACAATATTATGTATATTATTAATACTTGTAATCTTTCTTATAATAATATTTTAATACTTAATACAGCCTCGAGTAAATACCATTGTATTGGGATGGACAGAAAGGATTTCACTTTTGTCAATATTTTAAAACAAAATATTGTCAAAAATATCGCACGAACTTTTGACCGTATGGCTATAGAAAATACCTATCACTATCCGCATTTCATTGAGGTTATTACGTACCAAACACGTGGTACAAATTGCGCCAATTGATTTTTTGATTGTAAAAAAAACAAAACTGTCAAATTAATTCTAAGGAGAAGACTTGTTTAAGTTAGTTAATACAATATTAAGTGGTAATTAAAAATATCTGTCATTTATCTTTGCCAGTGACAAAAAATAGTCGTTCAATAAGTAACATTTAAATAATAAATAAAATGCTTCGATTATGCGACAATAGTGTGAGTTCATTATTAAAGTATCTGTGCGCTCATTCAACTTCAAAACCGCTACGTTATCTGTGGCCCTACCCAAAAAATGTTTTCCGATCGATCGGTCGCTTTCACCCAACGAAAAGCGTTACAATTGGGCTAGTGCAGACGCGTCGTTGAAATATAAAATAGATGTAAGAAAAACGATATTTTTTAACCTACCGATGGACATTACATAAGTTAACAATGTACACACAATATATTATAGTTTAATTAATTACGTTGCTATATTTACAAAAGTAATAACTTTAAAATACTGTTTTATCGACATAATTGCAATTTACTTTTAAATTCAGTGATACGTCAAATATGTTAAATTTTTTGTCAACAGATGGCGTAAGTAGTACGATTTAGACACCGCCGGTTTTTGGTGATAGATTATTTAGCTAGGACTTACATCAGTTGTTTTAAAAATTGTATTCTATAACAGACAAATAATATAGATTTGTAGATCATGTCTGTAGATCTTAAACTACCATTTTATTATTAATAAAAAAATAAATAATTCTTCTTATTTGTTTAAAGTAACTGATCAATCGTAACGATCAAAATAAGAAGTTCTTTTTCTACACACTAATTTGGGGTTTGTTATTCAGCTTGCCTTCATGCATATACAGGGTTATTGGTTATTCGAAATATATTTGTTGGAAGAATGCAGAAGTAAATCATTTTTAAGTTATCACGTTTCTTCTTTCTCTAATCCGAAACGAAGAAATTCGACGGAGAACAAAGGTAGTCGACATAGCTCTTAAAGTCAGCGAGTTGAAGTGACAGTGGACGGGCCACATCTGCTGATACAGTGACGGCAGATGGGGGAGGAAAGTCTTGGAGAAGCGTAGGGCGCCGACCTTATAAGGATAGCCTCCGGCTGGATGCAGAAAGCGGAAGATCGTATATGGTAGCATTGGGGAAGGCCTATTTCCAGCAGTGGACAGACACAGGCTGATATGATGATATTTCTGTGCTTTTTTTTTCAAATTTATTTAAAAAAGTAAATACATTTATATCTAATTTTGTCTTCTGAATCAATTTTTTTTCAAATTATCTCAAAAATAGTCACCTCTTACAAAGGACAAATCCCCCTCCCCTTTCCATCACCGAACGACTAGGCGCGGCGAGCAGTTCCACCCTTACGACGTAGACATTCCATCAATACGCACGAAGCGGTTTGCCTCCTTACCTCCTACCTTCCTTATGCGGACCGCTAAGGAATGGAACTCTCTGCCGCGTTCAATCTTTCCTCACGGGTACAATCTGGACACCTTTAAGTCCAATGTGAACAGACACCCTATAGGCTCACGTGCTCCATCCTAGGCTTTATCTTCGCCTTCCATCAAGCAAGATAGAAGCCAAACTTGAGCCTATTTACTATAAAAAAAAAAAAGTTCATCACTAAACCACGCACGAGTTAAGTACCTTACGGGTAAATTTAAAAGAACACGATGAATAATTCTCACTTGGGAGGAGCTTTGAGTAACAGCAACACATTCCTCGAACTTCGGAAGTCCCTTGCATAGTAGCATTAACAAATACGTCACGTAAGACGTACATTTAACTTAAAGGTATCTCACGTGTTGAAGTTAGTTTAGTAGGTTGTTTACCCCGCCGGCAGACGGCTCGGGAGGGAAGATTGATGCGCCTCGCCTGAGATACACATCTGAGTGAGTCTCGCGGATTATTTGAAAGCCCGATGCGTATTTATTGTAAAAGGGTTACGTAAATTTGCAATACCTACTACATTTTTATTGGACTAAGATTGCTTATGAATACGAATGATGCGATCGGGGTACTGCCACGAGAATATATGCAAATATAGTACGCAGATCCGCCGCCTATATCTAATGAGATGTAAAAATACTGTAAGAAATAGATCAATGAAAGCAGCGGTGCCAGCGAAGTCTCCAACCCATGTTTAATTATTTATTTATTTTTTAAAAAGCTAGCAATATTTCTTTTTTTTTCAGAAATATTACTAACAATCTTTCCATGTTTCTATACGGTGCTGAGACTTGGACTATGAGAAGTCGGGATAGTCGTGTCATAGACGCCTTGGAGATGCGGTGTTGGCGAAGACTGCTCCGTATACCTTGGACTGCCATGAGAACCAACGAGTCAAGTGTAAGTTTATTGTTTACATAAAATAAAGCAAAATCTAGCGCGGCGAAGCGGGCTGGGTACGCTAGTAATGTATAATGGACTGCGGAGCATTTTTCTTACGCATATTAAACGTTTTTTTAAAGACAAGTTGTAATTATTATTATTCCAATTGACACAAAGATGCACTATATCACGAAATGACAATTCCGCCAAGGCATTCGGCCCGTATAAACAAAAGAGGTGCGCGGTCAACGGTACCATTATCAGATAAGGCGTTCCGGCCCAAGCGCAGTTGTTTGCCCGATTGGGCAAACTGGGCAAATTTGGGCAATTGGTGCGCACTGATAAGGGAGATGAGTAAGTCGCTGGTATTCACATGTGACGTGCGCGGAGTCGAATCCACTCACGTCCGGTTCAACCGGACGTGATAAACGAAGCACTTTCCTTAATCGATCTGTGATTTGATATAATATTTACTAATTGTTTTGAAGAAACGTCTAAGAAACTTCTTAACGAACGCTTGACTTGAGGAGTAAGTCGATGAATGCGTTGCGAAAAGTGTGATCGGGCGAGATGGATGGAAGTTGAGAGGGAGATTTAAGTTAGTGAAGATGGAAAGAGAGAGAGTTAGTTCTCGTATATATAAAATACAGTGCAGTACTATGGTCTGTATTAGTTACTTTAGCTTAGATTGTCCCATTTCGATTTTATCAATAAAATAGCTACCGACCGAGTCGTGGTTCGGCCCTCGGACCGGAATGCTTACGCATAACATAGCAACCGTCTAAGCCGAGGTTACCCCGTGACGATTTCTAACTAATAGAGGTTCAGGCTAAGCGAACTAAGAGCCATGCGACGTCTCAATCCGCAAGCAGTAAAGGCCAGCCTCTCTGGTCAACTGTATACTGTACTACTGTAGGAGCAAAAGAGAGCAGTGTTTCTTTCTCTCTGGAACAATCGTTTATATATTATATCTTGTGAGTGTATACATCTAGATGGAGCGAAAGAACTTTTATATCAGTAGGTCTAAAGGACAATCGTTTTTTTATGTGTTTATAAGTTTTTTTATTCCGGCTTACACCCGTGACTTTGTCTACAACCCTGAGGAGGCAGAAAAAGCCTTTTGACATTAAGATCTTTTTGTATATCTTCTCATGTGTCAGTAAAAAAATTGCAATGGGACATATATTAATACGTTTATAAAATAGTTTATATTAGCCCAACGCACGGCCATAGTGCCTACCAGTAACTTCAAATACCGTACAAAATGTTCTATTCCATGTAGGTTTCCTTTACCACCGAGCCCGTGGTCAAATCATCGCTTAAAATTTCAACAATTAATGTAATTGTTTTTTCGAACTACAAAGATTGGCCAGAGAAGCTGGCCTTGACTGCTTCACCGGATTGAGAGGTGGCATAGCTCTTAGGTCGCTTAGCCTGAAACTATCGCTAGAAACTCGACACAAGAGTCCCCCCGACTGAGGGGTTACCTCGGCTTGGACGGTTACTAAGTTACGCGTAAGCATTCCGATCCGAGGGCAAAAAAAATAGGAAAAAAAAAATGGCTACCACGGCTTTCATATATGTGTAGTATTCATTTATCGTAAAGTAAGTCTGTCCTGTCATAAGATCGTTAAGATACAAGACAAACAAGAGAATTATGAAAGCCTCACCCGAGTGAAGCCTAAGATCCGTTGTGGACACAAGTGCGGCCATACAAAAGGATGTTGTCTCATCTACTCTCGAGAGATACGTCCCATCGGCTGAGCAAACCGAATTCCTATCCATTAAAACGGTTGTAATGAGACATTCAAGTAGGTTGCCGTACGCCGTACGAAGAAAGAAATAAAACGTTCCGAATTTGAATTTAGGTGATATTGTATTGTTGTTGTTACCTGATGTTAAAGTTACAAAAAGATAATATCCCCGTGATATCGGTGGCTTGTTGTTTCCAATATTTTTAATATTGCATTATATAATATAAACTTTATAAGTTTAATTATCACATTATTTATTTTATTTTTTGACTTAATAATATATTTATATATGAAATTTTTTCATCTATTATTTTATTGTATATAATATATTTTATGTATCATATTTATTATACTGTTATTGTCTGTATAAATTCCATATAAAAGTAGTATTGCGCGCGCACGTCTAGGTAGTACCGGGCACCGCTGGAAAGGATGTGAGATCTTATTTATATAAATATTAATTATTTTCTATGTAATTTAATCAGAAATCCTATATAAAGAAGACTGCTTCATGAAATATTTATACAAGATCACTTCGACACTATCGACAGAAATGGATTTATCTGTGTTCTGAGAATATCCGATACAAAATGTACACAAATCAATTCTAATAAAAGAGTATTTTTGTTAACTTTTATTGTAATAACAGGAAGGAAAATAATACTTATACCACCGGAGGTTTCAATATATAATACTAAGTATAACAAGTTAATAGCTAAGCGGCTCTAATGGACGCAAGTTCGATTTGCCAGCTAGATAGATAAGATTTGCTAATGAATTGTCGTTTTTCAGTTTTTTAACGATAAAAAAATCACTTGCTTACAATTTGTGCCGAGCGTATGGTGGTGGACTTATTGCTTGTCACATATGCGGTCAGCGAAAGGTTAAACCGAAAAAGCGAAACCTTAAAGGACATGACAGCGCATCCTAATCTATGATCATTTTGTATTACAAATTCTTTTCATTCGATCGACATGTAATTTTATTTGTTTATTACCCAATTTGACAGTTTGAAGCTAAAATAAATCGAAATGAATCGTGGACGGATCTTTAGTAAATAATAATTGAAGCATGTTATTAAATGCCGAATACTAAATACGACGTTTCTGATTCCCGCCAAAACCTTCTCACATATGAACTGACATATTTACCACAGATAAACCCGAATGTTTTTTATTTTCTATTCGCTTTTGCTATAAAGGCATGGTTTTGTTTCTAATAATAAAAATAGCATTTATAAACGAGGCATTTAGATAACGCAGTAAATTGTGAATGTGTAATTTTTTCTTAAATACCGATTAACATTGGCAGTTAGTTTATGATGAAATGTTGCAGTCGTTTGTGCATTGAACGAATGCTTCGATAATCGTTAACGTTATTGCATTCCTGTGGTACGGTAGTTACTTACCGTTTAAGTTTAGTATTAGATTCTGTTTATAAATAAACTCTTTTTTTTATTGAACTTAGGTACGAGTAGGCATCTACATTTTTTTGTGACGAAATTTTCAGATTAGCCAGAGAAGCTGATTTTTACTGACTTACTGATTATCTGTTAACGCATTTAAAAATAAATTAAAACATCAGGTGTTTTAATTTATTTTAAAAATACAAAAAGATAATATCCCCGTGATATCGGTGGCTTGTTGTTTCCAATATTTTTAATATTGCATTATATAATATAAACTTTATAAGTTTAATTATCACATTATTTATTTTATTTTATTTTTGACTTAATAATATATTTATATATGAAATTTTTCATCTATTATTTTATTGTATATAATATATTTTATGTATCATATTTATTATACTCTTATTGTCTGTATAAATTCCATATAAAAGTAGTATTGCGCGCACGTCTAGGTAGTACCGGGCACCGCTGAAAATCAGCGCTGTCGGATCCTTGCGACGGCATGTGCTGAGACGGTCTCCGATATTGGCGTCATATGTTTTGTATTATTTGTCCGTGTAACTTTAACTGTGTTTTGTCTATTTTTCATTCTTTTAATGTGTGTTATATTCAGTCTGTGATGTGTTTTGTATTGTGATGCCAATAAATAAATGTCTATGTCTGATTGAGGTGGCATAGCTCTTAGGTCGCTTAGCCTGAAACTATCGCTAGAAACTCGACACAAGAGTCCCCCCAAATGAGGGGTTACCTCGACTTGGACGGTTACTATGTTACGCGTAAGCATTCCGATCCGAGGGCAAAAAAAATAGGAAAAAAAAATGGCTACCACGGCTTTCATATATGTGTAGTATTCATTTATCGTAAAGTAAGTCTGTCCTGTCATAAGATCGTTAAGATACAAGACAAACAAGAGAATTATGAAAGCCTCACCCGAGTGAAGCCTAAGATCCGTTGTGGACACAAGTGCGGCCATACAAAAGGATGTTGTCTCATCTACTCTCGAGAGATACGTCCCATCGGCTGAGCAAACCGAATTCCTATCCATTAAAACGGTTGTAATGAGACATTCAAGTAGGTTGCCGTACGCCGTACGAAGAAAGAAATAAAACGTTGAATTTGGGTGATATTGTATTGTTGTTGTTAAACTTACCTGATGTTAAAGTTACAAAAAGATAATATCCCCGTGATATCGGTGGCTTGTTGTTTTCAATATTTTTAATATTGCATTATATAATATAAACTTTATAAGTTTAATTATCACATTATTTATTTTATTTTTGACTTAATAATATATTAATTTATTAAATTTTTCATCTATTATTTTATTATATAATTTAAACTTTATACGTTTAATTATCATATTATTTATTTTTATTTGTTTATTACCCAATTTGACAGTTTGAAGCTAAAATAAATCGAAATGAATCGTAGGCGGATCTTTTAATAATAATTGAAGCATGTTATTAAATGCCGAATACTAAATACGACGTTTCTGATTCCCGCCAAAACCTTCTCACATATGAACTGACATATTTACCATAGATAAACCCGAATGTTTTTTTATTTTCTATTCGCTTTTGCTATAAAGGCATGGTTTTGTTTCTAATAATAAAAATAGCATTTATAAACGAGGCATTTAGATAACGCAGTAAATTGTGAATGTGTAATTTTTTCTTAAATACCGATTAACATTGGCAGTTAGTTTATGATGAAATGTTGCAGTCGTTTGTGCATTGAACGAATGCTTCGATAATCGTTAACGTTATTGCATTCCTGTGGTACGGTAGTTACTTACCGTTTAAGTTTAGTATTAGATTCTGTTTATAAATAAACTCTTTTTTTTATTGAACTTAGGTACGAGTAGGCATCTACATTTTTTTGTGACGAAATTTTCAGATTAGCCAGAGAAGCTGATTTTTACTGACTTACTGATTATCTGTTAACGCATTTAAAAATAAATTAAAACATCAGGTGTTTTAATTTATTTTAAAAATACAAAAAGATAATAACCCCTTTTTATCGGTGGCTTGTTGTTTCCAATATTTTCAATATTTTATTAAATAATTTAAACTTTATACGTTTAATTATCATATTATTTATTTTATTTTATTTTTTGACTTAATAATATATTAATTTATTAAATTTTTTCATCTATTATTTTATTATATAAAATATATTTTAATCTCTTAACTGTTTCATTCATGTATCATATTTATTATACTCTTATTGTCTGTATGAATTCCATATAAAAGTAGTATTGCGCGCGCACGTCTTTAGTCCCGGGCACCGCTGAAAATCAGCGCTGTCGGATCCTTGCGACGGCATGTGCTGAGACGGTCTCCGATATTGGCGTCATATGTTTTGTATTATTTCTTTTTTAATGTGTGTTATATTCAGTCTGTGATGTGTTTTTGTATTGTGATGCCAATAAATAAATGTCTATGTCTGATTGAGTGGTGGCATAGCTCTTAAATCGCTTAGCCTCTACTAAGGTTTTTGAAAGGTGATCACATTTTTAGGGCGCTTAAACTAAGCCTCTTTTTAGGAGTAACTCGGTTCCAGGGCCTCGAAATGCAATTCGAAAATGGCGCCTGAGACGGCCAAGTATTTGTCTGTAAGTGCGTGATTAGGTAATACTGTGTCCTGAATGATGGCGTTATGTCTAGAATTAAGATGTACTCCGTTAATGCGGACATATTTAAAGTAAAAATGGGGACAGAATGACGATTGAGTTGGTGGACTTGTATTAGAACATTTTGTCACATTTTGATTAGTACCGGCATCAGGAATCGAACTCGGGTTTCTAGTGTACAATGAAAATTGAGGCGATCGCCCCAAGCTAAACTGGCTCGTACATTTACCACTATTAACAATAGACAATGCGAGTCCTTAGAATAATAATAATAGTATCGCCTCAATAATTCAAATACAAAAAATGTATAAATATTTAAATTATTTATTTATTTAAGAAAATTAAAAAATAAAGCAGATTAGACTAAATAGGAACGCGGAACCTAAAGGCCGAGAAAGCACTAGGCAAATCTAAACTATCTCATTCGCATCTTAAATAGATTACTTAACAAGTTTTTATAAATTCAATATAAATAACACAATCAGAGAATACGAGATAATTTATAGGCGTCGCGTGTCCAATTGAGATGTTGTGACTCCGCTTTCAAGCTGGTTATGACAATAACCGAACGTACTGAGGGTAGTTAGAAACTGCCCGGTGTCGAGTGCGAGCCGGGGCTCGTGCGCGTGTCAGTGTCACTCGTCAGGTTACCGCGTTACAGGCCGCACGTGTCGGGTTAAGCTCGAGATGAGAGCGGGTTTTATGCCACGATGCGATCGGCATTGAATTAAACATCCTGTCTATTTTATAGACGATCATAATTAACTGACTTCAATTCAAGGTTGTCAATTCGACTGTATTTTTTTTAATGCTGGCATTGTCATCAATGAGAAAATTATAAAAATCTTAATAGTATTTTATTTAAAGAAAATTACAATTATTAGTAATCAATAATACCTTCTAAGAGCATAGCATAAAAAAAAATTCTACTTCTATTTTACTTCTTTACTGACGAAGCTATTAAAGGTCGACAAACAATAAAATCAAGTGCTAGGGCCAATGCAGGGGCTTTTGTTGGGGCGCGGATAAGTCGGGATGTAGACGATACACAATTATGCCATGTTTAATGATGACGACGGTATCCTCATAAAAATGTCAGAAATGTACTTTTTATCCTCTACGGTTTTAGTTGAGGTAGGTACAATTCTTCGACAACGCATCTGTAATACCCTGTCCCTGACCCTGTAAATTGTGTAAGGTAGAGTAATGTAAGGTAGAGCAATGTAGAGAAAAATTTAGAATAATGTTGATAGAGAAGAAAAAGAAAGAATAGTAAGTGTATTACGGATTGGCAGAAATCACATGTCTTAGAAATTTTTTTAACACATATGGGTTTCCTCACAATGTTTTCGTTGACCGCCGTGGGCGTGGTAAATTTTCACTTAAATTTAAAAAGCCCGTTAAAAAGCTCGTCGTCTGGCGCCGTCGAGCGAGCTCTTATGTTGCGTGCCGTAGAGCCCCTTAAGGGGTTGAGCTCCGAATGGTGGAGAAAGGCCCTGATAAAGAACTTGTAGGGAGTCAAGAAGGTGCGTGTGGGGCCACACGGCCAGACCACGCGTACCCTCCCGCGTTTCGGCCCATATAACCGCGAGGTTGGTGGGGCCATGGGAGGTGGTGGGTAGTGTAACCTGAAGATGAATGAAAGTTGATACTAGAAAATCCCTAACCACCCACGTTGGGGAAACTAGAGAATGACACATCGGTTGACGTAGAGAAAAGACAAAGGGTTTTACAACTCTGAAATTATTTATAATTCAGTAGTAAAAGCCGTTGTGACATAAAAAAAAATACCCTGTCACTGTGGGGTAGAGATCACTTATCATCAGGTGAGCCGTATGATCTTTGCCTCTTTTTCCATAAAAAACACATACATTGCCATTACATTAAATATATGGTTGTAAAGTAACGTACAAAAGTACGAAAATGTTGACTGTTTGTTTTATCTGTCGTTAGTAAGACCTAATATGGTCCAACTCTTTGTAGGCTTGGGCGGTTTGAAAGACACTAAGAAATGGCAAAAAAACTTATCCTAAATACTTATGTGATAATGCAGGTAGATTGCTAAACGTCGTTGATTGAGGTTGCACATATGTCCTAATGTTACAAACAATCTAGTATTACGTATCTAGTTTAGTATTATTATTGCTATGTTGGCAACACTGTTAAAATTCTTCAAACAAAAAAATCTCGCTTTAAGCGAGAGCGAACCATTGAACTAAATTATACTTTTTTGTTGTAATGATCGATAGACCAAGTTTACGGAAGTTACGAAACTAGAAGGTGGATTGACTTGTATGGATATTACGGTACGATTGTGAAATGTACTTACGCTGCGAAGCGGGCGGCTCGGCCGCGGGTGGCGCGGGCGCGGTTGCAGCACCCTGCATTGCCCGCGACGTACGACCGCGTCTGCGCCTGCGCATTATTTCATTTATATTATAAAACAAACACAACAACAAGTTAAAACCGTTACTGGATATATCTAAATAATGCTGGTTTCCCAGGTTTCATCGCGGTTTACGTTGTTATAACGAAGGGTTACAGTAGAGACTTAGTAGCTAGTAAAGCGCAATAGGATGGGAATTTACAACGATATTTATGGAAAAAAAAAAATAATGTTTTTAACTATGCTAACCAATGCTTTAAATTAATATGCGTCCGCACGTTATCTTTTATTTCCGAACTAATTATATTACGAGAAATTATTAAGTTGAATGTTAAATAATTGAAAAATATGAAAGTACTGATAGCTGAAAATCAGCGCTGTAATTCTCTATAGCAGCTCGTTGCATCTTCAGTGGCAGATTTTTAATATTTCTTTTCTTTTAATTTTAAATTGCCTATTGCCTGCCTGCAGTACGTAATTGTTTTTTTTTTAAAAAAAGGAAGCTAGCAAAATTCCCTTTTTTTTCAGAAAATATTACTAACATTCTTGCTAAACATTCCAACTAAGCTTAAGCTTATACTAGATGGTTCATGTCAATAGTCGAATGGTGGTACCGAACCTACGACCTTACGATTCGCAGGCCGTACCCTAAACCATTATGAAATCGACGCTTCATAATATTACAATTTTTAATACTAAAATCTAGTATTGAGAAAATACTATCGTTCTTTTCTTTCTTTCTATTTTGTCTACCACAATGGTGATACAGCAAAAATAATAGTATCTTCGAAAGACGCATATAAAATAAGTACGGGTATTAGTAAAAATATATCGTACGTGTATAAATGTTTTTTGCTGTATCACTTCCTTCAATAGCAGACGACTAATTAATATTCTGAATGGCAAACGTTTAATATTCCACGTTTTAATTATTTATATCGAAGATACATTTTAATTAACCGACGCCGTCGCATTGATTAAACAAAAATCTTCACTGTTTTTTTTTCAATCAGTGGAATAATTTCAATATTAAAGGAAATATGGCACTTTAAATTTAACTTAACTATACATATAAAACAATACATATAACTAAAAAAAGAAATATTTAAAATATAATAGGTATTTTCTAAAATATTTACAAAAAAATACAACTGTGCCAAACCGTCGTCGCTTGGCAGCGTGCCCAGAAAGCTAGCTAGCATTATGGTATAGCAATGCTTAGCCTTTGTGCAAGGTATAAGCCAGACCTCTGGTCACCAGATGTGTCGACCAACTTCTTAGCTATCACATTAAAAAGGTGGTGTGCACTAGGACCTCACGGACCCAAAGTTTCTACCTCAAACGGCTCAAATATGAAACCTTTATAGAGGTTACTATAGTAGTCAGCAGATTTAATATTTAAACCTTAACCACGACTACCCACCACCTCCAATGGCCCCACCAACCTCGCGGTTATATGGTCCGGAACGCGGGAGGGTACGCGTGGTCTAGCCGTGTGGCCCCACACGCACCTTCTTGACTCCTTACAAGTTCTTTATCAGGGCCTTTCTCCACCATTCGGAGCTCAACCTTTTAAGGGGCTCTACGGCACGCAACATAATAGCTCGCTCGATGGCGCCAGACGACTTTTTAACGGGTCCTTCGTTTATGCCAGGCGTGTGCAAATTCCGTGAACCTGAGGAAGTTGCCCTCCGAGGAGACCAGATCGCGGAAGTAAACCGGACCCGGACATGTACGTGTCAGACCGTTCAGTAGCCTAGCGCGCAAATCATCATACAGTGACCACAGCACACGACTAACCACGACTAGGTGGTGGTCATCGTTTTTTTTAGCACGGCTACGCTGTCATAGATGCCGGAGGCCCGGTTTACCCAACTGGCGTGAGATGGTGAATGGCTAACGCTAAGCTAAGATTGGGTATCTCGCTCTATCATGGCGGAGGGCAGCGCACCGTTACAAAAACAAAATCGCATTTAATACTTGCGCAGCAAAATCACTTACATGTGATATCTGTTCGACATAAAGCTCGATCGTGTATAGCCATTTCACCTGTCCACACACACCGTAACAAAGGAATCGTCGTGAGTCATAGCCCTTCAGTTTATCAACTTCCTGCACTACTTCACCAGTCGTTAATCGGCGAGAAATGAGGGTACATATCTGGCCGATCTAGCGTAGGGTGGCCATGGTGCGATACACTAAGAGACTGTTCATATGATGACCTTTGTAGATCTCGGTTAGGGTAATCCACTTAATATAATAAATGTGAAAGTTAGGATCAATTTATGGAGGTTTGTTACTCACGGATCTAGATAAAATTTGTCATAGAGATAGATAATACAGTCTGGAATAGCACACCGGCTACTTTTTATTTAACCGACTTCAAAAAAAGGAGGTTATTAATCAGGTACACACTGTAAATTTATAGTGCAATAGTTTGTGTTTATTAATTATTCTATTTATCTCAATAAAACTATAAATAAGGACCTTTGTATGGATGGATGTACCTTTTTTTTGTTCACGCGGGGGAATCTTTTTATAGACCATCCTCCGGTACCCTGGGTTGGCCCGGGGGGATGTGTGGGACTCGGCCTGGGCAGCCCCTACCCACTAAACCTTCCGCGAATGCCATCAGCGGTTATGAGCGGGGTGCCCCGGATCTGTCAGCGACAGGACGCCCCAACGACCGGCCGGTCCCGGCAAAGACCGGACTTCATCCTCAAAGGGGACTTCTCCGGCACTCAGAGAAGTCCCGACGACGCCGAAGCATGCTGGGGCCAGGTACCCATCCTGGCCCCGCTTCGGATTACGCAAGAGGAGGCGTTCGTAACGCCTCCTGCGCACCCCGATACGTCGCCTGCGGAGGGGAGCCCTGCGCTCCCTCCTGACCCGCTCGTCAGCCTCCTTCTGGGACATGACCGTCTCACAGAAGGAGGCGACCGCCGTCAAGACCTGTCGCTCGAGACCATCGCAAGAGCGAGGCTCGAAGCGACAGGTCTACACCACCGATGGCAGATACCATGTCATGGCGCTGCGCTGCCCATCTCGGGCACACCTCGTGTGTGTGCTGGGCAGAGTCCACCGCAGCACCACAATCATGGCACCGCTCATCGGCCTCCCGGTGGACCGTCCGACACAGGTAGTCCCCGAAGCACCCATGCCCCGTGAACACCTGCGTCAGACGGAAGGTGAGAGGTTTGCGCTTTCTGCGCATCCAACGCTCTAGGACCGGGCGCAGAGCACTCGTCGTACGGATACCGTACGAGTTCTTATCAGGGCCTTTCTCCACCATTCGGAGCTCAACCCTTTAAGGGGCTCTACGGCACGCAACATAATAGCTCGCTCGATGGCGCCAGACGACTTTTTAACGGGTCCTTCGTTTATGCCAGGCGTGTGCAAATTCCGTGAGGAAGTTGCCCTCCGAGGAGACCAGATCGCGGAAGTAGACCGGACCCGGACACGTACGTGTCAGACCGTTCAGTAGCCTAGCGCGCAAATCATCATACAGTGACCACAGCACACGACTAACCACGACTAGGTGGTGGTCATCGTTTTTTTTTAGCACGGCTACGCTGTCATAGATGCCGGAGGCCCGGTTTACCTAACTGGCGTGAGATGGTGAATGGCTAACGCTAAGCTAAGATTGGGTATCTCACTCTATCATGGCGGAGGGCAGCGCACCGTTACAAACACAAATCACTTACATGTGATATCTGTTCGACATAAAGCTCGATCGTGTATAGCCATTTCACCTGTCCACACACACCGTAACAAAGGAATCGTCGTGAGTCATAGCCCTTCAGTTTATCAACTTCCTGCACTACTTCACCAGTCGTTAATCGGCGAGAAATGAGGGTACATATCTGGCCGATCTAGCGTAGGGTGGCCATGGTGCGATACACTAAGAGACTGTTCATATAATGTTATACTTTAATATGTCGCGTACCTTACCTTTGTAGATGTCGGTTAGGGTAATTCACTTATTATAAATGTGAAAACCTCCATAAAGGATCAATTTATGGAGGTTTGTTACTCACGGATCTAGATAAAATTTGTCACAGAGATAGATGATACAGTCGGGAGTAGCACACCGGCTACGTTTTTTTTTTATCGACTTCAAAAAAAGGAGGTTATTAGGTAATCAGGTACACACTGTAAATTTATATTAGTGCAATAGTTTGTGTTTATTAATTTTTCCATTTATCTCAATAAAATTATAAATAAGGACCTTTGTATGGATGGATGTACCTTTTTTTTTTTGTTCACGCGGGGGAATCTTTTTATAGACCATCCTCCGGTACCCTGGGTTGGCCCGGGGGGATGTGTGGGACTCGGCCTGGGCAGCCCCTACCCACTAAACCTTCCGCGAATGCCATCAGCGGTTATGAGCGGGGTGCCCCGGATCTGTCAGCGACAGGACGCCCCAACGACCGGCCGGTCCCGGCAAAGACCGGACTACATCCTCAAAGGGGACTTCTCCGGCACTCAGAGAAGTCCCGACGACGCCAAAGCATGCTGGGGCCAGGTACCCATCCTGGCCCCGCTTCGGATTACGCAAGAGGAGGCGTTGAATGTACCTAGCCCATACCTAGCACATATGCTTTTTATTAGGTTATTGAAGGTTAGGTTTCCTAAGAAACATAACGTAAATTAGAAATTTGTTTACTTGTGTGCTTTTATAATTAAATTAATTTAAGTTTAGTTATATTTTAATGGACGGATGATATTTTTTTAAGAAAGAATATAGCGGAAAGTTATTGGTAGAAACTAGGATTCCAGCCACCGACTATAAGGTTGCAAAGTCGAACAATGAGCCATTAATATATCCATGCTCATAAGTTTTAATCTACTGAGATCAAAAGGTCCCCATTATGACAGAGAGTAAGCCAATTAACAGATAAATAATATATTGAAGCAGGTGTTAATTAATAAAGGCTTTAAGCAACTGGTTGAAGGAATTTGACTACGAAAAGTGTGAAAAATTAATATTTGAAAAATTAATAATGACTTGTGGTACACACACACACACACTCACACTATATAATATATATAATTATTATGTTAAACTAATGTTTACATGTAATATGTGCACAATTGCAACATAATGGGTGGGTACTGTTTCCTAAAACACAGGTTTTCCTAGTTTAGGAGACAGGGCGACAATATATTTAGTGACATAGCTGTATGTGTGAACAATAAAGATATTATTAATAATAAATTAATAATAATAAAATACATGTACAAACACGCACTCATCTCTCTCTGTGTAGCATTTTCTTAGAACAGGGCGCGGGTAGTGCCGCTCAAATAGCATTTTAACAATCTAAGATTTCTCCTAGAATCTTAGATAAATACATATACATTTAAATATTGATATACCAATTTGGGAAGACTTGACAACAGGCGTAAGGTTTTCAGCTCAGGAATTACCATATAATTCCCGTGTCTCTGTTGTACCATCGGACTTCAACACGCACTTCTAGAATTGATCGTTTTGTTGTGAGTATCCCGCAAACGCATTTTTTTATAACTAGTGCTTGACTACGATCCCACCTGATGTTAAGTGGTAATATAGTCGAATGATGGTGCGCGCTAGTTTAGTAAGTGCCTATTCATCCTACTCTTGAAGGCTCCCACGTCGTACTTGGACGAAAAGACTTACGCCGACAAATTGCTCCACTCCTTTGCTGTACGTACGATGAACGATGGCTCAATTCGTACAGCAAAGGACTGGAATACTTTGCCCGTATCCATATCCCTCCGATTACATGGGTTTTTTCAAGAGTAGAAAGAATAGACTTTTTACTAAGCTACAGTTGAGATCGCGGTAAAGCACTTGCTTAGAAAGAATAAAAAATACTCCTATAGTATAGGTAATAGTTCAATATAGCTTGGTCATAACGCACGTTCCACCTCAAGTGACCTATTATAGTGCAGACAGACAATGCGCGCTAATAACTTGCTCATGGTATGCGTCGCAAATGACAATACTCTATGATTTATACGTAGCTTTGTACCGTTTGACTGTTAGTTTGTTATGCCTCTTGACCAATGTTTGATCAAATATTATAATAATTTTTATTTGTACGGGACTAATTGTCTAAAGGTTTGACTTCCGATATCATGGTCGCGGGTTCGATCGATCGGTTTTATTATGTAAAAACCGAAAAAACTGCAATAGTTTTTTTTGGTCTTTTAAGTAGAAAAAATAACTTGTTAAAATTTGTGCCCGGTGTTTGGCGACTGGCTCACACCGCCTTTCAAATATGGGACCTTATAAGCTTTATGAAAAGTGGACCGCAAAGCTGTGTTTGTCTACCCCGCTAGGATTATAAGGAGATATTGTTTAATTCCATGTAAAAGTAGTATTGCGCGCGCAGGTCTTTAGGTAGTCCCGGGCACCGCTGAAAATCAGCGCTGTCGCATCCTTGCGACAGCATATGCTGAGACGGTGTCCGATATTGGCATCATATGTTTTGTATTATTTGCCCGTGTAACTTTAACTGTGTTTTGTCTATTTTTCATTCTTTTTTAATGTGTGTTATATTCTGTCTGTGATGTGTTTTTGTATTATGTAATGTCTATGTCTATTTGATACCTTAATTAACCTTTTTATTATACTAATTTAAAACCGTAATATGTTTAAATTGTAAAACACATGGGCGATTTGTATTAGTTTGTAGCACACACAAAGACACCACTTTGAAATTGCCATTTAACGACATTTATGATGTTAGCTATAATAATTGATAAGCATGATTATACGTGATATGTATAATAATGTCAGCCCTGTAGTTCTGGGCTCTTAAGAATAAGACTACGGTATCCCCTGCCTGTCGTGAAAGTCGACTAAAAGGGGCCTCGGGTTCACTGGGCGACAAGGGTGGGGGCCTTTGTCGTCCGCCAAGGTAGACCCGGGAAGAAGGCGACATCGGCTGGCCCGTGTCGCTTTGCACTGCGAGGGCAGAGAGGGGGAGGGAGTAACCTCCCCCCTCGGGACGTGCTCTCCTTGAGCACAGTGCAGTTCCTATGGAGATCCCGGAGCCCCTCGTCATCGGGCCACAGGGGAGGTTTTAGTGGGTAAAAACCCCACATAACCGCCGCCTTACCCCCAGAAGGCGGGGTATCTTTTTGAAGATTTCCTCCTCGTAAACAAAAAATAAATAATAATAATGTAAATTTAAAATAAATAAATAAATTAATTAATTAAACAAATATATTCGCAGTCATTTCAATGTCAATTTAGAATGTTCACAATTATTGTTTGCTTCAGCTGGGAAACTGTCTATCTCTCTCTTTGTTCCTTGAAATAGTTCCACAAGGTGGGGTCAGCTTCCCACTTAGCTCTGTCCCGACATCTTGGTTAACCTTGCTTCGCTTGGAAATAAACCGAGGAATTGTCTCCGATCTTTTCTTTTTGCTGAAACCTGAACCTCTTTCGAAAGTTACTCGGCTCAAGGGCCTCCAAGAAAGATGTCTTCCGCTTGGTTGGTTATTTTGAAAGCATACGAATCGGTTGGTAACTTTTATCGGAAAATTATAAAGTCGTTCATATAGCTAACTAGCTTTAAATACCACTTAGGGAAGTTGTCACGCGGTTGACGGTGACTTAGTGTCTGTTGGTCTATTTACCAGATGTGTCATGTGTGATTCACTAAGAGTTAAATTGTTGAATCTTTAATTATAATTGTGTTCTAAAACAATGGGGCAATGGTAATGGCCGTTTAGTAGAGAGGCCGCTTATCGGCGAATGTTAAGATAAGTAATAAATATTGTATTACGATTCTTACAAGTTTCCAAGTAACGTGTAATCCTCGACATCAAAGGTGCCGCCAGTCGGCCGGCCTTTGTTCGTTTTACAGTCGAATCCGCGTAAAGCGAACTGTTAAACCTTACTACGAAACGACGATCGAAACTTATGAAGTTAAAATAGTAGTAGGGGTCTTGTTTTAATCGTGGCCACATCGCTGACAGCTTTTCCCCTATTCTAGTATATTTTATAGAAGCGCGGTCGCCTCTAATTGCAAATTACGCTACCAAACTGAGTTCGATCCCCGGTGCCGGTGGTAATAAATTTGTTTGAATAATTTTAAGTGCTTCTTTACTACGCCGTAGTCGGTCAGGAAAACATTGCCAGGAAACCTAGAGAAAACCTAGAGTCTTAGAAAATTTTCTAAGACATGTAAAGTCTGCCAATCCACACTACGACCTTATACTCTCTATACAGAAAGCTTGTGCCCAATAGTGGGACAGTTATAGAAAGGTTGGTGGGGTTTCTTATGTCACTTATGTAATGTTAGTTTCAAGTCTTATATAATTACTTTAGTAACGACTTGTAACGATACGGTATTATTTATGAATCAAAAAAGTCATGTAAGAACAGTGTAACGGTCCAAGTCGATGTTCCTTCCCCGTTTCGCTAAGTTATTCAAAATAGAGGTTCATCGTTCGATGCAAGATTCTAATTCGCGCAAGGTCTTACTCACCTTAGTGTTAAAAATTATGCAATAATTTAATTTGGCCAATTTAATCAATTTATTACTGTTTTTTCTTTTTCATTACTTAAAATATTTTTATACGACCGTATCTGTGTTTCATTTTAAAATTAATTTTTTGAACATATTATATATATTAGCTTAATAGATGCCTAGTCCTCAGTTTATAAGGCCCAAGATCCCGAGACAGGACCAAGAAACGTCTGGACGATGCCGAGACCGGACAAAGATTAAGCAGGAAAGCGAGAACAAGAGAAGATTATATATGACCATAAAAGAGCGGATGTATAGATGTGGTAGAAGCGAGAGAAGTATGCCAGGATCCTTTACAATTGAAGTTATTCTCTGCCTATTCCTTTCAGTAAAAAGATTGTAGCAACATAATTTATTACATAAATTTGAAAGAATGGACGTCCATACGGTCTGACAATCTTATAAGCCTCAGGACGAAGCTGGATGGAAGCCACATACATACAACCAGTCCATTCAGAAATCGTTGTAGAGGCTTATTGCATATGGAGTGAACATAGGTTTCCTAATAAATCATTTCCTAATAAATGGAATCCAAAACAAAGTTTTATATCGTTCATTAGGGATGCCTTTAAGACGCTTAGCAATTTAATTAAAGATAACATGCCAGTAAAATAATTTAACTCAAAATCGATTAAATAATCGAATGTTTGGAAACAGGCCGGTATAAGTCGATTAAAACAAAAAAAAAGTAGATATTTATCCTCCTTCGATATCTTTGGTGTATGTACCTGTGTGCGCCTGACAAACAAAATCAATTATACTCTTATTTATCGTTTCGTTATCGCAACTCACAAGGATTTCAGCATTTATCAGCGTCGCAGACGTGATCCGGCGACAATATAATCTATAATTATTACAAATAGGTTTTTTATGTTCCCTTTTCAAACTACTTCTAAAGAGAGTCTCAATATAATAGTATTGCGCGCGCACGTCTTTAGGTAGTCCCGGGCGCCGCTGAAAATCAGCGCTGTCGCATCCTTGCGACAGCATATGCTGAGACGGTGTCCGATATTGGCATCATATGTTTTGTATTATTTGTTAGTGTAACTTTAACTGTGTTTTGTCTATTTCTCATTCTTTTTTAATGTATGTTATATTCTGTCTGTGATGTGTTTTGTATTGTGATGCCAATAAATAAATGTCTATGTCTATGTCAATTCTTTTTTTTTTAATTTTTACGCAACAATATCACGGTCATTTCGAAATTTATTTGGCATCCGACTTCAAAATAGTAGACAGTACTCAATTTGTCTGTATGGTTTTATGTTCCCTTTTCAAACTAATTCTAAAGAGGGTCTCAATATAATAGAATTGCGCGCGTACGTCTTTAGGTAGTCCCGGGCGCCGCTGAAAATCAGCGCTGTCGCATCCTTGCGATAGCATATGCTGAGACGGTGTCCGATATTGGCATCATATGTTTTGTATTGTGATGCCAATAAATAAATGTCTATGTCTATGTCAATTCTTTTTTAATTTTACGCAACAATATCACGGTCATTTCGAAATTTATTTGGCATCCGACTTCAAAATAGTAGACAGTACTCAATTTGTCTGTATGGTTTTATGTTCCCTTTTCAAACTAATTCTAAAGAGGGTCTCAATATAATAGAATTGCGCGCGTACGTCTTTAGGTAGTCCTGGCGCCGCTGAAAATCAGCGCTGTCGCATCCTTGCGATAGCATATGCTGAGACGGTGTCCGATATTGGCATCATATGTTTTGTATTATTTGTTAGTGTAACTTTAACTGTGTTTTGTCTATTTCTCATTCTTTTTAATGTATGTTATATTCTGTCTGTGATGTGTTTTGTATTGTGATGCCAATAAATAAATGTCTATGTCTATGTCAATTCTTTTTTAATTTTACGCAACAATATCACGGTCATTTCGAAATTTATTTGGCATCCGACTTCAAAATAGTAGACAGTACTCAATTTGTCTGTATGGTTTTATGTTCCCTTTTCAAACTAATTCTAAAGAGGGTCTCAATATAATAGTATTGCGCGCGCACGTCTTTAGGTAGTCCTGGCGCCGCTGAAAATCAGCGCTGTCGCATCCTTGCGATAGCATATGCTGAGACGGTGTCCGATATTGGCATCATATGTTTTGTATTATTTGTTAGTGTAACTTTAACTGTGTTTTGTCTATTTCTCATTCTTTTTAATGTATGTTATATTCTGTCTGTGATGTGTTTTGTATTGTGATGCCAATAAATAAATGTCTATACGACCGTATCTGTGTTTCCTTTTAAAGTTATTTTTTTTAACATTTAAATATTAGCTTAATAAAAGCCTAGTCCTCAGTTTATAAGGCCCAAGATTCCGAGACAGGACCAAGAAACGTCTGGACGATGCCGAAGACCGGACAAAGATTAAGCAGGAAAGCGAGAACAAGAGAAGATTATACGAGTATATGACCACCATTAAAGAGCTGATGTATAGATGTGGTAGAAGCGAGAGAAGTATGCCAGGATCCTTTACAATTGAAGTTATTCTCTGCCTATTCCTTTCAGTAAAAAGATTGTAGCAAACATATTTTATTACATAAATTTGAAAGATTGAACGTCCATACGGTCTGACAATCTTATAAGTACGAATAAGGACGAAGCTGGATGGAAGCTACATACAACCAGTACATTCGGAAATCGTTGGAGAGGCTTATTGCATATGGAGTGAACATAGGTCAGAATGTTTCCTAATAAATCGAATCTAAAACAAAGTTTTATATCGTTCATTAGGTACCAAATGTGTCATTAGGACCCTTAGCAATTTAATTAAAGATAACATGCCAGTAAAATAATTTACCACAAAATCGATTAAATAATCGAATGTTTGGAAACAGGCCGGTATAAGTCGATTAAAACAAAAAAAAAGTAGATATTTATCCTCCTTCGATATCTTTGGTGTATGTACCTGTGTGCGCCTGACAAACAAAATCAATTATACTCTTATTTATCGTTTCGTTATCGCAACTCACAAGGATTTCAGCATTTATCAGCGTCGCAGACGTGATCCGGCGACAATATAATCTATAATTATTACAAATAGGTTTTTTATGTTCCCTTTTCAAACTAATTCTAAAGAGGGTCTCAATATAATAGTATTGCGCGCGCACGTCTTTAGGTAGTCCCGGGCGCCGCTGAAAATCAGCGCTGTCGCATCCTTGCGACAGCATATGCTGAGACGGTGTCCGATATTGGCATCATATGTTTTGTATTATTTGTCCGTGTAACTTTAACTGTGTTTTGTCTATTTCTCATTCTTTTTTAATGTATGTTATATTCTGTCTGTGATGTGTTTTGTATTGTGATGCCAATAAATAAATGTCTATGTCAATTCTTTTTTTTTTAAATTTTTACGCAACAATATCACGGTCATTTCGAAATTTATTTGGCATCCGACTTCAAAATAGTAGACAGTACTCAATTTGTCTGTATGGTTTTTTATGTTTGTTGCCTAATAACTTTGGACTGGGTGAATCGATTTTGATGATTAATTCTTTATTTTAAAGCTGATACTTTCCTTGTGGTCCCATATTAATTTGGTCCATTTCTGATATTGGCATCGATGAGAAAATCATGGCTTAAAAGATATCGACCCTACGTTGTAGCCTTTAATGTTAAGTCCATCAATGATTTGATTTGAATTTGGTATTTGTGTTTACACGTAAATATATTTGTGTCTGAAAGGATTTTGATTGATGTACCATGTGAATTTTGTTGGCTTTAGACCCTTGGATTCCGAATATATACTAGCGAAATCGTATGGAACAAATCATGTTGATTGAGATATTGATAGGTTTATGACAAAATCAGCCCTGTAGTTCTGGTCTCTCAAGAATAAGGTTCGGCTACGGTATCCCCTGCCTGTCGTAGAAGGTGACTTGAAGGGGCCTCGGGTTCACTGGGCGACAAGGGTCTCGTCCGCCAAGGTGGACCTGGGAAGAAGGCGACATCGGCTGGCCCGTGTCGCCTTGCACTGCGAAGGCACAGGGGGGCGGGAGTAACCTCCCTCGGGACGTGATCATGCACCGAGGAAAGGGCCACCGGGGAGGTTTTAGTGGTTAAAAACCCTAGATAACCGCCGCCTTCCCCCCAGAAGGCGGGGTATCTTTTTGAAGATTTCCTCCCCGTTAACAAAAAAAAGTTATTGATTATATGTTAAGATTTGTTATAATATTTGTAGTTGAACGCGATCGTCCTGTTTTGTTCATATATCTCCTGTCCATACACAGGTTGCCTGGAAGAGATCGCTCTTAGCGATAAGGTCGCCCATTGTGCAACGAACTGTAAAATGTACCTTAGTTATGTAATGCCTTTTGTTTGATTTTGGTGTACAATAAAGTTATATCTATCTTTTTACCACCTAATAGAGGTTCAGGCTAAGCGACCTAAGAGCTATGCCACCTCTCAATCCGGTGAAGCAGTAATGGCCAGCTTCTCTGTGGCAACTGTGTTAGTTCCTCAAAAAAAATCTATCTATCTATACTTTGGTAATATAAGAGGGCTTTCGTGCGTTTGATTTGAAGTCGTTTTTTGTTTTTACCAGTATATTTGTATGTGAATATAATATTTTTATTAGCTACATGCGAGTGAGGCGTAAAGACATATCGCCAGTTGGCAATTAAATTTGATAAGAAGAACAGCTCGGTTATAGGCGATTCAACGAGTTATTACGCCACATTTTCTCCATAAAATCACAACGCTATCGGTGCATTCGTGACATTGTTGTAACATCTAAAACAGTTAGGATGCAATCACATTGCGAGATATTGCTGTAGATAGATAAGTCCAAAGATACGCCTCTAAGGTTGACGCGTACAAGCTCTGTTTCTGAACTGTATGTACACATATACATGGCACTTTAGCATCATCATCATCAGCCTGTATCAGTCTACTGCTGAGCATAAACCTCTCCAAAGGCATGCGATTGAGCACGACCCTCGGCCACTCTCATCCAGCTTCTGACAGCCGTCCTGCGAAGATCGTCGCTCCTACGTTTAGGGCGTCCCACTCGCCTCCGCCGGTTATCCGCTCTACGGCTAATATGGCCGGCCCATTGCCACTTCAATTTGCTAATCCGCACTTTATATTACGTTAAAAAACCGATTAAAAAAATTATCTATTGGTAGGTTTTTGTTAATGTTTGTGCAGTCATTACGCCGTCACTTATGAACTGTGATTTCAATTTTGGGAATAATAATTATTTAGGTGCGCTATGAATAAATTATGACGAGTAACAGATTGAAGCTGCATTGAAAAAAAAGTGGTTAACTATCCGTATGTATTATTTATTGTGCAAATAAAAATATTATTATATAATATAATATTTATTTATGTAAATTTTCAAATATAAACTGAACTTTATTGACTGTGTTGACTAACCTTTTCCATTCCTTTTATTATTTTAGCGTAATTAATTATTTGTAACTCAGTGTCGCCACCAATAAATTTGTTGTTGCATTTTATGTGCTGCTTTTTTATTATTCTTATATTGCAACCACAGACCTGTGTCCGTGCTCTTTTCCAATACACTTATATTGTTTACTCTGCATTTGTTAAAAGTGCCACTTCTACAGTTACTATTTTCCTTTTTTTTATATATATATATATATATATATATATATATATATTATTATGAGCTGCTTTACCACGCGCTCGACGGTGAAGGAAAACATCGTGAGGAAACCTACATGTCTTAGAAAATTTTTCTAAGGCATGTGAAATCTGCCAATCCGCACTAGGGTCGTGTGGTGGACTATGTCCTTATACTCTCATTACAGAGAAGGCCTGTGCCCAACAGTGGGACAAATATATTATATAAAAAAAGGTTGTATCTAACTATAACTTTAATTAAAAACTATTTTTAATGATGCCATCGAAGTATAACTCCTCACGCACGTACATAAGTACATTCTGTACACTCATTTTTTGGACCATGGGTTCTGAAATATCGAGTCTTTGACGGCAGATGGAGAAGGAAAAAAAAGGCGGACAAGCGCCCTCCCCTGAGATAGACCGACAACCTTGTGAAAATAGCTAGAAGTAGCTGGAGAAGAAATGGAAGGCATTAAGGAATCTAGCAGTGAATGTATACACGGGCTGATAATGATCAATACACATTGTAAATCATACGACTTTATAAATCATCCTGTTTTAGTGACCGCCCAAGCCGAGGTTACCCCTCACCGGGGGGACCCTTGTGTCGAGTTACTAGCGACCTAGGTCCAGACTAAGCGACCTAAGAGCTATGCCACCTCTCAATCCGGTGAAGCAGTCAAGGCCAGCATCAGAAAATCGTGTTCAGACGTGTTTCACCTTCAAGTCGGAACTAAAATTTGCATATAAAAATGTTTCCGAGTTGCGGGAATCGGAACTTGGGACTTGCGCACAATATACCAAGGTGATAGTCCGTCCGTCCACTTAGTTATCACGGCTCTATTTATGTATGGTTATGTCATTTATCCAATTGTCAGTAAGTAGATGTTAACCAATCGTTAGTTAAGAAAATTGCTTTGTTAGTATTCATTTGTATTGAAGCTGGAATAATAACACAGAAGATGTTTTCTCTTGCGGGTAAATCTCTAACTTATATCTGTTTAATTTGTATTTACATTTTGCAGCATTTTGCACATTTTTTAACCGATTGAACAGTTGAAGGTTTTCAATACGTCTGCACAATTTTTTACTCGTATAGCACTATTATTAATGAATCGTTTTTTTTTGTTTGAAATGGTTCACTTTCGTTTCAGTTCCATATTAACTGTTGTAATATGACATTGGGTTCCAAAGATAACCAGGGAATACCAGAAAGAATGCGGAAGATATTTGTAGGCTTAAGACAACGAAAGGCTAGGCTACACCTAAACAAGACGAGCAGGGATGAAGAAAGAGATGTTTGTACTGGGCATGGTCGGGTACAGGCTCTAGGTGAGGAAAGGCGTTGCACTGATCAAATATGTGTTGGTGCTCCGGGGTTGGGTGCATAACCTAGAAGTACTGGCCGCGCTACAGCTGCGGACGCTTGACAGTTACGTGTACATGCGCCGTCGTCCGCCATTGTTCCTACTGCCTGTCTCCAGGACTAACTTGTCCACGAACTCTTCGCTGTTGGGTTTGTTAGTACCATCTCCAGTCAGTCTTTACCGAAGCTGCCTACAAATGCGTAGAAGGTGTTTGACTCTAATTTATATATGTATTGTCAATGCATCAAGCTGCATCAAATTGGATTATCTGTAAAGATGTTATAATTTTTGTTGATTTAAATAAATAAATGATAATTCGGAAATAAAAGAGAGCGTCTTCACGTATAGCGTTTGATTATTCCGTCAGTGATTTGATTAAACGTCGTTCTTTGTTTTCACTGGTAAACTTACGTGTACACTCCCACTTGAATTTTGCGATAATTTTTATAGGTCATGTAGCCGTAAAGGCCGACACGACATTCCTGGCTTGTAATATAAAAAGTAAATTACCAGTCTATATACCTCTCTGCTATACACTGCCCTCCTCTCTAATGAGGGCATTAGCCAGCCATGCGGCGCCAGTGCGCCTTTTGCCGGACTTCTTGCATGTCTTCGAAATAGTTCTTTTTCCATGCAAACATAGACTAGAGCAGTGGTGTGCAAACTTTTAGGTTGGCGGGCCACAAATTGTAAAAAATACTTTAAAAGGGCAAAAATATTTTAATTTATAAAAACTACTTAACAAAATAATTAACACATATTGTTGATGGCAATTTTTATTTTGGCTTTTTACGTAAAAATTTACGTTGTTATAATTTTTTTTTAAAGAAACCGAGATTTTTTAAAGGTTTTAAACATTATAAACACTACTGATACAAATAAAACAGAAACAATTTTTTACAATAACACATCAAAAATTTTACAAAACAAAGTCTTGGCAGGCCGGATGAAATGCTTTAACGGGCCAGATTTGGCCCGCGGGCCGTAGTTTACCCACCACTGGACTAGAGCCTTATAGTCTCCTATTACTGTTATACTTAACGATCTTATAAGTTTTAATAAGATTTCCCGCTAACAAAATAAAAACTATGACCACGACAAAAATCTGATATTCTTAAATATGCATTTACCAATTTCGGTGATTCATTCTTCAGTCCACATCGATTGACATTTTACAGAGCAAAATTATCCTAAATAAATTAGCCAATTTTTTATGCGTGTAAACTAGCGCTTGACCATGATCCCACCTTTTTTGTTAACGCGGGGAATCTGTTTATAGACCATCCTCCGGTACCCTGGGTGGGCGGAGGGATGTGTGGGACTCGGCCTGGGCAGCCCATACCCACTAAACCTACCGCGAATGCCATCAGCCGTTATGAGCGGGTGTCCCGGATCTGTCAGCGACAGGACAACCATGATCCCACCTGGTGTTAAGTGGTGATATAGTTTTTTTATTTTTATTATCTTTAATTATTATAACGTTACGTTTTTAATAGCGTATGTTGTGTACACTTGCAATTGGCATACACAACAGGGCATAGTTTGTATACTCGTTTATTACTACAATGTTTGCTTGTATAATGCTGTTCGTGTACCCATACTAAATAAATAAATAGTACAGTAATCCATAGCGCCGTGGTTGCTCCGTGTCCGCGCGGTCGCTTCAAGTTGCATGGTACGTTATAGCAACCAGAGTTCGATCCCCGGTGCCAGCACCACTAAATTTGTCGTTGCAATTTTATGTGCTAATTTACCATGCGATCGGGCTAGGGCCGCGCCACCCAGCAGTGGAAAATATACAAAGGCTGTTACTAATACGGTAATACAAAGAGGGCGTCTGTACGAAATAGCATTTGATTGGATTTGTAGTCGGTTTATGTTTCTCCTCGTAAATATATTTGTTTGAAGTCGGTTAAAAATAGGTATATTCACGTTATTCAGTAGATTATCATCGTGCACTCGAGGCGTTCTCTCCAGCGGCCAGATATCTTGGACCACTTGAGATAAGGCCGCTATTACCAGATATGTCTCAATCTGAGATGAGATTCGAGATTTTATCGCGACTCTGTGGTAATTTCGACTTAATGACGAGTGCTCGCTGTGATAAAGAAATGCCCGCAGTGCTAGTTCTATAGTTAAGTTTATTTCGTTTGTTTTAATTTCTAGTTAGTGGTTGCTGCGTGGAAAATATATTTAGTCCAATAAGAAAAAATGTATCTGTTCATTATAATGGTTTCTTTCTTCTTCTTGGACGCCTCACTCTTGTCCGAGAGGTCTCGCCATCTCGACCTGCTGGCCGTCAATCGCGCACATACGTGTAGGGGAGCGGCTACCATACCCTGCATGTGATCCGTCCCGATCGAAAAATTTTACAATTTGACATTGTGTGGTTTAATATTGGAATATATTACAGACAAACTTTGGATGGACAGAGAAATTGTGTTAGGAGAATTGGCCGAAGACACTCCAGCAACGATTTAGACATGTATTTGTTGTTCCCTTTAAATTAATCGTGATATAACAGTATGCTGATCAACTCTACTATTCTCCTCTAATGTTATCCTTTATTTCTTCTTAACCGACTTCAAATGGAGGAGGTTCTTAATTCGTCTGTAATTTATGTTTATTATCTCATAACTTTCGACTGGGTATACCTATTTTGATGATTATTTTTTTATTTGAAGCCGGTGCTTCCCGTGTGGTCCCAATTAATAAGAATCCATTTCTGACATTGGGATCCACAACCATATAAGTCCTAAGTTTGCATCAATTATGTTCCCCACAAAAATGGACGAATAATTCAATATGATAATGATGATTAATTTTTTATTGGAAAGGAGAGTCTTTAGTCCTTAAGAGTAGTTTGATGAAAGTTTGTTTAGGTTCTGATTAAGTTTGATTTAGTAATAATCCTACGATAATTCGGAAATACAATGGTTTTTGTATTTACTTGTAAATATACTTGTTAAAGTTCAGGTTAAGTTTTTACAATATTGTATAACTGTAAAATACATAAAAATACCACACAAAAAATAAAACGTTATAAAACCTTTGTTGAGGGGGAGGAAATCTTCAGAAAGATACCCCGCCTTCTGGGGGGAAGGCGGCGGTTAGGTTCTTACCCACTAAAACCTCCCCGGTGGCCCTTTCCTCGGTGCATGACGACGCACGTGGCTTGGCCTTTTGGAGGTTGGTGGATGACTCAGGCCCCCACCCTTGTCGCCCAGTGAACCCGAGGCCCCTTTTAGTCGCCTTCTACGACAGCAGGGGATACCGAAGTCTTATTCTTGAGAGCCCAGAACTATAGGGCCGACGTTATAAAACCTAACCCAGTGTGCCACTGGCAACGAAGCAGGGCCCAAGCAACCGGTGGTGAGGGCAACATAGACAAAAACCTCCGAACGACTCGATGTCCACGAGTACTGTCTTCTGTATCTGACCCTTGACCCAGCCAACAAGCGGTCTCTTGAAGTGTTGATCGAGTGTATGACCGTTCGCAGAAACAACAATCGGGACAATGATCATATTAATTATGACCTTTGTATATTGGCCAATTAAGGACGCAAATATTATAATATTTAGCCCTGTGTACAATAGTCAAAGTGGTTCAACAGGGCAATTGGGGCAAGTCGTCTTACATAACTCTTAATGGTTTAATAAAAAAAGGCAATACCGATTTGATAAAATTCTTTGTTAGTTTACAAAAAAAATCAAGAAGAATTAGAAAATTGTGAAATGGTATTTATATGGTAAGTACCACACTCAGGTACTAAGGTATCATAAATTATAATAACCTACACTGTTGAATACTCTTCTCGTCTAGATGTATAATTTAATCATTTTCATTCCTCAATAAGTTTTTCACAACATAATATGCTATACCATATTTGATGTATTTAGGTCATAGCAATCGCACTATTAATAAAATCGCGGAAAAATTAATATAATTAGTTATCTATTAAAGCTATGAGTATATTTGTATTAATTATGTAAATACCTACCTAATTATTTTTTCCGGTAAATTCTACCATTTAGTTTTGAATTGATATTTGCTTTAGATTGGATTTTAAGATCATTCCGTTTTTAAAAACATTTTTTTAAATTAAAATCGTTGGATTTTAAGATCATTCCGTTTTTAAAAACATTTTTTTTCAATTAAAGTTTATCGTCTAAATTTCAAGCAACGAATTAAAAAAAAAAGTTGTAGTTGTTTTTGTGAAAATTTATAGCAAATCATTGTTTGAAAAAAGTTTTAAATGAAAAATATAAACAAGAAGACATCTCTTCTAAAACCACTCCATATCCTTTTAATTGAGAATACCATTCTAAATTTGAAAAAATACAAGATAAAAATCGTCACACCAACGACTATTTTTAATTAATTCATAAACGGTTATCAAATAATTAAACTTTAACTAGAAATTAAATGT
Organism: Meandrusa payeni; assembly: GCA_029286785.1. NCBI lineage: Eukaryota > Metazoa > Arthropoda > Insecta > Lepidoptera > Papilionidae > Meandrusa > Meandrusa payeni. Next base: position 4,188,123 of record JAGSMX010000021.1, read on the forward strand.
AACTATATTAATATTATAAAAATAAGATCAGATTCTAGTTGGCTTCTAAACATAGCCATATGGATAGAAAAAGGAAAAGAATTATATATTTTTTAAAACCATAAACACTAATAAAATTTCTTCCAATTGACATAATATAGCAATGTCAAGACCCGTCGGATCTGATATTAGTCATTTTATGATTTTGGAAATGTTGTTGTTGAAATTGTATGCTATTATTTTACTAGAAAAATAAATATTCTAATCAGAAAAAAAATAACAAATACTTATACGTGTCCTACCTTATATTTCGAAATTTATACATTAATGTCACTTTTTAGAAGCCATTACTAAATCTTAACATGCAGAACAATTTTTAAATGTATAACCGTTTCGGCAAATGCAAAGATAACTCTAATTTGTAAACACTCAATAATTAAATGTGATATAAAACTTCAACGCTGTATTTTGATTTAAAAATGTAACAATATTTTGTGTAACCGTTTTGAATCAAAATCTACAAACGTAAAGGGTCAATAGACGGCGGACTACTCGTGTTGGACATTATCGACATCAGGTATTTATAATAATGTGATTGCGTATACTATATAAGTACTAAGCAATGAAACTGGTGTAGGGCAACTACGTCCGTAAACACTAAATACGTAATTTGCATTGTAATCTAATCACGACGACACTTACCCAATCGTGGATAATTTTCGCGATATCAGCCCGCTAAAAATTTTCAACGAAAAGTCCAATTTTGCACAAAATCGCCCCCAGTCTCTCACTTCACACGATAACTTTATTGTTAATCACAGATAGAAAGTCTTATTAAACACTAGTAAGAGTTCGAAAGTCACTATATTTTTGGATTTCAACTAGTGTCGCGCGCTCTTGTTAGTATGGCGCATCTTGCGCAGGAACGACAACCTCGCGCGTCGAGATGTCGTCTCCTTGTGATTGTGATGAGAGTACGCACTGTCGCTTGCTCTCGGGGGAGCAGAAGATGGCCGCCGATTGGTTGAGAATGGTAGCCGGGCGCGCGGGGAGAAGGAGAGAGCGCATCTCGCGCATATCGCGAGTGAGCGAGACAGCGTCAGTTTCGTCGTCCTGACATAGATTGTCCGGCGGGCGAGTTCAGGTGGATCATTGTTGAGAGCGCGCTATGATAATATGGAGATGTCATACGAAACTCGTTCCGAATTATCGAACAATATTTAATGCGTTTTATCTAACCTGCTTCTATAAATTATCTTTTATTTTAATTAAAATATGACCTTGATATATTATTAATTTGAGATTAACATAATATGCATACCAAAGTCTACTCGTATTATAAAACAAATATATAATTGTGATTTTAAATTATTATTACTTACAGCGAACGACAAGGAAAACACGTGCAAAGCTTATTTAATTTCCAATATTACTTCGCTATATTCATGAAAGTTCGATTATTTCCTCATTTGATGACATTTGGAATGCCCAATTTTTGTTCTTCATAATTGAATAAAGAATAATATTCTTTATAACCTTTGCTAGCTGTATAATTTAATGAGAGTCGAACATTGTATTAAATGACTTTAAAAAGAGTAGGTTATCAATTTAATTGCATTTTTTTTTTTTAATGTTTCTGCACTTATACGCTGTCGTTCGATTGTTTCTTATTTGAAAGGATTTGTTTTTGAAAGTAAGTTAGTCAAAGAGTTTGTACGAATTTTATCGTATTTTAAAAAGTAAAGTGTTCGTTTGGAAATTTAAATAAATGTCTGTTTACAATTACTTTATTATTTAAGTAAATCAATTAACCATCTAAACCATTGACTTTTACTACAGGAATGGGACACATCCCAACATATGAGCCATAGTGCGTCACGAAGCCCTATTGCATATCGCCGAATCTTCTATTTGCCAATCACATTTTATTGTGAAACTAACCTTTTACAATTGAATGTGTTATTGTGCTAAAAATTGTAATCTATCAAGTAAATTTTATGATATGTAATTTTCAATTAATTAATAGATAGAAATGTGTGTCAAATACCAACTCGCGGCACTGGATTCCATGGAGAGGCGGGCCCAAAAGTTGATAGGTGACCAAGATCTACACCTAGATAGTCTTGAGCACCGGCGCAAGGTGGCCAGCCTTTCGGTGTTTTACAGATTACATTTTGGAGTGCGTGCACAGGAATTACACGAGTTAATTCCTCCATCCGCTTTCTACCTTCGGACGTTTAGACACTCGGCGGGTCTCCACCCTTTCATAGTCAATGTTCCGCGCGTCCGAACGAAGCGAGTCATCGTTCATCGTGCGCACAGCAAAGGAGTGGAACAAGTTGCCGGCGTTAGTCTTTCCGTCCAAGTACGACGTGGGAGCCTTCAAGAGTAGAGTGAATAGGTTACTTAACTAGCGCGTACCATCTTTCGACTATATCACCACTTAACACCAAGTGCGACTGTGGTCAAGCGCTACTGTATACGCATAAAAAAAAACTACAACTTAAGTTAAATTATTCGGTAATTTGATTATAATTCTAAGCATAAACGAACTTTAATTTTAGACTTTTTTGTTTTTTTAAATACTGGTTGCGTTTGTTTTAGTCGCTTCTGCGGCGTCTCCTCAGTCTTTCCAAGTATCTTTTTCTCGCGCTACTTGCAACCAACAATATACACATTTCTGTTTGACAATGTCTCTCAATCTCTTACTTGGTCTTCCTTTTTCTCTTCTCTTGTCTCTTGGTATCCACTCTGTTATACGTTTTGTCCATCGATTGTTATCCACCTCCGTAGTGAAGCACATAGATGATGCGAATTTAAGACTTGTATGGTTTTCTCATAGATTCGATAGTCAGAATTGGACCAAATTTAAATGGGACCACACCTGAAGCACTAGGTTTCAAATAAAAATCATTATCAAAATCGGTTCACCCAGTAATACATACGAATAGACATAGACATAGACATTTATTTATTGGCATCACAATACAAAAACACATCACAGACAGAATATAACACACATTAAAAATAATGAAAAATAGACAAAACACAGTTAAAGTTACACGGATCAATAATACAAAACATATGATGCCAATATCGGACACCGTCTCAGCATATGCTGTCACAAGGATGCGACAGCGGTGATTTTCAGCGGTGCCCGGGACTACCTAAAGACGTGCGCGCGCAATACTACTTTTATATGGAATATTATTATACAGACAGTAAGAGTATAATAAATATGATACATAAATAAAACAGTTATGAGATAAAAATATATTTTATACAATAAAATAATAGATGAAAAAAAAATATATAAATATTATTGAGTCAAAAATAAATAATATGATAATTAAACATATTATTTATTTTTGACTCAATAATAAAATAGAGAAACTTGACTATTTTGAAGGCGGTTAAAAATATGATTATGACGAAATAACCCATAGTGATTACAGCACGCTTACATTTTGCCTTAAATTCTCGCTAATGATGTCATTTAGAGTTATCTCCCGCGGTCTAGTAATTAGTATCCTTATTGCTAATTCGTAATTTAATTTCCGCCATGTTACTAAGTGATATAGGACACGTTACCAAGCGCTGAGAGTTGAGTATGATTCATTACGTTAATAGGTTGTGGGAGTTGATTAAATTACCATTATATTCGTACTTAATAATTGCATTCCCTTTTTAACCGACTTCAAAAAAGAATGAGGTCTTCAGCTTCGAGTTTTATTTTTATTACCTCAGAACTTTCATTTTTTATTGGAAAGGATGAACTTCGAGGGTAGTTTGATGAGAGTTTGGTCAGGTTCTGATTAATTCAGCCCCGTAGTTCTGGGCTCTCAAGAATAAGACTACGGTATTTCAATATTTCATCATATAATGTAAACTTTATACGTTTAATTATCATATTATTTATTTAATTGAATTTTTTTTATTTTTGACTCAATAATATATTTATTTATGAAATTTTTCATCTATTACTTTATTGTATAAAATATATTTTAATCTCTTAACTGTTTTATTCATGTATCATATTTATTATACTCTTATTGTCTGTATAAATTCCATATAAAAGTAGTATTGCGCGCGCACGTCTTTAGGTAGTCCCGGGCACCGCTGAAAATCAGCGCTGTCGCATCCTTGCGACAGCATATGCTGAGACGGTGTCCGATATTGGCATCATATGTTTTGTATTATTTGTCCGTGTAACTTTAACTGTGTTTTGTCTATTTTTCATTCTTTTTTAATGTGTGTTATATTCTGTCTGTGATGTGTTTTTGGTATTGTGATGCCAATAAATAAATGTCTATGTCTATGTATCCCCTGCCTGTCGTAGAAGGCGACTAAGGTGACAAGGGTGGGGGTCTTTGTCGTCCGCCGTGAACCCGGAGAGAAGAAGACATCGGCTGGCGCGTGTCGCTTAGCACTGCGAGGGCATAGGGGGGAAGGAGCAACCTCCTCACCCCCCCGGGAAGTGCCCTCTGGAGATCCCTCACAGAGCCCATCACCATGCACTGAGGAAGGGCCACCGGAGGGGTTTTAAAGGGTAACAACTCCGGGTTCCGGTTAATTATATTTCGTAATACTTACGTTTGATTCGATTTGTAGTCGGTCAATAAATAAATAAATAAATAACGAAAAAATAGGTAAATTAAATGTATGAAAATAAAACCAGAGACGTTTAAATATAATATAAATTCGCATTGTACAATATACGTTTGTAAATTATTTTAGAGTTCATCAACGCCAGACCTTGGATTTATTTTTGTTTTGTTACACCAAAGAAGTTGTAACTTTCCGATGACGTCTGTATTATGTACACTTTCTTACGTCAATAATTACGCATATTATAAGTGTAATAACTTGTATGTTTGTGGAATAAAATAGTCCAACAACTAATACACTCGCTTTATTGTGACAGCGTAACGTTGTACAAGGAATTATTTTAACGAATATTGTCACAACTGCGCGTCTTAAATTTATACAAAATTAATTAGAAGTCATATTACAAACTAATATGGTTAAATTATTGTTTACAATGTCAAGTTTATGTGATGTTTAACTAAATTATTAATTATGAATTAAAAATATAATAAGGTTCAGGTAAATCACTAAGATATCATTGGAAGCAGTTATTACGCATAACAATCGCTGGGTGCCATGTGTTGCTAGGCTTTTTTTTATGTTAAAGGGAAGGAAATCTTCAAAAAGATGCCCCACTTTTTGGGAGGAAGGCAGCGGTTATGTAGGGTACTACTAACACCTCCCCGGTGGCCCTTCTTCGGTCCATGGCTCCAGGATTTCCAGAGGAACGCACCGGAGCCCGTCTGCACTGTGCTCAAGGGCACATCCGAGCCAGCCGATGTCGCCTTCTTACCTTGTCGTCCATTGAGCCCGAGGCCCCTTTTAGTCGCCTTTTACGACAGGCAGGGGATACCGTAGTCTTATTTTTGAGAGCCTAGAACTACAGGGCTGATGTGTTGCTAGCTAACATAATTGTACACAAAATCATAAAGACTCTGCCCCTTGGACATATTTTTTTGACCTCGTATTAAAATGTATCCATCTCTTTGCGTTTGACCTCTCGCAATCGGTCAAATGTTTTAAGCAAACACGACGCCCTCCGATCTGTACACACGTGGCCAATGTTGTTACCATTCAATCTACATCCTTATTTTGTATTTGAATACATTCATTTAAAATTATACGTTAAAGTATTTTTGTTACATCTATCTATATATAAAACCTACGGGTACGCGACGGAATCTAGTAGAGAAAGGTTTATAAGTGGCGGCACTTACAAGAAGTTTGTTAGAATGTTTGGTGGCAGTCTCGAAAAATTGTCGAGATGATGATTGACGTCTATGATATGACGTTTGGTCAGTTGTCATTCGTTGGCTGAACAACTGAACGTCGTTCTGTCTCATTCACTCACTTTTTTAATGAGGTTTTATAAAACCTGATTTTTAATAAAAAAAATATTTTAGATTGTCCTGCAGTTCGGAAGTTATACACGCATATACATTTCGGCGATTCATTTTATTTATATAAGACTAGCGTTCTAGCGCACTCAGGCTGCTTCGCAGGGCTAGATTTTGCTTTATTTTATTGAAACATTAAACTTACGTCATTAAATATTTAATTTAACTCTCACAATATATTAAATCATTAATTTCTCTCCGCATTCATGCTCTCCTATTCTCTTCTCGAGCGGATGAAGATCATTACCTACACCCATGTACATGCAATTATATAGTATTCCATTGTACTTCAATATGGTTCATAATGACATAAATATACACAACGCATGTGTCAATACAAATTACGATTCGCAAACCGAACCCTAGACCGTTAGGCTATTGTATTTACTTCTATAATGTAAAAAAATAAACAAATTAATAACGTAAGCTTGGTGGAAAGCGCATATATCAATAAACAAAATGCCCGGTTGGAAAGGACAAGAGAATTTGTGTCAAGAAACTGGTAACCCTAGTGGTATCTTATAATAATTGTACTTAGTTTCCTACACAGCCGGACACTTTTACCTATCTCTGTACCGTTAAGTAACATCTCGGTGCGCGATAAACACGTCCTTTTTTACTCTGAAAAGATAACATTTAATGGATCTCTGACGTTGCTCCGAACAACGCTGTTTAACGTCGGAATGTTGTGTGTTTCCTTAGACTTAAGGTCTAATTTATCACACCTTATCGCGTATCGATTAATGTCACGGTAATCGATTTTATTTTTTATAGATAACGATTAAATAAATAGCATTATGTCTTAATCACTGGCTGTTTAGAGAAATCTTTATTTTCCAAATATATTTTTATAAATTTAGAGAACGTGGTTTTATACACCGCGATTATTGGCCGAGCTAAAATAACAAAATTAAACATCCATGATAAATCATATATTTTATTTAGAGAGCTATCTAAATATATAAAAGAGAAAGTGTGCGGGTTTGTTCCGTATTGCCTCAGAAACGGTTGGTCGAATTTCAATGAAACTTTCAGGGAATCTTCAGATTGACCTGGCGAGTAATCCTGTAAAGTCCGGTAACGATCGGAGAACTCCTCTTTTTGAACTGTCAAATACAGCTTTTATTTACTATTATGACATTCTATTGTTTTATAACCCAAATTTGTATTGACACATGCGTTGTGTAAATTTATGTCATTATGAACCATTTTGAAGTACAATGGAATACTCCAAAATTGAATGTACATGGGTGTAGGTAATGGTCTTCATCCGCTCGAGAATAGAAGAGAATGAATACGGAGAGAAATGGATAAATATATCGTAAGTTAAATTAAATATTTAATGATGTAAGTTTAAATAAAATAAAGCAAAATCTTGCCCAGCGTAGCAGCTGGGTACGCTACTAAAATAATATAAAAAATCATCGAAAGTATAACTTAAAAACAGCACTCCAAAATTAGAGTCCTTGTGTAATCATAAAGTATGGCACTCCTTAACACGGCCGGTACAAATATGTTTAACACGTACCCAATAACTAACTCCAGGAAGGAACCTTATCATTGCTCTGCGTGTATCTATTAGGACCGAATACGTATAGAGTAATCTTTTGAATATTTATTTGACACAAATCGGAATTATTGTACTAGTTTAGAAGGGATTCACAAATATAAACATAGACATAGACATTTATTTATTGGCATCACAATACAAAAACACATCACAGATAGAATATAACACACATTAAAAAAGAATGAAAAATAGACAAAACACAGTTAAAGTTACACGGACAAATAATACAAAACATATGATGCCAATATCGGACACCGTCTCAGCATATGCTGTCGCAAGGATGCGACAGCGCTGATTTTCAGCGGTGCCCGAGACTACCTAAAGTCGTGCGCGCGCAATACTACTTTTATATGGAATTTATATAGACAATAAGAGTATAATAAATATGATACATGAATAAAAAAGTTATGAGATTAAAATATATTTTATACAATAAAATAATAGATGAAAAAATTTCATAAATAAATATATAATAATATGATAATTAAACGTATAAAGTTTATATTATATAATGAAATATTGAAAATATTGGAAACAACAAGAGAAGAGAAGCTGGCTTTGATTTCACCGGAGAGTTGCCATAGCTTTTAGATCACTTAGCCTGAACCTCTATTCTAGTAACTACACAAGGGGGACCCTAGCCCCCGGTGACGCGTAACACTTTGGACGGTTACTATATTACAGGTCCCATTTGTGATAGATTTTAGCAAGTAATTTTTTGTGCTTAAAAAATCCAAAGAATAACTATACAAGCCGACTAGAATTCGAATCCGTATACATCAGAACGTAAGTCGAACAGCTTGGATATTAAGCTTATGATTATTGGTAGCTAATTGTCCAATCTCGCGCCAAATGCCGTAATAGCGTGAAACTCATTCACTAACCGGCGCGTACGTTTACAAATATGGCACGGCTAACGGAAAAAATAGAGTAACGGGATGCCAGCCAGTCAGTTTACAAAATATAGACAAGGGTGGGTGAGGAAACTGTAGAACAATAGATGTCAAAAACCATCTCACAAAATCCGCTTAACTTATGCGCTGTTTCGCGTTTTCATTCATAACAACACAACCTGCTATTTCTCAGTGACAATTACTTTTTCAACCGACTTTAAAAACGGATCAGGTTTTCAAATCGTCTGTATTGTTTTTTTTTCATGTTTGTTACATGACAACTTTCGACTGAATGAACCGAATTGGATGATACTTTTTTGCGCGCTCAAAGACTCGCATGTTTAGCGCCATTGTAGGTGTGTAATTGCATGACAATTCATAATTTTTTTTTATTCAAGATTGCGGTAACAGACACTGGCCGGCAGGAATGTCTGTGGCGGCATAAGCTGGCGAGCAAGAAAAAAAAAGTTAAGATTCGATTTCGCGCCAACGCTTCCGCCATACTAATCGCGTGATGAAATTTGTAGTATGACTTTCTTCACTTTCGTTCGGGAATGAATTGATACTAGAATTCTTCCTCATTTATAATTTAATTAATGATTAAGTTGAATAATTTGTATGAGATATCAAAGTACATTTTTGTTAGCGTCGTATAAGGCAAATTAACAAACGCGGTTTAACATTGATATCGACCGTTTCCAATTAGTACAATCTTACCTATTCTCCTTATCAGTGATCACAACGTATACAGATAACTACTTAAAGATATATGTTCAAAAAACCCAAAAATAAGATTATGTCTCTGTCATGTTTTATGTCATAAAAATGATAAATTAAAAAAAATTGTACGCAATACTGACCAGGTGGTTTATGAGCCCACTATAGTAATTAGTAAAGTGTGAACTAGACTATAATATAATTGACATGTAAGTATAGACAGTGCTTGAAGTCGAAAGTCTTCGACTAATAGATAGATAAATCCTTTATTGCACCAAAATACATGTACAAAGGCGAACTTAATGCGATTTAGCATTTTCTTCCACTTAACCTTTACTGGTTAAGAGCAGACTAAGGGTAGTGCCGCTAAAAAGAGATATAGGTTAAAAAAATAAAAACACCACACACTAATGTCCTGTCACACATTGGTTGTGTTACCAGTGATGACATATGGCACAGAAACGTAGTCTCTCACTATGGGCCTCATAAACAAGCTCAAACTCGCACAACGAGCTAAGAGCACAATGCTCGGAGTATCTCTACGAGATCATATCAGGAATGAGGAAATTCGTAGACGAACGAAGGTAACCGTGACATAGCGCGAAGAGCGGATGGGGCCGAAAAGTTCTGGATTGGAGACCACGGACCGGCAAGCGCAGCGTAGGATGTCTACCCATAAGGTGGTCTGACGACCTCATAAAGGCCGCAAGACGCAGCTGGCTGCAAGTCGCTTACAACCGGTCCTTGTGGAAATCGTTGGAGGAGGCTTACGTCCAGTTGTGAATATTTTCCGGCTGAAATGTTGATGATGATGAAGTACTGGTACTGGCACATTGTAATATCTAAGAGGAAATGAGTCTTGTCACGGTTATATACCAATAACATTCAGTGGTAGCAATCATTGATCCATTACCGGCTTTTAAATGAGTCAATGACTCGTCTTACAAAGATACTAATATTCTAATCGACAATTATTCATCATAAAGTGTCCACGAAAACCTATTTCTTTCATATATATTCGTGGTAATTGAACAACAGAAAAAGGATAATTCAAATTACACTAATTTCTATGTACATAATTCAGCGTAGGCAACATTTTAAAACATTTTAGCTTTTATTTTACCTTTGAACTACGGTGGAAATAAATACACACAAATGTCAGGTGTATATATTTGACATTGACAGTTTGAATGGAAAACATCTCACAAAGAGTTTATCAACTGTTCCTAAGGAATCATATAATCCATGAGGATAAATAATATTTTATTTAAATAAAGTTAACGGTTTGAAAGAAATGCTTAGTTAAAATTTTAATTTACAGCAATACTTTTAAAACTGTAGCTATCAAATAGCGGAAAAGTGGGTTTTATTTATAAAATTTGTAGGTACAAAATTTCCTCTTTATTAATCGTAAAAAGATTATAATCAGTTTACAAAATATAGACAAGGGTGGGTGAGGAAACTGTAGAACAATAGATGTCAAAACCATCTCACAAAATCCGCTTAACTTATGCGCTGTTTCGCGTTTTCATTCATAACAACACAACCTGCTATTTCTCAGTGACAATTACTTTTCAACCGACTTTAAAACGGATCAGGTTTTCAAATCGTCTGTATTGTTTTTTTTTTTCATGTTTGTTACATGACAACTTTCGACTGAATGAACCGAATTGGATGATACTTTTTTGCGCGCTCAAAGACTCGCATGTTTAGCGCCATTGTAGGTGTGTAATTGCATGACAATTCATAATTTTTTTTTATTCAAGATTGCGGTAACAGACACTGGCCGGCAGGAATGTCTGTGGCGGCATAAGCTGGCGAGCAAGAAAAAAAAAGTTAAGATTCGATTTCGCGCCAACGCTTCCGCCATACTAATCGCGTGATGAAATTTGTAGTATGACTTTCTTCACTTTCGTTCGGGAATGAATTGATACTAGAATTCTTCCTCATTTATAATTTAATTAATGATTAAGTTGAATAATTTGTATGAGATATCAAAGTACATTTTTGTTAGCGTCGTATAAGGCAAATTAACAAACGCGGTTTAACATTGATATCGACCGTTTCCAATTAGTACAATCTTACCTATTCTCCTTATCAGTGATCACAACGTATACAGATAACTACTTAAAGATATATGTTCAAAAAAACCCAAAAATAAGATTATGTCTCTGTCATGTTTTATGTCATAAAAATGATAAATTAAAAAAAATTGTACGCAATACTGACCAGGTGGTTTATGAGCCCACTATAGTAATTAGTAAAGTGTGAACTAGACTATAATATAATTGACATGTAAGTATAGACAGTGCTTGAAGTCGAAAGTCTTCGACTAATAGATAGATAAATCCTTTATTGCACCAAAATACATGTACAAAGGCGAACTTAATGCGATTTAGCATTTTCTTCCACTTAACCTTTAGTGGTTAAGAGAAGACTAAGGGTAGTGCCGCTAAAAAAAGAGATATAGGTTAAAAAAAAATAAAAACACCACACACTAATGTCCTGTCACACATTGGTTGTGTTACCAGTGATGACATATGGCACAGAAACGAAGTCTCTCACTATGGGCCTCCCAAGCAAGCTCAAAGTCGCACAACAAGCTAAGAAGAGGACAATGCTCGGAGTATCTCTACGAGATCATATCAAGAATGAGGAAATCCGTAGACGAACGCAGGTAACCGACATAGCTCGCCGAGTAAGCAAGTTGAAGTGGCAATGGGTGACATAGCGCGTAGAGCTGATGGGGCCGAAAAGTTCTGAAATGGAGACCACGGACCGGCAAGCGCAGCGTAGGACGTCTACCCATAAGGTAGTCTGACGACCTCATAAAGGCCGCAAGACGCAGCTGGCTGCAAGTCGCTTACAACCGGTCCTTGTGGAAATCGTTGGAGGAGGCTTACGTCCAGTTGTGAATATTTTCCGGCTGAAATGTTGATGATGATGAAGTACTGGTACTGGCACATTGTAATATCTAAGAGGAAATGAGTCTTGTCACGGTTATATACCAATAACATTCAGTGGTAGCAATCATTGATCCATTACCGGCTTTTAAATGAGTCAATGACTCGTCTTACAAAGATACTAATATTCTAATCGACAATTATTCATCATAAAGTGTCCACGAAAAAAACCTATTTCTTTTCATATATTCGCAGGTAATTGGAACAGAAAAAGGATAATTCAAATTACACTAATTTCTATGTACATAATTGTATGCAGGCAACATTTTAAAACATTTTAGCTTTTTATTTTAGCGTAAATTTTGTACCACGGTGGGAAATGAAATACACAAATGTCAGGTGTATATATTTGACATTGACAGTTTGAATGGAAAACATCTCACAACGAGTTTATCAACTGTTCCTAACGAATCATGTAATCCATGAGGATAAATAATAGTTTATTTAAATAAAGTTAACGGTTTGAAAGAAATGCTTAGTTAAAATTTTAATTTACAGCAATACTTTTAAAACTGTAGCTATCAAATAGCGGAAAAGTGGGTTTTATTTATAAAATTTGTAGGTACAAATTTTCCTCTTTATTAATCGTAAAAAAGATTATAATCAGTTTACAAAATATGAAAACGAGAATATTTCAAACGGTAATGTTTTTATATAAACACTATGAATTCAGTAAAAGTAAAACCTTACGCCATTTCTTCGTAATCCACGCACATTCACGAAAAAGTTTATGTGTAAAAAGGTAATTTAGGCATCAATTCTTTTTTATGCCACCATTGTCTAGAGATTAATTTTGACACTGGCAGAAAATATAAGTACCGATGTCACAAAAAAAACATTTAAGTCATAGTGGTTAACTCTCGTGTATTAACTGTCAAAATGGATGGATCCCATTACAGGACTTTCCAAAGACAGGGGTTTGAGCACTAACTTTGAAGATGATGTTCTCTAAATTTAGTAGAAATTTTGAAAATCTATACTACTAACATGACTTTGAATTGCATTGCAACTGTTAAAGGTGAAATAATATGGGTCCCCTAAATCTTAACTTTTATAAAAAATAAAAACACCACACACTAATGTCATGTCATCACTGGTAACACATTAACACATAACATTAGTTGTGCATGACATATGGCACAGAAACGAAGTCTCTCACTATGGGCCTCCCAAGCAAGCTCAAAGTCGCACAACAAGCTAAGAAGAGGACAATGCTCGGAGTATCTCTACGAGATCATATCAAGAATGAGGAAATCCGTAGACGAACGCAGGTAACCGACATAGCTCGCCGAGTAAGCAAGTTGAAGTGGCAATGGGTGACATAGCGCGTAGAGCTGATGGGGCCGAAAAGTTCTGAAATGGAGACCACGGACCGGCAAGCGCAGCGTAGGACGTCTACCCATAAGGTAGTCTGACGACCTCATAAAGGCCGCAAGACGCAGCTGGCTGCAAGTCGCTTACAACCGGTCCTTGTGGAAATCGTTGGAGGAAGCTTACGTCCAGTTGTGAATATTTTCCGGCTGAAATGTTGATGATGATGAAGTACTGGTACTGGCACATTGTAATATCTAAGAGGAAATGAGTCTTGTCACGGTTATATACCAATAACATTCAGTGGTAGCAATCATTGATCCATTACCGGCTTTTAAATGAGTCAATGACTCGTCTTACAAAGATACTAATATTCTAATCGACAATTATTCATCATAAAGTGTCCACGAAAAAAACCTATTTCTTTTCATATATTCGCAGGTAATTGGAACAGAAAAGGATAATTCAAATTACACTAATTTCTATGAAACTTACAGGGAATCTTCAGATTGACCTAGCGAGTAATCCTGTAAAGTTTGGTGACGATCGGAGCACTCCTGAACTGTCAAACAAGCTATACGTCGTACTTTTATTTCTGACATTAACTTGAGCCCGATATGTTTTTGTATAAATGATAAGAATGGTATTGTATTAACTGATCTTCAACCGCTCGAGAAGAGAATGAATACGGAGAGAAATGAATAATTTAATAAATTGTGAGAGTTAAATTGAATATTTAATGATGTAAGTTTATTGTTTAAATAAAATAAAGCAAAATCTAGCTCGCCGAAGCGGGTTGGGTACGCTTGTATTTGATAAATTTAAAAAACAAATGGGATATGTTCTATACAATTTTTTTTCACAGCACTTGTTTTTTTAAGGGCAACTGGCCGGTATAAATACAGAGAGTATTGTGCCAGCGCTATGCCAGTGTGTTTATTCGGATCGATCCTAACGCATCGCATCTATCGTATTTGGCTACAATATTTGTATGCCGCGATATCGCCTCCTCTTGCCCGTGTCAATATTGTTAGACAGTTCATTGACCCTGCACAACTTGTGTGGAGACGAACGTATTAAGTTATTACGATAAAAAATTAAAAAGAAATTCATTATTTAAAATCAAAACAAATTTTCATAAACTTTTAATTATTTATAATTTAATATTATGACGCTCCTATTAACACCTACACTTCCATCAAATTTTATGATCAGGTTTTAATTTTAAAATAGGTTATTTATATATGTTTTTTCTCTTAAAATAAAAATAACTATATTTATATGTGTGTGTGCGCGCGTCTACTGACATGATGTTAAAAACTTAGACAGGTGTATAAAATTTAGTGTATAATTACATTTTCAGTAGATTCACTATTTCTATTTCGATCGCATTAACGAACATTTCGAACATTATCTTTTCTACGTTTATCTAACGTCTTACAAATCGAATGTACTTTGTAAATATAATTTTATGTTAGTTAACACGATTTACCAGCCCTGTAGTTAAGGGCTCTCAAGAATAAGACTACGGTATCTCCTGCCTGTCGTAGAAGGCGACTAAAAGGGACCTCGGGTTCTCTGGGCGACAAGGGTGGCTCTTTGTCGTCCGCTAAGGTCGACCCGGGAAGAAGGCGACATCGGCTGGCCCGTGTCGCCTTGCACTGCGAGGACACACGGAGTGACTTCCCCCCCCCCGGGATATGCTCTCCTTGAGCACAGTGCAGAGGGGCTCCGGTGCGTTCCACCGGAGATCCCGGAGCCCCTCGTCATGCACCGAGGAAAGGGCCACCGGGGAGGTTTTAGTGGGTAAAAACCCCACATAACCACCGCCTTCTCCCCAGAAGGCGGGTTATCTTTTTGAAGATATCCTCTCCGTTAACAAAAAAAAAAGTTAACACGATTTACAATCTCACGTAATATACAATTCCTCCCCTTCTCCAACGTTTCCTGAATATCGAGAGTGGTGACCTCGTGGAACAGCCTATGATGGGTCGTCGCTATTTTTAACCCTTTAAAAAAAAGGACGAGCTATTCGATTATCTCAATTGTATACTGTAATAACTTGTAGGTCTTGTGGAATAAAATAGTCCAATAACTAATACAATCGCTTAATTCAGACGGCATAATGTTGTACAAGGAATTATTTTAACGAATACCGTCACAACGGCGCGTCCTCACAATCTTTATACAAAAATAATTAGAATTCAAGTTAATGTGATGATCAACTGAAATATTAATCATGAATTAAAGATACAATAAGGTTCAGGTAAATCAATTAGATATCATCAGGAGTAGTTATTATACATAATAATGGCTGATTGGCATGTGTTGCCAGCTAACTTCTCATTGCTTGTCAGTTGTGACAGTTATTTAAAGGTCTTATGGCAGCGGGTAACAACCCGCTATTATTTATTTTTCTAAAATAAAAATAACTATATTTATATGTGTGTGTGCGCGCGTCTACTGACATGATGTTAAAACTTAGACAGGTGTATAAAATTTAGTGTATAATTACATTTTCAGTAGATTCACTATTTCTATTTCGATCGCATTAACGAACATTTCGAACATTATCTTTCTACGTTTATCTAACGTCTTACAAATCGAATGTACTTTGTAAATATAATTTTATGTTAGTTAACACGATTTACCAGCCCTGTAGTTAAGGGCTCTCAAGAATAAGACTACGGTATCTCCTGCCTGTCGTAGAAGGCGACTAAAAGGGACCTCGGGTTCTCTGGGCGACAAGGGTGGCTCTTTGTCGTCCGCTAAGGTCGACCCGGGAAGAAGGCGACATCGGCTGGCCCGTGTCGCCTTGCACTGCGAGGACACACGGAGTGACTTCCCCCCCCCCGGGATATGCTCTCCTTGAGCACAGTGCAGAGGGCTCCGGTGCGTTCCACTGGAGATCCTGAGCCCCTCGTCATGCACCGAGGAAAGGGCCACCGGGGAGGTTTTAGTGGGTAAAAACCGCCACATAACCGCCGCCTTCCCCCCAGAAGGCAGGGTATCTTTTTGAAGATTTCCTCCCCGTTAACAAAAAAAAAGTTAACACTATTTACAATCTTACGTAATATACAATTCCTCCCCTTCTCCAACGTTTCCTGAATATCGAGAGTGGTGACCTCGTGGAACAGCCTATGATGGGTCGTCGCTATTTTTAACCCTTTAAAAAAAGGACGAGCTATTCGATTATCTCAATTGTATACTGTAATAACTTATAGGTCTTGTGGAATAAAATAGTCCAATAACTAATACACTCGCTTTATTCAGACGGCGTTACGTTGTACAGGGGATTATTTTGACGAATACCGTCACAATGGCGCGTCCTCACAATCTTTATACAAAAATAATTAGAATTCAAGTTAATGTGATGATCAACTGAAATATTAATCATGAATTAAAGATACAATAAGGTTCAGGTAAATCAATTAGATATCATTAGGAGTAGTTATTATACATAATAATGGCTGATTGGCATGTGTTGCCAGCTAACTTCTCATTGCTTGTCAGTTGTGACAGTTATTTAAAGGTCTTATGGCAGCGGGTAACAACCCGCTATTATTTATTTTTTCTAAAATAAAAATGACTCATTACATCAGCTATCTGCCAGTGAAAGTCCCGTCAAAAGCAGCCGTTCCAGAGATTATCCAGAACAAACAGACAAACATTGTTAAAAATGTTTCTTTCGTATATGTACCGTAATACATTAATTGGCATGTAGTAATAAGTGATTATTTTGATATAAAAACAGACACATCAATTTTATTTTTCATATTATTTTTATTTTATCTGCATAGATATACCATCTCACATATATGTTATGGACATGTCGGTACATTCAAGTGGTAGTTAACACTTAAATTAGTGTCACAATGTTTACATTCTTAAGATGATCCCACCTCGTGTAAATCGTTGTCCGTTCCGCGCGAAACACCTGTGCCCACAAATGGCGATCGTTTCTCGCAAAGCTTCATTTCTTTGTGCCGACCACGTCATTAACCTGTGAATGAACTAGATGAAATGCAGACAGTATTGTTTGCAAAGTAGCCTGGCTCATATCTTAGTTTGGGTTATCTTTTATCTGTGCGGTTTGGAGAAATACCTTTCTATTCACATATAATTGTTAATATTATTTTGGTATTTACGTATGGAAAAGGATATTAATCTATTACAAGTATATTTATGACTAAAATAAAAGCCGACTTCCAATCGAATCAAACGTTAAACGTTATTACGTGTCGACGCCCTCTTTGTATTTACGAATTAACGTCGGAGCATAATATAACGTACTGTTATATATACAAGTATCGTATAGAGCCGACACATCCCTAATGTTAAAGGTTAAATACATGAGTGTAGGTCATCTTTACCCGCTTGAGAAGAGAATAGAAGAGAAATGAATAATTTAATATATTGTGAAGGTTAAATTAAATATTTAATGATGTATGTTTATTTTTTAAATAAAACAAAGCAAAATCTTTTTTTTTGACGAGGAGGAAATCTTCAGAAAGATACCTCGCCTTCTGGGGGGAAGGCGGCGGTTATGTGGGGTTCTTACCCACTAAAACCTCCCCGGTGGCCCTTTCCTCGGGGAGACGAGGGGCTCCGGAATCTCAACGTGGAACGCACCGGAGCCCCTCTGCACTGTGCTCAAGGAGAGCACGTCTCGGAGGGGGAGGTTACACCCTCCCCCCCTGTGTCCTCGGAGTGCAAGGCGACACGGGCCAGCCGATTTCGCCTTCTTCCCGGGTCCACCTTAGCGGACGATAAAGGCCCCCACCCTTGTCCCTTTTCGTTGAGTTCTACGACAGGCAGGGGATACCGTAGTCTTATTCTTGGGAGCCCAGAACTACAGGGCTGATAAAGCAAAATCTAGCCCGGCGAAACGGGCTAGATTTTGCTTTTGCTTTGACGCTAGTGTTAGATTAAAAAATAAAAACAAGATGGTGGTTCGGAAAGCGCGCCATATTTTTAATCTGTACGTGTGATTGAAGTTGATTCATATTGTGCTTCAATTATTATTTTTCAATTATATTTATTTAAAATGATATATAATTTATTAATTAAATTAAATATGCACCAAGTTTGTAGAATTTTGCTATTTGCATACTAAACTATGTTCTCCCGCTAGAAAGCCGACTACACAAAGGATAACTAATCTGTATTGTTTAGATAACCTTACCATAAGGTAATGTTGATGTTAGATATTGCTTAGACATCCAATACAAACATTTGCTGTAGTATATAGAAAGCAAACTGAACGTGTTGTGCACCGAAAAGATGACACTTTTACGATGTTAATAGACTAATATAAGAGCCGTGGTAGCTCAGTGTCCAGGCGGTTGGCTCTTGTTGCATAGTACGCTAGCAACCCGAGTTCGATCCCCGGTGCCGGCACCAATAAATTTGCTGTTGCAATTTTATGTGCTGATTAACCACGCGCTCGGCGGTGAAGGAAAACATCGTGAGGAAACCTACATGTCTTAGAAAATTTTTCTAAGGCATGTGAAGTCTACCAATCCGCATTAGGGCCGCGTGGTGGACTATGCCCTTATACTCTCTTTACAGAGAAGGCCTGTGCCCAGCAGTGGGACATATATATTATATATATAAAGGCTGTAACTAGACTAATATACACATATGTATAATTATATTTATACCTAAAATAATACTAAAAAAAGAAATACTTACAATATAATAGGTATTTTTCAAAATATTTACAAATATCCACGTTATATGGCAATGCTTAGCCTATGTGCAAGGTATAAGCCAGCCCTCTGGTCACCAGATGTGTCGTCCAACTTCTTAGCTGTCACATTAGAAAGGACCCCACGGATCCAAAGTTTCTACCCCAAACTCTATCGAGGTTACTATATTTGCGCCGCTTGAGGTTTTCTGCAGTTGCAGCAGCCGCTCCAGCCTCAACAGAAGATTCTGGAAGATGCGATAGTGCTAAAGTATCGACGCATGTGGCATCCCATACTGAAGGCCACAGGTTCAAGCTAATCGACCTAAGAGCTGTGCCACCTCTCAATCCGGTGAAGCAGTCAAGGTCAGCTTCTCTGGCTAATCTGTGTACTTCGTCATAAAAAAAAAAATCGGTAGGTGTATTATGATGAAATTATCATCGAGTGCTTTACATAAAGGGGCGTGGGGGCGGGGTGATGATTCACAATTATTTTAAGAATTGGTGATTAAATCTTACGTTTATCATATTTTATCAATAGTAATAATCGTAATAAGTAACCATAGTTCTAGTTCGTCAATGCAATACTTCGAATATTTATAATGTGAAATTTTAAAGGAAAATTCATCCTGAATTAAAATAATACAAGTAGACATTCTACTATTTATTTTTTGTGACGAAGAGTAGGCAGAGAAGCTGACTTTAACTGTTTCACAGGATTTAGAGGTGGCATAACTCTTAGGTCTCATAGGCTGAACCTTATGTTAGCTAGCGACACATGGCACCCAGCTATTGTTATGCATAATAACTACTTCCAATGATATCTTAGTGATTTACCTGAACCTTATTGTATTGTATTTTAAATTCATAATTAATAATTTAGTACACATAAACTTGTCATTGTAAACAATAATTTAACTTTATTAGTTTGCAATCTGACTTCTTATTAATTTTGTATAAAGATTGTGAGGACGTGCAGTTGTGACGGTATTCGTTAAAATCATTCCTTGTACAACGCTGTCGCAAAAAAACGAGTGTATTAGTTATTGGACTTTTTTATTCCACAAAACCTATAAGTCATTACACTAGTTTTAGTTAATCTTGGTTTGGGATGTTACTTTATTACGCGTAAGCATTCTGAGGGCGTCCGAGAGGGCCCAACCTCGGCTCGGTCGGTTGTTTTTGTGTTTTGTTGTGTTCGGTGTGTTGTGTGTATATGTTGTGAATTAAAGACAAAGGAATTTATCATTTCTTTTTCTCGCAAATCTCTTATCAAGGAGATAAAGTTAGTTGTGATATGAAGTGCTCAGATCAAATAGCAGTCGCTCTGACCAATTAGAATACGGCATATGCACAATTGTGAGGTACCAATGTATATCTATTTCACACAATCATGTCTTTTCTTTTTAATCGACTTAAAAAAGGGAGAAGGTTCTTAATATATTTTTTATATTTGTGTTGTTATAGATGTAGTGAGAAATTATTTCCAATAATTAAAATCGTATAAAAGGATGCTTGTAGATATCGGCAAGCTTATAAGAAGACGTGATAAGTACTATATCCGCTAAGGTGGACCCGGGAAGAAGGCGACATCGGCTGGCCCGTGTAGCCTTGCACTGTGTGCGTTCCACTGGAGATCCCGGAGCCCCTCGTCATGCACTGAGGAAAGGGCCACCGGGGAGGTTTTAGTGGGTAAAATCCCCACATAACCACCGCCTTCCCCCTAGAAAAAGTACTATATACAACATGACCATAAAGAAAAGGTGGAGGTCAAAACTTCGACTTGATTATACTATAGAAATTTAATTTTACTGTTAACTTTTTCATAATCAATAATTTTACGAATTTCAACCTGGTAATATCATGATTTTATTATATTAACGTGATGTAATATATGAACATGATTTGAGTTCGTTTTGAGCATTACACCAAGTATTTTAATATAATAATGACCTCGATATAGGAAGTTGAGAATGTCTGATATGGTATATGGGTGGAAATATAAATCCGTAATTTATTCTTAATTTGTTGATTTTGTTGTTGAATATTTTATGGCTTGGCAACAAGACCTTTAAGCCAAGTCTTTTTTAAAACACCTACACTTATTTCTTACGTCTATAATATATTCCTATAATTTATTACGTCTATAATATATAATATTTCTTACGTATATAATATTTCATCTTACGTCTAAGATGAAAATGAAAATGTAAATTCTATTCTTAATTTGTAACAATATTTATGGACAGACTGTTTACATTTACATGATAGTTTTAAATCGCAGATACAAAATTTATTAAACAATGAAATGAAATATTACAGAATTTTCTGTTATAAATAAAATTGGAGAAACAGCATAATAAAAAAAAATTCTAAAACAAAAAAGTTGATTTTTGTTGTTGTTTTTCCATCAAATGAAATATGATTAAAGTGAAGATTAATACGTAATTATCTTCACAATATTTACGGCGCCATTTTTGACAGTTGATACAAGTTTTTGACAGATAGATGACAAGATAGATTAATTTGAAATAGCGCCGAGTGGGAATGAGATAGACATAATTTCGAGTTTCGTATACATTTAAGTAACGTAACAGATTTTGTACGTCTTTGATACAATTACTTCTTTGATACCAGTATCATCGAATTGTGTTATACATATCAGGGCTCCGAGTGTACATCCATTGGCATCATAGTGGACGATATTTGCTAGTTATAGTGATTCGTTGGTGCCACTATGGTTTACTGATGGAATGATAATTGATATGTCTGTATATCAGTTTCATAATGAATAAGAACGAACGTCACTGGTATCTAGTTCTTTCTACAGCCATTAAGACTAGCAAGTTCTCTAGAATAGAATAGAATCTAGAGAGATGTGCTTTTATCTTTTTTTTAAAACGGAGGGGGGGGGGGAATGTTCAACAAGATACGACGCCTTTTGGCCGACCTTTGATACGACCCTTTTTAGGGTTATGTGGGGTTCTTACCCACTAAAATGCTCCGGTAGCCCTTTCTCGGTGCATCGTGAGGGGTTCCGGGATCTTCAGTGGAACGTATACGGCCCGAAGTTTTCCCGGGTCCACTTTAGCGGACGACAAAGGCCCTTCACCCTTGTCGCCCCGTGAACCCGAGGCCCTTTTAGTCGCCTTCTACGACAGACAGGGTATACCTTAGCCGTATTCTACGAGTCCAGAACTACAGGGCTAATGTCCTTTTATCTAGTCTAACTCTCGTTGACTCGCTGGTCGCGAAAGGGTGCCCGGTTTTTTTTGTAAAGAAGCAATAACATCACTAATTTAATGAAACAAGAATTAATACGATGATTCAACCCTGGTAAAATTTCCAATTATTACGGTGGAAGATAATAGATAGGTTATCAGTATGATAAGGTATTCGTGATGGATTGTACAGTCGATAATGGAATCGTAAATACAAAGAAAGATATATAGAGATAATATTTATAAGAAAAGGTAACAAGGAACCCAAACTCCACCCAAAACGGTGCAGTCCCGTTAAGATGACAAATGACGATCAGATCGGATATTTATTTATTTACACTTATTTTAACGTCTTAAGCCATGGGAGCTCAGTGTCCGGACGGTTGGCTCAAGTTGCATAGTACGCTCAGCCCTGAAGTTCTGGGCTCTCAAGAATAAGACTACGGTATCCCCTGCCTGTCGTAGAAGGCGACTAAAAGGGGCATCGGGTTCACTAGGCGACAAGGTTGGGGGCCTCTGTCGTCCGCTAAGGTGGACCCGGGAAGAAGGCGACATCGGCTAGCCCGTGTCGCCTTGCACTGCGAGGGCACGGGGGGGAGGGAGTAACCTCCCCCCCGGGACGTGCTTTCCTTGGGCACAGTGCAGAGGGGCTCCGGTGCGTTCCACTGGTGATGACGGAGCCCCTCGTCATGCACCGAGGAAAGGGCCACCGGGGAGGTTTTAGTGGGTAAAATCCCCACATAACCGCCGCCATCCCCCCAGAAGGCGGGGTATCTTTTTGAAGATAGCCTCCCCGCTAACAAAAAAAAAGTTGCATAGTACGCTAGCATCCCGAGTTTGATCCCCGGTGCCGGCACCAATATGTTTGTTGCAATTTTATGTGTTACGTTCGGTGGTGAAGGAAAACATCGTGAGGAAATCTACATATCTTAAAAAAAATTCTAAGGCATGTGAATCCGCACTAGGACCGCGTGATGGACTATGCTCTCTACTCTCTTTACAGGGTTGTGCCCAGCAGTGGGACATATATATTATATATATAAAGGTTGTAACTAATTTTAACTTTTTAATGTACATAAATCTAATAATAATTTAAACTTTATACGTTTAATTATCATATTATTTATTTTAGTTTATTTTTAACTCAATAATATTTATAATTTTTTTCATCTATTATTTTATTGTATAAAATATATTTTAATCTCATAACTGTTTTATTTATGTATCATATTTATTATACTCTTATTGTCTGTATAAATTCCATATAAAAGTAGTATTGCGCGCGCACGTCTTTAGGTAGTCCCGGGCATCGCTGAAAATCAGCGCTGTCGCATCCTTGTGACAGCATATGGTGAGACGGTGTCCGATATTGGCATCATATGTTTTGTATTATTTGTCCGTGTAACTTTAACTGTGTTTTGTCTATTTTTCATTTTTTTTTAATGTGTGTTATATTCAGTCTGTGATGTGTTTTTGTATTGTGATGCCAATAAATAAATGTCTATGTCTAATAACGTTTATACAAGTTTTATATTTATTGTACTATATTTTTATTATTAGACTCTAATCTATGTTAAGGTATTATTACGCGCGCACGACATTGGGTAGTACTGGGCATTGCTGAAAATCAGCGCTGTGGCAGACTTGCATATGCTTAGATGGTGTCTAATGTTGGCATCATGTTCTTTCATTACTTCTTCCTTTACTTGTATTTTGCCTATTACCTTTCTTCTGATGATGTGTCTTAAATTTTTGTCTGTAATTTGTATATTATGACGTCAATAAATAAAATCTATATGTATGACTGTGTGTATTATGCCACTAATTTCCATTAATTAAGTACAATATAACTAAAATAACGAATTATGTTGACCATTTCCTCTCGCGTTATCTCGGTAGACTGTGATACTAGGACCGCACGTTTTCCCTAACCACATCTCGTAGATAACAGATTGTTCCCATGGGTATATAACGCATGTTATTTACTCTCGATATACCGACTTTTTGCGATAGTATACCAACAGTAAATGTTCCACTGTTTAAATTTGTAAAATTCACATGTATTAGAGAAATTTGTCTATCTTTAAAGAGCTCAAAATAGAACACCCAGTAATATAAAATACTATCGGTTATGAGAATTTTTGGACACATTGCATGAAAGGATACCAAAAATTGGTAGTGACGGGAAAGGTCGAAGGAAAAAGACCTAAGACCGAAGACAGATAAGGTGGTTGGACCAGATTTCCCAAGAACTGGTGTCTTCTACCAGAGTAATGCTCGTTCGCAATGGGGGAGCGATTGAGTAGAGAGGAAAAATGAGTCCGGCAGTATCATAATTATTTCTTCACTACCGAGCACTTGGTAACAGTACTTAAAATTGCGTTACTGTAATCAATTTCGTTACTGAAGATCGAAGTCGGAATGCTGGATAAATTCTGTACTATAATAATTTTAAAACATATTTTACTATTAGACTCTAATCTATGTTAAGGTATTATTACGCGCGCACGACATTGGGTAGTACTGGGCTTCGTTGAAAATCAGCGTTGTGGCAGCCTTGCGACAGCATATGCTTAGATGGTGTCTAATGTTGGCATCATGTTCTTTAATTTCTTCTTCCTTTACTTGTATTTTGCCTATTACCTTTCTTCTGATGATGTGTCTTAAATTTTTGTCTGTAATTTGTATATTATGACGTCAATAAATAAAATCTATATGTATGACTGTGTGTATTATGCCACTAATTTCCATTAATTAAGTACAATATAACTAAAATAACGAATTATGTTGACCATTTCCTCTCGTGTTATCTCGGTAGACTGTGATACTAGGACCGCACATTTTCCCTAACCACTTCTCGTAGATAACAGATTGTTCCCATGGGTATATAACGCATGTTATTTACTCTCGATATACCGACTTTTTGCGATAGTATACCAACAGTAAATGTTCCACTGTTTAAATTTGTAAAATTCACATGTATTAGAGAAATTTGTCTATCTTTAAAGAGCTCAAAATAGAACACCCAATAATATAAAACACTATCCTCTATGAGAATTATTGGACACATTGCATGAAAGGATACCAAAAATTGGTAGTGACGGGAAAGGTCGAAGGAAAAAGACCTAAGACCGAAGACAGATAAGGTGGTTGGACCAGATTTCCCAAGAACTGGTGTCTTCTACCAGAGTAATGCTCGTTCGCAATGGAGAAGCGATTGAGTAGAGAGGAGAAATTAGTCCGGCAGTATCATAATTTTTTCTTCACTATCGAGCACTTGGTAACAGTACTTAAAATTTCATCAATTTCGTTACTGAAGATCGAAGTCGGAATGCTGGATAAATTCTGTACTATAATAATATTAAAACATATTCTATAGACACAGAGAGGTACGCAATCGGAAAAGCATCGTGAGACTACTGAAATAGCAAATTACCAAAATTGAGCAACTATGATATCACTGAATGCTCATTTTAACACAATTGTGATGTTGCTTAGGCCCCAGACTGAAAACATACTGGCAATACAAGAATATCCATAATCGAATGGTGGGATTAAACGAAACCTAGGCCCGAGTCTACTAAAGCAGTTGCGTACATAGTGACCGATATCTGGTACTTGTCGTTTAGATCATTGGTTTACCGTTAGTGTACATCTGCCACGTCAATCGTGAATGGATATTATTATATAGGATATATATCTGACGCCCGACCTAAAGGATGTCCTCGATATTGAACGATAGCGGAGGGCGCTGTCGGTAGGAGCCAACATGCTGGCCCGCAGATTTGCACGCTGTTCCCTAAATGTTAAGCTCACACTCTTCCGAGCCTTCTGTACAACTTTCTACACGTGCAGTCTGTGGGCGAAGTATACTCAAATATCGTACAGCGCTCTTCGTGTTCAATATAACAACGCGTTCAGGGTTCTGTTGGGGTTGCCCCGTTTCTGTAGTGCATCGGGGATGTTCGCGGATGCACAGATGGCATGCTTTTTTGCGACAATGCGCTAGAGGAGTGCATCTCTGGTGCGCAGGGTGCGGACCAGCTCCAACAGCATCCTGAGCATGATTGCTCAAAGGCTTGACTGTGTTTATGTAAACAGATGCTGCGCCGTCTCACATGGGGTAAGGTATTCATAAGCATAGTTAAGCCTTTAGTATAATATTATATAATATTTCTTTATTTTATATTATAATCAAATAGTTTTAATAATAATTTTATATTTCAATTTTATAATTTAGTCTAAGGTTGTTATTTGGTAGTTGTTTGAAGTAATGATGAGTTTTAGTTACTTATTTAAATAAATGAATAATAATAATTACTGCAATAGATCGGTTTCATATGCAAATAATATATTAGGTGCTTTGCAATGATTCTACCGTTATTGGAGTAAGCATTTCTTGCAGTAGTGTTTGGAAGTACTTTATTACAGCAAGAGCAATTGCCACTTATGCGGAATAATGAGGCGACATCACATTACAACGCGAAGTACAGAAGCATTGGGAGATAAGCGAAGAATTCAGATAAGGTTACGCTACAGTTATGAAATGATTTAAATTAATTATAATCTCCATATATTGCGACGTGCCGTGTGCTTTACCGCTTATCGTGGAGATCATACCTTCTAGAAGAGTCCAAATATTATTATGTTGTTACTGGTTGACTGAATTAAAATCAGATCTATATTTATGTTATATTTATATAAAACTATATCTATATTTGTGTTATATAAATATTTATGTTATTTATTATGTAATTTGTTTATATATATATATAAAGAGGTCGAAGCCCGACACGTTGGACTGACCAGATTCGCACCACTCTAGGCACGTCGGTTAGCGATGCTCTGCGCACGGCTGCAGATAGAGGAAAATGGCGACGGATCACTAAAACCAAACTGTTCCCACGAGATGGTCACGACCCTCAGCATTGAGGAAACCGACGCGACGAGGAGGAGGAGGATATGTAAAGAAAGTATAACTATATATTTATATATATATGTATCTATAGCTGCTTTTTTTAATATATACATTTATATATAATATTTATGAAAGTTTATGTATTGTACACTATAATAATACACAACCGAATGGTGTCCGCCTTAGTCTTCACAGGTTTTTTGGCTGAAAATCAGCGCTGTGCTACATGTGTGAGCACAGCATATGCTGAGCCAACCCCTTTTCGGCACAATTTCTATTCTCTTTTTTTATGTTGTTTCTGTTTACTTTTGTTTATGTTGTTTTTTGTCTTGTTTTACCTGTTGTTTCTGTGTACTTGTGCCGAATAAATGTTTTTTCAATTTCAATTTCAATCTAGGCACATAAAGGATTTCCGCTTGACCCAAGGAGTAGAGACGTGGAAGTCGCTTCATTAGGGCTCTTTAATGCTAAAAGGGATGTGGGTAGGTCTGCAATTTAATTGCCATCGTGTTAAAAATCCTTAATTATTTCATAATGAACGACCACTGGTCGGTACCACTTAATAAGCAGATGTCACGCCATTGGAAAATTATAATGTCACAACTCAACTTGTAGATTACTAGACTAGAAAATATCGACAAAAATACATATTGTTGCAATTGATTGATCCACGTGTGTGTGCCAATGAGTTTGTTTGTTTGTCGAAATATTGTTAGGAAACTTGCAGGTCTTAGAAAACTTTTATAACCTAATTATATTAAGTCGCGTGGCAAATCATGTTCTAATATAATCTTTAGAAAGGAGGCCAGTGCCCAACAATGGGATGTACATATATGTTAACGTGAAATGTATGTAATCCGTCATTGTATACAATTCCTAGGAAATATTTGTAATTCCTAAAATTTGGCTTTGACCTTGGCTTAAAACTTTAAAATTTGGCTTTGACTTTTTTTAAATTTGACTTTGGCGTCATTAAGAATATTTACAAACGCTAAAAACACTGCTTTTATTGAAGATGAACGTTATAAAGAGTTGATTGAAGAAGTTTCTACGGCAAAACAACTGCTAGAAAGACTTCTCGTGATGATTAGTTATTATTTTATAGTATATAAAATATATTTATATTATATAGTGCTATTATTTTATATAATAATAATGCATATTATTATTTTTACGGTATGACTGTTACCCGATTGTCTCAAT
The DNA here is from genome assembly GCA_029286785.1 of Meandrusa payeni. Lineage (NCBI taxonomy): Eukaryota > Metazoa > Arthropoda > Insecta > Lepidoptera > Papilionidae > Meandrusa > Meandrusa payeni. The sequence continues at coordinate 4,216,571 of JAGSMX010000021.1, forward strand.
AAGTGAAAAATATATCAATAAGTAAAAAAATAATATTACACATTTCCTAGGATTTGTATACAATTCCTTGATTTAGTACCTTTCCGCTATACAAATATATAGTCTATAACTTTAATATTTTCTCTTAACTATACCGCTTCTTGTAATGACATATCCGTGTTTGCTCATAGCCGCGTTAAGTAGTTCCAAGGTTTGAGCGTAGTTTCATTAATGTTAATTTCTTCAACTCATCTCAGCGTTTATTTGCGAAACTTATTAAAATTTCTTGAATGTCATATCCAGGCGAACGTTGCATTGTTACTTGACCTCTTTGTGTTTTAAAATGTATTACTTAATAACCTTCTAATATATTTCTTAATGTAATGTTAAATACTTTTTACTCGAATACTTTAGTACTGGAAGAGTTATTTATATGAAACTATTAGATTGGAATAGGAAGTGATTACTTCTGCCTTTGTTTATTGTAATCGATATGGATTCGTAGTGACGCTTATACCGATTCAAGGAATCAGTTACTTAATGGTAACATGCTTTCCATAATCTGTCAAGTTACATGTAATAACTTACTTATCTATATATCTAGGCCGTAGCTTAAAGTAGATTTACAATTTAAAAAAGTAATTTCTAGAATCAATTTCGACATTGTGTTAATTCATTTTACATTTAATGAATTTCTTGCAAAATATTCAACGGATTTTCGATTCCAGACAATCAGATCGTAGCTCGCTTAGCCTCTAAGCTATATCTGCTTATCTAATATGTAAAATATATAATAAATGCGAATGTTTGGACGTTTGTTACTGAATCGTGCCAGAACGGCTGAACGGACCTGGATGAAACTTGGCACAGACATAGATTATGCACCGAGGAAAGGGCCACCGGGTTAAAAAAAAAAAAAAAGACATACATATAGTCTGAAAGAGCACATAGGCTACTTGTAAGTTAACCGCTTATTCAAAAGGCAATTGATCAGGTACGTACTGTAATTTATTAATTAGTTGTATTGTTTATTTGCGTTTAATTAATCATCTCAATAATCTCTCTAAAATTGTAAATGTGAAAGTTTGGATGTATGGATGCTTGTAACTAAAACACGGCAGAACGGCTGAATGGATCTGGATGAAATTTGCCACAGAGACTGATAATAGCCTTGAATAGCCCATGGTCTATTTTTGATTTAACCGACTTCAAAAAAGTTGGTGATTGATCAGGTACAAATCGCGGGTAACACTGAGGAGAGCAGTTAGTACACTAGAAATAGATATCCATATATGAAGTGCATAGTATAACATACATAACCATAACCAACTGCATCACCAAATTTCATAAACAATCGAAGCCATTTTCTCTCTTTTGCCAGAAGGCAGTATTACTGTCGGGCACCTCGTCTTTATAATATTATCAACAAAAAACAAAAATTATCAAATTTAAATTAAAAAATACCATAAGCTACTAGTTAAAGGATGACTATGAAAAGTGTGAAAAACTAATTCTATGACTTGTGGTACACACATACATACACACACTATATAATATGTATAATTATTATGTTAAATTAATGTATATTTCTAATTTGTGCACAATTGAAACATAATGGATGGGTACTGTTTCCTATAACACAGGTTTTCATAGTTTAGGAGACAGGACGACAGTATATTAAGTGACCATAGCTGTGTATAATAAAGATATTGTTATTATTATTATTTTAAAAAGATTCTTTTTGAATCATTTGTGCACAGTCAATGGGAGAAGACACTGACTAAACCACGGGTCTATTATTACTACCTCTGGAGTCAGGGAATTCAGATTTTTTGTTTATATTTTTGTATTTATGCAAAAATAAAGTTTATTATTTATTTATTTATTATTTATACACTAAAGCAAAGATGCATGCGTGTTCATGTGTATCGTTTTTTCTTTATTTTACGAACCGAAACACGGCCGCCGCGCCGGGCATGGGTCGTCGCGAAAGCGGTCGAATGGCGACGCGTACCGTGCATCTAGCGCGCGACGAATGCGTAATCGCCTGTCAAACTTTTCTCCCGAGGAATTTTCGATCAGTCATCTTTTAACCTCTGACGTACTGGTTATTGTTGTGGTCATGACTCATATAAAACAGTCTCTGTGTCATGTATCTGATAGAATAGGTAACGAGAGACCGATTAAACGTTCCATTACAACTTCAGTGAGCTTGCTCAACATAGACATATTCTTTACTGGCACAAAATAAACACATCAAAAAGACAGAAAAAATACAGTTAAAGAAAAAACGGACAAAATACATAAGATGTGGTGCCAATATTGGAAACCGCGTCAGCAAATGGTGTCGTAAGGATGCGACAGCGCTGATTTTCAGCGGTGCCCAGGACTACCTAAAGTCGTGCGTACAATAAATATGATACATGTATAAATAGTTACGAGATTAATATATATTATATACAATAAAATTTCATAAATGAATATATTATTAAATTAAAAATAATATAATAATTAAACGTCTAAAATTTTTATTACATAATGAAATATTAAAAATATTGGAAACAACAAGCCACCGATGTCACGGGGATATTATCTTTTTGTAACTTTAACATCAGGTGTTTTAATTTATTTTTAAATGCGTTTACAGATTTACTCTCTCTTATGGGCGGTGGCAAATTATTCCAACACTTGGTGGCCAAGTATCTGAAACTGCCCCGGAACGCTGCAGATCGGTGTGGCGGAATTTGTAAAATGCAGTTTTTAGCTCTAATTAAACAGCTAGTATCTTCATTCCGCCATTTCAAAGAAGTACTTTTTGTAGAAGCAGAAGTGTTGCAAAATGCAAGTTTTTTCTGAGGGTCATTCTTAAAATGTTGGAATTGCTTAAGTAAGGGTGAACATCGCTTATCAGCGGCTGGCCCGTGTCGCCTTGCGCTGCGAGGGCACAGGGGGGGAGGGAGTAACCTCCCCCCCGGGACATGCTCTCCTTGCGCACAGTGCAGAGGGGCTCCGGTGCGTTCCACGTGAGATCCCGGTGCCCCTTGTCATGCACCGAGGAAAGGGCCACCGGGGAGGTTTTAGTGGGTAAGAACCCCACATAACCGCCGCCTTCCCCCCAGAAGGCGGGAACCGTCATTGTTATCGGCGGGAAATACAGACGCGGGTAAACTATTCTAGTCGTTAGATACTCACCTTTTCAACGGACGCCTGAATACCAGCATTGATAGGTCCCACGGGACTGTAGTACCACCGCAAAGGACAGCCGGTTAATTGATTGCAGATTTGAACCGGACGCACTTGGGAGAAAGCGCACTTGAGTAACCCTCCAGAGAGCTCACAGCGAGAGGAATAATAATCATTGGAGCTTGCGCAACGCCCGTCGATTGTTATCGCTATGCAAATTGTATCTTTCATTATGTTAAACGGCTGCTCGTTGACAATGTGCGAAAACGTCTCTCTTAATCATAGGTTGGTATGACCGCGGCAATACCAATTGCAGAAGTAACAGTGTACTTTTCCGGAATTAAAGAATATATTTTTTTTTGTTTAATAACAAAATGTTTTTTATTTCAAACATGTTCAATAATAGCCGCAGTAGTAATAACTGTGTCGCGGCTGCTAACGCCCATCACCAAACAATTCAATACAAAATGTCAAATTTACTAAAATTATGTAATTTAGTTTGATCGAGTGTGTTTGTGTGTACAAGGTTGCGTGTGTTGAAGTGTGCGTGTGTTAGTCTATTTGTAGGTTATGTATTAATAACAATTACTCTGGAATCGAGACCTGAACAAGGATCAGTTATAAATTAACTTTTTCTGTCCCTATCCATCTATATACTATATCTTAGATATAATTACTATCGTTATTTTTTAAATTTATTGATGTTTACAAATCTACAAAGCGTCCATTCGCGACCGTCGGACGTTGCGAAAAATCCTTGCGCGATATTTTATGGGAAAACCCCACCCCCTTGATAAGATTAGCAGCATTGCTAGAGTTTCTTCGGCCACTTCTTCTCCCAGCACTAACGCTTCCCGAAGTGGCATATAAGTTAGTTTAGCTTAGATTGTCCTAATAGATTTTGTTAATAAATTAGCTACCGACCGAGTCGTGGTTCGGCCCTCTCGGGCGCCCTCGGATCGGACTGCTAACGCGTAATAATGGTAACCGTCCAAGCCGAGGTTACCCCTCACCAGGGGGACCCTTGTGTCGAGTTACTACCTAATAGAGGTTCAGGCTAAGCGATCTAAGAGCTATGCTACCTCTCAATCCAGTGAAACAGTAAAGGCCAGCTTCTCTGTGCCAACTGTGTTAGTTCGTCAAAAAACAATTAAAATTATTACTTTTGTTTCATAATTCGTAGAAAACCTCAATAATGTTGTGTTGGTTAATCAAATCAAATCAAATCAATGTTGTGTAATGAATGTACAAATTAAAATCATGACATTTGTTTTTCATACTGATATCGGACATCACGGACAGTTTGGTGCCATGGAGGTTACATATAAAAATTAAATAATATTTTATATCTATAATATAAATAACAAAGTATTTATCGAACGAATATATTTATGGAGGCGAATACAATTATACGCGTATTCTTGTGTTATGTAAAGAGTTAACAAAGAAAATGTGACGAACATTTGCGTATTCATGTCGATCGGACCGTTCGCTTCACCTTTGCCTCCACGTCCGTTCGAGAACCATCAGCATAGATTAAAAATCACCTTCGTTTAATTAAATCACTCGTGATTTCCTTTATTAAATACCTAACTTCATTGTGTTCGGAAATTTACATCTGATTTTATAAATCGATTTTCAAGTCAAGGTGATAGGGAATAAACAGGTGCATTAATATCGTTAATCCAAGTCTATTTAATTTATTTTAATTTTATTTAAAAACTCAATTTATGGTGGAGAGTCTTATTTAACGATTTCCAAAAAGAAAAAAGAAAAGAAAGTTTTCAATTCGTCTGTATTTTAAATGTTGGTGTATAAGAATATTTATGAACTAATTTTAGTTTATTTTTTGTTTGAAAGGGTTTAGTTTTACATATATCCCATAGTGATTTTGTTGGCCTATCTTGAAAAAAAAGCAACGTTTAATCCGTCATTGCTACTGGCTAGCTAGAATTCCAACCATCGTGAATCGAACATCAATAAAAAAAATACGATATAAAACCTTACTACAGGTAATTTGTAAGATAAAATATTTTGTCTGTGACTATTGCGCGCCAACTGACTTGTGAGCGCGGTGATTTCTAAGAAAAATATATTACGATTATCTGTGGTCATTGTCTCTCGTCTTAGAAACAATGATTTACTTCGAGTTGGGAGATGTGATTGGGAATATTGTCAGGTTCCCACGAAGTGTTCAGTAACTTCCCATACCTCTAATTGTGTTTGGGATAATCAGATTTGAAGTTTGTATATCGGTGATAATATCAATTGCGAAATAAAGTAACTGTCCACCTTTATATTAAGTATATATACAAGCAAAGCAAATAAAACTTCCGACTTCAAATGTAATCAAACGTTAAATGCTATTACGCGTGGCGCCATCTATGTATTTCCGAATTATCGTACAACTTAACCAAACTTCTTCTTCTTCGTCGCTTGAGTCTTTACAGACTCGTCGTGGTTATCACGTATTAGGTATCAGTGACCCACTTCACCAGCCGCCGCCACTCGTCCCTCTACGCTGCTTTTTTCGCACATTGATGCAAGGGTACGTCCATAGCCGTTCTTATCTGGTCGGTCCATCTCATAGGTGATCTTCCCCTAGGTCTGGTGCCCTCCATCTTACCCTGTACTACCAGGCGTTCGATGGATTCGCCATTACGCCTGCAGACATGACCAAAAAATGTCAGTATCCGAGCCCGAACAATGGGAGACAGACGCTGCTTGATGCCGAGTTCTTCAAGTATTGACTGGTTAGTTCGGAATGCAGTCCAAGGTATCCTCAGCATTCTTCTCCAGCACCACATCTCGAGCGCATCTATCCTCTGTTTCTCGCTCTCTCCAACCAAACTACCCTTGACCAATAAAAATGAATCATCGAAATCGGTTCATTCAGCCGAAAGTTAAGTAGTAAGTTGTACGTATATATCAAACCCAATAGAAGATAATCTATTATCCGTGAAATAGCAACCGACCGAGTCGTGGTTCGGCTCTCTAGGACGCCCTCTTATGAGAATCCTTACGCGTAACATCCAAAGGTTACCCTTTTTTTTTTTAACGCAGGGCAATCCTTTTACGGACCGTCCGCCGGTGCCCTGGGTGGGCCCGAAGGGATGTGTGGGACTCGGCCTAGGCGGCCGCTACCCGCTAAACCCAAGCGCGAAAGCCATCAGTCGTTGGGTGCCGGCGGGGACCGGCCGGTCCCGACGAAGACCGGGCTTCTCCCTCTAAGAACTTTGGAGGGGACTTTTTCGGCGATTAGAGAAGTCCCGACGACGCCAAGCCAAGGTTACCCTTCCACGCCACCTCTCAATCCGGTGAAGCAGTCAAGGCCAGTTTCTCCGGCCAATCTGTCTAGTTTATCAAAAAGAAGATATTCGAAGCATAAATATTCTTACAGAATTAGTTTATGAATATCTAATTACACGTACATGTTATAATCGTTATAATTTCTTTGAAACGAGATCTTAAATGTGCACCGTACAATTCCTGATAGCGCTCCTCGTGAATCCGTTTATGGATGATTCCCACGCTACCATTTACGGGAATCGGGGAGCTCATCTCAAATAGGGTTGACAACTGTGTTATATACCTAATACGAAAAAATAAAAAATGTACTCTAATATCCCTTTAACGCTTTTTTAGCGGCGTATACAGTGACTACAATCTTTATTATAATAAGTACTATATAGTCATCTACTTGAAAATCTGATATTTTAAACCAACTTCGTATACGAAGTAGGTTCTCAATTCGTCCCATTTCAATTTAGTCAAATTATGACAATGGCATGAGCAAAACGCTTCGCCGGGCTAGATTTTGCTTTATTTTATTTAAACAATAAACTTACATCATAAAATAGTTAATTTAACTCTCACAATATATTAAATTATTCATTTCTCTCCGTATTCATTCTCTTCTAATTTCTTCTCGAGCGGTTGAAGATCATTACCTACATCCATGTACATATCAGTAAATACAATATCATTTTTATAATTCATACAAAAACATATCGGGCTCAATTTAATGGTCAGAAATAGAAGTACGACGTATGCCTTGTTTGACAGTTCATAGAGAGGATTGTACCGATCGTCACCAAACTTTACAGGATTACTCGTCAGGTCAATCTGAAGATTCCCTGAAAGTTTTCAGTCCAGCCGTTTCGGAGCCTATAAGGTACAAACCCACACACTTTTCCTTTTATATATTTATCTATATATATATATATATATATATATATATATATATATATATATATATATATATATATATATATATATATATATATATATATATATATATATATATATATATATATATATATATATATATATATATATATATATATATATATATATATATATATATATATATATATATATATATATATATATATATATATATATATATATATATATATATATATATATATATATATATATATATATATATATATATATATATATATATATATATATATATATATATATATATATATATATATATATATATATATATATATATATATATATATATATATATATATATATATATATATATATATATATATATATATATATATATATATATATATATATATATATATATATATATATATATATATATATATATATATATATATATATATATATATATATATATATATATATATATATATATATATATATATATATATATATATATATATATATATATATATATATATATATATATATATATATATATATATATATATATATATATATATATATATATATATATATATATATATATATATATATATATATATATATATATATATATATATATATATATATATATATATATATATATATATATATATATATATATATATATATATATATATATATATATATATATATATATATATATATATATATATATATATATATATATATATATATATATATATATATATATATATATCAGTAAAAACAATATCATTTTATCATTTATAAAAAACAAATCGGGCTCAATTTAATGGTCAGAAATAGAAGTACGACCTATGTCTTGTTTGACAGTTCAAAGAGAGGATTGTACCGATCGTCACCAAACTTTACAGGATTACTCGTCAGGTCAATCTGAAGATTCCCTGAAAGTTTTATTGAAATCAGTCCAGCCGGACTCGGATCCTATAAGGAACAAACCCACACACTTTTCCTTTTATATATTTATCTATATATATATAGACGACGGCGTAAAGGGCTCAAACATCAAACAATTAATAAATATCGCCAAGTAAAATTATAGCATGTGTCTGTGGCGTTGTCTATGACTTCACGTATGTCTATATACGTAGATTATGTCTAAGACTACGGTTTACCTTAACTGTCGTAGAAGGCGAAAAGGGGCCCCGGGTTCATTGGTCGACAAGGGTGGGTTTGACATCGGCTGGCCCGTGTCGCCTTGCACTGCGAGGGCACAGGGGGGAGAGATTAACTTCCTCCCCCGGGACGTGCGCTCCTAAGAGCACAGTGCAGAGGGGCTCCAGTGCGTTCCACTGGAGATCCCGGAGCCCCTCACCGTGCACCGAGGAGAGGCCACCGGGGGGTTTTTAGAGGGTAAAAATTAGGTGCAGGACAGTTACAAATATGTTCCACTCTTAGTTGCACGACTAGGAACCGCAAAAAAGAATGATTAAAAATGTGACAACCCTAATATACAGCACGATCAGCTAGCGGTTGACTAAAACGACACCTGTGCTCACAAAGATAAACATCATTTGCGAAACTTCAACTATATGTAGTTTAATAAATTATATGTAGGAATAATTAAAAAACTCGCGCCAATCACCAATAGAGGTAGGCAGGGGCCTATTTTTAACTAACTTCAAAAAGTGAGAGGATTTTCTCGATTCATGTGTATTCTTCTTAATGTTTTCTAACTAAATTTATAAAAATGTTATTTCAATATCAATGACCAACTATTCGAAAGTACTTTAGGAAAATAATAACAAAATATCTATCTGCTTTTTGTACACACAGCATCAAACGAAAGCTGAAGAACGGGTATTTTTTAAGTAACATAAAAATCTCAATAACTCGGAAACGGTGACACTTTTACTAAAGTTTTTTTTATTTAGTAGGTGACCTCTTAAGCTATCTTCGTTTCAGTTTGTCGTGCTACTTATGGGACACCCTGTATTTAAGAATACATGTCATCACCATCATCAGACCGTATCACTACTGGAAATATGCCTTGCCCAATACCTTCCGTTGTATACGGTCCTCCGATTTCCGCATTTAGACACATCCGGTTTTCCTCAAAAAGTCGTCAGTACTATTACAAATATATAAATATATATGCTATTTACTATGTAGCGTATTCATTAAAATACGGTGTTCTATTATAATCAAGATCTAGCATCAATAGCCTAATGGTTACGGTCTGCGAATCGTAAGGTCGTAGGTTCGAATCCACCATTCGACTATTGACGTGAAACATATCCTAGCACAAGCTTAAGCTTAGTTGGAATGGTTAACAAAATGTTAATAATATTTGTGACAAAAATATTGTTAGCTTCTTATTATTTAAGCAAGTATATTTACAAACAAAACTAAAACCAACTTCAACCCGAATCAAACGTTAAACGCTATTACAAGCAGACGCCCTCTTTGTATTTCCAAATTACTGTATGTTATATCTACGAAATAGAATTAATCAGAACCTAAACTTTTATCAGAGTACTCTTGAAGCACATCCTTTTCAAAAAAAAATAAACTTCGAATTCGATAGACGTGATATTGAGTTAACGTTCATTTGTTAACATATATGGCTTTCTCATTGATGACATTGTCAGAATTGGAACACATGGAAAGCATCAGCTTTAAAATGAAAAAAAGAATCATCAAAATCGTTTCCCCCAGTCCAAAGTTATAATAAACAAAAAAACAGACGAATTGTGAAACTCCCCCTTTTTTGAAGTAGAAAAAAGATCTATCAACGAAACTACAATATTGTCTATTTATTTATTTATTTATTTATTTATTTATTTATTTATTTATTTATTTATTTATTTATTTATTTATTTATTTATTTATTTATTTATTTATTTATTTATTTATTTATTTATTTATTTATTTATTTATTTATTTATTTATTTATTTATTTATTTATTTATTTATTTATTTATTTATTTATTTATTTATTTATTTATTTATTTATTTATTTATTTATTTATTTATTTATTTATTTATTTATTTATTTATTTATTTATTTATTTATTTATTTATTTATTTATTTATTTATTTATTTATTTATTTATTTATTTATTTATTTATTTATTTATTTATTTATTTATTTATTTATTTATTTATTTATTTATTTATTTATTTATTTATTTATTTATTTATTTATTTATTTATTTATTTATTTATTTATTTATTTATTTATTTATTTATTTATTTATTTATTTATTTATTTATTTATTTATTTATTTATTTATTTATTTATTTATTTATTTATTTATTTATTTATTTATTTATTTATTTATTTATTTATTTATTTATTTATTTATTTATTTATTTATTTATTTATTTATTTATTTATTTATTTATTTATTTATTTATTTATTTATTTATTTATTTATTTATTTATTTATTTATTTATTTATTTATTTATTTATTTATTTATTTATTTATTTATTTATTTATTTATTTATTTATTTATTTATTTATTTATTTATTTATTTATTTATTTATTTATTTATTTATTTATTTATTTATTTATTTATTTATTTATTTATTTATTTATTTATTTATTTATTTATTTATTTATTTATTTATTTATTTATTTATTTATTTATTTATTTATTTATTTATTTATTTATTTATTTATTTATTTATTTATTTATTTATTTATTTATTTATTTATTTATTTATTTATTTATTTATTTATTTATTTATTTATTTATTTATTTATTTATTTATTTATTTATTTATTTATTTATTTATTTATTTATTTATTTATTTATTTATTTATTTATTTATTTATTTATTTATTTATTTATTTATTTATTTATTTATTTATTTATTTATTTATTTATTTATTTATTTATTTATTTATTTATTTATTTATTTATTTATTTATTTATTTATTTATTTATTTATTTATTTATTTATTTATTTATTTATTTATTTATTTATTTATTTATTTATTTATTTATTTATTTATTTATTTATTTATTTATTTATTTATTTATTTATTTATTTATTTATTTATTTATTTATTTATTTATTTATTTATTTATTTATTTATTTATTTATTTATTTATTTATTTATTTATAGGAAGATCAACAGCAATAAAATTTACAAAAAAAAATATAATTTATTATTGTATCTTTTTTTACAGATATAATTTATTATTATATCTTTTTTTTAAGAAACAGACTGCCAATAGTGTCGACGGTGATTCAATAAACACGTAGCATGACAACGAAACTACAATAGTGTCTATTTATTTATTTATTTATTTATTTATTTATTTATTTATTTATTTATTTATTTATTTATTTATTTATTTATTTATTTATTTATTTATTTATTTAGTTGCACGACTAGGAACCGCAAAAAAAGAACTATTAAAAATGTGACAACCCTAATATACAGCACGATCAGCTAGCGGTTGACTAAAACGACACCTGTGCTCACAAAGACAAACATCATTTGCGAAACTTCAACTATATGTAGTTTAATAAATTATATGTAGAAATAATTAAAAAACTCGCGCCAATCACCAATAGAGGTAGGCAGGGGCCTATTTTTAACTAACTTCAAAAAGTGAGAGGATTTTCTCGATTCATGTGTATTCTTCTTAATGTTTGTGCAGTCTTAGCGCCGGCGTTTGTGAACCGAATCTTTTTGTTTCAAGTAGTTTGTGTGAATGAAATATTTTTTGAAAACAATCAAGAAAACATCTCTTTTCTAACTAAATTTATAAATTCGAAAGTACCTTAGGAAAATAATAATAAAAATATCTGCTTTTTTGTACACACAGCATTAAACGAAAGCTGAAGAACGGGTTTTTTTTAAGTAACATAAAAATCTCAATAACTCGGAAACGGTGACACTTTTACTAAAGTTTTTTTTATTTAGTAGGTGACCTCTTAAGCTATCTTCGTTTCAGTTTGTCGTGCTACTTATGGGATAAGACAAGAAAATACATGTCATCACCATCATCAAACCGTATCACTACTGGAAATATGCCTTGCCCAATACCTTCCGTTGTATACGGTCCTCCGCTTTCCGCATTTAGACACATCCGGTTTTCCTTAAAAGGTTGTCAGTCCTATTACAAATATATATGTATATATATGCTATTTACTATGTAGCGTATGCATTAAAATATGGTGTTCTATTATAATCAAGATCTAGCATCAATAGCCTAATGGTTACGGTCTGCGAATCGTAAGGTCGTAGGTTCGAATCCACCATTCGACTATTGACGTGAAACATATCCTAGCACAAGCTTAAGCTTAGTTGGAATGGTTAACAAAAATGTTAATAATATTTGTGACAAAAAATATTGTTAGCTTCTTATTATTTAAGCAAGTATATTTACAAACAAAAACTAAAACCGATTTCAAATCAAATCAAACGTTAAACGCCATTACAAGCAGACGCCCTCTTTGTATTTCCAAATTACTGTATGTTATATCTACGAAATAGAATTAATCACAACCTAAACTTTTATCAAAGTACTCTTGAAGTACATTCAGTTCAATAAAAAATAAACTTCGAATTCGATAGACGTGATATTGAGTTAACGTTCATTTGTTAACGCTCTCACTTGATACAAATTTAACACTTTTATGGCTTTCTCATTGATGACATTGTCAGAATTGGAACACGTGGAAAGCATCAGCTTTAAAATGAAAAAAGAATCATCAAAATCGTTTCCCCCAGTCCAAAGTTATAAGGTAATAAACAAAAAAACAGACGAATTGATACACTCCCCCTTTTTTGAAGTAGAAAAAAGATCTATCAACGAAACTACAATAGTGTCTATTTATTTATTTATTTATAGGAAGATCGACAGCAATAAAATTTACAAAAAAAAGATATAATTTATTACTATATCTTTTTTTTAAGAGACAGACTGCCAATAGTGTCGACGGTGATTCAATATACACGTAGCATGACATGGCGGACTTACATTTCTGTTTCGTGGAATACTGTACGCTATTTCCCTGCACCCCTCTGCAATATGAGCACACTGTAATTGTCGCAGGTGAAAACAATGACGTCATATGTACAAAAAAATTGCCGCATTCGTGTAAAATTTTTACACGGAATTAAAAGTACTTAGATTAACCACCAAAATAAAATAGACTTCTTATAATTACGTAAATATAAAAAACTTAGCCTTTATATATGTCCCACTGTTGGGCGCAGGCCTTCTCTGTACTGACTTGTACATGTTTTTTAATGACGAACTACACAGATTGGCCAGAAAAGCTGGCCTTAACAGCTTCACCGGATTGAGAGGTGGCATAGCTCTTAAGTCGCACTTCACATGTCTTTGAAAGATTTTCTACGACATGTAGGTATCCTCACGATGTTTTCTTTCACTGCCGAGCGCGTGGTAAATCAGCACATAAAATTGCAACAACAAATTTATATATACTAAAGATGGACTTAATACCATATCAAAGCCATTCTATGCCTACCTGTTATTCTGTTTACCTTAAGGATGTTTATGTTATCGATGCAAGATTGAAAATATTTGATTACAAGCAGAAAAAATATAGAAACAATGCCTACATAAATATACTAAATATAATTGTATAAATAAATAAATAAATAAATAAATAAATAAATAAATAAATAAATAAATAAATAAATAAATAAATAAATAAATAAATAAATAAATAAATAAATAAATAAATAAATAAATAAATAAATAAATAAATAAATAAATAAATAAATAAATAAATAAATAAATAAATAAATAAATAAATAAATAAATAAATAAATAAATAAATAAATAAATAAATAAATAAATAAATAAATAAATAAATAAATAAATAAATAAATAAATAAATAAATAAATAAATAAATAAATAAATAAATAAATAAATAAATAAATAAATAAATAAATAAATAAATAAATAAATAAATAAATAAATAAATAAATAAATAAATAAATAAATAAATAAATAAATAAATAAATAAATAAATAAATAAATAAATAAATAAATAAATAAATAAATAAATAAATAAATAAATAAATAAATAAATAAATAAATAAATAAATAAATAAATAAATAAATAAATAAATAAATAAATAAATAAATAAATAAATAAATAAATAAATAAATAAATAAATAAATAAATAAATAAATAAATAAATAAATAAATAAATAAATAAATAAATAAATAAATAAATAAATAAATAAATAAATAAATAAATAAATAAATAAATAAATAAATAAATAAATAAATAAATAAATAAATAAATAAATAAATAAATAAATAAATAAATAAATAAATAAATAAATAAATAAATAAATAAATAAATAAATAAATAAATAAATAAATAAATAAATAAATAAATAAATAAATAAATAAATAAATAAATAAATAAATAAATAAATAAATAAATAAATAAATAAATAAATAAATAAATAAATAAATAAATAAATAAATAAATAAATAAATAAATAAATAAATAAATAAATAAATAAATAAATAAATAAATAAATAAATAAATAAATAAATAAATAAATAAATAAATAAATAAATAAATAAATAAATAAATAAATAAATAAATAAATAAATAAATAAATAAATAAATAAATAAATAAATAAATAAATAAATAAATAAATAAATAAATAAATAAATAAATAAATAAATAAATAAATAAATAAATAAATAAATAAATAAATAAATAAATAAATAAATAAATAAATAAATAAATAAATAAATAAATAAATAAATAAATAAATAAATAAATAAATAAATAAATAAATAAATAAATAAATAAATAAATAAATAAATAAATAAATAAATAAATAAATAAATAAATAAATAAATAAATAAATAAATAAATAAATAAATAAATAAATAAATAAATAAATAAATAAATAAATAAATAAATAAATAAATAAATAAATAAATAAATAAATAAATAAATAAATAAATAAATAAATAAATAAATAAATAAATAAATAAATAAATAAATAAATAAATAAATAAATAAATAAATAAATAAATAAATAAATAAAAATATAACTTTAATAATTACAATATCTTTTTTAAGAGACAGACTGCCAATAGTGTCGACGGTGATTCAATATACACGTAGCATGACAACGAAACTACAATAGTGTCTATTTACTTATTTATTTATTTATAGGAAGATCAACAGCAATAAAATTTACAAAAAAAAGATATAATTGATTATTATATCTTTTTTTTAAGAAACAGACTACCAATAGTGTCGACGGTGATTCAATATACACGTAGCATGACAACGAAACTACAATAGTGTCTATTTATTTATTTATTTATAAGAAGATCAACAGCAATAAAATTTACAAAAAAAAGATATTATGTATTATTATATCTTTTTTTTAAGAAACAGACTGCCAATAGTGTCGACGGTGATTCAATATACACGTAGCATGACATGGCGGACTTGCATTTCTGTTTCGTGGAATACTGTACGCTATTTCCCTGCACCCCTCTGCAATATGAGCGCACCGTAATTGTCGCAGGTGAAAACAATGACGTCATATGTACAAAAAAATTGTCGCATTCGTGTAAAATTTTTACACGGAATTAAAAGTACTTAGATTAACCACCAAAATAAAGTAGACTTCTTATAATTACGTAAATATAAAAAACTTAGCCTTTATATATGTCCCACTGTTGGGCGCAGGCCTTCTCTGTACTGACTTGTACATGTTTTTTTTTTAATGACGAACTACACAGATTGGCCAGAGAAGCTGGCCTTGACAGCTTCACCGGATTGAGAGGTGGCATAGCTCTTAGGTCGCACTTCACATGTCTTAGAAAGATTTTCTACGACATGTAGGTATCCTCACGATGTTTTCCTTCACCGCCGAGCGCGTGGTAAATCAGCACATAAAATTGCAACATCAAATTTATATATACTAAAGATGGACTTAATACCATATCAAAGCCATTCTATGCCTACCTGTTATTCTGTTTACTTTAAGGATGTTTATGTTATCGATGCAAGATTGAAAAATATTTGATTACAAGCAGAAAAAAATAAAGAAACAATGCCTACATAAATATACTAAATATAATTGTATAAATAAATAAATAAAAAATATAACTTTAATATTTACAATACTCATCGTTATACACCGGGAATGTTAATAAAATGAAAGCCGTATCCTCTTTGTTACTTTTTTATAAAAAAAAAATCTATTCAAATCGACTTAAATGTCTTATTACCAACCTTAAAATATTAAAAATAAATATAATAGTTTCCTCACGGAATGTACTTAGTAAAACCGCCCACATGCCATACGATTTCAAATCTCAATCATTCAACTCATGCTCATAATGCGACCGTTGAACGTTCCAATTTTATATCAAAATCGAACCGAACAAAGATGGACGACAGTGAAAGCGCGGTCGTCGATCGGCGAGCACGATGCGTGCGCGCCTTTTTCACGCGCACAAATTTATCGCTGCTGACAATGACACCGTGATTGCATAGGCATAAGGTTGCTTTTCGAGTAACTATATGTAATAATAAGTTTTTCGTAGACTACCGTCATGGCGCTCACGCGCCACTCGATCATGAGATGTAATTGCCCTTTTGTTTATTAATTTTCTGTTAAAAGAGTCTTTGTTTAGCTTGTATTGTAGTTTTCAGAACACATAAAGCGTAGAATCGAATGTGCGGAGAAAAGACAATACTTTTTTTTTATTAAAAAAAAAATAGTGAAAGTTTTGGTTGATTAATCCCTGACCATAAACACCTACCAGAGTATCAGGTGGCTATGCCAATGTTTTTATGAAAAATTATGCCGACCAGGCAAAAATAACGGCGAACTCTCTAACTGGTATTCTAGGAGATTACAACGACCTCCTATAATACGACCCATTTGTGTATAATCCTCACTAGCGGTTCTTTCACTACTGATGATGAAGCGTTACTAGAGTTTCTTCTGTTGCCTCGTCTTTCAGCGCCAACGCTTTCTAAAGTGGCAATAATATTTTTATAGAGCAGTTCTCTCGAGCACAAAACTAAAACCGATTTCAAATCTCAATCATTCAACTCATGCTCATAATGCGACCGTTGAACGTTCCAATTTTATATCAAAATCGAACCGAACAAAGATGGACGACAGTGAAAGCGCGGTCGTCGATCGGCGAGCACGATGCGTGCGCGCCTTTTTCACGCGCACAAATTTATCGCTGCCGACAATGACACCGTGATTGCATTGGTATAAGGTTGCTTTTCGAGTAACTATATGTAATAATAAGTTTTTCGTACACTACCGTCATGGCGCTCACGCGCCACTCGATCATGAGATGTAATTGCCCTTTTGTTTATTAATTTTCTGTTAAAAGAGTCTTTGTTTAGCTTGTATTGTAGTTTTCAGAACACATAAAGCCTAGAATCGAATGTGCGGAGAAAAGACAATACTTGTTCTTTTAATAAAAAAAAAATAGTGAAACTTTTGGTTGGTTAATGATCATCCCTGACCATAAACACCTACCAGAGGAATATCAGGTGGCTATGCCAATGTTTTTATGAAAAATGTATGCCGACCAGGCAAAAATAACTGGTATTCTAGGAGCTTACAACGACCTCCTAGAATACGACCCATTTGTGTATAATCCTCACTAGCGGTTCTTTCACTACTGATGATGAAGCTTTACTAGAGTTTCTTCTGTTGCCTCGTCTTTCAGCGCCAACGCTTTCTAAAGTGGTAATAATATTTTTATAGAGCAGTTCCCTCGAGCACAAAAACTAAAATCAATTTCAAATCAAATAAATGATTTTCTTTCGTATTTTCGAAGTGTCATAGTAATACTAATACGAAGTTTTGGCGCCTACATTATCTTTTCCAAATTCGTGTCGTCAAGTAGTACTTACCGAGAGTTGAAATCTCATGACCCCCCTAATGTCTGAATTAACAGACATTCTCCCATTCAATGTTTACAAGTTCCTTGGTATATAGACAAAAATAAATTCAAAATTGTAGTAGGACCTTATTGCAATTATACGATCTCAGAAAAAAAACAATATCGATTGAGCGTACATATGTTAAAAATAGACACACAAATCGCGTACCTTCTATTTTCTTTATGAAGGCAGTTACTGTGGGTGCTTTGTTAGCCGTAATTGACAGTAATAGTACAGCATTCTGTGTGGAAACAATAAAGAACTACAAATATGTTCTCCTAACTGTCGCTTTCCATTCAACTCTACCATAAAATCATAGAGCGTAAAAATTTGCCGCGCTATTGCAAACAACGTAGTAAAATGTTTTCGTTCTCTATTCCGTTACCATGACGACGGCGTTTGACGCGGGCTTATCTTTTTAATTGGAATATTGTGTTACAGATTATATAATCACGTATACTTGTTTGCACTGTTTTCTGATGTTAACTTTTTTTCATTTAAATTTATTAAACCTTTTTTTAATAAGAGATATTTACTAGTGAGCCGTGTGTCATCACCGGTGCTGGCACCAATGAATTTGTTTGCTGCAATTTTAAATGCTGCTACGTGCTCGGCGGTGAAGGAAAACATCGTGAGGAAACCGATGTCTTAGAAAATTTTCTAAGACGTGAATACTGGCAATCCGCACTAGGGCCGCGTGCCGGACTATGCCCTAATACTTTCTTTTTAAATTTGTCTACCACGATAATACTATACGGATCAACGAGTAATTGACTTATTAAATGTTAGCAACACAGTTCGTAGTGTACCATATCGTTACTCTCTCTCTCTAGTGTCGGTCCCTCATGTCTGAGGCTTGTGGTCACCATCAGGGTTGCACCTGGAGCGGATGATTTGTTTCCACCGGCTTCTGTCCAGTGCGTCTCTTACAGTACTGTAAAATTTGGAGGACGACGAGTCTTTTACTTGATCGGACCACCTTGTTGGTGAACGGCCGCGAGATCTTTTTCCTGCGGTGTTCCCAACTACGATCAGTTTATCCAGACTTTCGTCGCCTCTGCGCATTGTGTGTCCGAAATCGTTACTAGCATATGAATAAGAAAAATTATAATGTGAACGATAAAGCGAAAAACGTCGAGCCACTATTACAGTTTAGAGATGCGCACCAAATGCGACATTTAAATAAATAAATATTTTTTTTTGTTTGCCATAAAAAATATATTTCCTCTTCGAAAACAAAAATAGTGGGTAAGCTGTTAGTATGTTGGTACGATTTCTAAGCTGTTTTTTTGCAAAATCACGATCGTTCACTTTTTATGTTAGTATAGATATAGTGAGAAAATATTTTCCTTTGTAATTTTTCGGACAAGTTCGTATTTATCGTGCTCTCTCAAATAGCTCCATATTAACGAAAATGTCACTCATTTAATTCGATAATTTATTGACAGTTCGGGTATGACCTTAATAGAAAATTGGATTCAGTTTTCCTGAATTATTCAAATAGGACCTTTTGACCGTTTTGGTAAAACCGTTCTGATAAACCGCACCTATGTGTTTACGCACGTGTTCTTATTTCGTGCATTTGCATCACTCAAGTGGTTTTCTATACAGGAACGTATCAATAATTATTTAATGAATTTTGCTTGTTTAAAATTACGGTTTTAATTTAAATCAAATATGTGTTTATTCGTTTACGTCACGAGTTGTACTGTTAGTAAATAACTAATACGACCGTGTGTATCAGGACATTATTAAATAATAACCGGTGTGATTACGTACCGTTGATCATGAAATATTTCGAATAGTTTGCCGATTGAGATTAGGGAGGCTTCGTCAACTAATGTCTTTAAATCGCGTGTATCTGAATACTTTCTACTCAAACAATGAAAAATTACAAACTGGTATATTTATTGCCGTTATATATATTCCATGTGTATGTATATTATTATATTTATATAGAAGTATCTATTTATGTATATGTAAATGTATATTTATTTATTTATATAATAGTTTTAAAACGCTATTTTTAGCGGAACTACCCTTAGCCTGCTCTTAACCACTAAAGGTTAGCTGGAAGAAAATGCGAAATAGCATTAAGTTCGCCTTTGTACATGTTATTTGGTGCAATAAAGGATTTATCTATCTATCTAAATATTAAAAGAAAAATATATTTTTAATAGACCATATTTAGAATACCAGTGATTCCCAAAGTGGTCTATATCGACCCCTAGGGATCTATGACAACCTGCAAGGGGTCGACGTCAGCAAAAAAAAATTGGGGGTCCTTGAAATGAAAATGGGGATCTCAGCACATAATACACTTATAGTACCTATTTCTCACTAAAAATATTGACTTATTGCTTATATATGTTATTTTATTTATAGTTTATTTTATGTTTATTTAATGTTACGTATATTTTACATAACAGATACAAAATTTAATTTTGAGTAGTTTTAATTTAACTAATATATGTATAAATTAACATGTTTTTAACACTAAACTTCACCACTAAATCAATATCAGGTAAGTACGGAACCTAACACGGAAAAACGACACAAAAAAGTTTGGGGAACTCTGCACTAGACTATACAGGTATCAGGTTGATTTAGTGTTGCTATATTAAAATTTTTAATTATTCCCGCGGTTGTGGTTTTTGTCTTAACGCACATGGGGAATTCGGAGACCCATGTGCTTTAAAACACAAAATGGTTAGAGCGCTACCAAACATTAATAATTTTAAGAATGCCTGCAATATTCATCAATATATATATAAACGTAAATTGCTTATATTAGCCTGGAGGTTTTAACAACTTAACAGCTTCGAAAGCTGTTACTTCGCCTGATAGAATTGCTTGGCCTTCACTTGCTTCGCTTAATCAAAAAATCAATCAATTATTGACTAGTCCAAGGTTCATAACTAAAAAAATCGTTTATATTTACAAACATATTTTTCGTTTTAAATCAACCGATGTTTATACTATTACTATAACTGGACACTACGAAATTTAATCTGTAAAATATAGAGGTGTATTTATTTTGCATCTGTGCCTCTGTATTCCCGCCATGCTATCGGCGGCTAAAAATATTCGATCGTCAGCCGGCTATCTGCGTAAGTAGGTGCGCGGCGGGCGGCGCGCATTTCTCGTATTGTATTCAAATTTCGAACGGCTGACCCCAGCTACTAGCCGGCCAGTGCGATTCTCAATTATCGCATAATTATCGTTGCCTTTATGTCTTTACGATTACATAATTTTGTTAGTCGAATTTTAAAAATTATTCAACAACAAAAATTTATCAGTCATGCTAAGGAATAATAAATGCTAAAAAGTGATTAGTAATTTTCTAATTTTATGATCGATCATTTTAGATTGATTATTTTACATAGATGGAAAAGTTAGCTTTAAGACTGTTTAAGCCTAAGCCGAGGTCGCCTCTCGGAGATCTACTGCGCCGTTACTCCCAAAAGAAGATTCAGATTATGCGACCTGTCAAATTCCAGTGAAACTACAGCTTTTAAAAATAAAGTATGCTATTTTTTTAAAAACTCCTTACATTCTAGTTAACCATTTCTAATATTCTTAAGCTTGTGATAGGAGGTGGTTCACGTCAATAGTCGAGTGGTACATTCGTACCTATTTTCTTTCGTACACTGTATTGAAAACAATCACGCTTTTATCACAACGATATCGTTAGTTCGTATACATTAATATTAAATTCTAATAATTGAATCAATATTCGTGTATTTAGGTAGGCCACCTATCTGAACTAGTAAAAATCGTCAATTCCCAGTATGATATCAGTATGAGACTTCGACACAATTGTAAAAGCAGACTAGAGAACAGCTATGCCTCTAACAATGTAAACAATATACCAAATAAATTTCATTTAAAATCGATAAAATTTCTTTTTTTTAAACCAGGAGTGCGCTATTAAATTGACAATTCACATATTGTATACACTTATTCCGCGTCATTATCAGAAAAGCGCGGCAAATTTCTAGAGGCGCGTTCGGAAACACTGCCAAGCAAATGTAGCAGATACTTTTTGCTGAGTTATGAAACTATTAGCAGGTAAATCACGATTTGACGCTTGTGTAAACTTGTGTAGGCGGGTTAGCTCTGTACATCTCAACATACACCTACTTATAATCGACTTGGCAACTAGCCTAACGTACTGAAATGTTTGGGCGTCGCTTTTCACGGGATTTTAAGCCTAATGTCCAGGAGTTTAGAGTCTGTTAGGCAGCAGATGAAGTTGAGGCATCCACATCTCGCGCGCGACAAGGACGCAAGATCGGCACGAGATTAGAAGCCATTTGGTCTGGTATTGATCGTGCTCCCGCCCGCCCCAGTTTGCGGGGCGGGACGAGACTCAAAGCCGTTTCGTTAATCTTGTTCTATGTCTGCTTGGGGTGGATTTTAAATGGGTTTTCTGTATATACTCGCGGGGGTTTTGTACACAGCTTTCATTGTTGGAAAATTCAAAACACTCTATCGATTTTTATTCTTTTCTTCCACAGTGAATAGCATTGTTCTTCGATATGTATAGATTAAATATTCTTTCATTTAACCGTCAGCATATTTAATATACAAAATATCTAGAATGATATGCTTTTATTTCGCAGTTTGCTTGGAACCTATAGAAAAGCTTGCTCTTGCCCTTGCTTGAACGCCAATCATCAAGAAGATGTCCACGGAATTACTCTACAAATTATCCCACTCTTGTATACTATGTTCGAATATGGAATATTGAATCTCATCCTCTCCAATGGTTGTCTGAAGGACGCTTCGTCGTTTAAACGGCACACTACTTTCGAGGACTGAATTCCGTACCAACGAGTCGTTACTTTCAGAACTCGGCATCAAGCGGCGTCTATCATCTCTGGTACAGTTCCGTATCCTCACCATTTTCGGTTACGAATGCGGCCAAGCCGAGATGAATAATGAGCGACTCGTGGTCCCCGGCAAGGTTGCGGGTACCAGGCCACGAGGAAGACCGCCTAACTAGCTCACCATCAGTGTATGAATGCACGAGGTAGGCGGCCACCAGCCCTGTAAACCTCGGCTCGTAGAATAAGGCTACGGTATGCCCTGCCTTGTCGTCCGCTGCAGGAATAAGGCAATATGCCTGTGTCACCTTGCACTGGATGCAGGGAGAGGGATTAACCACCCCGGAACGTGCTGCCAAGCACAGTGCAGAGGGGTTTCGGTGTGTTCCACTCACATAACCCCGTCTTTCCTCCTTTTCTGTAATGAATGTATAAGGGCATCGTCCGTCACGCGGCTCTAGTGCGGTTTGAAAGACTTTACATGTCTTACAAATTTGTTGTAAGACATGCAGGTTTCCTCGATATCTTTCACCACTGGTAAATCAGCACTTAAAATTGCAACAAATAATTTCATTGGTGCGAACTCAGGTTGCTAGTGTTATAATTTGTAGGTCTCGTAGAATAAAATAGTCCAACAACTAATACACTCGCTTTATTGAGACAGCGTAACGTTGTACAAAGAATTATTTATATCGAGTCAAAACGTCACAACTGCGCGTCCTCGCCATCTTTATACAAAATTAATTAGAAGTCAGATTAGGAACTAATAAAGTTAAACTATTGTTTACAATGCCAAGTTCATGTGACGATCAACTAAATTATTAATTATGAATTAAAGATACAATAAGGTTCAGGTAAATCATTAAGATATCATTGGAAGTAGTTATTATGAATAACAATCGCTGGGTGTCAGGTGTTGCCAGCTAACACTAGCGTACTATGTAACTTAAGGAAACCGCATGCGCCACGGCATTTGTCTTTTTATTACCACTAATTTCTAATCAATTTGTAAAGAGCATTCCAGAATACGAACGCACCTATGCCGCCATTTTAGAATTTTGCAATTCGTTTTCAATCAATGCTTATTAGATCGTAATAATTGTCGATGCGGGCTGGTTACAGCAGGACGTAATGCAAGACATAACTTGTTTTTTAGATATACCGTTCGGTTCATTTTCGTTTCTCGTTTTTTTATAGCGGCTGCTAATCAGGCGTGTGGTTGCAACATATCCCGCGATTGTTTCATCTTTGTCGGTTACATACTGCCTCCTTGCTAAACTTGTCCGAGAATCTAGTATCTAAAAACTCTACGCGCGGACGTTGTCTTCTATGTCTGATACATCATAGTTATATTACGAAGTTCTGGCGCCTATATCATCTTTGTTTTTGTAATGACGGACTACACAGATTGGCCAGAGAAGCTGGCCTTGACTGCTTCACCGGATTGAGAGGTGGCATAGCTCTTAAGTCGCTTAGCCTGAACCTCTATCGCTAGTCACTCGACACAAGGATCCCCCCGGTGAGGGGTAATCTCGGCTTAGACAGTTACTATGTTATGCGTAATCATTCCGATCCGAGGACGCCCGAGAGGGCCGAACCACGACTCGGTCGGTTGCTATTTCACGGATAATCTAAGATAAATTAAAAAGCTAAACTAACTTTGAGTGCCACTTCTGGAAGCGTTGGCGCTGGGAGAAGAAGTGGCCAAAGGCATCAAATTTTTACTTTAACATTAGTTGTAGTAAAGCAGTACAATTACATATAATACATTATATATAAGCAAAAAATATAACATTTGTTAATTTTCTCTAGCTTAACGAAAACTTACAGCAAGTTACACATTTTCATATTTAAATTATAAAACGAAGTGCGCTAAAAACATGAAAAATATATTTACTCAAGGATTATGTTCGTAAAACCCACAAAGAAGGCACGGAAGCACGCTGAAAGCGGCTGGAATATTAATTATCGCCTCCACCCTGATCCGACACCCCCCAGGGTCGCGGGGGTGAGTCGG
Source organism: Meandrusa payeni (assembly GCA_029286785.1). Taxonomy (NCBI): domain Eukaryota; kingdom Metazoa; phylum Arthropoda; class Insecta; order Lepidoptera; family Papilionidae; genus Meandrusa; species Meandrusa payeni. The sequence goes on from JAGSMX010000021.1 coordinate 4,241,732, forward strand.
GGGGCTGATGGGGTGTCGAGGGAGAATCCCGTCTTACGAGTCAGCGCCTGGCACCGAAACTCCAACTCTAGGAGACTGTAACGTTTTTAAAATGTATTTTTTTATAGGAATTTGTTATATATTTGAAGATATTTTATATTTGATATTTGAGAGCTCTTTTTCATTGAATTATTTGATTTTAGTCGAGACGTGGTTTGTGTTTTTCGGGTATCTTCAATTCGGAATATCGCGCCTACAATAACAATTTAAGTGAAAGAGAAGATTTCTCTAACAGTTTGGATTTGGAGAAAACTGTTTTTGTCTTGATTTTCAATCAATCAAACAAAAGTATTAACGAGTAAAAACAAATACTGCTTCAGATCAAACCAGTGACGGATTATTAAACGGTAATAGCGTTCGGACGGTCTCAATTTCACAAAATTAAAGTAATTTGAGATGGCAAAAGTGCATAAATAACAATGGTACATACTTTGATTAACTAAATAGATTGTTTTTTGAAAAAAACGACTTTAAGTTACTCACTTACAAAACAACAATTTCATATGTTAGGACCTAATTATTACGACTTCAAATCGATCTTTAACGCAACTATGCGCGGACTCCTTTGTGTGTCCGAATTTTCGTCTGAATCTCCATTCGCGACCGTCGGAGGTTGCGAATAATCCTTGCGCGTTACCGCTATTTTGTGGGCAGGCCCCACCCCTTAGATGTTAAGAGCGTTGCTGGAGTTTCTTCGGCCACTTCTTCTCCCAGCGCCAACGCTTTCCGAAGTGGCACTCAGAGTTAGTTTAGCTTTTGAATGTCTCTTAGATTATCCGTGAAATAGCAACCGACCGAGTCGTGGTTCGGTTCTCGTTCCCTCTCGGGCGCCCTCGGATCGGCATGCTTACGCGTAACATAGTAACCATCCAAGCCGAGGTTACCCCTCACCGGGGACCCTTGTGTCGATTATCTATGAGGTATTATATGAAAAACCTTCACCCAGCCGAAAGTTATGCGTTAACAAACATTAAAAAGGACATACAGACGAATTGAGAACCTCCTCTTTTGAAATCGTTTAAAAAACAAAACCCAAATCACACAACATATTTCTTTGTTGTTGAATCAATTCTACATACGATGACGACATCTCCGTCCTTTGTGATGAAACATATCCGAGACATTCTGAAGGTTAAAATCTTATCAACGCTTCTTATAGATAACAATGTTAATGATAAATTAACTGTAAAAGATATTGTACGACTTAGATAAGTCTGTTAAGAATAGATTGATTTAACACTTGAATCATGCTTCCTACTTGTTACCAATATACAGTTTCCTGTGTTATTTTACTATGTTTAATACCTTATACTTGATTTACTAAGAGACAAGCTTTAAACAATAGAATCTCATCTCAATCATAGATATTTGTAATAGAACCTTGAACAGTAAATGAAATGGTCACAGGTTGAGATCAACAATTAGTTAATTTTTAATTTCAAATTTAGTTTTATTTTTACTTTTGTGTTCTTTTTATATTTATCTTAACATTGTCACTCGCCAATTAATTGCTCGCAATCTACGCCTATAACTGCGATGGCATTAACTTCACAACTTTTCACTGTTTTATGTATTGTTTGTTAAAAATGTTTTTTGTGTTGGTGTAATAAATAAATAAATAAACAACAGGTAAGTGGACTAAAAAAGTAAAAGGGACGGGAACAGACGTAGAGGAAGGCAGTAAAAAGATGGGAAGACGATCTGCCCGAAGGTTGGAGAGGGACATCAATGAACAGGCAAAGGTGGAGGGAACTAGAGGAGGCCTATGTCGCAAGACAGCCTGACCTGGTAACTGATGTTAAGTTACATACTGAAAAAAAAATAGAATTAAGTATAGTTAGTATAGTATAATTAAGTGTTCAGCCCTGTAGTTCTGGGCTCTCAAGAATAAGACTACGGTATCCCCTGCCTGTCGTAGAAGGCGACTAAAAGGGGCCTCGGGTTCACTGGGCGACAAGGGTGGGGGCCTGAGTCGTCCACCAAGGTGGACCCGGGAAGAAGGCGACATCGGCTGGCCCGTGTCGCCTTGCGCTGCGAGGGCACAGGGGAGGGAGTAACCTCCCCCCCGGGACGTGCTCTCCTTGAGCACAGTGCAGAGGGGCTCCGGTGCGTTCCACGTTGAGATCCCGGAGCCCCTCGTCATGCACCGAGGTAAGGGCCACCGGGGAGGTTTTAGCGGGTAAGAAACCGCCGCCTTTCCCCCAGAAGTATAATTAAGTGTGTATAGATAGACGGCATGTGCTAGAGAGCATAGTGCAGTGGGGTTCTGGTGATTTCCACTGGAGATCCCGAAGCCCCTTCCCATGCACCCAGGAAGATCCACAGGTGGGGTTTTAGAGGGTAAGAACCTCCCTTATGCCTTACTTAATTGCTTAAGGTACCTTTTTTTTGTTTACGGTGAGGAAATCTTCAGAAAGATACGCTGCCTTCTGGGGGGAAGGCGGCGGTTATGTGGGGTTCTTACCCACTAAAACCTCCCCGGTGGCCCTTTCCTCGGTGCATGACGAGGGGCTCCGGGATCTCAACTTGGAACGCACCGGAGCTGCTTAAGGTACCTTGCATAAGGTATCTCGTTGAAGATTTCCTCGTCAACAAAAAAGTTTCATGTTTATTATAATAAGGTCAGTTTACTCTGAAAAGCTATTTTCCAATTTATTTATCGGAGAAGCTGCAACACTGAAGTGAAGAAGTACAAGAATTATTATTGTCTTTCTATTCATCTAATAATATTTTATTTATTGGTATTAAGATCTAACACGGGTTGATACCAAGTGCTAGGTCCTATAAAATTTATTCGGTATCGGTCGGTCTATCACTATCTGAAGAAAGTTGTAGAAATTTACGGACAATTCTGCATGTGTTTAAAATGGCGGCTTTTTGTAGAGTCAAATAAGTAAATTCTGGTAATATTTTATTTATTATTATTATTTACTTAATTTTATGGTCGGTGTTCAATCTGGTACTGATTAGATTTGAAATCTGTGTTTATAACTTGTAAATAAACAGTCCAGTCTCCTAGACTATGAGTGAGATCGGTTCATCGCGGACAAAGGCTTTTATAAAGCGAGGTGTTCTAAGCCGTTTACCATGAATTTTATGAAAATACCTTTCCTTGGCTATTGTGTCTATCCTGCCTTTGTTAGAGTAAGAATGGAAATGGGCGGGAGGACAGGGCCGCAGAAGTCTTCGTTTAAGTACCAGAAGGTACGTAGTACTTTCGAAATTGATATTTCTATATATCTTCCTTTATATACTTAAACAATTTTTAGTACTACATATATCTATATATATAAAAGGGAAAGTGTGTGGGTATGTTACATTTAGGTTCCGAAACGGCTGGACCGATTTCAATGAAACTTACAGGGAATCTTCAGATTGACCTGGCGTGTAATCCTGTAAAGTTTGGTGACGATCGGAACACTACTCTTTTTAACCGTCCTAAACAAGTCATACGTCGTACTTTTATTTCTGACATTAACTTGAGCTCGATATGTTTTTGTATAAATGATAAGAATGATATTATATTTACTGATATGTACATGGGTGTAGGTAATGATCTTCACCCGCTCGAAAAGAGAATAGAAGAGAGAATACGGAGATAAATGAATTAATTAATATATTGTGAGAGTTAAATTAAATATTTAATGATATAAGTTTATTGTTTAAATAAAATAAAGGTACGCTAGTACCTTTATAAAATGCGTAACAAATAGATTCCTTATATGTTTTGATTTGTCCAGTTCATACCTAACTACATATCGTCTATCTACTCCACCTCTTTCCTCTTAAAATCTCCACCAATAAGACAATACAGCGTGTTGAATACAATCTCAATACTCGTTCCTCTTACAGAGATACAACAGTGCTCCCTACATATTATCCAATCAAGCGATAATAGCACCATTTTAATATAAAACACAGTTTCGAAAGTTGATTTTCATTCGATAATGTTTAGTGCGCTTAATATCTTTTAGAAGTTACATTAAAATGAGATCGATTCTCTCAAATTAGTGAGCAGTAAAGGAATAACGCTCTTATATTCTGAATGAATAGATTGTAATTACAGTGAAGCGTGACTAAAGATAGGACAATTTAATATGGAAAATACAAAGATGGTTCTCGAGGGAAAAACTTGAGCGATATACAAGCGATTGTGTGCTTTCTGATGTACATTTTAAACGCAATGAGGTTGAAAATCGCGTGATGAATCTTTAACTTGAAATGTTTTCGAACTGGCCTTTGTACAGGATCGATTTGCTCTGAGCGGACCGCGCCACGTCAGATATTGGGAATGGAAAACTCCCTATGTGCTTTATTCAGTACTAGAGTACTCAGCTTTTGCTTTATTTTATTTAAACAATAAACTTACATCATTAAATATTTACTCCCACAATATATTCAATTATTCATTCTCTTCTATTCTCTTCTCGAGCGGTTGAAGATCAAGCTACACGCATGTACACATCAGCAGCATCAGTAAACGGATACATTTACGGCGCTATAACTTACCTTGAATACTTCAAAATCCTTATTTATTATCTATAGTATACTTGAGTATACTTTATGTGTCAATACATATTTGGGTTATAAAACAATAGAATTTCATCGTAGTAAATAAAATCTGTATTTGACAGTACAAAAAGAGGAGTGCTCCGGTCGTCACCAAACTTTACAGGATTAGTCGTCAGGTCAATCTGAAGATTCCCTGAAAGTTTCATTGAAATCAGCCTAGTCTAGTTTTGGTTTTAAAAAAAGGTAAGATTCTTGTAAATATACTTGTTAATTATTTTAATTATAATTATCTAATAAATATCTATAAAGTTAATAGACATTCGCTATTTTGAACGCGCAGCCTGGCGCCGCCCGCCCCAGCTTACTGTCGACATATATAACACAACTATATGTGTATACATACATGATACAGTTGTGTTATACTTTTCAACCGACTTCAAAAAACTAGGTTCTCAATTCGTCTGTATGTATTTTTTTATGTTTGTTATCTCATAACTTTGGTCTGGACGAACCGATTTTGTTTTTTGACGTTTTGTTTTTGAAAGCTATGCTTCCCGTGTGGTTTCATTGCAATTTGGTATAATTTTGACAATGGCAAACATGTGAAAACCAGTGTAAATCTTAAATTTGCATTAAGTATGATAATTTTGGGTGATTGATATTTTATTTTATTTCAAACCAGATGAGAGTTTGGTTGGTTTCTGATTGATTCTATTTCGTAATATTCCTGTTATATTTCGAAAATACAAAGAAGGCGTTTGAAGTCTCTTTATGTTGAGAATTTGAAATGGAAATGTATCGCTTCCAGAAATCGAATGATCGCGAGTGTCAGCGATCCTAAGCGCACCGTTGTGCCTGATAACTGCGCAGGTCTATTCTGAAAGCATTTACCAATTTTGTAAATGATGCACAATAAAGTATATTACAACATGATCAAACACAAACACAGTTATACTTTTTGTATAAATAAATCGTTAAAGCTAGTTCACAGAAAAGTTTAATAATCAATAAAAAAACAAAAGAGAGTCGTAATTAGTGTCTTCTTATTTTTAAAAAGTCCCGCCCGTAAATCAGCCAGGACGGGGACTTTACCAGTTTTTTTTTACGAACTACACCGATTTGCCAGAGAAGCTGGCCTTGACAGCTTCACCGGATTGACAGTTGGAATAGCTGTTAGGTCGCTTAGCCTGAACCTCTATCGTGATGCAAGGGCCCTCCGGTTAGAGGTAACCTCGGCTTGGACGGTTACTATGTAAATCTTATACCGCTGCATCCAAACGTTGTAGGTGTTTGTAGCAGTGCGTAAAAAGTATTATTCGAGTAAAAACAAAAACCGACTTCAAACCACTACTAGGTGTGGATGCTCAGATTTTTTTTATACTTTCTAAGCAAGTGCTTGACTACAATCTCACCTGATGTTTTGTGGAAATGCAGTCCTGGTTGTTAAGGAGCACTAACTTAGTAATTCAGTCTACTCTTGAAAAATACCCACATCGTAATCGGACGGAAAGACAGATTCGGGCAAACTATTCCAGTCAAGTAAGCGCTTTATTCGGGTTTGAGGGATGTTCGCAACAAAAGGATGAAATCCTGCAGTACGTCTTTAAGTCCGATGATGGAGCGGGGATGGGAGAATTAGATCATGGAGTTTCTGAGCACACTCTCCAAAATGCAATCTGTAGAAAACTGAAAGGCTAGCCTTACGCCTGTCCGGCGTCGCGGCTGACGCTTGAGGGATTAGCCTCGACGCAAAAATAGTTATTCCTAAAAAATCCGTTCTAAAACGGTACACAAGACCAGGGGAGCAGTCGCCCCCTGCGCTGATAACCCGGGTAATGGGGTAACACCCCGAGGCCCGTACCTGCAAGGTTCCCGTGAACCTTGTAGATGACTCGACTGACTGACTGCCTGTCCGGCGTAGTATGTCAGTTGGTATATCATATACAGGGTTATTGGTTATTCGACGTATCCGTTAGGAGGTGATAGGAGTGACTATTTCCATAATACAAAGGTGAACCATTTCTGAGTTATCTTGTTTCTTTAGCTTTAACTTGAAAAATTTATAAAAAAAATATCAATTTAATTTTCTCTGACATTGAATGCCTTTATTCCTACTATTTCTATCTTTTATCATAAATGTCACGACACTGACAGTTGTGACACTTACATTTTTAGCACTTGAAAAATAACTTAAAAATGCAACAAAAAATTTTGTTGTTCTGATGTTAATAATGCTGCGTGTAAAATCAGGTATTTAGCAAGTAATAAATATACAATATTAAATCATATGGAAGACATAGACGTAGACATATTATTTATTAGCATAACATACAAAAAAATATTTATTATTTTATTTTTCGCGTCCGAACGAAGTGATTTGAGTCATCGTTCATCGTGCGCACAGCAAAGGAGTGGAACAAGTTGCCGGCGTCAGTCTTTCCGTCCAAGTACCACGTGGGAGCCTTCAAGAGTAGAGTGAATAGGCACTTACTAAACTAGCGCGTACCATCTTTCGACTATATCACCACTTAACACCAGGTGGGATCGTGGTCAAGCACAAGCCTTATCAAAAATATAACACACATTAAAAAAATAAATTAAAATAAAAAAAATACAATTAAAAAAAGGAACGGGCAAATAGGACATGATGCCCACATTGAACACTGTTTCATTATGTATGTAAATGCAGTGGTGCTCAGGACTTGTTTTTTGTTAACGGGGAGAAAATCTTCAAAAAGATACCTTGCCTTCTGGGGGCAAGGCGACGGTTATGTGGGGTTTTTACCCGCTAAAACCACCCCGGTGGCCCTTTCCTCGGTGCATGACGAGGGGCTCCGGGATCTCCAGTAGAACGCACCCGAGCCCCTCTGCACTGTGCTCAAGGAAAGCACGTCCCAGGGGGGGGATGGTACTCCCTCCACCCCTGTGCCCTCGTAGTGCAAGGCGACACGGGCCAGCCGATGTCGCCTTCTTCTCGGGTCCACCTTAGCGGACGACAAAGGCCGCCACCGTAGAGGCGGGGTGCCCAGGACTATTCAATGTCGTGCGCGCAAGGTAACCTTTACATCGCATTTATTCGTCTTCCTCCATTTTGCCTGGTCTTTAGGATCCTCTTCTTATGTGTTTCGTATAATTGCTATAATTTTGCGTGTGGTTGTAGAATAATCCACTGATAAGGAGTCAGGGCCGCGCCTGCGCACTATGCGGGTTCCGGTGTTCCCTGGAAACTTAGCTTACTCAACGGTTTTACATTCAATGTGTTTAGTATTAATTGAATTTGCACCGTATGTTGAATAGCTTTAAAGTTGAACTTATGAATTTCAAGTAAGTGAAATTAGAAGAATTATAAGATGGTTTGATTAACTGCGTCACTATTGATAAGGTAGTTATTGATAAGGACATATATTTCTTCGAATCTATTAAGCGTGTCTTCCTATTAAAGCTACCGATCGAGTCGTGGTTCGGCTCTTTCGGGCGCCATTGTTCGGACGCAATTTCTTACCCAATTAGAGGAACCGAGGTTCAGGCTAACTCTTACGAGTTCGTCCACCTCTCAAATCTGGTGAAACTGTTGAAGTTAGCGTCTCTGGTCAATAATACGTATCGGTTCGTCACAGAAAACAAAATTGTGCACTTCATCAGAGAGTAATTAAAAGCAACCAGATAGTTCCAACTATTGACACATTTTTCTTTCAACATAAATAATAATAAATAATAAATAAATATCCTTTATTAATTAACAAAATTATAACAAACAGTATTACTAATTACACTTTTTTTACTGCGAGTATTAGTTCTATGTAAGTTTCACTGCCACCTAGACTAGGAATTTCCTGTGTTGTACTTGCTTCGGCAGTACATATACTAAAATTGGAACGATACAGAGAAGATTAGCATGGCCCCTGCGCAAGGATGACACGCAAAAGCGTGAAGCGCTCCACATTTGTTTTTTTTAGTGTCCTATCGCTGACAGATTCGGGGCACCCCGCTCATAATGGCTGATGTCATTCGCGGAAGGTTTAGTGGGTAGGGGCTGCCCAGGCTGAGTCCCACACATCCCTACGGGCCCACCCAGGGTACCGGAGGATGGTCTATAAATAGATTCCCCCCGTGATCAAAAAAAAATGGAATTTCCTGTGCGATAGTTGGCAGTCCTTCCTCCCATGGTTATTTAAATATCTAATATTGTAATTATATTAATTTTTTTTATGTGCGAGCGTGTGTGTCAACACCTGCAATAAAATCGTCATTGTCATTTTTTTAGACATTGGAATTCTTACATAGTATAAAACAAAGTCGCTTCCCGCTGTCTGTCTGTTCGCGATAAACTCAAAACTATTACACTTATTTTCACGCTGTGCTCACTAATGGATAGAATGGTTCTCGAGGAAGGTTTTAGTATATAATTTGTTAAGTTTTCTTATATTTCAGCTAAAATATAATTTTATTTCGTATCGCAGTTAAGAATATCGCGACTCAATCTGACCTCTATAAGGTTCAGAATTTTGAATCACAAAGTGGATCGGTCATAAGCTGCCCAATTAAATATCATTAATAATACGTAACTTCTATGCATAAATAAATATTATAATCTGTAAAGTATACTTATGAATTAGAATAAGTTAATGGATTGACTGATATAGAAGTACTTTAGTTGACTAGGTCCGATCGTCAATGATTTATAGAGGTTCAGGCTAAGCGACCTAAGAGCTATGCCACCTCTCAAATCCAGTGAAGCAGTAAAGGCCAGTTTCTCGGTGCCAACTGTTAGTTCGTCCAAAAAAAAAATTGTCAATGAACAACAATGATTAATCCAGTTCGAGTTGCGATTGCGTGCGGTCGTGCTGCCTACTGCTCATTTTACTAAGACATTTTTCTAAGACACCGTGCACTAGGGACTATTTCGTAATATACCTACGATAAGATAATTCGGAAATACATACAAGAAAGTCGGATATAAAGTCAGTTTCTGTTTTTACTCGTAAATATACTTGCATTCTTAGCATAGAGATAGCAATAATTAGTTCTACTATATGCTAATTTAGTTTTAATGCATAAATAATAATATAATCGTAAATACACTTATGAATTAGAATAAGTTAATAGACTAACTATAAATATAAAAGTACTTCAGTTGACTAGTCCGCTTCCGTTTTTGAAAGACCCTATACTAGAAATTTAGGATACAAAAGGAAGGACTCTCTCTGTAGACGATCAGTACACATTTTAGAATAAGTGTGTTACGCTGGAGGAAAAGCTCTTTACAAGTGAACTGTTTATTAAATTACCTCTAAAACTTTATGTTTTATTAACTATTGTGTGCGATGTTGAGCAAGGAAGCTCACACTTGATATGATATATTGATACGCTATCATCGAAATTTTATAGTTACTGCTTATCATAACGGTAGTCTCTGCCCTGATAATATGGAACAGCACAGAATGATTCCATTGATTACTTTTTAAGTATCACAGATAATCAAGGCGACACTGCACTGGCTTCTTCTGTGCCACGAATGGACCGTACAGAACAGATCCCAGCGTTATTTGGTGATGAAAAATATTACTGCCAGCAAGAGATATTGCTAATGTTTAGTTTTAACAACCCACAATTTTATGTTTCGCCCAGTGAGTGCCCAACATTTTATAGAAACCTTGGGCGAGTCTGCTAAACCATTTAAGACAAAGATTGCGATGGTAGTTTTCCGAATCCGAAGAACAGTTTTCCGCTGACCGACCGCAGGTAGGTTAGCTACTCACAAAAGGCTGCCCCGTCAACTATGAAAAATCCCAGGGTGGCTTCATCGTGCCGATTGGCGATCGGATTGAGAGGACCCGATGGCTATTTCTGGCGGAAGGACGAGAGGGGGTTCGGGCGACTCTGCAGGATCCATGTCAAACCCCTTTTGGCTCAGAGTATCTGATTATGTTGTGGGATTGACTTTGCAAACTCTCATTTAACTTAAAAAACACACCTTAAAATTCCGCTCTAGCACCAGTTAGTATTTTCCGTACTAAGGCAATACGGGACCAATTCTTGCCTTCTTCCCAAGTCCACTGCGGATCTGCTCCGGTTCATTCAGGCGATTCAGCTTAGGGCTTACTTTAAGCAATAGATAAAAGTCGAGTTCTGGTGTCCCAATTCCTCTAACGGAGCGACGGTTATTACGTAAACGGACCACTATCTATGAAACCATTTCTCTCGAAGCTGGTCAGAATAAACACACACTATCTCCCAAACTGGGTTAGGTCCCGCTATCTAGATAATGGCTCGATAATTCGTTTTAAAGATAATCTGCCACGAACTGTGTGTTTGTTGTACACTCAAGATGTAAGCCGTCGCCCGAATCTAATCTCCTACTCGAAATTGTATTAATGTGCTAATAACATGATGTTACTGTGTCGCAGGCTATATATACTCTCCTCGATGGTATTATCTCCTGGTACATTTATAATAGATTTCCTTGTATATTTGCGTCAATAGCCTAATGGTTTAGCGTACGGCCTGCGAATCGTAAGGTCGTGGTTTCGAATCCAACATTCGACTATTGCCGTGAACCATGTCCTAACACAAGCTTAAGCTAAGTTGGAATGGTTAATAAGATTGTTAGTAATATTTCTGAAAAAAAAAAGAAATATTGCTAGCTTCCTTTTTTTAAAAAAAAAATATTAATATTATGTTAAAAGTAAAACAGCCTTTATATATGTCCCACTGCTGGGCACAGGCCTTCGATGTATAAGGGCATATGTACCACTGCTGGGCACAGGTCGTCGCTCGCACAATAAATCGCAGTGGAAGGATTTGGCAGCTCAGCGAACTGAGTGGCGGAACTTCGTAAGGGTATACGCATTTGAGCAGAAGCACAGGTCTGAATTAGACGAAAAGCGAGACACTCTGAAGGCCCGACCACGCGCTGGCATATCCTAAAACATCACTCACTCTTACAATGTAGATGTAATCATCTCTATTACAATGAAGAGTGGTTATGCCCAAGAGGCACACTCAAGAGCTGCGTGACCTGGCTCATGACTTGTCCCCGAAGCGTCGCCGTAGTCGAATTCGGCAGGACATTACCACCACCACCACCACCACCATAAGGGCATAGTCCGCCACGCGGCCCTAGTGCGCGTTGGCAAACTTCACATGTCTTAGAAAAATTCCAGGATGTTCAGGTATCCTCACGATGTTTTCCTTCACCACCGAGCGCTTGGTAAATTGTATTATGTATTACCCATTTCAGACATTTGTAATATCAATTGTTTAATTATATGCATACGAGTACTTAACACATTCCAGACTGTGATAATAAAATGGTTAATATACTATATCAATAGCAGAAAACATATATTCAAAAAAATGATTTTGTAGAGGCCATTGGCAATACATAGTCCATAAACACACACACATTCGTGTCTATTAAAAGAAGATACGGTTAGCACTCCCCTTGACAAGGATGGAACACATTAAATGGTTAAGGCACAACTTGAACACATTTTTTTTTAAATACACACATACCACACTCTACATAAACAAGACACATTTATTACTAAAATCATGTTGACGATGATATTAATTTATCCCTAATGGGAAAGGCAAAAAGACTTTAGTCCATACAGCCATGTCTTGAATAGGAGAATTTTGGTAGTTTTAAAGGCCGAAGCCACGTCTTCATTGTTCTTGATCGTAAAACCGAACGCGCGCGCCACCTGTAAGGAATTACACTATTATTACTAAAAGACTTGATTGACAGTTAACCCTTTCAAACTAAAATAAAAGTTAGATTAATAAATGACGTAAAAGTTCCGAAATATTGAAAAAATATCGAGAACCTTCCCCTTGTTTGAATTCAGTTAATAAAGATTTTTTTAACGAATACGAACAACTTTATTTTTATAAAATATAACTTACATTCTTGTTAACAACTCCAATTAAGCATGAACTTGAGCTAGGAAATAGTTCACGTCAACAGTCGAATGGTGGATTCAAACCTACGGATTTATGTTTCGTGGAGCTGTAGTACCCTAAACCGATAAAGGTACAGCAATATTTATAAAAATATGTCCCACTGGTTGGGTACAGGTCTACACTGTAAATAGAGTATAGGGCATAGTCCGCCACACGGTCTTAGAGCAGATTGGCAGACTTCACATGCTTTAGAAAATGTTCTTAACCATGTTGGTTTCCTCACGATGTTTTTCTTCACCACCGAGCGCGTGGTAAATCAGCATTAAAATTTACAACAAACAAACTCATTTGTGCTGGCACCGGGGATCGAAGTCGGATCGCTAGCGGCGATCGCCCTGAACTATCACAGCTCTAAACATTAAATTCCTGCATTTATTCAATAAGATATTATAGTCAAGACAGGTATATAATTAAAGAATCTATTCACGAAAGCACCAGCTCTAATCAAATGTCCATACCAGGCGCCACGTCTCGAGTAATAAAATAATTCCAGGAACAGTCGGAGGACAATAGAATCAGCATGAGGGATCACCTCGGAGATCAGATCCTGACAGACACACAAATTAACATGAACATATACGCGCAGCTATTACGTACATTTTGTGTATAGCATGTCAGTATCCAACGAGCATTGCTTCGCGGAAGCCCTGACGAACGAGACCTGCATTAAAACATCCTCTTACAATGACCAAATTAGCGTGGCACTCTTCACCTCCCTCTGTGGAATGAATATGGACGTAGAGGAGGTTTACACACGGAATGCCTGGGGTCCAATGATCTTGGTGAATTGTTTGATAGACAAGAGTTACCGTTAGCTGGTTGGATGATCGAACAGTGAATGAACGTCGCCCATTCAATTGTTTCGGAGAAACTTAACCGCGGTATTTTTGTTTGTGTCGTAACGAAGATATCGTTTGCCGGGATAAGATTTCTATTTATAACAGAGAGGGGACCATTTCTTCTCTACAATTACTTTCTCAACCGTCTTCAAACCATTAGGAGGTTCTCAATTCGTCTGTATGGTATTTTTTATGTTTGTTACCTCATAACTTACGACCGGTTGAACCAATTTTGATGGTTCTTTTTCTTTGAAAGCTAAAGCTTCCAATTCTGGCGGCATCCGTGAGAAAACCATAAAAGTATTAAATTTGCATTAACCCATATCGTGGCAAGATTGTTTTTTGAAGAACAGTAAAAAAATGTATATTCAAAAAATACATTAAAAAATCGTGATATGAATACACGTGATAAAAGTACGTATTTTGGAAAACTAAGATGTACACTATTCTATACAGTGTTATACGTACTAAGTACGTAACGTACGTACTAACAAGCCTAAGCTTATTTGGAATGGTTAACAAGAATTTTAAATATATTTGCGAAAAACAAAAATATTGTTAGCATTCAAAAAAAAAAGAGTCCGGAGGGAGTAACCTTCCCCGGAGCGTACTCTCCTTGAGCACAGTGCAGAGGGGCTCCGGTGCGTTCCACTGGAGATCCCGGAGCACCTTGTCATGCACCGAGGAAAGGGCCACCGGGGAAGTTTTAGTGGGTAAAAACACATATCCGCTGCCTTCCCCCCAGAAGGCGGGGTATCTTTTTGAAGATTTCCTCCCTGTTAACAAAAAAAAGGGCGGTTGCTTCAAATTGCATAGTACGCTAGCAACCTGGGTTCGATTACAGATTACTATACTATATATCTATATACTATATATCTAAGAGATGTAGTTTTTCTAATAATTCTAAGACATGTGAAGTCTGTCAATCCACCCTACGGCCCCGTGGCGGACTATGCCCTTATACTCTCTTTACAGAGAAGACCTAAATACAACAGTGGGACATATATGAAGGCTGTAAGTTTCACTAGCAGGTAACCCTTGTGGCTAAGTGGTTCAACTAACTTTCTGGTTATTTCGAGTTTGAAATCTCTTTGTATCAATTAATTGTCGTCTCTAAGGCACAACGAATCAATTGCTGAAAATCAGTCTCCATCTACCTTACTAAGGGTTTAAAGAAACTTGAGAGCTTATTTTATTGAATTCTGGTACATATATTTTTTGGTTTTAAAAATTATAGCTTTCTATAATAAATTTATTTGACTGACACGTAATTCCTGTGTTATTATATAAAATTGTTTATTAACCAATTTGATACTTAAATCAAATAAGGTGAAACATGCCACAGTTAAAGGAGCAAATTAATTGTTTTCATAAATTATTAATAAAATACGTATTATTTTAACGTTTTAAATTTTTTGTCAAGAAACACATAGCGCAGGGAGATAGGTCTTATTGGGTTGCAAAAGACTACAGTAGAAAATATGTAAGAAAAAGATCACAAATTTTGAAACAAAAGAATGCTGCAGCCACTCGATTAAGGGTAGGAATTATTAACGGATTCGAAGAGCGAGTTGAATCTAGAGTTACATGAGACATAACAAAAAATAACAAAATACACAACGAAAAATGCCGAGCAAAGCTTGGTCATCAAGGTACTAATTGGGGTTAAGTACCAGGTTAAGTATGTATGTATCGCACCCGTGTAAGCAAATATCGGACACTGATCCGTGGTAGCTCAGTGTCCGAGCGGTTGGCTCAAGTTGCATAGTACGCTAGCAACACGAGTTCGATCCGCGGTGCTGGCACCAATAAGTTTTTTGTTGAAATTTTATGTGCTGATTTACCACGCGCTCGGCGGTGAGGAAAGCTACATGTCTTAGAACATTTTTCTAAGGCATGTGAAGTCCGAACAAAAGCCAAATGCCGGACTATACCCTTGTACTCTCTTTACAGAGAAGGTTGTTGCCTGTTCCCAGCAGTGACTTTAACTTTAAACGAAAATATTATAAGAGACGCAATGCGAATTCGAAGGTTCCGAACATAAAAACGATCAAACTTTAGGAGAGAGGAAGTGGAAAAAAATCAGTAAGGCACGGAAGCGCCGGCCATTGCCATCGGGATGCGGTGCCCATACTGATGAAGCTGCGAGCTTCCAGCAAGCTCTGCTGATGCTAATAGATATTAGGGTTGCCTGTGCACAGTCCTACAGATGAATCTTCATATATGACCAAGTATAATTAAGTGTAGAAACAAAAACCGACATCAAATAGAAAAGTGACGGATCCAACGTCAAGCATTGCCATAATGCTCCT
This sequence comes from Meandrusa payeni, assembly GCA_029286785.1. NCBI lineage: Eukaryota > Metazoa > Arthropoda > Insecta > Lepidoptera > Papilionidae > Meandrusa > Meandrusa payeni. Next base: position 4,257,399 of record JAGSMX010000021.1, read on the forward strand.
GGCAACCACGAGTAACGGCTCTGTGGCGAAAAATACACATACACACGAAAAATACAGTAAATGCACGAGTACATAAACTGTTTTATTTATGTATCATATTTATTATACTCTTACTGTCTGTATAATAATATTCCATATAAAAGTAGTATTGCGCGCGCACGTCTTTAGGTAGTCCTGAGCACCGCCTTGTGACAGCATATGCTGAGACGGTGTCCGATATTGGCATCATATGTTTTGTATTATTTGTCCGTGTAACTTTAACTGTGTTTTATCTATTTTTCATTCTTTTTAATATGTGTTATATTCAGTCTGTGATGTGTTTTTGTATTGTGATGCCAATAAATAAATGTCTATGTCTATAAATTACAGCGAGTGCACAAACTATAAAATAAATCAATTGGAATTTACTTCCTTCTTGAAGTAGGTTAATAAAGGAACTTGCACTTTTATGAAATAGACCGGCAGAGATAGCATTATTAACCGCTTTAGCGGACGGACTAAATAATTCTCTCCGTAGAGTTCAGATTCCGTTACATCGTTAAATACATAGACGACATATTTGGAAGATATCATTACAAAATACTCATAATAGTGTCAGTGGTACGCCTTCGGAAAACCGTAGATGCACAAGAGAACCAAAAGATTTAAAATCTAACTAGCGAATATAGTATAGTCTTTTTTTTTTGTTAACGGGGAGGAAATCTTCAAAAAGATACCCCGCCTTCTGGGGGGAAGGCGGCGGTTATGTAGGGTTTTTACCCTCTAAAACCTCCCCGGTGGCCCTTTCCTCGGTGCATGACGAGGGGCTCCGGGATCTCCAGTGGAACGCACCGGAGCGAATATAGTATAATCTAACTCATTGTAATACGTGTAGACGACTGAATGTAATAATACGTGGCTTCAGGACCCTTTTTCGATATCGCTATTTCCAAAATGAATAATAACCGATCTCCGGTACGAGATGGATACGACTTTTTTTATGACGTACTGACACACTGTCACTAACACAGATTGGCCAGAGAAGCTGGCCTTGACCGCATCACCGGATTGAGAGGTGGCATAGCTTTTAGGTCGCTTAGCATGAACCTCGTGCTAGTAACTCGACTTGTGTCGAGTTACTAGCACGAGGTCCCCCCGGTGAGGGTTAACCTTAGCTTGGACGGTTACTATGTTACGCGTAAGCATTCCGAACCACGACTGGGTCGGTTGCTATTTCACGTATAATCTAAGGGACATCCAAAAAGCTGACACATCCATACGTTACAAGTAATTCAGAATCGTTTTCTGTGACGAGCCACGGGTGCGCCGTGGTTCGTACGTAATCGCGAGCTCCACGTTGATACAGGGTTACCGACAATAGCCCAATTCTTTAAGCAGGCATCTCGACGGTTTTTCGAGACTGCCACCAAACATTCTAACAAACTTCTTGTAAGTGCCGCCACTTATAAGCCTTCCTATAATAAATTCCGTCGCGTCGCCCGGAGGCCGAGATACGTTTTTGACGATCCGGACGACGCGATTACCATTGCACAGGCTAGATCTCTACAAATCCACAAAGCGTCCATACGCGACCGTCGGAGGTTGGAATAATCCTTGCGCGTTACCGCTATTTTATGGGCAGGCCCCACCCCTTAGATGTTAGGAGCGTTGCTGGAGTTTCTTCGGCCACTTCTTCTCCCAGCGCCAACGCTTCCCGAAGTGGCACTCAAAGTTAGTTTAGCTTTTGAATGTCTCTTAGATTATCCGTGAAATAGCAACCGACCGAGTCGTGGTTCGGCCCTCTCGGGCGCCCTCGGATTGGCATGCTTACGCGTAACATAGTAACCGTCCAAGCCGAGGTTACCCCTCACCGGGGGGACCCTTGTGTCGAGTTACTAGCAATAGAGGTTCAGGCTAAGCGACCTAAGAGCTATGCCACCTCTCAATCCGGTGAAGCAGTCAAGGCCAGCTTCTCTGGCCAATCTGTGTAGTTCGTCATTAAAATCAAAAAGCTAAACTAACTTTGAGTGCCACTTCTTCTTCTTGGACGGAGGACTTTTGAAACGGAGTTTTTTCAATATCTTGCTATCAACTTTATAGTCGTAAACCATATTAGATTTACATCTGTACTAGAAGTAACTACGCTGCCGGATATTGTAAATAAATTAGATATTATATGTATAGCATTTATTATTATTGTGTAGTAGTATGTATAAGTATTTATTGTATTTGCTTTCTTTATTGTATTTTAATATTAATTTTAATCTACAGGCGTAATGACGAATCCATAGAACGCCTGGTAGTACAGGGTAAGGTGGAGGGCACCAGACCTAGGGGAAGATCACCTATGAGATGGACCGACCAGATAAGAACGGCTATGGACGTACCCTTGCATCAATGGGCGAAAAAAGCAGCGTACAGGGAGGAGTGGCGGCGGCTTGTGAAGCGGGTCACTGATACCTAATACGTGATAACCACGACAAGTCTGTAAAGACTCAAGCGACGAAGAAGAAGAAGAAGAAGATTGTATTTTATGGGTATATAGTGTAGAGATTTATGGGTGCAGTTTTCGCCAATAAACTGCCCTGGCAGTTTGGCGAATTAATTTAACTAAATGTTTTTGAATATATGTATAATAAATTTTAAAAAAAAGATTCAAGTGCGACAAAATTGCTTGCCACACTAACCAAGCACTGCGATCATTTCTATTCAAATGCGTACGCTATTAACCTGGCAACCCTACTTCCAGCTCTCATGAGAGGCTGTCCACATTACCATATAAGAGCTCGTGATTTGGTTTCAATTCCGCCCCCTTTGTTGTTCTACTTTGAATTTACTACGCATAAAATGCAACAGACAATAATTTACAGTAAATTTATCTTCATAGAGCTCATAAACGTATTTTACTATGTGTTTAAAATGAATGCTTTGAAACGATGTGCAAAGATGCGAAGGTATAATGTTATTTTTAAATTCAATAAATCGCAACCACAGACTTGTGTCCGTGATCTTTTCTAATGTACTTCATTTGTTTTCTTTGTTTTTAAAAGAGTGCTACTTCTACAGGCGAGACGTGCACACACCATGTTATATAACATACTAAATAACACTTGGTCTCCAGAATATCTTCTTGAGCGCTTGTTACTGAAACAGTTCGTCGGCCGCGAACCTCGAACCTTTTAGAATAATCCTTGCGCGTTACCGCTATTTTATGGGCAGGCTCCACCCCTTAGATGTTAGGAGCGTTGCTAGAGTTTCTTCGGCCACTTCTTCTCCCAGCGCCAACGCTTCTCGAAGTGGCACTCAAAGTTAGTTTAGCTTTTGAATGTCTCTTACATTATCCGTGAAATAGCAACCGAGCGAGTCGTGGTTCGGCCCTCTCGGGCGCCCTCGGACCGGCATGCTTACGCGTAACATAGTAACCGTCCAAACCGAGGTTACCCCTTACCCTTGTGTGGGACCCTTGTGTCGAGTTACTAGCAATAGAGGTTCAGGCTAAGCGATCTAAGAGCTATGCCACCTCTCAATCCGGTGAAGCAGTCAAGGCCAGCTTCTCTGGCCAATCTTTGTAGTTCGAAAATCGAACCTTCTATAAAACACCGAAAGGCTAGCCTAGCCACCTTGTACCGGTGCTCAAGACTGAAAAGATTGGTTTCGACTGCGTCACCAAATAGCCTCCCTATTTCCCTTAAATGTTAGAATGTCTTTCATTTTTTGTATCTTGAATAAATAAATAAAATACGTACTACGTACCTATACGCGTTAAATTCACCGCCATAGTTTCAATTCCCGTCGCGTACGAACCATAACTCGCCATATTATGGTTAATTTCATTCAGCAATCCGTCCATTTCCTAAGCGATAAATCCCCTTTACGTTTATAAATTTAATTTTATCTAGACGAACCGACAAAAGCTCGTATAACGTCCACTTAGCATTTCTCTCACATTCGATGGAATTCCGATGTGACGAGGCTTACTGGACGATCGTGAGAGGCGTCATGAATATTTCGGAGTCAGGGCGCAAGATGAGAATAAATGATCGACTTGTATATCTCTGGACCCGTCTGCTCAACGCATCGACGCCCTCTTTGTATTTCTGAATTATCGTTGGAATATTACGAAATAGAATTATAAAATGAAATATATATTTTTTACATATATTTATTAGACACATTAATTTGTACATACACAATTCTTTTCGCAGAGATTTTTGGTAATTCTGCTGTTTTCAATTTTGCCACTATGGCATATAATGCGTAGAAGGGATGGCAACCTTGAAAAGCGGGTCATCGTTGGTAATACAGAAGGCAAGAGAACAAGAGGCCGGTCTCCTACACGATGGTCTGACCAAGTAAAAGGTGCCATCTCCTCTTCTAACATCTACCAGCTGGTGAGAGCTGCCTCGGACCGAAACCGATGGAGGTAGATTGTTCATTTGAGGGCCTCTGGTGACTACGCTCCTCAGAAATGATGGAACGACAAAGAAGAAGAAGATTATGGTATTCCGCTGCCGTACTAGTGACACTTGAATATTGCTTCAATTATAAATTCTAAGAACTGTTTCTTACACTGTTACATATTTTCCTTTGGAGTGACGCACGTATGTTACTGTATTAGGAGGCTTTCGCCGGCGTAAGAATCCGGGATTACGACACCGTTTATTCGAGGTAAATCAAATTTTGTAATGTTTTAGTGTTATTTTAGAAAGATCGGTAAATTAATAAATGTATTTAATATTTTGATTACAATAATAAAGATAATTTAAAAGAAAAACGGAACCGATTACAAAATCTACTCCGACTAGAAAATCAAAAAGTCAAGCACTTACCTTATGGTGTATAGATTTCAAAATTAGAACGCCTCTTTTTTAATTAGTCTGTATTTTTTAATATTAAAAAAAAGCATTATTTAAAAAATATATTTTTTTTAATGTTCACTCATTGTGTGAATCACCAGAGGTGCTCAAATATTCCTCATCTAACGACGAATGAAGAGAAAGAATACAGGCACCAAAATTTTTAATATAACTATGATAATTCGTAATTAAAAGCGTACACGCGTAGTACTGGTAAATATTTGATTCGTCGTTTTTGATTTAATGTGAAGACGGTTTTTGTTACTCGTTAACTTCACTTCCTAGATAGAAAACTACTTTTTATTAAAAAACACATTATTAGTTTAAAAATATATAACAAAATATCAAGGGAAATGAGAGAATTACCATTGCGGTGATTTCAGAAGAAACTCAAACAGTGGCTAATTCATAACATTTTTTATTCAGAAAAAGAATTTTACGTTTAAACCGTAAAAAGTTAAAGAGATTATATAAATTATAGATTAGAATCAATGTTTTTTTTAATGACGAACTACACATATTGGCCAGAGAAGCTGGCCTTGACTGTTTCACCGGATTAAGAGGTAGCATAGCTCTTAGGTTGCTAAGCCTGAACCTCTATCGCTAGTTACCCGACACAAGGGTCCCCCCGGTGGGGAGTAACCTCGGCTTGGACGGTTACTATGTTACGCGAAAGCATTTCGATCCGAGGACGCCCGAGAGGGCCGAACCACGACTCGGTCGGTAGCTATTTCACGGATAATCTAAGGGACATTCGAAAAGCTGAACTAACTTGAGTGCCACTTCGGGAAGCGTTGGCGCTGGGAGAAGAAGTGGACGAAGAAACTCCAGCAACGCTCCTAGCATCTAAGGAGTGGGGCCTGCCCATAAAGTAGCGGTAACGCGCGAGGATTATTCGCAAACTCCGACGGTCGCGAATGGACACTTTGTGGATTTGTAAAGATCTAGCTTGTGTCATGGTAATCGCGTCGTCCGGATCGTCAAGAAGGTGTCTCGGCCTCGATGTTATTATCGGGTTATTATATTTGCAAGCCGGTTAGGCGAAATATGCTAGTGCCTAACTAAAAATTATTCATCATGTCAGTTACCATATTTCCCGCAAATAAACGTTTATTATTACTGTTATTGTTACTTGTGATTGGTTTTTTTGGTAATCATTTGACTGTACATTTTTTCTTTAAAGAAACAGCAATATTTCTTTTTATTTCATATCAATTATTTCAAAATATTACGAACATTCTTAGAATACAATAGAATAAACATTTATTCGACACAAGAAAACAGAAACAACATAAAAAAAGAACAAAATAGAAATGGTGCCGAAAAGGGGTTGGCTCAGCATGTGCTGTGCTCACACATGTAGCACAGCGCTGGTTTTCAGCCAAAAAACCTGTGAAGACTAAGGCGGACACGATTCGGTTGTGTATTAATATGGTGTACATTACATAAACTTTCATATATATTATACATAGACTATATATAAATATAAATATATAGTTATACTTTCTTTACATATACATATATATATATATATATATATATATATATATATAAATAAATTATTAAATAAATAACATAAATGTAGTGTTAAATAAACGATTTGTCATAGTTGATATTGGCGTCGTTACATTGAACTTGTGAACCAATAGTCGAATGGTGGATTCGAACCTATGACCTTACGATTCACAGACTGTACCCTGAACCATTAGGCTATTGACGTTGCAGCGGCCTATATGTATATAGATATATGTTTAGAGGCAACCTCTGTTGACTTAGTATGCATCCAATAGATAAGTACATCTGATAAGAGCACCGGGCGTTTGAAAATCAATATTTAAACGCGAGATTTATTCGAAACCCGTTCCCATGATCGCGGACAGATGCATAAAGGTCGCTTCCACTTTGTGTTCGGTAATAAAAAAAACATTTAAAACTCTTCTCTTCTTCTAAACTCTTAAGGCTGGAGCGGCCGCTGCAACTGCAGAAAACCTCAAGCGGCGCAAATATAGTAACTTCGATACGGGTTTCATATTTGAGCCTTTTGGGGTAGAAACTTTGGGTCCGTGGGGTCCTAGTGCACACCACCTTTTTAATGTGTTAGCTAAGAAGTTGGTCGACACATCTGGTGACCAGAGGGCTGGCTTATACCTTGCACAGAGGCTAAGCATTGCCATACAACGTGGCAATGCTACCAGCCTTCTGGGCACGCTGCCAAGCGATGACGGTTTGGCACAGTTATATTTTTTGTAAATATTTTGTAATATCTATTAAATTGTAAATATTTCTTTATTAGTATATGTTATGTTTACTTCATTAGAAATTCATAAATGTGACTAAGATTTGAAAACTAAAAATACGAAGCCTTCTAAATTGATTTATTTATATGCACCAGTGTTGGTAACAGAGACGGATTTAGAGGCCGGGACCAAAAATTATTTTCGAAATAAAATTACCAATGTTTTAGTTAATATTTTAAGTAACCAATTTATTGTAAAATCAAATAATAGATTTTTTTTTTTTCTATAACTACAATCTATAACTAAAATTTTTTTTGTTTTTTTCTATAACTACAATCTGTCTCCTTCAGTAAGGACATTTAGCATGTGTCGCATTAGAATTCATTTCTTGCTCTGTATGTATGTATGTTTTTAAAAAAAAAGAAAGCTAGCAATATTTTTTTTTTCATAAATATTACTGACATTCTTGTTAACCATTACAACTAAGCTTAAGCTAGTGCTAGGAGATGGTTCACGTCAATAGTCGATAGATGGATGTTGGATTCGAACCCACGACCTCACGATTCGCAGGCAGTACCCTAGACCATTAGGCTATTGACGCTTTGAACCGTCTAGTTGATTGTTCCTTGTACATTAATGCCTGTGCTAATACATTATACTGGTTCGCTATACTGTATTTGTGTGTCTTGATATAATGCACTATCTTCCTTAACTATAGGGATATTTAGGTCCTTATGTAACAGTTTTCAACATTTAACAAATGTATAGAAATATATTTAAAAACGAGAATTATCTAAAAATAAATATAATGGTTTATGAAAGCAACTCTTTTACTCTCCACCCCCTCTTAAATCCGGCCCTGGTTGTAAACATTAATTTACCTTTGAAGGTTAGCAGAGCTTATACACACATCATAAAAATAAACAGTTATAGAAAATATTACTACACAGAAAACGTATCAGTAATTTTTGTTAGAAAAAATTAACTGCTTTTTGTACCTTTTTTTTTGGAGGAACTAACGTCAGAGAATCTGGCATTTGCTGCTTCACCGGATTGAGCTCTTAGGTCGCTTAGCCTGAATCTCTATTAGGTAGTAACTCGACACAAGGGTCCCCCCGGTGTGGGGTAACCTCGGCTTGGACGGTTACAATTTTTACGCGTTAGCAGTCCGATCCGAGGGCGCCCGAGAGGGCCGAACCACGACACGGTCGGTACTATTGGCAAAAGACTATTGGGACAATCTAAGCTAAACTAACTTTTATGCCACTTCGGAAAGCGGAAGCTTAGCGCTGGGAGAAGAAGTGGCCAAAGAAACTCCAGCAACGCTCCTAATCTTATCATGGGGTGTCCCATAAAATACTTATATCGCGCATGGATTTTTCGCAACCTCCGACGGTCGCGGACGGAAGCTTTTGTACCTTTTGAAAATATTTTTAACCTAAAACCCAAAAGGTATAGCCCTACTCTACTCTTAATATAACTCTTGCAATAAAAAAAGAAAAAGCTTTAAAAGAACATGGATATTATAATTAAGGTGGACGCAAGTGGAACGCACCCGATCTGGTCGCGCGAAGCAAACACCGCGTTCTCGGTATCACATAATACCGCATTGTCCGGCATCTCCGCCTTATCAATGGAGCTCACACCTATGTCGATCGCATTCACTCCGCATACCGCGATGTAAGGCGAGATCCTGTGTACCTTTATGAGCTAAGTGTACGTATGGATCGGAATTTAGCGCACCAATCTTGAATACAATGGCAGACATTCATAGATTATAAAAAATATATTTACGGGTGAAAACAAAAATCCACTTCAAATCGAATCAAACGTTAAAACGCTATTACGCACGTATGCACTGTCAACCAACTGCAAAAGGCTTCCGCCCACAGCAAGCGAAACAGTTGACGATATGCACAGGAGAGACGAACCTCCCTGTGACTATCAAGTTGATAACATCCAGTATACTCCGTAGATCAAGTACGAGAAGCTAGGGAACCTTTTTTTATATAGCTCGCGTCAGGTCTTCGCGAGCGCAGTAACAGAGGCTTAATTAGCAGCGACAATATCGTTAGATTACAGTCCACAAACGCAAGAATTGTAGAAACGTTGCAAAGTTAATACGTACCTTTTCGCTTCGTCCTCACCATTAGTGGAAGTCGAACTCACTTTGGTCGTATTCTCAATTAAACTTAAAGCAGGCGCAAAGCTATCACAGAAACACTCCTGCGACACGCATCAACAGTAGCGAGGTCAACGGTGTTAAGGGAAACGTGATGTTGCATCCAAATAAGCACAATAAATATGAAGCGGCCAGTGTCAAAAAATTCAAGCATGGACACAGCATAATAATAAAATTCCAGCCATAGACTAGAGGTTATGCATACAATTAAAGAAACTTCAATAGAAAGTTATCATTATAATGTAGCTTGATAATTATTACGATTTCAACGATAAACAAATAAATGTATCAAAACAAAAACCGACTTCGACGTTAAACTCTCGGAGGTCATCTTTGTATTTCCAAATTGTCGTAGGAATATTAAGAAATAGAATTAATCAGAACGTAACTTCTGAAAATCAGCGCTGTGGCATCCTTGCGACGGCAAATGCTGAGACGGTGTCCAATATTGGCATCGTATTTTATGTCCTATTTGTCGGTTTTTTCTTTGACTGTATTTTCTTTTTGTGTGTCTTTTTGATGTGTTTCATATTTTGTCCCAATTAACAAAATATCCATGTCCATGTCTATGTCTAACCAAACTCTCATCAAATTACTCTTGTAGTTTTTCCAATAAAAATTCAAGCATCAAAATCGGTTGGCGTGATACTAAGTTATTCGTCTATGGCGGCCATTTGAGACTCATATGGTTTTCTCATGGATGCCACTATCAGAATTGAAGCACACCGCACACATAAAAAAAATTATGTTTTTTACCTCGTAACTAACGACTGGATGAACCGATTTGAATGTTATTTGAAAGCTGTTCCTTCCAGTGTGGTCCAATTCTGACAAAGCTGTCAATGAGATGAGCCAACTGATGTCGATGATATATAATTTGTTATTGGAAAAGTGAACTTCAAGACTAATTTGATGAAGCGTCAATAGCCTAATGGTTTAGGGTACGACCTGCGAATCGTAAGGTCGTGGGTTCGAATCCACCATACGACTATTGTCGTGAACCATGTCCTAGCACAAGCTTAGTTGGAATGGTTAACAAGATTGTTAGTAATATTTCTGAAAAAAAAATGAAATATTGCTAGCTTCCTTTTAAAAAAAAATTGATGAGAGTTTGGTTAGATTCTTGTCTAATTCGTAAAAAGGATGTCAGTGCTTAACGTTTGGTTTGTTTTAAAATCGGTTTATGTTTTTACTGTGTACTTGTTTATCTATATCTTAAATATAGATAGCGACAGCCTAGTAGGTTTATTGCCGTTTTAACGTTTTATATGTACAAAATTTTGGCCGGTGTAGAGCTATGTGTCACCTGAGTAATATTTGAAACCTAATAAGCTTGTTGAATAGCGAAAGCTGACTCTGTCTACTCCACTAGCTTTAAAAGGACGTGGGAGCTTATATAACATTATGATATTAATTAGTTAACTATAGTAGAAATTACGCTAAATCTCCCCAGTGGATGTCTCCAGATGGAATGTCCGAAATGAAGCCGAAACGAGTGACAATTATAATTTTTGTCACAGAATAGGCTCGCGGGCTCGATTTCACCGGCCCGGGCCCATTGTATGCGGATTCTGCGTATCGAGAGATCACTGCGCACGCGCCGACTGGCATACTAAACAGCTGGTGGCATGACGTCTACTGATTGAAGGGTGACGGCTCCAACGAATTCTCTGTACGTATGAGTAAGCGAGATTTGCGACCGATTTTATATTTTAATTCCGCTTAATCTTGATACCGCTACCAGTTTAACGAAGTGTAGGTAAACAGGAAATTTATATACTAAACCGACTGTAACGCAATGATCCATTGGAGTTACATTCAGTGAAACCCACCCGGTGGACCCCTTCTTTGCATGAACGCGAAGGGGCTACTGAAACTCCCATGCACTCCCCCGGACAAAGGGACACAGGACACAGGACCACCAGTGCCGCCTTCTTCCCGGGTTCACTGTAGCGGACGACAAAAGTAAATTTGTAAAGTATATTCTTAGTGTTGTAGTTATAGTGCGCAATACTGGGCACTTTGTCTATGGCCTCAGCCGTGCGTGTGTCTGTTGGCCTGATCTATGGTCGAGTTCGGAGCATCGACACAGATATAAAAATGGCGATCCTGACGGAGTAGAAGGTAGTTGTCTTCTTGCAGTTAAACCGTTATTATTCTTAAGTGATTAGTGCCGCCGTGATTCTGAAGCGAAAGAGAAGTGCCTGAGTCATTTTTATGGCAATTCACTTACCTGTACAGCTATAAAATTCTGGAATAGCTTGCCGATTGAGATTAGGGAGGCTTCGTCAACTAATGTCTATAAATCGCGTGTATCTGAATACTCTATTCTCGAACTATGAAAAGTGCAAACCGGTAAATATACTATCGTTAATTAATCCTATATAAATATTATTATATTTATATATATTTACGTATCTATGTAATATATATATTTTAAGACTTATTTTTAGCAGTAATACACTTAGTCTGCTCTTAACTACTAAATGTTAGCTGTAAGAAAATGCAAAATAGCATTAAGTTCGCCTTTGTACATGTAATTTTGGTGCAATAAAGGATTTATCTATCTATCTATCTACCTACCTATCTATCTATAATTGTATTATGATTTCTGTTGTAAATACTCGTCGTTTGCTGTGCTAAAGACGGATTTTGTGCGTGATAATGTGCCCAAGTAGAATAACTTACTGAAGATTCTTGCCATGGATTTCCGCTACATATAACCTCCTTAACACTAAGTCCACGTCGGTTGACGTTTTTTCTAATTCACGCAAGCTCTTCCGCACCTTATTGTTCAAAATTGTGCAGTAATTTTGGCTAATCTAATTAATTTATTACTGATTTTCTATATATTTTTGTAACTATTAATTATTAAATCGTTACGTTTCTTTATAGCGGATGTTGTGTACACCTGTAATTGGCATACACAACAGGACTTAGTTTGTAAACTTGATTATTACAACAATGTATGCTTGTGTAATGCTGTTGGTGTATCTTATTAACCCTAAACATAGCAATGTATAGCATAATATGCATGTAAAGTACAGATATAAAATCTATTTACTTAAATTTATTATTTAATTGTATTTTATAATAATTATTCAAATGTTTAATGTCACAATTGTCGGTGTCGTGACATTTAAGATAAAAGAGATGGAGTTGGAATAAGGACTCTTTTTTTTAACGCTAACAATTTTTTTTTTCGCAAATATATTTAAAATTCTTGTTAACCATTCCTAATAAGCTTAGGTTTGTTAGTACGTACGTTACGTACTTAGTACGTGTACGTTACGTACTTAGTACGTGTACGTTACGTACATAGTATGTATAGCACTGTATAGAATAGTGTACATCTTGGTTTTCCAAAATACGTATTTTTATCACGTGTATTCATATCACGATTTTTTAATGTATTTTTTGATATTTTTTGAATATACATTTTTTTACTGTTCTTCAAAAAACAATCTTGCCACGATCAGGGTTAAATAAATAAATAAAGATATAACCTTTCTTTACATAAGTATAGAAGATTTATCTCACACACAGATCGCTTTATGAAGGCATAACACCAACTAAATGACTCAAACGCATTGGAGCGACAAACAATGAATCTTTAGCCTCTCTTATAAAATTTATTCAACGCCATCTAAAAAGCATGCGCAGGTTTCTCACGAGCACTCAGTGTGTGCGTGACGAATGTATATGTGTGTGAAAGGTTATGAGTTCTATCCTCTCGGAGATAATGAGTAGAACTAACGAAATTCAACTCTAATATGATTAAAATAGAGCTACTTTTAAAACTGATCGGTAATGGTATAGTTATGACGTTTGCTGTGTGGTAAGGCAGTAATTTATTTCATTAGGAGAAGGCAGGATACATGTCCCTCGATGTCTTCACGGGCCAGTGGTCCCCGGCTGGTCTCCGCCAGTCGAGACAGGAGGAAAAAAAACAGTTAAGGTTCTAGCACACTAGTGTTTATAAAGGTTAATCTGTAAATACTAATTTATTTTATATTATTTGATTTCTGTTTGATTAAGATTTAATTAAAATAATGCAATATTTAAAGCTTAATCATCTGACGCCAAAGAGCTTTTAGTTTCTGTGGACACATATGCTGTCGTTTAACACAAAAACCGAATCAAACGTTATTACGCGCGGACGTCTTCTTGGCATTACCGAATTATCGGAGGAATATCATCAGACAGCCCTGTAGTTCTGGGCTCTCAAGAATAAGACTACGGTATCCCCGTCTCGGCCTCGGGTTCACTGGGCGACAAGGGTGGGGACCATTGTCGTCCGCCAAGGTGGACCCGGGAAGAAGGCGACATCGGCTGGCCCGTTTCGCCTTGCACTGCGAGGGCACAGGGGGGGAGGGTGTAACCTCCCCCCCAGGAAGTGCTCTCCTTGAGCACAGTGCAGAGGGGCTACGGTGCGTTCCACTAGAGATGTCGTCTAGTTGTCACGCTCATTAATAATACAAATTTATGACATATATGGTTTTCTCATGGATGCCGTTGTCAGAATTGGACCAACTTGATACGGGAACACACGGGAAGTATAGGTTTTAAAGGAAAGAAGACTTAACAAAATCGGATTGCCCAGTCGAAAGTGCCAAACAAAAACAAATACAGACGATTTGAGAACATCCTCCCTTTTTGATCTAGGTTGAAAAGTAGTCTTTATCTCCTCCTCCTCCTTGCTTCGGTGTCCTTAATGCTGAGGGTCGTGACTATTCCGTGGGAACAGTCTGTCTTTGGTGATCCGTCGCCTATTTCCTCTATCAGCTGTGCGCAGAGCATCGCTAACCGTTTTAAATCCACTAACACTAACGAACGTACCACCGCGGTGTATCAACGGCCTAACCCGCCCTCGCATCTTGTCAGTTATTATGCGAAACCGCCACGCGAACCATTAAAGCCGATGGAAGAAACAAGTCTCGTTTTATCTTATTTCCGTTTGAATATATTAACTCTGTATTTACGACGCTGACAAGGAACGGGCGTCGCTCGAGTTAGTTGCGTCACGTTACTCGATCGAACCTGCCTAATTAACAATGAACGTTTTTTGGCTGAGAACAAAGAAAGAACCTCGTACAAATGCTAACGAATGGCCAACTCTCCAGTTTCAACAGGTTATTAAGCGGTCAGCCCAGCAGTCTGGAATCTGGGCTCTCAAGAATAAGACTACGGTATCCCCTGCCTGTCATAGAAGGCGACTAAAAGGGGCTTCGGGTTCACTGGGTGACAAGGTCGGCCCAGGAAACCAACCTAACGAAATTCGAAGCTCACAGGGCTGCCCCTCAGACGGGTGATGTTGGTGAAATCAGGTGCAGAGTTCTTCAACTCCACACCAGTGTACCCACAAGGTTGGAAAGTATTTGATGCCAACAATCCTCAATTGTATTGGATTTTAGATGGCAATGTACCACCGGGGTTAAAAAAAAACGTTATATCCCCAACGTAATTTACGTCACGGCGTTAGAAGCGAGTCGCCTGGGGCAAGATGCCTTCTCGTCACAGTCTGCTGCCCGCGAGGGTCTGCCTGTGGATCTCCTTATAGGAAGCGGGCACTGTGATGCAATTTAACGGAAGCGGAAGAACTAGCGATTTTACAGAAGTTTAATTACCAATCGACCTCAAATCTAATCAAACGATAAACGCTAGTACGCGTGGACGACTTCGTTGAATCTACGAATTTACGTAGGAATGTTACGAAATATTATTAATCAGAACCTTTTTTTTTGTTAACGAGGAGGAAATCTCGAGAAAGATACCCTGCCTTCTGGGGGGAAGGCGGCGGTTATGTGGGGTTTTTACCCACTAAAACCTCCCCGGTGGCCCTTCCTCGGTGCATGGTGAGGGGCTCCGGGATCTCCTGTGCAACGCACCGGAGCCCCTCTGCACTGTGCTCAGGGAGAGCACTTCCCGAGGGGATTAATCAGAACCTAACCAAACTCTCATCAAACTACCCTTAATCTATATTCATTCTAATAAAAAAAGAATTATCGAAATTGGTTGGCGAATGTTAGCTGGCAACACATGACACCCAGCGTTATGCATATTAACTACTTCCAATGATATCTTAGTGATTTACCTAAACCATATTGTATCTTTAATTCATAATTAATAATTTTTTTTAAAAGAAAGCTAGCAATATTTCTTTTTTTTCAGAAATATTACAAACAATCTTGTTAACCATTCCAACTAAGCTTATGCTTGTGCTAGGACATGGTTCACGGCAATAGTCGAATAGTGGATTCGAACCCACGACCTAATTCAGTTGATCGTCACATTAACTTGGCATTGCTAACAATAATTTAACTTTATTAGTTTAGTCTGAGGAATTGTTCGGAATCATCCCAGCTACCGATTTCCATTACTGCACATCTCGGCAGAATTCCAAATTCCACCGCCACCATCTTGATGGTTGGCGTTCAACGACTGTACGTTTTCGCGTAACTTTCTCCCACGCACTGCCAACTTGTGGAATAAACTGTCGCCAGCGGTGTTTCCGAACGTTTACGATTTAGGGACCTTTAAGAAACGAGCCTATTCCTATCTCAAAGGTCGGCAACGCACCTACAGCTCCACTGGTGCTGTGGATGTTCATGGGCGACGGTGATCACTTAAGATCAGGTGAGCCGTATGCTCGTTTGCCACTTTTCATATAAAAAAAGTTTGTAATCTGACTTCTAATTAATATTGTATAAAGATTGTGAGGACGCGCAGTTGTGACGGTACTCATTATAAATAATTCTTTGTACAACGTTAAGATCTTTAAATAAAGCGAGTGTATTAGTTATTGGACTATTTTATTACACGTTAAAGTTAAAGTTAAAGTTACAGCCTTTATATATGTATAATAAATATCCCACTGCTGGGCATATGCCTTCTCTGTAAAGAGAGTATAAGTGCATAGTCCACCACGCGGCCCTAGTGCGGATTGGCAGACTTCACATGCCTAAGAAAATTTTTCTAAGACATGTAGGTTACCTCACGATGTTTTCCTTCACCGCCGAGCGCGTGGTTAATCAGCACATAAAATTGCAACAACAAATTTATTGGTGCCGGCACCGGGGATCGAACTCGGGTTGCTAGCGTACTATGCAACAAGCTAGCCAACCGCCCGGACACTGAGCTACCACGGCTCCATATTATTACACGTAGTATTAGGTTATTTGTTAATTTCTCGGGCGCATACTTAGTACACATTTAAGACATATAGTTTTCTCATGGATGCCATTATCAGAAGCTTATACCTTTTATTAATTCCTCAGTAGCTTTATTAACTACATATTAACAATTATAGAAAAGTTACGTTGAACATCTTTCACTATTTATAAAATTTTATTTCATCTATTCATTCTTACAACATAAACACATTGCGAAATTTCTGATGGAGCCACAGATAACATAATCCTATAATTTAATGTTAGAAACTAGATACAAGAGGGGAATGTTGCCACACCTGTCAAGTTTAATAACACCTTCAAGTCTATAGCACATTACACAATACGTTTATTACATTAAAAAAAAACATCTCATTATTTATTTGTGTATTGCTATTTTGAACGTTGCGTGAAATAAATATTTCGCGACAGAAACTGTCGGCTTTCTTTTTAACTTTTTAATTTTATTACATCTAGTTTATGACTGCCATTTATAATGTGCAAAGGAGGCAAAAATAGACTCGACATTTAATTATAACCGGCTTCTCACATGAAAATGGCCATCCTTTTATTAGAATTATGTTCCTTGTATTATTTTATTTGTTCATTTACTAACACAAATTATTGTAACACCTTAAACTAAGGCCGTGAACTTCAGCTCTGTAGTTCTGGGCTGTCAAGAATAAGACTACGGTATCCCCTGCCTGTCGTACAAGGCAACTAAAAGAAGCCTCGGGTTCACTGGGCGACAAGGGCGAGGGCCTTTGTCGTCCGCCAAGGTGGACCCGGGAAGAAGGCGACATCGGCTGGCCCGTGTCGCCTTGCATTGAGAGGGCACAGGGGGGCATCCCGGAGCCCCTCACCATGCACCGAGAAATGGCCACCGGGGAGGTTTTAGTGGGCCAAACTCCACATAACCGCCGCCTTCCCCAGAAGGCGGGGTATCTTTTTGAAGATTTCCTCCCAGTTAACACTTCACTTCGCGTGACTGTACAGCATAGAGAGTTTTAAGGCATAGTCCGGTGCCCAACTGTGGGACATATATAGAGCCTGTTACTGCAGATAATTATTGTGTAATACGTTTTTAAAACCACTTCAAAAAAGCAGGAGGTTCTTTCACCATTCATCTGTATTTCTTTTATGTTTACTACCTCAGAACTTTCGACTAGGTCTAGGAGAACTAAACCGTCCAAGCCGAGGTTACCCCTCACCGGGGGGGACCCTTGTGTCGAGTTACTAGCGATAGAGGTTCAGGCTAAGCGACCTAAGAGCTATGCCACCTCTCAATCCGGTGAAGCAGTCAAGGCCAGCTACTCTGGCCAATCTGTGTAGTTCGTCATTAAAAAAAGGAGAACTAATTTTAATTTTTTTTCCCCGCTGGTGGTTTGTTTCGTGTGTCCCATCAACGGCAACCATTAGAAAACTGTATAAGTGTTAAATATGCAGTAAGTAATATATGTGCGTGACAAATAACTGAATTTCACGCCAACCGATTTCGATTGAAATTGAAATTGAAATATTTATTTTACTTTTACACACACTTAAATTACATACATTTTAAATTACCGGCAAGCACACAAAATATTGGAAACATATTATCAAATGTAAAACACATACTATATAACAAATTCCACAAACACTTTCTCACTTCGTTTTCGTCCTTCGGTACACATCTCCCTGCTAGACTAATTTATAGCCTATATTAGGGAGATGTTGTACCTAAGTCCGAGCTTTATAGACTAAAGTTAGTTATATAGCTTATGAGTATTCGTCTGTTTTGCAAAAGAGTAGTGTGCGGGTGCATGTGAGAGTGTGTGTGCGAGTGAGTATTGTTATTAAAAAGGATGCTTAAACGTAGTTTAATAAGAGTTTGGTTAGGTTCTGACTAATTCTATTTCGTAATATTCCTACGATAATTTGAATTTACAAAGAGATCGTTCCCGCGTAATAGCGTTTAATATTTCGATTCGATTTGTGGTCGTTTTTTATTTCTCGTAAATATACTTGTTTCTCATCTTTCAGGTGTAGACACAAAGGTGGTGGTTAATCGTGCGTCGCGGAAGCCGCTATCAACCAACAACAGCAGACGCCGCGACACAGTCCATTAACATCCTTATCAACATCTTTTTTCCAACCACGTAATGTATAGACTTGAGTTGTTTTACGAGAACCTTCTGTTTTTGACGAGGCAAAAATCATTAACAAAAGACTCTGCCTTCTGGGAAGGCATCTTGCCTTGTATGTGGAGTTCTTACCTTCCTCAGTCCATGGTGAGGGGCTCTGGGATCTCCAGTGGAACGCACCGGAGGTACTTCCGCGCAGTGCAAGGCGACACGGTCCAGCCGATATCGCCTTCTTCCTGGTCCACTTCACCCTTTTCACTGGAACTACAAGTATAGTTATTTATAATAATTCTATAACTACTACTACGTTTATACTAGGTAGTAATAAATAAATAAACCGACTGCACATAGTATAGGAATATTAGGAAATAGAATTAATCAGAATTCAGCAAACTCTCATCAAACTACCCTTTCCAATAAAGAAAGAAATGGAATATTTTAAATTACGAACTACACAGATTGGTTAGAGAAGCTGGCCTTGACTGCTTCACCGGATTGAGAGGTGGCATAGCTCTTAGGTCGCTTAGCCTGAACCTCTATTGCTAGTAACTCGACACAAGGGTCCCTCCGGTGAGGGTAACCTCGGCTTGGACGGTTACTATGTTACGTGTAAGCATTCCGATCCGAGGGCGCCTGAGAGGGCCGAACCACGACTCGATCGGTTGCTATTTCACGGATAATCTAAGAGACATTCAAAAGCTAAACTAACTTTGAGTGCCACTTAGGGAAGCGTTGGCGCTGGGAGAAGAAGTGGCCGAAGAAACACCAGCAACGCTCCTAACATCTAAGGGGTGGGTAAAACGGCAAATCGGTTGGCGTGATATTGAGTTATTCGTCCATTTGCCATGCACATACTTAAGGCATTTAAGACTTGCATTGTTTTCTCATAGATTCCATTTTCAGAACTGGACTTTTTTGAAGGCGGTAGTAAAGAGAATGTCCGAGCGTAGTACTTTTTATTGTTCAATTTCCCGCCCATTCGATTTTATTATTTAATTCATAAATATACTTGTGAAAAGACAAGTTGTGTTATAACTTAGTTACTTAAATAGGATATGGATGCGACAGGTGTTAAATCGATCGATGTCCGTCCATCAATAAACAAACACTACAGGAAACAATTACTGGCAATTTATTTATTATTATTTCAAAATTTTTTTAATTGAGGTAATATGAGCTCCACAGTTTTTAAGTCAATATAAGGACCGGTTTTCTTCAATTGTTCTCGGTTTTAAATTTACCCGGCTATCGAACATCCCGCGCTATGCATTATTCATTGACATTAACGCTATTATGTTGCCGCACTGAAAATAAATTATCATATGACAAATTTTATGTCTGAAATTCTGACAGTTAACCCACATTTCAATTAATACATTATAACGTTTAGAACGAAAACTGTGGTTGTTATTATTTAGAATCGTGTACCGACTAGTGAATGACGGGCGGTCTTTATTTGAGTCTATGACTTGTTTATGATCAGGACTTTCATAGTACGGTGCCCAACTGTGGGACATATATATAGAGCCTGTACTACTGTAGATAATTATTGTGTAATACGTTTTTAAAACCACTTCAAAAAAAGTAGGAGATTCTTCCATTCATCTGTATTTTTTTATGTTTATTAGCTCAGAACTTTCGACTAGGTCTAGAAGAACTAAACCGTCCAAGCCGAGGTTACCCCTAACCAGGGGGACCCTTGTGTCGAATTACTAGCGATAGAGGTTCAGGCTAAGCGACCTAAGAGCTATGCCACCTCTCAATCCGGTGAAGCAGTCAAGGCCAGCTACTCTGGCCAATCTGTGTAGTTCGTCATTAAAAAAAAGTAAAGGAGAACTAATTTTAATTTTTCTTTTTTTTCCAAGCTGGTGGTTTGTTTCGTGTGGTCCCATTTCAATTTGGTTCAATTCTGACAACGGCAACCATGAGATAACCTTATAAGTGTTAAATATGCAGTAAGTATGTGCGTGACAAATAACTGAATATCACGCCAACCGATTTCGATGATCCATTGTTATTGAAAACGATGCTTAAACGTAGTTTAATGAGAGTTTGTTTAGGTTCTGATTAATTCTATTTCGTAATATTACTACGATAATTTGAATATACAAAGAGATCGTCCGCGTAATAGCGTTTAATGTTTCGATTCGATTTGTGGTCGTTTTTTATTTCTCGTAAATATACTTGTTTCTCATCTTTCAGGTG
Organism: Meandrusa payeni; assembly: GCA_029286785.1. Classification (NCBI taxonomy): domain Eukaryota; kingdom Metazoa; phylum Arthropoda; class Insecta; order Lepidoptera; family Papilionidae; genus Meandrusa; species Meandrusa payeni. The sequence continues at coordinate 4,278,150 of JAGSMX010000021.1, forward strand.
TAGACACAAAGGTGGTGGTTAATCGTGCGTCGCGGAAGCCGCTATCAACCAACAACAGCAGACGCCGCGACACAGTCCATTAACATCCTTATCAACATCTTTTTTCCAACCACGTAATGTATAGACTTTAGTTGTTTTACGAGAACCTTCTGTTTTTGACGAGGGAAAAATCATCAACAAAAGACTCTGCCTTCTGGGGGGAAGGCATCTTGCCTTGTATGTGGAGTTTTTACCCCCTAAAACTTCTCCGGTGGCCCTTCCTCAGTCCATGGTGAGGGGCTCCGGGATCTCCAGTGGAACGCACCGGAGGTATTCCCTCGCAGTGCAAGGCGACACGATCCTGCCGATAACGCCTTCTTCCCGGGTCCACTTTGGTGGACGACAAAGGCCCACACCCTTTTCACTCGGAAATACAAGTATATTTATTTATAATAGTTCTATAACTACTACGTAGAGGCGTATGGGGATGGCAACCTTGAAAAGCTGGTCATCGTTGGCAATACAGAAGGCAAGAGAACAAGAGGCCGGTCGCCAACACGATGGTCTGACCAAGTAAAAGGTGCCATCTCCTCTCCTAATCTCTACAAGCTGGTAAGGGCTGCCTCGGATCGAAACCGATGCAGGCAGATTGTTCATTTGATGGGCCCTAGTGACCACGATCCTCAGAAATGAGGGAACGACAAAAAAGAAAAAGAGATAACTACTACTATGTTTATACTAGGTAGTAGTCAAACCGACTGCACATAGTATAGGAAAATTAGGAAATAGAATTAATCAGAATTCAGCAAACACTCATCAAACTACCCTTGAAGTACATCCTTTCCAATAAAGAATGAAACGGCAATTTTTAAATTACGAACTACACAGATTGGTCAAAGAAGCTGGCCTTGACTGCTTCACCGGATTGAGAGGTGGCATAGCTCTTAGGTCGCTTAGCCTGAACCTCTATTGCTAGTAACTCGACACAAGGGTCCCCCCGGTGAGGGGTAACCTCGGCTTGGACGGTTACTATGTTACGCGTAAGCATTCCGGTCCGACTCGATCGGTTGCTATTTCACGGATAATCTAAGAGATATTCAAAAGCTAAACTAACTTTGAGTGCCACTTAGGGAAGCGTTGGCGCTGGGAGAAGAATTCGCCGAAAAAACTCCAGCAACGCTCCTAACATCTAAGGGGTGGGTAAAACGGCAAATCGGTTGGCGTGATATTGAGTTATTCGTCCATTTGCCATGCACATACTTAAGGCATTTAAGACTCACATTGTTTTCTCATAGATTCCATTTTCACAACTGGACTTTTTGAAGGCGGTAGTAAAGAGAATGTCGCGCGTAGTACTTTTATTGTTCAATTTCCGCCCATTCGATTTTATTATTTAACGCATAAATATACTTGTGAAAAGACAAGTTGTGTTACAACTTAGTTACATAAATAGGATAAGGATGCGACAGGTGTTAAATCGATCGCTGTCCGTCCATCAATAAACAAACACTACAGGAAACAATTACTGGCAATTTATTTATTATTATTTTGTACTTTTTTTTTAATTGAGGTAATATGAGCTCCGCAGTTTTTTAAGTCAATATAAGGACCGGTTTTCTTTCAATTGTTCTCGGTTTTTAAATTTACCCGGCTATCGAACATCCCGCGCTATGCATTATTCATTGACATCGCTATTATGTTGCCGCACTGAAAAATAAATTATCATATGACAAAATTTTATGTCTGAAATTCTGACAGTTAACCCACATTTCAATTAATACATTATAACGTTTAGAACGAAAACTGTGGTTGTTATGATTTAGAATCGTGTACCGACTAGTGAATGACGGGCGGTCTTTATTTGAGTCTATGACTTGTTTATGATCAGGACTTTCATAGTACTGCTGTTTTAACAAACGGACAATTATATAAGATGCACGGTGTATTATTGGTTGAGAATACATAAAACAAGTATATTTACAAGTAAAAACAAAAACCGACTTCAAATAAAATCAAACGGTAAACTTTATTATTAGAATTATTCTAAAAATATTACGAAACATTATTAATTACAACCTAACCAAATTTTCATCATACCACTCTAGAAATACATCGTTTTTTTTTAATGACGAACTACACAGATTGGCCAGAGAAGCTGGCTTTGACTGCTTCACCAGATTGAGAGGTGGCATAGCTCTTAGGTCGCTTAGCCTGAACCTCTATTGCTAGTAACTCGACACAAGGGTCCCCCCGGTGAGGGGTAACCTCGGCTTGGACGGTTGTGACGGATCCGAGGGCGCCCGCGAGGGCCGAACCACTACTCGGTCGGTTGCTATTTCATGGATAATCTAAGAGACATTCAAAGCTAAACTAACTTTGAGTGCCACTTCGGGAAGCGTTGACGCTGGGAGAAGCAGTGGCCGAAGAAACTCCAGCAACGCTCCTAACATCTAAGGGGTGGGTTCAAATACATCGTTTCCAATAAAAATCAATCATCGAAATCCTTTCGCGTCATATTGAGTTATTCGTCCATTGTCAAAATTGGACCTAATTTAATTTAAATTAGTACGCATAATATGCTATATTATACGCTTCTTCTTGCATGCTTGATTTGCGGAATAAACTGGTGAATGCGTTACGAAAAGTGTGATCGGTCAAGGCGGACGGAAGTTGAGAGGATAAGTAAGTGAAGGTAGAACGAGAGAGTAACGTTTCGGACAAGCAAGACACAGTGCAGGCCTATTGTCACCTAAGGTTGGTGACCTCGTACTGGTAAAGGAATGGAATATGCCAACGCTATCTTGGAGGCAGGGTCAGATCGTGGTCTGAGACTGTTCCTGGCCGGACGGTGTTTCTCGAGTTGCAGATGTTCTAGAATAGAATAGACATTTATTCGACACAAGAACATAGAAACAACAGGTAACACAAGACAAAAACAACATTAACAAAAGTATTCTAGTGGCCTCCGTGTTAAAGCGAGCGGTGGCGACTCCCAGTAAATTAATTTAACAAACTTTGTTTACGGATTTGGATTCAGCTAGGTATTGCCTGGCTAAGCCGGGGACTGTTCGGTATAGTTAAATACCGATCAATTCATATTTCACGGTAATATATCTGTCACACAGTTGACGGTGCGACGATATTTCTTTATTTTATATCTCCACACTCATGGGTAATTGGTAAACCCTCGCTGTTGGACGCAGCGCAGGACACTATCTGATCAGTCGCCCACCAGCTGCAGAACCGTTCGGTGTAGTTAATATATCGTACAGGGACGCGTTTAATTATCGGTTCGTGGCGCGTCATTAACGACGTCCTTAATTTGATTTGGGCTTACTGGGAGCAGTGTAATACGGTGTCATCAGCGCATTGCTTGCACGTTCAGACTCGACATTGATTTCTGACCTAGACTTGACCAGAGACCAGAACATCGAGCTGGTAAATCATCTCTTTTATTATTGCGACACGCTGTATCAGGAGTTTGTGCCGCGGATTCAGACCGTTTATATATAATATTTATGATATTTAAGATTTTTAATGACGAACTACACAGATTGGCCAGAGAAGCTGGCCTTGACTGCTTCACCGGATTGAGAGGTGGCATAGCTCTTAGGTCGCTTAGCCTGAACCTCTATTGCTAGTAACTCGACACAAGGGTCCCCGGTGAGGGTAACCTCGGCTTGGACGGTTACTATGTTACGCGTAAGCATGCCGATCCGAGGGCGCCTGAGAGGGCCGAACCACGACTCGGTCGGTTGCTATTTCACGGATAATCTAAGAGACATTCAAAGCTAAACTAACTTGAGTGCGACTTCGGGAAGCGTTGGCGCTGGGTGAAGAAGTGGCCGAAGAAACTCCAGCAACGCTCCTAACATCTAAGGGCTGCCCATAAAATAGCGGTAACACGCAAGGATTATTCGCAACCTCCGACAGTCCCGAATGGACGCTTTGTGGATTTTTACTGATCTAGCCTGTGTAATGGTAATCGCGTCGTCCGGATCGTCAAGAACGTGTCTCGGCCTCCGGGCGACGCGACGGAATTTATTATAGGAAGGCTTATAAGTGGCGGCACTTACAAGAAGTTTGTTAGAATGTTTGGTGGCAGTCTCGAAAAACCGTCGAGATGCCTTCTTAAAGAATTGTTAAAGACCACAATACAATGTTCATAGCGACCGTTCTCTACGCACAACACTAACGAACGCGTTCTTTTGTCACGCGATCTAAATGTTGTTTTTATTTCGTGAAATGTTTTATGTTCCCTCTTATCCTCGTTTCCGGCCAGAATTATTCTTATACTTCACACATTTATCATGAAATGATTTTATTAATAATGTCAATTAACGTTTGTCAATCATCACACGTAAATACTTTTTACCCCTTTTTACGAAGTTTAAATAAAAAAGAAAATTAGAATTGTAATATTTTTTTAAATATTGATTACAAAATTCCAACTTGAAAACCAGCTCTGTGCTACATGTGTGAGCACAGCACATGCTGTGCCAACCCCTTTTCGGCGCAATTTCTATTTTGTTCTTTTTTTATTATGTTTCTGTTTATGTTGTTTTTTGTCTTGTTTTACCTGTTGTTTCTTTGTTCTTGTGTCGAATAAATGGTTTTCTATTTCTATAATTCATTAAATCTATAAAAAAACATTACACACCCTACCATGTGTTTGACATACACGCGGATCTCACGCAATCAACGATCATTGTTCGATACGATTTTAGAAGTTCCCTGGCATATCTTCGAACCCTCCTTAATATCTCCATAAATATCCTTTGCGACAAAATTAAAAAAAATAAAAATACAGGCAACTTTTATACAAATACCTTTTTAAAGTCTTTAAAAATAAAGTTTCACTTTATTTTTAATTTTCGTGTTCGGCCATCTTAGATACTGTTAAAATGCGATTTCGTCTGTAATGGCGCCAAAAGCTGAAGTTATCTATGCGGAGTTGTTTGTTTGTTTACTACTATTATTTGCTATCAATTTAATAAAAAAAAATATGTTATTACGAGATGGAATGGGTAAAAATTAATATAGAAATTGGTTTCATTTTCATAAATCAACTAATTTTAAAATTAATACAATATATGAAAATAATAAATAATTCATATACTTTTAATAATGTGGCAGTAATTAATACAGCCACTGCCGTATTACGTATTTCATTACAAGTAAGGTATTTGGAAACGGCAATAAAACGATGTTTTTCGACGAGATCTTCAAAACGGCAAAGAAAAATAAAATCGAAAACAAACAATAAGATAAACGTCCGGCGATTGGTGGACGCGACGTTGCCGTTTCGGTCTCCCGCTGAGATGCGCAGCGGACGTCTTACTCGCACTCAACATTTTAACTAAGTACGTCTCTTTCTAAACAAGTCCGCAGGATTGTCTCGCTTCAAGACGCAACTGAGATAGTTTCTTGATCTGAAAGCTTTGAACTTCGAACGTGACTTCTTTTTTTAAACATGCCCGTGGAGCCAATGGAATGAAAGCTGCCAGTCAGTACCTCAATTTATTTGCTTGTTTTGTTTGATTGATGACATCGATATTATTCGATATTTAAATTGATCTGTACTCGCTATTCACTTCAACGTCAATATATTTGATTGTGTATAACAGGAAAAAGCCTTAAATTATTATTTTTTGGGAAATATATTTTTATAAAAGGCTAAACGTCTTCGTCGTCTAAAAAGTAAAGTTGTCAAGCATTCACTTGACTCAGGCAGGAAAAAATGACAACAATTACAGGCGTTATCAACCGACTTCAAAGGAAAGAAGTTCTCAATTCATTTTTATGTTTATTTTTTATGTTTATGACGTCTTAACTTTGATTAGAGATTGGTTAGGTTCTGATTCATTTATTTCGTGATATTTATTTTCGATTTAAAGTCGGTTTTTGTGTTTGCTTGTGAATATACTTGTTATGTAGCTTTTCGTTTTATTAACCTATTTTTTTAATTTGGAGAGTTGTATCAAGATGCAAGGGCATTCAAAATTAGTGCACTATTAAAATAATAGAAGCTAACAATATGATATACACAATAGATCGTAACGATCATTGCCCAGTTACCTTATCTGATCTCCCAGTGAAGTGAGGTCAAAAAGTTCAAGGTTGTCTATTGTTCTGCAGCTGTCGCGTAAGACCATTTTTAACCAGCTTTAAAGAAAAGAGAACGTTCTCAATTCACCCGTATATAATATAACTTTATTACCGACCGAAAAATAAAAAAAATCCTAACTTGTAAAACATTGGTATGGTAAAACTTATTACATATAAATATAGAGAATTACTTATAATATAAGAAAAAAACCTTTACCGATGTTCTAGGGCAGTGATTCTCAACCTTTTTATGTAGTGGAATAAGATAAGATAAAAAAATGATTTATTTACGTATAATACACTACGTAAAATAGTTTATTATAGTAATTTTAAATATGGGAAATTAAATAATTTGTACTACAAAATAATAGTACGTTTATTGAGGGATTCATTACAAGTGTAGATGATATATTGTTATGTATTGCTATGTTTTTTATATTTTATTATAATTTTATTTATAACCACATGGAGGCAACACTAAGTACGATAATTTAAATAAAAATAAAATTTATTTCAAAATACTGTATTATCCAAGTTTACGCAGGATATCCTTTTTCGTTTAACTTTATGTTTTTTAATGAAATATAAATAAATTAATAAAAATATTTTATTTTATTTTAAGGATATTTAATTGTCTATATTTAATTGTCTATATTTAATTGTCTATCATGCACAATTTATTTCAGTTAGCTGGCGTCTTAATCTTCCGAGATATTCAAACTTTTTTAACCGGCCCATAATTTTTGCTCACGACTATATTTTATACTATTCGATCGAGGTTAAATTCGATTTGAAGTCGATTCTTGTTTGTACTCGTAAATATACTTGTACATATAATATTTAATATACAGAAATTTTGATAGAGTAAAACTAGTCGAAGTCTAGAAGTCCTTACCGCGAGCTGTCGTAAAAAGGGCATATTATTTATGTGTTTAATTTCACAACTCCCGTATTAAATAACGGCCGGCTAAGGCCAACTGTCTCAAAAGAAAGGGAGGTGTTGTAATTTGTGTCCGTACGTCGCGTGCGGTAACATGAGTTAAGTCACGCTAGAAGTGGCAAATTAAAATATTTTTAAATGAAATATTTATTTATTTTTTACACACAAACACACGTTTTTATGTGTGCAAGATGTGTGTTTGTGAACCTACACAAATTTATTACATACAAATTATTTTTTCATTTACATTTTTCTTTTTCACATTTTCGGTACATGCTAGACTAATACATACTTAGCTTGTATTACAGAGACATTGTACTTAATTCCGAGTTTGTTATTAAATATTAATAATTGATGTGATTGAGTGTGTTTGTGGAAAGAATAGTGTGCGTGGGTGTATGTGCATGAGCGTGTATTAATGAGAAAGTGATTTTTTTTTAATTTATATATTTTTTATAAATGTGCCAAAGTTTTGCAAAACGGAAAAATCGAGGATTATTTACAATAAAATTATAGAGATATTTCTCTAACATGCGCCTTACGTTGTTATTTATTGGAACATGTTGGTAATGGTGTCAATCATCACGCCGGGGACAGAAATTGATAATTACTAAGCGACCTAAGAGCTGTCCCACCTCTCAATCCGGTGAAGCAGTCAAGGCCAGTCTCTCTGGCCAATCTGTGTAGTTCGTCATTAAAAAAAAATGGTGTCAATAATAAGCATTTAAAATTAGGTTTAAAACGATTTCAACATTCTTAATCTCAAGTTTTTATTGTGATATAATAATTGACATTTATATGCGATTTGTAAGTCTATACGGCAGGTGTGTGAGTTTCACCTTTGAGAAAAAAATGTCGGCGCACGGGAGAGCGCCCCTTTACGTGTCACGATCGATTTTTTATCAAACGAAAATTTTAACCTTAAGGTCTGTTTACACCATCGCTATAAAATCCTTGTAACTACGATCGTATTACATTTATTTTGTGGTCAAAGGTCAATAATAATATTTCTATAGTACCGTTTTGGATCACATTTTTGCATACGTGAAAAAGTGTCTGTTGCATGATTTACGACATGTTAGATATTTATTTGAATGTCGTGATTGTTATTTGATAATGGCTACCGACCTAGACGTGGTTGACACTAGCGGGCGCCCTCGGGTGGGAATGCTAACGCGGTTAGAATATCCCGAGAGGTATTCTTTTGCTCTCAGCTTGCGCGGTGATAGAGGTTCACGCTAAGCGACCTAAAACCTTTGTCCCCTTTCAAATCCGGTGAAATTGTAGTAAGTTTATCTGCAGCCCTGTAGTTCTGGGCTCTTAAGAATAAGACTACGGTATCCCCTGCCTGTCGTAGAAGGCGACTAAAAGGGGCCTCGGGTTCACTGGGCGACAAGGGTGGGGGCCTTTGTCGTCCGCCAAGGTGGACCCGGGAAAACATCGGCTGGCCCGTGTCGTCTTGCACTGCGAGGGCAGAGGGGGAGGGTAACCTCCCCTCGGGACGTGCTCTCCTTGAGCACAGTGCAGAGGGGCTCCGGTGCGTTCCTCTGGAGATCCCGGAGCCCCTCGTCATGCACCGAGGAAAGGGCCACCGGGAGGTTTTAGTGGGTAAAAACCCCACATAACCGCCGCCTTCCCCCCAGAAGGCGGGGTATCTTTTTGAAGATTTACTCCTCGTAAACAAAAAAAAAAGTTTATCTGGCTGGTCGGTGTATGCACGCAACTAATGTAAAACTTAGATATCATAATTGAATGGTCGGTGAATGAATCTTTGATCTTATATTTCACAGACAGTACCTCAAACCATTAGAGTTAAAGTTAAAGTTAAAGTTACAGCATTTATATATATAATATATATGTCCCACTGCTGGGCACAGGCCTTCTCTGTAAAGAGAGCATAGTCCACCACGCGGCCCTAGTGCGGATTGGCAGACTTCACATGCCTTAGAAAAATTTTCTAAGATTCCTCACGATGTTTCCTTCACCACCGAGCGCGTGGTTAATCAGCACATAAAATTGCAACAGCAAATTTATTGGTGCCGGCACCGGGGATCGAACTCGGGTTGCTGGCGTACTATGCAACAGAGACAACCACCTGGACACTGAGCTACCACGGCTCTTAGAACGAACACGAACCATTAGACTATTGATGTCTTATCTATCTTTTTATGTAATACCTTTATACAAGCGTACATTTAAGTGATTTAATGTGAATCTCGGAAACAGCTCTAACAATTTTCATGTAATTTAGAATGCATGGGATTGTGAATGATACATCGATCTAGCCAAGATTTGTATTTAGTAATTATCGTTTCAGGTTCTTTTTTTGGACGAACTACACAGATTGGCCAGAGAAGCTGGCCTTGACTGCTTCACCGGATTGAGAGGTGGCATAGCTCTTAGGTCGCTCAGCCTGCACCTCTATCGCTTGTAAATCGACACAAGGGTCCCCCTAGTGAGGGGTAACCTCGGCTTGGACGGTTACTATGTTACGCGTAAGCATTCCGATCGGAGGGTAACCGAGAGGGCCGAACCTCGACTCGGTCTGTAGCTATTTCACGAATAATCTAAGGGACATTCCAAAGCTAAACTTACTTTGAGTGCCATTTTGGGAAGCGTAGGCGCTGGGAGAAGAAGTGGCCGAAGAAACTCCAACAACTCTCCTAACATCTAAGGGGTGGAGCCTATAAAATAGCGATAACGCGCTAGGATTATCCGCAACCTCCGACGGTCGCGAATGGACGCTTTGTGGATTTGTTAAGATCTAGCCTGTGCAATGGTAATCGCATCGTCCGAATCGTCAAGAACGTGTCCGGGCGACGCGACGGAATTTAGTATAGGAAGGCTTATAAGTGGCGGCACTTACAAGAAGTTTGTTAGAATGTTTCTGCTGTTCTGCTTAAAGAATTGGGCTAAACTTTTTATGTGTTACTAAAGCTACTTCAGCAGATGGCGTTTCTAAGCAAAACCGACCAAATGAAATGTGTTTGGTTTGACGTTACACCAAGAACTAATAAATTGTTTAACTAATTACTCTCGTTTTATTTAATAACCAGTTCATATTTTTATTATTATGTGCCTAAGATAGAAATATATATTTTTAAAAAGCTAGCTATATTTTCATAAATATTACTAAAATCCAACGACGCTTCATTCAAATTTAATCATTATTTAATTCCTATGTATGAGCCGTGGCAGTGTCCGTGCGGTGGCTCATGTTGCGTAGTACGCTAGCAACCCGAGTTTGATCCCCGGTGCCGGTACCAATAAATTTGCTGTTGCAATTTTATGTGCTGATTTACCACGCGCTCGGCGGTGAAGGAAAACATCGTGAGGAAACCTACATGTTTTAGAAAAATTTTCTACGGCATGTGAAGTCTGCCAATCCGCACTAGGGCCGCGTGGCGGACTATGCCCTTATACTCTCTTTACAGAGAAGGCCTGCGCCCAACAATGGGACATATATAAAGGCTGTAACTTTATGTATGATATATAATATGTTTTTTTATACTTTCTAAGCAAGTGCTTGACTATGATCCCATCTGTTGTTAAGTGGAAATGCCGTCCTGAATGGTAAATGGCTACTCTTTAAAATACCTATATTGTGATCGGAAGGAAAGACAAACGCGGACAAAATGAGTCCTTTGCTGTAAGAATAAATTTCCGACATTTAGATTTATAAAAAATGTTCGAATAAAGCTCAGTCATCTACTGTACTTTGGTTATCAGTTATAATGTAACTTACCCTTAGTCGTGTCAGTGTATGGACTGAATATTCATAGTTCATTATGTTTGTTCTTCGGTAAGTTTAGTGCACTATCGTGACACTGCGTTGCCGTTGTATCCGTTTATTGTGTGGCCCATGGATTTAAATTACGAAATTATTGTGCAACTATTTGTATTGTTAATTAGATCGACTCGGCGATCCCTTGACAGCCTGATTCTAATCTTCACGTTACTCAGATGAAATTAAGTATTTGCTAATGCGAAGTAAGAAATGAGAAATAGAAAATAAATAACAGAGACTTTATTTACGATACATCTCCCGAAGTGGCACTCAAATTAACTTTAGCTTTTGAATGTCCCTTAGATTATCCGTGAAATAGCAGCCGCCCGAGTCGTGGTTCGGCCCTCTCGGGCGCCCTCGGATCGGAATACTTACGCGTAACATAACCCTCCAAGCCGAGGTTACTCCTCACCGGGGGGAACCTTGTTGGTTTACTAGCGATATAGGTTAAGGCTAAGCGACCTAAGATCTTTGCCACCTTTCAATCCGGTGAAGTCAAGGCCAGCTTCTTTGGCCAATCTGTGTAGTACGTCATAAAAAAAATAGACATAGACATAGACATTTATCCGCAACCTCCGACGGTCGCGAATGGACGCTTTGTGGATTTGTTAAGATCTAGCCTGTGCAATGGTAATCGCATCGTCCGAATCGTCAAGAACGTGTCCGGGCGACGCGACGGAATTTAGTATAGGAAGGCTTATAAGTGGCGGCACTTACAAGAAGTTTGTTAGAATGTTTCTGCTGTTCTGCTTAAAGAATTGGGCTAAACTTTTTACGTGTAAACACTAAAGTTACTTCAGCAGATGGCGTTTCTAAGCAACACCGACCAAATGAGTGTTTGGTTTGACATTACACGCAGAACTAATAAATTGTTTAACTAATTTCTCTCGTTTTATTTAATAACCAGTTCATATTTTTATTATTATGTGCCTAAGATAGAAATATATATATTTTTAAAAAAAGCTAGCTATATTTTTCATAAATATTACTAATATCCAACTAAGCTTAAGCTTGTGCTACGACGCTTCATTCAAATTTAATCATTATTTAATTCCTATGTATGAGCCGTGGTAGCTCAGTGTCCGTGCGGTTCGCTCAAGTTGCGTAGTACGCTAGCAACCCGAGTACGATCCCCAACAATAAATTTGTTGTTGCAATTTTATGTGCTGATTTACTACGCGCTCGGCGGTGAAGGAAAACATCGTGAGGAAACCTACATGTTTTAGAAAAATTGAAGCATGTGAAGTCTGCCAATCCGCATTAGGGCCGCGTGGCGGACTATGCCCTTATACTCTCTTTACAGAGAAGGCCTGCGCCCAACAGTGGGACATATATAAAGGCTGTAACTTTATGTATGATATATAATATGTTTTTTTATACTTTCTAAGCAAGTACTTGACTATGATCCCATCTGTTGTTAAGTGGAAATGCCGTCCTGAATGGTAAACTGGCTACTACTAATGGCTACTCTTTAAAATACCTATATTGTGATCGGAAGGAAAGACAAACGCGGACAAAATGAGTCCTTTGCTGTAAGAATAAATTTCCGACATTTAGATTTATAAAAAATGTTCGAATATAGCTCAGTCATCTACTGTACTTTGGTTAGCAGTTATAATGTAACTTACCCTTAGTCGTGTCAGTGTATGGACTGAATATTCATAGTTCATTTTGTTTGTTCTTCGGTAAGTTTAGTGCACTATCGTGACACTGCGTTGCCGTTGTATCCGTTTATTGTGTGGCCCATGGATTTATATTACGAAATTATTGTGCAACGATTTGTATTGTTAATTAGATCGACTCGGCGATCCCTTGACAGCCTGATTCCAATCTTCACGTTACTCAGATGAAACTAAGTATTTGCTAATGCGAAGTAAGAAATGAGAAATAGGAAATAAATGACAGAGAGTTTATTTACGATACATCTCCCGAAGTGGCACTCAAATTAACTTTAGCTTTTGAATGTCCCTTAGATTATCCGTGAAATAGCAGGGCATTAGCACGCCTCTCGGGCGCCCTCGTATCGGAATACTTACGCGTAACATAACCGTCCAAGCCGAGGTTACCCCTCACCGGGGGGAACCTTGTTGGGTTACTAGCGATATAGGTTAAGGCTAAGCGACCTAAGAGCTTTGCCACCTTTCAATCCGGTGAAGTTAAGGCCAGCTTCTTTGGCCAATCTGTGTAGTACGTCATTAAAAAATAGACATAGACATAGGCATTTATTTATTGGCATCACAATACAAAAACACATCACAGACTGAATATAACACACATTAAAAAATAATGAAAAATAGACAAAACACAGTTAAAGTTACACGGACAAATAATACAAAACATATGATGCCAATATCGGACACCGTCTCAGCATATGCTGTCGCAAGGATGCGACAGCGCTGATTTTCAGCGGTGCCCGGGACTACCTAAAGACGTGCGCGCGCAATGCTACTTTTATATGGAAGTTATATAGACAAGGAATACATAAAATACAAGTATAAATAACTTATTGTCCTACAAATGTTTTGTAGGGCAGTAATTTCAACCTAATTATCGTTAGCTCAATGTACAGCCACTGTGTTGCCAGTCTCGCCAGTATGTACTTTGTAATGGAGTACTGTTTGATAAATGAAATAAAATAGCTTTCATAATTTCACATCATGTTTTACGAACGGCACGCGCGACTTGCATAACAAAACCATCCGATCGTTATAAAATATTTTCATTTCAACTGACCAATCGTTTATATTAATCGTGTACATATGTACAGACACTTTCAAGTAGTAGCTTATGATATTATATACGTATATAATAATTTAAAACATACAGCAACAGGAGCGTATAATATGAGAAATTTAAACAAAGCCTCTTCGAGTTCAGACAATTGCAAAATATCGTGAAACCATTATCTTTTAATCTGTACGGCGGCCATAGGGTAAATGAATTAATATACCTTATTTACAATAAGTAACTGTAAATTTTTATTGATATAATACGATTTAATTGCATGCGCATTGAACGGTTTGTTTCTTCATTTTTTGGGGACTTTTGCTCTTTTGGAAATGTTAACCCCATTATACCCTTTTTTGTTGACGGGGAGGAAATCTTCACAAAGATACCCCGCCTTCTGGGGGGAAGGCGGCGGTTATGTGGGGTTCTTACCCACTAAAACCTCCCCGGTGGCCCTTTCCTCGGTGCATGACGAGGGGCTCCGGGATCTCCAGTGGAACGCACCGGAGCCCCTCTGCACTGTGCTCAAGGAGAGCACGTCCCGGGGGGGGGAGGCGACACGGGTCAGCCGATGTCGCCTTCTTCCCGGGTCCACTTTGCTGGACTACGCAGGCACCCCATCATACCCTAACCTAAGTACACACACATCGGTCGCATGAAGCGAGAAAGAAAGTTATCAATGTTGCATGGCCATAACCACCAGCTTCCTCGCTCCCTCTGAGGTCGGACTGCAGCAATAAAAAGGCACGTTGCTCCCTCCGTTTGAGGCTATATATTAATGATTTTCTTTCCGCTCCATGTTTAGCACATTCATTATGTGGTGCACATCATCCACCACTTAGCAAATCTCACAGTTCGGTGAGTCAGCCTTCCGCATCCGATGTTCAAAAAATTTTGCAGGGAAATCTCCCGACCTCAATCTGTTCACCGTTGTGATATGGCATTGTCGGTTGAACGGTCTAATCGCTAAGAGTGATCTTTACAGACAACATTTGAACAGAAATTGATATCCTTCATATCAATTTAACTCCACTTTTTCAACCGACTTGAAAAAACGAGGAGATTCTTCATTCCTCGGTATGTTTTTTTTCTGTTTCTTATCTCATAATTTTCGACTAGTGAACCGATTTTGATAATTATTACTGAAAGCTAGTGAAAATCAGGCAAAATCAGTCCAGCCGTTGCTATGATAAGCCGGAACAAAGCCAGAAAAAAAATTATTTTGATATAATGTACCATGTATGTAGTAAAAAGCGGTTAATTCATTAATACAGACACTTAAATTTTATTTATTTGTATAGATTAAAACAGCGTGTGAAAGTAGAGAAAAAAAAGATAAAAGAATTCAAAATTCGTTTCGCCCGCGTAAGATGGTCGTTACACCCATCAAGTGTCACTATCCCCCATCTGCGTACTTCCGGCGCAGGGGAGGAATCGAACCTCATTTCCGGGACCGGGAACCCTTCCTGGGGCGCGTTGGACATTCGACCGCGCTCCGTTGCTATGGTGATTACGCACCGTGTTTTTTGTAAAGGTGTCATTTAATACGACTCTAAGTAAAAAGCGACAAATTAAATACAAGATCGAGGAAAGAGTTTTTTGCGTATCTTAAATACGAAATACTTCTTGTCATAGTTTATTCGGATTTCATTTTTGCTTTATTGCAATTGATGGAATTTAAAAGTCATCGACATGAAAGTAAATGCCATCGTAAATGCTATGGTAAAGGTCCCGACATCTCTTCGCAGACCCAGACGGCAAAGTTGAATATTTACTAACTTTATACTTTCACGGGATTGAGAGGTGGCATAGCTCTTAGGTCGCATAACCTAAACCTCTATTGCTAGTATTTCGACACAACGGTCCCCCCGGTGAGGGGTAACCACAGCTTGGACGGTAACTATGTAACGCGTAAGCGAGGGCGCCCGAGAGGGCCGATCCAGGACTCGGTTTGATATTTCACGGATAATCTAAGGGACATTCAAACACTAAACTAACTTTAGAGAGCGTTGGCGCTGGGAGAAAAAGTGGCCGAAGAAACTCCAGCAACGCTGCTAACATCTAAGGGGTTATTATAGTTGTGTTGTGGCTATAAGACCACGATGCGATTTTCCAATTAATGTTACTGTTCATCGGTTTTTGTTTTAGTGACCTATTTGAAAATTATCAATTTTTATTGCAAGCTGTAAATGTTTTCGGAAATATTTAAACAAATGTTAATTTGAATTTTCCCGCCAATCCGCCACGCTTTCGTTGCTAGGGTTGCGCTGATTATCGACAAGTTAACAAAGGTCAAAGCAAACATATGCCGTTACAGACACCCCTCATCGTACTCGTCTAATACAGGTGGTCGACGTGGTAAAAAATCGATTTTACTGTTAACTCACACACCTTTTGGGGTTTGTGTTTTGATTGCGTGCAGTTTTTTTTGTCTTTATTTATTTAGTTTCATATTGTGCAAATAGTTTTTTATTAATTTTTTTATGGGGTATAAACTAGTGCTAATGAGTTTCATAGAAATATCGAAGGAGTCGTTGCTATAGGATTTTTTTAACTCAACCCCGTAGTCCTTAGCTTATAGAATAAGGCTATGGTATCCCCTGGCTGTCGTAAAAGGCGACTAAAAGGGGCCGCGGGTTCAATGGGCGACAAGGGTGGGGGCCTTTGTCGTCCGCCAAGGTGGACCCGGGAAGAAGGCGACATCGGCTGACCCGTGTCGCCTTGCACTGCCAGGGCATAGGGGGGGATACTCCCTCCTCAAGTGCAGAAGGGCTCCGGGGCGTTCCTCTGGCGATCCCGGAACCCCTCGCCATGCACCGAGGAAGGGCCACCGGTGTGCACGTGAGGCGAATTATCCTCCGTTCATCTAGTATATAAAATACCCATGTCAAGAGTGTTTGTGACAATATTCCTCCGAAACGGTTTGACCGATTTTTACTTTACAGTGGTTTTTATACCGCTGTTAAGTGAAAATGACCGATGTTGGTAATTCAAAAATATGAGTAAAATAGAAAAATAGCTTTATCATCATTTACTACAGTATTTCGATAAGTAATATACGCGTAAATATGAGAAGTCAAATTATTGGTATACATTTTTTTCTGATAACATTTTTTTTCAGAAAACCTCCTATGATTCTTCAACCACGAACCCCAACTACGAACGTTCACGTCCACCTTACGTTTCACCGGCCGTACTTAAAACCATTCATATATAACCGGCTCGTTGGTCTAGGGGTATGATTTTCGTTTAGGGTGCGAGAGGTCCCGGGTTCAAATCCCGGACGAGCCCAATTTTTCTTTAACCCTTGTGTCGAGTTACTAACAATAGAGGTTCAGGCTAAGCGACCTAAGAGCTATGCCACCTCTCAATCCGGTGAAGCAGTCAAGGCCAGCTTCTCTGGCCAATCTGTGTAGTTCGTCATAAAAAAAATCAAGTTTATTGACGATTCAATTGTAATACTGGTATTTCAAATACAATTGAAACCTTAACACTAGTATTATTAGTTGGTCTGTTTGTTCCACAAGCGTCGCGTCAGAGGTCTCGGTACATCCCGGACTCATTCAGGTCACCTGGATTTTCACACGTGTGTCTGCGGCGTGTTGATGCGGCGCGTTGCCATGGCAACCGACCCGCTCGCTTCCCAGAAGAGGCCGCAATTCAAGTAATTACGCCAACTTCTATCGACTAATGCTGAATTCGCCTTACCGTATACATCGAACGTTTGCAAGCTAAACTGATAAATATACGTACTAGCTACGCCCGTGGTGTTCTTCTATTTTTTTTTCAGTGCGATGGAATGGTTAACAATCTTGTTAACCATTCCATCGCGCGCACAGCTCTCTCTTGCTCCTACAGTGTGATACAGCCAATAATGAAGTCAAGTCGTCTACGAGGTACGAGGAATTTCGCAGGTATTGGCTTCGGGGTATGACCCCATTGCCCGGGTAATCAACGCAAGGTCCCCTGGTCATGGGTTTTTTAGGAATAAATATTTTTACGTCGAAGCTAATCCCTCAAAAGACAATAGGCCTGAACGGTGTCTTATATATACGATACGTAACTGGTTATGAGAGAAAGAAAGAAAGAAAATGTGTCCCTACAATAATATATACAACGTTGCTCTCTCTTTCTTTCTTTTCTTATATCTTTTTCTCAATTTCCATTCGCCTCGCAAGATCACATTTTTCGTAACGCATTCACAAGCTTACTCGCTAGTTAAAGTCGCACTACAAAAAGTTTCACTTCACAAAATTAAAATCGGTTCATAAACGACTGCCATATGGGTGCAGAGATATTATACAGAGAAAATTGAGAATCTCCTTTTTTGATGTCGGTTAAAAAATAGATACAAATATAAATTCGTAACATTTAATGAATGGTCATTTGGTTAACAAGAATTTATTTTACGCTTCGCAGTCAGGCGAATCCTTGGCGTCAGATCTTTCGTCCTGTTCCTTTGCATCTATTACTCTCCTCTCCTCGGCTATCATGGCCGAGCTCAATGGTGCCTCCACAGTCAGAATACCATCCGACGTCATCTTGCAGCTAATTGAATCGATGTCCAAATTCTTTGGCAGCTGTACCTCCCTAGCGTACTCACGGCGGACGGTGACGCCGGGCGTTTCATTAACATGAACGGCTTCTACTATGAGCAGATCTTCTTCAATTGTAACTTTTACCTGAAAAATATTGAAAACACTCGTCAAAAATATTGGAAACACTCTTCAAGAAACTTACCAATAAAAAATGAATCATCAAAATCAGTATCATATTTATTATACTCTTATTGTCTGTATAAATTCCATATAAAAGTAGTATTGCGCGCGCACGTCTTTAGGTTGTCCCGGGCACCGCTGAAAATCAGCGCTGTCGCATCCTTGCGACAGCATATGCTGAGACGATATCCGATATTGGCATCATATGTTTTGTATTATTTGTCCGTGTAACTTTAACTGTGTTTTGTCTATTTTTCATTGTTTTTTAATGTGTGTTATATTCTGTCTGTGATGTGTTTTTGTATTGTGATGCCAATAAATAAATGTCTATGTCTAAAATCGGTTGGCGTGATATGGAACTATTCATCCATTTGTGGCGCATATACTTGATGCCAATTTAAGACTTATATGGTCCTCATGAATGCCATCGTCAGAATTAAAAAAAAAATGATTAAAGAATAAAAATATTCCTGTCCTTTGCTGTACGAATATTGAAACAAAGTAAAGTAACAAAGTGAGCAAAGTGAGTAAAGTAAGCAAAGAGCTTCATTCGGGTTACCAACCTCAGAGGGGTAGAAGACGCTAAGGTCAAATTGTAGCTTCAGTTTTTTTTCTTCACCTTTGCCAACAACCAATGGGCTATTGTTGAGAAAATCACGTTCGTTGGTGTCCGTTAATTTGGGGTTTTGGGACTGGGCGGGAAGTAGATTGCAACGGGACGATTGCATACCGTGGAGAATTGTAAGATTTTTACTGAAAATTAAAGTTCACTGCACAGTATGTAAAATTAGTATTAACGCCACCTCTTTTTACGTGGGGAATTTTTTTGACGAACTAACACAGTTGGCACAGAGAAGCTGCCCTTTACTGCTTCACCGGATTTGAGAGGTGGCACAGCTCTTAGATCGCTTAGCCTGAACCTCTATTAGATGGTAACTCGACACAAGGGTCCCCGTTAGCAGTCCGATCCGAGGGCGCCCGAGAGGGCCGAACCACGACTCGGTCGGTAGCTATTTTATTAACGAAATCTATTGGGACAATCTAAGCTAAACTAACATATGCCACTTCGGGAAGCGTTAGAGCTGGGAGAAGAAGTGGCCGAAGAAACTCCAGCAACGCTCTAATCTTATCAAGGGGTGGGGTTTTCCCATAAAGTACTTGTAGCGCGCAATGATGACTTACTCGTATATCCAGCCTTGCAGGGGCAAGGATGGATTACTTTGGACTTGCACCGACTAAAACCTCCACAGTGTTCACCTCTATGCCTATAGTCTCAACTACGTGGACGCGTTAACACACTTCCGTAGCTCCGACGTCATTGGCTCTTATGAACCTCATCTCTGACTAAGTAGGGGTGAAGCCGAAGCTGTTTTTACTGGAAGATGCACAGGACCATTGCGTGCGCTTTCTCGAGACCTGATAGTTAACGCCACCCCCATTTAAGTTAGTCTAATGTGTTTTAAGTTAATTAACTTAATAACAAAGCTTAAGACGGGTGTTGAGCCGCCATAACCTAACCTATTTACGAAGTGTCTCATTAGTACTTTGAAGCCAGAATTGTGTGAGTTATAAAAACCTAACAACGAAGCTAAGATCTAAACTACTGCCATTACTAGGATACAATCGTAATAAAATAAGTTAGTAATAAGCAATGTTATAAATATAATAAGAAATAAGCATAAGATAAGAATAAAGAATAGTGTATATTAGAAATAGAAGCATAAAAGTGAAAGTTGAAATAAATTGTAAATAAGTGGTAATATATATAAAGATGAGAGGAAAGGCATGGGAGGAAAATTGCCTAACCTTATCCACGTTAGGGGAACTAAAATAGCATACTACGTCTATTCTTAGAATAAAAGGACAAGGGGCAATAAAACTCTGAATTTAGATATAAGTCAGTAGTAATGCCTCATGTTACAGAAAAATACTACTACCATAACCTTCTAACTTATTTTATAAAAAGTCATTAGTACTTTTAGGTCAGAATCTGTTCTGTGACAGATATAAAAAACTATCCTAACAAAGATTTAGAGGCGCCTTAAAGCTTCGTTATTGGTTTTTTTACAATGTCGCAGAACTAATTCGGCCTTTCCAGTTTTGAAGCTCATAAAATATTATCAAATTTATAACAACTTATCGATGAAATAATCGATTTGAAATGCGGTTGAGACATAAATACCGTAAAATTTATTGTTTCTACGATATACGTGTCAATTGTTGGGCAATAGAGTGTATACATTCATCTTAGTAAAATGTGACTTCATTTCCAGAGCTATGTCCAAGCCGAGGTTACCCCTCACCGGGGGGACCCTTGTATTAGCGATAGAGGTTCAGGATAAACGACCTAAGAGCATGCCACCTCTCAATCGGGTGAAGCAATCAAGGCCAGCTTCTCTGGCTAATCTGTGTACTTCGTAAAAAAAAAGCCAGACCTATAAAGAGAAAGGATAGATTGTCGTGCAACCATAGATCGATATGCCTGGGGACAGGTGATAGATCGCCGAGAAAGGGGTCACGATCCTCAGCAATGGGGGAGCGATTGAAGAGAAAGAGAAAGGAAAACTAGAAAGAACTTGAGTTACCTGAATTTAGTTATCTCCTCATCCATTCTTTTCATTTCATCGTCAAAACGTTCCTTCATTATGAGAAAATCGTCATTGAAGAAAGACCGATTACTCATGGAGATAGGAATCTCTTTGCGATTAACGCCCCTACTGGATTTGTCCATTTTATTATTGGCATTACCTGTATTTATGTAACGAATTTTACCGTAGTAAAAAGTTTACATTTGGGGGACATTTTATTTTACGTGACTTCTTTTTGAAGGCAAAACATTGCTGTCAAAATAAGTCTTGTGTTTACACAGCACTTCATCAAAAGAGCATAGACAATATATTATAAATAAGATAGATCTGTGGTAAAAATGTTGTAGTGTATTGGCTATGAGTTTCGAGTTATGATCTGATGGTTCGAATTCCAATACTTGTACCAAGGAATTGCCGTTTTCCTCGTCGCCGTTTTTATAGGGAAAGTGGCAAACGACCTTACGGCTCACCTGATTTTAAATGATCACCGTCACCCATGGACATCTATAGTACCAGAGGAGCTGCAGGTGCGTTGCCGGCCTTTGAGTTTATTCTCGTTTCTTGAAGGTCCCCAAATCGTAAAGGTTCGGAAACACTGCTGGTGACAGTTCATTCCACAGGTTGACAGTGCGTGGATGGAAGTGACGTGAGAAATTTCAACGAAACGCCAACCATCAAGATGGTGTAGACGGAATTTTAAGTACAAAAAAATTGTGCCCTGCGTATGGTGATGGGCTCCTCACCTGTCAAATATGGGACTGACTAAAGTTGTGAAAAGAGGACAGCTTAAGCTGTCTCTGTTTACCCCGCAAGGCATAAATATATTATTAAGCTTATTATATTTCATATGCTCTGTGACATTTCAGTCAATATCTTTTCTATTAAATTCTAATGTTGCCAGATGATATAACGTCCCCCTTGAGATGTGGTATTTAAGCGCCCCCAGGGCGGACAAACAGATTGTCTATCCCACCCCCGGTGCCATGGATACCAAACACTAAACATCGCTCCCTATTAATCTCGTAATAAGGGCGTGTCAAATCAGGCGGGTGGCTAAATTGTTACCTGATAGGAATAATACTTTAGTCACGTTACAATAAAAACAAACATTACGAATGGATTTATACAATTAATTACATATTTTTTTATACATTGTGTACAAGTACTTGACCACGATCCCACCTGATGTTTCGTCAGCAGTCCTGCATGGTAAGGCGCACATGTCGCCTTCTTCCCGGGTCCACTCTACCCGACGACAAAGGCAACCACCTTTGTCACCCAGTGAACCCGGGACCTCTCTTTGTCGCCTTCTGGGTTAGCCATAGCCAAATAATTTAAGGTGCGGTCTGCGAAATATAAATTACTTAACATCTGGGTTGCATTTTCGTTTGTCCCTTTTAATGTAAAAAAATCATGTGATTTAAATAAAAATGCATGAAAAATATAATTTTCATATAATATTGTTTTTAAAAATTTGACAATTATTATATTTATAATCTTTATGGCAACAATGAATGGAGCGGGGCGCGCGAATCGGCACCAATTTGGCGGGAAAGCTGTCTGTATGACAGATCATTTATAATTCCGTTCGGTAATTTGGTTGGCAGCCATTATACTCGTTATTATCACGTGGACGGGAAGTCAGATGTGGTACGTTAATTTTAATTGATTTCGTTGATAAATTAGTTTCACCACACAGACTTACTTTGATTATAAACATATTATACAATATTATACAATGATTTCCCCATAAAAGTATTCACTTAGTTTAGTTTTTTTCCCGAGTTGTGGTTCGACCCTCTCGGGCGCCCTGGGATCGGAATGCTTAACCGTCCAAGCCGAGGTTACCGGGGAGACCCTTGTGTCTAAGCGACCTAAGAGCTAAGCCACCTTTCAATCCGGTGAAGCAGCCAAGGCCAGCTTCTCTGGCCAATCTGTGTTGTTCGTCAAAAAAAAAGTGTTCTGTTTGATGTACATCTGGGCATAAATTATTATCCAAAATATATAAATAAATAAGATAACACGTACGTTTATCCATAACGGGGTAGATAAAGACAGCTTTCGGTATCTGCTTTTCACGATTATTAGGACAGCATATGTGACAGGGAGTTAGTTCATCCAGGCATAATTTTTTTTTACAAGTGATTATTTTTGATAGCCACTTTTACTCACTTTAAAGTAAGTAAAGTCAACTTTAGACTACTGCCTAATCTTGGGGGCCCAGCCGCCTCTACGGAGGAGTCCATGGCCCACCGGGCACGGGTGCTTCGGTGAGTCAAGTAGTCACTCACCAGGATAGGGCGCGAACCGACCACGCAATGTTACCACTGTGGCTGTGACCGGGATTCCGCGCAGCACACACTCGCGGTGTGCCCCGCGTGGGAGTCGGGCGGCGGATCCTGGTCCAGCAGATCGCACAAGAGTGGCAGTGGCGCTGGACGAACGTGCTCCGCAGCTGTTCCCCCAGAATGCGGGGTATCTCTTTAATGATTCCTCCCCTCCCCGTCAACAAAAGGCAGTCGCAGTCCAAGGACTATCTCAAATAGAACCGAATAAGTTAGGTGAAAAGCGGACAAGGGATTGTTGACGCTGTCTATCCAATGATGATTAAAAGATCGTGAGAGATTTTCTTATTATTTGCGTTTTAATTGGATAGATTACTCGTAATAAAACAATGGATAAGTTGCAAGGAGACATTGCGTACTGAAGGGGAGTGAACCGCGCCAAAATTAATTTACTTATCTCGACGTAATCTCATAAAAATGGGTTTTCATTTTTATAATATCACTTTTATTAGACGCATTTGCAAATGTTAACTTAGGCATGTTAATTGAATTAATACTTTAGAACTATAGGAGTAAAGTATAGAATGGTGTTGTCAGTTCACAAAGAATAGGGGACGGGGTTAGCGTTTTTAATTCCCGTAAAACGGAACGTTGTATCTCGGGGGAGAGTGGGCAAACATCATTACGCGTCATGGACTGCCAAGTATGCGGTGGTCGGTCAGACTTATTGTTGTAGAAATTATGAAAAAAAAACGCAATTCATTTGAGCCGTCAAAGGTGGTGAAATAACTTTTTTCAAAACGATTTGTATTATGGCAAGGAAATACATTTCACTTGCCATAATATATACACTCTTTGACTTTGAAAGTTTTTATGTCCGTATATTTGTCTGTATGTCTGTTTGTTACCTCATAACGGTGGACTGGATGAATCGATTGATGATGATGATTCAATTTAAAGCTGTTGCTTCCTATTTAATGGGCAGGCACCACTTCTTAGAGAGAAGCGTTGTTGGAGTTTCTTCGTTCACTTCTCCCAGCGCCCAACGCTTCCCAAAGTGGCACTCAAAGTTAGTTTAGCTTCTGAATGTCCCTTCAGCCCTGTAGTTCTGGTCTCTCAAGAATCGCTACGCATCCCCTGCCTGTCGTATAAGGCGACTAAAAGGGGCCTCGGGTTCACTGAACGACAAGAGTGGGGGCCTTTGTCGTCCGCTAAGGTGGACCGGGGAAAAAGGCGACATTGGCTGGCCCGTGTAACCTAGCCCCGGGACGTGCTCTCCTTGAGCACAGTGCAGAGGAGCTCCGGTGCGTTTCACTGGAGATCTCGGAGCCCCTCGTCATGCACCGAGGAAAGGGACATCGGGGGTTAAAAACATAACCTCCGCTTTCCCCCCAGAAGGCGGGGTATCTTTTTGAAGATTTCCTCCCCGTTATCAAAAAAAAAAGCTTTTGAATGACCGACCGAGTCGTGGTTCGGCCCCTCGGATCGGAATGCTTACGCCTAACATAGTAACCGTACAAGGAGAGGTTACCCCTCACCGAGGGAACTCTTGTGTCGAGTTACTAGCGATAGAGGTTCAGGCTAAGCGACCTAAGAGCATGCCACCTGTCATAAAAAAGCTTCCCATTTCAATTCGGCCCAATTCTGATAATGGCTGGCATCCATGAGAAAACCAAATCAAAATCGGTTCACCCAGACGAAAGTATACGGTAACAAATATAAAAAGACAGACAAATCGAGAACGTACGAGTTGAATCTACTTTTTTGAAGTTGTTTGAAATGTTAGGTTTATGTTCGTAGCATTAGCGACCTACTATCTAGCTAACCTAATATGTAACGGTGGAAATGTTTACCAATTACTGAAGCTTTTCCATACAACAATTAGTTCGTTGCAACACTTATTGAGGCGATAATATATACACGTTTATGGGAATAGACCTTTTATTGCGTCATTAAACAAATTATACGCATAATGATTTCACATTGTAGTAACTGAGAGCCGTGTGAGCTCTGAGCTTTTTATTAGTGTTTTTCAACCGACTTTTAAAAGGGGAGGATCTCAATTCGTGTCTTTCTAAAGTCTGTGTACTCATTTGTGAACCGATTTTGTTTTGTTTCTTTGAAAGGATTTGCTTTTAATTAGATCACATATTTTTTGGACATAACGTTCCGAAGATATACCAGGAAACACAAAAATCGCACGGAAAATGACACAAGACTATAGATTCTAATCGTTTTAACCGACTTCAAAAAAGAGGAGGTCCTCAGTTCGAGTGTATTTTTCCCTCATGATTGGATGTTCCGATTTTTATGATTTTTTTTTAAATTGAAACTTAGTGCTTCCAGTGTTCTGACACTTGCATCCATGAGACCATTTAAGTCATTAAAGAGATCGTCTGCTCGTCCCTTGTAAAACTATCAATAATTTAATCTCAAGTCAGTTTTTGTATTTATACGTTAATAAAAAGAAAAGTTAATATAAAAGTTGATTTTTTTTTTTTATAGTAAATAGGCTCACGTTTGGCTTCTATCTTGCTTGATGGAAGGCGAAGATAAAGCCTAGGGTAGACGTGAGCCTATAAGATTGTCTGTTCACATTGGCAAAGTGCCGAATTTGTACCCGTGAGGAAAGACTGAACGCGGCAGAGAGTTCCATTCCTTAGCGGTCAAAGGTGGTGAAATAACTTTTCAAAACGATTTGTATTATGGCAAGTGAAATGTATTTACTTGCCATATACACTCTTTGACTTTGACAGTTTTATGTCCGTATATTTGTCTGTATGTCTGTTTGTTACCTCATAACGGTGGACTGGATGAATCGATTGATGATGATGATTCAATTTAAAGCTGTTGCTTCCTATTTAATGGGCAGGCACCACTTCTTAGAGAAGCGTTGTTGGAGTTTCTTCGTTCACTTCTCCCAGCGCCCAACGCTTCCCAAAGTGGCACTCAAAGTTAGTTTACTTCTGAATGTCCCTTCAGCCCTGTAGTTCTGGGCTCTCAAGAATAAGACTACGCATCCTGCCTGTCATATAAGGCGACTAAAGGGGCCTCGGGTTCACTGGGCGACAAGGGTGGGGCCTTTGTCGTCCGCTAAGGTGGACCGGGGAAAAAGGCGACATCGGCTGGCCCGTGTAGCCTAGCCCTGGGACGTGCTCTCCTTGAGCACAGTGCAGAGGAGCTCCGGTGCGTTTCACTGGAGATCTCGGAGCCCCTCGTCATGCACCGAGGAAAGGGACATCGGGGAGGTTTTAGTGGGTTAAAAACATAACCTCCGCTTTCCCCCCAGAAGGCGGGGTATCTTTTTGAAGATTTCCTCCCCGTTATCAAAAAAAAAAGCTTTTGAATGACCGACCGAGTCGTGGTTCGGCCCCTCGGATCGGAATGCTTACGCCTAACATAGTAACCGTACAAGGAGAGGTTACCCCTCACCGAGGGAACTCTTGTGTCGAGTTACTAGCGATAGAGGTTCAGGCTAAGCGACCTAAGAGCATGCCACCTGTCATAAAAAAAGCTTCCCATTTCAATTCGGCCCAATTCTGATAATGGCTGGCATCCATGAGAAAACCAAATCAAAATCGGTTCACCCAGACGAAAGTATACGGTAACAAATATAAAAAGACAGACAAATCGAGAACGTACGAGTTGAATCTACTTTTTTGAAGTTGTTTGAAATGTTAGGTTTATGTTCGTAGCATTAGCGACCTACTATCTAGCTAACCTAATATGTAACGGTGGAAATGTTTACCAATTACTGAAGCTTTTCCATACAACAATTAGTTCATTGCAACACTTATTGAAGCGATAATGTATACACGTTTATGGGAATAGACTTTTATTGCGTCATTAAACAAATTATACGCATAATGATTTCACATTGTAGTAACTGAGAGCCGTGTGAGCTCTGAGCTTTTATTAGTGTTTTCAACCGACTTTTAAAGGGAGAATCTCAATTCGTGTCTTTCTAAAGTCTGTGTACTCATAGCGTCGTCATTTGTGAACCGATTTTGTTTTGTTTCTTTGAAAGGATTTCCTTTCAATTAGATCACATAATTTTTGTTAGCATTGGACATTACGTTTCGAAGATATACCAGGAAACACAAAAATCGCACGGAAAATGACACAAGAGTATAGATTCTAATCGTTTTAAACGACTTCAAAAGAGGAGGTCCTCAATTCGAGTGTATTTTCCCTCATGATTGGGTGTACCGATTTTTATGATTCTTTTAAATTGAAGATGATACTTCCAGTGTTCTGACACTTGCATCCATGAGACCATTTAAGTCATTAAAGAGATCGTCTGCTCGTCCCTTGTAAAACTATCAATAATTTAATCTCAAGTCAGTTTTGTATTTATACGTTAATAAAAAGAAAAGATAATATAAAAGTTGAAATGGTAGAATAAAGATACTAGCTGTTTAATTAGAGTTAAAAACTGCATTTTACAAATTCCGCTACACCGATCTGCTGCGTTCCGCGGCAGTTTCAGATACTTGGCCACCAAGTGTTGGAATCATTTGCCACCGCCCATAAGAGACAGTAAATCTGTAAACGCATTTAAAAATAAATTAAAACACCTGATGTTAAAGTTACAAAAAGATAATATCCCCGTGATATCGGTGGCTTGTTGTTTCCAATATTTTCAATATTTCATTATGTAATTTGAACTTTATACTATTTATTTTAGTTTATTTTGACTCAATAATATATTTATTTACGAAATGTTTTCATCTATTATTTTATTGTATAAAATACATTTTAATCTCATAACTGTTTTATTTATGTATCATATTTACTATACTCTTATTGTCTATATAAATTCCATATAAATGTAGTATTGCCCGCGCACGTCTTTTTGTAGTCCCGGGCACCGCTGAAAATCAGCGCTGTCGCATCCTTGCGACAGCATATGCTGAGACGGTGTCTGATATTGGCATCATATGTTTTGTATTATTTGTCCGTGTAACTTTAACTGTGTTTTGTCTATTTTTCATTCTTTTTAATGTGTGTTATATTCTGTCTGTGATGTGTTTTTGTATTGTGATGCCAATAAATAAATGTCTATGTCTATATACTTGTAACTCTGCTACATCGTTTTAAATCGTATTCTATTAATTCTTTATATACCCGTCACTATAACACTGTTTCTAAACGAATCTGCTACATAAAAACTATTTGGAAACGTCATCAGATGTTACAATAGTATAGTGAGAAGGTGCCAATCGGTTACTAAGCTGGAGTAATAGTCAAAGGTGGTAGGATCCCTTCATCATTACCATTGATTGAACCAGGATATCACGGCATCCTCACCCCATCAATTTGCTCTGCAGTGCGAGCCCCAACAATCAGCAAATTGGCCGACATAAATACAAACAACGACTGGCGCCGGTCGGTGGGGCGGTTAACCCCTACCATTTGTTTCATTACCATAAAAATGTATCGTGTACTATAGAGGTTCAGGCTAAGCGACTTAACAGCTATGCCACCTTTCAATTCCGTGAAACAGTCGAAACTATCTCTGACTAATCTGCACAGATAAAAAACAAGTATATTTACGAGTTAAAACAAAAACCGACTTCAAATAGAATCAAACGTTAAACTTTATTACGCACGGACGGCATCTTTGTAAATTATTATTGTAATAACATTACGAAATAAAATTATTCAGAACCTAATCAAACTTTCTTCATCTGACAAATCATCTATCGGTGTATTTCAAGAGTAGTAATATCACGCTTACTATTTTATTGGAAATAATTTACTTCAAGAGTAGTTTGATGGACGATCTCGACGGCAACTCGAACGTAATACGAGTGAGGAATGCGCGAGTGTATGCCGTGGTAATGGTTAAAGTTTATAAGCGGACTGTAACGAAACACGCAAGCACCGTGAGATAGGAATCACATCCCACCGGGATGGAGTTGATGGAGGAAATTAAACGAAAAACGCTCCAAATGACTCCCACTTTTAAATGGATTAATGAATGAATATACTTTATTGCATTGTACCGGGATAACCCAGCTGCGCTCAGTTATTTTTTTGTAAATCGTGCTTGTAGAAAATTATATATATATAATATATATACTCGTATTTTTAATGATGAACTACACAGATTGGCCAGAGAGGCAGGCCTTGACTGCTTCACCGGATTGAGAGGTGGCACAGCTCTTAGGTCGCTTAGCCTGAACCTCTGTTGCTAGTAACTCGACACAAGGTCCCCCCAGTGAGGGGTAACCTCGGCTTGGACGGTTACTATGTTACGCGTAAGCATTCCGAACCACGACCCGGTCGGTTGCTATTTCACCGATAATGTAAGGGACATTCAAAGCTAAACTAACTTTGAGTGCCACTTCGGGAAGCGTTGGCGCTGGCAGAAGGAACTCAAGCAACGCTCCTAGCATCTAAGGGGTGGGGCCTGCCCATAAAATAGCGGTAACGCGCAAGGATTATTCGCAACCTCCGAAGGTCGCGAATGGACGCTTTGTGGATTTGTAGAGATCTAGCCTGTGCAATGGTAATCGCGTCGTCTGGATCGTCAAGAACGTGTCTCGGCCTTCGGGCGACGCGACGGAATTTATTAAAGGAAGGCTTATAAGTGGCGGCACTTACAAGAAGTTTCAAAATTATATTTCTTATTCTTGGCCAACTGTTACCAGGAAAACAACGGCCGCATTATTCTTTAAAAACTTAATTAAATTGGCAACATAAAAAAATCACAATAAAAAAAAACTAGTCCAGCTGTAGTTCACGCGACTGAAGTACAACTTCTTTAGCTCTATCTATATGTATGTATAATACACAATGTTATATATACACGATTGCTCAAGAGAGAAAGAAAATGCGTGCTCTCTCTCTTGCCCCTGTAGTTATATACGAAACGTAATTCTTTATCTTTCTTCACTAAATTATATCTCCCTCTCAAATTCTCTTCGTCTGACTCGATCACACTTTTCGTATGGTATACACCGCCACGTTTACTCGTCAAATTAAGCGTGGCTAAAACAATCTTTCATCAAAAATCTATGGTTTGTATCAAAAAACAACATAAATCATGCAAAAAATCACAGAAATAGTAAAAAAACATCCATTACAGCTTCGTAAACCCGATAAAGATCTCAAAATACGTCCATTACTCTCATAGTACAATTTATCACGTTTCCCCTAACGCAAAGGTGTGGTGCAAACATTAACAAGATGGCGTCCCTCTCTGCGCACGCGCCGCCTGAATGTATTTAATCAGGATCATTGATGGGAATGGACTTTTTAATACATTAACGTGATTTTGATTGATTGCTCTTACTCTTGTGGTGGGTCATTGTAAACTGGTCAATGCGGTCAATAACTACAATGACGACTGTACACAATTCAAGAATTGTGTACAGCATAAAAGACGAGTGAACGACAAAATCATTGCTTATTTTGTTTGTAAATGCAATTGCAAGAAATCCTTCAATTAGTTCAATGAATAAAGGTACCAGTTGAAACAAACTGCAACAGTGTAAATATTTTTAATTTTTTGAAAAGTTTCGAAGTCTCTATTGTGGGGTTTCTTCTCGTATGGAGGCCCGGCTCAGATACCCGTAGATAAAGCCCTGGGAATCAATTGTCACAAGCGGTTTTGGAACCGATACGATTTGGATATCTTTAAGAATCCTATCGAATTTAAGAGCCTATCGGAAGCTGATTCACCGAATTGTGAGGGGTTGTAGGATGGTGGATGATGTGCACTGCATTTCGGAGGAACGCGGAAAGACAGTCATTGATGAATAGTTTTAAACTGAGGAAACAACATGTGGGTGTATTATCAATGTTGCTATCTGACCCGCCCTCTCAGAAAGCGAGGAAGTTGGTTCTTTCTCGCTTCATGTAATCTTATTTGTGGCATGGCCATGGCACGATGGTTGACATGCCCGAAACGGTAAAGAAAGAGCCTTCTCCTTCTTAATGTATCTGCTCTTCTGGTGTTCATGAACGACGATATCACTAAAGACTCACTCTTTTCTATGAAAGAATTATACCGGGTCATGGACTTCATTAATGGTATACGTGACGGATGTTAAATAGAAGCCGGAACAGTTCTTAAAGTTTCATAATGGAAATTAGACGTGATCCATCGACCAGGAGTGCATCACGCTCAGCCGGAGACAATGCGCTCGTGATCGGCCCAATGTACAGGCGGCGACGCCCGCACACGTGTGATGTGAATTTTAGATGGCGATTTGTTCGATGATTCTGTAGCCCTAGTACCTCGACCGGGAACAATAGGGCGTCGTATATATTATAGGTTTGTATGTGTTTTATTAGATTGTTTGTTTTAAAATTAAATACCATTGTACCGTTTTAGACTTGTGACATATCTGCTGTAAAATAACGCGTATATTTACGACTAAATATAAAACCGACTTCAAATCAAATCAAACGTGACGGATCAATTATTTTACGCGACTGCGTGTGGACGTTTTCTTTTATAAAGATATCATATTGTTTTTACTTTAACAGTGGTTGACTACGATTCCAGCTGATGTTAAGTGCCAATTCAGTCCTGGATTGTATGGCCCACTAGCGCAGTATTTGTTATGTTTTTTGACGAACTACACAGATTGGCCAGAGAAGCGGGCCTTGATTGCTACACCGGGTTGAGAGGTGGCATAGCTTTTAGGTCGCTTAGCCTGAACCTCTATCGCTAGTAACTCGACACAAGGGTACTCCCGGTGTGGGGTAACCTTGGCCTTCACGGTTACTATAACATAGTAAGCGCGTAAGCATTCCGAGAGGGCCGAAGCACGAATCGGTCGGTTGCTACTTCGCTAGTACTAAACTAACTTTGAGTGCCACTTCAGGAGGCTTTGTACTTCAGTTGCCTTATTTATTTATTGGAGACAAACAGAAACAAAAGATAACAGACATATTTTAACAATTACGGTATACAAAAATTATTCCAAATGCTTCCTTCAAGCTGTCTCACTGAGAACAAATTTGTTTTTCGAAAATCATCGATACAGTACAGCAGCAGCATCGTGTTAGCAGCAAAGTGGACCCGGGAAGAAGGCGACATCGGCTGGCCCGTGTAGCCTTGCACTGCGAGGGCACAGGGGGGGAGGGAGTAACCTCCCCCCCCCCCGGGACGTGCTTTCCTTGAGCACAGTGCAGAGGGGCTCCGGTGCGTTCCACTGGAGATCCCGGAGCCCCTCGTCATGCACCGAGGAAAGGGCCACCGGGGAGGTTTTAGTGGGTAAAAACCCCACATAACCGCCGCCTTCCAGAAGGCGGGGTATCTTTTTGAATATTTCCTACCCGTTAACAAAAAAAAAAGGTTAACAAATATTAACGATTGACACAAGAGTAAATGATAAAAAAATAAACAAAACAAAACATAGCAAATAAATAAATATAAAGTAAATTGAAAACTATTCGCTATGGAACAGTGACTTTATCTGGGCTTTATAAGTATAGCGAGAGGTCGAGAACAAATCTAAATTGTTAAACATTGTGTTGTGGAGGACACACATTCTACGTACTGGCTCGCGATGGCCTATGTTTATACGGGCTGCCGAAACATGGAACAGATTTTTAAGTCGTGTTGTTATTCGATGGTATTCGGAACCTCACCTCAGACAACAACCATTATTTGATATGGGGGTAATTTGAGGTGATTTAATGAATTGAAGCCGTCACATTCCGTTCCTGGGATGTTGAACTCGGTGTCTCATTACATAACCGAAGGCATCTAAACAACTCGAAAGTGAAACAGTGTAACTTCGAGTCTCAGGCACGTATCGACAGTCGATTAATTCGGAATTAAATAGTTTGCTCGCATTCAAACGATCCGTTGACTAAGTGTTGGGTTTATACGCCTATTTAATACTAATAAGCATTTGTATACGATTGTTTTAAACCATTAAACAAGTATATATACTCTTGGTACCTTATATTCAGCGTCGTCAGGACTTCTCTGAGTGCCGGAGAAGTCCCCTTTGAGGCTGAAGTCCGGTCTTTGCCGGAAGCGGCCGGTCGTTGGGGTGTCCTGTCGCTGACTCGGCAGATGTGGCCGGCTCACTGCCGCTTCAACTCGCCGACTTTAAGAGCTATGTCGATTAGCTTTGCTCTCCGTCGAATTTCTTAGTTTAGGATTCTATCCCTTAGAGAAATGACGAGCATAGCTCTTTCCATAGCTCGTTTTGCGACATTCAGCTTGTGGACCAGCCCATGGTCAGAGCCCAAGACTCTGCACCGTAGGTCATAGCTGGGAGCACGCTGTACTAAGATAATGTGTCTTAAGTGATGTATAACATATATTGTTAAATGCTTATAACACTGACTTCTATCTTCTCTTCTGTCCTATTTAAAAAATAAAATCTAATCAGAGGTTACGGACGCCCACTTAGTACAAACAAACAACATTTTTAGTGTCCCACAATAATTTCAATAACAACTTACTTAAATTACAATTATGGGCAGGGGACTGGTGTCCAAACTAGGAACGAACCTGTGTGATGGATCACCAGGCCTAAACCCCAAGGATGCACAAAACTTTTAAAACTATTGGAGAGAGAAGGAGAAGGTACATAAATATTTATAAATAAATAAAAGAAGGAATATCGATGGTTTTGAGACTGCCACCAAACATTCAAATAAACTTCTTGTGAGTGCCGCCACTTACAAGACTGTCCCCACTTGTAAATTCAAACACGCCGTCCGGAGGCCGAGAATTGTTCTCGACGATCCGGACGATGTGATCACCGTTGCACAGGCTAGATCTTTACAAATTTACAAAGCGTCCATCCGCGACCGTCGGAGGTTGCGAATAATCCTTGCGCGATACAAGTATTTTATGGGAAAACCCCACCCCTCGATAGGATTAGGAGCGTTGCTGGAGTTTCTTCGGCCACTTCTTCTGCCAGTACCAACGCTTCCCGAAGTGGCATATAAGTTAGTTCAGCTTAGATTGTCCCAATAGATTTCGTTAATAAAATAGCTACCGACCGAGTCGTGGTTCGGCCCTCTCGGACGCCCTTGGACCGGAATGCTTACGGGTAACATAGTAACCGTCCAAGCCGAGGTTACCTCTCACCAGTGGGACTTATGTCGACTTGTGTCGAGTTACTAGCTATAGAGGTTCAGGCTAAGCGACCTAAGAGCCACCTCTCAATCCGGTAAAACAGTCAAGGGCAGCTTCTCTGTCCAATCTGTGTAGTTCGTCATAAAAATAGTTATGATAGCTTAATGAAAGCCGTTTTAACCGACGTCTTTTGACAGGAAGTTGTCAATTCAGTTGTATTCTTTTGACCTACTTCAAAAGGAAGTGGTTCTCAATTGATGATCAAATGATGAGTTCCACAGATAAATACCGCAGATTTTGGTGGCGTTGAATCTCACAAGATTGTCATCGACTCAAGTGGAAACTTTCTGTAGGGTGAGATGTTTTTGACGTTTGACCTTTGTGACGTTGCACCCAAATGGTAATTCTCTATAACTGTGTCGTTGTATGCATACCCAAAGATACCGGGTTTCAGCAGATCGTTAATATATAACAGAAACTGAATTACAGAAGTAACAGATCTCCTAACATCCTGTATACAACAATGTCTCTTTTTTAACGGACTTGATTCATGTGTAAAAACACTTACGTCTACATTTTTACGTTCATTTACTAGTTGTTGCACATCACTTTATAAAAAAAATTAAAACTTGAACATCTAGGTCAATAGTAATAAGTTGGGCAAGTCGTAGGCACTTGCGTGATTTTAAAAACAGATTATTTAACGTATACGAAAGATTGCTATGAGGAATCTACATTCTAGAGTTTATAATCCTCGCGCGTTACCGGGTATGGGTAGGCCTCACCCTAAGATGTTAGAAGCGTTGCTGGAGTTTCTTCGGCCACTTCTTCTTCCAGTACCAACGCTTCCCGAAGTGGCACTCTTAGTTTAGTTTTTGAATGTCCCTTACATTATCGGTGCAATAGCAACCGACCGAGTCGTGGTTCGGCCCTCTCGGACGCCCTTGGACCGGAATGCTTACGGGTAACATAGTAACCGTCCAAGCCGAGGTTACCCCTCACCATGGAGACCCTTGTGTCGAGTTACTAGCGATAGAGGTTCAGGCTAAGCGACCTAAGAGCCACCTCTCAATCCGGTAAAGCAGTCAAGGGCAGCTTCTCTGGCCAATCTGTGTAATTCGTCATAAAAATAGTTATGATAGCTTAATGAAAGCCGTTTTAACCGACGTCTTTTGACAGGAAGTTGTCAATTCAGTTGTATTCTTTTGACCTACTTCAAAAGGAAGTGGTTCTCAATTGATGATCAAATGATGAGTTCCACAGATAAATACCGCAGATTTTGATGGCGTTGAATCTCACAAGATTGTTATCGACTCAAGTGGAAACTTTCTGTAGGGTGAGATGTTTTTGACGTTTGTGACTTTGTGACGTTGCACCCAAATGGTAATTCTCTATAACTGTGTCGTTGTATGCATACCCAAAGATACCGGGTTTCAGCAGATCGTTAATATATAACAGAAACTGAATTACAGAAGTAACAGATCTCCTAACATCCTGTATACAACAATGTCTCTTTTTTAACGGACTTGATTCATGTGTAAAAACACTTACGTCTACATTTTTACGTTCATTTACTAGTTGTTGCACATCACTTTATAAAAAAATTAAAACTTGAACATCTAGGTCAATAGTAATAAGTTGGGCAAGTCGTAGGCACTTGCGTGATTTTAAAAACAGATTATTTAACGTATACGAAAGATTGCTATGAGGAATCTACATTCTTGAGTTTATAATCCTCGCGCGTTACCGGGTATGGGTAGGTCTCGTAGCTCGTAGCGTAGGCCTCAGCCCTTAGATGTTAGAAGCGTTGCTGGAGTTTCTTCGGCCACTTCTTCTTCCAGTACCAACGCTTCCCGAAGTGGCACTCTTAGTTTAGTTTTTGAATGTTGAAGGGACATTGTTGCCCTGTAGTTCTGGGCTCTCAAGAATAAGACTACGGTATTCCCTGCCTGCACTGGGCGACAAGGGTGGGGGTCTTTGTCGTTAGCTAAGGTGGACCCAGGAAGAAGGCGACATCGGATGGCCCGTGTGGCCTTGCACTGCGAGGGCACAGGAGGGGAGGGAGTAACTTCCCCCCCCCCCGGGACGTGCTCTCCTTGAGCACAGTGCAGAGGCCGCCTTCCCCCCAGAAGGCGGGGTATCTTTTTGAAGATTTCCTCCCCGTTAACAAAAAATAAGGTTTTGAATATCCCTTACATTATCGGTGCAATAGCAACCGACCGAGTCGTGGTTCGGCCCTCTTACGGGTTACATAGTAACCGTCCAAGCCGAGGTTACCCCTCACCAGGGGGACCCTTGTGTCGAGTTACTAGCGATAGAGGTTCTGGCTAAGCAACCTAAGAGCCACCTCTCAATCCGGTAAAGCAGTCAAGGGCAGCTTCTCTGGCCAATCTGTGTAGTTTGTCATAAAAAATAGTTATGACAGCCTAATGAAAGCCGTTTTTAACCGATGTCTTTTTGACAGGAAGTTGTCAATTCAGTTGTATTCTTTTTGACCTACTTCAAAAAAGGAAGTGGTTCTCAATTGATGATCAAATGATGAGTTCCACAGATAAATACCGCAGATTTTGATGGCGTTGAATCTCACAAGATTGTCATCGACTCAAGTGGAAACTTTCTGTAGGGTGAGATGTTTTTGACGTTTGACCTTTGTGACGTTGCACCCAAATAGTAACTCTCTATAACTGTGCCGTCGTATGCATACCCAAAGATACCGGGTTTCAGCAGATCGTTAATATATAGCAGAAACCGAATTACAGAAGGAACAGATCTCCTAACAGCCTGTATACAATAATGTCTCTTTTTTAACGGACTTGATTCATGTGTAAAAAACTCTTATGTCAACAATTTTTTTACGTTCAGTTACTAGTTGTTCTACATCGTTTTATTAAATCAAATTTATATATAGATACATGTAATATTTCGTTACGTCTCTTAACCAAAGTACATTGACATCAATATATTACAAACATTAATATGACAGTGTAACATAAACTTTAATCGTAAAAAATAAAGTTTATTTCTCATCAAAATAATATTCAAAGAGTCGTAACGTAGAGATTTATTATAATTTACGTGATACAATAACAACTGACAAAGATGGCCGCCACCTTTTCGAGTAGAGTTGACACGTCAAAAGTACGCGGTGGTATGGTGATGATGGTACGTATACAGAGGTGACCAAATGGGGTGTACCTATTGATGTGTATGGATTTGTAACCTACTGTTCGCACCGCCCATCCCATGGCTTGTTCCTACAGTTCATTGTAGTCTAAGATCAGTACAAAGCTAACTACCATTTTTTTCATATTTTAATCGACTGCAAAAAAGGTGGAGGCTCTCAATTCGTCTGTATTTTTG
Source organism: Meandrusa payeni (assembly GCA_029286785.1). Taxonomy (NCBI): domain Eukaryota; kingdom Metazoa; phylum Arthropoda; class Insecta; order Lepidoptera; family Papilionidae; genus Meandrusa; species Meandrusa payeni. The sequence goes on from JAGSMX010000021.1 coordinate 4,315,701, forward strand.
AAGTAAAACTGCTTGTTCTAATCGAATCTAGTAGAGAAAGGCTTATTAGAGGCGGCACTTACAAGAAGTTTGTTAGAATGTTTGGTGGCAGTCTCGAAAAACCGTAACCACAGCGCACGTGCGTTTCGTCGCATAAAACGATTCTGAATTACTTGTAATCTATGGATATGAATGCATTCTATAATAAGCTTGGCTCTTCGACTATTAACAGAGTTAGTATTCAGGCCGCGGCCGCGTCCCGAGCGCGGTTCTACGAACGTATCAACAAATAATGCAGAGATGCGCGTCACTGCATCGGCGTTCGACACTTAACATTGCGTTTAGGCTAGGAGCAACGCACCAACGACACTCACCGCCATTATATTCCAGCGGTCGCGCAATATGAACCATTATTTTCGGACACGCGGACCCTTTATCACGCCGCGTCACTTATTGTTCGACGAGTGTGAACAAACGTTTTATCTGTTTCGTAATGAATTCGATGTCATCTAATTATTGCGAATTGTATAGGCCAACGGTTAGCGTGCCACATATATGGTGATGGAAATTTTGACAAACGATATTCATACGATGAATAACTGATCGATTATATACAGGATGTTCCGTTATTCAACTTTCAACGATTATTTTGTGGTAGGCTCGACAGAAATTATAAAAAAAAACCATGTCGCTTGTTTCTTTTGATGTGAGCATTTTACTAAAAACTATTTAAATACAGGCCTTGTCCGATATTTTTAAGTACTAACGATCAATAGTTAGGCTAGTTTCGAATATATTCCAGCCCTGTAGTTCTGGGCTCTCAAGAATAAGACTACGGTATCCCCTGCCTGTCGTACAAGGCGACTAAAAGGGGCCTCGGGTTCACTGGGCGACAAGGGTGGGAGCCTGCGTCGTCCACCAAAGTGGACCCGGGAAGAAGGCGACATCGGCTGGCCCGTGTCGCCTTTCGCTGCGAGGGCACAGGGGAGGAGGGAGTAACCTCCCCCCGGGACGTGCTCTCCTTGAGCACAGTGCAGAGGGGCTCCGGTGCGTTCCACGTGAGATCCCGGAGCCCCTCGTCATGCACCGAGGAAAGGGCCACCGGGGAGGTTTTAGTGGGTAAGATCCCCACATAACCGCCGCCTTCCCCCCAGAAGGCGGGGTATCTTTGTGAAGATTTCCTCCCCGTCAACAAAAAAAAAAAAGTTTCGAATATATTTATATGAACCGCAGATAACTGCGCTATCGAGTCGGTTCAGGCTAAGCGACCTAGGAGCTATGCCACCTCTCAATCTGGTGTAGCAGTAAAGGCCAGCCTCTTTGGCCAACTGTGTTAGTTCATCCAAAAAACAAATTAGCGCTATCGACTATTAAAACTAGTATTATTAAAACAAGACATGTTACAATAATTAAAAAAATATATATAATGACTATTCTTTAAATTTTTGGAAGTCTTCTGATTTTGACCCACCATGTTGTATAAAAATTGTATTGTAACCACGATGACAAGTAATTTCAAAAATTGGCGTTAATATTATTATTCCAAAATGTTAATAAGGATCGATTTTTTTCCCGTCCTATCATCAAAGGAGTCATTAATACTACCGCCCGTCTTCATTTACGGAAGCGGTCTGTTGATATCCAGTCCCGTTATCAAGTATTATTTTCTTGTAATAAATGTTTGGACTACTATGAGTACCACACAATTGAGATTCTCCTTAACATAAATAACACTGACGATTCTTGACATCATAAAGCTGTCACTCACAGATTATTCGGTCAGCAGACAGGAGTCGCGAGTGTCGGATTGGTCTATCAACGCTAAAGACCATACTTGGGACAACAAAAGGTACATTAGCTGTTTATCTGAGGCGCGCGAGACGTTTTAGGGCTTATCGAACCTGCGCAGGCTCCTACAAGTGCCATTATGTCGTGCGCACGCGCCGGAGGTCCAAGGAATAAGAAAATCTAGATGTGTCATGAACTACATGTAAATCGTATGTGTTATAAATATATATTTAGAATTTATTATAAAGATTTTTATTTTTTAAAACCAAAACAAACAGCATCTAATGATATAAGTATCATGCCCTTTCATCTTTTCATCCTTCCGTGTTTCTTACGGTTAAGTTACAGCCTTTATATATATAATATATGTCCCACTGTTGGGCGCAGGCCCTCTGTAATGAGAGTATAAGAGGGTAGACCGCCACACGGCCCTGGTTTCTACTTCACATGCCTTAGAAAATTTTTCTAAGACATGTAAGTTTCCTCACGATGTTTTTATTCACCGCCAAGCGCGTGGTAAATGAGCACATAAAATTGCAACAACAAATTTATTGGTGCCGGCACCGGGGATCGACCTCGGGTTGCTAGCGTACTATGCAATTTGAGCCAACCTCCCGGACACTGAGCTACCACGTCTCTTTTACGGTTAAAGCAGATAAAAATTCTTCCGATTTGAACGCGGGTGTTTCCAAGAGAGATTAAATAAACAATTAATAAGCTAGTACGCCATACCATCGATGACTGCACTACCACTTAACGTCAGGTGGGAAATATATATGGAAAGTATAAAAAACTTTAGAACGAACCGTAGAAGCCGTGGACAAAACAACACAGATTGGCCAGAGAAGCTGGCCTTGACTGCTTCACCGGATTGAGAGGTCATACATAACTCTGGTCGCTTGTCGGTCGGCTTGGACGGTTACTATGTTACGCGTAAGCATTCCGATCCGAGAGCGCCCGAGAGGAGAGAGAGCCACGACTCGGTCGATTGCTATTTCACGGATTGTGGCATCCACTCGACGTCCACTTTATTCCTTTGTGGACAAAGTAACATTTCTATAGATTCCAACGTCTGTGTTGGATGTTGGATTCATCTGCCGAGTATGCAGTGTGGGGACAGTTCTGTTATCAACGTTTACGACCCACCACGGCGTAACGGGAGGCGTCAGTTGGAAGTGTACATGACTTTATCTTTCCTATGCCTCGTGCCTAATTAGCCCCGTCTCGGTTTTTGTTGCGAGAGAATTCTTTGGGCGCATGTCAGAGTTGGCGCCAAAACACGAATGACAGTTGACATGTTGTGTTTTTAAATTTATTATTAGGGCCAGTGTCACTTGAATTAACTGAAAATAAAATCTATTTAAATATTATGACATGTGAACATTCAAAAGATTGATCCTTTCATCTTATTAAGAAAAGAAAATCTTAATAATGTGAGTTTTTTTTTATAAACAACAACATCGTTGGTTTTAGTTTTTACTAGTGATTTTTGGTTTTTTGGGTTTAATAAAAAAAAATATATCATTTGCCAACATTTGTGTCCGGTGTACGGCAATAGCGACGCCACCCGTAAAATATGGGTCTTGTTAAGCTTGGTCAAAAGTTCTATTTTGGCTACCCCGCTACAAAAAAGGTTGAAGACGTCCTCAGAGAGCTTATTTATTTATTACTTTATTTTGTTAATGTATACGTATATGACAGCTAAATATCGCAACAAGCTAAAGTGGTTACCAATCCGTTTTCGTCGAAATGCACATATCCTTTCTCTTCTTTATAGCATCCTCTTCATACGGATTGCGGATCGAAGACGCATGCTAGACCTCACATTCCTCTATAAAGTTGCAAATGGCATTTTTGACACCCTTGAGCTTCTCTACCTACTGTACCGTCGCGGTTACCTAGACCTTCACGATACCAATTGTTGAGAAGCAGTTTATTCAGATCGAACCTAGGTAAGAATGCGCCCTTAAATAGAATTAGTACAGAATTCAACTCTTTTTCAAAAACGGACGATATCGACCTCTTTTTTCCTAGTATAAGTATGTATAAACATTCACTGAACTACAAATAGTTTTTTTTTTATTAGTTAATTTTTAATTTCAAATTTAGTTTTATTTTTACTTTTGTGTTCTTTTTATTTTTATCTTAACATTGTCACTCGCCAATTAATTGCTCGCAGTCTACGTCTATAACTGCGATGGCATTAACTTCACAACTTTTCACTGTTTTATGTATTGTTTGTTAAAAATGTTCATTGTGTTGGTGTAATAAATAAATAAATAAATACCATCTACTCCAATTTAGCTTAAAGAACGTTTTGAATTTATCCACCTTACCGATTCTCTATCCTTACGATCCCATGAAAACTCCTACTCATTCCTCAAACTTGTATGAGAAGTCATTCACATTGCATGCTACTGGACTGTGGAATGCCTTTCCAAATTCCATTCGACCTGCTAAGTCTCTACCTGCTTTTAAAAATTTGCCAGCGCAACATTATCAATCGATTTCGTCGGGTCTATGAAATATGTACCATTTATGTATTAGTATATTCAATGATAAATTATTTATGTACGTATATTTAATTATATGTATAGAATTGTTATCATATTTGTATTTGAACGCCATCGTACTGTTCTGTTCAAATGTTTCCTGTCCATACGCAGGTTGTCTGTAAGAGATCACTCTTAGCGATTTTTTTTTATGACGAACTACACAGATTGGCCAGAGAGGCTGGCCTTGACTGCTTCACCGGATTGAGAGATGGCACAGCTATTCGTTTCCTTCGTAGAGGCCGCTAACGCCTTTACTTGGTTGACGTCCTCTATCGCCTTTGGGTCCGTATTCGGAAACGCCATCGCGATGTTATAGTCTTCACTATTATTATAATAGAATAGCTATTCTAGCTTCTATATAGCGGAAGGCGGTAGACCATAAATATCGACAGGCATTGAGGAAGTCCTATTGCCAGTAGTGGATTGATTCAGGCCGACGATAATGATGACGATAATTTATAAATTGCGTTTGATTACATTGCGTAGAGCAAATTAGATCAGAGTATAACGTGAGATTTTACAAGTCGGTAAACAATTCATTGCTAGATTCACGCAACCAGTTTGACAATTGGTCGTATCAAATCACGTGCGTGAGATTCTGTTCCCTCTAATTCTATTATCTTGAAGGTATTCTTATGGGTTTCTCAATCAACATCTATCTTAATAGAGCGATGGGCCAATGGTTTCGACACATAAAAATATTTATTCACTTTTTAATGATAAAATTAAAGAAAGAAAAGTTTGTGATCGGGGTATCCCCGGTATAAATCTTTAAAAAGGTTTCCACGTCCTTTTAACTATAGCTTTTGCGGTACGCTTTTTACCAAGATCCCAAATGTGACAGGTGGTGAGCCCATCACCATACACCTTCGCTACACTTAGTTTATCACTGCGATGTGTATATACTGTCATTACGTTTACACTACAAATAAAATTGGAGTGCCTGTTTTAATACAAATTACGTCTTTTTTATTTTTAATTATTATTAATTATTTTTTGTCTGTATGTCTGTATGTTTCGGCTAATCACTGGAACGGCTGGACCAACTTTGACGGGACTTTTACTGATGTAATAAGGAGTAACTTAGGCTACTTAACCTATTTAGGTTTCATTTAATCAAAGCATGAATTCCGCCTTTGGGAATCTTAGCTAAATTGTTACAATTGGTATAAATAAATAAATGTGTCGGCAACATTGGACAACACAATAAGTAGACCATAATTCAGTGCTCATTTTGCGTTCGCTTTTCTGTACAGGCTGGCTGCCATTCCATTGTTGATGCGGTAAACAAATTGCCTCCATCTAGCTACGGGTAGCATTGCACGAGTATGATATAGGAACATGAAGTTAGATCTTATTGTATCTTTGGGAAAGAAAAAGGTTTAGTAGGAGACTTTTCAACTACATACACTACACACAATACAACATTTAACGTGCCCAAGAAGTCAGCGCGCTACCATATCTACGAGTATCTATACCTTTTTTTTTTTTGTTGACGGGGAGGAAATCTTCACAAATATACCCCACCTTCTGGGGAAGGCGGCGGTTATGTGGGGATCTCCCGATCCCGTTCTGCGGTCTCCTTCTGGGTCATTACTGACTCGCAGAAGGAGACCAGCGCCTTCCATTTAGATCTCCCCACCAGCGCAGCCGCTACTGCCGCCGGCGAGAGGTCTTACCCGATATGCTGGACCAGGATCCGCCGCTCCGCCTCCCACGCGGGGCACACAGCTAGTGTGTGCTGCGCGGAATCCCGGTCACAGCCACAATGGTGGCATTGCGCGGTCGGTTCGCGCCCTATCCTGTTCAGGTACTCGCCGAAGCACCCGTGCCCGGTGAGTACCTGTGCCAGGCGGTACGTGACGTACATTTCCTTCTTCCATTGCCAGGCTTCGAAGTTCGGCAGGAAGGCACAGACGATGCGTTGGCGCGCGTATCGCCGCTCCGCGAGCCGCACGCGCCACACCTCCATCGCCCGTCTGTGCTCCTGCCGACGCACCTCTCCCGCATCCAGGGGCGGCTCGTCCCTGCCGTCGACGGCCCGGACGCGCATGACGCTTACCCCGGTACCCTTGTGTCGAGTTACCATCTAATAGAGGTTCAGGCTAAGCGATCTAAGAGCTGTGTCACCTCTCAAATCCGGTGAAGCAGTAAAGGCCAGCTTCTCTGTGCCAACTGTGTTAGTTCGTCAAAAAACAGCGCGCTACCATATCTATCTATATCCATACCTATCCATCTCTCTTAGGCATGTTCCAACTATCGTCAAAATTCATTTATGTGGCGCGCAGGTAACACGCTCAATAAATATTCGAAAAGGATAGAAGCAGACATATTTAACACTACAACTGTAGCAATAAGACGGCCATTCTATCGACATTTCTTTAATTTAAAAATTGTCAGTAGGCTTTTTTATTATTAATGTTTTTGGTCACGCAATAAAATAATTGTATAGTTTTTCGTATTCGCGAAGATCTGTAATTGGCAGTCTGTTTCTTAATTATTATTATAAATAATATTTTGTAAATTTTATCACTGTTGATCTTCCTATAAATAAATAAATATGAGAGCCGTCTATTATTTAAATCGCACTGCGGGGGCCTTAATCTGCTACGAGAAACCATCCATGTCTTCATTGCAGAGGTCCAAAAATGCGCGTGAACACTACGCGCTGTTGTTTTTGCGGCGGCGTGAGCATTCTCGGCACCCATCTTGCACTGACCTTAGTCATGCCAAGGTGGTCGTGTAGAATTTTAAAAATGGTTGTATCCGATACTCCAACCATTTCTGCGATCTGTTTCTTCTTTAGCCGAGCATCGTCGAGTACAATTTTTTCGACTTTTTGGATAAGCTCTGGCGTGGTCACCTCGACGCTCCTGCCCGGCCTCGGGTCGTCTTCAAGTGATTCTCTTCCTTGTTTGAATAAACTGTGCCACTTGTAAACCATTGTTTTTTCAGGGCAAGAGTCACCGTAAACCGATGACATCTCATTTAGTATAGTCGGAACTGATTTTCCTTGCTTGGTAAGGAACTTTATAACGGCACGATATTCAATTTTTTCCATTTTTCACTTTTCACTCCGGATTATGTTGCTTGGTTGATGATAACTCAAAGACTAGTTATCTTATAATAATGAAAGCTCGTATGTATACTAATTATGAGTCACTGAACACGTTACGGTCCTAATGAGCATAATCACCCCCCTCCATCCCTCTCATTCCGCGAACTTAAAAACGCACCCTCGTATTTCTGCTATACGTTTCATTATGAACCAATTACCATCAGTCGTGATAGCTCAGTTTACGAACGGCCGCCACTTGTAGTAACCGATAGCTTGAGCTTGAGTTCGAACCTCGTTGACAAACAATGAAATTGTTTGATGCAATTTATATTATCGACTCACCACGCGCTCGCCGGCGAAAAAAACATCGAGGAAACCTATATATGTTAGATAATTTTCTGACACGTGAAGTCTGCCAATTCGCACTAGAGCCGCTTGGCGTACTAAGCTCTTATACCCCCTTTACAGAGAAGGCATATGCCCAGCAGTGGGACATAGGCTGTAATTTTAAGTTTTTTTTTAACAATTTATCATTTTATCGCTGTTAAATACGACAAATACTAACACATATAAATATGATTTACCCTAAGGGTATTGACCATCATCCATCGAATCCATCAGTTGGCAACATCGCAATCAAAGAGAAACCATACAAAAAAAATAATTGCAGTCTATGTAGTAGTGTAGTAATGTATCTTTCAATGTGTGGCGGTTATAAAAATATTCTATACTCTATGTATAGATAGAAGATAATCCACTTCCACGCTTGTCCATAGTAAGATACCTTTCAATTAAATGGTCTAGAAAGTTAATACCACTTTTAGAAAACCGATATTTTAATCGAAACTAATCATCGACATATCAAAAGGGTTTTCCCATCTTTTAAATATTTTTACTTTTTTTGTAGTCTGAATGATATTTATTAAGTCATTTACTGTTTCTACTTCCTCCATTGCCCTTAATTCCATAATAAGTTTATTTAAATGAGCGAACACAAACACAAATCGTAGTATTTTAAATGTTATACTGGACTTAAACATCGTTGTAACTTCGGAATAACGATTGTATGAACAAAAACGTCAACGTTATACCAGGTATAACGTATTCTTGGTTTATTAGTACAAATTTTGCTTATTTTTAATTTATTCCTAAGTTTATCTTTATACCACGTTTTAGGTAAGGCTGACAAAGTTTTAAGTGTTTTATGTATGTATGCATGTTGCTTAGGTAAGTAATTCAAGGAATGTATATTCTCGGAAGTCGAAACCGCATTTATCCGGCTTTTTAGCTGCACGTAAAAGAGCAAGCTCAGTTGTTTCCCCCGCGAGGGAGAGTGCGCCCAATCGATATGCAAGTAAAACGACCACCTGTGTAGTGGCCATCATTTAGAGCTTGCGGGAGACTAGTCCCGTAACAATATCTTTTACAATTTTCTAGAATAAACATTTTTTATCATATAATGCTCAATACCAAATACGATACTATACTTCACTATACCAATTGTTGAGAAGCAGTTTATTCAGATCGAACCTAGGTAAGAATGCGCCCATAAATAGGGTAATTGCAAATTCAACTCTTTTTCAAAACGGACGATATCGACCTCTTTTTTCCTAGTATAAGTATGTATAAACATTCACTAAACTACAAATAGTTTTTTTTTATTAGTTAATTTTTAATTTCAAATTTAGTTTTATTTTTACATTTGTGTTAATTTTATTTTTATCTTACATTGTCACTCGCCAATTAATTGCTTGCAGTCTACGCCTATAACTGCGATGGCATTAACTTCACAACTTTTCACTGTTTTATGTATTGCTTGTTAAAAATGTTCATTGTGTTGGTGTAATAAATAAATAAATAAATAAATTTGTTACAGCTCATAATCCAGGGAACGATACAAGGGAAAAGAAATCCGGGAAGGAGAAGAACATCTTGGCTTAAATTTTTTTGTTCACGGGGAGGAAATTTTCAACAAGTTACCCGTAAGAAGGCAGCGGTTATGTGGGGTTTTTACCCACTAAAACCTCTGCGGCGGCCCTTCCTCGGTGTATGGTCAGGGGCTCCAGGATCTCCAGAGGAACCCACAGGCGACCCTCGGCACCAGGCAACATGGGCCTGCCGATGTCGCCTTCTTCCCGTGTCCACCTCTGGACGACAAAGGCCACACCCTTGTCATCCAGTGAACCCGAGGCCCCTTATAGTCACCTTCTAGGACAGGCAGGGGATACCGTAGTCTTATTCTTGAGAGCCCAGAACTACAGGGCTGTGGCTTAAAAATCTAGGCCAATGGTACAATGAGAGCACACGTTCTTTATTTCGTGCTGCTGTGTCGAGGGTTCAAATCGCCATGATGGTCGCCAACCTTCGATAGAAGATGGCACCAAGAGAAGAAGATTATGACGGGAGAAATCTTCAAAAGATCGGGGCAACTTCTGGGGGGAAGGCGGCGGTGATGTGTAATTTTCCTCGCTAAAATTCTCACGGTGGCCATCTTCAGTGCGTTGTGAGGGTCTCCGGGATCTCCAGGGAACGTACCGATGTCCCTCTGCACTGAGGCGAAGCACGTCCCAAGGGGACACGATCACTCCGTGTTGCCTTCCTACCGCTTTCATACTTACGCCCTCACTCTTGTCACCCGAGTCACTTTTAGTCTTCTTTTGCGACAGAGCAATGACATAACCAATAGCCTGTGTTAAAGATATACTGAACCTCGCCCCAACTTAATTAACCGGTAATAATTTTAGAATAGAATAGAATAGAAAAAACATTTATTCGACAACACAGAAACAACAGGTAAAACAAGACAAAAACAACATAAACAAAAGTAAACTGAAACAACATAAAAAAAACAACAAAATAGAAATTGTGCCGAAAAGGGGTTGGCTCAGCATGTGCTGTGCTCACACATGTAGCACAGCGCTGGTTTTCAGCCGAAAAACCTGTGTAGACTAAGGCGGACACGATTCGGTTGTGTATTAATATGGTGTACATTACATAAAATTTCATATATATTATACATAAATGTATATATTTAAAAAAGCAGCTATATATATATAAATATATAGTTATACTTCCTTTATATATATATATATATATATATATATATATATGTATATATATATATATATATATATATATATATATATATATATATATATATCAACAAATTACATAATAAGTAACATAAATGTAGTGTTAAATAAATGGTAATAAGCGTGTTTTATTTGTATACACGCAAGCTACGAACTCGAGAATACGTATTCCAGAAACCGTTTAGTCAGAGTTTGAGATCGATATCATTTAAGACACAACTGCCAGAGTTTCAGGTTTTTTTTTGCCGACTTCAAAAAGTGGTGATTACCTTAAGTCATACCTATTATTATTATGAGACTTCGGAAATAAGAGACAGCGTCCGCGCATTCAATGTTTGATCGGTTACGTTAGATTTAATTTTAAAGTCGGTGTTTTTAGTCTTCAATATAGTTATCCTGGGGTAATTATGGTCGCAGTACATACACCCTTCGTCAGGTGAGTCACACACCGCTATCCGTGCATCTGTGTGCGGGTGGCGGGCATGTGTGCGTGCGAGACTTTCTGGCGTCGAGCCGCGCAATAGGGTTGGAATGAATTGGCAAAACCGTAATAGGTTTCGAAGTTCCTTCATTCTACTCTTTGCACGCCGTCACCTTTCAACAAAAACAAATCGTCAGCCAGTATCAATACACTGCTGGAAATATGCCTACCTTAATACCCAACAAACACGCTCCTCCCGCATCTTTCCGCTTCCGGCCACTTGCGCCTATGGTCATAATTTCGTCTGTCCATGGATAATACTGTAATTGAAGTAGCTAAAACTATCTATTTTTGTAACTTGAATAGGTTATATAACTTAGGTTACGTAACTTTCAGCCCTATAGTTCTGGGCTCGCAAGAATTAGACTACGGTATCTCCTGCCTGTCGTAGAAGGCGATTAAAAGGGGCCTCGAGTTCACTGGGCGACAAGGGTACATCGGTTGGCCTGTGTCGCCTTGCACTGCTAGGGCACAGGGGGGAGGGGGTAACCTCCCCCCGGGAAGTGCTCCGTGCAGAGAGGCTCCGGTGCGTTTCTCTGGAGATCCCGGAGCCCCTCACCATGCACCGAGGAAGGGCCATTAGTGAGGTTTTAGCTGGTAAAAACTCCACATAACAGCCGCCTTCCCCAGAAAGCGGGGTATCTTCTTGAAGATTTCCTTAACTTTCAAAAACTTTTCGTTAACAAAAAAGTTTATGTAACTTTCAGCCCTATAGTTCTGGGCTCGCAAGAATTAGACTACGGTATCTGCTGCCTGTCGTAGAAGGCGACTAAAGGGGCCTCGAGTTCACTGGGCGACAAGGGTACATCGGTTGGCCCGTGTCGCCTTGCACTGCGAGGGCACAGGGGGGAGGGGGTAACCTCCCCCCGGGAAGTGCTCCGTGCAGAGAGACTCCGGTGCGTTTCTCTGGAGATCCCGGAGCCCCTCACCATGCACCGAGGAAGGGCCATTAGTGAGGTTTTAGCTGGTAAAAACTCCACATAACAGCCGCCTTCCCCCCAGAAAGCGGGGTATCTTCTTGAAAATTTTGCTTAACTTTCAAAAAAAACTGTTTCGTTAACAAAAAAAAAAGTTTATGTAACTTTAACAAAGAGATCGATAGACGGATTCGGAAATGTTCACTCTATCATTACTCCGCAAATACCTCCAAACCTGAAAACAAGTCTTCAAAAAGCAATGCGCTTTCCAACTTGCACGTATGAATAAACGCATTTTCTTCCATGTAAAAAAACGCCTTATGAGCTATGCCACCTCTCAATCTGAAGTAAAAGTTAACTTCTCTGGCCAATCTGTGTAGTACGTTACAAAACAAATCGTCAGCCAGTATCAATACACTGCTGGAAATATGCCTACCCTGATACCCAACAAACACGCTCCTCCCGCATCTTTCCGCTTCCGGCCACTTGCGCCTATGCTCATAATTTCGTCTGTCGATGGATAATGCTGTAATTGAAGTAGCTAAAACTATCTATTTTTGTAACTTGAATAGGTTATATAACTTAGGTTATGTAACTTTAACAAGGAGATCGATAGACGGATTCGGAAATGTTCACTCTATCATTACTCCGCAAATACCTCCAAACCTGAAAACAAGTCTTCAAAAAGCAATGCGCTTTCCAACTTGCACGTATGAATAAACGCATTTTCTTCCATGTAAAAAAACGCCTTATGAGCTATGCCACCTCTCAATCTGAAGTAAAAGTTAACTTCTCTGGCCAATCTGTGTAGTACGTTACAAAACAAATCGTCAGCCAGTATCAATACACTGCTGGAAATATGCCTACCCTGATACCCAACAAACACGCTCCTCCCGCATCTTTCCGCTTCCGGCCACTTGCGCCTATGCTCATAATTTCGTCTGTCGATGGATAATGCTGTAATTGAAGTAGCTAAAACTATCTATTTTTGTAACTTGAATAGGTTATATAACTTAGGTTATGTAACTTTAACAAGGAGATCGATAGACGGATTCGGAAATGTTCACTCTATCATTACTCCGCAAATACCTCCAAACCTGAAAACAAGTCTTCAAAAAGCAATGCGCTTTCCAACTTGCACGTATGAATAAACGCATTTTCTTCCATGTAAAAAAACGCCTTATGAGCTATGCCACCTCTCAATCTGAAGTAAAAGTTAACTTCTCTGGCCAATCTGTGTAGTACGTTACAAAACAAATCGTCAGCCAGTATCAATACACTGCTGGAAATATGCCTACCCTGATACCCAACAAACACGCTCCTCCCGCATCTTTCCGCTTCCGGCCACTTGCGCCTATGCTCATAATTTCGTCTGTCGATGGATAATGCTGTAATTGAAGTAGCTAAAACTATCTATTTTTGTAACTTGAATAGGTTATATAACTTAGGTTATGTAACTTTAACAAGGAGATCGATAGACGGATTCGGAAATGTTCACTCTATCATTACTCCGCAAATACCTCCAAACCTGAAAACAAGTCTTCAAAAAAAGCAATGCGCTTTCCAACTTGCAAGTATGAATAAACGCATTTTCTTCCATGTAAAAAAAACGCCTTATGAGCTATGCCACCTCTCAATCCGAAGTAAAAGTTAGCTTCTCTGGCCAATCTGTGTAGTACGTTACAAAAACAAGTCTAGCCAATTGTCGCGAACAGTACTATAGTACAGAGGGCGCGTGGAGGCGCGTTTTTTTTTTAATATTTCACCATTTCAGACACGCGCCTCTCTGGGGAGCTCTGACATAATATAACAAGATAAACGTGAGCTTTGCACACACGTAACTCGTGTGCATGTCCAGTGTAGACACACCCTTATTTAGTTAGCCACCCGACATGGTGAATTATTAAAAAAAATTAAGCCAATCCTTTAATAAACCGTTGCCAGTGCTCATTTGTTTTATAATTTAGTAATAAAAGTAAAATTAGCATTGTCCGACGGGAAACGTTTGACGTTCGTTATAATGATTAAGTTGAGAACAGTGACGAAAAAGCTGCAACTGCACGACAGCGTCCAACGTGCTGTAATGGCGATATACCGACACACAGTCAGCTGTGACTATTACACAGATGACTCTAACGACGCCACAGGAAGACTGGTGACGAGGGCAACGGCCGCATCAAAGAGAAAATAATAGAGCAACACTTAAAATGGCCATGAGAAACAGGAACGCAGCGGTCGCGGAGAAACTTATAACAATGCAACGGGGCGTCTACGACGCGTGAACCAGACCATTCTCCAACACCACAATCCAAAATCAGGCAAAAAAAATTATAGTAACTAGAGGTAGCACTCTTCTTAACAAAACCAAAGTAACCAAATAAAGTACATCAGAAAAGAGCACGGACACAAGTCTGTGGTTGCGATTTATTGAATAAAAAAAATGGATAAGTTTAATCTTTATTTAGGACTTGCGTACCCAGCTCGCTTTGCCGGGCTGGATTTTGCTTTATTTTATTTAAACAATAAACTTACATCTTTAAATATTTAATTTAACTCACACAATATATTAAATTATTCATTTCTCACCGTATTCATTCTCTTCTCGAGCGGGTGAAGATCATTACTCACACCTATGTACATATCAGCAGCATCAGTAAACCGATACATTCGCGGCGCTATAACTTACCTTGAATACTTTAAAATCCTTAATTATTATCTATAATATACTTCATTATACTTAGTAATGACACAACGCATGTGTCAATACCAATTTGTGTTATAAAACAATAGATCATCATAGTAAATAAAAGCTGTATTTCGCAGTTTAAATAGAGGAGTGCTCCGATCGTCACCAAACTTTACACGTGACTCGTCAGGTCAATCTGAAGATTCCCTGAAAGTTTCATTGCAATTGGTCCAGCCGTTTCGGAGCCTATACGGATCAAATAATAAAGTTTGTGTTTATTAAGTTGTTTTTTGGACCATTTGGGATCCTGTGAGAGCACTAGTCCTATAATAGTACTACTAAATTTACGAGCAAAAATAAAAACCGACTTCAAATCGAATCAAACGCTATTACGCGCGAACGTTTTCTTTGTAGTTCCGAATTATAGTGAGTATATCACGATATAGAATTAATCAAAACCTAACCAAACTCTCCTCAAACTACCCTTGAAGCACATCCTTTTCAATAAAAAAGGAATCATCGAAATCGGTTGGCGTGATATTGAGCTATGTGCTCATTTGTCACGAACTTATATGGTTTTCTCATGGATGCCATTATCAGAATTGGACCAAAGTGAAATGGAATGAAAACACCACCTTTAAATAAAAAAAAGTCATCCAATTCATTTCACCCAGTCGAAAGTATGCGGTAACAAACGTAAAAAATCCTCCTTAACACTAAGTCCACGTCGGTTAACATTTTTTCTAATTCACGCAAGGTCTTCCGCACCTTAGTGTTAAAAATTGTGAAGTAATTTTGGCTAATTTAATTAATTTATTACGGACTTTTCTGTTTCTTTATAATTTATTAAAATAACTATTAATTTTTAACTATTAATTATCTTTGTAACTATTAATTATTAAATCGTAACGTTTCTTAATAGCGAATGTTGTGTACACCTGTAATTGGCATACACAACAGGACTTAGTTTGTAAACTTGATTATTACAACAATGTAGGCTTGTGTAATGCTGTTGGTGTTTCTTTTAGATTATCCGTGAAATAGCAACCGACCGCGTTGTGGTTCGGCCCTCTCGGGCGCCCTCGGATCGGAATGCTTACGCGTAACATAGTAACCGTCCAAGCAGAGGTTACCCCCCACCGGGGGGACCCTTGTGTCGAGTTACTAGCGATAGAGGTTCAGGAACACATATATTTTCAATTGTCTCCACATCTGATCATCTCATGAAGGTAATGAGGTTATTAAAGAGTATTTTTTTAGCAATTTTCAGCTAACACTGCCCAACGTAATTAATTATAATTAACGTTACGTATTTGTGTTGCATTTTAACGGCCATTTTACGGTTTCGCTCGCTCCAAAACGACACGAGAACGTTCCAATTATGAATAAACTGTTACAGTCACACCACGTATGGTGTTCCATGATCTACATATTTTTTATTTTTGTTAAAAATATGACAATAATTTTCCTAACATTCAGCCATTTTAAATAAATTTAGGCTCGTGTTAGGAGATGGTTCACGTCAATAGTCGAATGGTATATTGGAACCTTACGATACGATAACCAGACCGTACCTTAAATATTTTTATCAATATTTTTTCAATGCCACACTTTCATGTTGTTGCCATATGCTAACAGAATAACTATAGGAAATATGTCATTCGATCTCGAGCGTATTAGACTCTGGACGGAACGGTACGGACTGATCGTCAATCCTGCAAGGACGCAAATCATGTTGGTTGGTAGCGCTGGAAATCATTCGTTGATTGACCCGCTCACTTTACCACAAGTATCATTTAACAGCATATGTCTCCCATATTTTAAGACTGTAAAAAATCTTGGGCTGCATATTGCACAGGATCTGTCCTGGTCCTGGTTAGTCAAAGGGTATATGCATTTTTTTTTTTTTTATGCCTGTAAACTAGCGCTTGACCATGATCCCACCTGGTGTTAAGTGGTGATATAGTCGAAACATGGTACGCGCTAGTTTAGTAAGTGCCTATTCACTCTACTCTTGAAGGCTCCCACGTCGTACTTGGACAGAAAGACTGACGCCGGCCACTTATTCCACTCCTTTGCCGTATGCACAATGAACGATGACTTAAATCGCTTCGTTCGGACGCGGGGAACATCAACTATAAAGGGTGAAGACCCGCCGAGTGTCTAAACGTCCGAAGGTAGAATGGGGATGGGGAATTAACTCGTGTAATTCCTGTGCACACTCTCCAAAGTGTAATCTGTAAAAGACCGAAAGGCTGGCCACCTTGCGCCTGTGCTCAAGACTATCTAGGTGTAGATCTTGGTCACCTATCAACTTTTGGCCCGCCTCTCCATGGAATCCAGTGCCGCGAGTTGGTATTTGGCTGCACCTGCCCAGATATGACAACAGTACTCCACACATGGCCGGATCTGTGCTTTATACAAAGTCAAAAGCTGTCCCGGTGTGAAGTACCGCCGTACCTTTGATAGGACTCCAAGCTTCCTAGCAGCTACCTTCGCTTTGGATTCAATGAACCGCCCGTAGTTAAGATTCGCAGACAGTTCGATTCCTAGTAACTGTAGGCTGTCGGTAGATTCAGAGATACATTCTGAAAAGTCGGAGCTAATGTGGACTGGCTCCTTTTGGCGGTGAATAAACATGATTGCGTTTTGGTGGCGTTGAACTGCACAAGATTGGCTATGCCCCAGGAGGAAGCTGCCTCGAGTGCAATTTGTACGCTCTACCATGGCCTCGCGTTCGGACTGTACTTGATCCTGACTGGTCCGCCCAACCGGGAGATATCTCTACAATAGTGCTGTCGTCTGCATACCCATAGATGCCGGGCGTCAACAGATCGTTTATGTGCAGCAGGAAAAGTGTTGCAGAGAGGATGGAACCTTGAGGAACACCGGCATTGGTCGTCATGGGCTCTGATGTAGATCCGTCGATGACGACACATGCATCCTTCCATTCTCTTAAACGGCTTAAGAACTTCCTTCCTCTAACTACGAGGATTACTTTAGTTAACTCTCTGTTGCTGCCCACCATAGACTATGCTAATGTTTGCTATACAGATGTCAATGAAACACTTCTCGATAAACTTGAGCGATTACTTAATCTATGTATAAGGTTTATCTTCGTAATACGTAAATATGACCATGTGTCACACTGCCGGGCTCAGCTGAAGTGGCTCAATATCCGCAACAGGCGAGACGTGCACACACTTACCATGTTATCTAACATAATTCATAACACTTGGTCTCCAGAATATCTGCGTGAGCGCTTCGTACTCAAAGAGTTCGTAGGCCGCGAACCGCGAACTTTCTATAGTAAATTTTTAACGTTCCCCGAATGTCACACGAATTTCTGTGGCAATTCTTTTACCTGTACAGCTATAAAACTATGGAATAGTTTGCCGATTGAGATTAGGGAGTCTTCGTCAACTAATGTCTTTAAATCGCGTGTATCTGAATACTTTTACTCAAACTATGAAGAATTACAAACTGGTATATTTATTATCGTTATATATATTCCATGTGTATGTATATTATTATATTTATATAGAAGTATCTATTTATGTATATGTAAATGTAAATTTATTTATCTATATATTAGTTTTAAAACGATATTTTTAGCGGCACTACCCTTAGCCTGCTCGTAACCACTAAAGTTTAGCTGTAAGAAAATGTTAAATAGCATTAAGTTCGTCTTTGGTGCAATAAAGGATTTTTCTTTCTATCTATCTAATTTATTACCTCCCGTTTTGAAGGACAAACGTGATTAAAAAGCACAGAGGAAACTAACAATATATACCGCCCTAAATTACAACTGTGTCATCTTTTTTAAGTGCGTAAAAAAGGTGTGACAGACACCTATAATTTTAGGTTGCGCTATATAAATTAAAAAAAACCCCATCCCGCCTCCTGGGAAATAACCCATTAGGTTAAATTGCTGTATGAAAATTAAATTCACCACCATTGTAATTTGCTAAATAAATTGTCTTCAAGGGACGAGCCCTAGACGGACCCATGACGGACGAATTACTGACGTACTAAAGAAGGCGTCAATTGCCTAATGGTTTAGGATGTAATCTGAAGTACTTATACGGCCGAAATAGCTCAGTTGGGAGAGCGTTAGACTGAAGATCTAAAGGTCCCCGGTTCAATCCCGGGTTTCGGCAAAAACATTTTTGTGGCCAAATAGTCAAGACAAAGTCAGGTGATAGAAGATGATCAGGAACTTTTCATTGACTTTCAACGGATTTCGTCGCAATGTTAACCATTAACCGACAAACACGTGATTAATCAATCCGTGCTTAAAATTACAATTAACAATTTTATTGGCGCCATGAAACAAATCACGTGCTGAAATTTACGTCTCGTGGATGCAGGTGGGCTCACCCCTCTGTTTTATATATACACATGCATATATTATCCGATCACTGAGTTCGCCCACAATGAAAGTTCGTTGTCGTTAACTAAAATACATAATAAATCATTTGCTAATCAGCTTGGTGAAATGCAGACGGCAATTTATATCTCTATCTACCACAATATGGTTAAGAGGACCGTGACAGCGATTTTTTAAATTATCTAATGTATGGGTTATTCTTAGCTAGCTGAGATATTTATGTCTACAACTTATGAATCAACATATTTTGTTATAAAAAATTTGGTAGTATTCTACATTCTTTAATGGCAACAAATAACTTACAGAAATACACCTAAACTAACTTTGAAATTTTTAAAATTTTGTTGCAATGTTTTGTCTATTCAAGTTGTAATAGCGTCATTTGTCGTCGAAAACGTAATGGTTTAGGGTACGGTCAGTTCAATCGTAAAATCGTAAGTTTGAATCCACCATTCGACTATCGACGGCCGATATAGATTTATAGCCTTCGGTGTTCCCAAATACAATCAGGTTCTCCAGACTTTCGTCGCCTCTGCGTATTACGTCGCCGAAATACAATAGCATTTATAGTTAGGATATGATGTATCAGCAATTTTTAAGTAGGACCTGGGTCAAGACCAATGCATTGGTGCGTTTCGCAGTCCAAAGTCCTTAGCATTAATTATCAAGACCCCGAAACAGCTATGCCAGTGACGTTTCTTTATAAAACTGATCTATTACAATCATATCAATTATCATTCCATCATGGTACGAGAGTGGTACGCAGCTGGTATACCATAATGCCACCAATGAAGTGTAACAATACTAAAGTTAACTATCGACCACTATGATGAACGTTCATTTTGTACACAATTGGTTTTCGCAGATTCGGGACCCAGTACTACATCTAGAATTATAATATAACTCATTTAATAACAAATAAACGGACACCATGATAAGTTCTATTGACAAGTATAGTTTCCTTTCAAGGATTATTTCAACAAAGGGACCCTTTATAAAAAGGGCTAGAGAAGGTTAACTAAAATTTCGTCCATAATTTGTAGGGTCACCGTTTCTTTTGTAAGCGGGCGCCAATCGGGTAGTTTTTTGTAAGGTCCACCTTTATCCGGAATTGGTCCGGATGACCCGTGGTCAAGTTTCAGAGCTGGGGTCAAACAGGATCGAATGAGCGGTCAATGGGGTGCATTTAATTATACGAGACGTATTCTTGAATAGGTACGGGGATATTGTTATGGTCGACGTGACTTATTTATTATTAAGTAAATAAATAACTGTAACTTTTAACCGACTACAAAAAAGGAGGAGGTTCGCATGTCGTCTACATTTTTTTTTAATGTTTGTGTAATTATAGCGTCGATTTTAAAGAAAATTAAAAAAAAACGAGTGTTCTTAAGTTCACACGACTGAAGTAAAAGTCGATATTTACGTATAAATGTATAACACGTAAACACGATTGTTCGAGAGAGAAAGAAAATGGGCTGTGCAGTGCTCTCTTGCTTCTACAGTGATATAGCCAATAGGCCTGGACTGTGTCTTAGATATACGAAACGTAACTCTCTCTCTCCTATTTTCACGAATTTACCTCTTAACTCCCCTCGCCCGATCACACATTTCGTAACGCATTCACCAGCTAACTCCCCAAGTCAAGCGTGCGTAAAGAAGTTTTACAACAAAAATCAAAATTTGTCTCTGTTTCAATTAGGTCTTATTTTAATTTTGTAGATACAGTACTTTGTAGATATATTTACAATGTAACTCCTTAAAAATCGTGAAAAGACATGCTTTTTTGACCCTAATATTGGCAGGTTCATGACAATCTAAGACTAAGTAAAAAAAGTTGTTCATGTGTTGTCCACTAAAAATGTCAAACTTGTTCTTTGATAAATCAAACGACATGTAATAAATAAATCGTTAAATTGTTTTATTGATTGCCATGAATAACAAATTATTATTTTAAAAATAAATTATAATAATCGCATACACACAGGAAATACAAAATAATAATAACTCTCAATTTACACAGTCAAATAGAACATTTATTCAGTAGTACATTCAATTATAATCCTATCATAATTTAGTAATGATACTTTTTACCACTTATATTTAATTAAAAATAAATAAGACTAAATTACCTATTTAATAGTAGTAACATTTAACCTTTTAAAATAATAGAATTAAACACTTTTTACAACATAATAATTTCCAGCCTATTTTATTACAATAGCAAAGATAATAAATAATAAACAATTGTAGAAAAATATAATTATTCCATTTTTTGTCGACCATAAAGTACTAAATACTGAAAAAGTTTTCGAATAAAATAATGTTCTGTGTTATCTATCATTTAAAAATAAATATTTATTAAATTATTTTTTAGATTTTATTTTGATATCGACTACACCAAATGCTTCTGAAAATTTGCTGTTTGGCATTTCTTTATTTTTTAAATTAGACATAGACATACATACATAGACATTTTATCATATTATTTTCTTTATACAGATTATAACAGAGCTTTGTCTTGAGTTATCTTCCCTTTGATTTTACTGAATTTATTCTTTTAAAAAGGGTTCTCAATTCCACTGTATTTTTAACTAGATTATTTCTACTATAGCCTACTTAGATGAAATTAATTTTAAAACAATAGTTTTTAGCTCGATTATTATCTGTATAAATTGACCTTATTTCTAAAGGTCAATACAGAATATATAGCAGACACATCAAATACATCTCAGACCGGAGACGGAATTTGTTTGATATCCAAACAAAAATCTCGGTGAAAATTCCAAACTGCAACGGCCGTATTATGCCATTGTCTTTTAAAAAGTTACATTATTTTCTCTCCAACAAATTGAACTTTTTAATTTGGGCTCTTTTCTTTATGACCTTGAATCTGGTCCTATTATTCTCGTACGTCGGCACTAAGAGATTGTGTTTCTTAATAATTTCATCGCTGTTGTATTTGGAGCCGCGTCTAAACCCTTTTACTGGTTGAGGGTCAATTACATTTTGCAATTTAAACTTTTCGGACATACCAAATTTGTCTTCGACGATTTCTTTGGCTGGTACCCTTATAACTACACTTAGTACTAAAACACCAATCAGTAGCATTTTCATTTCGCAATGCTAAGTTAACGACGCAAAATTGACTGATACGTAATTCTAATCAAGCGACCTTGCGGTTAATGCGTTGTAACTGTGATTGGAGTAAGTTTATTTGACCAATGATCTTTTATAACTTTCCGGCTAATTTCTTGGTCAACGAGCTACGAAATTATATGTGTAATTTTAAAAATTAAGTTTTTTTGACGAACTAACACAGTTGGCACAGAGAAGCTGGCCTTTACTGCTTCACCGGATTGAGAGGTGGCATAGCTCTTAGGTCGCTTAGCCTGAACCTCTATTAGGTGGTAAACTCGACACAAGGGTCCCCCTGGTGAGCGGTAACCTCGGCTTGGACCGTTACCATTATTACGCGTTAGCAGTCCGATCCGAGGGCGTCCGAGAGGGCCGAACCACGACTCGGTCGGTAGCTATTTTATTAACAAATCTATTGGGACAATCTAAGCTAAACTAACTTATATGCCACTTCGGGATTAAGTTAGTTTCTCTCAATTTGTAGGTTGAATAAAGACTTCATATAATAATAATAATAAAGCCCTTTTTATTATTTTTTTTTCTCCGTATCTAATTCAAGTAAAAAATATAACAAAATTTTGTTAGTATTGTTAGTTTTTAACTTATATTATAAATAAGTAGTATTAATTGCACTCCTGCAGATATGGACCCCTTTTTCAGTTAAGGCCTCCTCCATCTTTTTCCGGGCAGTTCTGTTCCTGCCTATTGTCATCCATACATGCCTACTGTATCGGTAACATCGACAGTCCACCGTTTGATTGGTCTGCCAACAATTATTGTCCCCTCTGGCTCCTTCCATCATTCCGTGTCTCTGTTATTGTCCACCGAGAGTCGGAGAACCGTGATATTCGACCCGCCCACTGCCACTTCAATTTCAGCGCCTGGGTAAGAGCATTAGTTATTTTTGTTTCCTAAACCGCTAAATCAGCTAGCTACCGACCGAGTCGTGGTTCGGCCCTCTCGGGCGCCCCCGGATCGGACTGCTAACGCGTAATAATGGTAACCGTCCAAGCCGAGGTTACTCCTCACCGGGGGGACCGTTGTGTCGAGTTACCACCTAATAGAGGTTCAGGCTAAGCGATCTAAGAGCTGTGCCACCTCTCAAATCCGGTGAAGCAGTAAAGGCCAGCTTCTCTGTGCCAACTGTGATAGTTCGTCAAAAAAAAAACTCTAAATCAGCCTAGAAAACAATAGGAGCACTTCATATCAGTTATCAATTACCGGTTCTCTAGAAAAAAAAAAACATACTAGAACTGAAAGTATATCAACAGTAGATTCGCAACACAAAAGTTTCCAACGTGTTATAGTCCAGCTGCGACTCGGACAAAAGATAACCAAACTACCGTTATACCTTCAACTTAATTGCCAATATTTGCATAGACGCCTTGAGGGATGCAAAACGTGACGCAAAAAACTGCATTCAAAAAGAACGGTGAATAGATGGCCTCATGATCGATTACTATAAGACACGAGTTATTTGGGAGCGGGAAAACTAAATAATTGGATCCTTAATGCAACGATGTACGGTTTACTTTGGTATATATCTGTCACGTTATCTTTGTCCGCCATCTTGAGTAATTGTATCGTATGGTATGATCATGTTTGCTTGTGTATTTCAAATTATTGAAGATATTTTTTGAATTACATATATGGTTTTAATTTTACTAAATTTGTAAATGTATTTAATTGTGTGTGTGTGTGGTGTCATCTGCTTGGTGAACTTCGCAGGTACGGGCCTCGGGGTGTTACCCCATTACCCGGGTTATCAGCGCAGGGGGCGACTGCTCCCCTGGTCTTGGGTACCGTTTTAACACGGATTTTTTAGGTATAACTATTTTTGCGTCGTGGCTAATCCCTCAAGCGTCAGCCGCGACGAATCTATCCATTACTACGCCCTCCCAACCTCTCGGTCTCTATTGAGACGGAGTTCGAGAGGGGGGCCTATACGTTCAAAAGCTCCCTAGAATAGGGGAATTTGAACCTACGTATTTAATTGTTTGGTGATGGGCGTTAATAGCTGCGACACAGTTTGTACTACTGCGGCTATTATCGAACTGGTTTGCACATGAAGTTTTGATTTGAAATAAAAATTATTTATTATTATTTAGACAAAAGCCACCTAACGAGTCAGCAGCTTAATGGTTTAGGATACGATCTGCGTCGTGTGCGGTAATCATAAGGTCGTGTGTTCGATCCACCATTTGACTGTTGACTTGAACCATCACCTAGCACAAGCTTAAGCTTAGTTGGAATGGTTAACAAGAATGTTAGTAATATTTAAAAAAAAATACTCCTAGATTTCGTGTCGTGGTTCGGCCCTCTCGATTGCCGACGGAAATTATGCTATCGTAAATAGAGTAATCGCCCAAGCTGGTGTCCTCCATTTCGAATATATACAAGATTTTTTATGACGACACAGATTGGCCAGAGAGGCTGGCCTTGACTGCTTCACCGGATTGTGAGGTGGCACAGCTCTTAGGTCGCTTAGCCTGAACCTCTATTGGTAGTAACTCGACACAAGGGTCCCCCCGGTGAGGGGTAACCTCGGCTTGGATGGTTACTATGTTACGCGTAAGCATTCCGATCCGAGGGCCCGAGGGCCGAACCACAACTCGTTCGGTTGCTATTTCACGGATAATCTAACGGACATTCAAAATCTAAACTAACTTTGAGTGCCACTTCGGGAAGCGTTGGCGCTGGCAGAAGAAGTGGCCGAAGAAACTCCAGCAATGTTCCTAACATCTAAGGGGTGGGGCCTGCCCATAAAATAGCGGTAACGCGCAACGATTAGGACCTATATACAAGACAACTTCTGAAATCGTATGACATAATGCTAGAAGAAAGAAAATTTGATATGCTTGTGACAATTAAAGACTTGGATTTCTTAATGACAATGAGAACAAATATGGCAGAACAGAATTTCGTAATATAACTTTAATTCTTAGAAATTAAAAGAAAGCGTCCACGCGTAGTACGTAGTTTGATGTTTGATCCGTTGCGTTTGATTAGTTTTGGTTTTATTCGTAATAATACTTGTTTTTCCTTTACGCCTTGTCTCAGAATTGTCGTTGACTCGATTTAGGATAGTTCAAGAATTTCCGAAAAACTCTTGCGATTGGGCCACGAGTTTGTTAAAACAATAGTGCAAAATGAACGTTCAAGTCGTTTTTTACTTATTTTGGTAACTATGATTTTCCAGTGGCGTACCACTGACGCTTTAATATTGTTTCAATTGTTGCTATTTGTTAGTCTTGTACAGTCGTACAAATAATCAAACCATCATTACCAAATACGTATACTATTAGATATTTTATCGGCGTCACAGTGGTACGCCATCCGTGTACCATGGTGGCACCGATCAACTAAAAGACAGCTATAACTAGGAAAAATCAACTTTCATGCTAATGATGTTTGATATGTACAAATTGATTAAGTATACTCGAAGCCCTCTTGAACGAAAAATGTCGAAGAGAAAGATCTTCCTATCATTGAATACACAATGTAGCGTTTAATTTTTACAAACGATGAGCTGTAAAATATTAAAATAAACACGGCCACTAATCCCTTTACCAATACGAACCAGCATCCCCGATCCCACGTGCAAAAAAACATAACATCCCATCACAATAAAACGCTAAATTACCATAAACAACGCATTATCCGGCGGCGGTTAGTTGGAACCGGTTGGAACCGGTTCTATGCGGAAACTGTCAGATCCTATAGTTCCGCGACACCGTGGCACAATCGACCCTTTTGTTTTTTTAAAGACGCTACCGCTGACACAATTGACCGGGGCTGGGGTGTTAAGCGATTAGTGGATCTCAAAGACGGTCACAAGAATGGCCAGAGGGAGACGGTAAGAAAGCTTTGTGATGTTAAGAAACATCGGCTCTTTAAGAATTGTGTAATTGATGATTTATGATCTTAGACTGTGTATTGTTTTTAGTTTTTTTAAAATAAAATTTAACTGATTTTAACCGACTTCAAAAAGATATTTGTCAAATCGTCTGTATTTTTTCTATATATGTGTGTACTAATAACCGATTTAATCCCAACTCCAAAAATACGTGAAGAAAACGTTATTAACGTTAGTTTCTAGGTTCATGACAATACCAGCCCTGTACTTCTGGGCTCTCAAGAATAAGACTACGGTATCCCCTGCCTGTCGTAGAAGGCGACTAAAAGGGGCCTCGGGTTCACTAGGCGACAAGGATGGGGGCCTTTGTCGTCCGCCAAGGTGGACCCGAGAAGAAGGCGACATCGGCTGGCCCGTGTCGCCTTGCACTGCTAGGGCACAGGGGGGGAGGGATAAACCTCACCCCCGGTAAGTGCTCTCCTTGAGCACAGTGGAGAGGGGCTCCGGTCCTTTCTACTGGAGATCCCGGAGCCTCTCACCATGCACCGAGGAAGGGGCACCGGGGAGGTTTTAGTGGGTAAAAACCCCACATAACCGCCGCCTTCCCCTCAGAAGGCGGGGTGTCTTTTGGAAGATTTCCTCCTCGTTAACAAAAAAAAAAGGTTCATGACAATACAAGACAAGTTACTCTATATCGACGACGTGCATGAATGTCAAAGAAGCTACAGAATATAGGCGCTTAAGATCTTTAGGGAATGTCTAAGCCAGGAGTGGATATCCTATGACCGGGGACAAGCTCTAAAACTAGGTGGAATGACGATCGTCGCAGGATGGCCGGCAGGAGATGGATGAGAGTGGCCGAAGATCGTGCTCAGTGATATACTTTAGGAGAGGCCTATGTCCAGCAGTGGACTGTTGCAGACTAATGATGATTATGATAATTTTATGTAGGTTTATTTATATATTTATTTTAAATTTTCTTAATTTTATTTATGTTGTTTTTTGTCTTGTTATACCAGTTATGTTTGTGTGTCCTTGTATCGAATAAATTCTTTTCTATTCTATAATATGCTCAATAATAACATACCAAACCTATAATACCAACCCTCCCCGACACATTATACCTGGTATACACCCAGACGGAAATCCCTTCCCAAAAAAAAGAATCCCTTTCCAACCAGGGATGCGGATCGGGGGCAGGTTCGCGCATCCTTACCGTGCCCAAGGCCTCACGAACGGATCAGTGGTGGTCATCAGAACAGTGACGAAAAAACTGCAACTGCACGACAGCGTCCAACATGCTGTAGTGGCGATATCCTGACGCACCGTCAGCTGTGTCTATTATACAGATGACTGTGACGACGTCACAGGAAGACTGATGACAAGGGTAAAGGGTAAAAACGGCCATGAGAAGCAGGGACACAGCGGTCGCGGAGAAGCTAATAGCAATGCAGCGGGGCGTTTGCGACGCGTGAACCGGAGCGTTCTCTGACCACCTCAAAATTCAGGCATTATTTATATTAAAAAAAAGGAAAATAGTAACTGTAGAGGTGGCACTCTTTTAATAAATGCAGAGTGAACTATTTAAGTGTATTGGAAAACAGCACGGACACAGGTCTGTGGTTGCGATCTAACAATAATTAAAAAAAAAGCTAAATAACTAGAAAATAGGGAGAATTCTCTAATTACAATTGTAATGTTGCTATATTACAAAAATTATAAGTGATAACCGATATAATTAACTTTTCTTTACTCAGTACTATTTTGTATCTGTTACAAGTTAGAACAAAAACAAAAATGCTTTTAAATTTTATTTATATCAAGGAAAAAATTTTCTTAGCAAATAATTTTTTTGTGTAACATTTTTTTGATAAATATTACTATCATTCTGGTTAAGCTTCACCGGATTGAGAGGTGGCACAGCTCTTAGGTCGCTTAGCCTGAACCTCTATTGCTAGTAACTCGACACAAGGATCCCCCCGGTGAGGGGTAACCTTGGCTTGGACGGTTACTATGTTACGCGTAAGCATTTCGATCCGAGGGTGCCCAAACCACGACTCGGTCGGTTGCTATTTCACGGATAATCTAAGGGACATTCAAAAGCTAAACTAACTTTGAGTGCCACTTCGGGAAGCGTTGGCGCTGGGAGAAGAAGTGGCCGAAGAAACTCCAGCGACGCTCCTAACATCTAAGGGGTAAACTGGTTAACTAAGCTTAAGCATGTACTAGGAGATGTCACGTCAATAGTCGCATGGTGGATTCAATCATTCAGAAAAGTATAATGTTATAATTAACGTTATGGTCGGTTTACCGTATACGTTAATATCACTAAAACTGTTGTCATCAAACAAACTGCCCTAAGTACGCTCGGTCCGCATCCAGTCGGCCAGTGCGTGGTGAGAACGGTCACAGGTCAAAGCTGTGATCTCGCTCGGAATTCCCACGTGAGTCACGAATTCATGGAAATATTAGATGTGATACGGTACCGACGCTAAATACGCTCTGTACCGGGAAACTGGCTGGTGGCCGAGATTTTATCGATTAACTTTGACGCTTGAATTCCTTTTGACTTCAAATATAGAAAATAGGATATATTATAAATATTTTATCATATCTCAATACGTCTCTTTTGTTTTGAGTGAATTTTCTTTACACACGCTTGACTTGGGGAAGCTGGTGAGTGCGTTATGAAAAGTGTGATCAGACAAAGCAAATGGAAGTTGATAGAAATATAAGTTAGTGACGATAGAAATAGAGAGAGTTACCGTTGTATATTATTGTAGCAGCAGAAGAGGTGCGACCGCACGTTTTTTTTCTCTCCTTCTTTTCTTAGTTAACGGATCTGGATAAAATTTGGCACAGACACAGCTACTTTTTATTTAACCTTACTTAACCGACTCCAAAAAGGAGGTTATTAGGTGTAGTTGTAATTCGTGTGATATGTCAATTATTTGGTACTTTTTGGAATTTCTAATGGACATGTACGTGAAAATAGAGGGAGTGCTTGAGAGTGCGCTTAAGCAGAGCAGGCTGCGAGCAGAGAGGGAGATACATGTAAAGGATGCTTCAAGATCCAATGGTAACGTCGACCCCAACAATTTAGGGCTAATCTTAATTCCTGACCTCCTCAATTTGTAAATAGTCCAATGTACCGTAGGAGTACAAACAGGACGCAGTAAAATGTAAAAAAAAAACTATTTTTTTTTAATTGCATACGAACGAAATCCCTCGGGTACCGCTATTACGTATAATAATCCGAGTCCAATGTATTCAATAATTATACGAAGGCAAGTTACAATATAACAAAGGCAACATATCTCGTACAAGAAAAAAAAAAAGTCAATTTTCTCCTCACATTTTCTTGTCGACCGATAAGGGAACGAGCTTCCAATTCAAGGTGCAAAACGTTGACCCCAATACTCGAAACACCAATTTACACGTGCATTCCGATAATAGGATAACAAAGAAATTTCGACTTTGTTACATACGTAATAAGTATTGGATATAATAAATACGCTGTTTTAGTAATTATGTTAGTAACCCACACTTAAAAGATCATGCATTAAACACCATTGTTACGATTCTTATCACTGACATAGCGACAAAATTTAACATGCATCTACTAAACTCTTATAGAATTGTATTAAGGTTCATTTTGCCATCGCCTAACTGTATGGGCATGTTTCTTTCTACGTTTTTAACGCACTCAGTCGGTAACTAACGTTATCAGGAAGGTGACCTCGCCAGGCAGATGCAGGATGCCGGATAAACTCGGGTATTTGTGGACTTTGATAAAGTATATACCAAAGACAGACCAGATCATATTGGTACCACATCCTATATCTATTTATATAAAAGAGAATATGTGTGGGTTTGTTCCACATAGGCTCCGAAACGGGTACGGGTATAATAATGTATTTACTGATATGTACATGGGTGTAGGTAATGAACGAAATGAATAATTTAATATATTGTGAGAGTTAAATTAAATATTTTAACATGTAAGTTTATTGTTTAAATAAAATAAAGCAAAATCTAACCCGGCGAAGCGGGCTGGGTGCTGCTAGTAAATCAATAAAACATTGACAATAAACCTTCATTATACTCAACAGCCAGCACTTGAAACCTGTGTCTTCTTCCATTGGCAAATCCGTCGTGAAAGCCGCCATCGTGGTCGGAAAAAACTCCGTCTCCTGCTTCATGAAAACTCCATGCCCTTATACTCTCATTACAGAGAAGGCTTGCGCTTAGCTGTAGGACTTATACATATATAGGCTGTAACGTTAACATGTTAATTCTTGTGCCATAATGGATATATCCATTGATTCGTTCAAACAAAACTAACAACGAAAATTACATAAAAAGAGACAAAGGGGAGGAAAAGGTTGTTGATAATAATAATAAATCTTTTATTTCATCAATAACTTTTTTTTGTTAACGGAGAGGAAATCCCAAAAAGATACCCCGCTTTCTGGGGGGAAAACGGGGGTTATGTGGGGTTTGACCCACTAAAACCGGTGGCCTTTCCTCGGTGCATGACGAGGAGCTCCGTGTTCTCCAGTGGAACGCACCGGAGCCTCTCTGCACCGTGCTCTAGTAGAGCACACCCCGGGGGGAAGGTTACACCCTCCCCCCCTGTGCCGTCGCGGTGCAAGGAGACACGGGCCTGCCGATGTCGCCTTCTTCCCGGGTCCGCCTTGGTGGGCGACCCACCTTTATCGCCCAGTGAGCGCGAGGCCCCTTTTAGTCGCCTTCTACGACAGGCAGGGGATACCGTAGTCTTATTCTTGAGAGCCCAGAACTACAGGGCTGGTTCATCAATAACTTAGCCTTATGTACAGATCTCTTATATCTACGCAAAAATATCTTATATCTATAAACATTATTTTGCAGGCAATTTTTATTAATGTTTGGTTAGTTTTGCAACATCAGATCACCAATTATAGATGTAGTGAGAAATTATTTTCCTTCGGGAAAACTCGGATCTTTCTCGGAAAATGATGACACCCGTACTGTCGATTACGTATTAAGTAAGTGACATTTTCATATCCAATCTAATGAAGCGTCAATAGCCTAATGGCTTAGGGTACGGCCTGCGAATCGTAAGGTCGTGGGTTCGAATCCACCATTCGACTATTGCCGTGAACCATGTCCTAGCACAAGCTTAAGCTAAGTTGGAATGGTTCAGCCCTGTAGTTCTGGGCTCTCAAGAATAAGACTACGGTATCCCCTGCCTGTCGTATAAGGCGACTAAAAGGGGCCTCGGGTTTCACTGGGCGACAAGGGTGGGGGCCTTTGTCGTCCGCTAAGGTGGACCCGGGAAGAAGGCGACATCGGCTGGCCCGTGTAGCCTTGCACTATGAGGGCACAGGGGAGGAGGAGCCAGGACGATGCTCTCCTTAAGCACAGTGCAGAGGGGCTCCGGTGCGTTCCACTGGAGATCCCGGAGCCCCTCGTCAGGCACCGAGGAAAGGGCCACCGGGGAGGTTTTAGTTAAAAACCCCACATAACCGCCGCCTTCCCCCCAGAAGGCGGGGTATCTTTTTGAAGATTTCCTCCCCGTTAACAAAAAAAAAAAAAGTTGGAATGGTTAACAAGATTGTTAGTAATATTTCTGAAAAAAAAAGAAATATTACTATCTTTATTTAAAAAAAAAATCTCTCAAATCTGAAAGTGAAAGCTCCGAGAGCACGATAAATACCGAAATTTTCCGAAAAATTACGAAGAAAGATCATTTCCCACTATGTGTATACACTCCGTACTACTTACAAAAACGTAGACGGCCAGTTTGTTGTTTACGTTTCAATACGTCGCAGTACAAGCAGTATCAGCTTATAAATATCCTATTTTTTATTATAAAGAAAGAAACAAAATATTTAATAAAACAAATTTATTAAATAATTATTATCTAAGGATTAAGTTTGGACACAGGTACCTCGATTATTATCAGAATTAATAAAAAAACAAATCGATAGCGAATCTTTCACATCTTACTAAGACGCAACCATTGTTCGAGACCATCTAATTTGCATAACCGTGCGATGCGCTCACCAACAATGGCGCCTGTCTAGAGTAGACCGCCGGCTCTAACTGACCCATTTCTATTTCGCAATGCTTCCTTTCAGCCGTCGCAAAGTTTCCCACTGTCCACAACAATGCGTGCGTCTATGACCAAACCCTTTTTGCGCTACAATTTTTATGCATTGTCCGAAGTCCAATGGGCCAACGGATTCGCCTTTGGCGTATGTTTATTTGATTTTAATATAATGTAGAACATAATGGAAGCTCTTTTATTTGCACTATTACTGGAACGATCCGCTTTGTTGCGATCTGTGACCGTTATACGTCATATCAGCGCTATACAAAATAAAATTGCTGGTATATCGTCTTGTATGTGTTAACATGTTTGGTAACGTTTTCTTTTTCAACCGACTTCAAAAAGGAGGAGTTTCTCAATACGTTAAATGATTGTTTTTTATATTTGATGCCTCATAACTTTTGGGTGAACCGATTGTGATGATTATTCTTTTATTTGCAAGCTGATGCTTCCATTGTGGTCCCATTGGTCCAATTGTGACAATGGCATTCATGAGGAAACCATATAAGTGTTACATATAAATTAAGTATGTACACGGGAAATGGACAAATAACTCAATTTCACGCCAATCGATTTCGATGATTTATTTTTCATTGGAAAGAATCTACTTTAAGAGTAGTTTGATAAAAGTTTAGTTAGGTTCTAATTAATTCATGATTCATAAATAAGTACATGCATCATAATTAGAAAAATTATAAACAGACAAATTAGCGCTAACATATCATTTGCAAAGATGTCACAGATTACTAAACGCAGTACTTGGCGAGCACGTTTACTTGTTCTTCCAAAAGTACGAACAAACTATGGTTCAAAAAACATTACATTCGATGGAGCGCAACTTTACAACAAGTTGCCTCCTGCTATTAAAAATGTGAGCTCATTTGATTT
Organism: Meandrusa payeni; assembly: GCA_029286785.1. Taxonomy (NCBI): domain Eukaryota; kingdom Metazoa; phylum Arthropoda; class Insecta; order Lepidoptera; family Papilionidae; genus Meandrusa; species Meandrusa payeni. Next base: position 4,348,626 of record JAGSMX010000021.1, read on the forward strand.
ATTTAAATCTTTGTTAGCACAACATATTTTGGAAAACTGTGTCAAAATTAGTAAATAATGAATACCGGCGACTAGTTATATTATAAGTTAATATTATTCTCATGTAAGTGACTTTGTAAATTGTCTTTTTGACAATAAAAATCTTTAAACATTAATTCTATTTCGTAATTTTCCTACGATAATAAAATGGCGCCTGAGCGTAATAGAGTTTGATTTGATTTGAAGACTAAAGTTCCACATGAGGCTGAACTAGGAAGTGATTAGATAGGTTAAATAAAACGTAAAAGTTACAGGCCTTCTCTATCAAGTATAAAAGCATACGCCCCGCGGCCCTAGCGCGTCTTGGTAGACTCCACGTGTGTTAGAAGATATTCTAACCCATGTAGATTTTGTCAGGACGTTTTCTTTCACCGCCAAACACGTGGTAAATCGGCTTAATATTAAACAAAGTGTTTAAACCGATTCGCTAGAGCGTAACAGCTAAAAGCCGATGACACCGTAAAAGCCTCGTGGCTGATCAGCGTAGTTTATTAAAAAAAAAAACACCGTCACTGATTTGACCTGATACTCACTGATCATCTACTCTTCGGCATCAAGTTTGGTGAGACTCGTAAATATACTTGATACCGTTAATACTTCGTGTTATAGCCGTTAAAAACCCTATAACACACATTTGTTCGAACGAAATAAATGTAACGGAATGGATAGAAATAGTTAATGGTTACCAAGACAGTTGGGGTCCGTTGATGCGTCGGTCTCACTTTAATTGTCTATTCACTGGGCCGGGTCACTCGGACCAGTCCGATCCAGGTAGCCCACCCGTGCTGACCTACCATCAAAAGCCGGGTCAGGACAACCCCTTACACCAGTTAAACACCCCGAGAATCGGTGCACCGTGAGTGATGGGGTCATCCTCGCGCTCCAGTGACCCAACTGACCCTTCATAACAAAAACCCAACCCTTTTCTTACAAGGCATTATTTGTCCCTTTCGCGAATCTATTCCATTGTTCATCATCTATACAATCTTTGTGCCTCGGATGTCCGTCTATCGGTGAAATTTTTGCATTCGTGAGAACGTTCCAATTTCTTTGCAAAACTGTAACGTACACGGGACAATGTGGTGGTTTATGGGAAAGTTTGGACGATATTGTATGTACGCTAGACAATAGATTGGTCTCTTTTTAATGATCGGCCATTGTGCTAAAGGATTGGCTTTAATACAGTTTTTGTATGGTCATTTGTGACCGTTAGCCAACGGATTTGCCGATGGTATTTAAGTAAGCACCCAACGGTTTAAGCTTTGTAACCGGCCAGCGCTTCAATGATGCTTATCGATTTGGCTCGAACAATTGTCCTTTGAACTTCGTCCCAAAATCATTAGGTGCTTTGACGCAGAAATAAGGCTTAGTAACACAAGTTATTATATTTATCACGGGCTCGGAAAACATCGTGAAGCATACATGTGCTAGAAAATTCTTTAAGAAATGTGAATGTCTTCCAATCTGCACTAGCCCTGTGTGGCGGAGTGTACTCTTATGCTCTATCTACAGAAAAGGCCTGTGCCCAACAGTGGGACATAACTATGTATAGACTATAACTTTAATAAGACAGTAGAGAGATAGTAGAGCGTCTGACACTTGAATGTAGTTTTCGTATTTAACGTATTTCAAAAGTAGGAGGATAATAATTCGGTTTTGTTTTCGCATAAGGAAACTTTCAAGGGCACCTTATTTTAGTTCAATTGGCATAGGACCTTAGATTTCGAATTTCCGGGATCGCCTGAAAATCTATATTCGAAATTAAGACTTGCGGTTTTTATCAAAATTAAATATATTTTTCAACTTTAGAAACTAAGAAACTTTCTGGAAACTACTCTGAGTTTCCAGAAATATAATGGCATATACAACTACAGTTTACCATCAAAGATTGTATATCCTTTCCTTTCTCTATATTTTGTGAGGTCTAATCTAAAAAACAGACGTAGATGGGTTGGTCATGTGCATAGAATGGATGAAGCCAGGATACCCAAGGCAGTTATGACGAGGGAGCCCGAAGGTCGAAGAGGTCGGGGAAGACCAAAGCTCCGCTGGATAGGCGGTGTCAATCGAGACGCCAAATTGGCATAGGATCCTTGAGGACTGCGGCCATGGATAGACCAAGGTGGAGGATGTTGCTTGATCAAGCCAAGGCTCACAAAGGCTGTAGAGCTTATAGAAGAAGAATCTAAAAAACACTTATAAATAAAGGGTATTTGTTATAATCACTCTAAAAAGTTATTTCTTGTACTTAAATACCAAAAGACGACTTATCACATGTCGACTGGGAATGGACCTAGCGACCATCTGATCGTAATAGGATCACCCCCTATCACATATATCGTATATATGTGATAGGAGGTGATCAGTGAAAACTCAGAGAACAGTGAAAACTCTACCCCGTTAGGGTTTAAATGAAATAAGAGTTTATTTTTATTTATTTATTAATAGGATCATAACAGCCAGTCCTATAAAATACATCTTATGTATATATATATATATTTATTTTATTTTTATTTAAATTAATAAATAAACACTGCCGAGTTTCTTTTTATAAAAAGAAACGCCATTTAATGTTAACTATTTACAATATTTATATATTTTCTACATTTATAAGTTCAAATGTCTCGTTGACATGATGACATTTGAAAACATTTTAAAGAAAATTATAATTTTCTTTACATATAAATAAATAGAAACTAATAAATTATTAGAATTTATTGTTGCGTGATCGAAAACAAAAGACTAAGAACGCCGATGTTAATAAATGTACACTCGTGAACAAAAATAAAGGGTCGGTCAAGAAAGTTTAAATATCTCGAAAGATAAAGATGTTAGCTAACTGAAATACATTGTGCATGACAGACAATTAATTTTCATTAAAATAAACAAAATATTTTTATTAATTTATTTATATTTCATTAAAAACATAAAATTTAACGAAAAATGATATCTTACGTAAACTTGGATAATACAGTATTTTTCATTAAATTTTATTTTTTATTTAAATTAATAAATAAACACCGCTGAGTTTCTTTTTTATAAAAGAAACGACATTTAATGTTAACTATTTACAATATTTATATATATTCTATATTTATAAGTTCAAACGTCTCGTTGACATGATGACATTTGACAACATTTTATAAAAAGAAAATTATAATTTTCTTTACATATAAATAAATGGAAACTAATTAATTATTAGAATTTATTGTTGTGTGATCGAAAACAAAAAGACTAAGAACGCCGATGTTAATAAATGTACACTCGTGAACAAAAATAAAGGGTCGGTCAAGAAAGTTTAAATATCTCGAAAGATAAAGATGTTAGCTAACTGAAATACATTGTGCATGACAGACAATTAATTTTCATTAAAATAAACAAAATATTTTTATTAATTTATTTATATTTCATTAAAAACATAAAATTTAACGAAAAATGATATCTTACGTAAACTTGGATAATACAGTATTTTTCATTAAATTTTATTTTTATTCAAATTTTGCCGCCACATGGTGGCAACACTAAGTACTAAAATTTATTCAAACTTTCATAACCGACCCTTCATTTTTGCTCACGGCTAAAGTTTATTATTATTATCATTTATAAAGTAAAAAAAATACACCATACATTTTTAAACAAATCCATTAAATAAAATAAGTTACTTTAAAAACTAAACGATTTCAATTATTATCGGATCAGATGCAAGGAGGTGGAATATATGATGATACTTTTTACAGCCATAAAATAGAAAAAAAACAAAAAGCTTCTTGTTCGGTGTCCAGCGAGTAGCGAGATGGTGCGGAAACGCTGGAAGGAGAGCGCGGGGGACAGTTGCCACGTGCGCGTGCAGGTGCGCCCAAAAACAGGGGTAGTCAACCAGCATTCTTTGCGATACTTTTATAATTTTTTTTGCATAGACCTATATACTCTTTATCCAGGAGGCCGTTAAGTTTTTACTGGGTTTTGAAATATATAGTTCAAGATATTGTTCTGCTTTTTTTGAATAAATCTGTACTAAATTGGGCGACATTATACTGCAAAGACTACAAAAGGAAGACAGGTAACTTATACTATAAAATGAAGGGTATTTCGGGAATGATTAGATTAAGTATATAATATTTTATAGACGCCTTTTCAAAAACATATGGTTAAAAAACAATAATTTTTTTACCACAATTTTATTTGTTTGACCTGTAATTATATTATTTATAAGTTTATTATTGAAGCGTCAATAGCCCAATGGTTTAGTGTACGGTCGTGGGTTCAAATCCACCATTCGACTATAGACGTGAACCATCTCCTAGCACAAATTAACTTAGTTGGAAAAATTAACAAGAATGTTCGTAATATTTATGAAACAAAAAAGAATTATTGCTAGCTTTCTTTAAAAAAAATTATCTTATCGTGACTATACGTGTTATATATTAATATCTTTTATAGTATATTTAAATTTAAATGGTTTCCAACGTCTGCTTTCTCGGAAGTCAACCGCAATGGCGCGACCCGCATGTGTTGATCCGTTATTTATTTTTTACACTAAGATTAGCGTCGAGACTAGAAGCAGCTTTATCTCGTGCAGCGTTATTATTCCACTTACCCTTTAGCTTTTTCCGACCTCATGCCTGTAATACTGATAGGCTTGTTGTACACAACATTATAGCGCAACATCGCCTGCGTTTAATAACAATTTTAACGGACTTCAAAAAACAATGGGCTCTCCAACTCTGAATAATTTTTTCAATTGAAGATATTGTTTCAGTGGTTGGCACTAGTTCATCTTAACAGGGAACTTGGAAAAATCATTAAGACAAATATTTTTGATTTTAGTAGGTTTATGACAGTCTATGTGGAGTGTGTGACAATGTGGACGAAGAAAAAAAATGTAGACGCCAGAACTAAATACATTATTATGATAGCTCGGAAACAAAAGAGTTTTTCAACCGTCGCGTTTTGTTTCTCAACCGACTTTAAAAAAGAGGTTTTCAAGTAGTCTGTATTTTTTCTTTAACCAGTTATTCAGATTTTTATTGGTAATTATAATAAATTATAAGTCGATTATTTACTACAAATTATTATTATTACAACTTAAATTAAATAATTAAAGAGAAAAAAAATAATGAAAAATAGTACATCGAACAAATAAAATGCTATTAATTTGTAATGACATTTGTCAATTCCTCTACACTATAAAATGCCCTCTCAACCAACCATGACTTCAACCTATTTTTAAACATTGCTAGACTGGGAGCTTCAGTTATATTTACAAAGCGTCCATTCGCGACAGGTTATAATGCGTTAAAAATACTGTATTATTCAAAAATGTTTTATATCATTTTAAGGATATTTAATTGTCTATCATGGCACAATTTATTCCAGTCAGCTAGCGTTTTTATCTTCCGATATATTCAAACTTTCTTAATCGACCCTTTATTTTTGCTGATGGCTATATTTGAATGATATAAAACAGAGCTTGCGTGCGTTAATACGTAGGTTTTCTTTTAAAAAGTCTTGTTAAAGTATCAAAATGTAGTAGGCGTAGTACAAACAGGTGTTACTTCCCTGCGCGAGTGCGCCCCTATCTCCCACGCCGCACTTCCTTTGTCTCGACCCGGGAGTCGATACGACGTGCTACATACCTGTTATAACTTTCTTTAAATTATTATAAAAAAATATTGAAGCCTTTAACACTAAAAACAAATAAAAAGCTACTCTCCCAAATAGGAGTCCTTGCGGTCAGTTACTTAATGAACACACAGACTGACATTTTTCAATTTTTTTTAAAGTTGCTAACAATATTTTTTCAATCGACTTGAAAAAAGGAGGTCAATTCAGTTGTTTTATGTTTGTTAACCTGATAACTTTTGGATTGTTACGAAAAGTGTGATCGGACGAGGCAAAGGGATGTTGAGAGGGAGATATAAGTCAGTGACAGGTTTCGTATATTTACTGTAGGAGCAACAGAGAGAGGTGCGAGCACATTTTTTTTCTCTTTCTTTAACCAGTTACGTTGTGTATTCTTTTTCGATATATTATTTTTGCGATATATTATTATATCATTTTTGCGATATATTACAGTCAAATCAATTGTCATTCCATCATTACTAATACATCAAATCTAACACATACACGATTGGCACGCCAATGGTACGCCATCGGAAAACCATAGTGGCGCCAATGAAGTAAAAAATTACTAAAACAGGCAATTTTCGACCACTATGATGCCGATGAACGTTCATTTTGTATACAATTGCTTTAGCGGTCTCTGGGCCCATCCGTATTACACTACGAGCAACAGAGAGCAGTGCGCGCGCATATTTTCTTTCTTGATCAATCGTGTATATGTTATTTTTGTGTATAATATTAGACATAAATATGAGCTAAAGAAGTGTTCCTTCAGTCCTGTGGTTTACAACACACTAGTTTGTTTTTTATAATTGTACCCGGATGAAGACAAGGGATCACCGGTAAGGTTGTAAAAGAGCGGCACGTGCTTTCGACAGGTGGGGGGTCCAGGTGGTGACGGGTACTTTTCAACTTACGTAATGACGCTGTTCTGTTCACTCCCTAATGATCAATTCTTTTATACAAATGACAACGCCGTGTTGGTGTATTGTAAGGTTACAGTCTTAGGATTTTTGGGCTAGAATTTAATTTGACTTTTTAACCGACTTCAAAATAATATTATTAACGTTTATTTGGGGGAAATATGGTAACTGACATGATGAATAATTTTTAGTTAGGCACCAGCATATTTCGAATAACCGGCTTGCAAATATAATACGTCGAGACTAATTTACAATTTATATAATCTCTTTTCCGTGGTAGCTCAGTGTCCAGCAACCCGAGTTCGATCCTCGGTGCCGGCACCAATAAATTTGCTGTTGCAATTTTATGTGCTGATTAACCACGCGCTCGGCGGTGAAGGAAAACATCGTGAGGAAACCTACATGTCTTAGAAATTTTTTCTAAGGCATGTCAAGTCTACCAACTCGCACTAGGGCCGTGTGGTGGACTATGCCCTTATACTCTCTTTACAGAGAAGGCCTGTGTCCAACAGTGGGACGTATATATTATATATATAAAGGCTGTAACTTTAACTTTATAATCCCTTTTACCAATTTAACACTAAATTCACGCACTAATTTCACTTTACGGTTTAAACGTTTAAAATTCTTTAAGAGAATAAAAACTGTTATGAATTAGCCACTGTTTGATTTCTTCTGAAATCGCTGCAATGGTAATTCTTTCATTTCCCTTGGTATTTTGTTATAATTTTTTTAAACTTATAATGTGGCAGTTTTTTTGATAAAAAATAATTATCTGTCTAGGGAGTGTTAACTTTGTTATATCTCTGTGTTAGTGTTTTGATTGTTTTTTTTTATTATTTCTAAGCAAGTGCTTGACTACGATCCCACTTGATGTTAAGTGGAAATGCAGTCCTGGATGGCAAGGCGCACTACACCACATTGTAATCGGAAGGAAAGACAGACGAAGAATGAAAGACGAAGCAGCACGCTTCGTTCGGGTTTGAGGGATGTTCACAACAAAAGGATGAAATCTATCAAATTTATATCTGTTACCTACATTTTCTTTTAATAAAATAAGGTTGTTCTCAATTTAATGTTTATTATCTCTATCTCTATCTTAGTTTTCTGTGTGAACTAATTTTGATGATCCCCGATGATGTTTCCCGTTTGGTCCTATTTTTTGCCGATTCAATTTTTAATGTGTAATGTTAATTTGGTCCAATTCTGACAATGTCATCTATGATAAATATTATATGGTATACGTCTTAAATTTGCATCAAGTATGTGCGTGACAAATGGACGAATAACTCAATATCACGACAATCGATTTCTATGATTTTTAATGGAAACAATACAAGGGCAGTTTGATGAGAGTTTGGTAAGGGTTATTTCTAATTCGTAATATTCCTACGATAATTCAGAAAAACAAAGAGGGCGTCCTCGCGTTTAAAGCTTGCTTTGACTTTTTGTCACCTATATAAAGCTCGGTAACCTCTCTAATACTTAATGCTGCGTGCTAAACTTTAAAAAAATGAACTTTTTACAAATCCTATTGACTATAATCATGTTTTGCCGTGTTAAAGAAATTGGAATAAATATGAAACAAAAAAGCGATCGTAGCTGATAGTAAAAGTTTATCAACACCGAATCATACTTTGCAGGCTTTAAGTCCACGACAGTTGGCGACCCCAGAGCTAGATAGTGAATCTATCCGGCAAGGTCAATGACTGGCGCCAGATGTGTGGCGCATCTGCCGACCCCCCTACGCGGTCGCGCTCCGTCGCCCCCAACGTCTTACCATCTTAAGCATAACAGCCGGACTGCCTGGACATGTAGCTATACAGACATCCACGCAGGACACGCTTTCTCGCCCCCACTTATTGTAACGTATAAGTTGTTAACGTCATTTGACATATGGCTCTTCTTATTATCTGTATGTGTCAATAAATACATATAAGATATTTATTACTGTAGTAATTAATATAAGATGCTATATATAATGATTGTCCCGTAATTCAAAGTCCAACTGCAAGTGGGTGGTAGGGGATTTGGTTTTTTTTTATGGACGAACTACACAGTTGGCCAGAGAAGCTGGCCTTGACTGCTTCACCGGATTGCGAGGTGGCTTAGCTCTTAGGTCTCCCCGTCTCATTTCATCTGTATAGTTTTTTATGCTCGCTAACTCATAACTTTCGACTGAGTGTACCGATCTGGATGATTTTTTTAAATTTATTTTTTTATACCAGTGTCATTTTCTCTAGCTAATCTGTGTAAGTTCGTCGAAAAAAAAACTTGCCACGTCGTTAAGCTCGTTAACGAACGTTAATCCACATTGATTCAGCAAAAAAATTAACACGCGATTTTAATTTCAGTGGTTGTATTGCCGGCGGTGTGTCGATCAAAAGTTAAACGTTATTTCGCGCAGAAACCCTTAGTCTTTTCGAATTATCTATCGTGGGAATATTACGTAATACAATTAGTCAAAACCTTCTTTTTTTTTGTTAACGAGGAGGAAATCTTCAAAAAGATACCCCGCCTTCTGGGAGGTAGGTGATGGTTATGTGGGGTTTTTACCCACCAAAACCTCCCCGGTGGCCTTCCTCGGTGCATGGTGAGGGGCTTCGGGATCTCTGGAGCCCCTCTGCACTGTGCTCAAGGAGAGCACTTCCCGGGGAGGTTACTCCCTCCCCCCTGTGCCCTCGCAGTGCAAGGCGACACGGGCCAGCCGATGTCGCCTTCTTCCCAGGTCCACCTTGGCGGACGACAAAGGCCCCACTCTTGTCGCCCAGTGAACCCGAGGCCCCTTTTAGTCGCCTTCTACGACAGGCAGGGGATACCGTAGTCTTATTCTTGAGAGCCCAGAACTACAGGGCTGAATTAGTCAGAACCTAACCAAAACGAGGTAACAAATATAAAAAAAAACATTTTTTTTACAATTACAATTAAAATTATGTGGACTGGTGTCCAAACTGGAAACAAACCTGTGAGATGGATCCCCAGGCCTAAACCCCACGGATGTGCACAACAAAACTTTCAAAACTATTGGAGCAGCATTGGAGAGAGAAGGATATATATATATATATATATAATTGCTGAGTGTCATGTGTGCGCGCGAATGTGTGTGGGAATCTGTGTGTGTGAATGGGTTCGTAAATACAGATTCAGATGAATTGAGTACCTTCTCTTTCTCATCGGATTTCGAATCTCGGTTGAAAAGAGTATCTATCACTGCTCTTAAATCTAGTAACAGAATATTGTCTCGTGTACACAAACAACAGAGCAGCACACGCCGCGATATCCGTTCGGAAGGTAACCCGAGACGCCGGGGAAACCTTACATTACACCGCTTCCACTGCGCCAGGCGACACCTGTACCCGTATATGCTATACGTAGTCTGCTTTAAGTTACATCTATCGCGTAATCATTTAAATCTAGCAGCCAGAATAATTCACCAGCAACTAGCTCTTCGATATGGTCTTGTGAAGTCCGAGGTGCCGTACTATAACACCGGCGCCAGTTCTCAAAAAAGATCATACAACGCTATGCAATGAAAAATTATAGGATTGATGCTGGAAGTGGCTGGATACGGAAAGTGGAGCACCGAGGAAGACCTATTGTCAGCAGTGGATTGACACAGGCTGGTGATGACACCGGAAAGAAGGCGACATCGACTGGCTGTCACAGGGAGGAGGGATTAACTGTAGATCCCGGAGCCCACCACTATGACCCTCGTCAAAAAAAAGGCTGATGATGATGATGCTGAATAGAAAGTATTTTTATATTAATATATTTTTTATTTTATTATTAAAGTTAAAGTTGTATATGATAGTAACACTGCTCACGTCGTTAATCTATCGTAAAAAGTAAATTCAGATTTCAATTGTCTCTATGTCCCGCGTTAACAAAAAAAAAAAAAGGTAACCCTACCAAACTAAGGATCTTCGGGGCTTTACAATCAAGATGTGGCTTCGGCCTTTAAAACTACCAAAATTATCCAATTCAAGACATGGCTGTATGGACTAAAGTCTTTTTGCCTTTCCCATTAGGGATAAATTAATATCATCATCATCAACCTACCAAACTAAATAGGTTTCATGTCGTATATTTAATGGTGACCTATTTGTTTTTTTATAATCGCCAAAAAAGGTTTACGGCAATCGGATATTTAACCAATGTTTTAAGGATAATTCGTTAACGGAACTCGTGTCGTTTGGAGAATTGGGAATATCTTTGCAATGTAAATGATACAAAAAATTATACATTCCACGAAATCATCGGTTAAATTGAACCGTACACACCAACGAACTACATCAATAAGTATATCTTTTTACACTGGTTAACCCAAATCAATTAGACACTCAGACGCCGCTTAAATAAATTAACCACAGTGATTTGAAATGTTAATGTTATATATTCGAACTTGTGCACCTTATTCTAAAACAGTTTTTTTTTATCAAAACCAAAACCCAAAATTAGCATTTCGAAGGCGAAAAAAAACGGAGGATGTCAGAATAGTTTGTAAGGCCATAAGTATACAAATTATTAATTAAAAATCATTTCAAATCATCACAAATTATTACTAACATTCTTGTTAACCATTTCAACTAAGCTTAAGTTTGTGCCATGTTCGATTCCATGGGATTCATAAACATTCCCGTTTTCGACGAGTTCGACATTTATCAAAAGACGCAGTCACACAATGCTTAGTACTAGACATTACGTAAAGCGCCAGCCCATGAACCTAGACGTAATCGAAACGTGACTGTCCACCCTCTTAGCGACAAATTGATGGTAGGAATCCGCTTACCCGAGAAATGAGAGCATAACAAGTGAACAAGTGAATACTACATCAGTATTCATCGTGCAGAAACTGGCCGCTACCAATTGACATCTAATCATTACTTATGGCGGGAAATTAGAGTGGAAACGTCACGTTTCGTGCGTTTATAACCTGTTCCATCAACGTTTTTTTTCTAGTAACTGTCACCATTTATTAACGTACTGCCAGTGTTATTGCCAGTGCCAATTTTATTTTACTTTCAAATTCATTTTTAAAAACTGAGTACACTAAATAGAATGACATCATTAAATGTAAATAAAAACAATTCTTTTATTTTCGAACTCAATTATTTAATAAAGAAAACAAAAAGATGAGATAATAATTATTTTTTTTGTAACATTTTATGGTCTGGTAACATAATTTTGATGAAATGTCACGTTAAAAATTAATAATCACAAGTGATTTATATTATGTTTTCTTATAATTATGCGACTATACTCTGACGGTCAAATATTTTATTATTTTTAATTTCACAATTTAATAATTAATTTAAAATTCCAGACGTTTGAACACATTGTAGTGGATAATCATGGTCACATGGGGACTAGGCTTAACCATCTGATGTCATCGTTGTTATAATTAAAGTAATAAAATAAGGTTTTAATTTATTCGCCATCGTTTAATAATTTTTAATCCTGTCTGAGGTACATAAATATTTAGTACTTAATACCAGCTTATTTATAGAATATATATTTGAGTATATATCTATATAGAGCCTTGGTAGCTCAGTGCTCGACGAGTCAGATTTTATAATTTCAATGTTAACTCTACGTTTCAAAAAGTGGTGGCTCAGTGTCTGGGCGGTCGGGTCAAGTTGCGTAGTGCGTTAACAAGAAGCGAAGCGTCAATAGCCTAATGGTTTAGGGTACGGCCTGCGAATCGTAAGGTCGTGGGTTCGAATCCACCATGCGACTATTGCCGTGAACCATGTCCTAGCACAAGCTTAAGCTTAGTTGGAATGGTTAACAAGATTGTTAGTAATATTTCTGAAAAAAAAAGAAATATTGCTAGCTTTCCTTTAAAAAAAAACCCCCCAGTTCGATCCCGGTGCCGGCACAGATAAATTTGCTGTTGCAATTTTATGTCCTGAGTGCGCTCGGCGGTGAAGGAAACCTACATGTCTTCGAAAATTTTTCTAAGGCGTCTGAAGTCTGCTATTCCACACTAGGGCCGTGTGGCGGTCTATATACTCTTAAACTCTCTTTACAGAGAAAGCCTGCGCCAGTGGCAGCAACAGTGGGACATTTATAAAGGCCGTAACTTTATACCCATTCATCCAGCGAAAGCTGTCTCTATCTCACCAGAAACCTTACTCACTGTAAAAAAAAATGATTAAGAGGATGAGGATTAAATCTCTTAACATAAAATTAGCATTAAACAATAATTTTCAAACGGTTGTCAAGACAACGGAAATGAGATTAGGATCGCATAAGAAGGGATAACGCAAAAAAGAAGGTTTTTACTCACCGGTCTTCAAGCAATCCTCCCAGTAACACAATCATCAGAGTCCGGTATTACGAATACCGTTATTCGAAGAATCATGTATCGTGGTTATAAAAGTTATATTCTCTTCGTTCTCTCACTTCAGAGAATCGTGACCACATATAAAGGCCACAATAGGTGCGGTGATACCGTCTTCTCAACTGTGTGATACCATTTTTAGGCGCCTTGCCCTGAGCACTTCTATTTTGAATATAATGTGTCAAAAGATTTCGGAGAGTCATATGGTAACCTATTGCTTCTTCAGTATGAACTCGTTGGTTTAAATGGCAGTCTAAAGTGCTTACTCACCTTTTTTTTAACGAAGTAAACGGATTGGTCAGAGAAGCTGACCTTGACTGCTTCACCGGATTGAGAGGTGGCATAGCTCTTAGGCGGCTTAGCCTGAACCTCTAAGTAACTAGACACAAGACTACCCCGATGAGAGGTAACCACGGCTTGGACGGTTACTATGTTACGCGTAAACATTCCGATCCGAAGGCGCCCGAGAGGACCTAACCACGACTCGGTCGGTTGTTATTTCACGGGTAATGCGTTTGCGGGTGTCGATAACCAGGCGAACGCAGAAGTATAATATACCATCACGTGGGAACAACTGTAAGGACGTGTTACTTTTTTTTGTTAACGGGGAGACGGGGATTTTTCAACAAGATACCCCTCCTTCTGGAAGACGGGGTTATGTGGGTATTTTTACAACACCCCCGGTGGCCCTTCCTCGATGCATAGTGAGGGGCTCCGGGATCTCCAGAGGAACACACCGGAGCCACTCGCAATGCAAAGCGACACGTGCCATCTGGTGTAGCCTTCTTCCCGGGTCCACTTTAGCGGACGACAGAGGCCCACCCTCGTCGGCCAGTGAACCCGAGGTTCCTTTTAGTCGCCTTCTACGACAGGCAGGTTCTTACGGCAGTGGATACCGTAGTCTTATTCTACGTGGATGTGTACTCAGCCCAACGTCCCTCACATTCGTGCAACAGCTAACCCGCCACTGTTTTTTTTCTCTACATCTTCGACTCCGCTTTAGTCTAATAGTCGGAATATCACCAAAACTTATTCGACTCTGTTATACAGACCTAACTAAACTCTGTCTGTCTTATTAGTTCAGATTCGTTATGTTTAAGTTCCTGTTTCTTTAATTTATTTAACTATGTATCATTTTATAAACATCTCCATTATTTAATTATTCTATATAACGAATAAATAAAACAAAGCTGAATATAATTGGGCGCCGACGATTTAAAGATCTGACTACAAAGAAAAATGTCTGTTTCCATTGTACACTAACGATATCAAATCTAATAAGAGTTCAATAAAAATGTAATGTGATCTATTCTAATTCAATTTAATATATATAATCTAATATATATTTTTTTATATAATTTCCCTAAATGTTAAGCTCACACTCTTCCGAGCCTTCTGTACAACTTTCTACACGTGCAGTCTGTGGGCGAAGTATACTCAAATATCGTACAGCGCTCTCCGTGTTCATTATGACAACGCGTTCAGGGTTCTGTTGGGACTTGCCCCGTTTCTGTAGTGCATCGGGGATGTTCGCGGATGCACAGATGGTATGCTTTTTTGCAACAATGCGCAAGAGGAGTGCATCTCTGGTGCGCAGGGTGCGGACCAGCTCCAACAGCATCCTGAGCATGATTGCTCAAAGGCTTGACTGTGTTTATGTAAACAGATGCTGCGCCGTCTCACATGGGGTAAGGTATTCATAAGCATAGTTAAGCCTTTAGTATAATATAATATTATATTTCTTTATTTTATATGATAATCAAATAGTTTTAATAATAATTTTATATTTCAATTTTATAATTTAGTCTAAGGTTGTTATTTGGTAGTTGTTGTTTGGTGGTTGTAATCATATAGTGTCTTGTATCTATCAATATTTTAGATAACATTTTTAGATTAACACAATGCTATATTTATTTTATATTCCATAGTGTAAGGAAAGGTTATATCTTCCTTGAGTTATTCTAATTGGGCTCACTATCACGCAGAAAGACCGACTTTAGCAAGACAAACGACAAGTATTTAGAAAACCAATAATAATACGTTTATAGATATAGAGAAAGACAAAATGACTCACGCACTTCTCCGCTTCAATGTCACGGCGGCACCACTTACTTCACAGATCAACAGTTTAACTGCTGCCTTCCGTTTCGCCATGAGCGCCATATTCATCTCTGTGTGGATGCTCCGAACTCGGTGACAGATCAGGCCACAGACAGACACACGGCTGTCTGAGGCCATAGACAAAGTGCAGGTATTACCTGAATAAACCTAATGTTGCCCCACGAATAATATTGTCACCTAACAATAGTTTTCACTATGATACATGACGAATTCGTAAGACGAGAAAAAGTCTTTTCTTAAATACCGGTAACGATTACAACTTCTTCGGTGTTGTGCATGTTTATGGGCGACGGTTATTACTTAGGGTGAGCCGTAAGCTCGTTTACCCCTTTTTCTAAAAAAAAAGATGAAGGCCCTTATTATCCCAGACATGAAGAAAGTCAGCGCGCCTTCGCACCGCAGAATAAGGAGGGCAGACCCCAAGCAAAAGGAAGAGACATCGAAGAAGAAGAATAAATACAATGCCATTACTTTAACATGAAGACAAAGTGAAGTAGACGAATGCTGGATAAGTCTTCTCTCAATAAGAAGTTACTTAGCCTAAATCTCTATGGAATACCAACTTGAAATACAGCGTTTGGGAACATAATTTTTTTGGTATTCGAAATGTAATCCTGTTTACCATATACTATATAGAACCAACTTTTTATGTTCGTGTGTTTATCTTACGTTATGTTCAATCCATCGGCACTCATTTTTGTGTCATAAATTTGTATTCATACTTAAAACACTGAAGCATACATTTATCAACTCTGATAAAAATATTGTCAAATAAGTCACAATATTTTTGGCAAAACGAAATGTTTATGTATGGGAGGGAGATAACAGAACATTATGCTATACTGGCATTAGCACAATTAGTCACCAAAAAATCCAATAAGCAAAGAACTTCTTATCAATTTTAATTGTAATTATTTAAGATTAAACGACCGTCATGTCAATAAAACTTATGTTAACAAATTTATCAAATAAATACGCAAATTTACCTACAAATAAATGACTTAAGGTCTAATTAGAGTCTAATAACATCACATTATAAACATAAAAATAAAACTTAAATATACAATGCAAAGATATGACAGTGCAGTGTTAAGACAACATTTTTGTTTTTGATTTATTTTGGTACAAACAGTCTTGTAATATAAAATAAGTTACACAAAATAAATTTAAAATATTGACAAGGAGTACCCAATATTTCTTATACTAATTGCAAGTTTAAGTTAGTGAATACGTAAAAAAATAGAAAGAAAAACAGAATAGACAATCCAATACATAAATATAAATGTATAAATTACAATAATTTAACTAGGATATTTTGTAAACGTTTTCGAAGAGTTATGAAATAAGGCAATATCATAAAATTGTACACTGACAATTGTAGCTAAGCAATCATTTCAAATATTTACTTTGATTCAAATCATATTGGTGGTCCGTCAACGCCATCTTACTGGTAAAGAGTCAAGTATACTTATATTTAATTTTTACGTATTGTCCTTCCGTATTCTAATTCTTCTAATTCCAAATTCCATCGACACTATCTTGATGGTTATCGTTCTACGATTGAGATTGTAAAAGGCCGGCACCGCACCTGCAGCTTCTCTGGTGTCCGTAACACAGTGGTAAGAGTAAAAGTAGTTTTTATATAGAGAAATAATAATTTCCCTCCTTCTTTATTTCTTTCTGGTGTTCTAGATGTCCATAGGCGATGGTGACCACTGAAGAGCAGGTGAGCCGAAAGCTAGTCTAACCATTTTCATATAATATAAAAAGAACTTCATTTAATACGTAGTTTCTTACGGCGCGCTATAAATAATCATCAAAACGTTACGATACTAAATAATTTTTAATCGACTTCAAAAAAGAGGAAGCTCTCAATTCGCCTGTTTGTGTTTTTTTATGTTTTCCACTGGGTGAACCAATTTATTTTTTTTTTATTTGTAAGTTGGTGCTTGCCATCGTCCAATTACAACATTCCTATAGTCCGACAATGGCATCCATGATAAAACAATATAATTCCTAAAATTGCATTAAGTATGTGCGCCAAAGACCGCAACAGGCGGAAAGCGATTGTCCGCCACATAATTAGTGAAGGCCACGACCCTCAGCAAAGAGGAAAACGACGCAAGGAGGAGTGCGGATAAATGGACGATTTAGATGATTCATTTTTATTGGTAAGTACTCGTATATACTTTAAGGATAGTTTTGTTAGGTTCTGATTAATTCTATTTCGTAATTTTCCTACATTAATTCGGTAATACAAAGATGGCGTCCGAGTTGTTGGTTTATGTTTTTACACGTAAATATACTTGTTATTTTAAGATTTATTATGACGTACCGTGAGTTCGCGGGCGCAATGGACACGGGTCGAATCTTACATCGGCATTCGAGCGGGTACATTGACACCGCAGGTGCGGGCGGGCTCCGGTCGCGGCGCGTGCGCAACACCTTGCGACGTCTGTGAGATTCTTAAGATTAACTTCTCCTTTTTTAAACTTGACCAACGCAAACGTAAAAACTAACATCGCAGCTATTGATTATTTATATTTGACAATTAAAATGGCCGGCGATAACTTGTGGCTGTTTCTGTGTCTGATATAACAGTGGAACCCTTTGATATTGTCGCATATGCGTGGAATGAGGCACTTGTATTTCTAAGTACTACCTACTTAAACGTTAAACTTTAAAGTACTACCTACGTTAAAGTGATAAAGAAAGTGCCATGTTTTTGTTGCCTAATACATTTCAATCTACGACACAAAGTAGTCCATAGTCTACACCAATGATTCTCAACCACTGTGCTGCGGCATTTTTGTGTGCCGCCAAATTTTACAAATATATAATAATGCATAATTGCAAATTTTAATATTATTAAATTATATCATTTAAAAAGAAAAATATTATATATATATATATATAGTATTTTTAAAATTTTTGTCATAAACTATTTATGCAGTGTTTTGTAGTAAGTAAAAAATTTTTATCTTTTTCTTCGTGTGCCGCCAAATTTTGAAATCGTTAAATATGAGCCGCAACAAAAAAAAGGTTGAGAATCACTGGTCTACACTATTTTTTACAAATTGTAAGCTAGTGTGATTTCTCTTAGAAGTCATAATAGTTCGTCTGTCTTACCTTATTAGTCATAGTATCTTTAAAAGAGCAATTCTTGTATATATATAATCTGAATCTCGAAAAGGGCTACAACGATTTTATGAAATTTAGCATGCAAAGAGTTTCGGGGCGATAAATATCTAGTTCTGTGTCCTTTTATCCACGTCTACCCTAGTATTAGTGGATGGTGTTGCTACGTAACAGTAAGTCAATGAATGTTTGGTTTGACGTTAGACCAAGAAAATTAATTGCTTACTTTAATCTATATATACAAAAGAGAAAGTGTGTGGGTATATTCCATATAGGCTCCGAAACGGCTAGACCGATTTCAATGAAACTTTCAGGGAATCTTCAGATTGACCTGGCGACTAATCCTGTAAAGTTTGGTGACGTTCGGAGCACTGCTCTTTTTGAACTGTCAAATACAGCTTTTATTTACTATGATGAAATTCTATTGTTTTATAACCCAAATTGTATTGACAAATGCGTTATTTCAATATAAAGTATACTAAAGTAAATAAAAAATAATTATTAAGGATTTTGAAGTATACAAGGTAATTATTTCTGACATTAACTTGAGCCAGATATGTTTTTGTATAAATGATAAGAATGATATTGTATCTACTGATTTGTACATGGCTGTAGGTAATGGCAACCTAGAAAAGCTGGTCATCGTTGGCAATACAGAAGGCAAGAGAACAAGAGGCCGGTCGCCAACACGATGGTCTGGCCAAGTAAAAGGTGCCATCTCCTCTCCTAATCTCTACCAGCTGGTGAGGGCTGCCTCGGACCGAAACCGATGGAGGCAGGTTGTTCATTTGAGGGGCCCTAGTGACCACGATCCTCAGAAATGAGGGAACGACAAAGAAGAAGAAGTAGGTAATCTTCACCACTCGAGATGAGAATGAATAAGGAGAGTAATTTAATATATTTTGAGAGTTAAATTAAATTTTTAATGACGTAAGTTTATTGTTTAAATAAAATAAAGCAAAATCTAGCGTGGCGAGGCGGGCTGGGTACGCTAGTATTATACAATATTAGTAGTGCTAGTTGCACTGGTGCAGGTAACACTACCTCCCCCTGCCTGTCGTAGAAGGCGACTAAAAGGGGCCTCGGGTTCATTGGGCGACAAGGGTGGGGTCTTTGTCGTCCGCCAAGGTGGACCCGGGAAGAAGGCGACATCGGCTGGCCCGTGTCGCCTTGCACTGCGAGGGCACAGGGGGGGATGGAGTAACCTCCCCCGGGAAGTGCTCTCTATGAGCACAGTGCAGAGGGGCTCCGGTGCGTTCCACTGGAGATCCCGGAGCCCCTCACCATGCACCGAGGAAGCGCCACCGGGGAGGTTTTAGTGGGTAAAAACCCCACATAACCGCCGCCTTCCCCCCAGAAGGCGGGGTATCTTTCTGAAGATTTCCTCCTCGTTAACAAAAAAAAAAGTAACACTACCTCCCTCTTTCATCTTTTTCCAGGCAGTTCTATTCCTGCCTATGTTCATGCATGCCTACTGTTTCGGTAACATCATCAGTCAACCGTTTGATTGGTATGCCAACATTTCTTGTCCCCCATTTTGACATATGTTGATATAATTGCATGCGCAATTGGCGGTCCTATCACTAAGAGCGATCTCTTCCAGACAAACTTTGTATGGACAGAAATTTGTTTCTAGAAAGGTTATTAGTGGGTCTGTGATTTTATCTATTTTTATTTGAAATTACACAACAGCTAAGCCGTAGCTTGGCTTACAGCGTGCTTAGTACTGCTTAAGTAGCTCGCTTTCCACTTCGCTCGCTCCCGGACATCATCTTGGGAAATCTTGCAATCACTCATGTCTCTCGACACTATAGTCTACCACCTTGTCTTCTATTGCGGCAGGTTCCCTACGTACTCAGGAAGCCTTCTTTTAAACGTAGGTTCAAATTCCCCTATTCTAGCGAGCTTTTGAACGATTAGATTTCACAATTAGAACATCGCCTTCCCCCCCTCGAACTCCGTCTAGACCGAGAGGTCGGGAGGGCGTAGCAGTTAGATTCGTCGCGGCTGACGCTTGAAGGATTAGCCTCAACGTAAAAATAGTTATTCCTAAAAATTCCGTTCTAAACGGTACCCACGACCAGGCGAGCAGTCGCCCCCTGCGCTGATTACCAGGGTTCTTTTTACACCCCGAGGCCCATACCTGGGAGGTTCCCTTGACCCGTTGTTGTTGTTGCTGTTCTCTTAACGTGCCTACCATCGCAGCCAACTCTCCTACAAATTTCGAAATATCGAAATGAATACACATAAGTAAACAAACATAAGATATTCTAGATTAGTTAAGAATCGTGAACATACACAAGAAGACACGTTATTTAATGAAAATGGTTTTTGCCCATGTTATCGCATTGTTACCCTTTGTTTATAAATCTCAGAGAAAATGATTCACCGTACATTGTCCGCCTCTTGTGAGTTGTGACTCACCCGCCGTCTACCCGTCGGGTACGTCACAAACTGTTGTAAATGCTTCAATATTTTCGCTCAACGGATACCATGAGTCATGCGGGGATATAGATATTGTCAATTATGCAATGTAAGTCACTCTTTTCATTATTTATTTAGGGAATTTGTGGAAACGCAAACTGATCAGAGTTCCGAGTCTGCTATTTACCAATGATATTTCATTGTGAAACCAACCTATTACAATTCAATTGTCATTGTGCAAATCTATATATATAAAAGAGAAAGGGTGGGTATGTTCCATTTAGGCTCCGAAACGGCTGGACCGATTCCAATGAAACTTTCGGGTTACACCATCCTCCCCTGTGCCCTCGCAGTGCAAGGCGACAAGGGCCAGCCGATGTCGCCTTTTCCCGGGTCCACCTTGGCGGATGACAAAGGCCGACCACGGCCCCCACGCTTGTCGCCCATTGAACCCGAGGCTTTGGTCGCCTTTTATGACAGGCAAAAGATACCGCAGTCTTATTCTACGAGCCCAGAGCTAAAGGGCTGATATTTTACTACTAGTTTAGTATCTTACCATCCAGGACTGTATTTCGACTAAACATCACGTGTGATCGCGGTCAAGCACTTGCATAGAAAGTTTAAAAATTTTAAAAAAAATCTCTAAAAGTAACGTGGGTATAAAAGTGAGCCAAAGGATTAAGTCATTCCAATGATTTATGTATCTTACACTGGCCATAGATAATAAATAATCATAACATAGTAAATTTTTAAACGAACAACTGGCCAGTAAAAGATAGCCCCCGTGCCGCGGTGGAAGATAAGCGGGGTTATATAATTCAGCTGCCACCCACCTGCTCCTATTATAGGGATTTTTTGAGTTCAATGACCTTATACTTAACAACATTGATGCAATAGTTCGCCGTCGTATAAGTTGTTTTGTTTTTTATAAAATATTTGCAAAAAGTCGAACAGACGGTTTATCTAAAGACATGTCTTGCCTTTAACCCTTGTTAAAAAGTTAAAGTTACAACAGCCCATATATGAGGCGACTTGAGGCGTCCGCCCGGACACTGGCATGGTACCTCAACGTCCGGGTGGTCGCATAGTAAGCTAGCAGCGAGTTACACCGGCATCGATGGATTTGTTGTTGCAATTATATGTGGTTATTTACTACGCACTTGGCGGTGAAGGTATACATCGTGAGGAAACCTACATGTTTTAGAAAAAAATCTAGTCTGCCAATCCACACTATGGTCGTATAATTTCCTTACAGAGAAGATCTGTGTCAGGCACATTCACAGGTGGGATATATATAAAACTTTGGGTAGTCCTGGGCATTGCTGATAATCAGCGCTGTCGCATCATTGTGACAGCACATACTGAGACGGTGTCCAATTTTGGCATCATATCTTATGTACTATTTGTCCACAGTGTGTTGTTGTTTATTTTGGACCAATAAAGAATATGTTTATGTTTTTATGTCTATGTCTATATATATGTATACATGCCTATGTCTGTATGTGTGGTCCTGGTGCGGATTGGCAGACTTCTCTTAGAAAAAATTAAGACATGTACGTTTCCTCACGATGTTTTCCTTCATCGAAGAGCGCGTGGTAAATCAGCGCATAAAATTACAGTAACAAACTCATCGGTGCCGGCGCCGGGGATCGAACTCGCTGCTAGCTTACTATGCGACCACCCGGACATTGAGATACCACGGTTTTAAGAGCCTCTAAAATTTACAAGAAAGCTTTAAAATAATTAAGAAACAAACTTAGACTCAGGTTTAGCAGACTCGGGAGCTCAGCTCTCCACACTATCGGCTCTTATTGGACCGTAATTTGTAACACCGTGCACGGAACCAGCGCAAGAAATAACAATCAATACAAGATGTTTCTCTTAATTAAGAATGTAAATTATCATTTATATCGATTTGCGGCCATTTAAAGAGTCACCTGGTACATTAAAAGCAGCTGGTCGTGTGCCAAATAACCGTATTACGACCCGGAGACCCGAATTTGTACCAAACGTTCGTATAACCTTGAGATTATTGGTAGCTAGAGACATTATTAACAAATCACTGTAATAATGCCACAGTATAAAAACCGCAGTTGGTTCAATTCATGTGAAATTAACAAGTGAAAAACAAAAACACTACTACGCGCGGAAGCTTTCTTTTATCTCCGAAGTTAACATTAAATTAAAGCCTTTATATTTGTCCCACTGCTGGACAGAGCTCTTCTGTCTAAAGAGAGTATAAGGGCATAGTCCGCCACACAGCCCTAGTTCGGAATGGCAGGCTCCACTTGTAGTCCTTTCCTCGATGTTTTCCTTCATCGCCGAGCGCGTGGTAAAACAACACATAAAATTGCTACAACCAAGTTTTTAGTGCCGGCACCGGGGATCGAACTGGGGTTGCTAGCGTACTACGCAACTTGAGGCGACCACCCGGACACTGAGCTACCACGGCTCACTAAGCTACGACGGGTCAGCTATCTCCGAATAGTAATATTACTAAGATTGGGCATCTGCAGATTCTCTCTTCTGCGCATTCTTGATCCTTATCAATAAAGAATACCTAGTTATTAAAAACCTACCAATATCTAAGAGGGACAGACGGATTGAAACATCTACTTTATTTTGTCGTCAGATTAAAATCTTCTTCTGAATAAAATAGTATCATAGGTCACAGATATTTTTATGGGCTATAAACTAGTGCTTGACCACGAACCCACCTGATGTTAAGTGGTGATATAGTCGAAAGATGGTACGCGATAGTTTAGTAAGTGCTTATTCACTCTACTCTTGAAGGCTCCCACGTCGTATAGAGATTTCAAAAAAGTCGTCGAGATAAAACGTCGTATGGCTGATGCAACGGTCTGTAATCTTGCGGAAGAAACTAATTGGGTTCTATCGGGCACACAACCGTTGGCATCACTTCTGGGAGTCCTTACCCCGAGTTTCTCGAGTAACTATAAAAATCGTCTCTACATTTACGAGTACTAGTTGCCCTATATTCGACACAATTCACAGCTCGTAACTTATTCGGTAAATCTGCCAACCATTATTTATCGTAGATTTTTTTTAACGTGGGAGGAAATGCGTTGACTTATACACAACCGCCAGGGCTAACGGGTGCGTTATGTAGGGCACGGCCTACAAGAAGCCCCTACCGACTAAAACCTCCCTCCGTCATGGTAGGGCGAGATGGAGTCGTGTTAGCATTGAACCATCTCGGCGATAGGCCCATTTAGGACCGGAAAACGGGCGCCTATGGAGGGCTAACCGTGCTCACAAAGCTACCCCTCCACACGGGTGGCGCCAACTCCCGGCCAGTGGTCCTACTAAGGAGGTTGAAGAAGGCGGGCGGAATTATTTATCATAGCGACTTAACCGTTGCCTAGCAACCGTATAATATCCGCGAGTATGTATATCAAACACATGTGTAATCTTTTTTATTCGTTTAATGCATTATTTAAAAATAAAATTAGCTGGAAATTTCATACTCCTATGACAGTGCAATTTTCGTAAAAAAGTTTTTGCTTCACGTATTAATAATACAATACATTGTTGGGATATATTTCTAATAAATTATTAAATAAACACTGGCATAAAACAATGAATATAATAAATTTCAAATAAAAAAAAAACTAAATTCTCTCTATCGGTGTTTCTGTATAAATTTACAGTATAAAAAAGAAAGTCCAAGATGCGGTGGCGATCAGCTGTGCGAGCGACAGGTTGTTGGGCGAGTGTGCTTGAGAAGATGAGAAGCGCACTAGTGTGCGTGAGGGACAGATGCTGTGCACATCTGCCCGGCGCGTGCGCAACTGTACGACTGCGAGGCCTTGATCATTGTAAGAATAAAGCCTTGACAAATAACATAATTTAACGTTCACTATATTTGATTTAAATATTTCGTATTTTTAACGTTTTAGCACTTATTCTGACGAATGAATTAAAATTTCTAATGCCGACCCCACCACCGTGTCGGACCAATAGCAACAAAAGAGAGAGAGAAAGAGTTCGGGTACAAATTTCTTCGTCATTTATGAACTAATTTTGATGTCATTTGTGTATAAAGTTTCCATTTATAAATATTATGAGAGCCAATTGGAAACCTTATAAACAAAACAAAACTGTTATGCTCCGATTACATACCAGGGAATATCTAACAAGTATATTTACGAACAAAACTAAAAACCGAGTCAAACGTTAAACGCCTTTCTAATAAAAATCATACCGTCCAAGCCGAGGTTACCCCCCACCGGGGGGACCCTTGTGTCGAGTTACTAGCGATGGAGGTTCAGGCTAAGCGACCTAAGAGCTATGCCACCTCTCAATCGGGTGAAGCAGTCAAGGCCAGCTTCTCTGGACAATCTGTGTAGTTCGTCAAAAAAAAAAATTAAATCATCGAAATCGGTTGGCGTCATATTGAGTTATTCATTTGTCGCGCACATACTTAATTCCAAATTTAAGACTTAAATGGCTTTCTCATGGATGCCATTGTCGTAAATGGGACGACATTATAAGCACTAGCTTTAATTAAAAAAGTATCATCAAAACCCGTTCATCCAATCAAAAGTTATGAGGTAACAGCCAAAAAAATACAGACGAATTGAAAACTACTTTTTTGAAGTCGGGTTTTGTTTTCATTCATTGATTCACGTTTAAAAACACAACTTGCAACAGAAGATAGAGCAAGACAAGTATCAAGAACACTCAGGCCTTGTACGATTACGATCAGCTGCGCCGCGAACGAGCCCAACATCTCGCGTCTGCTTGTCTGTCCGTATGCGTCCAGTTATGTGAATAAAGGTGGTACAAGGAACTAAGATAAGCTATTAGAAAATATCTTTTTTTTTTCCGGGACTTTTGCCCTTTTGGGCATGTCAGCCCATCATACCCTAAACTACGCACACACATCTTGGTCGCATGAAGCGAGAAAGAAAGTCATCAATGTTGTATAGCCATAGCCACCAGCGTCCTCACTCCCTCTGAGGTTGGGTCAGACAGCAACATTAAGAAGACCCCCACATGTTGCTCCCTCAGTTTTAGACTATGACTTGACTATTCATGACTTTCTTTCCGCTTCATGTTTGGCACATTCCCCCATTCCGTGACTCGGCCTTCCGCATCCGATGTGCAAAAAATTTTGCCGTAAAATGTCCCGACCTTAATCTGTGCACCGTTGTGAGATACTTCCTACTAGTTTCCTTCAGGAACCAAGGCAAATGAGGAGGTCGACTCAGTATGATTTTATACCAAATATCCTTATATGATTCAAAATTCGTGTACGGTCTTTACAATAGTGTTTAGCCATCGCGTTCGTACTAAGCAATCCTACATGTGTTATTGCCGCTTTACAGGAAATTTCCCCATAAACAATGTTAGGAGCGTTGCTGGAGTTTTATTAGCCACTTCTCCCAACGTCAAAGCTTACCGAAGTGGGATTTTAAGCTAGTTAGTTATTTGCTGTATTGATAGTTTTCCGACAACTACCGACCAAATCGTGTTTCGGATGTAAACCCGGTATTAAAGTTCAAGCTAAGGAGCCATGCAGATATGGAAAGCCCCATGTCTGCTATTGTCACTGAATTTTCAATATGACAATCCACTATCAATTAGAATGGTCATTGGTCGATTGCTTTTCAACGGATTTTGATAAAACAGATTGAGAGGTGTCATAGTTCTTTCTTAGGTCGCTTAGCCTGAACCTCTATCGCTAGTAACTCGACGCAGGCGTCCCGGTGACGGTCCCGGGGTAACCTCGGCTTGGACGGTCACTATGTTACGCGTAAGCATTCTGATACGAGGGCGCCCGGGAGGGCCGAACCGCAACTCGGGCGGTTGCTATTTCACGGATAATCTAAGCGACATTCAAAAACTAAACTAACTTCGTGTGCCACTTCGAGAAGCGTGGTGTCGTTTGTTTCGATTTAAAGTCGGTTTTTGTTTTTACTCTTAAATATACTTGATATCTGTTTGATTAAAATCCGCCTCTGCTTATAATTTGGACACACATACATTGGCGCGGTGAGTCACTCCGACATTGACCGTGTAATCTTAAGCCGACAATTAAACATCTCGTGCCACAGCGCACGCTCTGTGCTCTTAGAGTTGTTTCACACTGACATATGGCGGAAATACACACTAAACTAGCGCGTACCATCTTTCGACTATATCACCACTTAACATCAGGTGGTATCGTGGTCAAGCACTAGTTTATAACCCATAAAAAAAATTAAAAAAACAACCACACCTTTCTGCAAATGTGTTCTGGAATATTGCCTGTTCTACAAATTATATCTTCGGACGTTTAGACATTTGGCGGGTCTCCACCCTTTCATAGTCGATGTCCCGCGCGTCCGAACGAAGCAATTTGAGTCATCGTTCATCGTGCGTACAGCAAAGGAGTGGAACAGTTGCCGGCGTCAGTCTTTTCGTGCAAGTACGACGTAGGAGCCTTCAAGAGTAGAGTGAATAGGCACTTACTAAACTAGCGCGTACCATCTTTCGACTATATCACCACTCAACATCAGGTGGGATCGTGGTCAAGCACTAGTTTATACCCCATAAAAAAAAATAAAAAAACAACTACACCTTTCTGCAAATGTGTTCTGGAATATCACCTGTTCTACTTCTTCTATCTTCGGACGTTTAGACATTCGGCGGGTCTCCGCCCTTTCATAGTCGATGTTCCGCGCGTTCGAATGGACCGATTTGAGTCATCGTTCATAATTCACATCAAAGGAATGGAACAAGTTGCCGGCGTTAGTCTTTCTATCCAAGTACGACGTGGGAGCTGTCAAGAGTAGAGTGAATAGGCACTTATTAAACTAGCGCTACTAACAAACTGTTGGAAAAATAGAGAATAAGAAATTGTAATATTAAAAGTAAAAATATAAAGATAACATAGTAATAGAAGATAGATGATAAGAGTAATTTGTGTAAAATATAACTTTTTTGTGTGTTTTATTAAGAGAAGAAAGAAAGAGATGAATGGAAAATATCCTAACCACGTTGGGAACTAGACATAGCATAGGCAGACTATGCCCAGAGCAAAAAGGACAAGGGGCAATAAAACTCTGAAATTTAGTAAGTCAGTAGTCATGCCTCATGTTAGATTTAAAAAAAATAACATACTATTGGCATACGATTTTGGGTACCAAAGGTTTTCCTTGAAGATTCACGAAATTGCGCGCGTTGATGTAACACGTTATTATTGTTATGTAACATTTTCATATGTTTTTTTTTTAAGTTGTCAGACCCTAAAGTTCTTACTGAGACGCTGCGACTTGCAAATGTTAGTGTGACAAAGGCCTAACACAAACCGCGGTATACCGTGATGCAGATCATTGCGCTGCAATAATTATGTTACGTGAATTATCGATCCCGTCTATCATTTGACATACCTGAGCGCGTAAGTGCCATTCAATTGTTTTTCGCGTTAAACGGTCACGTGCGTGACGTCACGAGGTGAATGACTATTTCGTATCAACTCACCTGTTGACGTCCGATGTCACTGACATTACAATTACGTAAACATAGACAATTTACAATGTATACTGCACATTTCGTATTTTTCATTCGCTCATCATTCGACTTTTAATCGATTGTAAAAAGAAGTTGATCTGCTCAGTCTTGAGCACATGCGTAAGGTTTCGGTTTTCTACAGATTGCATTTTGGAGAGTGTGCTCAGGAACTACATGATCTAATTCCCCCATTCCCGTTCCACCATAGGACTTCTAGACGCACTGCGGGATTTCATCATTTTGTTGTGAACATACTTCAAACCCGAACGAAGCGCTTTGCTTCGTCTTTCATTCGTCGTACAGCAAAGAACTGGAATAGTTTGCCCGCGTCTGTCTTACTCTCCGATTACAATGTGGGTATTTTTTAAAGAGTAGATTGAATAGGCACTTACTAAACTAGCGCTACTAACAAACTGTTGGAAAAATAGAGAATAAGAAATTGTAATATTAAAAGTAAAAATATAAAGATAACATAGTAATAGAAGATTGATGATAAGAGTGATTTGTGTAAAATATGACTTTTTTGTGTGTTTTATTAAGAGAAGAAAGAAAGAGATGAATGGAAAATATCCCTAACCACCCACGTTGGGGGAACAAGACATAGCATAGGCAGACTATGCTCAGAGCAAATAGGACAAGGGGCAATAAAACTCTGAAATTTAGTTCATAAGTCAGTAGTCATGCCTCATGTTACATTAAAAAAATAACATACTGTTGGCATACGATTTTGGGTACCAAAGATTTTCCTTGAAGAATTACGAAATTGGGCGCGTTTATGTAACACGTTATTATTGTTATGTAACATTTTCATATGTTTTTTTTTTAAGTTGTCAGACCCTAAAGTTCTTACTGAGACGCTGCGACTTGCAAATGTTAGTGTGACAGAGGCCTAACACAAACCGCGGTATACCGTGATGCAGATCATTGCGCTGCAATAATTATGTTACGTGAATTATCGATCCCGTCTATCATTTGACATACCTGAGCGCGTAAGTGCCATTCAATTGTTTTTCGCGTTAAACGGTCACGTGCGTGACGTCACGAGGTGAACGACTATTTCGTATCAACTCACCTGTTGACGTCCGATGTCACTGACATTACAATTACGTAAACATAGACAATTTACAATGTATACTGCACATTTCGTATTTTTCATTCGCTCATCATTCGACTTTTAATCGATTGTAAAAAGAAGTTGATCTGCTCAGTCTTGAGCACATGCGTAAGGTTTCGGTTTTCTACAGATTGCATTTTGGAGAGTGTGCTCAGGAACTACATGATCTAATTCCCCCATTCCCGTTCCACCATAGGACTTCTAGACGCACTGCGGGATTTCATCATTTTGTTGTGAACATACTTCAAACCCGAACGAAGCGCTTTGCTTCGTCTTTCATTCGTCGTACAGCAAAGAACTGGAATAGTTTGCCCGCGTCTGTCTTACTCTCCGATTACAATGTGGGTATTTTTAAGAGTATAGTGAATAGGCAATTACTAAGCTAGTGCGTCTTACCATATAGGACTGCATTTCCACTTAACATCAGGTGGCATCGTAGTCAAGCACTTGC
This sequence comes from Meandrusa payeni, assembly GCA_029286785.1. NCBI lineage: Eukaryota > Metazoa > Arthropoda > Insecta > Lepidoptera > Papilionidae > Meandrusa > Meandrusa payeni. The sequence continues at coordinate 4,378,319 of JAGSMX010000021.1, forward strand.
TTAGAAAGTATAAAAAAGGAGGTTTCTCGATTTGTATGTTTTGTATTTATTTTAATGTTCTTAACGTCATTATTAACGAAGCGATATAGAAAATGTTTGGATAGATTTTTATTTCATTTAGGTGGCATATTATTTTTTTTGACATAGAATCTTAGGTTTCGAAAATATAACAGTGAAATACTAGGAATCGTATGGAAGCATGGTTCTATAACCATTGAGATCAAAAACAAGCTAACTATTATTCTATTATTTTTTTATTATATTTCTACTTGCTGCGTGTTTGCAAAAGCTTTTTTTTTGCTAGCAATATTTCTTTTAATTATTTTTTTTTAAGAAATATTACTAACAATCTTGTTAACCATTCCAACTAAGCTTAAGCTTGTGCTAGGACATGGTTCACGGCAATAGTCGAATGGTGGATTCGAACCCACGACCTTACGATTCGCAGGCCGTACCCTGAACCATTAGGCTATTGACGCTTCAGGTAACGAATCTATTTCTTTCATCAGACATAATGATGATAAGCATCATTATGTCTGATGAAAGAAATAGATTTTTTTAATACTTTGTTTAGTTTCTAATTCTGCTTCTAAATCATTCCTTTCTCTACCATAGATACAACGCTATTACATCTAGATAACATAAGACATCTTCTATGCATATCTAGTTGTTGACAGAAATATTTCATTGATCTTCACACTCTAAAGGTAAAAGTTCATCTGTCGCGCTACCTGCTTAACAACACGCCATCGGTCCACGGGCCGTAAAAAACGAGAAGGAATTAATGGAACGGATAAAAAATTACGACAGATGCCGACAATCGAGTTACAGTTATGCACAAAAAAGGTTATAAATAAAATTATATTTCTTCTACTTCTTTACACACGCTTGACTTTGTTTGTTTATTTAATATATTTATACAGGGGGGGAGGGAGTAACCTCCCCCCCCCCGGGACGTGCTCTCCTTGAGCACAGTGCAGAGGGGCTCCGGTGCGTTCCACTGGAGATCCCGGAGCCCCTCGTCATGCACCGAGGAAAGGGCCACCGGGGAGGTTTTAGTGGGTAAAAACCCCACATAACCGCCGCCTTCCCCAGAAGGCGGGGTATCTTTGAAGATTTCCTCCCCGTTAACACCGTAACAGATAAAATAAATTGATGTTTTAAAAAGTAAGTTATATGTATATATATATATATTACTAAAATTAAAAAAAATAACAAGCAGCTTGATGCATTGACAAATATATAAATTAGAGTTGAATACCTTCCACGTATTTGTATGCAGCAAAGACCGACTGAGTGCAACAAAATATGTGCATTAAGGTGGTATTAACAAACCCAACTGCGCGCGACAGCAGAGACTACCTGGACAAGTTAGTCCTTGAGACAGGCGGTAAGAACAATGGCGGTCGACGGCGCATGTACACGTTACTGTCAGGCATTCGCAGATGTAGCTAGACTTGGGGAGTAAGTTGGCAAATGTTACGAAAAGTGGGATCGGGTGAGACGGACGGAAGTTTAGAGGGAGTCCTTCGTTTCATATATTACAGTAAGGGCAGGAGAGAAATACGAGCACGCATTTTCTTCCTCTTTCTCTCATAGCCAGTTACGTTTTGTAAATCTAAGACAGTGCAGTACTATTGCCTGTATCACACCGTAGGAGCAAAAGAGAGCAGAGTGCGCGCATATTTTCTTTCTCCCTTGGACAATCGTAATCTATATATACAAAAAGAAAGTTTGTTCCACATAGGGTCCGAAACGACTGGACCGATTTCAATGAAACTTTCAGGGAATCTTCAAATTGACCGGGCGAGTAAACCTGTAAAGTTTGGTGATGATCGGAGCACTCCTCTTTTTGAACTGTCAAACAACGCATACATGGTACTTTTATTTCTGACATTAACCCAGGCCGATATGTTTCTGTATAAAATGAAAATATTGTATCTTGCAGTCACTCATGTCTCTCGACACTATAGTCTACCACCTTGTCTTCTATTGCGCCAGGTTCTCTACGTACTCAGGAAGCCTTCTCTTAAACGTAGGTTCAAATTGCCCTATTCTAGCGAATTGAATTCTTTTGAAGAATTAGACTTCACAATTAGAACATCGCCCCACCCCCTCCCTCGACCTCCGTCTAGACCGAGAGGTCGGGAGGGCGTAGCAGTTAGATTCGTCGCGGCTGACGCTTGATTTATTAGCCTCAACGTAAAAATAGTTATTCCTAAAAATTCCGTTCTAAACGGTACCCACGACCAGGGAGCAGTCGCCCCCTGCGCTGATTCACCAGGTTCTTTTACACCCCGAGGCCCATACCTGGAGGTTCCCTTGACCCGTTGTTGTTGTTGTTGTTGTTGTTGTTGTTGTTGTTGTTGTTGTTGTTCTCTTAACGTGGCTACCATCGCAGCCAACTCTCCTGCAAATTTCGAAATATCGAAATGAATACATACGTAAACAAACACAAGATATTCTAGATTAGTTAAGAATCGTGAACATACACAAGAAGACACGTTATTTAATGAAAATGGTTTTGCCCATGTTATCGCATTGTTACCCTTTGTTTATAAATCTCAGAGAAAATGATTCACCGTACATTGTCCGCCTCTTGTGAGTTGTGACTCACCCGCCGTCTACCCGTCGGGTAATGTCACAAATTGTTGTAAATGCTTCAATATTTTCGCTCAACGGAGACCATGAGTCATGCGATGGAGATATAGATATTGTCAATTATGCAATGTAAGTCACTCTTTTCATTATTTATTTAGGGAATTTGTGGAAACCCAACTGATCAGAGTTCGAGTCTGCTATTTACCAATGACATTTCATTGTGAAACCAACCTATTACAATTCAATTGTCATTGTGCCAATCTATATATATAAAAGAGAAAGGGTGTTTATGTTTCATATAGGGTCCGAAACGACTAGACCGATTTCAATGAAACTTTCAGGGGATCTTCAAATTGACCTGGCGAGTAAACCTGTAAAGTTTGGTGATGATCGGAGCACTCCTCTTTTTGAACTGTCAAACAACCCATACGTCGTACTTTTATTTCTGGCATTAACTTGAGCCCGATATGTTTCTGTATAAATGATATTGTATTTGCTTATATATACATGGGTGTAGGTAATGATCTTCACCACTCGAGATGAGAATGAATAGGAGAGTAATTTAATATATTGTGAGAGTTAAATTAAATATTTAATGATGTAAGTTCATTGTTTTAAAAAGTAAGTTATATGTATATATATATATATATATATATATATATATATATATATATATATATATATATATATATATATATATATATATATATATATATATATATATATATATATATATATATATATATATATATATATATATATATATATATATATATATATATATATATATATATATATATATATATATATATATATATATATATATATATATATATATATATATATATATATATATATATATATATATATATATATATATATATATATATATATATATATATATATATATATATATATATATATATATATATATATATATATATATATATATATATATATATATATATATATATATATATATATATATATATATATATATATATATATATATATATATATATATATATATATATATATATATATATATATATATATATATATATATATATATATATATATATATATATATATATATATATATATATATATATATATATATATATATATATATATATATATATATATATATATATATATATATATATATATATATATATATATATATATATATATATATATATATATATATATATATATATATATATATATATATATATATATATATATATATATATATATATATATATATATATATATATATATATATATATATATATATATATATATATATATATATATATATATATATATATATATATATATATATATATATATATATATATATATATATATATATATATATATATATATATATATATATATATATATATATATATATATATATATATATATATATATATATATATATATATATATATATATATATATATATATATATATATATATATATATATATATATATATATATATATATATATATATATATATATATATATATATATATATATATATATATATATATATATATATATATATATATATATATATATATATATATATATATATATATATATATATATATATATATATATATATATATATATATATATATATATATATATATATATATATATATATATATATATATATATATATATATATATATATATATATATATATATATATATATATATATATATATATATATATATATATATATATATATATATATATATATATATATATATATATATATATATATATATATATATATATATATATATATATATATATATATATATATATATATATATATATATATATATATATATATATATATATATATATATATATATATATATATATATATATATATATATATATATATATATATATATATATATATATATATATATATATATATATATATATATATATATATATATATATATATATATATATATATATATATATATATATATATATATATATATATATATATATATATATATATATATATATATATATATATATATATATATATATATATATATATATATATATATATATATATATATATATATATATATATATATATATATATATATATATATATATATATATATATATATATATATATATATATATATATATATATATATATATATATATATATATATATATATATATATATATATATATATATATATATATATATATATATATATATATATATATATATATATATATATATATATATATATATATATATATATATGCCCGAAAAATGGACGAATATCACGTCAACCGATTTCGATGATTCATTTTTTATTGGAACGGATAGACTTTAAGAGTAATTTGATGAAACTTTGGTTAAGTTTTGGTTAATTTTATTTCGTAAATATTCCTTTTTACGAATTATCGTAGGAATATTACGGCAGTAGTAGAGCGTTCGCGCGTAATAGCGTATAAAGTTTGATTCGATTTGAAATTGGTTTTTGTTTTTGCTTGTAATAAATATACTTGTCTTTGGACCGATATACAGACATGCTCCTTTACAGTATGATGCAGCGTGTTTGGGATTTTTTTTAAATACATAATAACAATTTAGGGCGTTGACACGCTAAAAGAGAGTGACTTACCATCCTACTTAAGTCGTGGTCAATTTAACCGTTCATCGTGGCTAAGGTGCGTCCTTATTACAGTGAAAGTGTCTCGCGGCCGGCAGATGTCGCTCTACTGCCTTTCACCCACATAATGATGCGAAACGGGCCTTACACTTATCACACAGTGATGTTCATGTTACAAAGAAATATTGGAAAAATATTAGTAAAACATGACCGGTTGTTATGTCGACAATCTGATATCACCTTATGGTTATGCTGGTTGAATGGCGACTATTTTTCAATTGACTTCATGCGACCGATGTGTGTGTACTTAGGTTAGGGTACGATAGGGCTGACATCCCCTAAATCGCAAAAGAAAAGAAAGAAAAAAAAGAGACTTCAAAAAAGGAACCTCTTCAATTCCTCTATATGTTTGTTACCTCATAACTTTGGACTGGGTGAGCCAATTTTGATGATTCGTTTTTTGTTTAAAAGCTGGTGCTTGCTTGTAGTCCCATTTCAATTTGGTTCAATTCTGACAATGGTACCCATGAGAAAACCATATAAGTCTTAAATTTGCATTAAGTATATGCCCGACAACATCTTCTGGAGCGCTGTCGTGAAAGCCCGATCGACCTCCAAATAAGGCGCCGTAAATGGAACTGGATTGGCCATACCCTCCGAAGAGATGCCGATCACATTCCCAAGCAGGCCCTTGATTGGAATCGGCAAGGAAAGCGCAAGCGCGGCCGTCCTAAACAGACGTGGCGCCGCACAGTTGCAGACGAGGCGAAGAACATCGGGAAGACATGGAGCGAGATAAAGCGTGAAGCCAAGATCGAACGCGATGGAGGTTCACTGTGGACGCCCTCTGCCCCACCTAGGGGACATAGGATGATATATATATGCCCGAAAAATGGACGAATAACTCAATATCACGTCAACCGATTTCGATGATTCATTTTTTATTGGAAAGGATGGACTCTAAGAGTATTTTGATGAATTTGAGTTGAGTTTTGATTAATTTTATTTCGTAAATATTCCTTTTTACGAATTATCGTAGGAAAATTACGGTAGTAGTAGAGCGTTCGCGCGTAATAGCGAAATTGGTTTTTGTTTTTGCTTGTAAATATACTTGTCTTTGGACCGATATACATGGTTACTTTTACAGTATGATGCAGCGTGTTTCGGATTTTTTTCAATATATAATAACAATTTAGGGCGTTGACACGCTAAAAGACAGTAACTTACCATCCTACGTAAGTCGTGGTCAATTTAACCGTTCATCGTGGCTAAGGTGCGTCCTTATTACAGTGAAAGTGTCTCGCGGCCGGCAGATGTCGCTCTACTGCCTTTCACCCACATAATGATGCGAAACGGGCCTTACACTTATCACACAGTGATGTTCATGTTACAAAGAAATATTGGAAAAATATTAGTAAAACATGACCAGTTGTTATGTCGACAATCTGATATCACCTTATGGTTATGCTGGTTGAATGGCGACTATTTTTCAACTGACTTCATGCGACCGATGTGTGTGTACATAGGTTAGGGTACGATAAGGCTGACATCCCCTCCCAAAATAAAAGAAAGAAAAAAAAGAGACTTCATAAAGGAACACCCTCAATTCGTCTATATGTTTGTTACCTTATAACTTTGGACTGGGTGAGCCAATTTTGATGATTCGATTTTTATTTAAAAGCGACTTGGTCTTTGGTCCAATTCTGACAATGGTATCCATGAGAAAACCATATAAGTCTTAAATTTGCATTAAGTATATGCCCGACAACATCTTCTGGAGCGCTGTCGTGAAAGCCCGATCGACCTCCAAATAAGGCGCCGTAAATGGAACTGGATTGGCCATACCCTCCGAAGAGATGCCGATCTCATTCCCAAGCAGGCCCTTGATTGGAATCGGCAAGGAAAGCGCAAGCGCGGCCGTCCTAAACAGACGTGGCGCCGCACAGTTGCAGACGAGGCGAAGAACATCGGGAAGACATGGAGCGAGATAAAGCGTGAAGCCCAAGATCGAACGCGATGGAGGTTCACTGTGGACGCCCTCTGCCCCACCTAGGGGACATAGGATGATATATATATGCCCGAAAAATGGACGAATATCACGTCAACCGATTTCACTGATTCATTTCTTAAAGGATGTACTTCAAGGGTAGTTTGATGAGAGTGTGGTAAGCTCCTGATTAATGCTTTCGTAATATTCTTATGCAAAAGGTTGTCGGCGCTTAATAGCGTATGACGTTTGATTCGTTTGAAGTCGGTTTTGGTTTTTGCTCGTAGACCTAATCTCGTAATAATCATCTCGTACCGAGTTTCGCGTCTGCATCGAAACCTAGTATAAAGTGAAGCTATGTCTTCGAAATTTTTTACAGTGGGACATAGCTTTTTTCATTGCAAGACATAAAACATTATGATATATCTTCTTCTTAAGCTACCAATGATGCTACCAGGGTAGACATTAGCCTTTGCTGTACTTACGCTCAACGCTTTACAGCTCTGACTCGATCGACATACATCTGAAGACAATTTTTAAACAGCTAGTAACACTCCATAAAACGTAAGCAAACTTAACAAAAAACATTGATAACTTTATACGTAAAATACCTACTAGACACAATACAAGTAGTTACCTACGCATTCCAATCTTGCCAACAATCTGTCCCCTATCTAAAAACCAGATATAAGATGAGCCTCGATGATTGGATGCTGTGCAGCAGCCCGTAACGCCCACTGCTTAAGATCAACCAATAGTGTTGCGCCATCTTGAATACACAAGATTATATACGTCGTATAGAATTAGGAAGTACAATAATAGGGTGAAGAACGGTAACCATCTAGCAATAAATCATTTTATTAGAAAAGAAGTTAGAGTAGAAATTTAAATTATTTATTTTGTTATAATTCATAGATAAAACTAAATGACAGGAATGTCTACGTTACACAACTTAAATCAAGAAAAATTGTCATGTTAATTCATTTTTTAAGAATATAAAGGAATATATACGAAGGAAAATAATACATTTGTGTTTTATGATAAGTAAGATAGATATGCAAGAGAAATTATTAACATAGTGCTGCCATCTTTTATCGCAACAAAATGTAGTGTTAATAATTTAAATGATCAACTAATAATGCTACTTGTCGCTAGATGGCATCGTACCGGTAAATCTTACTGAATAGTGATTATCTCTATAATTAATATTTTTTATGATTTTTAATATACTTCGAGTTTATTTGCAATAGGCAATAATCTTAAAGCAGTTTATTAGTAGTTTAAAATGAATTTGAAATTGATAATAATTTTATCATCGTCATGCTTCTACTTGACAATAGAGGACAGGAATGTAAAATTATTCATTTAGGGAAATCATTAGTGATTTTTTAACATTTTAACAAGCATGAAAAGCAATCAATTTATTTAAAATTATTTGAAAATGTTTCATTTTTATATTTATATTGATTCGTTGCGTGTGTATTGATATTATCTATCATTCGATTATTTTAAATGCTAAACTGACTTTCATTTAAAGAGAACTGATTTTCAACGTTTAAAAGAAATTAAACGTTGTTTTAATTACATAATCGTGAATTAATTGATCATAAATTCGCCTCAAAAATCTGTTTTGAACTATGAGTATCTATAACTGGAAATTAGGAGAAATAGCACTCGCACGTATATGCAAAAAGGTGTATGCAAAAGTTCAAGTAATCAAGGATGAAAAAGGATTATTTTACGATGATAAGGGTTTGTTTTACCATCTATTTTATTTAAAATGAATACAAATAATTGCCAATTTGCATTTTTAGTTGATCAAATTAGTTACAACATAAAATAAAAAAGAACATTACAGTACATTATAATCGGGATTTAAATTTATTGTCTTTTTTTCACACTATATCAACACAGTATTTGTAAAAGTTACTATATTATATTTCTTAAACATGTTAAATAATTTAAATAAAACAATCGCGTCGATTTCCTAAAACTTATTTTTATTATTTTAAATTGTTTTTTTTTTCGTATTACTAAAAAAACATAACATTCTGCTGGTTTAAATTAATGCCACTATTTACAAACATCTTTAAATTTTTAAGAAAAAAGTGCTTAAAAGTTAATAAATTAAAAAAAAAAGAAAAATCTTAACTTTTCTTAACCATAAGCACATGTTAAAAGTAAAAAAAAAAATTGTTAATTTGTATAGGGTAACACAATTCCTTTGGGTAAATACATGTTTTCAATTTGAATGAACTTGGTACTTGCCCTTTAATCATATTGTTAGTCAAGCTGTTAAACAATGATAATTGTTTGAATAGGTCAGCTTAACAGTCTAGATTAGGTTCAATTATTTTTAAAGAAAGATACTATTTGAGCCTTAATTTCAAACACTTGCATGATGTAATTCTTCTTAAAGAACAGATGTTTTTAGGCCACAATAACCTAGTGATAAATGACTTACCTTTTAAAATACATAAATTCTAATCTTTCAGTTCTAGGCATATCACCTAGTGAAGATGGTATTAATGTCACAAGACAGCTGTGTTACTATGTAGAGGTTTGTCGCACAAGAAATAAATTGTGGTTGCCGTACACAAGTCTACATTTAGCAGAACGCTCTAGACCTTTTTATGGTCCAGCTGATAAAATACCTACACTTAAGTCAATTAAGTCTCCTTCAGTCCCTCGAAAGGTATATGGTTACAGTTACTATTCATTCCTACATCCCTAATTTTAATGAATATACTACCGTACCCAGCTCGCTTCGCCAGGCTACATTTTGCTTTATTATATTTAAACAATAAACTTACATTATTAAACATTTAACTCTTACAATTTATTATATTATTCATTTCTCTCCATATTTATTCTCTTCTTGAGCAGGTCAAGGTAACCTACACCGATGTACATATCAGCAGCATCAGTAAATGGATACATTTGCAGCTCTATAACTTACCTTGAATACTTCAAAATCCTTAATTATTATCTTTAATATACTTCAGTATACTTTATTATACTTCAATATACTCCATTGTACTTCAACATGACATGTGTCAATACAAATTTGGGTTATAAAACAATAGAATATCATCATAGTAAATAAAAGCTGTATTGACAGTTCAAAAAGAGGAGTGCTCCGATTATCACCAAACTTTACAGGATTACTCACCAGGTCAATCTGAAGATTCCCTGAAAGTTTCATTGGAGTTGGTCCACCCGTTTCGGAGCCTCTACAGAACAAACCCATACACTTTCACTTTTTTATATATAGATTTCTGTAAAACTTACAATAATATCAATTGTTTTAATAATTTTTTTACTTAATTTGTTGATCAATCTATTCATTATATTTAAATTGTAGTTTCAAAGCATAAAATGTAGTATTTACATAAAAGAAAGATTTGAAGAAATCACTTAGTATTTGAATGAGACATCATGAAATCATCCATACATCTAAAAATATAAATATAATTTTTTTTTTACATAAATGTTATAGAGAACAATCAAAGAAGATCACACATTACCATTAAGTGTCAAACCGTCAAAATCAAAAGTACCAGATTTCAACACAACATATGATATAAGGCATATACCTTTAAAACAGGGCAAATACGAGAATGCCTTTAAAGAATTTGTGAGGCGAGGAAAAGAAATGCTTTTCGATGAGTTTTATTTTCAAATGCAAGAAAATAAAGAAAATGAAGAATGCCTGTACTATGTTAACAATATTAATGCGAGCACTGAAGATAAATTTGAAATGATAATAAAGAATTCAGTATCTGAGAAAGAAATTGAGAATTATCTTCACCAGTGTTGGAGATATAATCTCATGCATAAACAGTCTGATAATAAGGAAACAAATGAAAACAATGTTAGTACTATTTTGAATACTTTTATTCTAAACATACTTAGGATTTTAATTATCAAATAACCATAAACAAGCAAGTACACTTGTCTATGATTGTAGATGTGGTTATATATGGTATCTTATAATGATAAGGATTTATTAAAAAATATATTTTTGTCAATATCAAAGCTTCATTAATGATTAAGTCTTTGTGAGCAACATTCAGCTTATATATCCTACAGCTGGAGAGGATTGGATAGCTTGCAGCCTACTGATAGTCCTCAATAAATTGCAAACAGTTCCTGAACATTGGTCCCAACAAAGGATGGCTTCCGCCACAGTCACATACCAGTGGTTGTAGCCTATAACCTTTCAATACTTTGATACATGGGAATATTACTAAACGATGAGGGCAGGATTACCATTTGACCTAAATTGTTGTGATCGATGTTACCATCTTATATTATCCTGCAAATATATATAGCTCTCTGCTCGCTGCCTGGTATAATTAAACGCTCACTCTCTATTTTGAAATATATGTCCACCAGATATTGAAGAAAGTGTTGCCGACACTGCAGCAATTAATTAAAAACACATTATGCCCAACCATCATGTGGAAATTGTAAATGTTATCTTTGATGATAGCTTTTTGTATGGTATTAGATGGCTAGTAGATAGATTAATTAATTGAATGTCAGTGACACCCCTCCTGCCTTCTAATCTTAATATAAAAATATTAAATATATTATAAAAATATCCTATGAGGTTATAAGGAGTGTTTCGTAAATTAGTTGTTTTACCAAATAAACAATTCCGTTTGATTAGTAAGTATAAATTAATACTTGATTGTAAAAAGTAATTAAAATAAAAAATAATTTGATTTGAATTACTGATTCAACAAGAAAAATATCATACGATATATATACTTTTTAATTTACTCAAATGTCATGTGCTACTGTTCAAGATAAAGTTTTCCATAATGTCCGCTAGATGACACTGCATGGAAATATTTTGCGATATGGTTGTGTTCATTAAAATACCACAGGGTCTAAACCTGACCGTCATTCTCAACATCCAACAACCCAGAGGAGTTGTAGATTTATTTTTGGAAATTACTCCATGTTGGGTCATGGAGTTGGGATGTTCATGCAAAAATATATCGATATAATACAAGGTATTAGGAGACTGCTTCCGAAAACGAAGACAGATGGTAGTACAAATGATACCTTTGATGATTGGAAAAAAAAGATGATATTTAAAAAATATATATATTTTTAAAAGTTAAAATAAATAATATTAAAAAAATTTATCAGAACTTAATCAAAGTCTCATCAAACTATTTGTACTTAGTGAAATTAGTACATAGTGTTGCCTCCATATGGCGGTAAAATTTTAATAAAAATAAAATTTGATAAAAAATACTGTATTATCCACGTTTACTTAAGATATCCTTTTTCGTTTTATACTTTTTAATGAAATATAAATAAATTAATAAAAACATTTTATTTTAAGGATATTAAATTGTCTATGCACAATTAATTTCAGTTAGCTAGCGTCTTTATCTTCCGAGATATTCAAACTTTCTTAACCGACCCTTTATTTTTGCTCACGTCTATGCATTGATAATTAGTATAAAAGTTTCCTTATTTTGATTTCTTCTCCAGAAATCGTTGTCACCAGAGAAAGTCCCAATCACCCAGCACGCGCCGTGGTGTTTGGTATGCGGTAAAGGAGATCGTCTACGTCACTGCCCCAACTGTCCCTCGTCCTTCCATGTACCGTGCCGAAGGGAATGGCTTATCACGATCATTCGTACGTATAATGGCTTTTTCCTTTTTTATTTGAGATCTTCAGGAGGTCTTTAATTCCTGTGCCTGGAAACACATAATAAAGTGATAACGGGACTCTTAGTAAGGTAAACCATTTGTTTTTTTTTAATTGACATGAATGTAATAGATCGATGTATCGAGTGATGAGCCGTGGTAGCTCAGCGTCCAGGCGGTTGCCTCAAGTGCCTAAGCAATAACCTCCTTTTTTAAAGTCACTTAAATAAAAATCCTATGCGCCTATCCTATCCCTGTGCCGAATTTCATTTAGACCCGTCCAGCCGTTCTGGCGTGATTTAGTAACAAACGTCCATACATTAATCCATACAAATGTTTACATTTATAATTTTAGTGGAATAACTTGAATAATTAATGAACACAACTAAACTATTGAACTAATTTAAATTTCCAGTGTGTACTTGATCAATAACCTCCTTTTTTGAAGTAATATTACATTAATTATTATCTGTAAGTTTTTCTAACAAAATAACTTAATTCGCAGATCGTAAGAGCCCGCCAAAAAAATCTCAAAAACAAGTGACATTTGTGGACAAAATTTTATCCAGCACCCGGACTATATGCTCCGTGAAGAAAGAAAAGGAGAACATAGAGCTGTGTCCGAGCTGCATGTGGGGTCCACGGGTTGGGTAAGCAACAGATATTGTAGTTTCCCGCCCTTTTCTGACATATATGCGTCATGTTGCACAATTTATCCCAAATAAAGGCAAGAGACTTTAGTCCATACAGCCATGTCTTGAATAGGAGAATTTTGGTAGTTTTAAAGGCCGAAGCCATGTGTTCATTTCATGGGGCGTGCTTCAGAGCACAGTGCAGAGGGGTTCCGGTGCGTTCCACTGGAAATCTCCGAGCCCCTCGCCGTGCACAGAATATGGCCTACGGGAGGGTTTTGGTGAGTAAGGGCCTCATATAACCCCGCGCTCCTCCTCAGAAAGCGGGGTATCTTGTTGAAATTATCACCCCCGTCAAAAAAAAAGGAGATGGTTCACTTCAATAGTCGAAGGAGGTTTGAAACCACGACCTTACCTTCTCAGACCATGCCATTAACCTCTAGGCTATTGACGCTGTTCATGCATTCTTTTCAACTTCAGTTACGACGACGTGGTGTGGCACAAGCTGGGCTCGTGTCCGTGGTGGCCAGCGAGGGTGCTGACTCCAGGCTCTACACCTTCGTGCCTCCTCACCCGCACTCACTCTCCTCATCAATGGCCGCTTAAATACTATGGTAATGTTAACCTTATTTTTTCGAAACTTACCCTGTTTGGTCTGTAGGCCGCTTTAATGTCCACTCGAATCGTGATTGGACCCTCTTGAGCGCCCTCGAACTGGAATGCCAACGGGGCTGGAGTAACCGTCCATGCTGAGAGGACATTTCAGTCCCAAATAGAGGGTCAGACTTTGCGACGTAAGAGCGTTGTCACCTCTCGAATCCAGTGAAACTGTACAAGCCAGTTTCACTGGCCAATTACCGTTACTTTGTCTCTACACAACCCCAAGGTAGACTGGCAGAGAATGCCTACTGGCATTAAGTCCGCCTATTTGTACCTTTTTTTTGTATTGTGTGCAAATAAAGAATAAATAAATAAATAATGGTACAGGTACACAGAACCACTCGTGGGGCGAGAGCTCTCGAATGTGCCTCTTCTTGCCGAGTCACACAACGGCACTGGACACGGCGCGCGACCCGACCCTGCAACAGGCGGTACTGGACGCCTGCGACGATTATATCGCAGTTTACCTTACTTAACACATTAATGTTATAGGCCGTAGCGGGCTACGATTTCAGTTCTCTTTTTTTCCTCATTGCAACTACGAATATTACAGTCAATCGGCATTTAAACTATATCTGTGCTCCTTTTTGTTTATCTGACTGTATACACGCTATAGATAACAACAGATGTAGTGAGAAATTATTTTTCTAAGGAAAAACTCGGATCTTTATCGGAATACGATGACACCCGAACTGTCAATGAATGATCGTATCAAATGAGTGACATTTTATATCTATTAATATGGAATTTTATTGTCTACTGTCAAATGTCAAAATGTCATTATATAATATAGAGATGTTACAACCATAACAATTATTACTTCAAACGGTATTAAACGAAACGAGTTCCCCATATTTTAAAGTGATAATTGTTAAGTTTGTGACCATGTTAGTTAAAAATCATAATTATGTTACAACCACCTTCCTGTAACTTAGAAAATACTCAGTTTTATTGACATTAGTAAACAAAATATTCCACTTTAAAACATAATTAAAAGTACAACAAAATAAAGCTTATTGGGAAATTTTTACAATAATGAAACGCAGTACATGCCTAAATTTTATGTCGTTGGCGTCCCTCTAGTACCTAAGTAAATAACCTGCGTGTAAGAGGGATGCAATCGAAATCTGAAAATATATATCAATAAAACTACAGCCATTATTTGAATTGCGTATTACCACTCTATATATATGTCGGTCTGCTGATGCAACTTACACCTACGGCTCTAAGATGAGTACTGAAGCTGTTTGAGAAAGCTCGATAAATACGAATACGATAAATTACGAAAGAAAATCTTTTCTTACTATATCTATTCTAATCAAATGTTTGACAGTAACTCGTAGTAACCTCATTTTCCCCGTATATGTACTTGTGTACTATTTTTTATTTATAGTTTTGTAAGGAAATTTTATTCGAAATCATTTCCCAACTCATGTCATATTTGATATATTGTCATAGTTGTTTCTCTTATTCAATCACTATTCTGTGACGTAATCAGTTATAAGTTTTTCTGATAATTGTATGAAAACGGCCTTAAGTAAGGATGGCGCTACTGTAGTTAGAGGGCAAATTTTAAAGAGAACGCTAAAAGATTCGATGTCCCAGATGAAAGTTTAAAAATAAAATGGTTTATTTATTTTAAAAAGCTTCATCTCGTGTCTTCAATCAATCAATAGTATTATTAAAAAATCGCAAAAATTTAATAATATTAAGATGTATTTTAGGTTAAGTATATTTAATAATTATTTTGAACGAATAAAATAGTTGAAATGTTATCGATCTATTTAACGTATTTTCCGTAGAAACGAATATATATCATTTCAACTCGATATATTTAGATATAATAATAATAAATGCCGAATAAATCACTCTTACTGCTAAAATCATATCAGTCTCGCTACACTAGCGCTGTTTTGGTACGTTTTTGACATTTTTTTAAACTTGCCCATATTCAGTTCGACTACTGATTTGTTATTATATTTGTAAATAACTGAATTTATCATTCATATAATGATAAGTATTTAACTGTACTTAGTGCCTGGTAGTATTGTTATTTTAATTTTTTTATCGCTTTTAGAGTTTTACAAAAAATCATGATTATATTTTTTGTTTTATTGTATTTGTTATGTTCGTTTTAAAATGTTTAGAATATTTATTTGACTTATATATATATAGAAGACTATACAGAATTCAGCATGTCCTTGTTGTTTTAGTATCTTTTTTCACTTTCTTAACTGGCAACACCGTGCCTACTACTATTCTAGCGGTCTGACAGACCAATGAATGCCATTTCTCCCTCCATTTTCTATAAAATGTTGATATTTTTATATTAACTGTCGCAATAGTAGCGTCATAGCTTTACTGTATATAACGTCTTGCATCATTTTATTAAATTGATTCTTTTTCCATACGTTACTGTGAATTTCAATGCTTAACTTGAAAGACAACTAAGTAAGCTAAGCCTAAGCAAAGTCAAAGTACGCTTTATAAATTTCAGCCTAAGTAGTTTCTCGTAGATTCGACTTCGAGCCCACTGTTCCCTATCAGCCAAGATTCTGCAAGATTTTTTAATGACGAACTACACAGGTTGGCCAGAGAAGCTGGCCTTGACTGCTTCACCTGATTGAGAGGTGGCATAGCTCTTTGGTCGCTTAGCCTGAACCTCTATTGCTAGTAACTCGACACAAGGGTCCCCCCGGTGGGCGTAACCTTTCATTACTATGTTATTCTGCAGGATTCCGAACATAGTTCCTTAGTTGACGCCACATTTAGTCCTGAAAAAGAAATCTACATTCCTTGGTCTACATTATTTAATAAAATAGGTACTGCAATTAATATGAATACACCGGATCATTATATCACGGCGTGTATTTTAAAGCTGTAGATACTGGGACCGTGTGGGTAGATAGTGTTAATTTGAAATCGTTTAAAAACCGATCCATCATCACACATCGGCGTGACTATTTACACTTACTGTATATCTAACGCGAATGACAGTAAGACGGATTAAATTTAGCTGATTAAATATTTTATTTAACACGATAAAAAACGATAATATTTAATTATTTTGCACAGATAATAGAATCCGTGTTTTGATGATAATAAAATTTTCATTGAAACAATATGTAGGTAGTAGTTAAAATTCGACCGTTATTCAAAAATTTATAGATCGAAGTTCATTCAATCGGTCAAAAGATTACTAACATTTATTGTTGTAAAACTAACAATCTTGTTAACTGTTCGGAAACTTTAACTTGTGCTTAGGAGATGGATCAAGTCAATTTTTTTTAAAGAAAGCTAGCAATAGTTCTTTTTTTTAGAAATATTACTAACAATCTTGTTAACCATTCCAACTAAGCTTAAGCTTGTGCTAGGATATGGTTCACGGCAATAGTCGAATGGTGGATTCGAACCCACGACCTTACGATTCGCAGGCCATACCCTAAACCATTAGGCTATTGACGCTTCTAGTCTAGTCAATAAACGAATGGTGGATTCGAATCTACGACCTAAATCATTAGGTTATTGCCGCTTAAATTATTTTATCAGTATTTCATTCAAGATATTTTAAGCAAAAAAATGAGTATTTGTACTTATGTACGCACCTGAGAAGTTACACTTCTTGGGCATTATTAAAAAGTACTTTTTAATTATATGCAAATAATTAATACAGATAAAGAAATAAAAGGATTGGAAAAGGATAGACAGACAGGCAATCAAGTTCAGTTCCAATTTGAAAAATTAAAAAAAATATTTTAATTATTATCAATAAATAATAGAAATCTGAAAGAAGTATGCAGCTTGTATTTGTAACTTTTGTGATACAATATTCGTGAATTTTAAATTTCACTTTCCATTTTTTTCATAGCACGCCTACAGAAGTATAACTTCAATAATTGACAAGTCTCACTGTTGTAAATTAAACACCACCATACTGGTTAGGCATTGGGGAAGGAAGGATTTCTAACAGTTGATTGAGACAGGCTCATTAAGAAGTTATGCTTCTTTGGCATCATTAAAAGTCTTAAATCTAAAAGGATAGTCAACACAGTTAATAAAGTTTAGTTTCAATTTGAAAAATTAAAAAAAATATATTTTAATTTTTATCAATAAATAATACAAATTTATAGAAGTATGCAGCTTCTATTTGTAACTTTTGTGATACAGTGATATTTGTGCATTTTAAATTTCACTTTCACATTTTTTTCATAACATGCCTACAGAAGTATCACTGTTGTAGTTACCACCATATTGGTTAGGCATTGGGGCAGGCCTATTTCCAGCAGTTGATTGTGACAGGCTCATGATGATGAATCTATGAATCAGAATTATTTTAGAAGTCCTTGTCATTTTTATAGTGGGGTCGATGTTTAGCGCATCAACCAAGATCACAAGTGGGCCGGGAGTAAACTGATTGGACATTTTTCGAGAGCGAGAGAGAACGAATATTGTAAAATTATTGGAATGTATGATTGAATCTAATTAAATTTTTGATGACAAATATCTCGACATTTTTATTAGTATTTTATATTATTTTTCACCACGATTTGTAACTGTTAGCCATTTGTTTTAAGCTTTATCTGTTCAAAATGTTTATCTTTTGTGCAATTGAATGTTTCCATACATAATTTAATTCGTTAATCAATAAATATTGTTTCTTTAAATGTGTATTTTCTTTTGACGAACTACACAGATTGGCCAGAGAAGCTGGTCATGACTGCTTCACCGGATTGAGAGGTGGCATAGCTCTTAGGTCGCTTAGCCTGACTCTCTGTCACTAGTAACTCGACAAAGGGGTCCCCCCAGTGAGGGGTAACATCTACTTGGACGGCTACTATGTTACCCATTCCGATCCGAGGGAGCCCGAAAGGGCGGAACTACGACTACGTCGGTTGCTATTTCACGGATAATCTAAGTGACATTAGTCCCTTAGATTATCCGTGAAATAGTTTTAATAAACTTTTTTTTTCTTGTTGACGGGGAGGAATTCTTCAGAAAGATACCCAGCCTTCTGGGGGGAGGGCGGCGGTTATGTGGGGTTCTTACCCACTAAAACCTCCCCGGTGGCCCTTTCCTCGGTGCATGACGAGGGGCTCCGGGATCTCCAGTGGAACGCACCGGAGCCCCTCTGCACTGTGCTCAAGGAGAGCACGTCCCGGGGGGGGAGGTTACTCCCTCCCCCCCTGTGCCCTCTCAGCGCAAGGCGACACGGGCCAGCCGATGTCGCCTTCTTCCCGGGTCCATTTTGGTGGACGACTCAGGCCCCCACCCTTGTCGCCCAGTGAACCCGAGGCCCCTTTTAGTCACCTTGTACGACAGGCAGGGGATACCGTAGTCTTATTCTTGAGAGCCCAGAACTACAGGGCTGAAGTTTTAATAAACTAGACTAACTTTGAGTGTCACTTCGGGAAGCGTTGGCGCTGGGGAAGTGGACGAAGAAACTCCAGCAACGCTCCTAACATCTAAGGGGTGGGGCCTGCCCATAAAATAGCGATAACGCGCGAGGATTATTCGCAACCTCCGACGGTCGCGAATGGACGCTTTGTGGATTTGTAAACATCTAGCCTGTGTAATGGTAATCGCGTCGTCCGAATCGTCGAGAACGTGTCTCGGCCTCCGGGCGACAGGACGAAAAGTAGTAGAGAAAGGCTTATTTATTATAAGTGGCGGTTTTATTTAAAGATAACTTTTTTAAGACTTTTTTTTTTATTAGTTAATTTTTAATTTCAAATTTAGTTTAATTTTTAGTTTTGTGTTCTTTTATATTTATGGTAACATTGTCACTCGCCAATTAATTGCTTGCAATCTACGCTTATAACTGCGATGGCATTAACTTCACAACTTTTCACTGTTTTATGTATTGTTTGTTAAAAATGTTAATTGTGTTGGTGTAATAAATAAATATTTATGTCACTGAACATGTGTGTATATTGAAATGAAAATGCAAAAGTATTTACAATCATTTACATATTTATTAAGTAATACTTTTATCTACATAAACGATAATAACAAAAGCATCATTACAGGACGTAATACGTTCAACGATATCTTTGTACTTACAAAAAATAGAGTATAATAGGAATTCGCATTATACATTTTACAAATAAAGTGTTATAATTTGTAGGTCTCGTAGAATAAAATAGTCGCAACAACTAATACACTCGCTTTATTGAGACAGCGTAACGTTGTACAAAGAATTATTTATATCGAGTCAAACGTCACAACTGCGCGTCCTCGCCATCTTTTTACAAAATTAATTAGAAGTCAGATTAGGAACTAATAAAGTTAAACTATTGTTTACAATGCCAAGTTCATGTGACGATCAACTTAATTATTAATTATGAATTAAAGATACAATAAGGTTCAGGTAAATCATTAAGATATCATTGGAAGTAGTTATTATGTATAACAATCGCTGGGTGTCAGGTGTTGCCAGCTAACATATATCATGTGCAAGGCGGAAAGTATTAGCACAAAGTCAAACAAATTCATTGGTACCGGCACCGGAGATCAAAATCTGGTTGCTGGCGTAGTAGTATTTTTTTATAGTAAATAGGCTCACGTTTGGCTTCTATCTTGCTTGATGGAAGGCGAAGATAAAGCCTAGGATGGAGCACGTGAGCCTATAAGGTGTCTGTTCATATTGGACTTAAAGGTGTCCAGATTGTACCCGTGAGGAAAGACTGAACGCGGCAGAGAGTACTATTAAGAAGTTTATGTAAATCCTTTTGAAGCATGTTCATGAATGATTGAAGATACGTTTAATGGTTTAGGACAGGGGCAACCCGCGGCTCGCGAGCCATATGAAGCTCGTTGATTGTATAGCTTTAGTACTGACTTTATACGTGACGTGAGCCGTGGTAGCTCAGTGTCCGGGCGGTTGGCTCTTGTTGCATAGTACGCTAGCAACCCGAGTTCGATCCCCGGTGCCGGCACCAATAAATTTGTTGTTGCAATTTTATGTGCTGCTTAACCACGCGCTCGGCGGTGAAGGAAAACATCTTGAGGAAACCTACATGTCTTAGAAAATTTTTCTAAGGCATGTGAAGTCTACCAATGCGCACTAGGGCCGCGTGGTGGACTATGCCCTTATACTCTCTTTACAGAGAAGGCCTGTGCCCAGCAGTGGGACATATATAAAAGGCTGTAGCTATAGCTACGTGACGAGAAAAAGTTTGTAAATTTTGACTCTTCCAACTAAAAATGTTGCCGACCCCTGGTTTAGGGCACAGTCTGCGAAACGTAAGCTCGCAGGTTCAAATCCTAGCACAAGCTTAATCTTAGTTGGAATTTTTAACCAGAATTTTAGTATGTTTGTGAATAAATTTTTTTTGGCTTTCGTTAAAATATTCTTCCAACCGAATAAAGACAATAATGATTTTTATATCCTTGGACAATTGCAAGTATATAAACGCTATTAGCATTCCCTAGACCCAGTGAAGGGCGGGCTATTTTAGACTCGTACCACATATTTCCACTTTACACGTATAGAAATGTTATCAGAAGTTTAATAGTTATATTACAAAGTTATTCCTGCCTTTCACCCGATCGATACAAAGTAACCTAGTTTTAAATTGTCATAAACCTACCAATATCTCAATGAAAAACCATTCTTCCGTACAATTTTTAGGATTTACCTCGTATAATTTCGGTATTCCAGGTCCTAAGACAACAAAATTATCATTAGACTCGGTCTACTACCGAAATGACAGCGCTATGAATGGACAGACATTGAAAAAATAGACGTTTTTTTTTTAAGTCTGTTAAAATTTATGTGCTTTTTTGTCTGATTCAATTATGCTTTTGTCTTTAACAAGAAAACGTTTTAAATAAAAAAATATATTATTGGAACATCGAAGTAAAAAAGATACAAGATAATGAAAATTATAATCTTATTTCTTGCGAATATATCTACGCTAATACCTATAGAAACGCTATAACAACAAACAATAGACACACAACATTTATCATATTACAATATAAAAATGCTATAACACGTTACACTAGAGCTATAACTGGTTAATAATTGCTTAGAAACATTTATAAGGTTTATAATTTTCTACAGATTAATTTGTTACAAGCTATATCAAAATTAGCATTACTGCTTAATTGAATAATAAAAAAATATTTGTCACAGATAACATTCTTAATTTTAGCTTTGACGTATCGATGCTCTATTATATAACATTAATAACGTTTTAATATCAGCTATTAAAATGAAGTTTCAAAAATCACAGACAATAAAAGTATAAAAAGTTATAGATGTAATGAGAAAAGATTTTTCTTCGTAATTTCGTATTTAAAGTTCGTATTTATCGTGCTCTTTCAAATAGCTCTATATTAAAGGATATGACATTAACAGTACTGGTCCTCTCGGCCGCCCTCAAATCGGAATGCTTACGCGTAACATAGTAACCGTCCAAGCCCAGGTTACTCTCTACCGGGGTACCCTTGTGTCGAGTTACTAGCGATAGAGGTTCAGGCTAAGCGACCTAAGAGCTATGCCACCTTTCAATCTGGTGAAGCAATCGAGGCCAGCTTCACTAGCCAATGTGTGTAGTTCATCAAAAAATTGACTTATTTCTTGTTATCATCAGTGATTTTTTTTTTAACCATTGGCCGCTCGTAACATCTGGCCGCCCTATAACCGGGTCTTCTGGGCGTTAGGGCAAATCCGCCACTGTTCGTAAAAAAGATGTCGAACAATGTGGTGATTGCGTCATAGACTTACGTTGGTGATTTCTATTTTTGGAAATAAAAGTTTTTCTATAGCGGTTAACACTTTCTGTGTCACCTTAAAATGTTTTATCGTATAATGTTATTTTATAATAGCATTCCAACGATAGTATTTTTTATTGCGGATAAATTAATTTACAACTAAAAGCATAAAATGTATTAAGTTGACCTTCACTTAGAACGCAAGGCATTTAAAATATCGCCGAATAATGCCGTACACTTTACGACGCAGTTAAGCGATAGCTCGATAAGCAAACCAAGTACAGACGTAACAACTAAATGTAATATATATTCCCGGGGCAAGGAAGGTCGACCTTGTGAGTGTTATTTTTCACAAGGTGACCTTTTGAACTTGAAAAACGTCATGAAATCTAGACTTGTAATGTCTACTAATTGTTTTGTAATGATGAATCACCTATATACTAAACATATTTACGACGTATTGCTGCAAAATTTCAAACAGGACCAAAGCCAAAGATGCTCTTAACTATGCTGAGGAACTAAAATGGAGATGGGCAGGGCACGAAGCGAGACTTGAGGATGAGAGGTGGACTAGCAGGGTAACAAAGTGGGAAGGTCCATACGGCACATGAGAGGTCGATTTAATTAAATTGTCTAGCCCAGTGGTGTGGAAACTTTTCGGTTGGCGGGCCACAAATTGTAAAAAATACTTTAAAAGGGGCCAAAATTTGACCGAAAAAAATATTTTGATTTATAAAATCTACTTAACAAAATAATTAAAAGCAAATTATACAAATTGCTGATGGCAATTTTTTTTTTGGCTTTTTACGTAAAAATTTACGACGTTATAATTTTTTTTAAACAAACCGATTAACCCTGTAAACACTACTGATATTAATAAAACAGAAACAATTTTACAATAACACATCAAAAATATTAATAAAACAGTCTTGGCGGGCCGGACGAAATGCTTTAACGGGCCAGATTTGGCCCGCGGGCCGTAGTTTGCCCACCACTGATCTAGCCCCTGCTGGCCACAATTAGCACAAGAAAGAGATAAATGGAGTTCTTTAGAGGAGGCCTTCATCTGAGGAGGGTGCTTGGAAAATTCCAAAATTACTTCCCGAAGTGGCACTCAAAGTTAGTTTAGCTTTTGAATGTCTCTTAGATTATCCGTGAAATAGCAACCGACCGAGTCGTGGTTCGGCCCTCTCGGGCGCCCTCGGATCGGCATGCTTACGCGTAACATAGTAACCGTTCAAGCCGAGGTTACCCCTCACCGGGGGGACCCTTGTGTCGAGTTACTAGCAATAGAGGTTCAGGCTAAGCGACCTAATAGCTATGCCACCTCTCAATCCGGTGAAGCAGTCAAGGCCAGCTTCTCTGGCTAATCTGTGTAGTTCGTCATAAAAAAAAATCCAAAATTACTACACTTTTTTATCTAGATTTTAAGTTAATGTCTTCATTACCATATTCGTTATTATTTATTTATATAACTCTGTCCATTTCTGGCAAGAAATAAAAAACTTTATTATTTATCATGATAGTGGAAGATTTAACTCGTGTACCAAAATATGATATCAAATTATAATCCTATTTGGCATATTTCTGTATCCTTTAAAATCAAATAGTCGATATATTTATTTTCAGTCGAATTGTAATTGACGGCTATATATTATTCTATTGATAGATATAGATTTATTGTATACAAAAATCAAACAAGAAACAAATTACAGAACTACGGTACATTCAACAATTGGTGACCTTATCGCTAAGAGCGATCTCATCCAGGCAACCTTTGTACGGACAAGAAATATATGAAAAGGACAATGGCATATAGATATATAACTAAACTATACATATACCTTAATCTATTCTAGATTTACCTATATATATATGTTACTAAAAAATATATAATATACATATATTAACTAATAAGGGGCAACATTCACTATAAACAAAAATTGTAGTTAAAAAAATCCTTCTAGTGATATACACATATAGTTATCGCTGTGATTGGAACTGATTAGGACGCGTATGTGACAGGAATCAAGCCTATTGTCATAATCCTGGCACAGATAAGAGTCGGTTATGATTCGAACCCAGTTCGTAGGTCGAATTCTCAAGCACTAAGCTTTAAGTGCTTGAACAGTGTCACTTATTAATTAACACAGACTCACTCGGACAAGATTCGTACAAATTATACATTCATTAATTGCGACTTAATACTATTATAGCGGTCTAGTTAAAGTTTAAGCACCTTCCACAGGTGTGCAATATACAGATAAGAAAGCAACTATATATCATAATAGCAAAATGCATTCGTAAAATTTTAATAATAAAAAAAAAATTGTCGATAAAAATCTCACAATAATGTCAAAGTCAAATAAATTCAATGGATGGATAAAGGAAACTAAAATTAAAGGAAAATTCTACAATAATCATTGATTAAAACTTATATTTATAAATTTTGATTTGATTTCCCGACGTTCCTCGCATTTCGTGAAGCTTTCAAATCAGCTTATATCAATAGAGATCTTTTTTTTATACTTGCTAAGCGAATGATCACTATCCCTTTTTCGTGAAACAGCAAACGACCGAGTAGTACTACGGCTCTCTCAGGCGCCCTCGGAATGCTTACGCATAACATAGCAACCGTCAAGCCGAGATTACCCCTCACCGCGGGAACCTTGTGTCGAGTTACTAGCAATAGAGGTTCAGGCTAAGCGACCTAAGAGCTATGCCACCTCTCAATCCGGTGAAGCAGTCAAGGCCAGCTTCTCTGGCCAATCTGTGTAGTTCGTCATAAAAAAAAAAATCCAAAATTACTACACTTTTTTATCTAGATTTTAAGTTAATGTCTTCATTACCATATTCGTTATTATTTATTTATATAACTCTGTACATTTCTTGCGAGAAATAAAATACTTTATTATTTATCATGATAGTGGAAGATTTCACTCGTGTACCAAAATATGATATCAAATTATAATACTATTTGGCATATTTCTGTATCCTTTAAAGTAAAATAGTCGATATATTTATTTTCAGTCGAATTGTAATTGACGGCTATATATTATTCTATTGATAGATATAGATTTATTGTATACAAAAATCAAACAAGAAACAAATTACAGAACTACGGTACATTCAACAATTGGTGACCTTATCGCTAAGAGCGATCTCATCCAGGCAACCTTTGTACGGATAAGAAATATATGAAAAGGACAATGGCATATAGATATATAACTAAACTATACATATACCTTAATCTATTCTAGATTTACCTATATATATATGTTACTAAAAAATATATAATATACATATATTAACTAATAAGGGGCAACATTCACTATAAACAAAAATTGTAGTTAAAAAAATCCTTCTAGTGATATACATATATAGTTATCGCTGTGATTGGAACTGATTAGGACGCATATGTGACAGGAATCAAGCCTATTGTCATAATCCTGGCACAGATAAGAGTCGGTTATGATTCGAACCTATGACCTCCAGTTCGTAGGTCGAATTCTCAAGTACTTAACTTTAAGTGCTTGAACAGTGTCACTTATTAATTAACACAGACTCACTCGGACAAGATTCGTACAAATTATACATTCATTAATTGCGACTTAATACTATTATAGCGGTCTAGTTAAAGTTTAAGCACCTTCCACAGGTGTGCAATATACAGATAAGAAAGCAACTATATATCATAATAGCAAAATGCATTCGTAAAATTTTAATAATAAAAAAAAAAATTGTCGATAAAAATCTCACAATAATGTCAAAGTCAAATAAATTCAATGGATGGATAAAGGAAACTATAATTAAAGGAAAATTCTACAATAATCATTGATTAAAACTTATATTTATAAATTTTGATTTGATTTCCCGACGTTCCTCGCATTTCGCGAAGCTTTCAAATCAGCTTATTTCAATAGAGATCTTTTTTTAATACTTTCTAAGCGAGTGACCACTATCCCTTTTTCGTGAAACAGCAAACGACCGAGTAGTGCTTCGGTGCCTTTTCGGGCGCCCTTTGGAATGCTTACGCGTAACATAGCAACCGTCCAAACCGAGGTTATCCCTCACCGCGGGGACCCTTGTGTCGACGTACTAGCGATAGAGGTTCAGGCTAAGCGACCTAAGAGCTATGGCACCTCTCAGTCTAGTGAAGCAGTCAAGGACAGCCTCTCTGGTCAACTGTGTAATTCGTCCATGTAAGTCCCGGTAAGACGCACTAGCTAGTAGATGCCTCTACTCTTGAAAACATCCTCATTGTAATCGGAGGGAAAGACAGACGTGGGCAAACTATTCCAGTCCTTTGATGTACGAATAATGAAAAAAAGAAAGCACAGTTCTAGCTGTATGTTTGGATTGGTTCACAGGGCGACAAAAACTGGAGATCCCGGAGCCCCTCGCCATGCACTGAGGAAAGGTCACCGGGGGGTTTTAGTGGGTAAAAATTCCACATAACCCTCAGAAGGCGGGGTATCTTGGTAAAGATTTCCCTCCCGTTAACAAAAAAAATGGATACTGTGGTAAATAAATTTCTAAAACAAAGCAAAGTTACTAACAAAATTATGAGTATAATATTTAAGATCGAAATAAAAATTATTATTATTATTAAGCACACAATAGTTAAACTCCAAGATGTGTGTGTATGACGAATACTTGACAACAAAAAATAATCAAGAACAGTCCTTACAAATCCATTGCCATTGTGCCAAAAACTGTGATTAAATTTTTTGATATGTAATTTTCAATTGAAATTTAGATTTGATATTGATTCATTGGTTGAAATGTATAGATATATTTTGTAGTATATACGAGATTAACAAAAAGCAACAATTGAAACGAGTGGTGGGACATTGAAAAACCATAGTGTCACCAGTGACTACGATTACGATGAATTTCGACAACAGTTGGATTAGCAGACTCGGTGCTCGGACTTGACAATGACCTTGGCAATATTTTCGAAACGTCGGAAATACAAAATTAAATTTTAAAATGGAAAACAGTAAAATAAGTTTTAATCAAAGAGTAATATTCGCGTAGATATGAGAAGTTTCCACAATACGAAAAATGTTTAACATTTTTATTTATTTCAAGTCATATTCAATTGTATAAAACTCCAGAATATATTATACGTTAATAATATTTATCAAGCATTTTTTTTTATCTGTGCAAGGCTAAATCCAATTCTGCGTTGAGATTTTATTAACATTGTACATTATTTTAAAACATATAAATTCACTTACAAATTAATTATACACACAGGGGTCCAACTATTCACCGGGTCCGATGATAAGTGCACTCACCGCGAAGAACAGAAATACAATGCCCCCGATTATTGTAACTAGAAAAAAAGAAAGACAAGTATTAATTATATTGTACAAAAAATTGGTCCTTCGAGTCAGATCCGTGACAGCCTTTAGAGCTGAGGGAACGATAGAGAAGTGATAATAAAGGCCACCTGTTTTCGTCTGATTCGTCTATCGCACCTTAAGCTCTTAGCTAGGATTTGCCTCGTGGACTAGTGCCTTCCACTTTGCCATGCACGACAAGACGCTCTAAATAATTTTGATGGAGGTATTGTTTCGGAATTCAAAATACGTAAATCTTACCTGTTCTTACTGAGATCTTCTGGGCGACCATCCTGCCGCCTATCACAGCTAATCCGGTGCATAGGGCGTGCCCGAGGGATCCGCCCACCACCACGCCGACTGCATTCTCCCTAGTTGCCAATACGACGGTTGCCAGCTGCGACCTGTCTCCCCACTCCGCTAGGAACGTGAGCGAAGCAGCCTGAAGCAACACCTTTATGATCGCGTTTCGTTTTTTCCTTCTGTTCTCCGCTTGACCTTGCTCCAACATATCTAGAGTTTCTTCTTTTCGTCCTGCAATCAATTTAAGAATGAATGAACAAAACATTTTATTTAGTTTTTTATACCTTATTTTTTATATTATAAAACATATCTATATGTATTGTATTGTTACTAACATAGTTATTTTTTACTAACAAAATGTTCTTTTTGCCGCCACTAATAATCGTTCATATACTAAATATCGTCGCGTCGCCCGGAGGCCGGGACACGTTCTTGATCCGTCGCGATTGCTATTGCACAGGCTAGTTTTTATAAATCCACAAAGCGTCCATTCGCGACCGTCGGAGGTTGCGAATAATCCTCGCGCGTTACCGCTATTTTATGGGCAGGCCCCGCCCTTTAGATGTTAGGAGCGTTGCTGGAGTTTCTTCGTCCACTTCCCCAGCGCCAGCGCTTCCCGAAGTGGCACTCAAAGTTAGTTTAGCTTTTTGAATGTCCCTTAGATTATCCGTGAAATAGCTACCAACCGATTCGTGGTTCGGCCCTCTCGGATCGGAATGCTCACGCGTAACATAGTAACCGTCCAAGCCGTTACCCCTCACCGGGGGGACCCTTGTATCGACTTACTAGCGATAGAGGTATAGGCTAAGCGACCTAAGAGCTATGCCACCTCTCAATCCGATGAAGCAGTCAAGACCAGCTTCTCTGGCCAATCTGTATAGATCGTCAAACAAAAAAAACTATATCACTCCAACGAATTTCGATGATTCATTGTTTATTGGAAAGTTTGTACTTTAACAGTAATTTAATGAAAGTTTGGTTGATTTCGGAATAGTCCTACCATAATTCGGAAATACAAAATTGGCATCCGCGCGTAATATCGTTTAACGTTTGATTCGATTTCAAGAGTTGATAAAGTCAGCAATTGCTGACCGCTTTACACCAAGGATATAAGGTCGATAAAGTGTATAATACCCAAGTAGAAAAGTAAAATCGGAGACTCATCGGTCTTTTATTAAGTTACCTGCTGCTATTTGTTCTGCAGCAGCCTTTTTACAGTTAATATTGCAATAAAAAAAAGAGAAAAGAGAAGAGAGACATGGGTCACGCACACACAAACTGAATAGGATTACATACACATAACCAGTAGGTTAGGTTAGCTCTGCTAAAATCTAGATGTTGCGGACAGATACACTTATTTATCACTAATAATTTATATAGATTAAAAACACATTTACAGCATCAGATTAAATGGATTAAAAATTGTATAGTCGTAAAAGTGTTTCAAGATAGCATTTCATACTTAGTACGTATTTACTAAATGCGATAATGCAATATCAGAACGTCTACATGCCAAGCGCTGTGAAAATGGTTTTATAATGATGCGACGTTATTACTCAAATACAATAAGTTTTATGCACAATACGACTCAAAAGATGGTAAGGTAAATGGGCACATCTTGAAACGCAAACAAGACTACATTACGTAATATTGAATGCAATACAAAACTCATAACGGAAAGCCCGATCAGTTCGAATCACGTCGAGTCAACAGATTAAATATTTCCAAAAATAAATCTCAAATTTCCAACTTATAACTCGGTAAGAAATAAATGATATAATTTAATTTTATTAAAGCCGATTTTCATATGTTAGTTAGTTACAGCCTTTTATATATGTCCCACTGCTGGGCACAGGCCTTCTCTGTAAAGAGGTATAGTCCGCCACGCGGCCCTAGTGCGGTTTGGCAGACTTCACATGTCTTAGAAAAACTGTTTTAGGACATGTTCGGTTTCCTCACGATGTTTTCCTTCACCGCAGAGCGCGTGGTAAATCAGCACATAAAATTACAACAAAAAATTTAATGGTGCCGGCACCGGGGATCGAACTCAGATTGCTAGCTTACTATGCAACTTGAGCCAATCGCCCGGACACTGAACAAGCACGGCTCTTCTGGCATTAATGAAAATAAATTATGTCACATAATAAAAAGAGAACAAAAAAGCTAAATAATAATTTTTTTATTCGACTGATGGGGCTTATAAGCAATCTATTCAAATGCTGAATTCCTTTGTACATCAATCATATATCATGAGAGCCTAAAGCAAGACTTCCAAAACAAAAAGGTGATGTGGACGGTGCATAAAACGGAAAGAAAGCTAAGCTAAACGTAAAGAAACTAAAGTGTCATTCGTACTGCCAGGCATAATGACGTAAGATCACCCTCGGCGGTTCGGATAGTGTAGAGGGACCCGCTTGGGGCTCCCCTGGCGTCTCAGGAACGTCCGCAACGGGGGACCGCGAAGGGCCAGGTGTTTCGGGGGACCTCGCCGACACGGAACCTTCGGGCGAACTTGAACGTTCTTTCGTAGACTCCTGTATATTATCAAGCTATATCATTCTAATGATGCTTTTCAAATTTGGAACATTATTAATAAACGCTAATTAAAAAAACAATAACAGAAGACATCGCACAGTCTAAAGTTATTCAACACAAATAAAGGAATTCAACATTTGTTTCTACACAACATTATCTCGGAGATGTTATTTTATGTTATCTATCAGCAAAAACATATAAACAAGACACTCACGCCCGTCCCTCAGAACAGAAAATAATACATATCACAGATTCTACTCAGTATGATAATTACACAGGTCTTTCACTTTCATATCCAAACAGATATTCGTCGAATATTCGTATTCCTTTTTGTTTTTTGTTAACGAGGAGGAAATCTTCAAAAAGATACCCCGCCTTCTGGGGGGAAGGCGGCGGTTAAAGTTAAAGTTACAGCCTTTATATATATAATATATATGTCCCACTAATGGGCAGAGGCCTTCTCTGTAAAGAGAGTATAAGGGCATAGTCCGCCACGCGGCCCTAATGCGGATTAGCAGACTTCACATGTCGTAGAAAAATTTTCTAAGACATGTAGGTTTCCTCACGATGTTTTCCTTCACCGCCGAGCGCGTGGTTAATCAGCACGTAAAATTGCAACAACAAATTTATTGGTGCCGGCACCGGGGATCGAACTCGGGTTGCTAGCGTACTATGCAACTTGAGCCAACCGCCCGGACACTGAGCTACCACGGGTTACGTGGGGTTTTTACCCACTAAAACCTGGTGGCCATTTCCTCGGTGCATGACAAGGGGCTCCGGGATCTCCAGTGGATCGCACCGGAGCCCCTCTGCACTGTGCCCAAGGAGAGCACGGCCCGGAGGGGGAGGTTACACCCTCCCCCTTAGACTTACTTTAGAGTTTTTTGAAATTTATATTTAGATTATAAGTGTTACAGTAACCATTTTTTTATTGGAATTTTATAAAGTGTAAGTGAATTAACGATTTAAAGGTGAATAATGTATTAATTATGGACATTAAATCAGGATTTTTTTTGTGTTAATTGAATTATAAGATTGAACGAATGAAAGTTCACTGTGTATTTTTTCATGTATTTTAAATTCGAAATCTATAATTTTCAAACACAAAAGAATGAATACACTAGCTTTTGGTCAATGAACGCTTGTCGTACTTCATGTATCGATCGGCTTGATAAGAAATATGCTCTCACTCTTTAACCTTCGTGGGGTATACAGATATAACAAGATATATAAGACAAGCATCAAGCAATAGGGACCAATCTATACGTATGCATAAATAAAATTGGACAGTGTTTTTTATACGGCGTAAATACCAAAACAACACTTCTTACAATTTTTGTCTGTCTATTTGTTACGGCTAATTTCTGGAACGGCTCGAACGATTTCGACTTTTTAATTAGAGTAGCCGTATGTGCTATTTTTCATTTAACCGACTTCAAAAAGGAGGTTATCGGTTTATTTATATTTTATGTTATTTGTCTATTATTTGGTAGTGTTTCGATGTTTCTGGTAGATATGTAGTATGTAGCGCCTGAGATACTTTGAGCTTAATCAGACCAGGCTCCGAGTAGAGAGCTATATACAATTGCAGGATGCCCATAAGAACATATGGTAACGTCGACCCCAGCATTTAAGGACAAATGGTAATCCTACCCTCATCAATTTGTAAATAGTCCAATGTACCTCCATGAGTATAAACAAGACGCAATAAAATGCACGCGCACGACGCACGAACAAAATAAACTAAATAACTTTTTTGTTAAATTCCACACGGACGAAGTCGCGGGCACAGCCATTATCAAACCAATAAATACTCAAGCCAATTACCCGCAGAGCTAGGCAGATATCTGAACGTCCACTTAGTACAATCCTAACACACCTCTTTCGCTTCATTCACACCGCTACGGCTTACATATATAAAATATTCTATTAATTAAAACGATCAACTCAAAAATCAACGACGAAAAGACATTAGGAAATGGCGCTTTAACCACAGTAGACCACAATTGTGGCTTCCGGAATCAAGTCGTGCAATACGTATTAGCATGCATAAACACGCAAAAATCACAAACCTGATCCTCTCTCCTCTTCAACTCACTTTGCACCTCTTCCAGCTCCTCCTGACCCTCATTAGGATCCATCTTCCACCCGTCCCTCAGCATTTTCAGACCGAAGATCGCGAACAGTGCGGCGCTAATATAATGTGTGTAGACCCTGGGTATCACAGTGGCGATCCATCCAAACGCTGCCGATAGCACAGTCATGAACACCAATGCGGATATTGCCCCAGCGAACACTACAACCCGTGGATGCTTCATGGCCATGATGGCTGCGATGAAGAAGGTCTTATCTCCAAGCTCGGAGACCACGACAACGGATAGGGATGCTAAGAAACCTTGCCAGAAGCTTCCTTGTACGGCTGCTCGCTGTAAACAAAAGAAAAGAAACCATTAGTATACTAACACTAAATTAACTCCAGCGCTAAGTGCTCTCGGATCTAAATGCTACTCGTTAAAAGTAACCGCCTTTATTTGTTGACGGGGAGGAAATCTTCAACAATATTTTTTTTTTTTTTTTTTTGTTTTTTGTTAACGAGGAGGAAATCTTCAAAAAGATACCCCGCCTTCTGGGGGGAAGGCGGCGGTTATGTAGGGTTTTTACCCACTAAAACCTGGTGGCCATTTCCTCGGTGCATGACAAGGGCCTCCGGGATCTCCAGTGGAACGCACCGGAGCCCCTTTGCACTGTGCTCAAGGAGAGCACGTCCCGGAGGGGGAGGTTACACCCTCCCCTTTGAATTACTTTAGAGTTTTTTGAAATTTATATTTAGAATTTATGTATTACAGTAACCATTTTTATTGGAATTTTATAAAGTGTAAGTGAATTAACGATTTAAAGGTGAATAAAATATAAAAATTATGGACATTAAACCAGGATTTTTGTGTTAATTGAATTATAAAATGAACGAATGAAAGTTCACTGTGTATTTTTTCATGTATTTTAAATTCGAAATCTATAATTTTCAAACACAAAAGAATGAATACACTAGCTTTTGGTCAATGAACGCTTGTCGTACTTCATGTATCGATCGGCTTGATAAGAAATATGCTCTCACTCTTTAACCTTCGTGGGGTATACAGATATAACAAGATATATAAGACAAACATCAAGCAACAGGGACCAATCTATACGTATGCATAAATAAAATTGGACAGTGTTTTTTATACGGCGTAAATACCAAAACAACATTTCTTACAATTTTTGTCTGTCTATTTGTTACGGCTAATTTCTGGAACGTCTCGACCGATTTCGACTTTTTAATTAGAGTAGCCGTATGTGCTATTCATTTAACCGACTTCAAAAAGGAGGTTATCGGTTAATTTATATTTTATGTTATTTGTCTATTATTTGGTAGTGTTTCGATGTTTCTGGTAGATATGTAGTATGTAGCGCCTGAGATACTTTGAGCTTAATCAGACCAGGCTCCGAGTAGAGGGGCTATATACAATTGCAGGATGCCCATAAGAACATATGGTAACGTCGACCCCAGCATTTAAGGACAAATGGTAATCCTGCCCTCATCAATTTGTAAATAGCCCAATGTACCTCTATGAGTATAAACAAGACGCAATAAAATGCACGCGCACGACGCACGAAAAAATAAACTAAATAACTTTTTTTTTAATTCCACACGGACGAAGTCGCTGGCACAGCCAGTATCAAACCTTTAAATACTCAAGCCCATTACCCGCAGAGGTAGGCAGAGATCTGGACGTCCACTTAGTACAATCCTAACACACCTCTTTCGCTTCATTCACATCCTTACGGCGTACATAAATAATATATTCTATTAATTAAAACAATCAACGACGAAAAGACATTAGGAGATGGCGTTTTAAACACAGTAGACCACAATTGCGGCTTCCGGAATCAAGTCGTGCAATACGTATTAGCATGCATAAACACGCAAAAATCACAAACCTGATCCTCTCTCCTCTTCAACTCACTTTGCACCTCTTCCAGCTCCTCCTGACCCTCATTAGGATCCATCTTCCACCCGTCCCTCAGCATCTTCAGACCGAAGATCGCGAACAGTGCGGCGCTAATATAATGTGTGTAGACCCTGGGTATCACAGTGGCGATCCATCAAACGCTGCCGATAGCACAGTCATGAAAACCAATGCGGATATTGCCCCAGCGAACACTACAACCCGTGGATGCTTCATGGCCATGATGGCTGCGATGAAGAAGGTCTTATCTCCAAGCTCGGAGACCACGACAACGGATATGGATGCTAAGAAACCTTGCCAGAAGCTTCCTTGTACGGCTGCTCGCTGTAAACAAAGAAAGAAACCATTAGTATACTAACACTAAATGAACTCCAGCGCTAAGTGCTCTCGGATCTAAATGCTACTCGTTAAAAGTAACCGCCTTTATTTGTGAGGGAGTTTGGGAGGAAATCTTCAACAATATTTTTTTTTTTTTTTTTTTTGTTAACGGGGAGGAAATCTTCAACAATATACCCTGTCTACTAAGGGGAAGGCGGGATGAGAGGTTCTTACTCACTAAAACCCCTCCGGTGGCCCTGTTCGTGCATGGCGACGGCTCCGGAACATCTGGAACGCACCGGAGCCCCTCTGCACTGTGCTCAAGGAGAGCACGTCCCGGGGGGGGAGGATTCTCCCTCCCCCCCTGTGCCCTCACAGTGCAAGGCTACACGGGCCAGCCGATGTCGCCTTCTTCCCGGGTCCACCTTAGCGGACGACAAAGGCCCCCACCCTTGTCGCCCAGTGAACTCGAGGCCCCTTTTAGTCGCCTTATACGACAGGCAGGGGATACCGTAGTCTTATTCTTGAGAGCCCAGAACTACAGGGCTGCGGGCCGGTCTGCCACCGGCCCGCCTGCGCCATCTCCGAACGGGATCGGCCCTCTCCCGATCCCGTTCTGCGGTCTCCTTCTGGGTCATTACTGACTCGCAGAAGGAGACCAGCGCCTTCCATTTAGATCTCCCCACCAGCGCAGCCGCTACTGCCGCCGGCGAGGTCTTACCCGATATGCTGGACCAGGATCCGCCGCTCCGCCTCCCACGCGGGGCACACGGCTAGTGTGTGCTGCGCGGAATCCCGGTCACAGCCACAATGGTGGCATTGCGCGGTCGGTTCGCGCCCTATCCTGTTCAGGTACTCGCCGAAGCACCCGTGCCCGGTGAGTACCTGTGTCAGGCGGTACGTGACGTACATTTCCTTCTTCCGTTGCCAGGCTTCGAAGTTCGGCAGGAAGGCACAGACGATGCGTTGGCGCGTGTATCGCCGCTCCGCGAGCCGCACGCGCCACACCTCCATCGCCCGTCTGTGCTCTCAACAATATACCCTGTCTACTAAGGGGAAGGCGGGATGAGAGGTTCTTACTCACTAAAACCCCTCCGGTGGCCCTCTTCTTGCATGGCGACGGCTCCGGAACATCTGGAACGCACCGGAGCCCCCAGTACTCTCACAGTGTGCAAAGCGACACGGGCTAGCCGATTTCGCCTCCTTCCCGTTTTACTGTAGACGACGGCGAATGCTCCCACTCGGGATATTGCCTCTACAGCATGTTGGACACTGTCGTGCAGTTACAGTTTTTTCGTCACGGTTCTCATGACCTACGTGAGGCCTTGGGCCTCGTGCACGGTAAGGATTCGATAGCAATAGATTCAAACCGTCCAGGTCTTTCATTCTAAACAGTTCCCGAAGCAAGATTCCAACATTGCGTAAAATCCAAAAACACAAATTTACAGTGGTACTTTTTGAATTACCGACGTTCACTTATGTTTTGTTAACTTCACAACAAAATAATGAAGATTTTGGACAAGGTATTGTTTCCATTATTATGTCCAAAACCTCCGTCGGACCATGTGATAATGACCGCTGTAATGTGTTCCAAACGGCAGGGGAAACAAAAAAGATTTAAACGCCATAGAATCCGTAAAATCAGTTTTATCCAATGTTAAATAAATTGGTGTACAATTACGATTTTATATTTATAAGAAAAATATCGATATTCCTTCGTCTTTATGTTTATGCAGTCATTTTTCTTTTACCTTGTTTTTAAAACTTGCAATTAATTTCAACCATTGATAAAAATAGTATGCTACTAGCAATTAACTTATTCAGACTTGGCCTAGATAATTGTCGTTTAATTAAAAACCGTAGATGATAAAATTAAAAACAATGAAGTTTTTTAAGTTTTACGGCTTGAGAGAAATTTATTTATTTAATAATTGAATAACAAAAAAGCTATATAGCTATAAGCTAAGAGTTATAGTTTTAGAAATATGTTCTATCATGCCCAAATTATTTCAGTAACCAAGCGTCTTTATCTTCCGAGATATTCAAACTTTCTTAACCGACCCTTTATTTTTGCTGACGAGTTTAATAATCGGTAAAGAATAGTAACACCAATTAACTTTCATTATGCACATTAATAGGCTCAGGGCCCATTAGACTTGCATGCTTGTTAATTAAGGCAGCATCTACATTATATGAGTCTGTGGTACGCCATCCGAAACCCATTACAAATGAACTAGAATAGCACTATAACTAAAATCTACAACTATGACGATCCCAAATCGTAGTTAGTTCTAGTTAGTGTAACGGTAAACGTTTTAAGTGATTTCGCGGAAATTTCGTGGAACTTTTTTTCTAGGTCATGCAGACTTTATTACTTCGATTATATAATTTAACATTGCACCTTAAACTTTGAAAAGACCTTAAATCGTTAAACCGGAATCGATTTACAATTTAATGGGTATGAGAAGTGACTGTTTTATCCCAATACGAGTATCGCAGTAGGTTAAAGTTACTTTATATAGATAATATATATGTCCCAGTGCTCGTAGGCCTTTTCTGTAGAGAGTATAAGGGCATAGTCCGCCACGAGGTTCTAGTTTGGATTGGATTGGAAGACTTCAAATGCCTTAGAAAAAAATTCTAAGACATGTAGGTTTCCTCACGACGTTTGTGGTAAATCAGCTCATACATTTGCACCGGGGATCGAACTCGGGTTGCTAGCGTACTATGCAACTTGAGCCAACCGCCCGTACACTGAGCCATCACGGCAGTAGATGTTTTTTTTTGGTTACTATATTATAAACGTAGGTGCATTGATTTTAGAAACCTAGTTTATTGGATAGAGTTGTGAATGAAGAAATGAAGTTACGACCCAGTGTTGGTCCTTCCACCAGGATATTACTAAAAATCAGATAAAAAATGTTTGTCGATTCAGATATCGGTTTAAGTTCACGACAATCAATGACAAGTACTTCTCACCTTTATAAAATCTAAATATGTCACCAAACACCTACGTTCGGATCGGATCAAGAACTTTAGGTTCTGAATAAAAATGAAAATTTCTTTAGCCCCGTTGAGCACTTTTTGGTACGAGAAAATCTTCTGTGTTCGCTACACCGACATGCTAATATTATATTTATATTTTGTTAAGATCTGGTACAGCTCGTAATATATTTGATAGCTAAATAAACTATATGTATATAATTATTGCACGGAGTGTCAAAAGATGTGAAAGCCATATTGATGTTGATCATTTTAATTTATGGTTAAAATCGTTTATAAGTGACGGAATTATTACGCGACAAACATTAAAAACAAATACGAACGGAAGGAAACCTCCTTTTGTTTTGAAAACGGTTGAAAAATAATAACAAAACATCCTAAATCGTAGTAAACTTAATGCATTTTCCGACTTCAAAACGGAAGAGGTTCTCAATTTATCTGTATGTATCCCAACTGCCGATTTCCATTACCGCACATCTCGGCAGAATTGCACCGCCACGGCAGAATTGCACCGCCACCATCTTGATGGTTGGCGTTCCACGACTATACGTTTTACGTTTTCGCGTAACTTTCTCCCACGCACTGTCGACTTGTTGAAACAACTGTCATCAGCGGTGTTTCCGAACGTTTACGATTTAGGAAAGAAACGAGCTTACTCCTATCTCGAAGGTCGGCAACGCACCTGCAGCTCCTCTGGTGCTGTGGATATTCATGCGCGACGGTGATCATTTATGATCAGGTGAGCCGTATGCTCGTTTGCCAATTTTCATATAAAAAAATGTTTTTTTAATGTTTGTTCCCTCATATCTTTGGACTGGGTAAACGGATTTGAAGTCGATTTTTGTTTATACTCTTAAATACAAAAGTCAACTTCAATTTCGAATTGAATTCAATTCTTATGACTTACAATTAAAAATCCATTTACGACAAATTGCACCAAGCGAGATTTTAATTCCACTTTTATCGGATATCTAATTTATTAAATTAGGTTAACTAGCTGTAATCAAACTTATTGTTTCAAACTCATTATGATAACAAGCCTCTTGCACGCTCACTCGGATGACCTGATTTGTGAACAAAGATCTATAAAAAAAACACAAATAATCAACGTATACAATTAAATTTAAAGTAGAGGCCGCTATATTCTCTGGTTTTGTCTTCTGTGAAAAAGAAATGTTGCAGAAGGAGGCTGTGGAAAGAGAGGGAGAGAATCTCCGATCTACCGAGAGCAGGGCGTAGAAGGTGAGCGCACTGCGATCTTCTCCACGCCCCCTGAATCAGTTCATTCTAGAAGTGTAATGGCCTCCAGAAGGCGAGTGCAGTGCTCCTGTGCGTTTTAATTACCAGAAGAAATGGAGAGTTATAGCTCCACCCCAGCAAGATACGAGGTTCGTCGTTCGCCATTGGAACCACGGTAGTGTGCGAAAGCGTTCCCGTAGTTCCGACGAAAAGAACGAGAGAAACACCGTGGGGTTTTAATTGATGCGAGTCCGACGTAACCCGTCCTTGCCCCCGCAAGGGCGGATATGCGTAGGCATTTCCCCACGTAAAAAACGCTATATTAAGGCGTCCCACCACAGTCTTAAGAAAAAAAACTTGAACTATCTGTCTCATTGTATCCGTTTATTTATCTGAATGAACTATGCAAATCAGCCAGGAGGCATAAACAGTATCACGGATGGCACAGCTCTTTACAGAATAACTCTGCGTAAGGGCCCCCGAGAGGAACTATCCGACTCGTTTTATAGAACCTGTTTAGATCAGTGAGCATGTATTTTATGACGAGCATTTGTTAAATTCTGCGTAAACACAAACGTCGTAAATCCTTAGCATATATAGTACTACAAATAGTGTTAACTAAATATTGAAATTAAATGTTATATAATTCAATTTGTGGTATGTAACGTCTAGATAATAGATACATCTAGACGAACTAGATAACATGGTGGATATTTATTACATCGAAGTTGCGTTGGCAGATAGGCATAGAAAGACGGTTTCAAATTTGGTGCTGAGGAATGATGAGGGCATGTATGGGGTAAAAATACCGCCTGATCTTAAGTGGTCTCGCGTCCATAAACACTTACTAAGGAGAAGAGAAAGTAGAGAGTAGAGTTGGTATGAGAGGTCGATTCTCAGCCTGTGAAGTGAAGGTCCCAACGAGGTGAAGTGGGGTATCCCCTCAACGCTACGATAGTCGTCCTCGGGAAATCGAATCCAAGAAACTAAAGACAGTCTAGATCAGACAACTGGCACTAAGCCAATCGGTCAGACATATAAAGATAAGGTAACTCGCAAAAATGCTAAGTTATTCCGGTA
The DNA here is from genome assembly GCA_029286785.1 of Meandrusa payeni. Lineage (NCBI taxonomy): Eukaryota > Metazoa > Arthropoda > Insecta > Lepidoptera > Papilionidae > Meandrusa > Meandrusa payeni. The sequence goes on from JAGSMX010000021.1 coordinate 4,419,098, forward strand.
CACAAATAGTATTACAATGTTTATTCTATCTGCAGCCTTAAATGGCTCAAGATACGAGAGGCGACACACTTTGATACTAAGCAGGAGTTTTTTTCTTTGCGTGTTCCAAAGCAAGCGTATAAAGTTAGTACTAGAGTGCATAAGGTACTCCCCTGAGGCATTCCTGTTTACATTTGACGTTTTTTCGATGTAACTGGTGACCGCAATATGGATTCTACTGTCCTTTAAAAAGTTGGCCACCACTGTTACGATGAGCAGTGGTGGCCAATTTTAACTTCTAGGAGGTCTAAAGATGAGAATAGTGGCCCGACACTTGTCGAAAGTTGTTTTAAAGTCTAGAAATACTATTTGGATATTTTATTTGTGACCGTTTACACATAATAAGGCGGACAGTAAAAGTAATTTAAAATTATAAGGAATTAATAAAAAAAATAGACGGGAAAAGATTAGAGCTTAATGGTTTCTTTGTCCGTGACCAGGCGAAGCAATATATGGTAATTTATTTTATTAGAAATCCGCATTGTTATAAACCTTCGGTCTCGGAATCTACGGCTTTTGAGCTACATCATGTCACTCTTTGACATCCTGTGTATGGCTCCTATGTATCTTTTTTGATATATTTTGTTGCATTTTTCCGACGTTATGACTATTTCTCCTAAATACAATAGCTGTTTTCTTAAGTAGCTCGCTTCCCTTAAAACAGCTCTTTTACTGAATTCTGGTCAACTCTCGACCAACTACCCGGCACACATTCAGTCTTCTAAATTATGTATACTGTAGTAAAGTATTCATTATTATATTTGCAAATAAAACATTGTTAGTTCAAGATACATTGAAATGTCAAAGATCGATACATAGACATAGACATTTATTGTCGAATAACGACATGTGTGAAAACAATAGCGTGTGAGAGGAAAAAAACTTTTGCGAATGGATGAGTTTTTTATACGTGATCTGTGTGTTTTGTGTAGTAGATGTGATAAGGAATATCACAGGAATATACAATACATCTGGAACTAAAGCTACATTCAAACGCTCTCTCTTAAATCTAAACTTAAATGAGGAATAGTCATAAATCTTCTTATTTCTGTCCCTATATCCATCTATATTTGGATCTATGTACATAGTTGTATATATATATATATTTATTGTTACTTATAATAATTATGATTATGCTATTAATTTATGTATTTGTTTATTTATGTATGCTTGCATTTATGTATTTTTATGTTTACACATACATAACATATTTTTATATTTGTGTTATTTTTATTTTTTTTCGCTAAAGGTGCACCCGTTACGTTACTTTGTTTCTACACAACCCTAAGGTAGACTGGCAGAGAATGCCTTCTGGCATTAAGCCCGCCTTTTTGTGTACATTTATTTGCAAATAGAGATTAAATAAAAATAAATAAATAAATATCAGAAGCGTACAACAGACTCGCATTCATAGCGCCGGTAGTTCTGGATCGATTTTGAAAATATTCTTTAGTTAGAAAAGGTTTGATTTCAATTAGAAGTTTGAGAGATATACCCAGGGAACTCCAAAAATATACCAGAAAATGTTTTTCAAATAGGATTTTTATTATTTATTTAGGTTTATTTATGCCAATACAAGGTACTCCATAACGATAACGTGTACATGTGGAAATCATCATCATCAGCATGTGTCTGTCCACTGCTGGAAATAGGCCTTTCCCAATGACTTCCACCATAGACGTTCCTTCGATAACCACATCTAGCCACTTTCGGAATTCCTCATAAGGTCGTCGATCCATCTGGAGGGAGGGCGTCATGGGCTTCTTCAAGCCATACGCAATGTCCATTCCAAGATTTTCCTCTCCCGTCTGGCGCTAGTGACTCGGCAGATGTGGCCACTCCACTTCAACTTGGTGACTTTAAGAGCTATGTCGACTACTTTTGTTCTTCGTCGCACTTCTTCATATCGGATTCTATTCCTTAGAGAAATGCCGTGCATACCTCCTTCCATCGATCGTAGTGCGACTTTACGTTTGACTGTGGTTCCTACTTTTTTGAAGTCGTTTGAAAAGAAAACACCCGTGACGTTCAGGTTTTGTTTTTACTAGTTATTTATTTATAATATGAATTGATGAATTATGAAACTATCGGATAAACATCAGCGCTTTAAGCGCGAAAATAAAAATAGACCTTGGCAATGCGCATGTGCTGGACATTGACGTCACAGTTTTTATAACTCATATTGGCTAGAAATACACAACGGTGGCATATTTAGACGTCTTCATCTATTAACAATGAATGTACTAGTACGTATACGTGATAAAACTTGGTATTGATTCAGAGATTGGATGTTGCGCGTGTATTTCCCTCTTATTACAATGTTTCTTTGATAGTTAAATGAATAGGTGTTTACTAAGCTGGTGCGCCTTATCATCCAGGACTGCATTTCCACTTAACATCAGGTAGGATCGTGGTAAAGAACTTGATCAAAACTAAAACCAATTACTTAAATTGAATAAGCTCTGCTCTCATGTCCCTTGAACACAATCGCGACAGACAAGGACAGCAATCGTTTCATTTTTCACCAAGTTTTTCTGTACGCAAAAAGCCTAAAAACGGAAAATCATTGGTACAAAAGCCGGCTGAGAATCGAACACTCAAGCTCGAGTATGTCCAACTAATGCTTAGCCGTCAGGCTTTGTCTGCTTATATGAATTTAGATGAATAGATATGTTTTATTCTTATAATTCAATATAATTGCTTTGTATTTATCCCGCTTGATGTGAAGTGGGGATGCAAGTTTTAACCGACTTCAAAAAACGAGGTTCTCTATTCATCTGTATTTTTTATAATTTTTTTGTGCGATCATAGCGCCGTCAAATAAGAAACGATTTTGAAATATATTTTTTTTTGTTTGAAAGGGTATGATTTCAATTAGGTTAAGGCGGGGTTATGTGGGATTCTTACCCACTACATCCCCCCTCATCGGTGCATGGTAAGGGGCTCCGGGATCTCTCAGTGGAACACACCGGAGCCCCTCTGCCCTGCGCTCTTCGGAGAGCACGTCCCGCGGGGAGAGGACAAAGACCCTTGTCGCCCAGTGAACCCGAAATCGCCTTTTTTTAGTCGCTTTCTACGACAGGCAGGGAATACTGTAGTCTCATTCTTGAGAAGCCAGAACTACAGGGCTGATGCAAGTTTGGCCTAAGCTAAGCCTGAGTAAAGTCACAATACGCTCCAAAAATTTTATCCTAAATCTCCTTTATGACAGCGAGTGAGTGATTGTCTGATAAAATTTTGAAGTAGAAAACCAGTCGTCGAAAGCACAGCTAATAACTTTAGCCTATATGGCTAAGACATGCTTATTCTCCACCACGCTGCAGCCACGCGGTGATTAAGTGAACGATAAAAAATATTTAAACCTTTCTTCAAGATGTCCGATATGTGCGATTGTGAAAACGAAAGCTGACATGTTCTGTCGTTATCGTTTTAAATCGATCCGTATTTATAGCTACAAAGAAATCTTATCTTAATATAATAAATAAAACCTATGGAATTGTGTTACTACCTTTAATATTGACTATGTATACATAAGTATACTTATATATATATATATATTTATATATATATACTTAGGTATTTGTTGTATGTTTAGAGTATTTATTTATATATTATTATTATTAATAGTATGTGTATATATTGATAAATGCGTATGTTTATATATATGTATATTGTTGTTTTGTATTAAAATAAATATAATCACAGACCCACTAAAATATTTTTAGACATAAGTTTCTGTCCATACAAAGGTTGTCTGGAAGAGATCGCTCTTAGCGATAAGACCGCTCATTGCGCATGCAATGACCTTGTCTAATGTGAAAATTGTAGTTACTACTTTTGTGATGTATTTTGTTTTTAATTGTTGCGCAATAAAGAATATTCATTCATTCATAAACTTAGGAATAAATTAAGAATAAGAAAAATTTGTACTAATATACCAAGAATACGTTATACCTGGTATAACGTTGACGTTTTTGTTCATACAATCGTTATTCCGTAGTTATAACGACATACACCCTTGTTTAAGTCCAGTATAACATTTAAAATACCACAATTTGTGTTTGTGTTCGCTCATTTATATTAACTTATTGTGGAATTAAGGGCAATGGAGGAAGTAGAAACAGTAAATGACTTAATAAATATCATTCAGACTCCAAAAATAATTAAAAGATGGGAAAACCCTTTTGATTTATATGTCGATGATTATTTTCTATTAAAATATCGGTGGTTTAATACTTCTAGACCATTTATTTGAAAGGTCTCTTACTATGGACAAGCGTGGAAGTGGATTATCTTCTATCTATATATAGAGTATAGAATATTTTTATAACCGCCACACATTGACAGATACATTACTACTACATAGACTGCAATTATTTTTTTAGTATGGTTTCTCTTTGCTTGCGCTGTTGACAACTCGTGCATTTTGACGTAAAGGAAGAATAGATAAACCATAGTTATTCTAGATTTATTTGTGGTAAACTATTCTCAGTTTATTCTTAATTTATTCCTAGTTTAACTAAACTTAGTTTAAGGGTGGAATAAATATGTTATAACTCATTTTTATTTTTAAGACTGTTATGGTTTAGGGTACGGTCTGCGAATTGTCTGGCTAGCGGCGGGGCCAAACATCTTGACCGTCGCTGAGGGCTGGGTGGACGAGGTCAAACACGCACTCCCGGCCCCCATGACCGACTCGGGGGGGTTTGTCACCCGCTTGTAGAGGCCTACGGAGGGGGCGCGCCTTAGGTGTTCGGGTGCGTCTTGCCTGAAGGGCAGTGGAGGAGACGCCAAAGGCGTCAAGTCGCGGGCGGGGCCGCGGAGGTCTCTCTGTTACCGTGGCATTGCCACCATAAGCAACCGTGGAGGAACACCCTGTAGTGTTTAGTCGGTGAGGGCCCTACACAAATCGTCCCTCCCCCGGGGCGTTTACGCGGCTAGGTACGTTCCCCAAAGGCTAAAAAAACGGTCTGCGAATCGGAAGAGTGAAATGGTGATTAAATGTTAATTTTTCAACAAAATCCTTTATGTAATATTTTATTAGCATAAATAAAAATGTATTATCTTCACGTATAAAATGTGTATTCTTAATACTACAACGATGCCGATAATTAACGAAGCTTAAAATAATTTTATTGGCACTATTCCTTAAAGTAAACTTTAGTCATTTGACTGTTGCAGTCAGCTTGAGAGTCTATAATAACTATTATAAATTGTATTTAGCTTATATATAAAAAGAAAATTTATCTCTTACCATTAATCTAATGTGTAATTGATATCTTTATAGTATAATAACGCTAACGATAGCATTATCATAGGACAACGCAACCTTGAACTTACAAATGAACAAACATTCGGACATTAGCCGTTGGTCAAATTTTTAGTGTTGTCTACCAAAAGTTAAAGTAACAGAAAAGTTCAACGTCCTTCGAACCGGATTCAATCGAATGATCGAACTAATAATGGAATTAATTTACGCAATTAATCTCTAGAATGCATTGTAAGAATGTGAATAAAATCGCTTCAAATTGTTTACCGCAAAAGGATTATAGATTTTTTTTAAACTGACCGCTTTTAACAATTAAACACAAGTATATTTACGAGTAAAAACAATAACCGACTTCAAATCGTATCAAACGTTAAACGCACGGACGCCCTTATTGTATTTCCGAATTATCGTAGGAATATTAGGGGAGGGTTTAGAGGGTAAGAACTCCACATATCCCTGCCTCCCCAGAAGGCGGGGTATCTTGTTAAAGATTCCGCCCGTCAACAAAAAAAAGAATACCATAAGCTTCCATTTGATATTTTTTCGACTTAATAACTATTGATAGTACATAAATAACATTCACCCACCTGTTTATAACTGGCAACCCAAAGCAAAGGATTGTAATAAACTGCCTGCGTCTGTCTTTCCCTCCGATTACAATGTGGGTATTTTCAAGAGTAGAGTGAATAGGCATTTACGAAGCTAATGCGCCTTACCATACAGGACTGCATTTCCACTTAACAACAGGTGGGATAGTAGTCAAGCACTCGCTTTGAAAGTATAAAAATATACATATATATGTATATATTAGTGATTTACCTGAATCTAATTGTATCTTGTAGTTGATCGTCACGTTGCTTCCCGAAGTGGCACTCAAAGTTAGTTTAGCTTTTGAATGTCCCTTAGATTATCCGTGAAATAGCTACCGACCGAGTCGTGGTTCGGCCCTCTCGGGCGCCCTCGGATCGGAATGCTTACGCGTAACATAGTAACCGTCCAAGCCGAGGTTACCCCTCACCGGGGGGACCCTTGTGTCGAGTTACTAGCGATAGAGGTTCAGGCTAAGCGACCTAAGAGCTATGCCACCTCTCAATCCGGTGAAGCAGTCAAGGCCAGCTTCTCTGGCCAATCTGTGTAGTTCGTCATTAAAAAAAATCGTCACATTAACTTGGCATTGTAAACAGTAACTTAGCTTTATTAGTTCGTGATCTGACTTCTAATTAATTTTGTATTAAGATTTTGAGGACGTGCAGTTTTGACGGTATTCGTTAAAATAATCCTAGCCCTGTAGTTCTGGGCTCTTAAGAATAAGACTACGGTATCCCCTGCCTGTCGTAGAAAGCGACTAAAAGGTGCCTCGGGTTCACTGGGCGACAAGGGTGGGGGCCTTTGTCGTCCGCCAAGGTGGACTCGGGAAGAAGGCGAAATCAGCTGGCCCGTGTCGCCTTGCACTACGAGGGCAAAGGGGGGGAGTAATCTCCCCCCGGGAAGTGCTCTCCTTGAGCACAGTGCAGAGGGGCTCCGGTGCGTTCCTCTGGAGATCCCGGAGCCCCTCGTCATGCACCGAGGAAAGGGCCACCGGGGAGGTTTTAGTGGGTAAAAACCCCACATAACCGCCGCCTTCCCCCCAGAAGGCGGGGTATCTTTTTGAAGATTTCCTCCTCGTAAAAAAAAAAAAAATAATCCTTTGTACAACGTAACGCCGACTGAATAAAGCGAGTTTATTAGCTATTGGACATTTTCATTCCAAAAACAAGTTATCATAGAAAAGCTATTCTTTTTTTGATTGATGTTTGGCAATTACTCGTCGTTGAAATATAAATGTACTGGAAATCAGTATAGAGAATTATTTTCAACCAAAGCGACCATGCGTCACGCACTGACGCAAATTGTACATAGTGCGTTATCAGGCTTAGTTTGGCTTGGACCGACGCCAGGCCTCTTTAAATTGGCTCAAAGATAAATCCCATATAAATATAAGCTCGAATGCATTCAGGCACCAAAAGCCAACATTCGGTTAATGCAAACAAAAACATTAAACACAATTAAACATTCTTTATTGCATTTGCCTCATAAATAAAGCGACAATAAGAGAAGTTAATAGCTTAATAATACGACAATATATAATATAATAAAAATAATAAAATTATTATATATATATATATATATATATATATGTATATATTAGTGATTTACCTGAATCTTATTGTATCTTGTAGTTAATCGTCACGTTACTTCCCGAAGTGGCACTCAAAGTTAGTTTAGTTTTTAAATGTCCCTTAGATTATCCGTGAAATAGCAACCGACCGAGTCGTGGTTCGGCCCTCTCGGGCGCCCGCGGATCGGAATTCTTAAGCGTAACATTGTAACCGTACAAACCGAGGTTACCCCTCACCGGGGACTCTTGTGTCGAGTTACTAGCGATGCCACCTCTCAATCCGGTGAAGCAATCAATGCCAGTGTCTCTGGCCAATCTGTGTAGTTCATCAAAAAAAAGCTAATGCGCCTTAATTCACAGGTCTTATGTTTTTTTATGGTGTATTAACTAGCGCTTGACCACGATCCCACCTGATGTTAAGTTGTGATAAGGACTTCATTTCCACTTAACACCAGGTGGGTTCGTGGTGAAGTACTTGCTCAGAAAGTATAAATAAATAAAAAAAGTTCATCAAATAAGAAAAAAAAACAGACGAATTTTGAATCTCTTTTTCTGAAGTCTGAAATACTGTACAGAACCACTTAGTGACGGGTAAAATGTATCACGTATACATGTTTTTTTTTTTTTGACGAACTACACAGATTGGCCAGAGAAGCTGGCCTTGACTGCTTCACCGGATTGAGAGGTGGCATAGCTCTTAGGTCGCTTAGCCTGAACCTCTATCGCTAGTAACTCGACACAAGGGTCCCCCCGGTGGGGGGTAACTTCGGCTTGGACGGTTACTATGTTACGCGTAAGCATTCCGATCCCGAGAGGGCCGAACCACGACTCGGTCGGTTGCTATTTCACGGATTCGTATACATGTTTAATTTGTAAATGCAAACGGGAAACGTCGCTGTCAGACTAGTAACCGACGCCGATACCACTCTCATATATCCAAGGCGTCTAGAAATCGAATGCGTTTTACAAAGCAGTACTCTTACGCGATTGTTATATGCCGTATGCCAAAGTCGGTTAGCCCGCACCTAGCCGTGTTGTGCAAAGCATTGCCTAGTTAAACAGGCACGTCTCGGCCAGTGGTGATCAAACCGCGGCCCGCGATTCGCTCATATTTGTATCCTTGTCTTTGGCTCTTCCACGGAATGCTAAGTGCATACGCAGAATATTGTACCTTGCTTTGAAATCCCGACCGAAACCGATTTGAATGATTCGTTTTTTCTTTGAAAGATGCTTCTCTTGTGGTCCAATTTCAGTTCAGTTCTGACAATCGCATCCATGATAAAATAATAAAGTCTTTAATTTGCATTGACTATGTGCCCACAAACAGACGAATAACTCAATATAAAACCAGTCGATTTGGATAATTCGGAAATAAAATAAGTCACTAGCGTTAGCTTACTTATTTTTTTTTGTTAACGGGGAGGAAATCTTCAAAGAGATACCCCGCCTTCTGGGGGGAAGGCGGCGGTTATGTGGGGTTTTTACGCACTAAAACCTCCCCGGTGGCTCTTTCTTCGGTGCATGACAAGGGGCTCCGGGATCTCCAATGGAACGCACCGGGGCCCCTCTGCACTGTGCTCAAGGAGAGCACGTCCCGGGGGTTACTCCCTCCCCCCCTGTGCCCTCGCAGTGCAAGGCTACACGGGCCAGCCGATGTCGCAAAGGCCCCAACTTTTGTCGCCCAGTGAACCCGAGGCCCCTTTTAGTCGCCTCGTACGACAGACAGGGGATACCGTAGTCTTATTCTTGAGAGCCCAGAACTTCAAGGTTGGAATGATTGTTGAAATTATTATTCTATTCTATTCTAACATCTTCTCCACGCTGATAGTTTGAATACTGGCTCACAAGGACACAGTTCGGATGTTGCGTGCTCAATTCGATTGAATTAGCATTAAACACGCCTCGCGAACGGAATTAAAATGTACTAGCGTAATAACTAAGCAGTTAAGCCTTTCGCGTAGATTAGCGGCCGGCAAACCGACGTCTAAAAATATATTTACGAAGTACAAAAATCGATTTCAAATTGATTAATCGTAGTTCAGATTCATTTAACATTCGTACTCCATAACGTCTGCGAGTCGTTATTGAGTACTTACCTTTTTTTTGTTGACGGGGAGGAAATCTTCAGAAAGATACCCCGCTTTATGGGGGGAAGGCGGCGGTTATGTGGGGTTCTTACCCACTAAAATCTCCCCGGTGGCCCTTTCCTCGGTGCATGACGAGGGGCTCCGGGATCTCAACGTGGAACGCACCGGAGCCCCTCTGCGCTGTGCTCAAGGAGAGCACGTCCCGCCCTGTGCCCTCGCAGTGCAAGGCTACACGGGCCAGCCGATGTCGCAAAGGCCCCAACTTTTGTCGCCCAGTGAACCAGAGGCCCCTTTTAGTCGCCTCGTACGACAGACAGGGGATACCGTAGTCTTATTCTTGAGAGCCCAGAACTTCAAGGTTGGAATGATTGTTGAAATTATTATTCTATTCTATTCTAACATCTTCTCCACGCTGATAGTTTGAATACTGGCTCACAAGGACACAGTTCGGATGTTGCGTGCTCAATTCGATTGAATTAGCATTAAACACGCCTCGCGAACGGAATTAAAATGTACTAGCGTAATAACTAAGCAGTTAAGCCTTTCGCGTAGATTAGCGGACGGCAAACCGACGTCTAAAAATATATTTACGAAGTACAAAAATCGATTTCAAATTGATGAATCGTAGATCAGACATCTATATTTAACATTCGTACTCCATAACGTCTGCGAGTCGTTATTGAGTACTTACCTTTTTTTGTTGACGGGGAGGAAATCTTCAGAAAGATACCCCGCTTTCTGGGGGGAAGGCGGCGGTTATGTGGGGTTCTTACCCACTAAAATCTCCCCGGTGGCCCTTTCCTCGGTACATGACGAGGGGCTCCGGGATCTCAAAGTGGAACGCACCGGAGCCCCTCTGCACTGTGTTCAAGGAGAGCACGTCCCGCCCCCGTGCCCTCGCAGCGCAAGGCGACACGGGCCAGCCGATGTCGCCTTCTTCCTGGGTCCACCTTGGTGGACGACTCAGGCCCCTTGTCGCCCAGTGAACCCGAGGCCCCTTGTAGTCGCCTTCTACGACAGGCAGGGGATACCGTAGTCTTATTCTTGAGAGCCGAGAACTACAGGGCTGATTGAGTACTTACCTAGTATTGAAATATCAACCCTGCTCTATCTATAAATTAGGGATGACCATGCAAAAATTATATCGAAATATTTTTGATATAATATATCGTAATGTTTTACGATACTATACGACATATTGTACAAATATATAGCTTTCAATGTATCGTTATCGTAATTTTTCATATTTAAGTAGCCCAAAAAAACCTCCAACACAGAACATAAAATATATACAGCTAGTGCCGCATCGCGGAGAGTATCGATATTAAATAATTGATAACATCGAATTGAAAATATAAATCGCGTTCATATATCGATTTTAACGCGATTATCAAGACTGGTTACGCAAAAATTATATCAATATATTTTTGAAATAATATATCGCAGTTTGCCGCAACCAATAAGAGGCATAAATATGCGGCCTTGGGAGAGCCGTCTATATTTGTGCCTTTTGTCGTGGAGACTCAGTCTTTAAGTGGAAGCCCGTCAGCTGTTCAAGGAGATTTCCGCACGCCTCATTGACGCCGACGATTTCGGACAAAGGTTGAGCCTGGCCATTCAACGGGGAAATGCTGCTAGCCTCTTGGGCACCCTGCCCTGCGAGCGCAGTGATTTAGGGTCGATTATATACATTATTTAGTTTTATTTTTAGTTTGACATAGTTTTACAGTTTTACCTATTATTTTAAAAATTATTGTTTTAGTTATAAATAGTGAAGTGGATAATTTTTAGCTTTTAAAGGGAAGTTTCTGTTGTAAAGAATATAATGTTATATAAGATATAAATAAATTAAATTTTATATATCGTAATGTTATATCTATACTATGGGACATATTGTACAAATAAATACATCGCTTTCAATGCATCGATATCGTAATTTTTCAAATTTAAGTAGCCCAAAAAAAACCTGCAACACAGATTATAAAATATATGATAACATAGGATTGAAGCTATAATATGAAATTAATGCGATTATCAAGACTAGTTCCGTCATCCATTGTAACATATTTAAGTCAGCTATTAATAATGCCAATAAAATTTTAATGGGGCCTAATTGAAAGTAGCCCCTTTTCCAACTTAAAAAATTCAAAATCGGTTGATAACTGGCCGAGTTACGAGTGCACAAACATATACATCCTCCTTTTTTGAAGTCGATTGAAAACCGCAGTATTTTCCTTGACACGGCATGGGTATTACGTTGTCCTACGCTGATAACCCGGGTAATGGGGTAACACCCCGAGGCCCGTACCTGCGAGGTTCCCGTGAACCTTGTAGATGACTCGACTTGACTTGACTACGTTGTCCTAACACGACACACGAGACATGTATCTTTTATACGACTGTATACGGGCGGTAATTCCCCGCAGACAGAGCTCGTTGTGATTCGAATTTTAAATCTGTATTATGAAAACGTCCGATTCACCATAGAAGTGATGATAGTTATAGAAAATATTATTCAACACTCGTGAGCAAAACTAAAGGGTCGGTTAAGAAAGTTTGAATATCTCGGAAGATAAAGACGCTAGCTAACTGAAATAAATTTTGCGTGATAGACAATTAAATATCCTTAAAATAAAATATATTTTTTATTTTATTTATATTTCTTTAAAAAACAAATTTAAACGCAAAATGATATCTTACGTTAACTTCGATAATACAGTATAATAAAATTTTAGTACTTAGTGTTGCTACCATGTGGCGATGTTATTTTAATGAAATATAAATGAATTAATAAAAATATTAAATTTTATTTTAAGGATATTTAATTGTCTATCATTCACAATTTATTTCAGTTAACTAGCGTCTTTATCTTCCGAGATATTCAAACTTTAATTAAAATAAAAAAAATATATAATTAAAATAAATAATTAAACTTTATTTTTGCTTACGGCTATAGTTAAAACGACTAATACGCATTTCTACTTGAATCTCTAACAGCGGTGGTAGCCTAGTAGCTAAGTTGGGCAAAGGTGGCAATGAAGGTTGCAAACAGAAATAAAAAAGTGGCATAAAAGGAGCTCTCTACACATTTGCTATAGCAATAGATGTAGAGAGCCCAAACATAGATAGCAGAAGGAAAGAAAATAAATTTAATTAAAAGGACGGTGGCAAATAGTAGAGATAATAGAGACATGGTAGAGTAAAGAGAAAAAATTGTAGTGAGATAAAAAATAGTGTAAAACTAAGATAGACAATATAAGAATGTAAACTACAGAAAAATTAGAAATAAATATTATCTATTAAATCTAACAGAAAATATAATAGAATGTAGTAGATAGTAAGAATGACATACGATAAATGTAAGAACAATGTAACCTGTATGTATTACATTTAAGAGATGGAAGAAAGAGGGAATGAAAAATCCTAACGTGGGTGACGTTGGGGAACTAGACATAGCATAGGCAGACTATGCTCAGAACAAAAAGGACAAGGGGCAATAAACTCTGAACTAACAAATATATAAGTTAGTAGTCATGCCTCATGTTACAAGTAAAAAAAAAAGTAGCTAAGTTGAAGCATGATTTAACGTTGGGGAATTAATTCATTATTCTTACAGCAAAGGACTAGATTAGTTTACCCGCGTCTGTCTTTCCCTCCGATTTATTAGTTCAAACAATGAAAAGGTATCCCTCATTTATTACTATATATTTTTTTTATAAATATTTACAGAAACCGATTTACGACGAACTTTGTCCAAATGACGACTGATCTGAAACTTAAAATCAAAACAAAATAGACTAAATGATAACCTTAGTTCTTTGCAGGGTGTTCGATAATTTTACGTACATTTATGTACACTGGCAGGCCTCTACATACATTTTAACATTCTAAATCCCGTCTTTAATTAATATAATCGAATTGATAAGTTGGCCTTAAGAGGCGACTGCGTATCAAAGAAATATCAGTTAATTGGTTACGTTTATGTAAAATACATTTATAATCGTACCCTTACAACCACAAACAAACATTACGAACAATAATTGCATGTAAAAATACATTAGTGCTTCTGATGAAATTAGATTAAAAAATTTGGAATAAAATTCAAGCCGCCATTTTTGTCAGTTTACTGCTACTATGTTGTTGATAAAAACAATTTAAAATATTAATACATATATGCTAACGCGATTAAAGTGACCGCCGAAGCTAAAGTTAAGGACCCTTACTTATAGTTACTTCCAATAGAGGTTCATGTGAAACGACCTTAAGAGCTTTGCACAAATCCAGTAAAATTGTTCCAGTCAACTTCTCTGCCCAAACGGCGTACTTTCGTCATAAAAAAAACACGAGTACATGTGTTTATAGGTATATGAACGTACAGCAAAGGAGTGGAACAAGTTGCCGGCATCAGTCTTTCCGTTCAAGTACGACGTGGGAGCCTTCAAAAGTAGAGTGAATAGGCACTAAACTAGCGCGTACCTTCTTTCGACTATCACCACTTAACATCAGGTGGGATCGTGGTCAAGCACTAGTTTATACCCCATAAAAAATGTCGATAATGCATGTCATTTAAATTAACTACCAATAGTTAGTTGATGAGAATGATAAAATTACTACGAATGAAGATTCTTATTACTAGATGATCGGCGAATCCTTATTATATCTATACTTCTTCTTAGTCGTCTCCTTCATTTCTGAAGGACGTGTCTAGCACAAAGTGTTGATCGCTCGCTTAACGATCGGCGGTCTTCATGGCTTTGGTTATTGGCAGGCCTGTGAGCGTCTTTACTGCGTCTGTCCATCGTGTACCATTAGCTTTTCGAGGTTATCAGGATTTCTGCGAGCAACGTGTCCAAAATATTGCAGTTTATTATATCTACCAGTTCGACACACCTTGCTCAGTATTCTAATAACAAAGTTATCGTTAATATATAATGGTATATCGATCCACCGCTCCCCTATTCATTACCGCGTTCGTTCAAACCAATATGGCGTTCAAGATAAACAACACTATAGAGGTCGTGCCACCGAAATATATTCGCGCGAAATGTTGCTTTACCTTGACGATCCTTTGCGCAAAAAGCTACTTTGACATCGATTTATATTAATCAATGAAAATGAAACGAAATGCGACCTACCTACATTACATTTGCGAGTACACCTAATGTCTCCAGTGACCACGCGAGACACAGGCGTTAGGCTTACACAGCTTTAACGAAGAATAACAACGCCAGAGAAGCTGGCATTGCCTGCTTCACCGGATTGAGAGTTGGCATAGCTCTTAGGTCGCTTAGCCTGAACCTCTATCGCCAGTAACTCGACACAAGGGTCCCCCGGTGCGGGGTAACATCGGCTTGGGCGGTTACTATGTTACGCGTAAGCATTCCGATCCGAGGACGCCCAAGAGGGCCGAACGACGACTCGGTCGGTTGCTATTTCGCGTATAATGGCTTTAGCCTATATGACGAATACATGCTTATTCACCACTTAGCTGCAGCTTAGATAATCTAAGGGACATTCAAAAACTAAACTAACTTTGAGTGCTACTTCGGGAATAACTTCAGAGATCTCATTTATTACGGCTTATGGAGGCTTGATTCTTATAAAAAAAAACTAGCCGATCCGGCAAACGTTTTGCCACTAAAATTATTTTTAGCGATTGTTGTGGTAGTTTTTTTTTATCACGAGCTACACAGATTGGCCAGAGAAGCTGGCCTTTACTGCTTCACCGAATTGAGAGGTGGCATAGCTCTATAGGTCGCTTAGCCTGAACCTCTATTCTTAGTAACTCGACACAAGGGTCCCCCCCCCCCGGTGGGTGTTGTGGTAGTCAAAATATAAAAAGAAGCGAGCGGAATTAAAAATGATTAAATGACTAAAATGACTTAAAAAACAGGGGTTGGTGGTAGAAGGGTTGAAAAGGGTTGTATGTATTTTTTAATGCTACATTATAAAGAAAAAATAAATAGAATTTTTTTCCAAGAAATAAAAAAAAAATCTTAGGGGTTGACAACCCTTATCAGTTAGGGATCTGAAAAATAGATAGTAGCCGATTCCAAACCTACCAAACCTACTGAATATGCATATAAAATCTACGCTTTGAAAAATGCACGTAACAAGTACACACAAACATATAATTACCAAGTATCAGTGATAACAGTAAATGCCACTTCTAGTAATATCACAGAATTTATATTCGTGTTAGGCGTACTTATTATTTGTGACGGCAGTATACTGTTAACGTGTTTGTGAATTACCTATTAAGCTATTGTTTTGTCTTTTTCATATCTTTTGCATATATTTGTACAGTCTTTTGGCACTTCTATTACATTATCTATTTATTATTACAGTGAATGAGGTAATTCTACCTTTTGCCTTGGGTGACCCTTATTAAACATTCTAGTGGTTGTTCTATAGTTGAAATTCGACTTTATCCCAGGAATTGAAGCATTGAAAGCCCTCTCGGGCACCCTCCGATCGGAATGCTTACTCGTAACATAGTCGATCCAAGCCGAGGTTACCCCTCACCGGGGGGACCCTTGTGTCGAGTTACTAGCAATAGAGGTTCAGGCTAAGCGACCTAAGAGCCGTGCCACCTCTCAATCCGGTGAAGCAGTCAAGGCCAGCCTCTCTGGCCAATCTGTGTAGTTCGTCATTAAAAAAAAAAGCATTGCAATCACACAATTCGCAGCACGTTCACAGCAATCGGTGAATCTGTCAATCATTAGTTATCATGTAGAATTCTCGAATTTATTAGTGGTTAAATCTTTATTTAACGCATTGGTAAGAAGCCATTTAGAGACGAACGCTTACATATGGAATCCTCATGAAGACAAATATTGTCTCATGGTGGAGAAGATACAAAATAAATTTTGTAGATTTCTATATTATAAGCAGTACGGGGTGTATCCTTGCTTCCCACTGATGTACCCGAGCCTATTTGTACTGGGCATGGTCAGATACAGCAGGCTGCAGGTGAGGAGAGACGTCGTACTGGTTAAATATGTGTAGAGGGTACTGCGGGGGTGGGTTCATCACCCAGAAATGCTGGCCGCGCTACAGTTGCGGACGCCTGATAGTAACGTGTACATGCGGCGTCGTCCGCCATTGTTCCTACTGCCTGTCTCCAGGACTAACTTGTCCAGGAACTCTCCGCTGTCGCGTGATTGGGTTTGTTAATACCATCTGGCTGCACATTTATCTCGTTTTACCTGTTGTTTCTGTGTTCTTGTGTCGAATAAATGTTTTTATTCTATTATATTCTATTCTATATAAACATATATTTATTTCGGAACAGTCCGAAATGTCCCACTCGTATAGAAATATATTTATATAATGATTATTATAGAACCTAGATCGCGTAGCAGCACAAAAGAAAATATTTCACGAAGGCTATTATAATCGGAGCCATTGAATTTTGGAACAGGCCACCGTGTGTTATCAGAGATAAGATCGCAAATCTAAAACGAACACGGCCAAGTAAACAGTACTAATAATTTAATGTCAAACAAAACATTGTTTCACAGTCAAATAAAGCATCTCTAAGAATTTTAATTCCCGCATTAAAAAAGGAAATTCGATGTATACAGTCTTTTATTTAACCGGCTTTTTATTCTTAAATAAAAGCAGTGGTGGTCCCTCTCTTGACACAGAGACCACCACATACGAGAATTTCATTCTGGATACCACTCGGTCTCGTATTATGAAAGGCCAGCTAAGATGGTGCGGGCATGTTTGGCGTATGGACGACTGCAGACTGCCAAAAGCAGCTTTAAATTCCGAGCTTTCGGCCGGAAAACGCAATCGCGGCGGGCAGTACCTGCGTTACAAAGACGTGCTCAAGCGTCATCTAGCTGCCTGTAACATACAGACCGACAAGTGGGAGAGATTTGCCTCAATGCGACCAGAGTGACGCCCTTGTGTCAAAGCAGGTGTAACGGATTTTGATAAGAACGCGAATCTAGACGCAATACGCCGCGAAAGGAAATCTCGCCCCAAGTCCTCCTACAACTACACCTACAATATCACCGGTCAGCTATATTGTGCCACTTGCAACCGAGCATTTAAGAGCAAGTTCGGCTTCGCAAGCCATATCAGGGCTCATGCCCGAAGCTAGTCAAGGTCGCCGTCACCGGTCACGGTGTGGACTATATATATATATATATATATTTTTAATGGGGAGGAAATCTTCAAAAAGATACCCCACCTTCTGGGGGGAAGGCGGCGGTTATGTGGGGTTTTTACCCACTAAAACCTCCCCGGTGGCCCTTTCCTCGGTGCATGACGAGGGGCTCCGGGATCTCCAGTGGAACGCACCGGAGCCCCTCAGCACTGTGCTCAAGGAGAGCACGTCCCGTGGGGGGGGGAGGTTACTCCCTCCCCCCCTGTGCCCTCGCAGTGCAAGGCTACACGGGCCAGCCGATGTCGCATTCTTCCCGGGTCCACTTTAGCGGACGACAAGGCAGGGGATACCGTAGTCTTATTCTTGAGAGCCCAAAACTACAGGGCTGATATATATATATATATATACACTAAGGTGTAATGACCTATTACATCACAGCGACTACGAAGGTAGATTTTTTATGGAAGGACGCGATAACGCTCTGTGTTGAAAATCGATTAATGCTTTGAGAACACATACTTCGAACACATTGTGATGTAAGCAAGAGGTGTGTCGGTTCCCAACTACGGAAAACTTAAGATATAATATATTTACAAATATATATTTAATCTGTCGTTTTTATAGATCCGGTATAGCTCAGTGTCCGTGCGGACGCCTCAAGTTGCATGATACGCAACCCGAGTTCGAACCCCGGTGCCGGCACCTATAAATTTGCTGTTGCAATTTTATGTGCTGATTTACCACACGTTCGGCAGTGAAGGAAGACATCGTGAGGAAACCTACATGTACTAGAAAAAATTCTAAGACATGTGAAGTGTGCCAATCCGCACTAGGGCCGCGTGGCGGAATAAACCCTTATACACTCTTTACAGATAAGACATGTGCCCAGCATTGGAACATATATAAAGGCTATTACTACTTACTACTAATTTAATCTGTCACTGATTTGATTAAAACGTAAATCTCTAGATATAAAAAAAATGAATTGCTGTTCGTTAGTCTCGCTAAAACTCGTGAACGGCTGAACGGATTTATCTTATCTTAGTCTTGAAATGTTCCAGGAGGTCTAGGCAAGGTTCAAAAGGTGAGGGAAAACCTTAAAAATAGCCCTTTCCTATTTCCCACACAAACGTTTTCTAACTAAAATGTAGAGTCAATTTGAACTTTATGTTTAAAGAAATAAATTATGGCAAAAAATCGTTTACGTGGTCAGCTAGTAAACTAATAAATAAATCGATTAAAAATAAACTTCAGAATTTTTCTACTCTTCTATACGATTCTCTCTCTAATCTATGCTATAGAAACTCATTTTAACGTTTTAAAAAGTTTTTTTTTTTAATTTAAATATCCATTACAAGTTATTTGATGAATTTTAACGTATCTATTGTATGTACGTAATAAATTGGCTCCGATACCGCCGGCTCCCGACCTACCGCAACAAACACAAACACACGCGCCCTCGTTCAGCACGCTAGTCACGTAACTCAATACAAAGACGAAGCTAGTACAAGCATATACTGCAAAATAGGTCACACACATATACATACAAATAAACACATTTTAATCTTTACATGCTACGTCAGTAAAAATAAGTAATAAAGAAATAGCCACTAATAGCTAGCTGTTAAATACAATCTTATCGTAACTGGCTTATAGCAATGTGTAAACGTTCAACCGACTTTAAACTAGGAGGTTTTGTCTGTATGTTTTTTGAAACAAAACTTGACGAATAATTGAATTGGAGAGTGAGTTAATTAATGCATAAAGAGAGCATTATAAAAAGTGTGATCGAAAGTTGAGAGGGAGATATAAGTTAGTGAAGATAAAATTTACTCTGAGTTATATACATATATATATATGTAAAAAAATAATAATATTTATTTTATTTTTTAATTTATATTTTTATTTGTACGAAACCTACATAGTGAAGTCTATGGAGGTTTGTTGTGACATAATTTAAAAAGATATATCAGTGATGTAAAATAGAAATAGAATAGATGTCATTATTTAATTTATATAACATTGTTTAGTAAAAACAGGAATTAACTTTTAATGTGGTTTCCTTGAAATACAGACCAACACATAGTTATTCTTGTTTTTTATTGATATTCCGAATTAATCTTATATATATATATATACGTCCCTCTGTTGGGCCACAGGCCTTCTATGTAAAGACAGTATAAGGGCATAGTCCACCATACGGCCTTAGTGCGGATTGGCAGACTTCACATGTCTTAGACAAATTTATTGGTGCCGGCACCGGAGATCGCACTTGAGTTGCAAACGTACTATGAAACTTTTTATTTTTTGACGGAAAAAGGCTTTGCTATGTTAGATTTTTACCTATATCGGCTGGACCCGGTGCACTCGCAAAGCAAGGCGACACGTGTTCAGCCAATATCGCTTTCCACCCATCACCACTCCACTTTGGCGAACGACAAAGCCCTATTTGCCCAGTGAACTCAAGGCCCCTTTTAGTCGCCTTCTACGACAGGCAGGGGATACCGCAGTCTTATTCTACAAGCCCAGAACTACAGGGCTGAACGTACTATGCAACTTGAGGCAAACGTCCGCACCCTAAAACTATGACTCAGAACTAGAAGTAACTAACTCAGAGCCAAAAGAAGTACTAGTACTTATTAATTAATTTTACGGTTTCTTTTTCTTTACTTAATAAGCATGGCGGGAAATAGACAGCGGATGCTGTCTCTTTCTAGCAAGCTATTAAAAGGGTTAGAAGAACGTGAGAGATTCTTTTGTTCTTTATTGAAACGCACTGGCCGGTGACATAACAAGCACAGATAAAAAAGCGTTTTATGTAAACAATTTAAGTACAATTTGCACGAAGAACATTGGGGACAAATGGAAGCGTAGTTCCGTTGTTATTTATACCACGCTGACGTCATTCGCTTTTGGGGGGTTAACGGCAGACGTCCTCGCTGCTAAAAGCGCACAAGGTTACACAGTTTCATTGCAAATCGTACGACCATCACTGCCACCTTGCCACTTTAAAGCACATCGAGATATATAGATAGATTCTTTATTGCTCTAATTTTTTTTTCTCTTTATTGTGGCAACATACAGTCCTTATTGTCTATTATGTTACATTATATATTTTTTTACAAGTTCTTATCGACCAACAGTGCCGAGAATGTTAGTTTATTATAATTTACAATTTGCATCCGCGTACAAACTAGAAGAAGCAAACAGAATCCAGTCAGGAGAATTTACTTACAATTAAAGTTTTGAACCTAATAAATGAGTTGCTAAAAATATCCACTTCTGAAGTTAAGTCCTCCACGTTGCAGAAATTGTCATTGTAATAGTGCAAACTTCTGATTAGGAAACGATTACTTGTATAGTTTTTTTTTCGCTGGAGGTGGAACACATATGTTTAAATACGAGTTGTTTAAGTGTAGAACACGAGAGGGTTGAATTAAAAATTTAGTTTTAGTGATGAAGTTAATTTTTCCTAAAATATCCGAACAGTCAACATAGCCATTAAGAATTTTGAAAAGATAATAGAGATCAGAATGTGTTTTACAATAACTACAATCAATTTAAGTAACAACGAAGCTTAACCCTAACAGTGAGCAAGGACGGTCGCTTCTCTCAGCGCCAACGCTTCCCGAAGTGGCAAAGTGGAATGGATTGGAAAGTGGAGAAAGTGGAGTGGAGTGGAAAACAAATACAAGCATCAATAGCCTATTGGTTTAGAGTACGGTCTGGGAAATGTAAGGTCGTAGGTTAGAAACAGTAAATCAACTATTGACGTGAACTATTTTTTTTGACGCACTACACATATTGGCCAGAGAAGCCGGCCTTGACTGCTTGACCGGATTGAGAGGTGACATAGCTCTTAGGTCGCTTAGCCTGAACCTCGATCGCTAGTAACTCAACACAAGGACGGGGATTACCCGGTGAGGGGTAACCTCGGCTTGGACGGTTACCATATTATATTGCTATTTCACGGATAATATATGAGACATTCAAAACTAAACTAACTTTGAGTGCCATTTCGGGAAGCGTTGCTGCTGGGAGACGAAGTGACAGAAGAAACTCCAGCAACGGTCCTAACATCTAAGGGATGGACCCATAAAATTGCGGAAACACGCGAGGATTATTCGCAGGTTGCGAATAACCTAACACAAGCTTAAGGATATTTGCGGTTAAGAAGAATGTAATAATCTGTGAGAGAAAAGGATAGCGATTGCTAAAATTAAAAAAAAAATAGGCTTTTTATAATAAATATTAACAAAAAAATGCTTTAAAATATTATTGTACACCAAAATTACAGAACTAAGGTACAATTTACAATTCCTTGTACCAACAGGCGACCTTTTCGCTAAGTGCGATCACTTCCAGGTAACTTTTGTATGGACTGGAAATATATGAACGAAACAAGACGATGGCATACAGATATAATTATTATAACTAAACTACATCATGGAAAATAAATTTGTATTCCAACTTGCAATCGATCATTAAAAAAAATCATCAATCCATTAAACATTATCAATTCATCCGTCATTACCAATAGATCGGGTTCGTGATGAAATGTCACTGGCAAACAATACACTCAGGGACACAGCTTTAAGAAAAAATTATAAAAGCGTCACCTAGTGACAATAACCGGAAACAACAACTTGTCATGTAAAGTGTTTTAGCCTCTTTCATAACACATCGTTTAATGTTATAAAACTTTTCATTATCTTTTAGTAAGAGTTTTTATAACATTAAAACGGGTTTTGAGAGCCGAGTTTTATAAATAAGACTTTTAAACCACATAATGCGATACCATTTAATATATACTTAATTAAATAACAAAAACAATAAACGTCTCGAAATTAGACCTAAGTAATTTTATAATCAAAACTAGCTTTTTTTTTCTGGGGGGAATGCGGCGGTTACTACATTCTTACCCACTAAAACCTCCCCGGTGGACCTTTCCTCAACGTGGAACGCACCGGAGCCCCTCTGCACTGTGTTCAAGGAGAGCACGTCCCGGGGGAGATTACTCCCCCTCCCCGTGCCCTCGCAGCGCAAGGCGTCACGGCCCAGCCTTCTTCCCGGGTCCACTTTGGTGGACGACTCAGGCCTCCACCCTTGTCGCCTAGTCAACCCGAGGCTCCTTTCAGTCGCCTTGTACGACAGGCAGGGGATACCGTACTCTTATTCTTGAAAGCCCAGAACTACAGGGCTGAAACTAGCTTACCCAGCCCGCTTCGCCGGGTTAGATTTTTCTTTATTTTATTTAAACAATAAACTTACATCATTAAATATATTAAATTATTCATTTCTCTCCATATTCATTCTCTCTTCGAGCGGTTGAAGATCATTACTTACACCCCTGTACATATCAGTAAATAAAATATCATACCCGTAGTAGTAGTGTCATAGTAAATAAAAGCTGTATTTGACAGTTCAAAAAGAGGACTGCTCCAATCGTCACCAATCAACTTGAAGATTCCCTGAAAGTTTCATTGAAATCGGTCCAGCCGTTTCGGAGCCTATAAAGAACAAACCCACACACTTTCTCTTTAATATATATAGATTATTTTATAGTATTGTCTATGGGCGTTTGTTGTACGTTGCATTAGTGGCAGACGAGCTTAATTTCGATAGATATAGATCCGTGGTAGGTCAGTGGCCATGCGGACGCCTCATGCTGCATAGTACCTGCACCAATGAATTTGTTGCAACTGTAAGTGTTGATTTACCACGTGCTCAGCGGTGAAGGAAGTCGATTTTAGTTTTTGCTCGTAAATAACATTGTTAACTTTTATGAACACATTTCAATTATGTGTTGTTTATGATTTAAAATAGTTTATATATAGAAGAGATATATTGGTAGAGAGTTTTATAATCCAAATTTGTACTGACACGTGCGTTGTTGTTATTTTCTAGATAAACTGATCGTAGTGGGGAACACCGCAGGAAAAAGATCTCGCGGCCGTTCACCAACAAGGTGGTCCGATCAGGTAAAAGACTCGTCGTCCTCCAAATTTTACAGTGCTGTCAGAGACGCGCTGGACAGAAGCCGGTGGAGGCAAATCATCCGCTCCAGATGCAACCCTGATGATGACCACGATCCTCAGACATGAGGGACCGACACTAGAGAGAGATGAACCATATTGGAGTACAATGTATTCTCCATTGAAGTATAATCATGTATAAAAAATCCCTAAATGATAAGAATGATATTGTATTTATTGATATGTACATGGATGTAGGTAATGATCTTCACCCGCTCGAGACTTAATACGGAGAGAAATGAATTAATTAATATATTGTGAGAGTTAAATTAAATATTTCATGATGTAAGTTTATTGTTTAAATTAAATAAAGCAAAATCTAGCCCGGCGAAGCGGGCTGGGTACGCTAGAAAATAAATAAAACATTGACAATAACAAACCTTCATTATTATACCCAACAGCCAGCCCTTGAAACCCGTGTCTTCTTCCATTGGCAACAAATCCGTAGTCATCGAATCCGTGGACATAAAATCCGTCGTGAAAGCCGCCATCGTGGTCGGAAAAAACTCCGTCGTCAAATCGGTCACATTCATTTTTAATAAACAAAAACCAAACACTTTTTATAATAAATAAAAAAAAAATCACGCTAATCGGACAAAGCGAGGCGAATTCTAAATTTAAAAACTGTCAACCGATAATCACCGTTGAAATTCGACGTTTAAAAATAAAATACGTTTCGCGCCAAAATCGCGCACACATCTGTAATACTCAACACGGCGAAAGGACGTTGTAAACTGATTAAGATACGTGGAGACATGAGATAATATAATTTTATATATACGTTTATATTCGTACATTTGTTTCAAGAGTCAGTCTGTTAACGATAACGCGACTGGGCAACGCGCGGCCCGCGAACTTACTGAACACGCTGCCATTGGTAAAGGAAAACACAAGGTACAACTATACTGAGCGACTGACGCGTGTGTTTCGGTGTACTAAAGACCTAAGTATTACTAAATGCCTATGGCAACTTGTATTTAACAAATGTTTTATCGGAGAAAATTTACGTAACGTGTTATTGTATATAAATATTGCGACAGTAATGTATACTTCCCTACACCGTTTGAGCAGGTAGTTCTGGGCTCTCAATAATAAGACTACGGTATCCTGCGTAGGATGCCTGTCGTAGAAGGCGACTAAAAGGGGCCTCGGGTTCACTGGGCGACAAGGGTGGGGGCCTTTGTCGTCCGCTAAGGTGGACCCGGGAAGAAGGAGACATCGGCTGGCCCGTGTCGCCTTGCACTGCGAGGGCACAGGGGGGGAAGGAGTAACCTCTTCCTCCGGTGCGTTCCACTGGGGATCCGGGAGCCCCTCGTCATGCACCGAGGAAAGGACCAAGGTTTTAGTGGGTAAAAACCCCACATAACCGCCGCCTTCCCCCTAGTAGGTGGGGTATCTTTTTGAAGATTTCCTCCCGGGTGCTCTCCTTGAGCACAGTGCAGAGGGGCTCCAGTGTGTTCCACTGGAGATCACGGAGCCCATCGTCATGCACCGAGGAAAGGGTCACCACAGGTTTTAGTAGGTAAAAACCCCACATAACCGCCGCCTTCCCCCCAGAAGGCTGGGTATCTTTTGGGTAAGGTAGTGGTCCAATGAAATTGTTCATTTCAATTATTACTATTGATACATCGAGTGCTCTTTATTGCGGAAATTATTATATTGAAATGATCTAAAATAATAATTATAATAAATCTTTATTGGTCACCAAAAAATTATTCAAGAATGAAATGTGAAGTTCCTGACTCCTAAGCTAGGTACTATTGGACCTGTGTTTCAGCAGTCAGTGTCTTCTCCCATTTTGACAACACAATAAAACCATTAACAATAGTGTATATATGTGTCTTTGTGTATGTCAGCTATATGTATAATTTAATTATATACTTATATTCAATTAGGATAGTTTTGGTCTGTTTATAATTTAACTCAACTAACCATTTCTAAAATCTAAAAGAAATATCTCGAAAAAATGTCATCTTCAAATTAAAAAAAAAATGTATTCTTAGTTAAGAAAATAAACTGTATTTCTGTTAATATGAATATGCAAAAGCATTCTCGCTTTTGAGCCGGGTGTTGTCGGAGATTCAGCTCTGTAGAACTGGGATTACAGGATTAGGCTAAGTTATCCCCTACCTGTTATGGCAGGGGTGCTTCACATCCCTCCCAGAGGTGGCCCTGCGCAATCCGGGCAGCGACCGGGGGTTGCGGAAGAACTGCTCGATGTTATCCCGTGACCCTCCTACATACTGGAAACGTGGAATAAGTTGCCGGCCTCAGTCTTTCCGTCCAAGTACGGCGTGGGAGCCTTCAAGGGTAGAGTGAATAGCCACTTAAACTAGCGCGTACCATCTTTCGACTATATCACCACTTAACACCAGGTGATATCATGGTCAAGCGCTAATTTACACGCATAAAAAAAAATACTGTCGAATGTGATAGAATACCGTGTGAAGATTTTTCGTCGGTTGGAGTCCGACACCACACCGTTGCGGGCCCATGTGACTGCGGGGTGTGCGTTCCGTTAGTATTTTGTTACACACGATAATAAAAAACAATCCCCTGCCGTCGGGTTTATTGGTCAACAAGGGTGAAGGGCTCTTCATCTCCCCGGAGAGCCCCAAACTAGTGGGTATTTCACCTATTGACATTTAAAGTTTTAAAAAATTGTTAGAATATTTTTTTAAAAAATCTTTCGGGGATATTTGCGCTAAGTTACTTAGTCCTAGTAACTCCTAATGCGAGATTTAGGCTTAGACTAGCGTTATGGATTATTCGCTTTAAAGACCTTGCTTCAGTTACTTAGTTATATGCTTCTGCGTTTCATTACGGGGTGAGATACCGTTGACCCAATTCTTCTTAATATAGATTGGCAACACATTTACAGTTCATTTAATATACTATAAATAAATTCTAAATCTCGTCATTGCCTTAGCCGCAAAAGCCAACGGGTCAATAGTAGCGAAAGGAAGAGCGAAAAGTGCATAATACGGAAGAAGGAAGAGGAAAAAAAAGATAACAACAGGACCAATGTTGTTACATAATCTTTGGCAACAGGATCACAGGAACCCAAATGGGAGCCTGTAATATATATATATATATATATATATATATATATATATATATATATATATATATATATATACGGCGTTAGTGAAGTCCATGTTTACACGTCTATAACTGTTGAACACAATATCCAAACTAATTATGCATAGGTCGTTTTGTAGGTTATGTCAAGACCTTTCAAATTATGTATAGTATTGCTAGATACGAGCTCTGTAGCGCTATGTACATAGCCGCGAAATTCAAAAGACAAAAGGCGGAAGGGAGATATTTGACAACCTATTATAATTGAAGTCGGTTAAAAATAAAATAAAAGCAAAAGAAATGCTGCATAAATAGAAGGTCGCCGTAGGGGTCATGATAATAACGATTTAAATTAATCATGGCTCATGGCGCATAAATGACGGCGCTATTATACGCACAGACATTAAAACAAATACGCACGAATTGAGAACTTCCTCTTTTTTTAAGTCGGTTAAAAATAAAAGCAACAAAGATGTTTCATAAATAAAAGCGGCGGTGCCAGCGACGTCCCCTTAGGGGTCATAATAATAGTTAAAGGAAAAGCATTACTCATAAACGTCACAACAAGACAAGCGTCAATAGCCAAATGGTTTAGGGTGCGGCCTGCGAATCGTAAGGTCGTGGGTTCGAATCCACCATTCGACTATTGCCGTGAACCATGTCCTAGCACAAGCTTAAGCTTAGTTGGAATGGTTAACAAGATTGTTAGTAATATTTCTGAAATAAAAAAAAGAAATATTGCTAGCTTTCTTTAATAAAAAAAAAAAACGACGGCGCTACGCTACGCACAAAAGTTAACAAAACACGCACGAATTGAGAACTTCCTCCTGTATAAAGTCGGTTAAAAATAAACATACCACAGCATTATTATTTAACGTACAAATAATAAACACAAATTCCAGTGTCTTGACACATTTTGATTATAATAACACTTGTACTAAAATCCCACAAGTGTTTGTGCAACGCTTCACTAAACAATAGGCGGCTTAGCAAAACTAGATCAAGCATATTTGGGAATCATATCAAATTGGAATTGTTAATGGAACGCGATGAACTTTGAAAGGCTTAAAAACAAAACACTCACTCCCGTCACCCGAAAGGGGTAGGCAGAGGACTTCCACTTAATACAGTGGTCGGTAACCGCTTGAAATTTATCCAATAAGCCATTTCTTTTTTAAAAGGAAACCATATTACAATTAAAGGTACAGGCTTCTCTTTCTTTTCAACCGACTTTAAAAAAGGAAGAGGTTCTCAATTAATTTGTATGTTTTTGTGTTTGTTACGTCATAACTTGGGTCGGTGTTCGTTGCAGACTACTGACTTAGTGCGATACATGCCTCACTTTGACGTCGACTGTACAAACATTAAGATAAACCAAACAAACAGACGACTTGTGAACCTTCTCATATTTTTTGAAGTTGGTTAAAAGTATTAAAAATTTCCACTAAATCGCAATCTTTACATTGTCTACATAGTAATTAAATAATAGCCTGATGTTGAGGGATAGTCAGTCTAGGGATGTTCATGAAAAAAAATATATCGATATATTTTTCGATAAAATATACGCTATGCAATATATTTTATTAATATATCGATATTTGCCAAATATCGTAATTTGTTTAAATTATATTTTATACATTCTTGTTACATATTTGTCATAATAACATTATATTGTTTACAACAAAAACTTCACTTTAAAAACTAAAAATTATCCACTTCACTATTGATAACTAAAACAATAATTTTAAAATTTATAGACTAAAAAGAATAGGCAAAACTAAATAATGTATATAATCGACCCCAAATCACTGCGCTCGCAGGGCAGGGTGCCCAAGAGGCTAGCGGCATTTCCCCGTTGAATGGCCAGGCTCAACCTTTGTCCGAAATGCAATTAAATTTGTTTATATTTAAGTAGACCAAAAAAGAAACAGCGCCACAGATTGTAAATCTACTAATGTACTAAGTAGTGTATGGAGTAACATACAGTTTTACTACATGCGATATTTGATTAACATCCGGTTAAAGAGAGAAAATTTGAAAGAAGGAAGAAGAAAAGGAAAAGACATTAAACTTTATTGGATTAAGGCACACGCGGGGATGGAAGGGAATGAGAGGGCGG
This sequence comes from Meandrusa payeni, assembly GCA_029286785.1. Lineage (NCBI taxonomy): Eukaryota > Metazoa > Arthropoda > Insecta > Lepidoptera > Papilionidae > Meandrusa > Meandrusa payeni. Next base: position 4,448,005 of record JAGSMX010000021.1, read on the forward strand.
ACGATCTTGCTAAGCAAGCTGCAATGGGATGAAGACCAAACCCAACTACGAAGAGTGCCCTGTTTCGTATGTCAAGCGACAAATCCGATTGGACTCGCTTGACATATGGAACAGGCTCTACAAACGTACAGATCTTGACAGGGCACGGAGGGTTCTCCGAGTATCTTAACAGGTTTCGATGCAAGGAGAGCCCTTCGTGCATCTGTGATCCGGAGGTACATGAGTCGGTGCCACATATTTTGATAGAGTGTCCAGAATTTAATGCTAAAAGATATGAGTGTGAAAGCGAGATGAATGAAAGAATTACTTTAGATAATATTAGAAATTTAATTAATGATAAGAATAAGATAGGTATATTTTTAAGGTTCTGTAGATATGTAGCGAAAAAAGTAATTGATAGAAATAAAACGTAATGTAAATAGATATTAAAATTAGATAATAAATCAGAATTGTTATAATATAGAAATAAGTTGTAGAAAAATTAGAAATAAAAATAAGAAATGTGTATATAGAAATAATAGATATAATAAGGAAAATTGTATAAGTAGATATAAGAAATTTAGAAATTAGTATTATATAAAGTAGATAAATTATAAGTAGATAAATTAATGTAAAGAAAAATACCCCCAGCCAAACATGCTGGGGAACAAATATAGTAATAAAACATCAATAAAAAAAAAACATCCGGTTAATATCAAAACCCACCGTGGTCAAGCACTAATTTATACCCCATAAAAATTTTTTTTGGATGAAATCGGATGATGTCGAAATAAATATCGATATTAGATGCTTCGATAATATCGGATTAGTATTAGCCATATAGATATTTAATGAAATATCGATATATATTGTGCAGTCCTAAGTCAGTCCGATGTATACAATATGAGTAATGTATACGTAGTAATGGGCGTAACGTCGCTAACTCATGCAAATGCGACTGGTCATAAAGCTAAAAATAGATACAATGGACTGTGAATGATGACAAGTATCATATGAGAAGAACATAGATACCAACGCTAGATCTAGGTAGACTCGGCGCAAAGGCCCAAGAGGGGAATTAGGGGACCTTCGGTCAATAGCTTTTATCGGAATACTATCAAGATATTCAAATAGCTGTACGGTTCCTCTTTTTTTTTGTTGACAGGGGGGGGGGGATCTTCAACCTTCAATAAGATACCCCGCCCCCACTGTTCTCTTAGGAGAGCACGTGCCGGCCTTTGCCCTCGCAATACAAGGCGACACGGGCCAGTCGATGTCGCCTTCTTCCCGGGTCCACCTTGGCGGACAAAGGCGCCCACCCTTGTCGCCCAGTGAATCCGAGGCCCCTTTTAGCCGCCTTCTACGACAGGCAGGGGATACCGCAGTCTTATTCTACGAGCCCAGAACTACAGGGCTGAGCTGTACGGTTCTAAGACAAGAAAATTCATATGGTACCTAATAGAAACCAAGAGTGCAACCTTTTTGAAGTAGGTTATAAATTAAGAATGCTTTTACATGAGTCACTCTTTGTCATAAGATAACTTGCTAATATTTTATTATTTAAAGAACTTTCAACGGCGACAGTAGAGAATTGGTAATAAGAGACAGATAAATAATATTTCACGAGTTTTGTCTTAACAGGTGGCATATAACAATATACCACGAGAAAAGAAAGAAATTAATTTAACGGATATTATTGAATTTAGCAACACTCGTGAGTCACGAGGAGACAGGGTTATTAAACTTCCTGTCGTAACCGTTAGGGGGTTACCCTCAAATTACTCATAATACTAGTCAAATATAATACCTACACATATACGCCCTGGCGGGGACGATGAAGTTTTATGTCAGCACCAACCATAACCTGGTGGTCGCCATTAGCCCTACCGAGGGGTCGTGGGATCTCCGTAAGGAAAGCAACCACAACACCTCTGCACTCGTCCTTCTCTATGCCGTTATTAGTGGACTTTTCCGAACGTCAACGACCCGAGACCCTATTACGGTAGAGGAGCACCGGACAGAGGGAAGGAGATTTTGTGAAAAACTTGTTAGCATTCTTTTAAAACAAAAAACTATTTATTTCAATTGGCATACCACTGACACTACAATATTGTTTCAATTGTTGCTATTTGATAATTTTATACATAATGGCACATTCCACATAAATACCCATTCATTTCAAATAATAAATCAATATGAAATAATGAAAAAAATTGTAGATTACGGCACAATTACAATTGAATTGATTGATTTAATACGTCTTTCTGAAGATTTCCTCCTCGTTAACAAAAAATGGTTTCATAGTGAAATGTCATTGGCATATAGAAGACTCGCCCAGTGTGGGACGTCCACCCTCAAGGTGGTCTGACGACCTCATAAAGGTCGCAGGACGCAGCTGGATGCGGGCCGCTTACAACCAGTCCTTTTGGAAAACGTTGGGGAGGCCTATGTCCAGCATACATAACCCAGTGGGACATATATAAACCTGTACTTAAGTTACTTTAGTACATGATTTGCATGTACTAGGAACCCTTAAAACAAACAAATGAATATTAAATAAACGGAATCAATAGAAGTTTTTTGCCAAGGTAAGAGGTCAACGTTTTATCTTGAACTTCTAACAACTGCTATTTGAGAAGCGTTGCTTAATCCTTAATCTGTATATAAATTTGTCGTGATACACAAGTATATTTAAGAGCAAAACCGACTTCAAATCGAATCGAACGTTAAAAGCTATTACGCGCGGACGCCCTATTTGTATTTATGAATTATCGTAGAAATATTACAATTTAAAGTACATACTTTCCCAAAAAAAAATTACAATTGAAATCGGTTGACATGATATTGAGTTATTCGTCCATTTGCGGCGCACATACTTTTTCTCATGGATGCGATTGTCAGAATTGGACCAAATTGAAATGAGACCACATACACAGCACTAGCTTTCAAATGAAAGGAGAATCGTCAAAATCGGTTCACTCAGTCGAAAGTTATGCGATTTAGTTAAAAAATATTTAGTTATTTATCAATTATAATACATAGATCAGTGATGAGCCGCGGTAGCTCAATGTACGTGCGGTCGCCTCTAGTTGTATAGTACGATAGCAGTCCGAGTTCGATCCCCGGTGCCGGCACCAATAAATTCGTTGTTGTAATTTTATGGGCATAGCTCTTAGGTCGCTTAGCCTGAACCTCTATTAAACTAACTCGACACAAGGGTCCCCCCGGTGAGGGGTAACCTCGGCTTGGACGGTTACTATGTTACGCGTAAGCATTCCGATCCTAGGGCGCCCGAGAGGTCCGAACCACGACTCGGTCCGGTGCCGGCACCAATAAATTCGTTGTTGTAATTTTATGCGCTGATTTACCACGCGCGCGGGAAACATGTATATGTCCTAGAATTTTTTTCTAAGACATGTGAAGTCTGCTGATCCGCACTAGGGCCGCGTGGCGGACCTATGTCCTTATACTTTACTTTACAGAAAAGGTCTGTGTCGAGCAGTGGGACATATATAAAATTTGTAACTAGAACTAGAACTACCTAGATCAGTGATTGCTTGAAATATCTTAGGCAGCTCGGGCCCGGTGATGAGTTTACATTTCTTCGATTGCTATCTCTGTCCACCCCGCAAAAGCCGTTTAAAAAAAGGTGAAAGATTTTTTTCTATTCAATTAGACTCATCATCATCATCATTTCAGCCGTAAAACATCCACTGCTGGACATAGGCCTCCCCCAACATTTTCCAAAAGGACCGGTTGTAAGCGGTCCGCATCCAGCTGCGTCCTGCGACCTTTATGAGGACGTCAGACCACCTTGAGGGTGGACCTCCCACACTGCGGTTGCTGGTCCGTGGTCTCCAATCGAGAACTTTGCGGCCCCATCGGCCAAATCTAAATGTAAAAAAGTCCTCATACCTTGGCTACTAAAGCTCGACTATACTACCACAGAAAATTTGTTAAAAATCTCATCATAAATTAAATAACATATAAAGCACACTACACACACATACATGAACTACACACACACCACGCATACACCACACATTCACACACACACCACACATTTTCTTTCTTGCATGCTAATTCGTAAGTTAATACTAATAAATTACAGAACTATTATAAGTATGGTGGGGGGCTGGTGATCTGTCTTACAGGGTACCCTAGTTCAGACACCAGTCTTTCACAAATTTAAGATCTACGTAAATATCAATCTGTTCTACGCGCTATGTGCCCTGCCCATTGCCACTTCAACTTGCTTATCCGGCGAGCTATGTCGGTTACCTTCGTTCGTCTACGGATCTCCTCATTCCTGTAGAGATACTCCGAGCATAGCCCTCTCCATGGAATTAAAGTACAATCTTTTAATTTTGATATAGTATATAATGATAATTACATATTAGTTCGTTGTTTACAAAGTTAGTAGTCGTATATTTTGTTTTATTTAAGCTGTATCCTGCATAGATAATAAAAATCTGATATTGTTTATCTTGTAACTTTCTAATGATATAACGTAACAGTTAAATGATTATTACGTAGATACGCTTATTGCGCACACTCATAATGATCGATTTGAACCCCTTTCTATATCGACAGCGAATAGATTCAGATTTTTATTGGTAATTATAATAAACTAACCCTGTAGTTCTGGGCTCTCAAGAATAAGACTACGGTATCCCCTGCCTGTCGTAGAAGGCGACTAAAAGGGGTCTCGGGTTCACTGGGCGACATCGGCTGGCCCGTGTCGCCTTGCACTGCGAGGGCACAGGGGGGGAGGGAGTAACCTCCCCCGGGAAGTGCTCTCTATGAGCACAGTGCAGAGGGGCTCCGGTGCGTTCCACTGGAGATCCCGGAGCCCCTCACCATGCACCGAGGAAGGGCCACCGGGGAGGTTTTAGTGGGTAAAAACCCCACATAACCGCCGCCTTCCCCCCAGAAGGCGGGGTATCTTTCTGAAGATTTCCTCCTCGTTAACAAAAAAAAAAAAATTATAATAAACTATCGTACCCAGCCCGCTTCGCCGAGCTAGATTTAGCTTTATTTAAACAATAAACTTACATAATGAAATATTTAATTTAACTCTCACAATATATTCAATTATTGATTTCTCTCCGTATTCATTCTCCTTCTATTCTCTGCTCGAGAGAGTGAAATTCATTACCTACACCCATGTACATATCAGAAAATACAATATTATTCTTAACATTTAGGGATTTATTATACTTCATTGTACTTCAATATGGTTTAATGACATAAATATACACAATACAAAATTTAGATTATAAAACGATAGAATATCATCATAGTAAATAAAAATTGTATTTGACAGTTCAAAAAGAGAAGTGCTGCGATCATTACCAAACTCGTCAGGTCAATCTGGAGATTCCTTGAAAGTTTTATTGAAATCGGTCCATCCGTTTCGGAGCCTATACTCGGAGCTCCGAAGTGGCTGGACCGTCATGTTGATCACTATGCCGACTTAACATCAAATCTATTACGTATTCCAATTACCAATCAGCCGACAGTTACAGAAGCGGCGAAGTTTAGCTATGGTTTCTATCGGGAATAACCCACTTTATGGTTCAATGAACATTCTCATTATTAATGGTTCAACCAATGATTTTGTAATATGATCGCAAGATTCCTGGTTTCACTATTACTTCTTTAAAATCGTGAGTTACACCGCATTGCTTTGAATCACGCGTATCATTCAGAACCGTGGTGTCCGGACGGTCGCCTCATATTATAGTTCGCAAGTAGCGTTGCATTGCAATGCGAGCAGTCACAGTTAATAAGTTTAGAATGTCCCTTACCTTATCCGAGCGCGCCGTTTTTCGGCTCTCTCAGTGGCATTGGTTACTCGTAACACAGTAACTGGCCAAGCCTAGGTCACCCCTCACCGGGGGGACCCTTGTGTCGAGTTACTAGCGATAGAGGTTCAGGCTAAGCGACCAAGCGAAAAGTTAACTTTACTGGCTAATCTATGTAGATCGTCACAATGAAAACAGTACGCAAGTAGTATTCTAGTAGTCCCGAGTTAAATCCAACGGGATTTAGCCGGCACCTATAAATTATCAGTTGCAATTTTAAGTGCTGAACACTAAGAATTATCGTGAGGAAACGAAATGTCCTAGTAAATTTTCTATGCATGTGAAATCCTCCAATACGCACTAGGGTCGCGTGGCCTCGCCAACAGAGGCACATATAATGATGTTAATTTAACTTACGTGTATTATTTACCTTCAGGTGTACAGCCTGTTACATTTTCCATCGTCTTAATTTTGTCAATTAAAATCAAGCAGTAAGACATTTAACATGTTCAATTCTGTAGTAATAAAATTCACAATCACTCAGAACATTAAAGCTATTAAAATGTCTGAGAGCGCCATCTATTTTATTTCAACGACAACTTGTGAAAGAAAATAAATACTAAAGGCTTCGCAACGCTGAAATCTGAGTACAGATGGCGTGCAAATAATATTACGTAAAATTGAAATATAAACTGTAGTTGGCGGCAAACACCATTAATGCGCAGAAGTCGAAATTAAAGTATCAAAGTGGAGTGAAGGTCAAATTTTATGTTATTTGACTCTTGTTTTCTGTTAAGTTATACTGTGTTTTTATTAACTGTTATAGTTTTATATCTATTATATTATATTGTAATAATTAGCTTTAATAAACGATGTAAAAACAAAAAAACTTAAACGTAAATTAAAAATTATTAAAAGGCAAAGTAATAAATCAACACTTTAAGATGTCAACAGTACCGACGCTTTTATTTTGGAAATATTATCGTTATATCACGGACAAGGCCTGCGCCCAACAGTAGGACATATATATTATATATATACAGGCTGTAATTTTAATATACTTGTGACAAAACTGACATTACAGACGATTAGCAGACTCGAAGCAAAGATTTTATGCCATGAGGAAAATTAACACATTATTTAAATGAAACAGTTCCAAACAAAAACAATTCAAGATCAGTTAATAAGCAAAATCATTAAAAAAGGTACAAACAAATTTATTCTACTTTTTTGTAGTGGATTAAAAACTCCATTGTCCTTGTTTAAAGTGTATGTGAGTACGAGATAATATTTATTTTCAAGTCTCCAACTAACAGCGTTAAACCATATCGGGAAAATACCGCTTTTTATAACAATATATTGTTTGATAAAGTTTATCATTATAAACATTATTTTACTTCGATAAAACCGGTTTACCAACTCTGGTGTAATCTGGCATGTTGTAAACGAAGTTTTTTCTACAGTAAATCTGTAGTATTTAGTTTTCCGATTATGCACAAAGGACCGAGCTATATCGTAATGCGATTACTAAGAAATACTGATGTTGCCAATTAATTTTTTACCGATCAATTGGCAGTTGCATGACTTAGTAACAGAGGTGGTAATCGAAATTCAGGTCAACATTGATGCTGCCGTAGGTATTCTATACTACACTACTCCGATGAGAGATCAGAGTTCTGTTTGTACTCCAAATCATATGATAATAACTTGTTATTTTATTTATTTATTTTTTCACTTTCTAGGCACTTGCTTGACTACGATCCCACCTTACGTTAAGTGGAAATGCAGTCCTGGATGGTAAGGCGCACTAACTTAGTAAATGCTAATTCATTCTACTCTTGATAATACCCACATACAGACGCGGGCAAACTATTCCAGTCATTTGTCGTACAAATAATGAAAGATGAAGCAAAGCACTTCGTTCGGCTTTGAGGGATGTTCACAACAAAAGGATGAACATCCCGCAGTGCATCTTGAAGTCCTGAGGTGGAATGGGGATGGGTGAATTAGATTATGTAGTTCCTGAGCACACTCTCCAAAATGCAATCTGTAGAAAACCGAAAGGCTGGCTAATTTATGCCTGTGGTCAAAACTATGCAGATTGGTTTCCTTTGTTAATAGTTTTATGCGTGCTTAAAAAAAACATTTTGAACCTGACATATATAGACACATGTATATATACATACAAGAGAGACTATATGTTAAATATAATACTGAATATTCACTTATATTTATGTATATATGCTGTATATTTATTTTAATATATTACTCTGTCTCTTATCTTTTCCTTGATGATTTTACCCACCAAAATTATTTTCTCTCTTACACAGGTTATTTCATTCTCAAAAATAAATCTCCACGCCATTATCCTAATTTGATTACTTATATGGCCCATATGGCATTATCTGATTGACTACTATGATTTACTTGCCAAATGAGCTTCCATCTCTTTTAGTTATTTCTCAAGCTCACCATTAAAAATTATAGATTTAATGGTTTTTATAAAATGGAAAGAAAAATTTTTATGATACAGAAATTATTTTATAATAACATTTTTGCATGCCTCCAAACACAATAAGCGATAATAATCATATTACCAGTACCAATTGAATCAAGATTAACTATGCGAAATATATACATATATAAATAAAAACCACTCATACCCTCGACTCATAAGAGCAGGTAGAGATCACCAACTTCCATTTTGGAAGGTTGTTGTTGCAATTTTATGTGCTGGTGAGGAAACCTACATGTCCTAGAAAATTTTTCTAAAACGTGAAGACTGCCAATCCACAGGGCCGTGTGGTGGCCTATGCCCTAATACTCTCTTTACAGAGAAGGCTTGTGCCCAGCAGTGGGACATATATAAAAAAAGGCTGTTACATTACTTTAACTTATAATTTCTTAACTTGGTACTTCCCAGCATATTTGTGCAAACAACAGTGTTGTAAAAACAACAGTGGTAGGACATTTCTCTACTAGGCCTAAAAATTGTTATAGGTTTAGGATAATACCATTACCATATGGTGCATGCAATTTTGCATCTTAGACATTGCTCTACAAATTCAGAGAGACAGAGAAGTTGTTTTCTATCTCAGTAATATAGTTTTGTAGTTATATTTTTTTGTATTTATAATTAACAGTCAAATAATTATAAACAAGTTAAATATATAATTTCATAATTAAGGCTGTATTTTAATAATTCAATATCAATATGTTTGTATGAAAATTTAATAAGTATCCCCTGTATTTAATTATAAGAGAATAGACTTATATTTCAATTGAAATGCTGTAGATAAACAGTTACAATATTAACCTCTTACCTCAGTGGTTGGTAGTGGTGATGACGAAAGTGTCTGGATCTGGCCTTCAGCTTTGGACATGGCCCAAGTCACAAGTGAGGTCACAACCACCAAACAAACAGTCCGTAGCTTCAGCATTTTGAAGCTGGAATGTAATGTTTTATCTACTACAGTGAAAGTGTGAACAGAGCTAATTTAAAATTTAATCTATGAAATTAATAACTAACAATACACTTATCCTGTGAAGCTGTACCACTTAAACAACACTCTTGAGTCAATACTTAGTGGCGTTATGCAGTTATCACGATAATCGACTTACTAATAAACTATTACCATAACATAAAACGGAAGGATCGTAAGTCACCAATGTATTTGTGGAAACGTTTTGAAGACGAAGGACACGTTCGTAGAGCCAATGGTGAACATCTAACAACGAGCCTCGACCACAGCATTGACGAACGTCACCGGCAAACTGGTGAATGCCAATGCCAACAGTGAATGATGCTACGAAATCAATTCATATTTGTCTAACTTACATTTTACGCTATCCTTGATGGTTCCTATTTATTTATAAGTCGAATACACCAAACAAAGTATTTAACACATTACGTATAGTTAAGCTTATACAGAAAACTTAATTTGTTACTAATTAAAAATATTCATTTTTTCTTTAACTATAAAACTGACACAATGTGACAATTCATTCACTGGCTGCTGTCACTTCAACCGTCAACATTAGTGTGGCTACACAGATTTTTATTTTATCAATCAATACAGTCATTAACAAGTTAATTCGCTATGGGTAACTAGGTAGCAACCTTTACCTATCTTGTTTAATGCAATAATTTGGAAAACTTATGGAAATTGAACAGTAAATAATTTTAATAACCTGACGTTTGTAAGTTTTGTCACTCACTTTACTTTTTAGCGAGAATTTAATATAAAGTTGGTTTTTGCTTTTATTTACAAATATACTTCAGTAGGTACGTAAATATTTTTACATTGGTATCACTGTCCTGCTTTTGTTTTACCTGTATTGTAAGTCAAATTAGGGATGTTCATGCCAAAAATATATCTATTTATATTTTTAGATATAATATATCGTGAGCTTGTATCGATACTACGCGATATATTACACAAATATATCGTTTTTTTTCATATTTGAAATTTGTTTATAATTAATTAGTGCTTAATATTTTAAAAGTTTTGTCCTAATAGAGGACTTGGTGCGTAACTGAGAGGTTCTCGCTTTATATACCAGTCCAAACTATTTGATTCTGCTAGCAAAACAGACTACATGCAAAGATTATAAAATTTATACATCGAGTCCTGCCATTATGAAGAGTAGGTGTATAGTAATATACTACACTACACTCCTCGTGATGGCAGCGCAAGTAAAGATTTTGTTTTATTCAAGTTGTCAACCACAAATAAAAGAAAGAATGGAGTGCTTTTTTATTTTTTGCGATATTTCGTATGAAATATATCCATATTAGATGATGCGATAATATCGGAATGAAGCGATATATCGCGTCCATATATCGATTTTTTATGTAATATCGATATCGTGCACGATAGTCGAATCAAAATATCGTGTTGCATGTCAAGTAATGATCTGTTGTGACTTGTAAAAACTAAACAAAACCCCGATAATGCCTCTTGATTATCGAAGGTTTAATGGTCCAGAAGACAGCGTATCTTATAAACGATTTACTAAGGACTTTTTAAAACCTTATAATGAACTTTATAGTGAATTAATTAATAAGAATGGTCTTCGAAAGGATGGGCGCGCATTGCATGAAGGACGAAGCATGTGTATGTTCTGTATGTGTTTACTTCGCAAACTAGTGAAGTTATAAAATATTTTATTATTTTAAATTAAACAATTACTCCTTTTTGTCTTTAGATGCTAGAACTGATATGGTTTCTCAAGCGAAAGGTTCGTCATATGTAGAACTGAAAAAAACAAAAGTTGTATGTTCAGTATTTGATCCCAGAGAAATACCTCATCAAAATGAGTTCAGGTTAGTGTAAAAACAATATTTAACTTAGTGACTCATATATGTCAATATAAGAAAATTTCATACGTTTTAGTCATCTTGGACAAATATATTGTGAGGTTAAGTTTGCGCCATTTTCCTGCTCCTCCCAACGCCGGCAGCCGGCGCCTGATGCTGAAGATAAATCTCTATCGGTAGCACTAAGACAAGCTTTAGAGCCTACAGTTTGCAGACATTTATTCCCAAATTATCAGGTTAGTTATTGAATGTTAAATTTTCTTACCAAAATTTTCATAATACATCACAATTTTTCTTAACTGAACTTGATAAGTTTTCAACTGGTGTATTCTTACTTTTAATGAATCGATTTAATGACTGGCTGCATGATTTGGTTACCTGTAGTTCTGGGCTCTCAAGAATAAGACTACGGTATCCCCTGCCTGTCGTACAAGGCGACTGAAAGGGGCCTCGGGTTCACTGTGCGACAAGGGTGGGGGGCCTGCGTCGTCCACCAAAGTGGACCCGGAATGAAGGCGACATCAGCTGGCCCGTGTCGTCTTGCGCTGCGAGGGCACAGGGGGGGAGGGAGTAACCTCCCCAGGACGTACTCTCCTTGAGCACAGTGCAGAGGGGCTCGGTGCGTTCCACTGGAGATCAGCCCCTTGTCATGCACCGAGGAAAGGGCCACTGGGAAGGTTTTAGTGGGTAAGAACCCCACATAACCGCCGCCTTCCCCAGAAGGCGGGGTATCATTGTGAAGATTTCCTCCCGTCAACAAAAAAAAATAAAAAAAGGACTACTATTGGGTGATTATATGATAAACCTCTGGCGACCAACCATTGGCGGTATAACCATACACACAGTCCGCAACCGGGTTAGAAGAGGATGCAGCGGCCTGGGGGACTAAATAACCCCTAAAATGCCTGGTGCAGAAAGCCATGGGGAACTACTGCACTATGAACCCCAAGAAAACCACTATGAGCAGTTCAAGTTCAATCCTCGGTGCCGGCACCAATTAATTTGTTTGTTACAATTTCATGTGCTCATCAACCATGCACTTACCAGTGAAGAAAAACATTGTGAGGAAACCTAGATGTGTTCAGAAATTTTCTAAAACATGCTAAAGCTGCCAATCCACTCTTGGGCTGCGTGGCGCACTATGCCCTTATACTCTCTTTAGAGAGAAGGTCTGGGCCCAACCGTGGGGCATAAATATATAGACTGTAACTTATACATTATGTATTTGTAATAATTTTGAGTGTTTTTTATAAGATTATCTGTGGATAAATACATAAAATGAAAATCTTTACATTTTTCAGATTGATGTCTTTGTGTACATTATTGAAAATGATGGATCATGTCTGGCAGCGGCTATAAACGCGGCAGGTTTAGCACTTGCAGATGCCGCTGTTCCCATGTATGACATAATTACTGCGACATCTATCGCAATTATTGGTGATAAAATGTTTGTAGATCCTACCAAGAAAGAAGAACAATTAGCAATGACAAGCCCAGAAGCAGAAAATATAAACCATGGAGTTATAATAATGTCTATGCTCTTGGAATTAAAACAAATATCAGATTTTATACAAATAGGCTCAATGGATACAGACTGTGTAATAAAAGCAATGGATATTCTTGAGAAGGAATGTCGTAATCTCATTCCGACTATTCAAAGAGTAATTGTTATGAATGTGGCAAAGAATATAGAACAACAAAAGATATTACAAGAGGAGTCTAAAGAAAGAGAAGAGGCTCTTAATGCTAAAATGGAGGAATGGAAAGCATTGTTAAATGTTTGAAATAAAACTTTTTTTAATAATTTGAGGTATTATTTAACTATTTTTTTTTTATATGTTTTAGCACTTTTCAGTGGTCATAGTCATTGAGCTGTCATAATTGTTTAACTGGAAAACCTCCGATTTCCAAAAATAATTTCATTTTCACTTTTATAGTTTGTCAAGTGTTATGAATTTATAGAGGATGTCACGTGAAAAATTGAAGGATACACCTTTTTAATCCATCCATCTTAAAACCATATTTATAGTTTTTTTGTATCACATTAGTCAGTTTAGTTGTATTTGGTTACCTCAATGGTTTGTGCAACAATGCAATATTTTACAATTATGTAAGTTCCTGTAATAGTTTTGTATATTTAATTAATAGAACACTCAGCTCTTGACAGAAGTATGAAAAGATTTAAGAGATATTAGCATAGAGTAAGGATTTTATAGCATCTAGAGCTAAAGTAGAAGCTAGGGAAGTTACACAAGTCACAATAGTTGTTTAAGCAATCTCTACAATATATATAACACTTCCCTCAAGCCTTAGGCAAAAGCAGCCAAAAAAAAATTATTAGTGCCAAGCAAATGTATTCAGGCTTCAGAATTGCATAAGAGACATGGCTTAATATTTTGGGTTGTATTTTATAGTAGAATAAGCATACAATTTAGTTTTTCTTTGCAATGTAATAACAGTGTATTAATACAATTATGTGCAGAGCTTAGTAATTAAGAATACCAGTTGCAGTTTGGAAGTACACTTTAAAGTATAAAAAATAATTTTTTTTTTTCACATATAATATTGAATTAAAGTACAAGTCTTTCAATCACAAATATTATTTAACCACTAGTCTTCTGGTTTTTCTGGTGGTGGTCCAGACGGTTGTAGCATTCTTTCCATAAGGTTGAATTTGACTCGCGCCTTAGATTCGTTTTCCACGATAGCAAAGTAACTTAATAAATCCGGATGCCCCATGTAACTGCAGCATGAATCTCGATGTTGGTTAGTTAACCACTCGTATTTAGTGGTGTCAGCATGTCCGGTTCCAATGTATTTACTCTGAAGATGTTCAAGCTGACTGTGGATATTGTACCGTTCACCCATTTTACTAAAAGTATAGGGGCCATTAAAATGTGTGAATTGTTACAAAAAAGCGAAAAAAAATACAATTACTTACGTTTCAGTCGAAGTTACTCAAAAAAAATAATTTATAGAAGCTTTATTTTCCTCTCTGACTTGAATTGAAATTTATTGACAAATAACAAGCATACCAGAGAGTACAGGTACAGACTAGTGAGAAAAGTAACAATTTATACCTATCTATGATTTATATATATTAATTGCATTCTCATTATAATTTGATAACCATGTAGTTAATTGCTTCATTTTTCATCAGTAATTATTATATGTATCCAATGTCAAGTCTCAATATTACCAGTATGTTTTTAGAACAAACCGAACGAGACAGACGCCTTTGCCTTAATAATTTTTTGTTATTAAAGAATGCAAAGGGTTGCACCATTTTTAAAATAATTTGATCAATAACAAAAACAACAACAAAACACACAAGTAGCTTTTCGTGTTTCTTACACTTCAAATACTCATAATGAATAAGATTAGTAACGTCAAAAGTATAAAACAAAATGAAGAACTTTTGCGCTTGGAAGCAAAAAAGATAAAAAAGCAGAAAAGACATAGTGGGAACAAAAGGCAAACCCATCTTTTTATGTTTGAAAAATGTCTAACTGTAATTGTAAGTGTTATTGTCTTAACGTCATATTATTCGTGTAGTATAGAAAATTAAGTAATACAAGTACTTTGTTAATTTATTTAATACAAATTTTGTTACATATTTCATAATAAAGCCCAAACCAAAGCATCCAAATCACGTAATATACGCCTACTATCACAACAACTACATAAACAAAATAGAGAAATTAAACGAAATGTACAATTTAACGCATTTACACTTGCAATGGAACAAAATAACAAAAATCGAAGGGCTTGATAATTTGTCGAAACTGAAAAAACTATATCTGGGCTGCAACTGTATCAGCGTTGTCGAGAATATGACGAGCCTAAAGTATTTAGAGGAATTGTACATAGAGAAGCAGAACGTCGAAGGTCCAGACGCGCTTTGTTTCGACCCAAGAACTATGCTATCTATTGGAGTAAGTTTACTATTTATTTGTTTCTTTTTCGTACCTCCACTTCACACGTGAGGTCGTGGTATTTCCTTGATCGTGCCAACCCATTCATACCACAACAGAAGCCGCTGCAGTAGCTCTACCAGTTACACTTTTTACCATTTCAAAACAAGATAGGAGATGGTTCATGTCATCCGGTGAAGCAGTCGCGGCTAGCTTCTCTGGCCAACATGACAACAACCCCAATAGGCCATCGAACGAGCATCTAGCCATTCAGTTACTGCTGCTGGTTGTTGGGATGATTTCAGTAATTACTATATAATATCCAGCTAAAATTTAATATACAAACATAATATTTTTTAGCCACGTATCAAATCACAGACCCAAAACTAATAGCTCACTGTGGGTCAAGAAAAAAACAATAATATATTAAGCATTGCCTCTTGAATAATTTCAGGCAACATTAAGGATTTTAAATGTTTCGGAAAATAAGTTGACAGACCTGAAGTGGGTGAAGCCGTTACGTTGTTTGGAAGTTTTGATTGCGACCAAGAATAAATTGGATGACGTGCAGGTATTGTCACTGAATGTTCACTATGACTGCAATTCAATTGCCATTATGCCAAAAACCGTAATCTATAGAGGCTGAGCGATCTAAGGAGCTATGCCACGCCTCAAACCGATGAAGCAGTAAAAGTCAGTTTCTCTTGTTTAGCTGTGTAGTTCGTCACAAAAAACCAGTAATCTATTGATTTACAGATATCGTTAGGTATTACATTACCAAATACTAAATACAAAACCTATAGTGGCATAACTGAACTAGCAGATTACCACTAGTATATTTACGTGCAAAATAAAACCGACTTCAAATCGAATAAAACGTCAAACGTTAAAATAAAAAATGAATCATCGATATCGGTTGACGCGATTGAGTTATTCGTCCATTTGTCGCGCACATACTTAATGCAAATTTAAGATGCATATAGTTTTCTCGTAGATATCATTGTCAGAATTTACCAGATTGAAATGGGATCACACAGAAGCACCATCTTTCAAATAAAAAAAGAATCTTCAAAATCTGTTCACTCAGTCGAAGGCTATGGGGTTATAAAAATAAAAACAACATCAACACATCGACAATTGTGATGTCACTGAACGTTCATTCTGACACAATTAGCAGTCACGGGGTCAAGTAATTACTACTTCTAAATATTACTTGTCTTTGGTAGTGATGTTGGTGTCAATATGGTTACACGATTACTGGGTGTATTCAATTTATCAGATTATAAAAATAAATATCACAAATGTTTAGATTTTAATGTTCGTGATATCATTTAGGATACGGCGGACGACCTTTGCACTTTAGTCTGTCTGGTGGAAATAAATTTTACTGGCAATCCAATAACAAAGAAACATAGATACAAGGAAATGTTAATCGCTAGATGCGCTCAATTACGTGAGTATTAAAAAAGTTACAACCTATTTCTATATATCCCATTGTTTAGCACAGGTCTTCTATATATAGAGAGTATAAGGGCATTGTCCACCACGCAGACCTAGTGCGAATTGTCTGACATCACCTTTTCCTTCCGACCGCGAGGTAAATCAGCACATAAAATTCATCATCATAGTTTCAGCTCACCCCTCACGGGGGGGACGCTTGTGTGGAGTTACTAGCGATAGAGGTTCAGGCTAGGCGACCTAAGAGCTATGCCACCTCTCAATTCGGTGAAGCAGTCAAGTCCAGCTTCTCAGGCCAATGTGTGTAGTTCGTCATTAAAAGAAATCATTTCTGCTGTAAAACATCCATTGCTGGACATAGGCCCCAACTATTTCCAAAAAGACCGGTTGTAAGCGGCTTGCGTCCAGTTGCATCCTGCGGGCTTTACAAGGCCGTTAGATCGTCTTGCAGGTGGACTTCCTACGCTGCGTTTGACGATAAAATTAAAACAAACAAATTTATAGGTATTAGCACCGGGGATCAAACTCGGGTTGCTATCGTACTTGCGACTTGGGACGAGGCAACCGACCGGACATATATAGCCCACCGCTCTTAAGCCTATTTATTGGTCCTAAACTGTTTCTTTTGTATAGGCATTCTCGACACCGTACCAATCCATAATACATCGAAAACCTTCCTTCAAAACTTCGATAAAGCCATACGACTGCGTCAGATGAATGATAGAAACAAGATAGAGATGTCTAGACAGGGCATTGATGACTTCTTCGAACTCAACATGATGGAAGGATCAACACAGAACGCACTTAGCGTAATGGAAGTGCCTAAGCGACACTCTAGATGTATGTATTTTGTAATATAAAGTCTCTGTTTCTGCCATGAATAGCCAGTAATTTGATCGCCATATCATAATGTTTAACGCTCGTCTCATCAATTCTCTTTTTTTTTAAGTTATGTGCGATAAAATATCATTTGTTTCGCACAAGGGGGGAGGGAACATCCCCCGCCTGAGAGCACAGTGCAGAGGGGCTCCGATGCACTCCTCTGAAGATCCCGGAGCCCCTCTCCCCTCGGTGCATGGTGATCCCCCTCACCATGCATCGAGGAAGCCCCACTGGGAAGGTTAATGGGTAAAAGCCTTCATAACCACCACCTTCCCCCCAGAAGGCGGGGTATCTTGTTGAAGATTTCCCCGCTGTCAACAAAAAGAAAAGGCCAAATTTGCGTGAGTTCCTGCTGATTAAAATCTCAGCATTTGAATTTATAGTCCTTCACGATAAACTATATGTCATATTAGAGTTGTAAGTCATAATATTGATAAATTTGCTTTACAGTTACTGTAATAGACTCAACCTACACATTTATGCCTCGTCCATTTTGGAGAGCTAAACCAACGCCACCGCGCGACGGTGTTGCCCCACCGTCTGAGCCGCCTCCCCGTAAAGAACACGATGAAATTGCCACTGGACCTATAAAAGGAATATTGAAGAAACCAATGCCAATGAAATATATCTAATGTTTGTTATGAAAATATTTTTTTTGAGTAAAATATTTACTACCGAAATAACTACGGTGTCTTAATGAATCCATAGACATTAATTTCGTTCGTACACCAAAACTTTGGTGTCTCTAATTTGAATAAAAAGTCAGTCCCTAATGAAGTTTTGTATTAAACTATAGTTTTTTTTATAAAAGTTTAGGTAACCTTATAATGTAAAGTAAAAACTAAATTAAATCAAGAATGTTTGGAAGCAAAGACTTGGTTGATGCATGCATAATCAGTTACAAGTCCTTATGACCCTAGCTGGGTAGACAGAGACAGCTTATGCTGTCCACTTTTCTTAGATTAGAATTCAAAATTAATTTATTTCTTATTTCAACTTTATAGTGATAATATTGACGTTTAAAAGTCTGTGAAGTAGAGATGGAACTTTGAAATGAATTATTTGATAATGCTACTAATGTTAGAAGGTTCTTAAATTTTCTCTACGGAGTAACTTGCTTGTGTTTTAATGTTTTACAAATAAAGATAATAAATCTTAATAAAAAAGTTTTAAACTCAGATAGTGTTTAGTCCAAAAATTTTGAAATTTACTTACAGTACAATACA
This sequence comes from Meandrusa payeni, assembly GCA_029286785.1. Taxonomy (NCBI): domain Eukaryota; kingdom Metazoa; phylum Arthropoda; class Insecta; order Lepidoptera; family Papilionidae; genus Meandrusa; species Meandrusa payeni. The sequence goes on from JAGSMX010000021.1 coordinate 4,466,591, forward strand.
CGATACATCTTACATTTATAAAATAATAAATCAATAATTACAGATTATCTTCTGGCCTATAGGTAAGGTTATTTCATATTTGACAGATTTGACGTTTTCCGATTTTCCGTTTCCGATGTTTGCTGCTCTGATAAAATGAGTGCGATACGAAAACAGAAACAATAAGAATATAATTTAAACATGACTGATAGAATAGCAAAAGCTTTAAAAGCCCTGAAAGAGGAATCTGTCGGTAAGGTAGTACAATAGGTACCCAAAGTATACTTTTAAGTAATAAATAAAAAAATATCGTCGTTGATGTTTTTAGCGCTGTATCTCGGCGATTCAATACAAGAAATCGGTTCAATTGAACCACTAGAGTTTCATCGAGAATATGTGGCAAAAAATATTCCTGTAGTTCTAAGAGGAGCTTGCGCTAACTGGCCGGCAACAGTAAAATGGAATACAACATATTTTCGGTTAGTTAAAGTAGTAGTTTCATATCAAATTTCATATTTTTATATAATATGTACAAACATTGTATCTCTTTAAAATGCCCCTATTAAGCTTCTTAATAGAGAACGCTTTCATTGTTTATAAAGAACATATATATTTTGTATAATTATAATAAATAAAGATATCAATAAGTATTCATTTTAAGTAAATTATATAAGATGGGCTCTTGGAAATAATTATTCCTTGTCCCATTTGCACTGGGGTCATGTAGTAGACTGTTCCCTTCTGCTCAATTTAGAGGAATGCCTGACACTGGATTATATAAAACTCATTTTTATTTGCATTCTAAGCAAGTGCTTGACCACAATGCCACCTGATGTTGCTATGAAATGCAGTCATTTACAGTAAGGTGCACTGGCTCCAGCCCTGTAGTTCTGGGCTCTCAAGAATAAGATTACGGTATCTTCTGCCTGTCATAGAAGGTGACTAAAAGGGGCCTCAGGTTCACTGGGCGATAAGGTTGGGGCCTTTGTCGTCCGCCAAGGTGGACTTGGGGAGAAGACGACATTGGCTGGCCCGTGTCGCCTTGCAGTGCAAGGGCATAAGGGGGGAGGGAGTAACCCCCACTTCCGAGTAGTGCTCTTCTTGAGCACAGTGCAGAGGGGCCCCGGTGCATTCAACTGGAGATCCCGAAGCCCCTCACCATGCACCGAGGAAGGGCCACCGGTTTTAGTGGGTACAAACCCCACATAACCGCCGCCTTCCCCAGTAGGCGGGGTATCTTTTTGAAGATTTCCTCCCTGTTAACAAAAAAAAAGGTGCACTGGCTTAGTAAATGCCTATTAGCTATTTATTTACTCATTTTATGTGATTTCAGAGAGAACTTCTCCAACAAAAATGTCTCAGTAGCCATGACACCAAATGGCTTAGCAGATGGTATTTCTATGGATCGGTTTGGTGTAGAGTATTTTGTGACACCATTTGAAGTGGATATGCCTATGGGACAGTTTCTGGACATGCTGGACAATAAAAGGTGTTGTAGACATATCTTAATTTGTAAGATATAAAACCATTCAATAAATTTTGTCAATTTTATACTAACCAGAATTTTTCTTTTAATTGCAAATAGAATATGTAGTTTAAAAAAATCTTTAGGGACAAATCATATACTTCAGTAGTGTACCTGTTGGCTATACACTATTGTAGCTTCTATAGTCTCCAATCAACAACCAGTTGCCTTGTACTTATTTTTAGTTACTGTGCTTGTTAAATAACGCACGAACACCTGTGCGGGTTCACTCCGCAGCACGCGCGTCCTCCGCGACGTGCGCCATAGGTTCAAAACTCGCCCCCCTCGACCTCCGTCTCAACCGAGAGTTCGGGAGGGCGTAGTTACTCGATAGATTCGTCGTGGCTGACGTTTGAGGGATTAGCCTCGACGTAAAAATAGTTATTCCTATATATGACCACGGGGGCAGTTGCCCACTGCAGTTGATTGCCCGGGTGAGGGTATGGGGGTCCTGAGGTTCCGTACCTACAAGATTCCTCAAACCTTGTAGATGACTTGCTACTACTACTACTTCTTGTTGAATAAGGACATAGAATAACAATATAATTAGTTTTTTATATTCTTATATGCATATAAATATATACTATTTACCAAAGGAAGGATCATATTAAAGGTCATATGTGTAAGATTTGATATTGTAATATGTTTGTGGTATTGACACAATACAATCCATGTAACAATTGTAAAATACTTCAAACATTGTGAGCCTAATAATAAAATTAATCTATCATATATATAGGTTTCTGGGCTCTCTAAAAATACCATGTTGAATTTGTCATTTATTCAGTTATTTCAACATATTACAGTGAAAATGTAATACCATATATTCAGCGTCAGAATTCAAACTTAACTGAAGATTTTCCAGAGCTCATCCAAGATGTGGCACCTGATGTAACATTTGCTAGCAAGGCATTCAATAAACAACCTGATGCTGTCAATTTTTGGATGGGAGATGAGAGAGCAGTTACTTCTAGTGAGTCAGTATGTTGTATGGCTTTCTCTTATTATTAAACTCAAACTACTTAATGAAAGTGAATTGACAAATGTAATTTCATGTTTTTTTTTATTTTAATGCATCAAAAGATATAGTATAGGTTCTGGAACATGCTTTACTAGCACTCTCAGTATAGTTTTTATTAATAATTCTACAAAAAAGGGCAAATGAAAGTGTATTAAAAATTTTATGAACTTAGAAATTTATTATTGTAAGTGTCAAAACTGGATGTAAATGTTAACCATTGACTTTGATTTATAAAAACCCAATAACAATCATCTGGCTTAGTTTAATAACTTTGTAACATATATTCTTATCATAATAATACATTATAATTTCCAACTCCCCAGTGCATAAAGACCCGTATGAGAACATTTACTGTGTAATTGATGGGCACAAAGACTTCATACTCATCCCTCCCACGGATTTACCATATGTGCCATACAACAGATATCCCCAAGCCAAGTTCAAGAGAAATGGAGACACTTGGCACATTGAGCCTTGTAAGTCAGTCAATTCTGATCCAGAAGAAAGTGCTGATTGGGAGCTTGGCTCATATAAGAATGTAGCTTCGCCACTATTGCCTTGGATATGTATTGGTAAGTTTCATGTGTAATGTTGTAGGAACACTCTCAAATATATTGGAAGCACAAATCTATATATATATAAAAGAGAAAGTGTGTAAAATATACCCAATATTCCATATAGGCTCCGAAAAGGCTGGACCAATTTCATTGAAACTTTCAGAGAATCTTCAGATTGACCTAGCGAGTAGTCCTGCAAAGTTTGCTGACAATCGGAGCACTCCCCTTGTACTATCAAACAAGCCATACATTGTACTTTTATTTCTGACATTAACTTGAGCCCAATATGTTTGTGTATAAATGATAAGAATGATATTGTATTTACTGATATGTACATGGATGTAGGTAAGAATCCTTCATCCGCTCGAGAAGAGAATGAATATGGAGAGAAATTAATAATTTAATATAATGTGAGACTTAAATTAAATATTTAATGATGTAAGTTTGGCGTGGCGGGCTGGGTTCTCTATTACATAGTAGAGTTATTCTAGCAATGAGGGAAAAGTGGAAGTATTTATTCATTTCTATAAATTAGAAATAAAGTGTTTTTGCCTTTACTTTTTATAATGGCATATTCGCTATTTAAAATCGCAAATGAAATAGAAACAAACTACAACAGTCAATAAAAAAAACTCAAAATTTACAGTAAAGAAATTATTATAAAATTTGAACGCGACTGTACAACAACGGTGGTGGTACCAGTCGCCCCCTTCACTTGCCAGTCAGCGTTAGAGTTATTTGCTGTCAACTATAGCTATCTAGATGGCCACTACACCATCATCATTACTTTTACGTTGAAAAATACTAATGGAGTTTATATTTTCAGATCCTCTAAACCCGGATTTGTCTCGATATCCAATGTTTAGCAATGCTCACCAATATAGAGTGCGCCTTAATAAAGGCGACTGTTTATATCTTCCTAGTCTATGGTTCCATCACGTCACCCAGAGTCATGGTTGCATCGCTGTAAATTATTGGTATGATATGGAATTTGATATTAAATATTGTTATTACAAAATGTTGGAGGTGTTATGCAATAAGTGTTAAACAATTTGCAATAAACAAAACTCAAATATTTTTGTTTTTAAAAATGTTTTCATTTTATATGATCATATTTTTTATTATATATCATAGATATTGTGCAAATGTATGTATTAGTAAAATAAATGGTTTTTGAATAAAGAAAATAATTGATTTTTTTAATTTTTTTTGTCCCATCAACAAAGACGTCATTAGTACTATCGACTGTTTTCGTTTTCGGAAGCTATCTCCTAATACCCTGTATTTTATCGAGGTTTAACTTTGTCATACTTAACTAGCAATAAAATCCATTAAACAACAAATTATTACAACCTGCTATCCATGTGGTGCCTTTAAGAGATTTAAGATAATTATTTATGCAAAACAACCTTTAGCTACATTTACGATATATGCTATTAAAACCGTTATTTCTATTCAATCATATTCTACGATATATAATGCACACAATGTACCTTGTTTACCGGTATTTCATATTTTCAACTATTTCACCAGCTGTTAGCATATTTGCCAAATTTTGTGATTTTTGTCATTTATGAAATTCAATATATTTTTTTTAACCTTATAGACACTGGTTAGGACTGGTCAAGGTAATGAAATTATTATTCCACATGAGCACAGAATCCTTGTTACGTGCGTCTGTGTCAATAATTAAAACAAAAGATAGCCGACCACCGGTAAGAGATGGCTCCTCAAGAAAATTGTATTGTATTGGAAATGGGTAAAAATAAGAGATTACGTTAGATAGGTTTATACATACAAGTCAAGATAGTAAAAATAGTATTACCATGATTCTACCTAATGCATATAAGGTGGAGTCCAAAAGAAACAGTGACGTAACTTCACAAAGCAATCGGTGTATTTTTTCGATTAGTTTAAAGCTTTTGATAGTGTAGATCACATGATGCGTAAACTAATTATACGCCATAATGGTACAGTAGTAGATCTTTATTACCTTGAAGGGGTTAACTAATCAAGGAATCAAATATCTGCTACGACGTAATCATCTAGTTTTTCAGGTTTCGCCCCATGTATAGGCATTCTACAAGGACCAATACTAGGCCCCTTATTTTTCCTCAAATATAATAACTGTAAATATATTATTTTAATGTCGTTAATATTGGATGGTGTAATATTATATACTAACAATTTAATTTTCTTCTTTTAATTTCTTGTCCATGTTTTAATTAAAAGTAAAAATCAAGCTTTCGATTTATTTAATAATCTCATAATATTTAAAAACAATAGAAACGGTATGTATATCTTGCGGTTTGTTCCGCTGCTACTTGATTGCTTGACCATTATATTCTGCAATAAAAATGTTTTTTGCTATAGTGTTTATGTTTACTAAAATATTTTAATAACATAGCTCCATGGTATGTAATGCCTAAGACCCTGGAATGCACAACACAAATAAAGAACAAAATCTCAATTTGGTTGTTCGTCTGCCAAGTAATTGAATGACTTTGCTCAGGCTTAACTTACTAGCCTTATCTACTTACTAGTTACTAGAATTATCTTAAGCTCTAGCTTAGTATGCACTCAGTGTTATGTGTAATCTTTTCGTGAAGGACTATGAATTCAATTGCTGAGATTTCACTGCGCAGGAACTCACGCAAGTTTGGCTCTCTTCAAAAAGATGCCAGGCCTTCTGAGGGAATGGTGGAGTTATGTGAGGTTCTTACCCACTAAAGTCCCCAGGTGGCCCTTCCTCGGTGCATGGTGAGGGACTCCGGGATCTCCAGTGAAACGTATCGGAGCCCCTCCCCACGGTGCTCTCGGAGAGTACGTCCCGGGAGGGAGGGGGAGAGGAAGGGTTGAACCCTCCCTCATGTGCCCTCGCAATACCAGCGACACGGGCCAGCCGATGCCGCGTTCTTCCCGGGTCCACTTCAGCGCTTGCCAAGAGGCCTTTGTCGCCCAGTGAACCCGAGACTCCTTTTGTAGCCTTCTATGATAGGCAGGGATACTGTATCCTTATTCTACGGACCCAGAAGTACAGCGCTGACGTAAGTTTGACCTAAGCTAAGTCAAAGTACGCTTTATAAATTTCAGCTTGCTACTTCTTTTTGAATGTTAAATTAGCCTTTAAGTGGTGATACGAGTATATCCTAAATTAAGTTGCATTAGACGTGTTTAAAATATATCAATTACATATTCAGTTGGCTTCCTAATTAATAAACAAATAAAGGCGAATCTATAGTGTTACATGAAGAACATGTGGATGAAAACATCGATGGTAATAGTCACCATTATGTCTGGGTATATGTTAGAGCGGGGCGTGTACTCGGCATGCTCGCAGACTCCTCTTGGGGAGCAGATGCCGACCGCGTTCCCGGACACGCACGGCCCTGTGGCCATCCAGGCGCGCATCTCCACCGTCCGGCAGATGCCGCGGCTGCACATCCGGATGGATATATTTGCTGTTGAATATATATATGGGTAAAACTAGACCCGTGGTAGTTTAGTTTTCGGACGGTCGCCTCAAGTTGCGTAGTACTCTAGCAACCCGAGATATTCCACGGTGCCGGCATCAATGAAATGGCCGATTTAATACGTGCATGGCGGTGAAGGAAAACATCGTGAGGAAACCGACGTGTTATGAGTCCAAAGCAGCAAAGAATGAAAGCTGGTGCTTCCAGCGTGGCCATCCATTTTATCTTTACACGCTTCCTATCTTTTCAACCTTCTCCTGTACTTTTCCTTTATATTTTGACACAAAGGTATTTGAATAAATGATATCATTAACTTACGTCCAACGTAGTAGGGGTCGGGCCAGTCGTCGGGCAAGGCGTCCACCAGCAGTGCGTCTCGCGCCGCGAACTCCGCCCCCACGCACTTGAGGCCTCTGTTGCCGTGCTGCAGCCGGCAGCACACGCCACACATGTTGCGCTCGCCCACTGCCCCGCCCTGAAAACATAAATACGTAGAAAGATAGATAAAAATAAAATAGGTCCTAAGCCGCCACCGGAGTCACGTCCCTTCTTCCGATGCTCCTCCGCCATAAACGGAGCTCTTCAGGTCGATGACGTTCGGAGACCCTACTCCGAACGGCCTCTAAAAGCGGTCCCGATAAGGACATATACGTACCGTGTAGACGTGGCAGTCCGCGAGGGATTTGGGGGTAACGATTTTAACGCAAGTCCCAGAGACTGGCTAGCCCAGCGAAGCATATAGTGTTTTAGGGGAAGCACACTGACCTACGGTACATTTTACTATTCGTTGTATTTACAATGGGCATTGCATGGACAGGAATTGCATGAAAAGGATTTGTTGAAGGGGGAGGGGCGGGAAATCTTCAACAAGATACCCCGCCTTCTGGGGTGAGGTGGGATTCTTACCTACTAAAACGCCCCCGGTGACCCTTCCTCGGTGTATGGTAAGGGGCTCCGGGATCTCCAGATGAACGCACCGGAGCCCCTCTGCACTGTACTGTTCGGAAAGCACGTCCCGAGGGTGGGAGGTTAGTCCTTCCACTTTGGCGGACGACAAAGGCGGCCACCCTTGTCGCCCAGTGAACCCGAGGCCCCTTTTAGTCGCTTTCTACGACAGGCAGGGGATACCGTAGTCTTATTCTTTGAGCCCAGAACTACAGGGCTGAAGAATCAACTGTTAGTATAACCCACGAAATTCTTACCGGTCCTCTTTTGCTGCAGCGGCACTCTGTAAGTCCGAGTACAGCACACTCAGCGGCGTGGCAGGTGCCGTCTGGAAGACAGCGGCCGCCCAGCCCACACGCGCACAATGTGGAGTTCGTGCAGCGACACTCCTCGTACTGCGCGCTGCATTCCTGACCACCAAGAGTTCAATAAAGTTACAACCTATACATATAACCTACTGCCGGGCGTAGTTTTTCAGTAAATAGAGTATAAGGGTATACTTTGCCACGCGCCTTTAGTGCGGATTGGCTTGATGGATTAGCTTCGACGTTAAAATAGTTTATTCCTAAAAATCCGTCTTCAATGGTACGCCACAACCAAGGGAGGAGTTGCCTCCTGCGTTAATTACCCGGGTAATGGAATCAATACCCCGAGGTCCGTACCGTATGTATTTAGTTGGGAATGGCAGACTTCACACGTGTTAGAAAATTTTCTAAGACATGTAGTTTTCCTCACGATGAAGATGTTGATTTAAAACGTTTTCCTTCATCGCCGAGTAATACTGGTAAGTTAACATTTGAAATAGCAACAAACAATTGTATTTGGAACTCCGGTCGCTAGCTTACAAGGCAACTTGACGTGACCGTCCGTACACTGAGCTAAAAAAGCTCTCGCTTCTCTACGTCACAAATATATTTTTTAAGAGTAACAAAAAACGACTTCAAATTGAATCAAATGTTCCATTTCCGAAGTATAATATTATAATTATATGTCCTCGTAGTAATTGCGACTTTTTGGTTTATGGAAATCCAAGACTAGGTTCATATAGATCGACCACGAATTTGGAAAAAGATTGTTAGGAATCAGAACTTCATAGAAAAGATTCTAGTAATAAATTATAATTAATTTTACTATATTAAGTGGTTAGATGTATGACATGGTTGGATTTAGATCTTACAATGCCACTTTGCTTCAGGTCTGCGTACTGACAATCCGCGTTGCAGCACAGCCCTTGCGAGGGATGACACGTTGCTGAGGGCGCCACTGAGCAACCTTCTTTATGCAACGTCCTGTTTAACAGTTTTTTTTAAATGTTTATTTATTAGCATTCTTCCATACTCTCGTTGTCCTAAAGCACTTATAGTTATAGTGAGAAAAGACGTTCCTTCGTAATTTTTCGAAAAAGTTCGTATTTACCGTGCTCCCTCAACTAGCGCCATATTAATGCATATGAAAATGTCACTCATTTAATACGATCATTTATGACAGTACGGGTGTCATCGTATTCCGAGTTTTCTCGAAGGAAAATAATTTCTCATTACATCTATACCAGTTTTATTTTATAGTGACTATACTCACGTTTGCTATACAGATGTCTATGAAACACTTTTCGATAGCGATTACTCAATCTGTGTATAAGGTTTTTTCTTTATTTATGGGGGACTTTTGTTCGTTTGGGCATGTCAGCCCCATCATACCCTAACCTACGCACACACACATCGGTCGCATGAAGCGAGAAAGGAAGTTATCAATGTTGCATGGTCATAGCCACCAGCTTCCTCGCTCCCGCTGAGGTCGCGTCAGACAGGAACATTAAGAAAACAGTTTATTTATTTTTAACTAAAGTATGTACGTACCATGTTGTTTGATAGGTAGGTAGGGATATGATCCCAATGCTTTTAGAAATTTTGGGACTTCTGAGCAATATACCGCGACAAGTGATTTTGGCAGTCCTCTCGTGATGTTAACCTAACACTGCCAAAAGAATTCTGAAGAGACAGAAACAGGTGGAAATCTGAACGTGCAAGGTCAGGACTAAACGGCGGATGCATCAACGCCTATACTACGCGATAGCATTCCGGTCCGAGACTTGAATTCAAACTCTAAACCAATGATTAATATACCTACCCTTCTTCATACACTAGGGCTCCGCCAGCCCTCGGTGTACAGCAGGGGTCCCTTTGATTGCACTGTGAGGGCAGACCGCAGTCACACGCCTCCCCCTCTTCTACGATGCCTACAATTAAATAAAAATTTAACAAGAGCGGTGTTTAACGACATATGCATGAATGGACTGACGATTATCCTTTAAATAGCAACTCCAGCCCTCTCGCTCCCGCCCTCTCGGGCGGAATGCTTACGCGTAACATAGTAACATAAGTCGAGGTTACATCACCCGATGTCGCCGTGTAAAAGACGGTACATTGAAATATAACTACTTACAATACACCCATAACATTTCAAGCAAAAGAAAACGAAATATTTCTCAAGGTCCTAATAAAAATAGATTGTTAAATTTCGACTCCTTTTTTAAAACTTTACATGGAAGACAATTATTTTTATACGTGCCCGCCGTCGAGACAGGCAAGTTATATCGGGCTCGGCCTACAAGAGGCCCCTACCGACTAAAACCTCCCATGATGAGCCGTCCTTCGCCATTTTGGGGCCAGATGGTGTGGGTTAACATTCACCGTTTGTCCCTAGCGACAGGCCTAGTGATGAAAACCGGGAATCCTACGCCTATGGAAGGGTAACCGTAGTTATAAAGCTACCACTAGACGAGCGGAGTGAGTGTAAGCGAAGAGTTCCCTAGCTCCGCACCAGTGGTCCCCCTCTGCCTTTTCCTGGAATTTCCTCGTCTGTGCCGAGTACTACTCACCATTGCCGCAGTAAGGTCTGTCCTGCTCTATGAGGCAGTAACTCATGCTGCTGAGGGTGGCCGCAATGAGACGCTTGCTGCACAACGAGAACTCGAAGTGGTGATTGTTCTCAGTTGTAGATGACTGTGAGCCCATGAGGTAGCCCCGGCATTCGGGGTTCGGGAAGTTGTCGTCGTGATGGGCACCAAAACTGTGACCTACGATCAGGGATATCGTTTATAACCGACTTGAAAAAAGGAGATGATTCTAAATTTGCGTTTATTTTTTTTAAATGAAGCAAACTTTTACGCACGCTGTACTTGGGGAGTAAGCTGATGGGGCGAGCGAAGGTTAGTGAAGATAGAAAGAGAGATAGAGTTTCTTTTGAGAGAGAGAGCTTAAATTTGGGAACCAGGAACTTTTAAAAATGATGAAAGATGATTGAGATATTAGTAGGCATATAACAACACTATGTCTAACAACTATTTAACAACACCGTTCATAATTCTGGAAGAAGAATGATAATATAGGCATCAGAAGTTTGTAATATAACAATGATACTTCGTAAAACGAAAGAGATCGACCGCGCGTAGTATTTATATTGTGTTCTGCTCTAATCTACTCTACTACATTCCTATTCTATTTATACCCATTTCATGTGCGAGAGTGAGTGCCGCTATCCGTTCAGGAACCCGTTCCTTGTCGTCAGCAGTGGCATGTGCCAGGGCCAGGGTGTTGAAGGAGCGTCCGTAGGCTCGCCGGTCGCACAGCCCTCCTGCCGCTCCACCCATACCGCCCCCTAGTGACGTGAAACTGCGACAAATCACGGTACATTTTCATTTATGGCGGTATTAGTAGATGCTATATATATTACGTTTTATCTGTAGCTAGAGTGGTAGTAATTCAAGTATCAGGACGGTCGCTTGTTATTGCATAGTTCGATAAAATTGTTTGCTTAAGTCATATGTGTGAAGAAAAACATCGTTGAGAAACCTCCATGTCTTAGAAAATGTGGTAAGGAACGGGCGTGCCGTGTGGATTAAGTTTTTATACTCTTTGTACAGAGAAGCCCTGAGCCTGCCAGTCTGTTACTTGAAACTAAAGCTTAGACGTAGGGCTAAATTCTTGTGACATTTGGATAACATAACTCGATTCATAAAATAATGAATATTTTGCCTCGGTTGGGAATCACATCCTCGAAGGAAATGAATAGGCGTCGCAGCGGTACTATAGGAGTAGGGCATGTGATAAAGAGCAAGGAATACTGACCTTTTGTTTTTGCTTACGGGGAGGAAATCTCCTTCTGGGGAGAAGGCGGCGGTTAAAAAATATAACCCCCCGGTAGCCTCTTTCTCGGTGCATTGTGAGGGGTTTCGGGATCTCCAGGGGAACGCACCGGAGCCCCTCTGCACTGTGCTCTTAGGAGAGTACGTCCCGGGGTGGGAGAGGTTACTGCCTCCCCCCCCGTGGCTTCGCAGTTCTTCCCAGGTCCACTTTGGCGGACGACAAAGGCCCTCACTCTTGTCGCCCAGTGAACACGAGGCCCCTTTCAGTCGCCTTCTACAACAGGCAGGGGATGCCGTAGTCTTATTCTTGAGAGCCCAGAACTACAGGGCTGAGGTGAATACTGACCTTAATCCAAGGGTCCTGTTATGGAACACATGACCGGAGAACGCAACGCCCAAACAAACTTCGGAGAGCCGGCGCAGTCGGGCGAACCGCATTAAGTAGTTCCTCCCATCAATTGCACGATCCTTAAGCAGATCGCCGAACACGCGCGCATTCGTTTCATTGGAAGTCAACACTAAAATGTACTTCACGGAGAATCCTACAATAACAATTCCATTTTGATTTTTCTGATAAAGTATATTAAGAAGTAAAAACGACTTAAAATTTCGTCAAACGGGAGGAAAAGATAGAAATGTATTTGAATCATCATCATCATCCTAGTCTACCGCTGGACATAGGTTTCACGATCTTTCACTACTCTCTCATGCTACTCTTGCCACTCCACCTAGTCTGAGAGCGTTTGCCTCCCTGCGGTCTCCACTAAAGAACTCGTTTTATCAATGGTGCCCATCGGTTCTAAGGTTGTTATGTTACCCATTGTCACTAATTAGTTGAATAGACAAGGTGGCTCTAAAACTCTCCTGGGTTTCTGTCATTAATAAAATTTAGAATACACTTGTGATACTTAGATTCAGGTCACTTCTAGTTATTTTTGTCCCTTAAAGTTACAGCCTTTATATATATAAAATATATGTCCCACTCTTGGGCGCAGGCCTTCTCTCTAAAGAGAGTATAAGGGCATAGTCCGCCCCGCGGCCCTTAGTGCGGATTGCCAGACTTCACACGCCTTAGAAAAATTTTCTAAGACATGTAGGTTCCTTCACGATGATTTCCTTCACCGCCGAGCGCATGGTAAATCAACATATAAAATTGCAATTACAAATTTATTGGTGCTGGTACAGGGGATTGAACTCGAATTGCCCGGATACTGAGCTACCACGGCTCTTTCTCAAATTTCTGTCCCTTGCAGGGCCATAATGCTTTTCCTTGGTAAATATCGTTAGAGTCGTGGTTCGGTCCTCTCGGGCGCTAACTGGAATGTTAACGCGCCTAGAGGAACTATCCAAGAGGTTACCCCTCACAGGCGGGACTCTTAAGTCGAGTAACTCTCATATGTAGGTTCAGGCTTAGCGACCTAAGAGCTTTGCCGTCTCCCAAATCCAGTGAAGGGAGAAAAAAAAACAGGGCCACATAGATATTACGGGCTAATTCGTTTTTCTTTATACATACCAGACATACCTGAGAAGACTTCTAAGATCAGATTTTAAGATATTCTGCCAACAGGAGAAACAGAACTAAGAACAATAGATTTTGGATTGATGAAGTGTTATATACCAATGTTATCAGGAACGCCATCCTCGTCGAAGTCAGCATTTCTGAATATGATATCGGCTTGAGCGACAGCATGCATCATCCGGCGCACCACATGGTTGAGGCTGGAGTTGGCATCCTTCTCAAAGAACTCCTTGTCTGCCAGTAGCAATAGGTCGCATATCCTGGCCGTTGCTATACCAACAATCCGACTATGCTCCTCAATGTGGTACGGGAACACCGGTTTTACTTCTTCTTGCTATCGAGAGAAAACGATTACAATTTTAAATCATTTAATAGCCTCTTGGTTTAGGGTACGGTCTGCGAATCGTAAGGTCGTGGGTTCGGTTTACCCACTAAAACCCCGGTGGCCTTTCCTCGGTGCATGGTGAGGTGAGGTGGTGTGTCCCTGTAGCGATTTTTTCCCATTTTTAGGTTGTAGTCTATAATTTTCTCTTTTGACGCGGCCGTTGCCTTTGTATGTGATATCCAGACACACAGTCATCTGTGTAATAGACACAGCTGACTGTGTCTATTACACAGAGTCTACTATTAGAGTTGGTGTCCGACAAGACTTGTGTTTGTGTTCTGAGTCAAATAAACATCTTCACCTGATCACCTGGTTATGATCGCGGCGCGGGCGCAGTGGCGCCGCCACGTTGTCGTTCTCGAAAGCTCCGAAGGATTTGTTCAGATTGTCCTTGCCGTATGGATCGGCGTGTAGCGTGCGATTACCTGTTATAATTTTATTCATTTAACGCGTGACATTAACAACATTTACTATACGACTGAAATTAAACTTCTTTAGCTTTTAAGCTAAATGTATCTAGAAAAGGCCTTCCCGCAATGCCTTCCACCATAAACGATTCCCCGCTTTCCTCATCCAGCCCCCATGTCCATATCTGTTGTGTAATGTATGTATTTAAATCTTAAAGTTTAACCTCGGTGACGAACTCCAGTGGAACGCACTGGAGCCCCCTTAATCCCTAACCCAGCACCCGGCGGAGTTCGAGGGCTCTTCCCGGGTAGCACTAAGGCCCCCTCCCTTGTCGCCCCTTTAGTCTCTCTCTCTCGGGTCCCCTTTAAGTCGTCTTCAACGCCCGGCAGTGGATCTAGCCTTATTCTACGAGCCCAGAACAACGGGGCTGGTGTATAACCTGCTCTATATTACAGTTATGTGATAGATAAACAAGCACAATACCCAAGTGTAGTACTCCATAAAATTGATGATCTTCCCCTATATAGCCCTCAGCTGAACCCGCGCCCGGGTCTTCTAGGGGAAAACCGTACGCCATAGTGATGTCTGCTAGCGTGTACCCCCCACTTGCTTGTGCAATATCCTCAGGTTCAGGGTCTACCAACAGGGCAGTTTGCTGAGTCGCAAGAGGCGATAGTCCTGAAATTACACGTAGTACTTCATAACAATACAATAGTAACATTCTCACTCGTCGCCTCGAGGTGTCGGCCGAGCTACACTTGCAATAGGCACATTTACGGCCCGCCGTTGTCTACAACTGCTTATTCGTAATAGTTGTGGGGCTTTATCTACCACTTTTTAATGTGTTGCCAATAAGATCCTTGTTTGTCGGAACGACAAAAGCATACGTTCTTTGAGACCAGTCACAATATCTTTACAATAAGACGAGAAATAAAGTCAATTGTAATAATCTATATATATAAAAGAGAAAGTGTGTGGGTATGTTCCCTATAGGCTCCGAAACGGCTGGACCGATTTCCATTAAACTTTCAGTGAATTTTCCGATTGACCTTGCGTAAGGTTGGTGACGATTGGGGCACTCCTCTTTTTGAACTGTCAAATAGAGCTTTTATTTACTATGATGATATTCTATTGTTTTACAACCCAAATTTGTATTCACACATGCGTTGTGTATATTTATGTCATTATGAACCAAATTGGTGTACAATGGAGTATATTGAAGTATAATAAAGTAGACTGACTCACAGATAATAAGTATTTTGAAGTATTCAAGGTAAGTTATAGCGCCGCGAATGTATCTGTTTACTGATGTAAGTTTATTGTTTAAATAAAATAAAGCCAAATCTAGCCCGCTAGTAGTGGGTACGCTAGTAAGAAATAAATTGTAAAAGTATTAACAAGAAGTTCGCCAGAAATTCTTGTTAAGAATTCATGCTCACTGTCGTTAAGCTTGTCCAAGACGAGGTATGTACTTGTGGCGTTCATTACATATATACAAAAGAGTTAGTTCTGAAAAGAACTGAATTGTTCTCCGTGAAACTTTTAAGAAAACCCAACTAGACGGGCACAACTCGACGGGTACACTCGACGGGCGCTGATAACCCGGGTAATGGGGTAACACCCCGAGGCCCGTACCTGCGAGGTTCCCGGGAACCTAGCAGATGACCACCAGCAGCCAAAGAAATATTCTGGATTCCACAGTCTACTTCAACAGTATTATTTTCAACTCGTATCCATAGTTCTGCCCAAGTATCCTGCCAAATACTTTTTTTATTGTCATCAACATACTAAAATCTCAATCAACAAGCATTCTTCTTTAACATTTTTAGGAGTCCCCGGGGATATAAAACATATATACAAAGGAACCCAAAGTTTTATGCCAACAAAATTGATATGGGACCTAATTAAAGAAAAAATCTTTCAAATATAAAAAAACTATTCAAATCTATTAATAAATAACGGTGCTACGAGTGTACCAACTTTTTTTCAAATTCAAATTTAAAAAAAATACAGACGAATTGAAACCGTCTTCCTATTTCGGTCGGTTAAAAGACCTTGCAGTAATGGTCTTTAACATTGGCATAATATGATAGAACATTCTATTTTGTGTAAAACAAAATTTATAATATACCGATAGATTTAAGCTTTAAGCACAGCCAATAAGTCTCCTTGCCGAAGATCCCTTCGACGAGCTGATAGCCGTAGGAGCTGCAGATCCTATGGCCTCTTTGTGGCTGACCCTGCACGTCCAAACCCTGCACCAGCACCCTAGCACCAAGTGACAAGTGTACACAATCAGCCAACAGGCCATTATATAATTTAGAATTTCACCAAAACATATCGGTCATAGTTGCTGTACTTGTCACCGTGACAGTATTTGTTTCTTCTAGATATAATATATACAACTGCTACCATCTTGAAGCAAAAAGGTGGTATAACAGTATCCCAGGATTTCAGTTAACTTAAATAGAAAAAGGGGGGATGATGTGACTAGAATATAAAATATATAACACGAACACAATACACCTCACACACGCGCTTGTATAACGGCCTGTAATCGGTACCCAGTCGAAAGATATGCGAACGATATGATAACAAACATAAAAAAAACTATCTATATATTTTTTTCTAAAATAAATTACTCTTAATTACTAAGTAGCCTAAGCCTTATTGCATCAGCTATCTGCCAGTGAAAGTCCCGTCAAAATCACTCCAGCCGTTTCAGAGATTAGCCGGAACAAATAGACGCACAAAAATTGTAAACAAAATTATTTTGGTAAATGTCTGCAGTAATCAATCAATCAATCAGCTCGCATCTTCCCACTGCTGGGTATTGGCCTCCCTTTTTCGCGCCATTCACTTCGAAACCTGTGCAGCCCCGTTGCCCTGACGATGTAATCCGACCATCGGGCTCGTGGTCAATCCCAAATCCCACCGTTCCTGTCTTGGCCAACTCTCGGTTACTGCCCTGGTCGGTGCCATCTTCCTAGCCAGGTGACCCAATGCAATTTTAGTGTCATGATCCGTATACCCACGTTTTCGACTTTGTTTCCCTGGCGAATTTATTACTGTCAAAGGATAAATGATGTCCAATCTAGACGTAATCATTCAGTTCTACCTGGTCGTTGTCTGTAGTAAAAAGCGGTTTTTTTAATATTACAAATCGACACTCCAATTTTATTTATTTATATAGATTCTTACTTATTTCTCAGAACTACTAAGAAAAGTCGATAAAAGGACGGAGAACAAAGAATTTGTTCAAAATATCCCACCAAATGTCACGGCTTATAAAAGATAACAGAATCAAATTACGTTTCACACCAGAAAAAGAAAAGCAAAACGTGTTCCTTCATTTCCTAAGAGGATTATTATCAATCGAATCTATTGAAAGTGACTTTATATAAGTAAGATACACATTTTGTGTCAATAAAGTTTATAGGAAAACGCTCTGTGATCGAAGTAGACATAATAATTGCTATGTCTATGTCGATTGATAGCAATAATTGCCTTCAATGTCTTTTCCATTACATTTATAGAATTATTTATTTCATGTTTTGTTTCATAGACAGTACAACCGCCAACTGCTTGCTCCATCCATGAATTTGTTACTAGTCTAGCTTTTTTTTTTTTTTTGTTGACGGGGAGGAAATCTTCAGAAAGATACCCCGCCTTCTGGGGGGAAGGCAGCGGTTATGTGGGGTTCTTACCCACTAAAACCTCCCCGGTGGCCCTTTCCTCGGTGCATGACGAGGGGCTCCGGGATCTCAAGTGGAACGCACCGGAGCCCCTCTGCACTGTGCTCAAGGAGAGCACGTCCCGGGGTTACTCCCTCCCCCCCTGTGCCCTCGCAGCGCAAGGCGACACGGGCCAGCCGATGTCGCCTTCTTCCCGGGTCCACTTTGGTGGACGACTCAGGCCCCCACCCTTGTCGCCCAGTGAACCCGAGGCCCCTTTTAGTCGCCTTCTACGGCAGGGGATACCGTAGTCTTATTCTTGAGAGCCCAGAACTACAGGGCTGACTAGTCTAGCTAACTTAAGTATTCGACTGTTCGGACAACGGACGGATTCCGCCATACGTGCACCGTAGATTCAAAATTCCCTGTTCTAGGGAGCTTTTGAACAGTTAGGCTTTTCGTCGCACCCCCCTAGACCTTCGTCTCAGCCGAGATCGAGAGTTCGGGAGGGCGAAGCTAGTCTATAGACTCGTCATGGCTGACGTTTTTGACGCAGGGATTAGCCTCAACGTAAAAATAGTCTTCCTAAAATATTCGTCTTAACAGTACCCATGAACATAGGAGCAGTTGCCTCCTGCGTTGATTACCCGGATATTAGAGTCAATACCGCCCGTAACTGCGTTCCTTGAACCTCGTAGACGACCCGACTTGACTTGACGGCTTGTTTATTCCAATACCACATAAATGGGACCTAATAAGTTTGCTGCAAAACGAATGGCAACTACTGTCTGTCTACTCTGCTAGGATTAGAAAGCTTTCAGCTTATTTTTAAACTACTTCGAAAAAGAAGGATATTTTCTATTATATATATATATATATATTTTGTTGTTGCATAGTACGCTAGCAACTCGAGTTCGATTCCCGGTGCCGGTCCTAATAAATTTGCTTTGCTGTTGCGATTTTATGTGCTCATTTACCACGTGCTCGGCGGTGAAGGAAATCATCGTGAGGAAAGCTACATGTCTTAGAAAATTTTTCTAACGCATGTGAAGTCTGCCAATCCACACTAGGGCCGCGTGGCGGACTATCTCGAAACGCTATATTTCATGAAAATGGTTGGAGCCAGTCCCGAGTTGTGTATATATATAGATAGATAACTTGTCCTCCTCCTCCTTCTTGCGTCGTTTTCCTCATTGCTGAGGGTCGTGACCTCCACGAATTATGTGGCGGACGATCGCTTTCCACCTGTTGCGGTCTTTGGCGGTGTGCATTGCCTCGTGGACTCTCTGCTGGTGTTGGTGCTAATTTGGTCTGTCCAACGCATAGCGCTCCTCCCTCTTGGTCGTTTTCCTGTACTTTGCCTGTGACCAGGAGTGTTTCCAAGGTATCGGTTTTCCTGATATGTGACCGAAGAATTCGAAAACCCTACGGAGACAGACCATTGATAATTTGACAGTGACACCCACTTCCCGGAGAATAACTTGTAGTTTTGATTAAATGGGTGTGAAGATAAGAGATGTTGGTCGATAACATAAACCACAACACAGATATATATTCAAAATACAAAAACGATTCAGAAACACAACTGTCATATATTACAGACCGCAAATGGCATCTGTGTATTCAGTAAGGTCAAAAGCCTGACATGTTAATGGTTGGTATTTGATATCTGGGTTTTATCATTCCGTAATCTTAATGTATATTTAATTAATTTTAAAATTTAAAACTGAAATTGTAACACTCATTGACACGCGAATTAGCGTACAGCTATTTATATTATAGTACAATGACTTGTGCTTGCGCACAATGAGAGATGGAAACACCACGGCATCGGCATGCAATTCGGAGGAAAGCTAATTGTAAAAAATAGGTTGGGGAAAAAGTGTTTTCGCATTATATTATATGTGAACTTATAATAAAATCTCTTTGGCTACACTATTTGTATCTGGCTGGTTTTGGTATCATTGAAAGTTTAAATTTTAAAGAACATAATTCCAAATTCAAATTATGAAAAATGTGTGATTTTCATTTGTTTTTCGTACTGTCAAGATTAGAGAATTAAAAAAATCGATACATTTTAAAATTTTACTACAAAATAAGTAATTAATTTATTAAAGATATTTGCTATATTTTTATAATTATTTTTAAAGAATGAACACTTTTTAAACGCACGTACAATATTTTTCCTTGCTAGTAATATTTATGTATGTATATTATTTATATTTATGTATATTTATGTACATTCCATGTTAACCATTCCAACTGAATTTAAGCTTGTGCTAGTTGGTTCAAATGCCCTGTAGTTTTGGGCTCTCAAGAATAAGACTACGGTATCCCCTGCCTGTCGTAGGCGACTAAAAGGGGCCTCGGGTTCACTGGACAAGTGTTCGTGGGTAAAAACTCCACATAACCGCCGCCTTCCCTCACAAGTCGGGGTATCTTTTGAAGATTTCCTCAAAAGTTGGTTTATATCAATAGTCGAATGGTGGATTCGAATCTACTACGTTTCGTTTAGGGCCTAAGCCATATCGTATTGATACCTCAAAATTTACATGAGGACTCAGAACTTTGGACTGGGTGAACTGATTTTGATGATTCTTTTTTTATTTTAAAGCTGGTGCTAACAAGTTCGTCCCAATTCGGTACAGTTCCAACGATGGCATCTATGAGAATACTATATAAGTTTTAAATTTGATTAACGTTCGATTCGATTTGAAATCGGTAAACAACAAACACGTAAATATATTTGTATATATAACATTAAATCTCATAAACAACTAAATGGTCAATGCAAATATTATTTATGAGTTTACAAATTTACTGTTGCCCAACAGTCCTTCTCTGTAAACAGAGTGCCGCCACGCGGCTCTAGTGCGGATAGGCATGTCACATGTCTTAGAATAATGTTCAAAAACATGTAGGTTTCCTCACGATGTTTTCCTTCACCACCGAGGGCGTGTTAAATCAACAGATAAAATTGCAACAACAAATTTATCGGTGCCCGCACCGAGGATTGAACTCGGGTCGCTAGCATACTATGCAACTTGAGGCAACCGCCCGGACACTGAGCTACCACGGCTCATTCATGAGTATCTTTTATAAATAATATCTTCTTAATACAAGACGACAATATTACATCGATCTAATAGGCCTATAAAATAACATTGATAATTGATACGTGATGATGTTGACGTCAAATTAATTTTGTATTTATCATATTTTCTAGCCTACGATTTACACACTTGATCTACTCGTAATATAAATATAACTGTGCCAAACCGTCGTCGCTTGGCAGCGTGCCGAGAAGGCTGGTAGCATTGCCACGTTGTATGGCAATACTAAGCCTCTGTGCAAGGTAAAAATAATTTAATATTAATATGAAGTTATTAATTTTGGAAAATCTAATTTACGGCTTGTGTTTGCGTCATAATTCAGTAACATATTGCGCGCCAATAAGACGCGTTTTTTTTTCTCCCTTTGTAATTGTAATAGGCCTCCAGATTATTCGTGTTGTGGCGCCGTTGGAGCCGTGTTTCTGCGTCCAACTCTTTAACAATTCGTTACGTGCCTTCATTATTATGAGGTGTGCTTTCTTTCACTTAATTCCATCGAATGGCACTTCCTTTACTGACTTTTGAGTCACGATGTGATAATTGATAGCCATTTTAAATACATTAATTGCATAATTAATAGTTTTGTTAATTCACAGCCTTGTGAGACGTAGTTACAGTGAAAAGGTGGCCAGTCTATCTGTGTCTTAGAGGACTTTCTCGAAGAGTGAGCAGAACTTGTAGAAGATTCCCCTTTCAGCTGTATCTAGACGACTTCTTTTTCTATATTAATAAATTGAGAGACTTATTTATTACTTTTTACTGCCAAAAATTAAGAGATAGACATGATAAAACTTTTTATGCATGCTTGACTTGGGAGAATGATGGTGAATGCGTTACGAAAAGTGTGAACGGGCGAGGCGAACGGAAATTTAGAGTATATAGCATAGGCAAGAGAGAAAGGTGCGACCACACATTTTCTTCTGTAGTCAGTTTCGTTTCGTATATCTAAGACACAGTGCAGGCGGATTGCCTGTATCACACTGTAGGAGCAAGAGAGTGTACGCGCGTTTTCTTTCTCTCCTTTTTTTTTGTTCACGCTGGGGAATCTTTTTATAGACCATCCTCCGGTACCCTGGGTGGGCCCGGAGGGATGTGTGGGACTCGGCCTGGGCAGCCCCTACCCACTAAACCTTCCGCGAATGCCATCAGCCGTTATGAGCGGGGTGCCCCGGATCTGTCAGCGACAGGACACCCCAACGACCGGCCGGTCCCGGCAAAGACCGGACTTCATCCTCAAAGGGGACTTCTCCGGCATTCAGAGAAGTCCCGACGACGCCGAAGCATGCTGGGGCCAGGTACCCATCCTGGCCCCGCTTCGGATTACGGGGGCGGCAAGAGGAGGCGTTCGTAACGCCTCCTGCGCACCCCGATACGTCGCCTGACCTTTCTCTCCTGAATAATTGTGTATATTATACATATGTATATAAACATACATATAGATGGAGCTATAATTAGCACAATGTTTTTTTATTATGTAATAATAATAATAAAGTATTTTATTTCCAATGCGTGAGTCTATATTACATAACATTGGTATCAATTACTTATTACGTTGCAAAATAAATTTGATTTCAATACATTAAAATTTGAATACATTAAATAAAATTAACATTTAAAAATTATTAAGTAGATTACAAGAAATAAAAAGAAATTAAATTAGATATAACAAATAAGATTAAGATTAAGAAGAATTGATTAAAAAATAACATTAAAAATCCTTAAGAATTGCATGCAATGGATGCCCATAATTGGACATAGGCCTCCTCCTTTTAGATTCAGATTCAGATTCAGATTTTATTGGTAACATAATAAATTACAAGTCAATTATTTACTACAAATTATTACAAATTACATTAGATTATTAAATTAAAAAAAAATTAAAAAATAGTACACCGAAGCAATACAATGATTTTAATTCGTGATTTAATTTGTCAATTCCTCCACAGTATAAAATGCCCTCTCAACCAGTCATGACTTCAACCTATTCTTAAACATTGCTAGACTGGGAGCTTCAGTTACATGCTTAGGGAGTCGATTGTATTTATTATGTAGTACATTGTTAATTCCTCATATGGAATTTTTTATTGCTAAATCGCAACCACAGACTGCATCCGTGCTCTTCCAATGTACTTTGTTTACTTTAGATTTATTAATAGAGTGCTACCTCTACAGTTATACTATAATGCCTGATTTTTGGATGTGGTTTTGGAGAATGCTCCGGTTCACGAGTTGCAAACGCCCCGCTGCATTGCTATTAGTTTCTCCGCGACCGCTGTGTCCCTGTTTCTCATGGCCATTTTTAGGTTGTAGTCCACTATTCTCTTTTTTGTTAACGGGGAGGAAATCTTCAAAAGATACCCCGCCTTCTGGGGAAGGCGGCGGTTATGTGGGGTTTTACCCACTAAAACCTCCCAGTGGCCCTTTCCTCGGTGCATGACGAGGGGCTTCGGGATCTCCAGTGGAACGCACCGGAGCCCCTCTGCACTTTAATTGTTTACTTTAGATTTATTAATAGAGTGCTACCTCTACAGTTATACTATAATGCCTGATTTTTGGATGTGGTTTTTTCCAATGTACTTTAATTGTTTACTTTAGATTTATTAATAGAGTGCTACCTCTACAGTTATACTATAATGCCTGATTTTTGGATGTGGTTTTTTCCAATGTACTTTAATTGTTTACTTTAGATTTATTAATAGAGTGCTACCTCTACAGTTATACTATAATGCCTGATTTTTGGATGTGGTTTTTTCCAATGTACTTTAATTGTTTACTTTAGATTTATTAATAGAGTGCTACCTCTACAGTTATACTATAATGCCTGATTTTTGGACGTGGTTTTTTCCAATGTACTTTAATTGTTTACTTTAGATTTATTAATAGAGTGCTACCTCTACAGTTATACTATAATGCCTGATTTTTGGATGTGGTTTTTTCCAATGTACTTTAATTGTTTACTTTAGATTTATTAATAGAGTGCTACCTCTACAGTTATACTATAATGCCTGATTTTTGGATGGTTTTTCCAATGTAATTTTAATTGTTTACTTTAGATTTATTAAATTAAAAAAAATAATTTTATTAATCACACACATGAACTTACACACACACACCACACACATATGTATACGTGCACTTATATGTTAATTATTAATTTACAGTAACATTATAACTATGGTGCTGGTGATCTCTCTAGCAGGGTACCCTGGTATAGACACCAGTCTTCCACAAATTTAAGAATCTACGTAAAACTGTACTATAAGTTATTGCAAATACGTTCCTTTTCAACTATGCATTTACAGGTACTTCATATTTATACCAAGTACTTAATATTCTAATAAGTTTGTTACAAGTTATTTAATGTCAAATTGGATAATAAACAATAGTTTGACATTTGGTAAATAAGTCAAAGAGAAACCAGAGCGGATATTTTTTTTTATGACGAACTACACAGATTGGCCAGAGAAGCTGGCCTTGACTGCTTCACTGGATTGAGAGGTGGCATAGCTCTTAGGTCGCTTAGCCTGAACCTCTATTGCTAGTAACTCGACACAAGGGTCCCCCGGTGAGGGGTAAAAGAGCGGATATATCTAGTATTCTGTTATAACGTTACGCGCTTGGTGATTTATAACGCGTGCAATAAAGGTTTGGATCAAAAATTACAATAATCAGTGACACTGTTACTTAAAAAGTGTTTAAAAGTAAAAGTTACATCCTATATCTATATATATAAAAGAGAAAGTGTGTGAGTTTGTTCCGTATTTGCTCGAAACGGCTGGACTGATTTCAATGAAACTTTCAGGAAGTCTCCTGATTGACCTGGCGAGTGATCCTGTTTGGATTAGAAGGTTTGGATCAGACACTCCTCTTTTTAACTGTCAAATACAGCTTTTACTTACTATGATGATTATCTATTGTTTTATAATCCAAATTTGTATTGACACATGCGTTGCATATATTTATGTCATTATGAATTATATTGTATTTACTGATATGAACATGGGTGTAGGTAATGATCTTCACCCGCTCGAGAAGAGAATAAATACGGAGAGAAATGAATAATTTAATATATTGTGAGAGTTAAATTAAGTATTTAATGGTGTAAGTTTATTGTTTAAATAAAATAAAGCAAAATCTAGCCTGGCGAGGCGGGCTAGGTACGCTAGTACATACATATAAATATAAGTCCTGTTGGCCTTCTCAGTAAAAACATGCCTCAGAAAATTTCCTAACACATAATAAGGAAACCTTCCTCATGATGCTTTCTTGATGCTTTACTGTGATAAATTAGCACATAAAATTTATTGGTGCTGGCACCGTGGATCGAACTCTGGTTCCTACTGTACAATGCAGCTTGAGACAATCGCCCGGACAGTGAGCTACCGCAGCTCTAGAAGATTCTATAGGCTGCTACTTATTAAATCCTAATCACATCTCCACTTACCTGATGAGACAAATAAAAAAAATCTGTAATTATTCGATCTCTGACTTCAACGATTGGTACACAATACTTCGGGATAGAGAACCATCTCTCATTTCGTTAAAAGTTATCTCTATAAGACTATTTTTTTGATAAAGGGAATTTCTTTATTTTAATCGTTATCCTACAAAATATGGTCTTGATCTCTTTTGGTGGTACTCTTAATAGAAAAACCTAGCGCAAAAGAAGAGCTTCTGTAAAACTAACCTTTTGCGCAAAGCATTTTAACAGGAGAGTGCCCGAGAGAATCGATAACTTCAATTCAATTGAAATGAAGTTCATAAAGAGATCGTACTACAAGAATTTTTTAAATATTTTTACCGTTTCGGAAAGCTTTCGGTATGTCTTAACAGAATCACTTACTATCAAAATGTACAATTATTATTTGCTCGTGATTAAAGTTCATTTTTGAAAATTTGAAATTTAACAAAAATTAATCCTATAAATAACTCTTACGTATTGTTAAAAAAATTATCGTTTTATAAGTGTAAATATAATTGATTTTTTTAAATAATATTTTTCAAAATTCTAAGCCTTAAAGCGTGCCCTTAATAGGAGACAACGGTCCCTTAAACGCTCTTGAGACAAGCATATAAACAAGCCGGCCGGCGACTACATTGGAACTTATTCATTCGAAATTAGAATACGGTTGACCGCGCGCGCTTCCGCGCCTTTTTATTCAGGAACGGCTCTCTAGAAATAAAAATAATAACTATGGTTCTAATTTTTTTTTAATTTTTTAAGTGTGATTGATACACTTCTTTTTTATAACAAATTAGTTTTAGCCAAGTTCTTAATCTTTATTTTCAAAATGCTTAAATATACAGTGAAAAAATATTGTTCAGAGGGAAGCAAATGCAATCAAATTCTGATGGTGTTGTTAAGTGAGTATTTTATTTTAATAGATAAAACAAGTTATAAGCTATAAATTATTTTACAGTTTTTTTATTTTCGATAATATTATATTGTAAATATTTCTCATTTTAATAAAATCATTTCCAAAATAAATAACATATTTAATCGTAATTGTAAATTAAAATTATAATTAAAATAAAAAGTTTTGAAACGTGATTTGATAAATTAATTTATAAGCTTATAAAATAAAAAAAAAAATGTTTGTACTTTCTGGTTGCAATATTTACTAATGGAGTTTTTTTTAGCGTAAAGTTATTTTGTTTTAGTGTTATGTTTTTTCTAACATGTTTGGTTAAATTATGTTGAAATGAATGTACGTTAGACATTATAACACAGTTTGATAGGACCCCAATATTATGAGGTTATTCCTTATAACTATCTATCGGATAATTATCGATCGGGATTCGAACTTCCGTCCATTAGTTTGTAAATCGTACGCATAATCACTAGACTATCACTTCCTATATGTAATCAAAAAGTGATGCCGTAATAGACGCAGTGAACATTAATGACATATCGATGACTTTTAATTTTTTTTCTATAATCGATCAATAAAGATACTGGCCGCTTTTAACGACGTTTAACCGTTTTTTTCTCAAAGGATTCTTGTAGACAATCACCCATTCTTTGAACGTCAATCGTTCTTCATATTCGTATTGAATTTCTATCCACATCAATACCATGAAAGGAATACCAATGGGTTGAGTTGTTTTACTACACGACTGACTTGTATGTTTGAAATACAAGTATATTTACGAGCAAAAACAAAAACCGACTTCAAGTCGAATCAAACGCGCGGTTGCCAGAATGCCAATCAGAACCTAACCAAACTCTCATCGAACTACTCTTGAAGTAAATAATATCTTTTCAATTCTTTAAGCAGGCATCTCGACGGTTTATCGAGACTGCCACCGAACATTCTAACAAACTTCTTGTAAGTGCCGCCACTTAAAAGCCTTCCTATACTAAATTCCGTCGCGTCGCCCGGAGGCCGAGACACGTTCTTGACAATCCGGACGACGCGATTACCATTGCACAGGCTAGATCTTTACAAATCCACAAAGCGTCCATTCGCGACCGTCGGAGGTTGCGAATAATCCTCGCGCGTTACCGCTATTTTATAGGCAGGCCCCACCCCTTAGATGTTAGAAGCGTTGTTGGAGTTTCTTCGGCCACTTCTTCTCCCAGCGCCATCGCTTCCCGAAGTGGCACTCAAAGTTAGTTTAGCTTTTTGAATGTCCCTCTGATTATCCGTGAAATAGCTACCGACCGAGTCGAGGTTCGGTCCTCGGGCGCCCTCGGATCGGAATGCTTACGCGTAACATAGTAATCGTCCAAGCCGAGGTTACCCCTCACCGGGGGGACCCTTGTGTCGAGTTACTAGCGATAGAGGTTCAGGCTAAGCGACCTTAGAGCTATGCCAGCTCTCAATTCGGTGAAGCAGTCAAGGTCAGCTTCTCTGGCCAATCTGTGTAGTTCGTCAAAAGAAAAAAAATATATATATAATATCTCGATACATGCGATCTATTTGATACATGCGAATCTAAGAAGAATATGTAATAAGAAATCAGTTGTTGATATTGAGTCATTCGTCCATTTGTGGCGCACATACTTGATGCAAATTTAAGACTTTTATGGTTTTCACATGAATCCTGTAGTTAGAATTGAACCTCACGGGAAGCACCAGCTTTAAAATAAAAAAAATAATCTTTAAAATCGGTTCACCCAGTTGAAAGTTATGATATAACAAATATAAAAAAATATCGATCACTGATGATGATGGTTATGTCCTGTCGGTTTTTGCTACGGCGACGCTTCAGGTCTGACAAGTCATGAGCCAGATCACGCAGCTCTTGCGTGTGCCCTCATGTGGCTTGCACAACCACTCTTCCTATTGAACAAATTGGATTTCTTGCCATTGCATTTTCAAAAATAAAAGCAATGATTTACTCGTTTTTTATACCTCTAAATCTGGCCCTGATTAGCAGACTTGGTTTCGCCTGGTGAGCGAGGTGCCGGCAACCAGACTCTATTGAGCGATATGCTCGTTTACCGGGAAATAAATTACATGAAAAACGTACAGCTACAGAAGGCCAATTACTAGGTGATGCTGGTAGAATTTGCGTTGATTCATGAACAGCAGTAGAAATTAGCAGATAGAGTGTATGCAATGGAAATGTGGATGTGTTGATGAACGGAAAGAGGTGTATTAAATAAAAATGAGGACGTGTTATCTCTGTCTACCCGTCACTTCATGGGATCTATCTTTCGATACTCCCGCCATTACTTCGTCATTAATACTTATAACCAATTTAGCATCTTTTGTTAAAATCTTTGAAACAAAGAATAAATATATTTCTAATATAAGTATTATTTACTTGAGAGAAACTGTAAACGACGTACGAAATATTGGATAACTGATGGCAACCTGAAAAATATTCCTTACTACAAAAAAAAAAATTATTCACGCAGTATTTTTACAGTTTTCAAAATGGTATAAAAAAAAAGTTTTACTGTTCCAATTGTCATTACAGACGAGTTCAACGAAACGGTCGACTGTCAAGATAGAATTATAATGACAAAAAATAAACACGTCACACGCTCGTATGGGAATAACGGTATAATCGAAAAGTTAACATAAAGATTAAGTATTATCGTTACATTACATGATTAATGTTAACTATATATTGTTTAAAATAATACCACCGGTATATAGTTAAGTGTAGAACTGTGGTTAAAGTTACAAAAAGATAATATCTACGTGATATCGGTGGCTTGTTGTTTCCAATATTTTTAATATTTCACTATATAATATAAACTTTATGGGTGTTATTAATTTTTTTTTACTTAATAATATATTTATTTATGAAAATTTGTTCATATTATTATTTTTTATTTTCTTTTTGACTGTTATTTTATTGTAAATAATATATATTAATCTCATAACCATTTATGTATGTATCATATTTATTGTACTCTTATTGTCTGTATAAATTCCATGTAAATCATATTGCGCGCACACGACTTTGAGTAGTCCTGGGCACCGCTGAAAATCAGCGCTGTCGCATCCTTGCGACGGCATATGCTGAGACGGTGTCCAATATTCGCATCATATCTTATGTTCTATTTGTCCGTTTTTTTTCAATTTTTTAGTCTTTTTGATGTGTTTCATATTTTGTGCCAATAAGGAATTTGTCTATGTCTATGTTCGGACGATCGCCTTAAGTAGCTTAGTAGACTGACCTGAGTTCGATCCCCGGTGACAAAGAGCTCCGCGCCAAGTACCCGTACTCGCAGAGAATCTAGATCAGAGTTATATTTTCAACCGAATTCAAATAAGGAAGAGCTTCTTAATTCGATTCTTTTTTTGTTAGAAAGCTGGTGCTTGATGGAAAAACCATCTCAGTCTTAAATTTGCATCAAGTATGTGCGCTACTAATATATGATTAACTTATTATCACGCCAACCGATTTCGTTAATTTATTTTTTTATTGGAAAGGATGTACTTCAATGGTACTTTGATTAGAGTTCGGTTAGGTTCTGATGAATTACCCGGGAAGAAGGCGACATCGGCTGGCCCATGTCGCCTTTCGCTGTGAGGGCACAGGGGAGGAGGGAGTAACCTCCCCCCGGGACGTGCTCTCCTTGAGCACAGTGCAAATTTTACTACAAAATAAGTAATTAATTTATTAAAGATATTATATTTGCTATATTTTTATAATTATTTTTAAAGAATGAACACTTTTTAAACGCACGTACAATATTTTTCCTTGCTAGTAATATTTATGTATGTATCATATTTATTGTACTCTTATTGTCAGTATAAATTCCATGTAAATGTGATATTGCACACGCACAACTTAGGGTAGTCCCGGGCACCACTGAAATTCAACGCTGTCGCATCCTTGCAACGGCGTATGCTGAGACGGTGTCCAATTTTCGCATCATATCTTATATTCTATTTGTCCGTTTTTCTTAAATTTTTAGTCTTTTTGATGTGTTTCATATTTTGTGCCAATAAAGAATTTGTCTATGTTCGGGCGATCGCTTTAAGTAGCTTAGTAGACTGACCTGAGTTCGATCCCCGGTGACAAAGAGCTCCGCGCCAAGTACCCGTCCCCGAAGAGAATCTAGATCAGAGATAAATTTTCAACTGAATTCAAATAAGGAGGAACTTGTCAATTCGATTCTTTTTTTATTAGAAAGCTGGTGCTTGATGGAAAAACCATCTCAGTCTTAAATTTGCATCAACTATGTGCGCTACTAATGATGAAAATTAACTTATTATCATGGCAACCAATTTCGTTGATTCATTTTTTATTGGAAAGGATGTACTTCAATGGTACTTTGATTAGAGTTCGGTTAGGTTCTGATGAATTTTTTTTCGTAATATTCCTACGATAATTCGGTAATACAAAAAAAAGCGTAATGTTTATTCTATTTTAACTTTGATTTTTACTCGTAAATATAGTTAGGATGATAGGTTCTCAAATTGTTACGTCTTACGAGCCTTGCAGTTAATAGTTCAACAATACCAGGTCACAAATCTAAGACCTGTCGTTTCCTAACGGCTATCGTTTCTACAAGCTATCTGACTTAACCATTAATAAAACTTTATCAAAATATAAAATTGAAAACATACTTTCAAAAAGCTTTTAATAATACATTTATAACGTCAGATAGATAGATAGAATAAAGATGTTACTCGACGTTAAAGAAATATAGAAAAAAAATGTGTTAAAAAAATTCAAACAACACAAAAAGAAAAGCTTTGTAAAAAAATAAAGTCAACAAACAAAATAAAATACGTCATAAGTCAAAATAAAAATGGCGGCCCAAATCACTAAACTTAAAGAAAAAAATTAAATCAGTGACTAAACAACGCTACAACGTGCGGCCTTTCTTTTATTTCGCAGGCATCAAAATTATGCTACCTATGTTAAGTTCTGCCTATATTCTCTTTCTTCTTTTGTTGTCAAGAATAACTTAGTCTTGGATTGTCATAACCTAATTGCTTAATTGGCTGACCTAATCTATAAACGAGCAATTCCGAATCTCGCGAACGGTTCCAAAGATTTTCATTAGATTTAGCATGCACGGGGTTTCGGCGGAGTTAATAGCTAGGTTTCATTTTTAGAAAAATTACTTCATTAATTGGCGTTGCTAAGCAACAAGCAGAAGGTACATCATTGACCTTGAGTTTGACGTTAGAAGAATTTTAAAATAGATTTTTTTTTAATTAAAGAAAATTAACTTCAATCAAAATTATTTACAAAATACGTGTGTCATTGGTTGTTTAGAATCAATACACGATAGTAGTTTTATTGGGTTGTAACAGAAAATGATAAAATATTCAGAAGATCACAAAGTTTGTAACAAAAAGATGGTGCCGTCACTCGGGTTAAGGCTACGGTAACTCACTCATCGATAACGGTATCGAAGAGTGAGTGAATCTGGAGGTAATTTTAATTTTTTGAACTACGATTTACGGCGGCATTTTTTTATGATGTTGGTAAGATCGAAAAATATTATTCATATTTCATGTAATTCCTATCTAAATATAATTACCAAAAAACATGATTTACAAAAAAAACCGAGCAAAGATCGGTCATCCAGGTCCTTGACATAATTCGAAAAAAAAAATTGAAGTTCGCATTTCAAAACGGAGCTACGTATATGCCATACCAACATTAAAAAAATACAGTCAAGTCGTAAACCTCCTTCTTTTTAACTGTAATAAACATACTATTATGACAACAGATTCCAATTCTTAATTATTTTAATTAAATCAGCATCGCCATCGTGTTTTTTCAACTGGTAGTTATGGCAAATAATTAAAACCTTTGAAAAATCAAATAAAAGGCAAAGGTGATCATAGACAAACATCATGGTCTTATTGACAGGTTAAGTATAAACGATTTAATATATCCGCACAATTGTATTTGTAAAAATATATACTAAAACAAACTTGAGATATTATATAATGACTTTATATGTTTACGCGAATATTACTCATTGAATAAAACTCATTTCTTAATTTTACAAAGTAGCCCCGAGTGATATTTGACCTTTTTTTTTTTGTTGACGGTGAGGAAATCTTCACAAAGATACCCCGCCTTCTGGGGGGAAGGCGGCGGTTATGTAGGGATCTTACCCACTAAAACCCGGTGGCCCTTTCCTCGGTGCATGACGAGGGGCTCCGGGATCTCACGTGGAAGGCACCGGAGCCCCTCTGCATTGTGCTCAAGGAGAGCACGTCCCGGGGGGAGGTTACTCATTCCCCCCTGTTCCCTCGCAGTGCAAGGCGACACGGGCCAGCCGATGTCGCCTTCTTTCCGTGTCCACTTTGGTGGACGACGCAGGCCCCCAGACCCTTGTCGCCCAGTGAACCCGAGGCCTCGAGGCCTTCCGTGTACCTTAAGGAACATACAAAAAAAAATTCCGAGTTTTTCGCTTAGTAGCGTTCTTTTTTATTTATATAGATTATCAAATTCTTGGTAAATAAGACACTAGATAAACTATGCGGAAGTGAAACAAGGGAAGTTCATATTCATATATTATAATCAAATACTGTCAAATTATACTGTTGCTGTACAAAGAATTATGTTTAGAATCTAAGGCCAATTCACTTAACACCGAATTCAATCGACGGCGTATTCGGAGTAATACAATATATCTAAGGGCCTGTGTATTTAGATATTTGGACACAGGCAATAAGAATGCCTGATTTGGTAGGGATCTAATTCAAGAACTAATATAATAATCAAACAGTGGCACGATTTGGTATAAATTACAGGATTTATTGACGAATCTATAAATAGCAATAATACAGTGATAGTCAGAGATAGATATTAGCTAAGCGGGTCGACTTATTCATTGTGGTCGGTTCGAAACCCAGTCAGCTTGTACCAATGAATTACCATGTTTTTTTTAGTACAAAAATAACTTTACAAAATTTTGTTGTTGTCCCGTGCATAACGATGCGCTGACCACCTCTTACCTACCCCTCACACTTGTGTCGAGTTACTAGTAATAGAGGTTCAGGCTAAGCGACCTAAGAGCTATGCCACCTCTCAATCCGGTGAAGCAGTCAAGGCCAGCTTCTCTGGCCAATCTGTGTAGTTCGTCAAAAAAAAATACCACCTCTTACATAAGAAGTTTGGTGAAAAGTGGACAGCGAATGCTCTCTCTGTCTACTCTGCTAGGGCAGAAGACGTGAGAGCTTATTATTTTTTTATTTTGAATAGATAATAAAATAAAAATGGTTTTATTTCACTATATTCTGTAAAATATAATACGAAGCGTCAATAGCCTAATGGAGTCGTAGGTTCCAATCCACCATTCGACTATTGACGTGAACTATCTTCTAACACAAGCTTAAGCTTAGTTGGAATGATTAACTAGAATGTTAGTAATATTTCAGAAAAAAAAATATTACTAGCTTTCTTTAAAATACATTTAGCGATTTACACTGCATATTGTTTTTTTTCTAGTAAAAACAATTTTTAACTGATTTTTAAAATGGTGGAGGTTCTCAATTCGTATCTATTTTTTAATGTTCACTGATAGCACTCGTCAGATGTAATTTATGACGTTTTGTCAATGTGAAGGATGAAAGTAAATACAAGAACACACGCACTAGAACTTAATACTCGGATCGGAATGCTTACGCGTAACATAGTAACCGTCCAAGCCGAGGTTACCCCTCACCGGGGGGACACTTGTGTCGAGTTACTAGCAATAGAGGTTCAGGCTAAGCGACCTAAGAGCCGTGCCACCTCTCAATCCGGTGAAGCAGTCAAGGCCAGCCTCTCTGGCCAATCTGTTTCCTTTTTTTTTTTTTTAAAAAAAGTAGAACTTAATAATAAACAGTGATAGTTCGTTCAACGACTTATTTGAACATTAACGCGTTTGCTTATTCTGACAAAACTGCACTACGTTACAATCTGCATTGCAGATTTATAGGCTATGTCGAGAATAGGTCTGCTATTTAAAACACGTAATGCATGCATTTGTATTATAATGACCTGAACTAAACACCCAACGCCTGTCCTCTACACGTCTACACTGTGTAATGAGATTTTTTGGCCATATTCCGCGAAGGGATGCCAACAAGAATTAGTTCGACGGGAAAGGTAGAAGGAAAAAGATCAAGAGGTCGAAGTCCGAAAAGATGGTTGGAGTCATCTAACAGCGATGTCCTCCACACGGCCATGGACCGGAATGCCTGGGGATAGGTGCCGAGAAAGGAGTCACGATCCTCAGCAATAAT
The DNA here is from genome assembly GCA_029286785.1 of Meandrusa payeni. NCBI lineage: Eukaryota > Metazoa > Arthropoda > Insecta > Lepidoptera > Papilionidae > Meandrusa > Meandrusa payeni. The sequence continues at coordinate 4,501,001 of JAGSMX010000021.1, forward strand.
ATATTTTTTTATTACGACAAAAGAAAAGGAACAATACTTAACGTTCGTAAACTGTTACTGTAGTTGGTAACTGTGTCGCAGCAGTTTACGCTCACCACGAGACACAAGCAAATAAAAAAAAATTAAATTAATTAAAACACAAAAGAGGTAAATAAATTATTGTGTGTGGGTGAGAGAGAGTGAGTGTGTGTGTGTGAGCATGAGTATGTGTGTGTATCACAAGCATCCAGAGATAATTTCAAATCATCAAATCAGTAGTCTATAACGCTTCCCGAAGTGGTATTATATATAGATAGCTATTTGATTGTCTTGTTAGTCTCCACCCAAGCAACCTTAGAGCACTGCCACCTCTCAAATCCAGTGAAACTATTGCGGTCAGCTTCTCTGGTTAATTGGAGTAGGTTAATTAAAAAATCCAGCCCTGTAGTTTTGGGCTCTCAAGAATAAGACCACGGTATCCCCTGCCTGTCGTAGAAGGCGACTAAAAGGGGCCTCGGGTTCACTGAGCTACATGGGTGGGGGCTTCTGTCGTCCGCCAAGGTGGACCCGGGAAGAAGGTGGCATCAGCTGGCCCTTGTCGCCTTGCACTGCGAGGGCACAGGGGAGAGGGAGTAACCTCCCCTTTGGGAAGTGCTCTCATCGAGCTCAGTGCAGATGGGCTCCGGTGCGTCCCTCCATCCCGGAGCCCTTCACCATGCACCGAGGAAGGGCCAACGGGGGAGGTTTTAGTGGGTAAAGTCCCCACATAACCGCCGCCTTCCCCCCAGATGGTATTTTTTTAATGATTTCCTCCCCGTTAACATTGTGTGTGCTATTTTAATTACAATGACTAAGCTATGACATTAAACAGTCTTGTAACGAACTCGATTGTAAAGCAGATAAAAATTATTATTATTAACAATAATCCAGGTGCATTGAATCACTAATTGTAGACGCGCGACAAACAAACGAGATGAGATATCCAATTTGTACCCAACATCGTTAAAAACAAATGTCACAAATGAATAGTGCCATTAACACTGCACAACTTCAGTAGTTACTTATGTACCCTTAGACAATAGGTCATTTCTATGATTAGATAAGCTTTTATGGGACTAATATACTTCCTTTGTACCTATAATCCCTCTGGATGCATAAGTAGATAAAAAACAACACAATCTTGTCTATAATAAAGGGATAGGCAGCGATTATGAATTTCCTTATCACAAAGGTCTATCACATTCATAATGCAAAAGTGTTAGGAGCGTTGCTGGAGTTTCTTCGGCCACTTCTTCTCCCAGAAGTGACACTCAAAGTTAGTTTACCTATTAAAGGCTAGGCGACCTAAGAGCTATGCCACTTCTCAATCCAGTGAAGCAGTCAAGGCTAGCTTCTCTGGCCAATCTGTGTAGTTCGTCGAAAAAACCTTATCATTGAGAAGTGAAACAGTCTGTCCTAAAGGCGTTTTTTTTTTATTGTTGTTAGATCGCAACCACAGACCTGTGTCCGTGCTCTTTTCCAATACACTTAAATTGTTCACTATGCATTTATTAAAAGAGTGCCACCTCTACAGTTACTATTTTCCTTTATATATATACATATATATATATATATATATAATGCCTGAATTTGGAGGTGGCCAGAGATCGCTCCGGTTCACGCGTCGCAAACGCCCCGCTGCATTGCTATTAGCTTCTCCGCGACCGCTGTGTCCCTGCTTCTAATGGCCATTTTCAGGTTGTACTCCACTATCCTCTCCTTTGATGCGGCCATTGCTCTTGTCATAAGTCTTCCTGTGGCGTTGTCACAGTCATTCGTATAATAGACACAGCTGACGGTGTGTCGGGATATGACCACAACAGCATGTTGGACGCTGTCGTGCAGTTGCAGTTTTTTCGTCACTGTTCGATGACCACCACTGATCCGTACGTGAGGCCTTGGGCCTCGTGCACGGTAAGGATGCGCGAATGTGCCCCCGATCCGTTGGAAAGGGATTCTTTTTCCGTCTGGGTGTATACCAGGTATAATGTTTCGGGGAGAGTTGGTATTATATTCGCGCCTTTATAATTAACACTTTTTAGAGTGCACTGCAGGTCTGGACGAGTATATGCCACTGTACACTTCGTTGAGGGCATATGCTACATCCTTTAAGGCGTTTATAGAGTAGAACTTTGATATTCCAATTTAACTTTTTTAGGTGAAAAAACTTTAGCCGAAGTAACTGCTGGAAATAGGCCTTCCTCCATGCCTCCCACCGTATACTATATTTGCGTTCTGCATTCACCAACTTCCAGTTATCTTATACCACTTATTACACCTACATAAATACCTATAAACATGCACATGCATAAAAAATATTTTTTTTTTTTTTTTTAGAAAAGAAAGCTAGCAATATTTCTTTTTTTTCAGAAATATTACTAACAATCTTATTAAACATTCCAACTAAGCTTCAGCTTGTGCTAGGATATGGTTCACGGCAATAGTCCAATGGTGGATTCGAACCCACGACCTTACTATTCAGCAGGTCGTACCCTAAACCATTAGGCTATTGACGCTTCAAAATATATAATATACAATATACTACTACATTACCTAATGTAAATAACATTTACTTTCTCTCTCCCGGTGACGAAGTTTGTTTACTTCACGTTTGTAGACATATCAATCAAATTAAGTCATTATTCAGCAGAGAATCCTTGATAGAGCCGGAGAAATGTAATTGCTCATTATTTCAGGGTTAATTTGTAGAACAACGAGTTCATTATATTGTAACGACCCGGCACACGCATGTTGTTTGCGCGTGCTCCAATCGGTCATAACAAACCGTTTAACTCCTACCCTTGATCTATTGGAGGACACAACACGTCATAACATTGATTAATGATATTATGATGTGGGATGTCGTTTTCTCGGAGACAAAACTGTTTTATTAAATCAAATTATTTATTTCAAAACTTTACACGTCGCGTTTAGTCTCTGTCCACCATATTCCTCTTTCTATCTCTCTTCCGCTCTCTCAACGCTGTCCCTTTCACACGCTCTTAACGTTCCGTTTCCCGTATAAATAAAACTAATTTCATTTTATGTCTTATTTTTTGAAGTTAATCTTTGAATTATATATCTGAGTGTTTATAATTAAAAAAATATTAGGAACCAAGTTTGCTATTTGCCAATTACGTTTCATTATGAATCCGATATACAAACGATTGGCCAGTGTTCCCAGTGGTTTGCCATCGGTAGACTATAGTGACCAATGAACTAAATCAAAATAATGAAATAACTAGCAAATATCGAATACTGTTATTGTAAAGAACGTTCATTTTGTACACAATTGGTTAAGCAGACTCGAGACCTTAATGTTGGGGTATTTGGAATTTAAATTACAGATTATCCTCTAATCCAGAGGTCCCCAACCTCGTGCCCGCACACAGACTGATTTTTTTCTTAAACGTTAATTAAAAATGTGAATTATTACTACGTTTTATAAATACATTTCTCTGGGCGTATGCAATTTGAATAATAATTTTATTATTTTGACATTTTTTTTATTAATAAATTGAAGCGTCAATAGCCTAATGGTTTAGGGTACGGCCTGCGAATCGTAAGGTCGTGGGTTCGAATCCACCATTCGACTATTGCCGTGAACCATGTCCTAGCACAAGCTTAAGCTTAGTTTGAATGGTTAACAAGATTGTTAGTAATATTTCTGAAAAAAAAAATAATTAAAGAAATATTTGCTAGCTTTCTATATATATATATATAAGAAAATAAATCATGGGAAAATGAGAAGTTATGGAAGGTGTTGGTCAATTTGAAATAAATGGTACTCGCCACTCGAAAGATATTTTAGAATGTCCTCTATAGTATAAAAGGATGGGAACCCCTGTTGTGTAATCGATGAACTACAGAGGTTTACATAAATAGGGTAGAATGATAATTATTAACATTACTTGTGTATGTTGGATAGAATGTAGGTACATCAACTTTACAAGCAAATTCGTGTATCTCCTCGTTGTACCTAACACATATCTTTCGGCGAAGCTTTAATAGCCTCTAGCATTTCAGGCACACCTTTAAAACATAATAGAAAAGAAGCAATTTGCTTCGTCTTTCATTCTTCGTACAGCAAAGGACTGGAATAGTTTGCCCGCGTCTGTCTTTCCTTCCGATTACAATGTGGGTATTTTCAAGAGTAGAGTGAATAGGCATTTACTAAGCTAGTGCGCCTTACCAACCAGGACTGCATTTCCACTTAACATCAGGTGGAATCAAGCACTTGCTTAGAAATTATAAAAAACATAATAATCGATCAAGAACTATAACTATGGATTTTTAAAAGAAATAAACTCGTCTAACAGTTACGAGTGTGTAAATACTAATTGTAAACAACTCGAAGCTGAGTAGACGATCGATAAGTCCAAGAATACATGGCGACCTAAACAGTTTACATACGAGAACGAGTCTGTTCATTTGTACTCGCCGATTATGTAAACATTTGTATAAATATATTTTAAGTGATGTATGTTTTGAACCATGACTAAAATAAGGCTAATATTTAAATCCCATCTTTCTGTCGTTAAGCAGTATTGTGTTTTTTTTTTTTTTTTTATATGAAAAGTGGCAAACGAGCATACGGCTCACCTGATCTTAAGTGATCACCGTCGCCCATGAACATCCACAGCACCAGAGGAGCTGCAGGTGCGTTGCCGACCTTTGAGATAGGAATAGGCTCGTTTCTTGAAGGTCCCTAAATCGTAAACGTTCGGAAACACCGCTGGCGACAGTTGATTCCACAAGTTGGCAGTGCGTGGGAGAAAGTTACGCGAAAAACGTACAGTCGTTGAACGCCAACCATCAAGATGGTGGCAGTGGAATTTGGAATTCTGCCGAGATGTGCGGTAATGGAAATCGGTAGCTGGGATGATTCCGAACAATTCCTCAGAACACTCCCCATGGTAAATGCGATACAGGATGCAAAGAGAACCGACATCTCTTCGCAGACTCAGAGGGTCGAGTTGATCGGAAAGACCCTGATCGTCGTGTATTGATAGATAGGTAGATATATCTTTATTGTACACCAAGATCAAACAAAAGGCATTACATAACTAAGGTACATTATACAGTTCGTGGTACAATGTGACCTTATCGCTAAGAGCGATCTCTTCCAGGCAACCTGTGTATGGTCAGGAGATAAATGAACAAAACGGGACGATGGCGTTCAAATACAAATTTTATAACAAATCAACAGCTCTCCTAAGAGCACAGTGCAGAGCGACAATTGAAACAATATTGGAGTGTCAGTGGTACGCTATTTAAAAACCATAATTCCACAACTGAACTAGCAAATTACTAAAGTAGTTACTTAGTAATTAATCATTTTGACACAATTAGCAGACTCCAAATACGTCTTAATTTTTTTTCCATTCATTCTACCCATGTGATAGTCGCTTGGCGGACTGTGCCCTCATATTCTCTTTACAGAGAAGGCCTGTAACCAATAGTGGGATATAAATGCTTTTTACTTGTTAGGATTTTGAAAAATGGGTACGGTAAACGAAGTTTCTCTCAAGGATCGGATTCGGAATGAGGTGATCCGACAGAGAACTAAAGTGATCGAAATAGCCCACCGAATTAGCAATCTGGCCATATTAGCCGTAAAACGGATAACCGTTGGGCAAAACGAGTTCTCGAGTGGAGACGCAGGACGGCTACCAGAAGCTGGATTAGAGTGGCCGAGGATCGTGCTCAGTGGCCTTTGGAGAGGCCTATGTCCAACAGTGGACTGATACAAGCTGATGATGATGATGAATCGACGTTTGGAAAAGGGGCAGATTGTTTTCCTTTATGTGTCTCTTAATCGTTCGGTTATAATGACGTCGACTGATTACATAGACTAGTGGAATGTCAAACATCAAGATGGAATTTATATAACATTGAGATCGAAACAATTACTCAGAATACTATGCATGTACTTAATGTAGTGCATGTATATACTTTGAGCGGTGTGGGACGCCCTAAGACTAAGTGAAGTGAGGATCTTCGCAGGAGCTGGATGATAGGGGCGGGGATCCGTGCTAAGTGGCATGCTTTTAGAGAGGCCTATGTCAAGCAGTCGGCTGTTGCAGGCTGACGATAAGGATGATGTATTCTTTAAATATGCGATAAAAGATACAGCTTTTTTTTAGATTTAACTATACTGTTTTTTTGATGATGAACTACACAGTTGGCCAGGAAGCTGGTCTTTACTGCTTCACCGGATTGAGAGATGGCGTAGCTCTTAGGTCGCTTAGCCTGACTCTCTATTAGCTAGTCACTCGACGCAAGGACTCGGACGGTAGCTATTTTATTAATAGTGGCCTTAAAAACTCCTGCAAAGCTATCCTATCCAAGGGGTGGGGCCTTCCCATAGAATATCAATATCGAACTATACTGATCAACTAGGAGATCTGTACAGTTTCACCCAGTTTTTGAGAGGTGGCACAGCTTTTAGGCGGCAGCATTCCGAGTCGCCAGTCCAGTGTCCAGCTGACACGATTTTTTTATTCTTTCTAAGCGAGTGCTTGGGCTCGATCCTACGAATGCGATCCAGTCTTTGATGGTAAAGCGCACTAGCTTAGTAAATACCTATTCAGTATACTTTTGAAGACGCCCTTATTGTAATCGGAGGGAAAGACGGTTCCTTTGCTGTACGAACAATAAAAGACACAAATCACATCCTTCAAAAGTCTACTCCGTTACTCTACACATGCGACCTCTTTGATATTGCATGGTCTTTGAGCTGTAGACGAATAGAACATGTCAGTTAAGCTGAACCGCATTCTCGCTTATTCCTACAACCAAAGCCAAACATACCGAAATATCCGGTTTGTAGAGTCAACAAACCGTTATGTAATTAATTCTTAACCAAACCAGTCAAATTACGTGTGGTTCCATTCATGAGCTTTAAGTAATTGTACGAACTGGTTTTAAACACAGTCACGTACGTAAACGTAGTCATATCGCCTGGTGACAGTAATTGAGGTAATTATAATCGCGATATCCGAGCAGTTAGGCGTTATTTTCTTTTTTTATAGGAGAGAAACGAGCTAACGGCACACCTAATCTTAAGTAATCACTATCGTCCATAGTATGCACAATACCGAAGGAGCTGCACGTGCGTTGCCAGCCTTTAAGAAAGGTGTCAGCTCGTTTCTTAGAGGTCCCCAAATCATACAGGTTAGGAAACTCCGCTGATGAACGGTGGAAGAAATTTACGCGAAAAACTATGGAATTAGGAATTCTACCGTGATGTGCGGTACTGGAAATCGGTAGCTGGGTTGATGCCGAACAATCCCTCGGAACACTCCCCATGGTAAATACGATAGAGAATTGATACCAAGTGATATCGTTGGATAGTTGTTAATGGAGCGATGGAGAGCTTATATAATGAAAGGTTCGCCAGTGTCAATTCAGATATTTTGCAAGATCGTGGCACTTCCCCGATCGTGCCAATAGCGGTTTCCGCAGACTATGGTTTGCCAATGGCACGCCAATCGTGTGTAGTATACAATGACGTTTTTGGTAAGCATGAAACGATATTTGAAAAATTACTTGCAATTACACACTTGGGATCAAGGACGCTTAGGATATTCTATTGAAAGCATTCAATCAAAATATGTTTATACCTTAATTATAAAGAGGGTCAGCAGAATGATTCAATCTTTATCAATTGGAGACGCAATCTCGATGGTTATGTTCGCAACACTTAATTTAGCGACGCCGGGTCGTCTGGCGATGCTTATTGGTCGTTGTATTCTATTTATCTCCGCGTTTGCCTTGTAGCCAAACATACTATAAAAACTTTATATAACCTCTCACATCGCCATGGACGGATCTAACATTTATTCGCACTATCATAATACGAGGTTCTGATGTATGCATTCTCATTCTTCTTCCACATTCGTTGTCGCTAAGCAGTATTTACTTAGTCTTGTAATAAATCTACTAATGTCTAATGGTCATACGTCTATTTACAAGAATTTTGGAGGTTACCTAATACATCTTCGGAACCCAAGGCCGCCACACCTTTTTTTTTGTTGACGGGGAATCTTGAGATAGATACGCCCACATAACCGACGCCTTCTGGGGGGAAGGCGGCGGTTATGTGGGGTTCTTACCCACTAAAACCTCCCCGGTGGCCCTTTACTCGGTGCATGACGAAGGGCTCCGGGATCTCCAGTGGAACGCACCGGAGCCGCTCTGCACTGTGCTCACAGAGCACGTCCCGGGGAGGTTACTAGGCTGGCGTCCTGCGATGCGCTTGCCGGTCCGTGGTCTCCAGTCGATAACTTTTCGGCTCCACCGTCTATCTGGTCTACGCGCTATGCGCCTTTGCCACTTGAGCTTGATTGCATGGTGTGCTATGGTTACCTTTGTTCGTCTACTGATCTCCTCATTCCAGATATGATCTCGTAGCCAAACCCCGAGCCTAAAATATAATAGCTCTAAGTAGCTGGTGCGACTTTGAGCTTATTGTACAGTGTGAGATCACGTTTCAGTGCCATATATCATCACTGGTCAAACACTTTCGATTTCCAGCTCTAAGGTATATTGGATGAAAATCACATCCTACAGCCTAAGCGCCTTGAACCTGACCAGTAGTCCGTGAGGATAATATCTTAGAAGCTACTAGATGAACTGCATCTGTTAGTATCCATTTAAAGTCTAGATTGCTTGACCTCCAATGACCTCTGCAATTGAAAAGGAACGATTGGAAGGCTTACAATGTTGGAGTAAAATTGAAATTAATTGAATGGGGACTTTGTATTTCTTTGCCAATTGACGTGATGCAATGAGGCATTTGAAAAATGGTTATTACCGTTATTATGTAATAGACATAGACATTTATTTATTGGCATCACAATACAAAAACACATCACAGATTGAATATAACACGCATTAAAAAAGAATGAAAAATAGACAAAACACAGTTAAAGTTACACGGACAAATAATACAAAACATATGATGCCAATATCGGACACCGTCTCAGCATATGCTGTCGCAAGGATGCGACAGCGCTGATTTTCAGCGGTGCCCGGGACTACCTAAAGACGTGCGCGCGCAATACTACTTTTATATGGAATTTGTACAGACAGTAAAAGTATAATAAATATGATACATAAATAAAACAGTTATGAGATTAAAATATATTTTATACAATAAAATAATAGATGAAAAATTTTTATAAATAAATATTTTATGGAGTCAAAAATAAACTAAAATCAATAATATGATAATTAAACGTATAAAGTTTCAATTATATAATTAAATAAATGTTCGCCATTTTGAGAAAGATGGCGTGGTATGAGGTTTACGTTAATGTCATTTGCAGAGCTTTTATTTCGTTAATTTATAAGAATATGTCGCTGAGACGCTCCGATACGCTTCCCGAAGTGGCATATAAGTTAGTTTACCTTAGATTGTCCCAATAATCTTTTGTTAATAAAATAGCTATCGACCGAGTCGTGGTTCGGCCCTCTCAGGCGCCCTTGGATCGGACGCGTAAAAATAGTAACCGTCCAAGCCGAGGTTACCCCCACCGAGGGGACCCTTGTGTCGAGTTACTACCAAATAGCGGTTCAGGCTAAGCGACTTAAGAGCTATGCCACCTCTCAATCCAGTGAAGCAGTAAAGGCCAGCTTCTCTGGCCAATCTGTGTAGTTTGTCATAAAAAAAAGGAACATGCAAAAGATTGTATCTGCGCAGATTTGCACATGGTACACGCAGTGCAATTTTGTTCAATAGAATCTGGATGAAAAGAGCTAGATCCGCTATTTTTCTGCTTTCAAACAATTTTCTTCTCTCGAAGAAATTCAACGTATGGTATATTAATTTCAGAATATGATTGGAGGAAGATTCATATCAAACACAAAAGGAACTTGGATTTCTTTTAGAAGTCACTCAGCAAGCAGTGTCACGTCGCTTTAGATCACACTTATAAAAATATTTTTTTGACAATAATCTTGAATAATTACAATAATTCTGCTTATTTTTGTTTGCAGTGGTGTTACCAGTATTTTGTTACGGTACAGCCATTGGATGGATGTCACCGATGGGTCCGAAGCTCATGTCCGTGGATACGCCGGCCGCGGCGCCAGTGCACGAGGACGTCATATCCTGGATGGCATCCGTTCCTTACCTGGTTGGAACGCCGGCTGTTTTTCTGTTCGGTTTCATTGTAGATAACTTCGGAAGAAAGAAAGCTTTGATGCTAACCTCATTGTCTATGGCGGTAAGTTGCGAAAGAAACCCTATTTTTTTTTGTTGACGGGGAAAATTCTTCAAGGAGATATTACCCCAGAAGGCAGAGTATATAGTTATAGGGTAGTAGTTATATAGCGGGGTATAGTTATGTGGAGTTCTCACCCACTAAAATCCCCCGGTGGCCTTTCGTCGGTGCATGCTGAGGGGCTCCGGGATCTCCAGTGGAACGCACCAGAGCCCCTCTGCACTGAGCTATCGGAGAGCACGTCTTGGGTTAATCCCTCCTCCGTGTACCCTCGCAGCGCAAGGGGACACGGGCCAGCCGATGTCGCCTACTTCCCGGGTCCACTTTAGCGGACGACAGAGGCTGCGAACGAAATTCAATGTATGGTATATTAATTTGTCAGTAAACACTTCCACCATTGCTAAGCAACCAAATAATATATGTTAGCTGGCAACACATGACACCTGGCAATTGTTATGCATAATAACTACTTTCAATGATATCTTGAGTGGTTTCCAAAGTTTTAAAAAGGTTATTTTGACGTAAAAGACGAGGATCGCAGTAGAATGCCAAAAATTTACGAGGATGCATATTTATTTTATTTATTTTTATTTTATATATGTTTGGAAAACTTAAAGCTAGAAGAGACACAACATAAATAAATTAAACATGGAAATGGCCAATTAAAAGTTTTCGCAAATAGAATAGGATGTACAATTAAAGATTTAAATATAAAACAATAGAAAGAGCAACAATTGAACAAAAAAAAAGGAATCAAATAACAAAAGAAGACATTAAAAAAGTAAATAAATAAATTAATAAATAGATAATGAAAGAACTTTAACTCTATAATTATTTAGTATAAATTTTATATTTTTTTAATTTTTTTTATAAGATCAAATTCTAGCCTACTTTTACCAATTATTTTTATTTATTATTATTTATTTATTACACCAACACAATGAACATTTTTTAACAAGCAATACATAAAACAGTGAAAAGTTGTGAAGTTAATGCGATCGCAGTTATAGGCGTAGATTGCAAGCAATTAATTGGCGAGTGACAATGTAAGATAGAAATAAAAAGAACAAGAAAGTAAAAATAAAACTAAATTTGAAATTAAAAATTAACTATTAAAAAAAAACTATTTGTAGTTTAGTGAATGTTTATACATACTTATACTAGGAGAAAAGAGGTCGATATCGTCCGTTTTTGAAAAAGAGTTGAATTCTGTACTAATTCTATTTAAGGGCGCATTCTTACCTAGGTTCGATCTGAATAAACTGCTTCTCAACAATTGGTATCGTGAAGGTCTAATACTAATATAAACAATCTAAAATATCAGTTTATTTTGATAAATAAAAAAATGTTTACACATCCTTTTCTTTAGGCAACCTACAGTTGTATTAAAAATGTCGATATCAACCTCCCTAGACTTTTCATTATAGAAACGACAAGTTCTCTGCAAACACAGTTCTGTTCATAGGAACATTAACGCTTCCCGAAGTGGCACTCAAAGTTAGTTTAGCTTTTGAATGTCTCTTAGATTATCCGTGAAATAGCAACCGACCGAGTCGTGGCTCGGCCCTCTCGGGCGCCCTCGGATCGGCATGCTTACGCGTAACATAGTAACCGTCAAGCCGAGGTTACCCCTCACCGGACCCTTGAGGTCCCCGAGGACCCTTGTGTCGAGTTACTAGCAATAGAGGTTCAGGCTAAGCGACCTAAGAGCTATGCCACCTCTCAATCCGGTGAAGCAGTAAAGGCCAGCTTCTCTGGCCAATCTATGTAGTTCGTCATAAAAAAAGGAACATGCAAAATTGTATCTGCGCAGATTTGCACATAGTACACGCAGTCAATTTTGTTCAATAGAATCTGGATGAAAGAGCTAGATCCGCTATTTTCTGCTTTCAAACAATTTTCTTCTTTCAAAGAAATTCAACGTATGGTATATTAATTTCAGAATATGATTAGAGGAAGATTCATATCAAACACAAAAGGAACTTGGATTTCTTTTAGAAGTCACTCAGCAAGCAGTGTCACGTCGCTTTTAATCACACATTCACAATCAAAATATTTTTTTGACAATAATCTTGAATAATTACAATAATTCTGCTTATTTTTGTTTGCAGTGGTGTTACCAGTATTTTGTTACGGTACAGCCATTGGATGGATGTCACCGATGGGTCCGAAACTCATGTCCGTGGATACGCCGGCCGCGGAGCCAGTGCACGAGGACGTCATATCCTGGATGGCATCCGTTCCTTACCTGGTTGGAACGCCGGCTGTTTTTCTGTTCGGTTTCATTGTAGATAACTTCGGAAGAAAGAAAGCTTTGATGCTAACCTCATTGTCAATGGCGGTAAGTTGCGAAAGAAACCCTATTTTTTTTGTTGACGGGGAGAATTCTTCAAGGGCGCTTTCCCCCCAGAAGACGGAGTATAAAGTTATAGTTATAGGGTAGTAGTTATCTAGCGGGGTATAGTTATGTGGAGTTCTCACCCACTAAAATCCCCCGGTGGCCTTTCGTCGGTGCATGCTGAGGGGCTCCGGGATCTCCAGTGGAACGCACCAGAGCCCCTCTGCACTGAGCTATCGGAGAGCACGTCTTGGGTTAATCCCTCCTCCGTGTACCCTCGCAGCGCAAGGGGACACGGGCCAGCCGATGTCGTCTACTTCCCGGGTCCACTTTAGCGGACGACAGAGGCTGCGAAAGAAATTCAATGTATGGTATATTAATTTGTCAGTAAACACTTCCACCATTGCTAAGTAACCAAATAATATATGTTAGCTGGCAACACATGACACCCGGCAATTGTTATGCATAATAACTACTTTCAATGATATCTTGATGATTTACCTGAACCTTATTGTATCTTTAATTCATAATTAATAATTTAGTTGATCGTCACATGAACTTGTCATTGTAAACAATAGTTTAACTTTATTAGTTCCTAATCTGACTTCTAATTAATTTTGTATAAAGATTGTGAGGACGCGCAGTTGTGACGGTATTCGTTATAAATAATTCTTTGTACAACGTTACGCTGTCTCAATAAAGCGAGTGTATTAGTTGTTGGACTATTTTATTCCACGAGACCTACAGATCCTAACATATACTACAATTATTAACATTTTTCTAAAGTGAAAACTAATTTAGCTGAGTTGAGCACTTTTTGGATGAATGAAATATTGTGAGGTCGAGTTTACGTACGTGTGTAATAGCAGAATATATGTGCAGCTATACAGGTGACGTTTCGTGCTACATTTTTGAAATGAAATATTTATTTTACTTTTTTACACACACTTAAATTACATACATTTTAAATTACCGGCATGCACACAAATATTGGAAAACATATTATCAAATGTAAAACACATACTATATAACAAATTCCACAAACACTTTCTCACTTTGTTTTCGTCCTTCGGTACACATCTCCCTGCTAGACTAATTTATAGCCTGTATTAGGGAGATGTTGTACCTAAGTCCGAGTTTATAGACTAAAGTTTGTTATATAGCTTATGAGTATTCGTGTGTTGTTGCAAAAGAGTAGTGTGCGTGGATGCATGTGAGAGTGTGTGTGCGAGTGAGTACATAAGAGAGGATAATTTATTTTAGGCTATGCAGAAATTTTTCAGTCTCTACGTTGGTTAAATTATGGAGAAACGAGTAAAGTAGCTTTTTACACTTATATAGGGATAAACTATGAAGAGACACATAAAAGTTAACTTTATTATAAAGGTATGGCCCCAGGTAGTAATTAAATCTTTTTGCGGTGCATTGCTGGTGCATTACTGCTGGAATACAGCAAATTTTATCTTTACGACGTGTGAAAGATATTATATACTACATTAGTGTTATGTAGTATATAATATATTTACAAGTAAAATTAAATGGATTTGTAAAATGTTTAACGTGTACATATTGCATATTGTTCAAATAGTGTTTGAGTTTGAATATAATCTTAATTGTTTAATTGGATAACCACATTGATGTTGGTAATTTTAATTTGCAAACGAAACAAAATCGATTTACAATACGACGCTATTAGTGCACGTACAGTATATAGTAAAATATAGATGAATTGGGAACCTCTTCCTTTTTTGAAGTCGGTTAAAATGCGATGATACTCGGGTAACGGGGAATAGTCCAGAGTTTCTTTTGAAGTACAACTTCTTGACGGACGCACGACTTGGAGAGGAGGTGGCGAATGCGTGACGAGGGCGTTACGAAATATGTGACCGGGCGAGGCGAAGGAAAGTTTAGAGTTTATAAGTTAGTGATGAGAGAGTTACGTTTCGATATCTAAGACACAGTCCTATTGTCTGTATCACATTGTAGGAGCAAGAAAGAGCAGTGCGCGCGCACATTTTCCTTCTCTCTCGTACAATCGTGTATTTAAACATTATATATTATATACGATTGTACGAGAGAGTTTTATTTATGTATCATATTTATTATACTCTTACTGTCTGTATAATAATATTCCATATAAAAGTATATAAAATATATAAAAGTAGTATTGCGCGCGCACGTCTTTAGGTAGTCCCGGGCACCGGTGAAAATCAGCGCTGTCGCATCCTTGTGACAGCATATGCTGAGACGGTGTCCGATATTGGCATCATATGTTTTGTATTATTTGTCCGTGTAACTTTAACTGTGTTTTGTCTATTTTTCATTCTTTTTTAATGTGTTATATTCAGTCTGTGATGTGTTTTTGTATTGTGATGCCAATAAATAAATGTCTATGTCTAAACATATATATATACAAATATATAGATAGAACTAAAGACTTTAGTCGTGTGTGCCTTACACAATCGTTTTTTTCATCCATCGCTTTTTAATCGGCATTCATTATTGACATAATAATTCTCTCAGTAAGAGAATGGTACACATTGGTGGCGTCTGTGTTCCCGTCAGGACCGAACACGTAATTGCATTTAAGAGAATTGTAAATAGGCTAATGCGTTTTACCAAGAAATCATCACTTATCATAACTTATTCTAATCAAGCACACGTCTAGACAAAATAGGAAAAAAAGCCAAGTTCACTTTTCATCGTATGCGTATTTTTTATGTTTGTTAATTTAAAACTCGATTGGGTGACGAATTTATACGTTTGAAAGCTTTCCATTTGGTCCCATATCAATCCAATTCTGCCAATGGCATCTATGAGATAACCATATAAATGTTAAATTTGTATCAAGTATCTGCGCCACAAATGGACGAATAACTCTATATTACGCGACCTAGTCGTGGTTGGTCTAGGCCGCTGTGATCGGAATACTTACGCGTTACATAGTAACCGACGCCCCACCCCTTAGATGTTAGAAGCGTGGCTGGAGTTTCTTTGACCACTTCTCCTCCCAGCGCCAACGCTTCCCGAAGAGGCACTTAAAGTTAGTTTAGCTTTTGAATGTTTCCTAGATTATCCGTGAAATGGCAACTGACCGAGTCGTGGTTCGGCCCTCTCGGGCGTCCTCGGATCGGAATGCTTACGCGTAACATAGTAACCGTCAAGCCGAGGTTACCCCTCACCGGGGACCCTTGTGTCGAGTTACTAGCAATAGAGGTTCAGGCTAAGCGACCTAAGAGCTATGCCACCTCTCAATCCGGTGAAGCAGTCAAGGCCAGCTTCTCTGGCCAATCTGATGCCACCTCTCAATCGGAAGCAGTAATGGCCAGCTTGTGTGGCCAATCTATGTAATTCGTCTTTAAAAAAAAATTAATTTCACGCCAACCGATTTTTTTTAGTTTGATTAGGTTCCGATTAATTCTATTTCTACGATAATTCGTAAATACAAAGAGAGCGTAAAAGTGTTTAACGTTTGATTTTATTTGAAGTCGGTTTTTGATTGTAAATTTATTTGTATTGGGTGGTGATTTATTTTTCACGTCAAGGTCAAGGAATGTTGTGGTCCTTTAAGTATATTTATGAGTAAATAACCGAAATTCAATCCCAATCAAAAGTTATACGTTACTAGGGGACCCATTAAACGTTGTTTTGCCAATTAAATATTAATAGTGAATATTTTGGTAAACAAAGTATTACTAATTGTATTACCGCATGTTTGTTGATACAAAATTAAATAACAATTTATCAGTTGATTAGTTATTGACCACCAAAGGTTGAAAATTTTTTAAGCACTAATACCGATATTAAAAAATGGAGGTAGAAGGGTACAAATTTGGGGTTGAATACATTTTTAATGGCAAATCATAAAAAATGAAAATAATACATTTTATCCAAAAAATATTTTTTTTCGTGGTGGAACAACCTTTTCACTTTTTTTTTTTTTTTTGGACGAACTATCACAGTTGGCACAGAGAAGCTGGCCTTTACTGCTTCACCGGATTTGAGAGGTGGCACAGCTCTTAGATCGCTTAGCCTGAACCTCTATTAGATGGTAACCCGACACAAGGGTCCCCCCGGTGAGGGGTAACCTCGGCTTGGACGGTTACCATTATTACGCGTTAGCAGTCCGATCCGAGGGCGCCCGAGAGGGCCGAACCGCGACTCGGTCGGTAGCTATTTTATTAACGACATCTACTGGGACAATCTAAGCTAAACTAACTTATATGCCACTTCGGGAAGCGTTAGCGCTGGGAGAAGAAGTGGCCGAAGAAACTTCAGCAACGCTCCTAATCCTATCGAGAGGGTGGGGTTTCCCATAAAGTACTTGTATCGCGCAAGGATTATTCGCAACCTCCGACGGTCGCGGATGGAACCACCTTTTCACTTATCTGTTACTTTCATATCCGAAAAATAAATAGCAGCCCATTCCCAACCTATGATCTACTAACATTGTGACATGAAAATTTTATATGTAAGATTAGATGCGAACGTTATGTTTTTTTCCAGGCATGTTGGTCCCTTAAGATCTATTCGACTTCTACCTGGGCCCTGATACTGGCTCGAGCGATGGTCGGATTCGGTGTGAGCGGCTCCTATGTGGTCACACCGTTATACATCAAAGAAGTGAGCGAGGACTCTATACGGGGCACCCTAGGTAGCCTCGTGATCTTGTCGCAAAACCTGGGAAACCTGCTTGTTTACATCGCTGGAGAACATCTGTGCTACACCACGATACTGTGGATTTGTCTCACTGTCCCTCTGTTCCATCTACTGGCCTTCACAACCATGCCGGAGACGCCTTCCTACCTGTTGAAGAGTGGAAAGGTCGAGGTAGGGATTTTTGTGTTTCAGCCCTGTAGTTCTGGGCTCATAGAATAAGACTACGGTATACCCTGCCTGTCGTAGGAGACTAAAAGGGACCTCGGGTTCACTGGGCGACAAGGTGGACCCGGGAAGAAGGCGACATCGGCTGGCCCGTGTCGCCTTACACTGCGAGAGCACAGGGGGAGAGTGCTCGGGACTTGCTCTCCGAAGAGCACAGTGCAGAGGGGCTCTAGTGCGTTCCTCTGGAGATCCCGGAGCCCCTTACCATGAACCGAGGAAGGGCAAGGTTTTAGAGGGTACAAAAACCCACATAACCACATAAGGAGGCGGGGTATCTTGTTGAAGATTTTCCCGACGTCAACAAAAAAAAGGTATCTTTTTGTTTACCTTGATTATGGTTAAGGCTCGGATTACTACAAAACCTACAACTAGTTACCGTACGTTTATTTTCACGCTTAAAATAAATTCGACGAATCATGAGGAATAAATTGACTTCACATATATTTCATACCGGCAAGCGCAGCGTATGACGTCCACCAGCAAGATCTGACTACTTCGTAAAGGCCACAGGCCGCAGCTGGATGCAAGCCGCTTACAACCGGTCATTTTTGAAATCGTTGGGGGAGGCCTATGTCCAGCAGTGAACGTTTTACGACTGAAATGATGACGATGATGATAATTGATCTCGATATCATTATTTAGCTTTACAGCTTTAAGAAACGCTTGTTTTTTTTAAGTTATATTTCTATAAGCGCGTTATGAGAAATTTATGAGTGTTAAGTTTTAAGACTAACACAAAAGTCAGCTGCGTACTTCTTTAGGTGCGTTATGAAAAAATGATGTGAAAAAAATTGTGCAATGTGAAAAAAAAAATTATTTGTATGCAATTTGAAACAATTTTTTTTATGATGCCAAAGAATTAAAAATCACGACATCATATTATACAGGAAGCAAGGGCAGCGCTGGCGTGGCTTCGATGTCGTCAGAGAACCGACACGGCCGTTGACAACGAGCTGCAGGCGCTCCTTTTGGAGATGGAGCAGAACAGTTCTATACGCTTCTTCGAGGTCCTCAAAGTCCTGAGTAAGCTATTGGAAAATAGGTTACAGCTGACTTCAAGAAGGAAGAGGTTTTCAATTCGTCTGTATTTTTAGTTTTGATATAGTGACCGGGGTAAAACGTAACTGTGAAGCATTCTAACAAACTTCTTGTAAGTGCCGCCACTTATAAGCCTTTGTATACTAAATTCGCTCGGAGACCGAGACACGTTGACGACGATCCGGATGACGTGATTACCATTGCACAGGCTAGATGTTTACAAATCTACAAAGCGTCCATTTGCGTCCGTCGGGGGTTGCGAATAATCCTCGCGCGTTACCGCTATTTTATGGCTAGGAGGCTAGATGTTAGGAGCGATGCTGGATAGATTTATGTAATTTTCTTTTTCTACGTAGACCCGGAAAAAGGGGAAATCGGCTGGCTCGTGTCGCCTTGCAATGCGAGGGCACGGGGGGAGACTAACCTCCCCCTCCGGTACGTGCTCTCCGAAGAGCATAGTGCAGAGGGGCTCCGGTGTGTTCCTCTGGAATCCTGGAGCCCCTCACCATGGACCGAGGAAGGACCACCGGGGGGGTTTTTAGTGGGTAAAGATCCCACATAACCCTGCCTTCCCCAGAAGGCTGGGTATCTTGAAGATTCCTCACGTCAACAAAAAAAAGATATATGTATTATTAAATCTCGCGTTATAATGTTAACAATCGTTGTTATGACGTCATACACAATTAACGTGGTATTCACGTGAAAGGACTTGACCTAATGTGCTTTTTTAGTCTGTGACAGTACGCCGCAATGGTAGGTAAATGATGAGTAAAGATGACAAGTGGTAAATAAATAGAATCGGTCCCCGGGCCTCGGTAACGAGTTGTCATAGTGTTTACGTAAAGAGATTGTTAGGTTTTACGGTAAATAAGTTAGACATAGGCATATTATTTATTGGCATAAAATATGAAACACATCAAAAAGACAGGAAAAAATACAGTTAAAGAAAAAGCGGACAAATAGGACAAAAGATATGATGACAATATTGGACACCGTCTCAGCATATGCCATCTTAAGGATGCAATTGCGCTGATTTTCAGCGGTGCCCAGGTTTACCCAGTCGTGTGCGCGTAATACTATATTTAAATGGAATTTACACAGACAATAAGAGTACAATAAATATAATACATGTATAAATAGTTGAGATTTTTTTTGGACGAATACACGGTTGGCCAGAGAGGCTGGCCTTGACTGCTTCATCGGATTGAGAGGTGGCATAGCTCTTAGGTCGCTTCGCCTGAACCTCTAATGAGATTTGTGTATATTATGTACAATAAAATAACAGGTTAAATGGGTAATTCTCTTACTAGATTTAGTTTTCTGTCAGTTAGTGACAAGCAAGTCTCGTAATAAATCCCTCGATCTGATGGCGGTCTTCACAAAAAAATTAGGCTGAAATAGTGCTATTGTTTCCTTCAGTATCGGACCGCAGCACTTTCCGCGCGTTCCGCATCACTCTGATCATAACGTTGGCGCGGGAGCTATGCGGGTGTGTCGCGGTGCTGCACTTTGCCTCGCTGATCTTCAGCCAGGCGAGCGGCAGCTGGGTGCTGACCGCCAACCAGCAGGCGACTCTCCTGGGCGTCGTGCAACTCATCGGCTCGTGCACCGCTTCCAGCCTCGTCGAGAGGACTGGCAGGAAAGTGAGTGAACTCTCTAATTTTTAGCGTTTCTAATCGAAGGCACCAGGACACGGCCGAATCACTACTCGCTCGCTACCATCGACACTATCAGACATTCAAATAGCTAACTAATTTTAAACACCACTTCGGCAAGCGTTGGTGCTGGTAGAAGCCGAAGAAACTCCTGCAACGCTCCTAATATCTAATGGGGCCTGTCCATAAACCAGCCGCTTTGAAGGTGAAGTAGAAATTTTTGAAGGCACATGCAGTCTGCCAATCCGCACTGATGCCACGGTGAGACAATTTAAGGCTGTTACTATAAATTTTAACTAAGTTAGAAAAAAAGAGGACATTCTCGATTTTTAGCGAGCTTAAATCGTTACTGCAGAATACCAGCGCTGATTGACCCTACTTGGGTAGTCAGTATTATATGTTCAAAAATTCAAAAACATTTTTTTTGAACTTAGTATTAGATCTTTTGGGATTTTAGTGTTATTTTTTTTCTTTTATCTCATTTTTAACTGTGTGCTGAATTTACATGTGTTGTAATCTGTATAAGGACAAAATCAAAACTAACTTCGTGTATTTCAATGTCTCCAGCCCTTGTTAGGCACGACGTGTCTGGTCTCGGGAGTGTCTCTCGCGGTCTTAGCCGGATGGTTTGCTCTGCGAGCTGGAGGGGCAGCCCTGCCGGTTGCAGCGCTCTGCCTCTGCATCTACTGCGACGCCGCCGGCCTTCAACCTGTTCCTTTCGTCATTATGACCGAGATGTTTTCATTCCAGGTGAGCACTAGTTCTCTTTGTCATTGTATCCCGCATGAGAAATGTAATAGAGAGCTACGGAAATTGAATACTTAGTTTCTATGCATAAATCAGTTAGTCAATTTTCACCATTTAACAAACGTAAAAAAGGAACATCCTATAAAAAAGCGTTGTAATAACTGAGTTTGACGTGACGTGTGTTAAGAAATGTAGAAAAAAAAATGAACTACCGTCAGTCATTATACTCACTAGACAAATTCTAATTATATTTTTTATGTTCTGTGTCTCTGTTATTCATATTACTCTTTTTTTATTATATTAAATAACTGTAACAAAACACTATACAATTATGGCGAATGTGCTGCCTGGACGCCTGGACAAACCAATGCGGTTTTTATGGCGTCAAGAAATATCTGTTTTATTATATATAGGGTAAAGGCTATAGTCGTTGGCCCCCTTAAGCAGCTACTAGCAGCAAGTATTGCATTTCTGGGCAAATTGAAGGGCAATCTGGGTCAAATTAGGTTTGCAGAACATGGATACTATGAGCATTTCGATGAATTAAAAAAAATATATCATTGTCTCATGACATTGTCAGTAAGAACTTAAAAAAAAATGTCTTGGTCGGATATAGTTATTGGCCCCAGCCAAATTGGTGTAAACTATAACATTCACAAATACATTAAATCACCGATCATTTCTAAGAGTTAATTAGTTTCTTAGAACCGGAAATGGTACTACCATTTAAGGTTTAGGCAATAAGTAACTTTTAAGCATTAATTTAATTTATGCATATGCTTACCCAATTGCTAATTTTTGCATTTAAAAAACACACGTTGTTTACAAAATTTCAATCTGTGCCATGACAGTTGCGGGGATTCGTGAACAGCATTGCCAACATAACCATAATAAATAGCGCAATTTTTTAAATATTTCTTTTGGTCGATTCGCTTATTCAGTCCCTTATTATTTGCGTTTTAGTGATAAATGACCAATGACTGCCTCAGGGCCAACGACTGTAGCCTTTACCCTATATTGTTTGATAATAAATAAAAAAAATTGTGATAAATTTTGTTTATTTCTCTCTAACTGCAATACAGAAGGGATAATACCTACCTTTATTATATATTATTATGTAATTTGTTTATATCTAACTACGCTAGTTATCTACTAGCAACTAGCGTAGTTAGTTACAAACAAATTAGCTGTATTTTAATTTATTTTTTTTCTTTTATCTCATTTTTAACTGTATGCTTAATTTACATGTGTTGTAATCTGTATAAGGACAAAATCAAAACTAACTTCGTGTATTTCAATGTCTCCAGCCCTTGTTAGGCACGACGTGTCTGGTCTCGGGAGTGTCTCTCGCGGTCTTAGCCGGATGGTTTGCTCTGCGAGCTGGAGGCGCAGCCCTGCCGGTTGCAGCGCTCTGCCTCTGCATCTACTGCGACGCCGCCGGCCTCCAACCTGTTCCTTTCGTCATTATGACCGAGATGTTTTCATTCCAGGTGAGCACTAGTTCTCTTTGTCATTGTATCCAGCATGAGAAATGTAATAGAGCTACGGAAATTGAATACTTAGTTTCTATGCATAAATCAGTCAGTCAATTTTCACCATTTAACAAACGTAAAAAAAGAACATCCTTTAGTAAAGCGTTGTAATAACGTTTGACGTGACGCGAGTTAAGAAATGTAAAAATAAAAATGAACTACCGTCAGTCATTAAACTCACTAGACAAATTCTTATTATTTTTTTTGTTCTGTGTCTCTGTTATTCATATTACTCTTTTTTTTCATTATATAAAATAACTGTAACAAAACACTATAAAATTATGGCGAATGTGCTGCCTGGACGCCTGGACAAACCAATGCGGTTTTTATGGCGTTAAGAAATATCTGTTTTATTATATATAGGGAAAAGGCTATAGTCGTTGGCCCCCTTAAGCAGCTACTAGCAGCAAGTATTGCATTTCTGGGCAAATTGAAGGGCAATCTGGGTCAAATTAGGTTTGCAGAACATGGATACTATGAGCATTTCGATGAATTAAAAAAATATCATTGTCTCATGACATTGTCAGTAAGAACTTAAAAAAGTCTTGGTCGGATATAGTTATTGGCCCCAGCCAAATTGGTGTGGACTATAACATTCACAAATACATTAAATCACCGATCATTTCTAAGAGTTAATTAGTTTCTTAGAACCGGAAATGGTACTACCATTTAAGGTTTAGGCAATAAGTAACTTTTAAGCATTAATTTAATTTATGCATATGCTTACACAATTGCTAATTTTTGCATTTAAAAACACACGTTGTTTACAAAATTTCAATCTGTGCCATGACAGTTGCGGGGATTCGTGAACAGCATTGCCAACATAACCATAATAAATAGCGCAATTTTTTAAATATTTCTTTTGGTCGATTCGCTTATTCAGTCCTTTATTATTTACGTTTTAGTGATAGGAGGCCAATGACTGCCTCAGGGCCAACGACTGTAGCCTTTACCCTATATTGTTTGATAATAAATAAAAAAAAAGGTGATAAATTTTGTTTATTGCATTACTCTAACTGCAATACAGAAGGGATAATTACCTACCTTTATTATATATTATTATGTAATTTGTTTATATCTAACTACGCTAGTTAGCTACTAGCAACTAGCGTAGTTAGTTACTAACAAATAAGCTGTATTTTACTTTATTTAAACAATAAACTTACATCAGTAAACGGATATATTCGCGGCGCTATAACTTACCTTGAATACTTTTAAATCCTTGATTGTTATCTTTAATATACTTCAGTATTCTTTTTTATAATTCAATCTACTCCATTGTACTTCAATATGTTTCATAATGACATAAATATACACAACGCATGTGTCAATACAAATTTGGTCCAGCCGTTTCGGAGTCTATATGGAACATACCCATACACTTTCTCTTATATATATATAGATACATACTTCTCTTGTGTTTATATATAATATGCATTTACTATTAGTTATATCAGAACAAACAGGTTCTCAATTCGTCTGTATCTTCTTACTGTCACTTTCGACTGAGGTCAATCGATTTCGATGATTCTTTTTTTTATTCCAAAGGTATTCTTCAAGAGTAGTTTGATAAGAGTTTAATAATTTTCCTACTCGATTTTAAGACGGTTATTGTTTTTAATCGTAAATTATACTTGTTATATTTCAGTTCCGCGGCACGGTGACGTCAATTGTGATAGCCTTCGCTTGTGCCCTGGTGTCAGTAGAGCTGAGGGTATTTCAACCGTTAGCTACCTCGATCGGCCTCCAGTTCGTCTTCGGCGGTTTCGCGGCGGTCTGTTTAATAAGTACCATATACATTGTCTTCTGCGTCCCCGAAACTAGGATGAGGACCACTGAGGAGATATACGCAGAGTTAATAGGGAAGGGAAAGGAGACGAAGAAAGCAAGAGATTGTGAAGCTGCTGTCACTAGGCTGTAGATTTTAGCTTAGCTTCTTTTATAAGTTATCCAACCTAAATAACCCGCGCTTGAACAGTTTCTTGAAACAATAATTTTATATTGACGTTTATTACGTATTGCATCTAATTTGATGGCTTCTTCGCAATCGGGAATTAGAAATTATAAATGAACCGTGATAAAAGAATTTTTATGTCTAATGAATTGTATTCAGTATCCGATACTGATTAAGACTGTCATTAGAATGCGCGTTATGTACTTTATAAAAGGCTTTTTTTACATAAAATATTGTATAGTATTTAAGTTAATCGTATTTATTTTGTTATATAAAATAGAGCGAACCAAAACCAAACGATATATAAATATAAAACTAAACTTGTGTATTATTTCAAAATAAAATCCTTTTAAAGAAAAAAGGAATGAAGGTTAATAAATGAGTCTCATTTAAGTACGAATGTTCGAACCAAAACCAAACGATATATAAATATAAAACTAAACTTGTGTATTATTTCAAAATAAAATCCTTTTAAAGAAAAAAGGAATGAAGGTTAATAAATGAGTCTCATTTAAGTACGAATGTTCGAACCAAAACCAAACGATATATAAATATAAAACTAAACTTGTGTATTATTTCAAAATAAAATCCTTTTAAAGAAAAAAGGAATGAAGGTTAATAAATGAGTCTCATTTAAGTACGAATGTTCGAACCAAAACCAAACGATATATAAATATAAAACTAAACTTGTGTATTATTTCAAAATAAAATCCTTTTAAAGAAAAAAGGAATGAAGGTTAATAAATGAGTCTCATTTAAGTACGAATGTTCGAACCAAAACCAAACGATATATAAATATAAAACTAAACTTGTGTATTATTTCAAAATAAAATCCTTTTAAAGAAAAAAGGAATGAAGGTTAATAAATGAGTCTCATTTAAGTACGAATGTTCGAACCAAAACCAAACGATATATAAATATAAAACTAAACTTGTGTATTATTTCAAAATAAAATCCTTTTAAAGAAAAAAGGAATGAAGGTTAATAAATGAGTCTCATTTAAGTACGAATGTTCGAACCAAAACCAAACGATATATAAATATAAAACTAAACTTGTGTATTATTTCAAAATAAAATCCTTTTAAAGAAAAAAGGAATGAAGGTTAATAAATGAGTCTCATTTAAGTACGAATGTTCGAACCAAAACCAAACGATATATAAATATAAAACTAAACTTGTGTATTATTTCAAAATAAAATCCTTTTAAAGAAAAAAGGAATGAAGGTTAATAAATGAGTCTCATTTAAGTACGAATGTTCGAACCAAAACCAAACGATATATAAATATAAAACTAAACTTGTGTATTATTTCAAAATAAAATCCTTTTAAAGAAAAAAGGAATGAAGGTTAATAAATGAGTCTCATTTAAGTACGAATGTTCGAACCAAAACCAAACGATATATAAATATAAAACTAAACTTGTGTATTATTTCAAAATAAAATCCTTTTAAAGAGTCTGAGGATCGTGGTCACCATCAGGGTTAAACCTGGAGCGGATGATTTGCCTCCACCGACTTCTGTCCAGCGCGTCTCTTACAGCACTGTAAAATTTGGAGGACGACGAGTCTTTTACCTGATCGGACCACCTTGTTAGTGAACGGCCGCGAGATCTTTTTCCTGCGGTGTTCCCAACTACGATTAGTTTATCTAGACTTTCGTCGCCTCTTTGTGTGTCCGAAATACGCCAGGATTCGTTGTCGGCATATGGTAGACAAACGAGTCTTAATTTGTAGTTGGCTTAGGATAGATGCATTGGTGCGTTTCGCTTTCCAGGGTATCCTTAACATACGCCTCCAGCACCACATCTCGAATGCATCGATCCTTTGCCTCTCTCTGGCTGGGATTGTCCACGTTTCCACTCCATACAGGAAGATAGGGAAATACTAAGGCACGTATCAATCTCATCTTGGTTTTGATACCAATTCCTCTTTTCTTCCAGATGTTGTTTAAAAGGGTCATAGCATCTTTTACCATCCCAATCCGCCTTTTTATAACAATTTTTAATATACTTCAGTATTCTTTTTTATAATTCAATCTACTCCATTGTACTTCAATATGTTTCATAATGACATAAATATACACAACGCATGTGTCAATACAAATTTGGTCCAGCCGTTTCGGAGCATACCCATACACTTTCTCTTTTTTATATATAGATATATATACTTCTATTGTGTTTATATATAATATGCATTTACTATTAGTTATATCTGGACAAAAACAAACAGGTTCTCAATTCGTCTGTATCTTCTTACTGTCACTTTTGACCGAGGTCAATCGGTTTCGATGATTCTTTTTTTTATTCCAAAGGTATTCTTCAAGAGTAGTTTGATAAGAGTTTAATAATTTTCCTATTAGATTTTAAGACGGTTATTGTTTTTAATCGTAAATTATACTTGTTATATTTCAGTTCCGCGGCACGGTGACGTCAATTGTGATAGCCTTCGCTTGTGCCCTGGTGTCAGTAGAGCTGAGGGTATTTCAACCGTTAGCTACCTCGATCGGCCTCCAGTTTGTCTTCGGCGGTTTCGCGGCGGTCTGTTTAATAAGTACCATATACATTGTCTTCTGCGTCCCCGAAACTAGGATGAGGACCACTGAGGAGATATACGCAGAGTTAATAGGGAAGGGAAAGGAGACGAAGAAAGCAAGAGATTGTGAAGCTGCTGTCACTAGGCTGTAGATTTTAGCTTCTTTTATAAGTTATCCAACCTAAATAACCCGCGCTTGAACAGTTTCTTGAAACAATAATTTTATATTGACGTTTATTACGTATTGCATCTAATTTGATGGATTATTCGCAATCGGGAATTAGAAATTATAAATGAACCGTGATAAAAGAATTTTTATGTCTAATGAATTGTATTCAGTATCCGATACTGATTAAGACTGTCATTAGAATGCGCGTTATGTACTTTATAAAAGGCTTTTTTTACATAAAATATTGTATAGTATTTAAGTTAATCGTATTTATTTTGTTATATAAAATAGAGCGAACCAAAAACCAAACGATATATAAATATAAAACTAAACTTGTGTGTTATTTCAAAATAAAATCCTTTTAAAGAAAAATAAGGAATGAAGGTTAATAAATGAGTCTCATTTATGTACAAATATTCGAACCAAAAACCAAACGATATATAAATATAAAATTAAACTTTTCTATTATTTCAAAATAAAATTCTTTTAAAGAAAAAAAAACGAATGAAGGTTAATAAATGAGTCTCATTTATGTACAAATATTCGAACCAAAAACCAAACGATATATAAATATAAAATTAAACTTTTCTATTATTTCAAAATAAATTTTTTTTAAAGAAAAAAAAACGAATGAAGGTTAATAAATGAGTCTCATTTATGTACAAATGTTAACAAAATACAAGAAATAAAACCTCCACCTCCTCCTTCGTTAAGTTGGTTCAAAATGATAGTACTGTTAGTACACTGTGTGTATGTCCGTAATGACATTTGCTGCCTGCATCTTCGTCATCTTGAATATGGGCATGGATAATTCCCCCCGTTCTACCATCGGACTTCAAGACGCACTGCAGGATTTCGTCCTTTTGTTGTGAACATCCCTCAACCAGAACGAATCGCTTTGCTTCGTCTTTCATTATTCATACAGCAAGCGACTGGAATAGTTTGTCCGCCACTGTCTTTCCTTCCGATTACAATGTAGGTATTTTCAAGAGTAGAGTGAATAGGCATTTACTAAGTTAATGCGCCTTACTATCCAGGACTGCATTTCCACTTAACATCAGGCGGGATCGTAGTCAAGCACTTGCTTAGAAAGTATATAAAAATACTTTGGTTATCGTAACGTCGTTATCAGGTTCGATTACAAATGAAAGGCATGTCCACAAGCAAAGGAATGTTTATAATTGCAATGACACAGTCCTTACAATATAATAAGATTGTGATTAGAACACTCGTGCGGGAGGGCGGCTTCGCTCGCTGTGCCGTCACTAAACATTACCACTTAACCTTCCCTATGATGGACTACCTCACTAGGATCCATCCGTTGCATTTCACAACCTGACCACTACCCAATAAATAAGCTTATGTCACGTGACAACAGAAACAAATATCATTCTACCCTAATGTGACAGAGACAGTCTTAATTGAGACCAAAAGGACATCCTGCGACCAGGGAGAAAGTGATTTTGTATATATATAAGCTGTCATGTATTTTTGACGTAGCGGGATAGATAGAAGCAGTTTTCACTGTCCGCTTTTCTCACCACGCTTTAGACGGATATGTGACAGGTAGAGATTCCACAATACAATACACTGGGCACAAACTTTAAGCATAAGCGATTTTTGTACTTAAAAAAACGAAAAATCCCTCCTTAGCATCTAGGCTGTCACTGCCAATATCCAATTTAGTATTGTTTATATCTATGTATTATATCTAACCAGTAAAGTCTCCCCGGAGGCCACATTACGGCATTGACTGGAGTTTCAGGACTTGGAAACCACAGGTAGTGTTTTCGTAAGAGGTCCTAAGCTCAACTCAGTGTATGGGAGTAACAGTACACTCTGCGTGTACTATGGCAACACTGATCAACATATCGCACGTGTATTGCAGCTAAACATAAGGAATATATATCATAAAATTGTATATTCCTAGTATCTAATTTTACATTTACTTTACTCTATTTAATAAGTAAGCAATGTCTTTATATGCAATTTAAGCAATGTATTTTTGAAAAATTATTTATAGGAGATAACTAGATTTGAGTTAGGTATTTAGGCCGGCAATCTAGACATGAAATCCGTACTAGCTCAGTATCCGGGCGGTTACCTCAAGTTGCATAGTACGTTAGCAATGCGATTGACATCAGGTGCCGGCACCAATGAAATTTTTCGTTGAAATTTTAGTACTGATTTTTCACAATCTTGACAGGGAATGAAAACATTAACAAAACAAATCAAAAACTGCATGTATTAGAATTTTTGTACAATCCGCACTAGGGCCTTCAGGCTATCTCTTTACAGAGAAGGCCTGTGCCCAGGAGTGGGACCATATATAGGCTGTTACTTTTAACATCTACTCAAGACATCTGTTCTGAAACAGAATTCAAATATTTTTTAAGGTACTACAATCATTCCAATAAAACATGACGCAGCGTTCAAATAAATACACATCCCCATACCAACGCCTCGTGAATCTCACCAACCCTACCAACTTAACGGAACGAAACGAAGCCACCCGCACCGTTACACACGGTAGAGTCTTTGTACAGAAATACAAAACACCGCACAAAATACATCGCTATAAGATACAATATACATAATTATTTGTACCTAAAACGTATACAACACTGATAAAAAAAATTGTTATTCATATATAAAAAAACGACATGACGAATAGAAATGGAATTTTGTGCTTTCCGATACAATCGTAGTATATAGGTTTATATATTTCGAGAACATTATACATATATCTATATATCTAATCTAGGAAACCTATGCCATTAATGGTATAAAAGATTGATATAAATTTATAAGTACATATATTTTTTTGTATGTAGACAAATAGTTTGCCATTTGTAAATGTTAGCTTTTGGATCATTTAAAAATCATTTTCTACTTAAAAATATCAAATATGTATATATGGGAAATTAATAGTCGTTGTATAAAATTAAGACTATCGTGACAATATAAGTACAGGGCTTAAGTATCTAATAGTATGACTAAATGCTTTGGATTGGTAAATTACATCGTTCACATCAAACAGCATATCGAATAAACATAATTTTATGTAAAGCAAAATTACATCACAATACGTGGGCAAGACGTTTCTTAAACCAATCGCTTCTATCAATATTGCACTTAAAAACCTAAAAATAATTGATATGCAATCGCTTTCCTAGCCTATAGAAAAAAAACTTAACAAATAAACAAAAAATTAAATTAAAAAAAAAGAAAATATACCTAGCTCCTTACAAATCATCTACAAAAAAATAAAAAAAATCATACAATAAACGATTGTAAAGCTAAAACAGGCTCTATCATATCCGATGACATGGTCACTATGTTTATAATAAGAAAAAAAAAAACAAATGTCACACGATGACACCTAACCTAAACAAAATACAGATCAAATACAATGATTGAATGTATCAAATAATTTGAAATTATCATTAAACATTGTGACGAATTAAAGCCTGAACAGAAAATGGTAGAAATCCAGATAAAAACTTTTAGCATTTGTTCGTTTTCCAGTTGTGAGAAAAAAAATGTAAATTTGAAAAAAAAAATATGACAATGAACAATGCACAGAAGTCAGGGCGCACAATTTTTGAGACAGCCTTTGACAGTTCAGTTTTATACCATTGACCACGACTAATAAAAAATATTTGAGTACAAATTTGATTGTCTTTTTGGTAAATATTCGACTTATTTTATTTAAAAAAAAACTATACCGACCTTATTTTCGACCCGAACTTCTATTTTGAGTAACATAACACGCGGGATCAGGAGACCCCGAGCCATTATTCTGGTTGCCAGTTGCTTCTATCGGATTAAAGTATCGTGTGTATAATTTCGGTTTGCGGGCCGCAGATTGGGTACTTCTGGCCAATGTTATCCAAGTTTAACGATCACATTATATTGTGTTTCAAACGAAAAACAATATTTTAATACAACACCTATCATGGTTTATCTATAATGCTTTGCTAATGGCATTGGAAAACCAATAATAAAATTGGAGAAGGAAGTTCGAAACTGAAAAGCATGCCATTAAAATAACATCTTAAACAACATTTTGGTTTGGAATTTGGTAGTTACCGTGGCGTATTACCGCTATAGATTCAGTCTTCATATAGTCTTGATAATTCTGAGCGTTTAAAAAAAATTAACAGTAATGTTAAAATAATCGTGGAAACCAACATTATTTAAAATTACTATCAAAGCAGCCATTTTTTAAAACTTTCTTATTTACGATTATGATTAATAAAGAAATTCCTATTACTAAATTAAAAGATGTACAGATTATGCAGTTGTTTTTTTGTTATTATCTTTGGATATTGTGAAAATACTTGACAGATAATTAAAATGATATGGAAAATATCAATTGACATATTTGTACATTTTATGGAAGAAATTGACGAATAGAACACGTTAACGGAATTGGGTATTTAAAAATACTTTTTTGTGATAAATAGGAGTAAATATCATAACATAAATCTTTTATAACGCGCTACATGAAATTTAAAATACATTTTTAAATCGACTACGTTAAATATTATGACGTCACAAACATGGCGACCATTCAATTTGTAGTCAAGTGATTTTTCTTAAAATTTGATTTATGCAATATGTTATGACGTCACAAATATGGCGACCATTCAATTTGTAGTCACGTGATTTTTCTTCAAATTTTATTTACGAAAAATATTATGATGTAACAAAAATGGCGACCATTAAATTTGTAGTCACATGACTTTTCTTCAAATTTTATTTTCGTAAAATATTATGACGTCATAAATATGGCGACCATTCAATTTGTAGTCACGTGATTTTTCTGAAAATTTTATTTCTAATTCTTGTTTATAATTTATTAAAAAAAATTTCTTTGCATCGACTGTAAATACAACTCATAATACAGTTTAAAATACATAAAAATATGTCGGTAATATATTTTTTGGAAATACAAAGAATTTAGCATGTATAAAAAGGATTAATTTCTATACTAACTTAAAACGAAATGTTGAATCAAAATGCGAAATATTTTTTAATACATAGAACAATAGCCTGGGACTAGACGTAAGCATGTTTAAATCGTACATATTTACAAACTATATGAATTTTATATGTAATACGGATAACATGTGTAAATATAAACATATCCGTACATATTTATCAATGACACCACTTATATTAATTTTCAGGGCTTCGAGTCTGCTATTTTACAGTGACGTTTCATTATGAAACCGATCTATTAGTAATGTTAAATATTCCTGTGGCAGTCGCCATTTTGATCATTTCCGCATGAGAGGCGCGATCCCGTTTCTGTCCGCCTTTTTTACAGTTGGAAAGTATATGACTTGGAATATTGGTCTTTTTATGAACATTTCATATTATAACTCATTATTATTAAGATTAAAAAATAAAAGCACATTTTCAATGCAAATAATTTAAAAAAATGCAGTTTTACTCTACAATGAACACCTCAGGATATGAGGAACGTAAAGTATTTGTCACATATACCAAAATTTCAAAATACAAGCATATTTGTTTTACTCCCGGATCGGGATTTTGCCACTTGAAGGGTTATCATTCCATCATTATCATTGTCAAATACTAAGACACACAATTGGCGTGCCAGTGGTACGACACCTGTAGTCATATATCAATGAATTAAAAGACTACTAAAACTAGTAAATATAGTCCAATGTGATGACAATGAACGTTCATTTGTACGCAATTGATATAGCAGACTCGAGTTCTTGATATTTGAAGATGAAATTAATCCAAAAAAAAATCTTAATGTTAAATAATCCTATCATTAAATATATTGCCATTTATTTTCTTGATTTGCAACTTTGTAATCTTAATGTTACCAGAGGCAAAAAAATTGTTATAAGCACAAAAATAGCTGAACGTTTTAAGTGTTGCCGTCTGTTAAGTACATGATAATTTTTTTTTTATTAAAATGTTTGTCTCAACATTGCTTTTTACGTCTTGGTTCACCTAATCTATATTTATCACACGTAAAACTAGCGAATGGTAAATTTACTTGTATAAACATACACATTAAAATACTTCTCACTACTATGTATTAATTAATCGGGTACAAACTATATTCAATGTTTGATATCTCAGTTATTATAGAAAAATAATATTGGTACAGTTTATTTACCATAGTATCTCCACGTTTATGGTCTAACAATTCTATATTCATATGTAATGGTAAATGGGTGAAATTAAAAACATTTATAAGGCAATACTGTGTTCGAAATTTAAAAAAAAATGCACGCATAGTCCGTACAATTTGGCATGAGATGTTATGGAAATCAACCGAACAAGATTTTGTATTAAAAAAAAATTGTTTTTTTTTTCACAAACTACACAGATCGGCCAGAGATGCTGACGTTGACTGCTTCACTGGATTGAGAGGTGGCATAGTTCTTAGGTCGCTTAACCTGAACCTCTATCGCTAGTAACTCGACACAAGGGTCCCCCCGGTGAAGGGTAACCTCGGCTTGGACGGTTATTATGTTATGCGTATATTTAGATCCGAGGGCGCCTGAGAGGGCCGAACCACGACCCGGTCGGTTGCTATTTCACGGATAATCTTATTTAGTGTAATAAAAGTTACTTTACAAGCAGATTTAGCTCAAATGTTTAATTGTTGTTATATATATATATATCTGTAGCTAATAAGTTTGCTGACGACTGGTATAGTTTTATATTTTATAGATATATAAAAGATTGTTTACATAAGATCTCAGGCTAAAATGGACGATGCGTAAACAATTACGTATACAACTTGATATTAATTCTTGTAATGTAAAGAGTATCATTGATATATTCTATTATAACAGTATGTCTGTATACTTATTTGTAGAACGTAATGTATAGATATAAATAGAGGTATTAGATGAACAGATAGTCAAATAGTTGATCGTACAAAGTGATTGGAGCGAGCTATGTCCGTGGGTAATAGTGACCAGTACGGGCCGGCAATGGTGGCGGTGTATCCTGAAATTAAATGCAAATTATTAAAATTGGGCACACGGGTACGTAATATAATCTATATATATAAAAGAGAGAGTGTGTGGGTTTGTTCCATTTAGGCTCCGAAACGGCTGAACCGATTTCAATGAAACTTTCAGGAAATCTTCAGATTGACCTGGCGAGTGATCCTGTAAAGTTTGGTGACGATCGGAGCACTCCTCTTTTTGAACTGTCAAATACAACTTTTATTTCCTATGATGATATTCTATTGTTTTATAACCCAAATTTGTATTGACACATGCGTTGTGTATATTTATATCATTATGAACCATATTGAAGTACAATGGAGTATATTGAAGTATAATAAATACATAAATGATAAGAATGATATTGTATATACTGATATGGGTGTAGGTAATGATCTATACCCGCTCGAGAAGAGAATGAATACGGAGAGAAATGAATCATTTAATATATTGTGAGATTTATATTAAATATATAATGATGTAAGTTTATTGTTTAAAAAAAAGCAAAAATTTAGCCCGGCGAAGCGGGCTGGGTACGCTAGTACAATATAAATAAAATTGGAGTGTCTGTTTGTAAAATAAACTGTCTTACTGCATGCATATGAATGTACTTGTAAAAACGGTACATATACCAAAATTTTATCTCTCTATTTGTTCCGGCTAATCTCTGGAACGGCTGGAGCAATTTCGACAGGACTTTCAATGGCAGATAGCTAATGTTATATGGAGTAACTAAGGATACTTTTATTAGCTAGTCAAATAGTTTTAATAGCTAGTTTTAAATAATACAAACTTGTGCTAGGATGGTGGGTTTAGTCCTTATGTTTCGTAGACCGTAACCAAAACGTACCCTAAACCTTGTTGCTATTGATGCTTGCGATGCGATTGAAAATAGAGACGATATCGTTGCCCGACCGCTTTGTTGGATTTTTTCATAAAGTGAAAGCTTTTTATATCCCACTGTTGGGCACAGGCCGTTTCTATAAAGAGAGTATAAGGGCATAGTCCTTCATAAGGCCCCAGTGCTGATTGGCAGAACTACATATATATATACCTACTTACGAAAACAATGTAAGCAAAAATACTAAATAAAGAAAAAAAACCAACCTCATACAAAACTTGCGAGCTTAGGATTGTGTAATGACACTAGGTGTAATTTTCTGAAAAAAATAAAAATAAAAAAAAACAACACGGGATGATACACATGCAAGCAACTAATATAGCTAAAAAAAGCTTGATTAATAAAAAAATCAAACAATCAAAAATACAAAAAAAAGTTTTTATAGCAAGAAGTCAGAATTTTAGCACAAACTCGAAAGTTCCTGATATGCTACGGTATCCCCTGCCTGTCGAAGAAGGCGTCTGAAAGGGGCCTTGGGCTTACTCGGCGACAAGGGTGGGGGCCTTTGTCGTCCGCTAAAGTGGACCGGGAAGGCGACATCGGCTGGCCCGTGTCGCGTTGCACTACGATGGCACAGGGGGGTGAGGGTTATCTTCCCCCCTGGGACGTGCTCTCCGAAAGCACAGTGCAGTGGGGTTCTGGTGTGTTCTGGAGATCCCGGAGACCCTCTCCATGCACCGAGAAAGGGCCACCGGGGATTTTAGTGGGTAAAAACCCCCCAGAAGGCGGGGTATCTTATTGAAATTTCCATTCGAAAGTAACACACTGACAACGCACCTGAACAGTGTTGTCGTGTATGTAGTGGCGCGGAGGCTGGGGGCGTGACATCGGCTCGTCGCTGTCTTCATCTTCCTCAAAATCTGCAACAATTGAACGGAAAAACTATTTTATTTCCTACTAAATAATAAGCCCTCACTTCATTCTTAATTTAATTATATAACTCTTTTCTACATGGAAGGAATTGCTTTTACTCGTACTCGCCCGCCGGGGACCGCGACGAGTTAGGGCGGTAGTAAAGGCCGCCCTTGTCGCCCAAGGAGGCCGACTAAAACCTCCAATGACCAGTCATCCTAGACCATGACGGGGCGAGATGGGGTCGCGTTAGCATTCACCATAATATATATAAATAGCTGTATAATGAAGGGTTTTAAGATCGACTTGACCCTTTGGGTCTGTGAAGAGATGTCAGGTCTCTTTGCGTAGTCCATTACATTTACTATGCGAGTGTTCTGAGGAATTATCCGATCTGACTATCTATCCTACGTATTTCGCCTAACTTTTTTCCACGTACTATCAGCTCGTGGAATCATTTGTCACCACCGTGTTGTCAGAAGGGTTTCCGAACTTATACGACTTGAGGATCTTCAAGAAACGAGCCTACTTGTTTCTCAACGGCCGGCGACCCGGGAACAAGCCACTTTGGCGGACGACAAGGCACCCTTGTCGCTCAGTGAACCTGAGGTCCCTTTTTTCGGCTTCTACGACAGGCAGGGGATACCGTTGTCTTATTCTATGAGTCCAGAACTACAGGACTGACATCCCATCAGCATCCCCTTCTGTGTTAAGGATGTACATGGGTGACTACGATCAGTTAAGATCAGGTGCTCGTTTGCCTCCTTTACTACAAAAAAAATAGATTAATAAAAAAATAGTATCATTTCCTATTATCAAAATATATCACCATTCACTTAGATCTCTGTATTATGTTAGAATATATATTGACTAGGCTTGTGTTTGTATCATTCGTTTTAACTACTTTGTTTGAATGTATCATGTTAGCTGGCAACACATGACACCCAGCGATTGTTATTCATAATAACTATTTCCAATGATATCTTAGTGATTTACCTGAATTATTTGAATTATTGTATCTTTAATTCATAATTAATAATTTTTTTTTTATGCATGTAAACTAGCGCTTGACCATGATCCCACCTAGTGTTAAGTGGTGATATAGTCGAAAGATAGTACGCGCTAGTTTAGTAAGTGCCTATTCACTCTACTCTTGAAGGCTCCCATATCGTACTTGGACGGAAAGACTGACGCCGGCAACTTATTCCACTCCTTTGCTGTACGCACGATGAACGATGACTCAAATCGCTTCGTTCGGACGCGCGGAACATCAACTATAAAAGGGTGGAGACCCACAGAGTGTCTAAACGTCCGAAGGTAGAATGGGGATGGGGGAATTCGTGTAATTCCTGTGCACACTCTCCAAAGTGTAATCTGTGAAACACCGAAAGGCTGGCCACCTTGCGCCTGTGCTCAAGACTATCTAGGTGTAGATTTTGGTCACCTATCAATTTAGTTGAACATCACTTTAACTTAACATTGTGAACAATAACTTAACTTCATTAGTTCATAATCTGACTTCTAATTATTTGTGTAACAAAGATTGTGAGGACGCGCAGTTGTCACAGCATTCGTTAGAATAATTCCTTGTACAACGTTACGCTGTCTCAATAAAGCGAGTGTACTAGTTATTGGACTACTGCATTCCACAAAACCTACAAATTATTATAATCATTTATTGAGAAAATTCATTATTTTATGTAATCTAGGTGATTTCACATTAGTTTTTTTAAATTGACATCAAACATCATGACATAAAAAACTATACAAAGAATCTGCAGCCATGCTTTAACATGCTAAGGTAGAAATTGTTAAAATTGTCTTTTCTCTAAGAAAAATAAACTAAATGATGAAACAATGACTAGATGAAGATAAAAATGCATATCAAGTCTCACTGAATTTATTTTTTATTATCGTTTCTCCATTGCCTGTGTCTTTGGCGTTTATAATATCACAATAAATACTTACCTCTTTGTTTTCTAGCCTCCAAACCCCCTTTGACAGTGTCCTCGGTGTCAGAACCCTCTGCAAAACATTTATGGAACGTAAAACAATTAAACACTTCCAGTTAGCACCGTAACCATAATCTATCACGTCCTTTTAATAACTTTAAGGGGGTAGATAGGGACTTTATCCGCTACACATAGGCACAAATAGCTTATTAGCTCCCAAAGGATATCCGATAGGGGTTGAGCCCATCGTTAAATACCGGGCACAAATCTTTAGCATGTCATTTTTGTATTTAAAAAACAGGAAAACAGCAATTCAGTACAAGTTGATTCGTACTCGCGAATTGAACCGTCCAAGCAGAGGTTACCCCTTACCTGGGGAACCTTGTGTCGAGTTACTAGCGATAGAGGTTCAGGCTAAGCGACCTAAGAGCTTTGCCACGGGATGACGGACGTGTTTATATTGTATATATATTGAATATATGTCATTGTACTTTATTTAGAAAAAAATAATTTAGTATTTCAATATACATAAAAACATGCCACATATGCGTGCCCAATTATTATAACCTGTCCATTTATGCATGAGATTTAGTTCCTAACAAAGTGGAGTCTGTAAAGAAAGTATTTTTAAAATATTTTCTAAGCAGCAGAACCGTGGTTGCTCAGTGTCCGGGCGGTTGGCTCAAATTGCATAGTACGCTAGCAACCCGTGTTCGATCCTCGGTGTCGGCATCAATAAATTTGTTACTGCAGTTTTAAAACATCGCGAGGAAGCCTACATGTCTTATAAATTCTTTCTATATCTGAAGTCTGCCAATCCGCACTAGGGCCGCGTGCGGAATTATGCCCTTATACTCACTTTACAGAGGCCTGCGCCCAACAGTGGGACTTATATATTGTATAAATAAAGGATGTAACTTTAACTTAACTTTAAGCAAATGCTTGACCTCGATCGCACCTGATATCAAGTAGAAATGCAGTCCCGAAGAGACGTACTAGCTTAGTAAGTGCCTATTCACTCTACTCTTGAATAAAATGTACTTTCGTGTTCTTTTTATTTTTATCTTAACATTGTCACTCTTGCAGTCTACGCCTATAACTGCGATGGCATTAACTTCACAACTTTTCACTGTTTTATGTATTGTTTTTTAAAAATGTTCATTGTGTTGGTGTAATAAATAAATAAATAACGGCATAGTCCGCCACTCGACATTTGTTAGGAAATTAGGGAACTATTTTATGCTTTAATCTACAAAATTAACTCAGATCGTTTAAATTTTATATAGCCTAATAAAATATAACATACAAGCATTTTGTTGAAAAATAAACATTTATCATAAATTTTGTAGTTTTTTTTTCAAACAGTTACGATAAAATGTGGAAGGTGTGGAATAGGATTTTGGAAAAATGAATATTAGCGCCATCTTTTGAAATTACTTGTCACTATGATTACGGTTTTTTACAGCGCAGTGTGTCAAAGTCCGATGACTAATGATTTTCTTCCAAAAATTTAAATAATATAAAGTTTTTTTTCTTAATGCGGCAATAGCATTAGTTTAGGGTACGGTCTGCGAATCGTAAGATCGTATGCTCGAATCCACCATTCGACCATTGACACCTGGCACAAGCTTAAGCTTAACAAGAATGTTTAGTAATATTTTCTGAAAAAAAAAAGAAATATTCCTACCTTTCTTTACAAAAAAACGTCTGCTTTTTATTTATATTTGTAGTCAATGGCACAGTTATCTGTGCTTCCAATTAATATCTGTAACCAACTAGCCTATTTGTCGTAACAGTATATAAAATATTGTACAAGGTCTTTTTTTAATGACGAACTACACAGATTGGCCAGAGAAGCTGGCTTTCACTGCTTCACCGGATTGAGAGGTGGCATAGCTCTTAGGTGGCTTAGTCTGAACCTCTATTAGCTAGTAACTCGATACAAGGGTATCCCAGTGAGGGGTAACCAGTATAAGGTCTGATTATTTTCACAGTTTTATGCAAAAAATACGTATTAAAAAAATAAATTACATGGATTTTTTTTATCATTTCTGTCTACGCTCCCATACATTCACCCACTTACCATTGAATTACGGGACATTCCTGTATGTTTTTAAAATATCTTTATATAAAATGTCTTAAAAGTAATCATTTTTTCCAACCGACAAACATAATTTTCGGGTTTAAAAATTTTTTTAAGTTTTTTTAAAAAAAATCGGGTTAATATTTTCTATATTGTTATTACACAGTAATGGTCTAAGAACAATAGACTCGGCGGGGACTCATGAGGGGATCATATAACTTACTTTTTCATCTTAGACATAAGAATTAAGTGTATTTTGACTTATAGGTCTCGTTACCAGGCCATAAAATCTTCAACAACAACAAAGTAATGGTCTAAAATCATTGACTCAACTACAACAAAAAGGCCCCTTAAAACGATTTCCCATTGACATAAAATCTCACGGCACAATGAACAGGTTATAAATTACGAAGTCAATAGCATGCTTGTTGAACATATATCTGTACTAATGAACGATGTTGAACGAAATGATTTAAATAATAAAAAAAAAACTGATACCAACATACACTATTTGAGAACATTGAATAACATAGTATATACTGACCAGAGTTGAGTTCGCGTACTAACGTAGACATGGCGTTAGTGACAGAGTCCGCGGCGTATAGCAAATCACTGCGAAGAGTTCTGTTGTCTATGCCCACTGAAACAATATACAAAGGAGATCTTAATTCGTCTTCAAAAAAAAAACAATTATAAATACAATATATACATCAGTCATGTGTAGAACTAGCTGCGCCCCGTCGGGATTATATACTATTTGTTAAAAAAATTTTTTTCTTTATTTTTAGGGGACTTTTGCCCTTTTGACCATGTCAGCCCCATCATACCCTTTTTTTTTGTTTACGGGGAGGAAATCTTCAGAAAGATACCCCTCCGGTGGAACGCACCGGAGCCCCTCTGCACTGTGCTCAAGGAGAGCACGTCCCGGGGGGGGGGGGAAGTTACTCCCTCCCCCCCTGTGCCCTCGCAGCGCAAGGCGACACGGGCCAGCCGATGTCGCCTTCTTCCCGGGTCCACTTTGGTGGACGACAGGCCCCCACCCTTGTTGCCCAGTGAACCCGAGGCCCCTTTTAGTCGCCTTGTACGACAGGCAGGGGATACCGTAGTCTTATTCTTGAGAGCCCAGAACTACAGGGCTGGGCCCCATCATACCCTAACCTAAGTACACACACAACGGTCGCATGAGGCGAGAAAGTCATCAATGTTGCATGGCCATAGCCACCAGCTTCCTCGCTCTCTCTGAGATCTGGTCAGATATTTCCAAAGTAGCCTAAGTTACTCTTTATAACATCAGCTATCGGCCAGTGAAAGTCTCGTCAAAATCGATCCAGCCGTTTCAGAGAATAGCCGGAACAAACACACAGATAGACAAAAATTGTAAAAATGTTATTTTGGTTTATGTACGATATACTTGCATATGCATGTAGTTATTTTAAAATAAATACTTTAAATATTAATAATATAAGTGTGTGTATATTACATATTTGATGTATTAATTATATAACATACACACAGACACTCCAACTTTATTTATCTGTATAGATGTATAGATTTAGCCAAATACTAACTTGTGGTAGGACGTTGGTTCTGGTGAAAACTTCTGCCATCATTGCCCATGCTATCTATGCCACCTGGTAACAAATAAGTATAATAGATTATCGAATTTACATTATATATTTTTACATAACTAAATTGATATTTTTTACAGCAAAAAAATATAGGTTGCAAATGACTATATACTAAAACTTTCTTCAAACATGCAGCATTTTATGGTATCTAATTATATTAATATAATATCTATCTCTTGTGTATTTTTGTATTACATGTTATTCATTAGTATGATTAAGTTCATCACTATCTGATGACCAGACTTGTATGTACCGTTTCACTTTTTTGTTCTCTATGGTACCTACAATTTGTACGTAGTATATGCAAATTACTATAAAAATCTTTTGCGAACTACAGCTCAAAAAAAAATACAATAACCCAATTCTTCAAGCAGGCATCTCGACGGTTTTCCAAGACAGCCACCAAACATTCTAACAAACTTCTTAAGTGCCGCCACTTATAAGCCTTCCTATACTAAATTCCGTCGCGTCGTCCGAGGCCGAGGCACGTTCTTGACCAAGCCTAGGTTACCCCTCACCGGGGGGACCCTTGTGTCCAGTTACTAGCAATAGAGGTTCAGGCTAAGCGACCTATGAGCTATGCCACCTATCAATCCGGTGAAGCAGTCAAGGCCAGCTTCTCCGGCCAATCTGTGTAGTACGGCATTAAAAAAAATAAATAAAAATCTTTCTATGCAAACTACAGCAGAAAAAAAAAGCAATTTATGTTTTCATTCAAATGAATACAGTTCAATAGTTGGCACGTTTAACTTTGTCCTTGTACACTAACCGAGGCTGTGAGTCATGTCGATCCTTTCACGTTCACCTAGAGAGGGCGTCTGTGGCGCGCTGCGTACGCGTCCGCTGGTTTCTCTATGGACAGTTAATTACACATCAATAATGTCATCGAGAGTTAGTTATTCTATATGCTAATATAGATAATATACATGAATCTAATAACTAATTATACACGTATTATATTTATTGTAATATTTATTTTTATTAGACTCTGTATAAATTCCATGTAAAGGTAGTATTGCGCGCGCACGACTTTGATTAGTCCTGGTCCCGCTGAAAATCAGCGCTGTCGCATCCTTGCGATATCACATGCTGAGACTATAAACAATGTTGGCAACATTATTTAGTCAACATATTTGTCGGTTTTTTTTTCTTTAACTGTATTTTTTTTTTTTTTTTAATGTTTGATATTTTGTTTGTAATATATTCGAATGATGCCAATAAAGTAAATGTCTATATCTATGTTTAATTTAGTTTTAATGCATAAATAAATATGAAATTCTGTAAAATATAATCTCTTGTACAATAGGTTGTAATAGGTTTTGTTCAAACTACTCTTCTTGTACAATAGGTTAAATAAAATCTTAAAAAGTCATCCTTTAACGACGAACGACGAATTATAAATGTAAATTGGTTTGTAAAAAGTATTTACTGGAGTTAAATTACAATCAGACGGAATGCCTCTTAATTTAAAAATTTAATTTAAAATAAAGCTGAGGGACATTCACATACACAAATTTACTCACACACACACACACACACACATGTTTATAAAATATTGTTATTGCTCATGTTGTATTTTATTGTGTTTTTAAATGGGAGAAGACACTGACTCCTAAAACACAGGTCCAATAGAACCTAGCTCAGTAGTCAAGGACTTCACGGTATTGTTTAATCATTTTCTTTGTTGACCAATAAATATTTATTATTATTTATTTATTTATTCTTTATTTGCACACAATACAAAAAAAGGTACAAATAGACGGACTTAATGCCAGTAGGCATTCTCTACCAGTCTACCTTGGGGTTGTGTAGAGACAAAGTGACGGGTGCAAGCGATGTGTGAAAATAATAAATAAAAGAAAACTATAATAAATGCATGCATATATAATATACATACCTACTTACAAATAAATTAAATATATAAACATAATTATATATAATAATAAATACATATATAAATACACATATATATAATTATAGATGGATAGGGACAGCAATTGTCAAACTATTCCTTGCTTAGGTAAAGCTTCCGTAGTAAATGTTTGAAAGTAGATTTAGTTCCAGCTGTACGTACATTTGTTGGCAGCGCATTCCAAAGTAAAAAAATTTATGCATTAAATCAGTATGACAGGAAGTAATATGGAGATTATATATATGAATTCATGAGTTTATCATGAATTCATAAGTTAATGGACTGACTAATATAAACATGTACTTTAGTTCTATAGATAGCTATAGAGTGGACAAAAGCCAGAAGGCGCAACGATCCGATACACCAATTAAAGCAAGATAAAAACGGGAGGAATCTCTTTGTTAACCAGTCGCTGGGTTGAGAGTGTTTAAGCGTGTCGCGAAAGAAAGCCGTGTTGCAAGTTAATTTAATATTTAAATTAAAAATATTATTATTGACCTTTGATTTTATTTAATAAGTCTTTATTTTTTTATTTAAAATTCTCAATAAATTGCTAAATATCCGTTAATAATTATGGTTACACACTATGTTGAGCACGGTAGGGTACAATAATGTGAGAAATAGGTCGCCATTATTATCTCATCTCTGTCGTTCCCTCGGCTCTAAAGGCCGTGACCAGCAAGAAAGCCTTTATTATCAGTATGCATTATACTTTTTATATATTTTGTCTTAGCTCACCTCTCAGGTGCAGAGGGCTGTGTTTGCGCTCCCGGTAGAGGAGGACTTTTGGTGGAGCGAGGCGAGGAGTTAGGAGTTGATCGTGGCGATGACTGCTGCGTCTGGAAGAACATTAAATTTATATATAAAAGTAGTCTGTCGTAGAAGACAACTAAAAGGTGCCTCGGGTTCACTTGACGACAAGGGTGGCAGCCTTTGTCGTCCGCCGAATCCCGGATAGAGGGCGACATCGGCTGGCCCGTCTCGCCTTGCACTGACAGTGCACAGGGAAGGAGGAACTATCCTCCCCCCGGGACGTGCTCTCCGAAGAGCACCATGCACTAAGGATGGGCCACCGGGGGTTTTAGTGGGTAAGAACCCACATAATCGCGTCTTC
Organism: Meandrusa payeni; assembly: GCA_029286785.1. Lineage (NCBI taxonomy): Eukaryota > Metazoa > Arthropoda > Insecta > Lepidoptera > Papilionidae > Meandrusa > Meandrusa payeni. The sequence goes on from JAGSMX010000021.1 coordinate 4,545,548, forward strand.
CCCGCAAAGGCTTTTTCTTACCTTCAGCATCCTCATAAGCCCTTCCAACTGCTGCATGAGATGTTTGCGGGACTCCTGCAGAGAGGACAGATGTCCCTCCAACTCGTCCTTGCGTTGTCGTAGCGCTCTCAGTTCTGACACTAGAGGTGGGGCGGAGCCCGATGCGCCGGCGTTCGCCTCGGCTTCCTGCTGCCTTCTGGACAAAGTATGCTTCAGAAATATTTGGCAAATAAGTTTCACAATGTTCGAATCACAATCTACTTGTATCAATAAGCGGAAGCGGAAATAAAATATTTTTCGGTTTCTTAGGTAACAAAAAAATAAATACTTGAAAATGTATTGTAATATCGGTGGGTTCATCCCCGGTCATACGTATGTATATGTATACAGGACGGTTATAATATTGGTACAAAGCTAGTCTCTGTCTGTCATGGTTGGAATGGTTAACAAGAATGTTAGTTATATTAATTAAAAATATATTGCATTCACTAACAAAAAAGAAAGAAATTCTGTAAAGAGATAAAAAGACATCTTACCTAAGCCTTGCGATCTCTCTCATAATCTCCCTATTTTTCGCTTCCAATTGCGAGATGAGTTCCCGTTGCTGTCTGGCCGCATCCACTTCCGATCCCTCAGAAGACGACCGACCCTGTGAATGAATGAATATTGTAATGTGTGAATGAAATCGTTAGAATGTTTTATGAAAGCAACAAATTTAAACGCAAACTTACCAACTCTGGTGTCAAGGATGCCGATCTGCCGGCTCGAGGCTGAATAATTAAAAACATATTATTATTAGCATATAAAAGGGGTAGGTAGGAGTAATACAATCAAACGATGATTATGTATGTAGACGTATGGATATGAAGTGATTGACGTAAGTCAAGGTCGTACTAAATGGAAGTCCGTAACCTCCGACTATATTTTATTTATAAAACAAAGACAGTGTTAAATGCACTTAACAATATATGTTATACATCATTTAAGACTTTTTATCTTAGTACATATTACACTTAAATACTAAGTTAAGAAGAGAAGCTGGCCTTTACTGCTTCACCGGATTAAGAGGTGGCATAGCTGTTAGGTCGCTTAGCCTGAACCTCTATTAGGTGGTAACTCGAACCAAGGGTCCCCCCGGTGAGGGGTAACCTCGGCTTGGACGGTATATGCCGAATGACCGAATCCGATCTACAAAATGTACACATTCTGTTGATCGGAGCGAATGATTCTATGTTAGTTGTATAGAACTTAGTTCAACACAATTGTTACTCGCACAAAATTAAGTCTAGGAGATAAATTACTTACAACAGCAACTTGGATTATATATATCACTAGCTGGTCGGGCAAACTTCGTACTGCCTTATTTTATGATAGTAGTTTGTAGTACAATCTCAAGGAGGTTTCGATTTGAACCGGACGGGATTCTATGATTGACATTTATGAAATAACGTATGGTCTGTTTGAAGATGTCATGTTGGATGAACTAGAGAACGTCATTCTATTTCATTCACTCACCTTTCTTTAATGAGGTTATATAAAATCTGATTCTATTAAAAAAATCTACTAAATTAAAAAGAATCATTCAATGTGGTGCAGCAGTTTGGAAGTTATGAGCGTACATACAAACATTCATTTTTATATATAAAAACACAAATGCACACAAACATACAATATGGTTATTATTATAGTAAGGCTATATATATACCATGGTCCTATTTTCGTGGGCAAGGCGTGCGGCGTATCTCGCTATAAGGCGGTGTTCATCGTCTACCCCACGTGATAGATGCTCAGCTATACCTGCAAAAATGATTATACATATGATTGTAGATTGTGTACTACAATCTACTAAGAACAAAGCTAAGCTAAAATGTTTTCGAATGGAGCTTTAACCACTAAAACTATTTTTTTTATCGAGGGGAAATTATCAAAAGATACCCCTTTCCTTTTCTTTGCCTTTGGGGTGAAAAGCGGTGGTTATGTGAGGTTTATACTCATTAAAATGTCCCGCCATCCATAGCATTATGAGGGGCCACCGGTGCCTTGTACACTGAACTAAAGCACATCCAAGGGAAGGTGTTCTTTAACCAGCGCCCTCACTGTTCTAAGGCATATGATCAGTCCTGGTGGTCTTTGTTGTGGACTGTGACTGAAAAAAGTGATTGAACGACAAGAGCTCCATCCTTGTCGCTTGTGATGGCTTTTAATCTCTTTACGACAGGCAGGGGATACCATAACGTAATTCTATAAGCACAGGACTACAGACCTAACGGGCGCTAGAAAAACTACTGGGCTATCGAGTCTTTATACAGTATATCTCGAGCTCAAAATGTATTTTTACGTCCTAACTCTTTATAAAAAGACGTCTTGTTAATAGTCTAGTGCAGGAAATTGTAAAAGTTTCCAAGTTAAGTGGCAGTAAACTGGTAAGAACACGACATGGGCAACCGTCGAAGGTTGCGAATAATCATCGCGCGTTACCGCTATTTTATGGCTAGGCTCCAGCCCTTAGATGTTATGAGCGTTGCTGGAGTTTCTTCGGCCACTTCTTCTCCCAGTGCCAACGATTCCCGAAGTGGCACTCAAAGTTAGTTTAGCTCTTGAATGTCCCGTGGTCCAGCTCTCTCGAGCGCCTTCGGATATCGTAATACTTAAGCGTAATATATCCGTTCATGCCGAGGTTACCCTTCACCGGGGGGACTCTTGTGTCGAGTTACTAGCGATCGAGGTTCAGGCTAAGCGATCTAAGAGCTATGCCACCTCTCAATCCGGTGAAGCAGTGAAAGCCAGCTTTTCTGGCCAATCTGTGTAGTTCGTTATTAAAAAAAACAGAATGGTATAGGCGACATACTGCGATGTGTTGATCGTGAAGAGCGCGAGTCGAGGGAGCCCGTGTTGACGTAACCCCCACTCGCGTACTCGGGGAAACCGTTGTGTGCGGGTATGGGTGAAGGCGGTCTAGAAAAGAAACATTACATACAAGTACATGTATAACTCAACCGGTTGGTCCTAATGACTCCATTGGTCATTTGAACCCGGATAATCCATAGTGCCCGTCGGAATTTAGGGATGACAGCTAGGACGTGACAGTGCCGTCACTTAGAAGTTTGCAAACCCGCACTATGCGCGGATGCTTTTATTTCCTAAGTTCTCCTTCTGCGTCGGTTTCCTTAATGCTAAGGGTATCTCGTGAGAAAAGTCTGTCTTTGGTGATCCGTCGCCAAATTCCTCTGTGCCGTGCGTAGAGCATCGTTAACCGACGTGCCGAGAGTGGTGCGGATCTGGTCAGTCCAGCGTGTTCGCTTCGACCTCGCGGTCTTGTCCCTTCAATTTTTCCTGTCAGCCTTTCCAAGTTGTCACTGTTTTATCTGGCAATGTGACTAAAGTATTCCAGTATCCTGCGTAGGCGTATGGTGGACTGTCTAAGTTCACTAAAGATGGACACGTTGGTACGATGTGCTATTTACGTAGTATCATAGTTATATTACGCCCTTCTGGCGCCTATATTTCATCTTCCACATTTGTGCTTGTTGTCGCATAAACCAATATCAAAAATCATTCTTCTATATGATTTTTTGGGAGTTTTAGTATAAATTCTCCAAACCTAAGTACCTATGCCAGTAATATGGGACCTTATTGAAATGAAACCCTTCCAAAGCCAAAAAAATAATAATAATTCAAAATCATTTGTTTTTCTGTTTAAGTCATGAGTTTATGTATAATAGTTATTTTTTTTTTATTTTAAAAGTATCTTTTTTTTTCAAATGACGGCACTAAGAGTTCAAAATATACAGTCGGGAACCTCAATTTTGAAGTAGGTTAAAGAACGGTACACTTACACGATATGGCTGAGGTTGAGCGTGCGCTCCGGCTGGTCGGGGTAGCGCGGCAACTGCGCACGCGCACGCTCCGGCACGCAGCGGAACGACTTGCGCAGCGTCGCACCGATTTGCTTCGACGGTGACTTCTGGGGACGATGCTTGCCAATCATTTTTTTTATTGGACTTAATGGCATTAAGTATTAAGGGAGTGAACGAAAGCGTGGAGAGAGCAAGAGAAGCATGGATGGTTAGATGTTGCATTAATGTGGGAAACGGAATGTTAGGAGTGAACGAGACAGCGTGGAGAGAGCAAGAGAAGCATGGATGGTTAGATGTTGCATTAATGTGGGAAACGGATCGTCAGAAGGGAGTGAAAGGAACAACGTGGAGAGAGCGAGAGATAACATGGATGGTAAGATATTGCGGGAGGGACACAGATTTGTAAAAGTATTTTCATTCAATTCAAAATATAAAGAAATTAGATACCCTGGCCCAGGCTCGTAGTCTGCTTTACTAATTATGTATAAAATGCTTTTGAAACTTTCATTGGCAAAATAGTGACCGATATTTCCCAGTTTTAGTAATCTTAAGTTCATTGGTGTCATTATGTGTATATGTACTACTGCCACGCCAATTGTGTGTGCGTTTTAATGGGTTAGTAATGATGGAATGATAATTTATATGACTATAATAGATTGGTTTCATATTAATAAGTCACTGGCAAATAGCAGACTAGACCTTTTGTATGTCTCTACTACTATTTCTAAAGCTGAAAACAGAATTGATTGTTCTTCTTACATATGCCGCATATTCTTTGACTTCGTGGTCGTTGGTGTGTGGTGGGGAGACCCGCCCCCGCCAGAAGCAGTCCTGGCACAACGTATACCCAGCACAGCGGGTACAGCGGTAACGGAACCCAGTCAGTGACCCACGCCGACACACGCTGCACGCTAATGGATGGACCACTGAAAGAATATGTTTTTTTTTAAAACGGAGCATGTAACCGTTCCAGCACGTATTTGTAAACAGTGACGTGCACAGATTGAGGCACTTCCCCGCAAAATTTTTTGGTGAGGTTTGCCAAGTGGTGGATGATGTGTACCACATAATGGGGGAATTGGCAAAACATGAAGCGGAAAGAAAGTCATTAATAGATAGTCTAAAACTGAGGGAGCAACATGTGGGTGCCTTTTTAATGTTGCTGTCTGACGCGACCTCAGAGGGAGCGAGGAAGCTGGTGACTACAGCCATGCAACATTGATGACTTTCGTTCTCGCTTCATACGACCGTTGTGTGTGTGCGTAGGTTAGGGTATGATGGGACTTACATGCACATAAGGGCAAAAGTCCCCGAAAATAAAAAAATAAAAACAAACAAGAAAAAGCTTGTTTTTCGGGGACCGAGTTATTGAATAATTTACCATTTTCAACGCTAGCTAAACGGTGTAACAACGGCAGCCAGACAAGGCACGGAGGTCCAGGGTCTGACATCAGCGTGTCCAAAAAGTCGTTCACTGTTATTTTTCCATTCTGAAAAAGGAGACTATTATTACAGATTTCTTATCATTACAAGTAGTTGTACAACATCTGATAATAAGCGCTGACTTAGGGGCTGAGGTTACGGTCCGAAAAACCTAAGACCTTAGGTTCAAATCCACCATTAGACTATTGACGTGAACCATAAATTAGAAGAAACTTTAGCTTATTAGGAATGGTTAAGAAGAATAATTAGTAATATTTATAAAAAAACTTGGAAATGCCAACTTTTTCTATTATGTCTATAATGTAACTGTAATACATTATTTTGATCTATCTCGTAGGGTTCAGCCAGCGCTTACAATGTAAGCGCAAAAAATGTGTTTATTTACAACATCACATTAGAAATCTCTTAAAATTATCAGCATTTCTCTACTATATTATACTTGAATTATATCTATTTACTATAAAAACTGCATTAAAATCCGTTGCGTTGCGTCGTTTTAAAGTTCAAGTATATATACGGACAGACAGCAACTTTATTTCATACTATGTAGTGAAGTCTCACATACTTTTAAGCCTAGCAGGATAGCGACAACTTTCGTTGTCCTCTTTTCACCAAGGTTATTAGGATATGTGATAGATGGTGAGCCCATCACTATACACGGGGCACAAATTTTTAGGAACATTTCTGTTTTTAATTCAAAACCGAAAAAACGCAAATACTTTGGTACAAGCCAAATTGGATTCAAAATCTTGACCATGACATCGTAAGTCGAACTACATTGCTTTTTATGTAAATTAATGATAATATTTCTTATATTACAACTTGTAAATACCTGATTGAATATAGACAATGCCAATGAGTCATTGTAACTGAAGGAGGGCGACTCGTACACAGCTGCGGGCAGCGCCAACACCTCGCGCAAGTAATCCGATAGCCTCTTCATCAACAGGTGACCATTGCCATCCGACAGCTGTGAGAATATATCTGCAGGTAACAGTATACTTGTGGTTAATGGTGTAATGATTGAATGTTATTTTTAAACTACTTCAGAAGTGGGTTATCAAATCATCTGTATTTTTTAAAATGTTTGTCCACTTATCATGCAATCATTTGTGAAAAGATATAATTTTTTTGTTTTAATTAGATCCCATATCAATTTTTTTTTTAAAAATGCTAGCAATATTTCTTATTATTTCATAAATATTACTTATATTATGAGAGTCGTGGTAGCTCAGTGTGAGAGTCGTGGTAGCTCAGTGTCCGTGCGGTTAGCTCAAGTTGCGTAGTACGCTAGCAACCCGAGTTCGATCCCCGGTGCCGGCACCAATAAATTTGTTGTTGCAATTTTATGTGCTGATTTACCACGCGCTCGGCGGTGAAGGAAAACATCGTGAGGAAACCTACATGTTTTAGAAAAAAAATTCTACGGCATGTGAAGTCTGCCAATCCGCATTAGGGCCGCGTGGCGGACTATGCCCTTATACTCTCTTTACAGAGAAGGCCTGCGCCCAACAGTGGGACATATATAAAGGCTGTAACTATAACTTATATTAGAAGCGTAAGATTGTGCTAGGAGATGGTACATGTCAATAGTTCAATAAGAATTCTAGCATAGCACTTTAGGTGCAAACAATATTCTATTTTTGTTTTTTTATGACAAACTACACAGATTGGTCAGAGAAGCTGGCATTGACTGCTTCACCGGATTGAGAGGTAGCATAGCTCTTAGGTCGCTTAGCCTGAACCTCTATTGCTAATAACTCGACACAGGGTTCCCCAGTGAGGGGTAACCACAGCTATGTTACGCGTTAGCATTCCGATCCGAGGGCGCCCGAGAGGGCCGACAATATTCTATGGAAATGCTTGTTGATTGAGATATTGGTAGGTATAGAATAGTTTAAAAAAAACAGAATTTTGCTTACATTTTGCTTTTAAATAACCTTGATACATGGAAAATAATTAATAGTGTTTTATGTTGAATGTATTACTATTAACTTAAAGTTATTTTAGATTTATTTGTGAATATACTTAAGTTTTTATTTCTCTTTAAATATCAATTGTCCACAAGTTTGTGATCCTATAAGGATTCTATTACAAACATACGCTTACACAATCATAAGAGTTTGTGTAATAATTCAACTGACTTGAAAAACGAAACTTCAGATGTAACATATGGTAGTATTTAAACCCGAACGAAGCGATTTGCTTCGTCTTTCATTCCTCGTACAGCAAAGGACTGGAATAGTTGTAGAATAGTGCCCGCGTCTGTCTTTCCTTCTGATTACAATGTGGGTATTTTCAAGAGTGAATAGGCATTTACTAAGCTAGTGCGCCTTACCATCAGGACTGCATTTCCGCTTAACATCAGGTGGGATCGTAGTCAAGCACTTGCTTAGAAATTATAAAAAAAAAGTTGACTGAAAAACCATTTAATGGATTGTGTATTGTGCTCCATAGAAGAGTATTTCGAAATTTACTTTAGAAAATATGTACATTTTATTGGTTCAATTTAGTAATTAAATTGACATAATTATTATATTTGAAATTGACATTTAAATATATCCTATACAGTTTGACATTTTGATTTGTAGTATTTCGTATTGGTATTTATTTTATATAATTTTACCCATTGACAATTACAATGTATTTGTTATAAGTAAATGCAGCCTATACCATCTACTTTGTGAAACGAATAAAAAAGTGGAAAAGTTATATTTTCAAAACATTTTATGTTACAGAATATCATTTAATGTTACTACTTTAAAAATCCTTAATTTTTTTTTAAATATCGCCATAAAAATTAGCATATTGCAACTAGGTTTATTTTAGTTCAGTTCAGAATTTGAGCGATTGTTTTGTATTTCAATTCAAAAGCCTAGAACTGTCTGTTTGTAAATTTTTTAAGATTTTAAACCTAGTATGGACGGTTTCTTTATATAAAATAATAGCCGTTTGGGGTAGAAACTTTGGGGTCCGTGGGGTCCTAGTGGACACCACCTTTTAATGTGTTAGCTAAGAAGTTGGTCGACACATCTGGTGACCAGAGGGCTGGCTTATACCTTGCACAGAGGCTAAGCATTGCCATACAACGTGGCAATGCTAAGCCTCTGCTACCAGCCTTCTGGGCACGCTGCCAAGCGATGACGGTTTGGCACAGTTATATTTTTTGTAATATCTAATAAATTGTAAATATTTCTTTATTAGTTAGTATATGTTATGTTTATAATAAATAAATTCACAATTGAAAAAAAAAACTTTAAATTATAGTTACTTACATCTTAACTTATCCATTAGTTTCCCTGCACACATTGTCGCTAGAGCTACCTTTATTGAGAAAACTCTGATTTTACCCACATCACTGAAATAAAAAAATAAAATAATGACATCTTGTGTTACTTGTGACAAATATAAATTGTTGAATCTATTTTTACGCATTTATTCAGATATACATAAGTTGAAACTTTACGTGATCACTTAATATTCATATAAATCTTCATGAAAAATAACTGGTGTATTTGTGATTCTCATTAGTCTAAGAGAGAGCAAGAAGGAAAAATGGAATGGGTTGGGACACTAAGAATATCCCACCCTCACCAAATAAGCACAACTATGTCTAGTCTTAACTAATGATTCCCAAGCCCCATAGACTTCAAATCCCTACTATCTCTTTTTAACTCTCCTTTTGTTTATGTTTTATGTTCATTCCTTAGCAAAAATAACATTAGACTTGTTTGTCTGTCTTTTAAACAACTAACCCCATGTATATATTGTGTTTGTTTCTATTGTTTTAGACATATCAACAGTGAGCATCGCGCGGAATTGTCTCAGCAGTAACCACACATACTTCCTTATAGTTTAGATCCGTGTCTGTCACGAAGCCCGCTTTTTACAGCAGTTTAACATACACACTTCGATATTGGCGAAATCTATATGGAAACAATCAATAACTTACCCAGTACTATAGGCTGATAGTAGCCAATTTAACAATAATGCAGAGCATGCCTCCACTGAGACCTGATGTACTGGTGGCAACCTCTTATTTAAATTATGGTACAATGATGAAACTAGCGTCTCCAGTCTTGTCACATTAACACATGCATTGGGTTCCAGTGTGTTTAAGGCATTTTCTCTAAATGCTTCTATCACATTCCATATATCTATCACATGTACTGAAAAAAATAGTATACAGAAAAATTAATGTTATCCTGCAGTGTATCCATCTAGGATATATATAAGAAAGTTAGTGTAAATAAAGAATATAGAACAAACACACACACACATCCCTAAATCTCTGACAACCTCAATCAAGTATTTAATATTAAGTATTATCAAATTTAAATCACTTTGTTGGCTTTCTGTACATTATAAGTTGTTACAACACAATGTACCTTAAATGCTGTCAGTTTTGTATAAATAAATAAGTATAGTTACATTCAAGTGGATTAAAAACAATCTCTGTCTGATTAATACTCTCATCTTAAATATTATCGTAATCCAAGAGACTTCCCTTTGCACACAGGAAAGATCCAATAATATATTATCCGTAATATAGCAACCGACCGAGTTGTGGATCGGAATGCTTACACATAAAATAGTAACCGTCCAACCCGGGGTTACCCCTAACCAGAGGGAACCCTTGTGTCGAGTTACTAGCAATAGAGGTTTAGGCTAAGCTCCCTATTAGTTATGCCACCTCTCTATCGGGGAGTCAGTCAAGGCCAGCTTCTCTGGCCAACCTTGTAGTTTGTCATAAAAAAAGACAATATTAGGATAAGTGGGATATTTGCTTTCCATTTTTATATTTTATTTTATTAAATAGATTAGCTGGATAACAATAAAAAGTATTTCATGTGGCATTGAAAAGGACGAAAATGATTTTTGGCTTGATTGAATAAGTTACATTAGGTAGACCATTTTATTATATCTATGTCATGTTTTCTATTGAGAATATCAGTTACACATTATAGGAATGATTACTATACAATTGATTTTATGATCTAAATTAAATTGAAATAAATAATACTACACTTACAATTACATTTCTTCTGTACATATCGCAGCTTGCAAGCCGTTCTATAGGATGCAAATCTGATCATGTCAAAATTTTGCTCTCTCATCTCTTGTAGCAGTTGGGATCTTGGGTCAACAGATGCATTGCCCAGATTTACTTGGGGCATCAGCCCCACAGATTCTCTTTCCAAAGACATTGCTTGATCTGAAATTTTCAGTTTTTAAACACAATACAAAATATTTTTAATATTTTTTAAGGGAAATTTTTATTATGTATTATTATGGTAACTTAGTTATGTAAATTCAAATTTTTATAGCTTCAATACACATTTTCACATTCTTTTGCTAGTGTTTTTGATCAATGCAGCCTTAATGTACAATGTTTTTTGTTTGCATACTAAAATGATTCATGCAATAATGACTCTAAACTAACGGAAAAATATTGTTCGTACCTAAAGCAATGATGTTTTCATGAAATTTTCAATATTCAACTACACATTATATTACTTAATTTGCATGCTATCGAGAAATTTTATTATAAATAATGTAATAGACTGTAACATATTTTCAAATGCAAACGCGAAAACAATTAAAAAACTTTTACCTCGATACTGTAATCGATTCAAAATATCAGAAAACATTATGTTTATCAAATTTTTAGATGATATTAAAAGAAAAGTTTAATGATATTAGTAAAGAAAAAAGTAAAGAAATCTTCATAAATACCTTTACCTCAGCTTATCTCATAGTTTTGTTGACATAACGATAATGAATTCACGGCGAATTATGAAACTTTCGTCGTTAAATCGATTCAAAGATAATGTTTCGTATTTTCTTGTAATTACACTATTTCCTAAAACGGTATCGATTCACAAACTTTATAACAAGTAAACACTTGAATTAAGCCGTGCACCTAATATTTGAATAACAAAAAAACGAGAAATAAAGCGTTTTAATTTATTCTACAAATAAATTACTGAATATTGAATTGAAATCTACATGACAAGTCTACCATTGCATTGATAACGTTCCGATTCAAGCAGAATTCGCTTATTCTGAAAAAAAAAACGAAACTGAAAAATTCAACATTTGACGTTTAATTGCTTTAAAAAAGTATTTGATAAAATGAAATATATTAAAATAAATAGATATTTATTAAGATCGATCTAGCAATAACATATTTATTTCTTTAATCAATATTGTATTATGTCAATATTGCAATATTATGCACGCATGGTATAGTACGACGTAATACATCATTTTTATCAACAATTTTTACGTTAAAGTCTTTTAAATTATAAAAGAAAATAACGTGATATTGAGAAAAATAGGTATTGGTGTCGCCGGGGACATCTACGACATGTTTCGGTTTCCCGACGCGACTGATTTAAATAAACAGAAGCTATGATGGGAAGTCTTGATCAAGGTTGCGCATGTACCATGCCACACCTGTGACTCTGAGCATGAACTGATTATGAATTACCTGGAGTCCGTGTATGCCGCGTGGAAATTTGTGCGGAGACTGGGCTACGTAAATTGTTACGGGAATGGCACATTTAACAATTTGGGTAACCTTATCTCGCGTAGATATTTTTATACAACACAACGTTCATGTTAATTAATGGAGATAATCGGGCTAAATATGCGAATCGAAGTTAAATTTATTTGAGGATTAAGAATGAATTTAAGGATTTGACTTTGACAGGGCTATTTAATAATGTCACCAAAAAAAAGTCGGCACATAGCAGAGCTTTGTAAACAATCGATTTCTAACAAGCATTTCCGGAACCAGTCTTCGGTTCAGAGGCTCTTTCAGACTGACTAATACGTTTATATTAGCATATAGGCCTTTTCATTTATTATTCAGTCTGAACTCCAGTAAGACAATCTTAGCGTAAAAATTATAATAAGGGCAACGTCACGTTAGGTTGCTATTCTGTATGAAATAGCATTCTAACCCATAGAGACGACTCAAGGTTGGATTAAAGAACAGTGATTTAGCTGTTAGTACAGCTAAAACATTGTATTAACTAAATAAGTGTACTGTCATTGTCCAGTTGGCCGCGAAGGTGGTTCCATTAAATTCAAGGCATTATGTATTGAAATTGTAGGTGGCTATTCTTTTAACCATGGGGTTGTAATCCGTAATAGCGAGTTGAAAAGTCATAGAATAGCATTCTTTGTTATTGTCTTTTTTTATCCTGTAATTATTTACTCTAACATAAAATATATAGTCACGCGTCGTGTAATAAAAAAACATGGTGGTACAGTTGTCTAACACATTTATTTATTTATAAATGAACACAGTTCACGTTAACATCTTTTGCAGACAATGTCATTATATCGGACTGAACAGTACACGTTATATTATACATTTGTTAACATCAACATAACAACACGATACAAGACGTTTTTTTACAGTTTTAACTCGCCCGGAGCATGTTACTAATAGACGATATATTCTTACACAGATTATATTATTAGACGAGTACATGATAAAAAATAAAAATAACATATGTCAAGTTATAAGCATATAGTACGATTTTTTTTGTTCACTAATATTTATAATATTTTTATGTATTATTATTATGTAAGCATCTACGGAAGTAAAACTTAAAATAAATTAAAATAATGTTTATTTTACTAGCCATTCTATCATGTCTAGTCTATTGCTACTTTGTCCATATTACTTTTAACGATAAATAGACAATAATATGCTATAAAGGCACACTTACATTACAATGATTTAGCTACACTAACGACTATTATATTGTTTAACCAAATGTTTTATCCTTAAAGACATAACTACATAATGTAAATGTGCCTTAACATGTCAGAGTTCAAAGATTATAATACCTAGTTAGACCATTACAAACAAATTATAAGGCATATTATAGTTATATGAGCGTTTAGTTATCAATCAATGATGAGCTCTTTTAATCTTTGACTAGATGTGATTATTAGTATTATCCTATGATGTGATTATTATCCTTAACGAGCGTCTTTATATATCAATATGCTATTATCTATAAAATATATCCGCTAAACACATTTAATATCAGATAGACATACATAGCCATTATTATGTTATAAGATTAATCTATTTACAAAATTATTGTGTGTGTGTCACAGATCTGTTTGCGAGTTTGGTCCATCTAAGGACGAATTTATATAACTACTTTAGGTATATATGGGATTACGAGATTATTATAGGTATAATTTGCAATACAGACTTAAAGAAGACACTTGCAAGATAAAAGCCGAATTCGATTTTATATGGTGTGGAAATTACACAAAAACTAATAAATACAACTCTTGTATTTACTAAATGTAACTGGTACTCTTTTCACTGTTACAGAATACAAATTATACAGACAGATTACAGAATTAAATGTTGTATGAATATAATTATGCTGAAAATATTTAAACTGTATACAATAAAAAGGAATTATGTTATGACTTTATATTCTAATACTATGTCAGCTGGTGTGATATACTTCCATTACACTCAAATCAGTAAAAGAGATCTATATATTTTTTTAATTTTTATTATTTTAGGTGGCAACAAAATTATGGTTTACTTAACAATACGTCAATCTAGTAGAAAAACACTATAGTAAGCTCAATAAAAATACATCAATACTATTTATTGCCCTATTTAGTTAAACACAAACAAAAATTAATGTTTTCTGATGCTCTTCTAATAGTCGTAGCATAAATACCAGAAGTCTCACGAATCTGTATTGATGTCATTCATAAGGATATCGACTATGTTTTAGGGTCGTTCTATATAGTGCGTTATTGACTTTCCAATGTTATATAATTTGAGGTGTTTCTAAAATTACTAACGGTTTTATATTTAAGAAACAAGACAGTCAGTTCACATAAAGTAACTGGAGAAGCTACATAAAAACAAAATATAATAATTGGCATATATTTTAGTTAATATACCCAGTTACAGAATACAATAAGCTTTATAAATATGAGAGATTATAGACTATATTGAGAGACAACGAGAACGACTTTATCTATTACTATCCTTTAACGAAACAGTACATTTTGTATCACTAAATTTTTTCACAATCATAATGAGAACATCTATATCTACAAGATATATATTATCTGTTATTTCATAAACAATTCAATTTATAGACAAAACTGCCGGAATACATTTTTTTATTTTAAAATTGCTAAATACTTTGATTTATTTTTAAGATCTACCTTATATTAGTAATCAATTTATGTTATATTTTTGGCAGGACAGCTTTGCTAATATTTATATTGTACAAGCGCTTTTTATGTTTTTTAGTAAAAGAAAAAATAAACTAAACATAACAATATACTTCCTGCATAATCGTTCAGAAATATTTGAATTTCAATGTTGCTAACTGTAGATAAGATACAGATTAAAAATGTTTAAAAATCAATTAAATAATTTTACTATAATCTGTTTACAATGTCATTTTTTTATATTTTTTCTAATGCATTTCAATTTCACCAGATTAAACATACTACATATATGATTAAATCGTTCGATATACCGAAATATCATCTAAGGTAACTTGACTAGTTTATTCACGAGACGGTGAGATATTCGTTCTAGTGTATCGAAAGCCTTGTTTTCGATGTTAGATGAAGTTTTTATACGTAAAGCCAGTGTCGCCAGGTGAAACGGCTAACAGGAGCGCCACCACGAATCGCTTCATGTTCAGATTCTGGAGATATGCAGCAAGCTAAGCGCTGTGAAAGTATGAATTTTTATTATACTCGGTGTATGCAGTGCCAGATGAAGCAAGAGAGTAAATTATATTTTTTTAATAATTTGAAAATGACAATTACAATACTTTTGTAAACTTTATTAAGAATTTTGAATAAGAAGAATTTGTTGAATTACGTTAAATAATCCAGTGAAACGAGGTTTAATATAATGGTGTTGACATGCCTCGAGTTGAATACGTGAGACGCACTTAGTATTACCGTGCGCTTTGTGGTCACTGGGGTTTTAGCTTTTATATATAGGGTATCTTTGTAGATATTCGCTTCGATAATAATGTAAAACAATCCCATATGTGACAGGTAATAAGCACATCAACATATACAATATATGACATATAGGCACATATTTTACCAAATATTTATACCATAATTTCATCAACCCTTAACCATAACGTCGTTAATTCGATCAGAAGTGACAAAAAAACCATTTTCTATAAATTTGAGCCCAGTGTATAGCAATTGATCACAACCCACCATACACGTGACTCGCTCATAAGCTTGGTGAAAAACGGACTGCGAACGTTGTCTCTTTCTATCCAACTGGGATAGTGATGATTAATTTATTCCTCATGGGAAAGGCAAAAGACTTTAGACCAGTGATTCTCAACCTTTTTTTTACTGCGGCACAAATTTAACGATTTCAAAATTTGGCAGCACACAAAGAAAAAGATAAAAATTATTTACTACAACACACTGCATAAATAGTTTATGACAAAAGTTTTAAATATACGAAATAATAATATGTATTCATGTTAAAAATATTTTTCTTTTAAAATTATATAATTTAATAATATTAACAATTGCAATTTGCAAAATTGGGCGGCACACAAAAGTGACGGGGCACAGTGGTTGAGAATAACTGCTTTAGACCATAGAGCCCTGTTCTGGTATTAGGTTCTCGTATTTAATCTTTCCATATTTAATCACATAATAATTAAAGACGCTGGACTGCAACAAAAGGTTGAGAATCACTTGTAAATTGATGAAACTGTTATTGGCTTGTACCTGTCGGCAGGTGCCAGGAGTTGTGACGAGCTTGTAGATCGCTACGAGCGGTATCATGAGTATAGAAGAGCACGCGAGACCCCAGCCGAGTACAACCGCCCACTGTGGATAAGTGTACTGTTGGTACTGCAGCGGCTGTTGGTACAACAGCCCGAAGACTACCACTCCCTGAAAGTATACATTTATTGAGTCAGTGATAGACACCTGGAGAATTGAGTCCCAGCCGAGGTTCTAAACAATTCCTATACAGGGTATTAGGAGACCGCTTCCGAAAACGAAGACAGACGATAGTACTAATGACACCTTTGATGATGGGATGGAAAAAAATCGATCCTGATTAAAAAAATCATATTTTAAAACGTTTTATTAGCGTTATTTACGTTCAATCATGATAGTATAGCTAAATGAAACGACAGTTTCATAAAAAAATACATTACTTTACTAAAACAATAGCAATGAACACACAATTTCAAAAACAGATGATGTTCGGGTCAATGAACGCTGGGACGCAGTGGGGCGGCGACCCGAGCATCAGCTGTCTTTGATTTTCTCTTTACTTGCTGTTTTCTTTAAATATATTTTTAATCAGGATCGATTTTTTTCCGTCCCAATATCAAAGGTGTCACTATTACTATCGTCTGTCTTCGTTTTCTCAAGCGGTCTCATAATACCGTGTATATGTCCAGTAGACAGCCTACATATGTCTTTATATTATTGTTGAGCACAGGCCTTCTCTTAAAAAGAGACACTCTTTTGACCCAATCCCAGTAATATTATAATTGTGAGAGCTTGGATGGATGTTTGTTTCTCAATCCAGCCAGAACGGCTGAATGGATCTGGATGAAATTTGGCACATAGATAGATTATAGTCTGGAATAGCACATAGGCTAGCATTTTATTTATCCGACTTCAAAAAAGGAGGTTATTGATCAAAGAAATACTGTAAATTATAAATAAGTTTAGTTATGTGGTTTTGTAATTAAATTATTTCAAGGTTATCCTTTTTCATAAAAATAATACTTACAATAATGAATATGGGACTGATGAACTTCCAACATATTCTCCAGTAGATGCCGGGTCTGAAGCCGAGCATTTCTTCGACATCGTCCGAAAATCTTTCCAAGCCTGTAATAATTTGAAAGGATTCAATAAATAAAGTGACCTTACCATGTTAATATTTTTTACAGTGAAAACCTGATAGTCATGCATCAGACTGTCTAATGTTTGAGGGTTAGAAATTCAGACGGCTGAAACATAAAAGGCAAAACGGAAATTTCTTAATACCAAGAAGTTTTTTACGGTGTTTAACGAAATTACAAAGTGCTGCTTTTAAAGTGCTTCTACAACTGTGAATCAAAATGAACATTCAGTGACATTACAATTGTCCTTTTGGTAATGTGCTAGTTTAGTGTTGCTCTTCCGATGGCGTACCACTGATACTCGAATATTGTATCATTGTGTATATATTTGGCAGTTTGGTACATAATTTATGTTTAAAAATGCCGTTACATTTCAAATGACCGACCGATGGCCGATCGATATGAAATCAGTAGATGACGGTATTTGGCACAATGAAAATTGAATTGTAGTTAGTGAAAATTCATAACTACGGCGCCTAATTATTCATGGTGAGCTATGATAATTTAACATAGGGCCGATCCCGCCCGGAGATGGAGACACTAGGCCAAAGGTGACTGGGCAGAACAATCGGTCCGTCAGCCTCGTAGTCCTGTGTCTATAGAATAAGGCTATGGTATCCCCTGCCTGGCGTAAAAGGCGACTTATAGGGACCTCGAGTTCACGGGCGACAGGGGTGGGGGCCCTCGTCGTCCGCTACAATGGCCCGGGAAGAAGGCGACACGACAAGCAGAAAGGCTTCAACGCGTTCCACTGGAGATTTTTAGAGTTTTTCTCTGAAGTTTTAGGGAGTCAAACCTCACATGTAATTTAAAATAATTAATTTAGGTAATTTTGTATATTTAGATAAAAAAGTGAAGCGTATATATGTTATATAAATGTAAAAATAAGCGCAACAAATGCCGGTAATTAGTTTAAAAACTTACCGTAGAACCAGGAGACCGCAAGCGCCTCGAAGAGAGCAGAACACAGTAAGGATATTCCCGCGGCGTACGTGTCCAGCAAATGAAACATGTAAATGCCGCCCTTTGGACAAAAATTATATATTTTTAGAGAAAGAAGCCTGAGAATTTGAGGAATCTAATAGCTCTAGATCTCCCTTTTACATTGATGACTCCTTTTAAACGCAGCAGGTTAGACAAAGTGTTCCCTGGTATTTATATGATCTGAACCCAAGGTTTATTTTTTGTTGACGGGGGGCGAAATGTTCAACAAGAAAAAGCCTCCCGCCCCATGGGGGAAGGGTAACGTGAGGTTCTTGCTCATTTCCTCCTTTGCTCTCCTTTTCTTATTTCCTCCCCGTCAACAAAAAAAAAGGTTCTTGCTCAATAAAACCCGCCCTATTTACGGGGTATTAGTAAAGCGCTTCCGAAAACGAAACCAGGCAATATTACTAATGACACCTTTGATGAAGGGACGGAAAAAAATCGATCCCGATTAAAAAATCATGTTTATAAAAAACAGCAATGAAACAAAATCAGCTGTTTTTGACTTTGTGTTTCATTGCTTTTTTTTTCAGTAAAGTAATTTATTTTTATGAACCTATCGTTTCATTTATCTAACATGATGAAGCGTAAATAATGCTAATAAAACGTTTTAAAATTATGATTTTTTTAAAATCAGAATCGATTTTTTTCTGACCCATCATCAAAGGTGTCATTGGTACTATCTTCTATCTTCGGAAGCGGTCTCATAATACCCTGTGTATACACAAAATATAATATATACATGATTGTTCGAAAGAGTAAGAATTTATGCCCGCAAATGGCACTGTCTTGCTCCTACGTTGTGATATAGAGTTCTTCTTCCATCTTCCACTTCCATTCACCTTCACCGATCACGGTTTTCTTGATCAGGACTTCTTCCTTTTTCTGGAAGTTGGTTAAAGAAATCTACTAGTTATTAGTATACAAGTACTCACCGGTGTCACGTTGATGCACGCCACGCAGAAAGACACGCAGACCACGAGGAGTGTGAAGTGCTCTCGACGCAGCCACGTGGCTCCACAGGCACGCGCTTGGTCCAGTAGCCCAGTGATAACACACTCCAAGCCGCCCATCTGATACCATTACACGATCTCTTAGCCATTTATATAACAATATAAACAAATTCCTGACGAATTGAGAACCTCCTCCTTTTTTAAAGTCGGTTAAAATGAATCGTTATTATTTTTGTAGTACAAATATGTTCTATATAGATTTTAAAATATAAATTATTACCCCGAGTCCAGTCCGAGCATGATCAGCATAAAGAAGAAAAGCATCGCCCACAAACTGGCTCCGGGCAACGTGGCCACGGCTTCCGGGTACACTTGGAACACCAGACCTGGTCCTGGAACGTGAAAAAACGTAAAAAAAAGATATAGTTTACTATTATTTATAAAAAAAATGCCGACATATTTTTTTACAAATATTACTAGAGCCGTGGTAGCTCAGTGTCCGGGCGGTTGGCTTAAGTTGCATAGTACGCTAGCAACCCGACCCCGGTGCCGGCACCAATAAATTTGTTGTTGCAATTTTTGAAAACATTTGAAAACATCGTGAGGGAATCTACATGTCTTAATTTTTTTTTCTAAAGCATATGAAGTCTGTCAATCCGCACCAGGGCTGCGTGGCGGACTATGCCCTTATACTCTCTTTAGAGAGAAGGCCCAACAGTGGGACATATATATTAAATAAATAAATGTTGTAACTTGTAATGTAGAAGATGGTCTAGGTCAAGTCTAAGTCGATTCGAATCTATAACCTGTTTCGCAGACCGTATCCTGAACCGTTAGGCTTTTGATGCTTCTAAATTATTACTATTGGAAGGAAGCTTTGCTAACAAGTCTTTAAATTGGGTGTATATAATAACTTTACGCTCAAACAACAAAAAAATTAAGTACATATAATATTTTGTATGTATTTACAAATTGACTTCTCTGAGTATAGAATAAGCGTCAATAGCCTAATAGTTTAGGGTACGGACTGCGAATCGTAAGGTCGTGGGTTCGAATCCACCATTCGACTATTGCCGTGAACCATGTCCTAGCACAAGCTTAAGCTTAGTTGGAATGGTTAACAAGATTGTTAGTAATATTTCTGAAAAAAAAAGAAATATTGGTAGCTTTCTTTTTTAAAAAAAAATGGATATTTATTAATTGGTCTATACAAGACTGGTAAAATGCTATTTTACCAGTCTTGTATAGACCAATTAACTTCCAAAGTTTAGTTGGAAGAAACTGCTATATAGCGTTAAATTCGTCTTTATCTTCCCTCTATAACTTCTATCCATACTAATACGGTCTATTAGATCGGTCTATTAGAGTAATATAGAGTACTACTTATAGTAGTACTCTGATAGGCCGATAAGGATGAGATTGATTATTCATTAAACTTTGATAACCTGACCAGTCTTGACTAAAGGTTATCTGATTGCACTAGAATATATGGAATAATAGAATTCATAGTCCTTTCAATATCAATTACGAATCTGAGTTTACTTAGAACAGCAATAGATTTCCAATTCCGTTCAAATGGAGGCTGTGAATAGGAATACCTTCAGTGGCAACGGAAGATATCGGCACTCCTTGTTTGTGTGACATGAAGCCCAAGTACGTGAAGATGACGAAACCAGAGAAGAACGACGTGAAACAGTTCACCAGAGTCGTCACTAGGCAGTCCCTGAAACATTTTACAATTCCCACAACAGAGAAATAAATTAGTTCTTCCATGTACTGCTTAATTTGGCCAACACTCACATATTTTAAAAAAAAATTAATAAGCCATGAAGAATAGATAACTTCTTTTTATATATATTTAATATTTTCATTCTTTTTATTAAGACAGAAATGACAAATGTTTTATCGAGAACCGTATCATCTAGAAAGGGCAAGAAATTGTTTTAAATTTTTATTTTTCTTAGCCTATTCATCAATATCTAGATCTATGTAGTTATAAATAGTACCCGTTACTTTATTTCTAGACAACCCCAAGATAGACGGGCAGAGAATGTCTTTTGGCATTAAGTCTTTTGTGCAAGTAAAGATTAAAAAAATACTCTTTACAGACTTTTGGATTTACTAAATATGTTCTGTTTCTTGCCCACATACCTTGGAATAATGGACGTAGAGCTACATTTTTTATTTTTATTTTTTGTAGTTCATATCTGAGATAGATGTCGATGAGTGAAGATTGCGACCACAGTTGGACTTAAGTTTGAGCGAGTTCGACGTAATGCTTGCTCGTCTCTCTGAGGGCGGGTATGTGTAAGCATTTCACCACGAAAGAAGCCTCTGGTTGTGGTTACTCTTTATGTCACAATGACAGACATACCTGTAGCAGTTGTTGTGGAATGTATTGTAGCTGGCGTAAGAGAGATGAACTCCGAAACCAGCACCCACTGAATAGAATATCTGAACTGCTGCATCCACCCACACCTGGCAACGATATTAATTATAACATCTCTCGGGAATGCTATAAAATTATAAAAAAACTAGCTGATCCGGCAAACGTTATGCTATATATATTATTTCTAGTGAAGATTTTGGGTAGTCAAAATTAAAACAAAAAGTGTCTAACTTTATTGTGTGAGTGATGTAGTCTAAGTGTGAATGCGGCGCTGCGAACGATGACGGCTTATAATACCTAATAATAAAACACCAAACATCCTTTTTTTAAACCTTGTTCATTATTATTTTAATAAATATATGTATATCTCTCGCACTAATTCTGACATTAAAAAAAGAAAACATATATCTATATCTTAACGAATGTACTAATATCACTGTTAAAAATAGCAATATCACTACTAAAAAATTGTAGTACTAATATCACTGTTAAAAATAGGGGTTAGTGTTGAAGGATGAAAATTTAGGACTGTTACATATAGCTCTAAATTTTTGTTAAATATTTTTTTAATGCCAAATTATAAACAAAAAAAATTGTCACTTGCAATCACTTAAGATATGAAAAATAGTTTACGTCCTATTCTCAGACTTACAAGTAGACAAAAAAATGTGGTCTCATAGGAGACCAGGTAAGAACGAAGTTCCTTCGAATAATAAAGACGCAACACAATTTGCAAAAAAAATTTTTTCTTGTTTTTTTTTTTTATTTTTGCTGATTGGTTTTATTTAAGTACATTAAAGTATTTATGAAATCTAGTATTCTAGATTATAACTAATAATGTAAAATAAAAAAAAATGTCTCTTTTATTTCGATGGTATAAAATTATATAAATAATTAAATAATACTTATTAATAATTCGTTAAATCGCTCATTGTGATCAGAGTTGAACTACATGCTTAATAGGAAAAAAAACTTACGTTTTTATTTAACGTTACGGACGTTTTTCCCGTCTTAGATACCCTTCTGCAACGCCCTATAAGGTACTTACGCAGGAGTTTTATAACAAACACTGTGACACGAGAATTTTAAATATAAGACGAACCTGAGTGTCCTTCAATCTGTTTAGCTCTGGTTGCAGGTAGTAAGCGATACCGCGAGTGGCCCCGGGCAATAGAAGACCCCTCGCCAGCAGGATCGATAGCACCACGTACGGCATTGTAGCTGTCATCCACACCACTTTACCTGAAATTATTAACCAGTATATTTACTAGTAAAAACAACAACCAACTTCAAACTTCAAATCGTTAATACGTGCGGACGATTTCTTTGTATTTCCGAGAATTAACCAAACTCTGATGAAACTACCCTTGAAGTACAGGATGTATTTCGATGATTCCAATAAAAAATGAATCATCGAAATCGGTCCACTGACAGGATGACAGGATAACACAGCATGCGTAGTACACAGGGGGGGAGGGACTAACCCCCCCCCGCCCCCCCCGGGACGTGCTCTCCTTGAGCACAGTGCAGAGGGGCTCCGGTGGGTTCCACTGGAGATCCCGGATCCCCTCGTCATGCACCGAGGAAAGGGTCACCGGGGAAGTTTTAGTGGGTAAAAACCCCACATAACCGCCGCCTTTCCCCAGAAGGCGGGGTATCTTTTTTGACGATTTCCTCCCCGTTAACAAAAAAAAAGCATGCGTAGTAGACGAATAATAACGAAAAAAATGATTTTTTTTTAATAAAGTTTAAATTAAGGATAACAGAAGGGAGTTTAGATTTACAAATATACCAACATCAGACTATAATTTGTAGAAAATTGTATAGATATAATGAGAAAAGATGTTCGTTAAAAAGTTCCTTAAAAGGAAAAGTTCATATTTACCGTGCTCTCCCAAATAGCTCCATATTAGTGGATAAGGAAATGTCACTCATTTAATATGATAATTCATTGACAGTTCGGGTGTCATTAGATTCCGATAAAGATCCGAGTTTTCCCGAAGGAAAATAATTTCTCACTACATCTATATTCTATATGCGTAGAATATGGGGCAGGGATGAGTATGTAGCGATGTTTGTGCGAATGTTTTATCTTATGTTTTATGCTGTCAAATTTGGGCAGGCGCAGCTAAATGCCATCTTGCAGCTTTGGACTCGGTGGAGAGGCGGGCTAAGAGGCTATTTGGTGACGCAGCTGAAACCAATCTTGGGCAGAGAGTCTTGAGCACAGGCGTAAGGCAGCTAGCCTTTCGGTTTTCTACAGATTGCATTTTGGAGAGTGTGCTCAGGAACTACATGATCTAATTCCCCCATCCCCTTTCCACCATCGGACTTCTAGACGCACTGCGGGATTTCATCCTTTTGTTGTGTACATCCCTCAAACCCGAACGAAGCGATTTGCTTCGTCTTTCATTCTTCGTACAGCAAAGGATTGGAATAGTTTGCCCGCGTCTGTCTTTCCTTCCGATTACAATGTGGGTATTTTCAAGAGTAGAGTGAATAGGCATTTACTAAGCTAGTGCGCCTTACCATCCAGGACTGCATTTCCACTTAACATCAGGTGGGATCGTAGTCAAGCACTTGCTTAAAAATTATAAAAAAAAAAAAAATCTTCCACATACGTGCTTGCTGTCGTTTAGCTACTTAGTATAACTTACCAGAGCTTTTAACGCCTTTGAATAGCGAAAGATACAAGGTGAAATAGACGACGCCCAGGCAGGCAGCGAGTTGCCATTTTGGCAGTCCCAAATCGTTCAGTCCTTCAGAATACTGCATCTCGAGTACTGCTCGACTGTGAAATTTATTAATCTAAAAATTGGGATACGCTCCGTCTTCCCACGGGCATGAGAATTATATCTATATATATATAAAAGACAAAGTGTAAAAGACAAAGGGTATGTTCCATATAGGCTCCAAAACGGCTGAACCGATTTCAATGAAACTTTCAGGGAATCTTCAGATTGACCTGGCGACTAATCTTGTAAAGTTGAGGTTACGATAGTAGCTAGTTGTAAAGAGGAGTTGACGATCGGAGCACTCCTCTTTTTGAACTGTCAAATACAGCTTTTATTTACTATGGTCATATTCTATTATTTTATAATTCAAATTTGTTTTGACACATGCGTTGTGTATGTTTATGTTCACCCACTCGAGAAGAGAGAAATTAATCATTTAATATATTTAAATTAAAAATTTAATGATGTAAGTTTATTGTTAAAATAAAATAAAGCAGAATCTAGCCCAGCGAAGCGGGCTGGGTACGCTAGGAGCTAGATAAATTTTGATGGATATTGTAAAAAAAAGAATTTGTTTTTGTTTGTAACGCTCTCAGCCCTAACTATTCAACTGATCGTCATTAAATTTTCCATACAAGGGGTAGAGATTAAAACGGTAATTAAACATAATAGACATAAACATATTCCTTATTGGCATCATTCGAATATATTACAAACAAAATATGAAACATATTAAAAAAAACTAAATAAAATACAGTTAAAGAAAGAATGAACGGACAAATAGGATATAGGATATGATGCCAACATTGGACACCGTCTCAGTATATGCCGTCGCAAGGTCGCGACAGCGCTGATTTTCAGTGGTGGCCAGAACTACCCAAAGTCGTGCGCGCGCAATACTACATTAACATGCAATTGATACAGACGATTAAAAAGAAAAATAATATATATATATAATATATATGAAGCGTCAATAGCCTAATGCAGTGGTGGGCAAACTACGGTCCGCGGGCCAAATCTGGCCCGTTAAAGCATTTCATCCGGCCCGCCAAGACTTTGTTTTGTTAATATTTTTGATGTGTTATTGTAAAATTGTTTCTGTTTTATTTATATCAGTAGTGTTTAAAAGGTTTAAAACCTTTTTACTTAAAAAGCCAAAAAAAAAGAAAAAAAAAGGGCCATCAACAATTTCTGTAATTTGCTTAATTAGCTTTTAATTATTTTGTTAAGTAGATTTTATAAATATTTTTTTCGCTCAATTTTGGCCCCTTTTAAAGTATTTTTTAAAATTTGTGGCCCGCCAACCAAAAAGTTTGCACACCACTGGCCTAATGGTTTAGGGTACGGCCTGCGAATCGTAAGGTCGTGGATTCGAATCAACCATTGGACTATTGCCGTGAACCATGTCCTAGCACAAGCTTAAGCTTAGTTGGAATGGTTAACAAGATTGTTAGTAATATTTCTGAAAAAAAAAGAAATATAGCTGGCTTTCTTTATTTAAAAAAAAAATATATAATACAATAAATAAAATACGTGTATAAATATTTATTAGATTTATGTATATAATGTCGTGTAAATATTATGCATGTAATTACGTCTATGGCGGGTTGTATGTAAATTAATTTGTAGATGGCGTGTGGGCAATACTTACTGAAAGAACTCGGACGCTGGTGTGAAGTGCGACAGCGGGCCCTGGTACGGTGTGTCGGTGCGGTTGGTGGTGTTGGAGCGCGCGGCGTCCCAGCACTGCTCCGTGTTCCAGGAATTGTCGCAGTGTAGCCATGGCAGTTCTGATCGGGCCGACGAAACCAGGAAGTAGAACGCCCAGCCTATATCACATGAGAGTTTCTTTGTTGAATATAGTAACAAACAAACTCGCGACTTCAAATCGAATCAAATTGTTATTCGCGGACTCTAGGAATGGTAGGAACCTAACAAAACTCATCATAGTTCGATAAG
Source organism: Meandrusa payeni (assembly GCA_029286785.1). Taxonomy (NCBI): domain Eukaryota; kingdom Metazoa; phylum Arthropoda; class Insecta; order Lepidoptera; family Papilionidae; genus Meandrusa; species Meandrusa payeni. Next base: position 4,571,798 of record JAGSMX010000021.1, read on the forward strand.
AATTTAGTAAGGTTCAATCCTTTTTAATAAAAAAAATGAATCATTGAAATCGATTGGCGTGATTTTAAGTTATTCGTCCATTTGTCGGGCACGTACTCAATGAAAACTCACCGGGGGGACCCTTGTGTCGAGTTACTAGCGATAGAGGTTCAGGCTAAGCGACCTAAGAGCTATGCCACCTCTCAATCCGGTGAAGCAGTCAAGGCCAGCTTCTATTGGCTAATCTGTGTAGTTCATCATTAAAAAATAATAAAACAAATCTAAGACTTATATGGTTATGTCATGGATGCCACTGTCACAAGAACCGGCTTTTAAATAAAAAAAAAACATCAAAATCGGAGAAAATGCCAGAGCATGCTACAAAATTTTTGAACAAATCTTTCTCAGTGGAAGCAGTCCGACTTTGGAATGCTCTGCCACAAAGCATAAGATGCACAGAATCCTTGACAGCTTTTAAGAATCTAGTACATAGACACTATCTATCTTTATAAATATATATATATATATTTTATACGGTATTTGTATGAATATATATTTATATATATATATATATGTATATTGTTGGTTTGTATTAAAATACATATCATCACAGACCCACTAAAATATTTTTAGACGAAAGTTTCTGTCCATACAAAGGTTGTCTGGAAGAGATCGCTCTTAGCGATAAGACCGCCCATTGCGCATGCAATGACCTTGTCTAATGTAAAAATTGTATTTACTATTTCGGTGATGTATTTTGTTTTTAATTGTTGCGCAATAAAGAATATTCATTCATTCATTCATTCATTCATTCAAAATCGGTTCATCCAGTCGAAAGTTATTAGAACTCTGGAACCTATATACGTACTCGTAATAATATAAGCTTACCGATTATTACATTGTAGTAGAAGGACACGTAGAATGCAACCATGACTGCGCAGAAACCTACACCTGTGAAAGAACGGTTTATAATATAGTGATGTTTTGTTGTAAGCAACTCGGATATATTCCCATCAGCCCTGTAGTTCTGGGCTCTCAAGAATAAGACTACGGTATCCCCTGCCTGTCGTAGAAGGCCACTAAAAGTGACAAAAGTCTTTAGGTAGTCCCGGGCACCGCTGAAAATCAGCGCTGTCGCATCCTTGTGACAGCATATGCTGAGACGGTGTCTGATATTGGCATCATATGTTTTGTATTATTTGTCCGTGTAACTTTAACTGTGTTTTGTCTATTTTTCATTATTTTTTAATGTGTGTTATATTCAGTCTGTGATGTGTTTTTGTATTGTGATGCCAATAAATAAATGTCTATGTCTATGTCTAAAAGGGTCCTCGCGTTCACTGGGCGAAAAGGGTGGCCTTTGTCGCCTTGTACTGCTAGGGCACAGGGGGAGGGAGGAACCTCTCCCCGGACAGTGCTCTCCTTGAGCACAGTGAAGAAGGGCTTCGGTGCGTTCCTCTGGAGATCCCGGAGCCCCTCACCATGCACCGAGGAAGGGCCGCCGGAGGAGGTTTTAGTGGGTAAAAACCCCACATAACCGCCGCCTTCCCCCCAGAAGGCGGGGTATCTTTTTGAAGATTTCCTCCCCGTTAACAAAAAAAGGATATATTCCCTTCATTAAACGCCAATCATATAATAATCATGTGAGCCGTGGTAGTTCAGTGTCCGGTCCGGGCGGTTGACTCAAGTTGCATAGTACGCTAGCAACTCGAATTCGATCCCCGGTAGCAGCACCAATAAGTTGTTGCAATTTTATTAGCTGATTTACCTCGCGCTCGTCGGTGACGGAAAACATCGTGAGGAAGTCGTCTTAGAAAAATTTCCTAACGCATGTGAAGTCTGGACTATGCCCTTATACTCTCTTTACAGAGAAGGTCTGCGCCCAACAGTGGGACATATATATTATATATATTAAGACTGTAACTTGTTGATAACATAGATCATTTATCAATCCTTATGTCATTTCCCACGTTAATGTGTAAAGTTGTAGGAGGCTTAAATTACTTGTAATTACTTTAATTTTGTTTAAAGGAAGGCCAATAGAGAAATCTTACAAAGTATATATATATATGGATGAAACCATTTAATAGGTCTCCAATTCGGAATAAAGTTATTTTAACAACACGCTTAAGGAAATCAACGCAATACAATACCTGCATCTTACCTTTGAAAAGAGGGCATATTTTCCATAACGTAATAGGTCCTTGGCGGTTGTACTGGCCGAGTATTAGTTCCATGTAGAACAATGGCACCGCTCCGAAGATCAACATTAGCATATAGGGGATTAGAAATGCACCTAAATACAACAATTCCATTAAAAAGATCCTTCCATACAAAACATAAAGCTAAATTAGCCTGAAGATTAAGTCAGATATTAATTAATAAGTCCACTCGGTTAGATAAAGTGTATGAATATAGACAATATATAATATAATAAACACAACCGAATTGCGTCCACCTTAGTTTTAACAGGTTTTTGGCTGAAAATCAGCGCTGTGCTACATGTGTGAGCACAGCCCATGCTGAGCAAACCATTTTTCGGCAGAAGTTCTATTTTGTTCTGCACACACTCATGAACACTAAACACCCCACACACGCGCCTGTATATATATAATTGGCCAAACACACACACACACACACACACATATATATATATATAAATTTATTAATTAAATTATAAAAAATAGCAATACTTTGTGCAATAATGTTAACTCCACAGCGCAACTCTGGCTCCCAAGATACAAGCGTTTGCTTAGTTTGGGGGTCACTGTGTACCAACAATATGTGCTGCAATGGTTATATGTATGTTCGTTTGGTTTGTGTAATGTTTATAAGTGTAACCAAATCTGTGTTAATAAATAAATATTCTATTCTATTCTATTCTGTTCTTTTTTCTTAATTTTTCACATTTTTAATTACGTTTGTTTATGTCATTTTTTGTCTTGTTTGACCTGTTGTTTCCGTGTTCTTGTGTCAAATAAATGTTTATTCTATTCTATTCAAATACTGTAAGAGCTGTTCCTTTTCCATTCGTAGCGATCTCCATTTCACTGGGATCAAAAGGACAAAATCGAGTATGTGTATCAGTGTAAGGCGCGTATAATAATGCACCTCTTCCGATATGGGAAATGGCATTCCGATAGCGTATGAATGTCATGGTTTCTAGTCGGGGCAATGACAACCTTGTGAGATTGAACGCCACCACAAAGTACTGGCAAATTAAACGCACTATATATATATATATATATATATATTTTTTTTTTTTTTTTTTTTTTGACGAACTAACACAGTTGGCACAGAGAAGCTGGCCTTTACTGCTTCACCGGATTTGAGAGGTGGCATAGCTCTTAGGTCGCTTAGCCTGAACCTCTATTTAGGTGGTAACTCGACACAAGGGTCCCCCCGGTGAGGGGTAACCTCGGCTTGGACGGTTACCATTATTACGCGTTAGCAGTCCGATCCGAGGGCGCCCGAGAGGCCGAACCACGACTCGGTCGGTAGCTATTTTATTGACTAAATCTACTGGGACAATCTAAGCTAAACTAACTTATATGCCACTTCGGGACCGTAAATGCACTATGTACGAAGGCTCTCTTTTATTTTGAAGTACCGGCGAATTGTTATTGTCAATACGGATATCTGAGCTTCAAATTAGATTGTTATTACCCATTATTTCAATCGACAATTTATTTTTTATTTACTAGACAATTACAACATTATAACAGATGAACCAATGCAATGGTGTGCCTAAATAATACTTACATACAAGAAATCATAAAAAAAAATAACATGTTATAAAAAAATAAAATAATAATAAGAAAAAAAAAAATGGTTAAAAATTCCTTCCACGTACTTGTAGTTGAGTTTGTTTGTAACGCTTTCACGTCCAAATCAACCGATTAAATTTTCTATACAAGGGGTACAGAAAAGGAAATATTTTTTTATTAAGGGTAACATCGCGGGGCGCAACTAGTATATTCTATCAAATGTGGGCTAAATCGATGGAGAACTTTTCGAGTTTTTGAACTGTACACAAACCAACTTGAGATTTTTATATAATTTTATTTACCGCCCCCATTCCTATAGCAGAGGTATGGGAATCGCCAGACATTAGCAAGGTCGACAGCGAAGCCAATGATAGAGAGTAGGAAGTCAGCTCCCGTGCCCCAGGTCTCTCGCCCGTCACTTGCCTCTGTGGGAAGAGATACGATTAAATATACTGTAGTCCTAATAACAAAGTAAACACATTAACGATTACATGTTGTCATTGGCATAACCATCACGGCACTGCGATGACAAACAATGGGATATTATCGACATACCACGATACTTTTTCCTTTTGGCATTAAGTCCGCCTTTTTTTTGTTTTTTTTTTAGAAATTTTACTAACTTTCTTGTTAACTATTCCAGCTAAGCTTAAGCTGGTTCAAATGAATAGTCGAATGGTGAATTCGAACCCACGATCTTACGATTCGCAGACCGTACCCTAAACCATTAAGCTATTGACGCTTTTTGTACCGCTTTTGCAAATAAGGAATAAATAAATAAACATTATTAATTAAATATTGATTATTATATTAAAAAAGCGGTGGAAGGCGTTAAACCAAATTAATCCAGCGTTATTGAAATACTCGTAGGTTAAAGTAACAAGAATTTAATCCAATGAATTCGTTAATCAAAACACGATTACCCGGTTTAATACTGTCGGTCCTAATCCTCTTGCTCGCCTCAGTGTAATAGCCTTCCTCCTCAATCTGGACCTTAGGCTCTCCTGTAAAACAAACAGCTTTTATGCTAATCTCACTTTAAGTGGTCCATCGTAGAAGTTAGTAGGGGAATTAGTTTGACGCTCTTAGAGCGTTTAGCTAATTTTACCATAGCGCTAATATCACTCTAATAATTAACTCTTAGATTTTTAGAGTGATATTAGCGCTATGGTATTCGTTTGTTTTAAAACATTGATAATAATATAATAATAATAAATTTATTTATTCATCTTTCACAAATTTAAACGCACAGTTTACTAATACGTTTACAGTTTACGTAGATCTTAAATTTGTGAAAGACTGGTGTCTGAACTAGGGTACCCTGTAAGACAGATCACCAGCCCCCACCATACTTATGATAGTATGGTGGGGGCTGGGTTCTGTAATTTTATTATTAATATTAACTTACGAATTAGCATGCAAGAAAGAAACTGTGTGGTGTGTGTGTGAATGTGTGGTGGGTTTGTGTGGTGTCTCTGCGGTGTATGCGTGGTGTGTGTGTAGTTCATGTATGTGTGTGCAGTGTGCTTTATATGTTATTTAATTTATGATGAGATTTTTAACAAATTTTCTGTGACAGTATATTGATGAAAAGAATAAAATAATAGATAATTAATTCTCAATCTTATAACACAAGTATATTTGCGAGTAAAAACAAAAACGGACTTTAAATCGAGTCAAACATTAAACGCTAGTACGCGCGGAGGCCCTTTTTGTATTTCCGAATTATCGTAGCAATATTACGAAATCAGAATCGGAACGTAACTAAACTTTCAGCTGCTTTATATAGGTCCCACTGTTGGTCACAGTACATCTCTGTAATACTCTATAACGACATAGTCCGATATGCGTATGAACTTCACATGTAGATGTCGTCTGCATATTTTTCTTCAGCACCGAGCTAGCACTTAAAATTGCAAAATTCATCGGTGCCGGGACCGGGGATCGAATTCGCGTTGCTAGCGTATTGCACTGAGATACCAAGGCACAGACCTACAGGTTTTTCAGACATAATCGGGTCGACAGAGATAGCAATAGATCCGACACGATAACAGTGGAATGCTCTTAGGTTATGATGACAAGTTCTGAAGATCATACAATAAGCTATTAGGTACTTTAAGCTACTGGTTAAAATTGATGACGTTTGGATTGCGTTCGACAGTATCTCGTCAACATTGCTGTGTGATTTGATGACGAAACAATTTACACTTGACTTTAACCGTTTGACAGTTATATTTCCTCGTCACCTAGAAATAGCTATTTCCATACATTCATTGATAGCATTCGATGCAAATAATAATAAACATTCTTACCAAGAATTAACTTATTAAATAAATCTATATTAATAATAGGAAGATGGCTTTTCCTCTGCTCCAAGAGTAAAATGATCCTATTTTAAATTTATTTTATTTTAAATTATTCCCCTTAGCTACGAGCGTGGACAAGTTTAGAAAACTGACTGCCTGAGTGATGTACATGACGAATAGACTTGTAGAATGTAAAATCATAGAAGGTTCTTGATTTTATAGCAAAATTATAACTAAATATGATAAATAACAACGACTCAGCTTAACCCAAAAGCAGGCAAGGCGGTCTCATCGCCATAGCGATATACTCGTAAGCGCTCTCTTCCAGGCAACACTGTGGGATAGGAGAGGTAAAATAAATAGATAGGGTAATAGATAGCAAGAATTATTTATAAAAAGGACAGAGCTCTCTCGATATTAGAAATATAAGTAATACGTACAGAATTAATGTAAACGTAAATTGGACTGTACCCTGGACCAAACTGGCAACACAATTGGAAAAAGAAATGTAGTCAGACCCTATAAGCGGTGGTCGGATGACATAAAAGATGAGGTAGGAAGAAACTGGATGACTCTAGGCAGGAACAGGGAAAACTGGAAAAAAAGGAGGAGGCCTTTACCCAAAGTGGGGTCCATATCTAGCTGCTAAATTTAACAATACTAATATAAATGTCAGTATACACTAACAATATTAACAAATACTACCTCTGTTAAAATTTAAAAAGTTACAAAATACTGCTAGATATGGAAATAAAAGTCTTTATTAATATTAATTGTACTTACTCTTGTAACATGATAAGGTAACAACAGATCCTTTTGTGCATTTGTGATCTGAAAACAAAAACATCGTAGTGTAAACTGACAATAACTTTATTTATCTGTGAAAAGTCAGACAGTTATTTTATTAGGAGAAAACAAATGGCGCGGGGACTCATGGGAGGGATCATCTAACTTACATTTTACCATTTTCATCTTAGACATAATAATAAATTTATAATAAATAATAAATTTAGAAATAATTAATAAAAATCTAGAAATAAGTGTGTGTTTAAAAAGACTTGGCTTAAAGGTCTTGTTACCAAGCCATAAAATATTAAACAACAATTATTTTTAATTTTACGAGCGAAGTGATTAATGAGATGTAATTGAGGGTATGTACTAAGCTCGTACACGTTCAATTCGGTAATGCTCATGAGCCCACTGTACCTAAAAGGCGGACTACAGTTTTCTCTTAACATTTATTTATTGAGTAACGATCCGCCCAAGTTTGGCATAGATACAACTTTCTTCTTAGGGCTTCTCCTTTGTAGTTCCCTCATTTCTGAGGTTCGTGGTCACTAGAGCCCCTCAAATCAACAATCTGCCTCCATCGGTTTCGTTCCGAGGCAGCGCTCACCAGCTGGTAGAGATTAAGAGAGGAGATGCCACCTTTTACTTGATCAGACCATCGTGTTGGCGACCGGCCTCTTGTTCTCTTGCCTTCTATATTGCCAATGATGACCAGCTTTTCAAAGTTGCCAGCCCATTATATGACCGAAAAAAGACAGTACATAGTGGACAGTCTGGTCTTTATGGCGAATTGTGAGAAAATAGATACATTTGTGCGCTTGACAGTCCACGGTATTAGCAGCATTCGCCTCCAGCGCCACATCTCGAATGCATCTCTTCTCTGTCTGTTCTTAGGTCTAAGCTCCTGAAAATATTACATAAATATAGATAGTAGATGAAAAATTCATTTTGGATATTTGCAGTAAAATACTTCTAAGCCATCGAGAAATTAGTGATTACGCAAAATTTTAAGTCAATCAAGTGTATAGTTTTAGATATCTCGTGATTATTCAGTGAGTGGTATTTCGTTTATATACGTGTAGATTTATTGTCCACTAAACACATTACCGGTACGATGCCATTAAATGTGGATCCAGGTGAGATGCAAAAACCAATAAAGATCTGACCGAGAACGTCCATTCCTCAGGAAAATTCCATTCATTCAGAGGCGCTCAACGCTTAATAACGCTCCGGCCGTCGTTCGCGTTCGTATTAAGGTATAATGGGATGCCGATGCGAAAAAATTTCACAATAATTCGCGGCGAGATGCCGATTATATTGGAATTCAAAAATGGAATACGCCCGTGGCATTCGCTGTCGTCTAATTGACTCCATAGGTGCAGCGGCTATAATCGCTTTCTTATTATATTTACGAGTAAAAACAGAAACCGCCTTCAAATGAAATCAAACGTCAAACTTTACAACGTGCAGTAGCTCTCTTTTGTTTCTTTTGTTGATCGAAATATATTACGTTTATTCTGTTTATTCTTCCACATTTTCAGTTTTACTAACATTGTCTTAACCCTACCAGTATCTCAATCAACAAGCATCCTTACATACAATTTTTAAGAATACCCTGGTATATGTCGGAATCTAAGGTCCCGTGAGACCGATATTCATGTGGGAGGTAATTGAAACCTAATTTTTTTTTTTTATAATTTTTAAGCAAGTGCTTGACTACGATCCCACCTGATGTTAAGTGGAAATGCAGTCCTGGATGGTAAGGCGCACTAGATTAGTAAATGCCTATTCACTCTACTCTTGAAAATACCCACATTGTAATCGGAAGGAAAGACAGACGCGGGCAAACTATTCCAGTCTTCAATTTCAATCATTTCATACAAAAAAATAAAAATCAAATACAAGTATTTTTACGAGCAAAAACGCACGGACGCACTCTTTGTATTTCCGATTTATCGTAAGAATATTAAGAAATAAAATTAAATAGAACCTCAAACTACTCTTCAAGTAGATCCTTTCCAAAAAAAAATAATCATCGAAATCTACTGGCGTGATATTGAGTTACTCGACCATTGGTAGCGCACATACGTAATGTAAATTTAACAATTAAATGGTTTTCTTATGGATGCCATCACCAGAATTGGAACAAACTAGAAGTACCAGTTTTCTAATAATAAAAGAATCATCAATCGGTTCACCCAGTCGAAAGTTATGAGGTATACATAAAACATATAGACGAATAGAAAACCTTCTTTGAAGTCGGTTGAAAAGCGAGATTTTAACCGTCCAAGCCGAGGTTACCCATCACCGGGGGGACCCTTGTGTCGAGTTACTAGCCACCTCTCAATCCGGTGAAGCAGTCAAGGCCAGCCTCTCTGACCAATCTGTGTAGTTCGTCATAAAAAAAAAGCGAGATTACATATTGTAATTGATATTTTAATATATATTTAATATTTAAACAATTACCAGAGCAAGATTTTAATACAACTTAATTGGTCTGCGCAAGTTCAGAAGGTTGTGCGGCTTCTTGTAGTTTTCGAAAAGTCGATAGAGGAGGTCGGTTCCTTTTATTAAATTACCCTCAGTCTTCATGAAAAAAATTCTGTACAAGCCATACAAGTCTTTTTAACCGATAGTTACTACCAGGAACTTTTAATATTATTGCTTTTAGGTTTATACGGATTCTTACGTACAATAATGTCATATCTTCAAAGAACAATCATTTGAAACAACTAGTATATTTACGAAAAAGCAAAAACCAACTTGTTTAACGAGAGTTTGGTTTGGTTCTTATAAATTCTATTTCGTAATATTCCTACGATAGTTCGGAAATACAAATAGGGCGTAATGGTGTTTAAAGATTATTTCGATTTGAAGTCGGTTTTTGTTTTTACTAGTAAATATACTTGTATTTTATTATTTAGGTCGCATAAGAATTTTACTGACACAGGAAAATTCCATTCATTCAGAGGCGCTCCACGCTTAATAACGCTCCGGCCGTCGTTCGCGTTCGTATTAAGGTATAATGGGATGCCGATGCGAAAAAATTTCACAATAATTCGCGGCGAGATGCCGATTATATTGGAATTCAAAATGGAATACGCCCGTGGCATTCGCTGTCGTCTAATTGACTCCATAGGTGCAGCGGCTATAATCGCTTTCTTATTATATTTACGAGTAAAACAGAAACCGCCTTCAAATGAAATCAAACGTCAAACTTTACAACGTGCAGTAGCTCTCTTTGTTTCTTTTGTTGATCGAAATATATTACGTTTATTCTGTTTATTCTTCCACATTTTCAGTTTTACTAACAGTGTCTTAACCCTACCAGTATCTCAATCAACAAGCATCCTTACATACAATTTTTAAGAATACCCTGGTATATGTCGGAATCTAAGGTCCCGTGTGACCGATATTCATGTGGGAGGTAATTGAAACCTAATTTTTTTTTTATGATTTCTAAGCAAGTGCTTGACTACGATCCCACCTGGAGTTAAGTAGAAATGCAGTCCTGGATGGTAAGGCGCACTAGATTAGTAAATGCCTATTCGCTCTACTCTTGAAAATACCCACATTGTAATCAGAAGGAAAGACAGACGCGGGCAAACTATTCCAGTCCTCAATTTCAACCATTTCATACAAAAAAATCAAAATCAAATACAAGTATTATTACGAGCAAAAACGCACGGACGCACTCTTTGTATTTCCGAATTATCGTAAGAATATTAAGAAATAAAATTAAATAGAACCTCAAACTACTCTTAAAGTACACCCTTTCCAAAAAAAAAATCATCGAAATCGACTGGCGTGATATTGAGTTACTCGCCCATTGGTAGCGCACATACGTAATGTAAATTTAACAATTAAATGGTTTTCTTATGGATGCCATCATCAGAATTGGAAGAATCTGGAAGCACCAGTTTTCTAAAAACAAAAGAATCATCAAAATCGGTTCATCCAGTCGAAAGTTATGAGGTATACATAAAACATATAGACGAATAGAAAACCTTCTTTGAAGTCGGTTGAAAAGCGAGATTTTAACCGTCCAAGCCGAGGTTACCCATCACCGGGGGGACCCTTGTGTCGAGTTACTAGCCACCTCTCAATCCGGTGAAGCAGTCAAGGCCAGCCTCTCTGACCAATCTGTGTAGTTCGTCATAAAAAAAAAGCGAGATTACATATTGTAATTGATATTTTAATATATATTTAATATTTAAACAATTACCAGAGCAAGATTTTAATACAACTTAATTGTTCTGCGCAAGTTCAGATGATTGTGCGGCTTCTAGAAGTTTTCGAAAAGTCGATAGAGGAGGTCGGTTCCTTTTATTAAATTACCCTCAGTCTTCATGAAAAATTTTCTGCACAAGCCATACAAGTCTTTTTAACCGATAGTTACTACCAGGAACTTTTAATATTATTGCTTTTAGGTTTATACGGATTCTTACGTACAATAATGTCATATCTTCAAAGAACAATCATTTGAAACAACTAGTATATTTACGAAAAAGCAAAAACCAACTTGTTTAACGAAAGTTTGGTTTGGTTCTGATTAACTGTATTTCGTAATATTCCTACGATAGTTCGGAAATACAAATAGGGCGTAATGGTGTTTAAAGATTATTTCGATTTGAAGTCGGTTTTTGTTTTTACTAGTAAATATACTTGTATTTTATTATTTAGGTCGCATAAGAATTTTACTGACACAGGACAAAATACAGAGAATACAAGAATTGCTCGTTTATAGGTTTAAATTTAATTAGATTAAAGGAAATCGAAGATTTTGAAGTCCAATTCAGTCTATACTTGGACTTGTTGATTTCAATTCAAATCAGCTTTAGAAAATGGGTAAAATTCAATCATCGATACACAGCTAAAGGTGTTCCCGAGGGACCTGAGACCTTTCCAATGATTACCATTTGACGAGCGCACGGAGTGGACCATTTATCCGATGAAATACTTTATTTTGGAGATAGCTTATGTAAAATTAACATAAAGATGTAGTAAGTCAATTTATAATCGATCAAAAGAGAAAATAATGGACTACAACCTAAAAAATGGCCATGAGAAGCAGCGACACAGCGGTCGTGGAGAAGCTAATAGCAATGCAGCGGGGCGTTTACGATGCATTATAAATAAAAAAAAGGAACTGTAGAGGTAGAAGTCTGTTTATAAATCCAAAGTACATTAGAACACAAGTTAGTGGTTGCCCTTTAATAATAATAAAAAAAGTCAATCTATAGGTGTGTTCAATTTAAAGTGAACTGATAAGATCACTTTAAATTGAACACAGGAAAATAGATGAAAACAAATCTGACTTATTTCGTGAGGCTAAGGTACAAACTTCCTCACTATGCCTTCCTACACCTGTTTTTTAAGCTAAATAAAATCAGTGTTATTCTACCAGTTAACCAAATATTTGGAAGCAACTGAGAACAACACAATTTTTTTTTTTAAAGAAAGCTAGCAATATTTCTTTTTTTTTCCAGATATATAACTAACAATCTTGTTAACCATTCCAACTAAACTTAAGCTAGTGCTAGGACACGGTTCACGGCAATAGTCGAATGATGGATTCGAACCCACGACCTTATGATTCGCAGGCCGTACCCTAAACCATGAAGCTATTGACGCTTCAATTGATTTTATTGTTAAGTTATATGTGTATGGAAATTTAAGAAAGACAGCACGTAATATGTATGACGAACCATGCGCGCTAAACTACTTTGGGGAACGGACCGCAAATATATAATGAATCTGAACTTGGGGAAGATTACCTATAAAAGGACGGCTATAAGAAAAAAATTAAAACGCAGCTAATAAGTACCTACGCTGCGGAATATTGTAAATAAATTAGATATTATATGTATATGATTAATTATAGTTTGTAGTATGTATTAGTATTGATTGTATACGCTTTTTATTGTATTTTATGTATAGTTGATAGATTTATGGTTTCGCCAATAAACTGCTCAGGCAGTTTGGCGAAACAATTTATGTAGTAATATAAACGAATCTATTTATTAAGTTATATAATCGTTTATTTCGATAAAATGTTATGAAAAGCAGAAAATTCAATACAATTGGTAGACATTAAAGGTAGACATCGAAGGAGCAAGTGTTGTGAAACAAGTTGGGGAAACAGAAGGAGTGAAGAGGCAATAAGGCTCGGCGGCGTGCTGAAGAGCACTACACAACTACTTTACCGCTTTAATACGCTTTCGCATAGCCATTATTTTACATTTACTGTATAAGTTTCATCTTTCAATCAAAGAAGATGGAAAACAGTAGTCCTAAATGTAATAAGAAGAAAGAAAGAAGAAAGAAATTTTTATTTATACATATAAAAACACAAACAAAATATACATAGATAAGAATATCATATCGAAATAAAATAAATACGAAGTGAAGGCAGAGCCGTGGTAGCTCAGTGTCCAGGCGGTTGGCTCTTGTTGCATAATACGCTAGCAACCCGAGTTCGATGCCGGCACCAATAAATTTGCTGTTGCAATTTTATGTGCCGATTAACCACGCGCTCGGCGGTGAAGGAAAACATCGTGAGGAAACCTACATGTCTTAGAAAATTTTTCTAAGGCATGTGAAGTCTACCAATCCGCACTAGGGCCGCGTGGTGGACTATGCCCTTATACTCTCTTTACAGAGAAGGCCTGTGCCCAGCAGTGCGACATATATATTATATATATAAAGGCTGTAACTTTAACTTTAAAGGCAATATTGGTTTACTCTTACCACTAACTTTACCGCGTTTTTTTTTTTTTTCTTTTTATTGACCAGAGAAGCTGGCCTTGACTGCTTCACCGGATTGAGAGGTGGCATAGCTGTTAAGTTGCTTAGCCTGAACCTCTTGACTTTAGCCGCTGTGCTAGGTCATACCTGTGTAAAGGACAACTAAGGTCTTCCTGCATACACTTGTCACTACCCCCTCGTGTCCTTAAGATGCAATGACGTTTAAAAAAATTGTCATGTTTTTTATATTAAAATGTAAAAAATTAGCCAAATGCTCGGAGATAAACGGAGATGAATGAGAAAGATATTTGTGACATTATCGATATCATAAATCGATTATTAGGTAATTAAATCAAAATATTTAAATGCACTATATATACTTGTATATAATATAATGGTTTGTATTACATTTTTATTAATAAAAAAAAACAAATAATATTTGAAATATCAAAGTAATTATGTGATTATGGTATGATTCTCGATTTCATTCATTCATTTTCATAAGACGCCATTTTTACATTTTTGACACTTGCTTGCACAATGAATGATACCGAAGATCGCTCACACGTTTGACTCGGGAATTGTTGTTTTGGATTTTACAACTGGCTTGTATTGGATATTGTTGACAGGCAAATCAATCGTTCTCCAGTAAATATAGCCATAGAACATGGCCTTGACTGTTTCACGGGATTTCAGGGACACATAGTTCTTAGGTCTTCCTGCCTGAACCTTTATCAGGAGCAAAACGACGCAAGGGGCCTTCGTGTTTTTGTGTATAATAACCGTATTCAGGTCCTGTGATCTTGTCGCTAAGACTAAGAAACATTGAGAGTATTATTCCGCTTTTGTTTATTTGTGTTTTTTTGTCCGCTTCATGGATTGGCCAGATTTACGTTAGTTAACTAAGTAAAATATTTAACAGTGATTAGCTTTTAGGAGCCAATGTATAAAAATAGATGTAGAAAATTGAATCGGTAATGAAATGAGTTTGAAATTAAGAAAAAATGAGAACTAATAGGAAATTAAACCTTTCACTGTGTGGGTGTCGGTGAGCATGCATTTGCATAAAATTGTATTTTAAAAATAGCTTTGAGAAGCTTGAAAGTCGTAATTACGCTGTGGGTCGACGTCTGACTTGATGTTCTCTTTGGTTTAAAAATTTCTTGCGGTATGCTAACCGAGATATACAAAGACATTTTTTACACCTTTTTTAAGATATAGGTTTCAAATTCCATTAATTCCAACGCCACCATCATGTATGATGGTGGTTGGAATGATGGCGTTCAACGCCTGTACGTTTTTCGCGTAACTTTCTCCCACGCACTGTCAACTTGTAGAATCAACTATCGCCAGAATCAACTATCGCCAGCGGTGTTTCCGAACGTTTACGATTTAGGGTCCTTCAAGAAATTCATTCATTCGACCACACTCATTCATTCGATCATCGCATTGACCGTATTACGTTCCATTTCACTCATCCTACATGTATATAATTATTGTTGCATATAATTGCTATAGTTATTTTTTTAATTTATAGATTAGGATATATGTATGAAATTTATTTCTTATTTTATTTTAACTTTTTTTTCTAATCCAAGCTCACACCCGTTACTTTGTGCTCCACACCATCCCAAGTTAGACTGGCAGAGAATGCCTGTTGGCACTAAGTCAGGCTTTTTGTTTCATACAAATAAATATTAAATATATTTGAAGGTATAACACGTACCCTTTTCTAGCGACATATGAAGTATGTATTTACCATTGCCTCAACTGACTCGAGCCTCATCTCGATCCTCAAATCTACAACCCGTTCCTGATCCTGTCCGAGGGGATCTCGAGAGAATAAATTTGTTTTGTTATTGCCGTCGCTATTACTTACCAAAAGCCCGCGGTGTGCTTCCGGCGGAGCAGTATCCGTCATCACGAATTGTGCTCCTTCCTCCCGGAGTGTTGGTGTTGCGGCTGAGCAGAGCCGGGCTGGCGCGTTGCTCCTCGTACGATGGAGCTGTGTGTGTGACCACACCAGCGCTGCTGAGTGACGCCTGCAATTTTTCAATGACCTATAACAATGGCTAACTAAAACTGAAACCTGCCCGCAAAGATCCACCCTCAGCTTCTTTGGACACATTATGCTGTCTTCAAAACATTGTCTGGAGAATCAGATTATTATTATATATAAGCAATAGGTTGGCAAACTCGCTCACAATACTCAGTAATGAGGAGACAAAGAAGCTAGCGAAACAGACGACGCAAGGTAATATAAGCTAGAGGTCATCATCACAATCCAGCTACTGCAGGACATATACCTTTGTCAACGATTTCTAAAAGGACCGGTCGTAAACGGCCAGCATCCAGCTGTGTCGTGCGGCCCTTTGATGTCGGCAGGCCTACCTTGTGGGTTGATGTCTTACGCTGCGTCTGTCTACGCAAGACGTGGACTGAGATAAAACTCCACCAAGATCGAACGTGATTGGCAACAACAAATACATGTCCCAATGTTGGGCATATTTCAATCTGTTACTCTCTTAACAATGTCAGAGTCAAATGGTCTCTTAAAGAGAGAAGCAGCCCTAGTGCGGATTGGAAGACATCAGATGCGTAAGAAAATTTTCTAAAACATTCGGGTTTCTTCACTATATTTTCCTTAACCACCGAGCACGTAGTAAATCAGGACTTAAAATTCGGTACGTGGTAAGTAACAAGACAATACAAACCATAGTGGAAACTTTAGTGTTCTCATGGTAGTCTCGCTCGTAGCTGGTGGGGCGAGGTCTAGTCGGCGCCGCGCCGTTAAGCTCCTGTCGATGGCAGCACGCATCAACTTCCTGCTCCTATATATTTAAACATCAATAGATGAACAAGTTGACGAGTTGACGTTAAACGATAATTGTCACCATTCAATCATGCTCTGGTTTCTTCTATAATACCCAACCTACTGTACGGTCCATCTATGTATTTCGAATAACACATTTTTAGATATACCATTATTTGCGTTAAAAACAAAAACCGACTTCAACTAGAATCAAACGTTAAACGTTATTTTGCGCGGACACCCTCTTTGTACTTACTACTAAATTATTGCTGAAGTACCTCCTTTCCAGTAATTATTATATATACATATACTATATATATAATATAGTATTCAGACTATTATGCGTACCTAGCCCGCCTCGCCAGGCTAGATTTTGCCTTATTTTATTTAAACAATAAACTTACATCATAAAATATTAAATTTAACTCCCTCAATATATTAAATTATTCATTTTTTTCCGTATTCATTCTCTTCTCGAGCAGGTGAAAATCAATACCTACACCCATGTACATATCAGTAAATACAATATCATTCTTCATTTAGCGACTCATTATACTTCATTACACTCCATTGTACTTCAATTTGGTTCATAATGACATATACTTGTAGTGACACAACGTATGTGTCAATACAAATTCGTGTTATAAAACAATTGAATATCATCATAGCAAAGTTGTAATTGACAGTTTACAAAGAGGAGTGCTCCGATCGTCACCAAACTTTACAGGATTACTCGCCAGGTCAATCTGAAGATTCCCTGAAAGTGTCATTGAATTCGGTCCAGCCGTTTCGGAGTCTACATGGAACATAACCCACGCACTTTCTCTTTTATATATATAGATTAATGAAGTTAGTTGAGTTCCAATACCTGGGTTTAAAACTTTGTACCCCACAGAGCTTTTTCTTTACGCATAAGTATAATATGTATAATGATAAATAAATAAATACCCTTTATCACACGAGAATCCGAAGATATGACAATTTTTTATAATTCGTATTCACCTGCACCCGATGCGGCGAGGAACCGCGCCGAGACCCGCTGCTGGAAGACCTGTTGCTTGCGTCTGAAAATAAACGGTTACAGTCAGCGACAATAGTCATAATATTTTTTATTAATAATAATCTTCTTTTATTTCAAGGTACATAAACTCATTTGTTAGTAACATCTTTTGCTTAGAAATAATTACGAGTAAGACAATTACATTAAATTTGGATCTCATTAAGCTCAGCCGTGGTAGCTCAGTGTACGTGCAGTCACTTCAAGCTACGCTACTTAAGCAAGCTTAGCTAGAACTCTAGCTACCCGAGATCGATTCCCGATGCCAGCGCCAAGAAATTTGTTGTTGCAATTTTAAGTGCTGATTTACCACGCGCTCAGCGGTGAAGGAAAACATCGTAAGGAAACCTACATAACCTAGAAAATTTTCTAACACATGTGAAGTCTGGCAATCCGCACTAGGGCCGCGTGGCGGACTATGCTTATACTCTTACCCTTATACTCTCTTTACAGAGAAGGCCTGTGCCCAGTTGTGGGACATATATAAAGGCTGTAACTAAATTTCATTAACTACTGGGTTGACTGTGCAAATATATGCCGCACCCACAAACTTAAATAAATGACTTATTTTTGCTATCGGGGAGGAAATCTTCAAAAAGATACCCCGCCTTCTGGGGGGAAGGCGGCGGTTATGTGGGGTTTTTACCCACTAAAACCCCCGGCGGGCCTTATTCGGTGCATGTTGAAGGGCTTCGGGATCTCCAGAGGAACGCACTGGTGCTCCTCTGCACTGTGCTCTTAGGAGAGCACGTTCCGGGGGGGAAATTACTCCCTCCCCCTGTGTCCTCGCAGTGCAAGGCGACACGGGCCAGCCGATGTCGCCTTCTTCCCGGGTCCACCTTGGCGGACAACAAAGGAACCCACCCTTGTTGCCCAGTGAACCCGAGGCCCCTTTTAGTCGCCTTCTACGACAGGCAGGGTATACTCTAATCTTATTCTACGAGCCCAGAGGTACAGGGCTGAAATAAATGACTAGGCTATATTGAAATTCATAATTGGTTTGTAAATGACGGCGTTATGACTGTAGCCAATATACAATTGAATTGTTAAAAAAATAGACGAATCCAAAACGTCCTACGTCTTTGAAGTCGGTTCGGATTTTTAATATTGTGTGTCATTTTTATACTGTGTTCTTTTTATAATATTTTATTTAGTCATCTTCAATGTAAACCACGATGATGAACAAGTGTCCGGGCACTATTAGCACAAGGGACAAGGGCTACGCTGAAAATCAGTATTGTGGGATTCCCCAATATTTTGCTAACCGCTGTCCCGTTTGTTTACGTCACACTATAGTTAGTTTATTTAAATTTGTTTAGCTTTATTATTATTTTTTATACTTTAATATTATTGGCTGTAACCTAGTAACCTCGATACGGGATTCATATTTGAGTCGTTTGGGGTAGAAACTTTGGGTCCGTGGGGTCCTAGCGCACACCACCTTTTTAATGTGTTAGCTAAGAAGTTGGTCGACACATCTGGTGACCAGAGGGCTGGCTTATACCTTGCACAGAGGCTAAGCATTGCCATACAACGTGGCAATTCTACCAGCCTTCTGGGCACGCTGCCAAGCGATGACGGTTTGGCACAGTTATATTTCTTGTAAATATTTTGTAATATCTATGAAATTGTAAATATTTCTTTATTAGTTAGTGTATGTTATGTTTATTTTAATAAATAAAATATAAAATTAGAAGATTCATGTGATCAAACTATTAAATGTCCATTTTATTCTATTAAATAACCCGTGGCAAAAAAAATGTAGTATGATTTAAATTATAATATGATATCGCAATATTTCGCCAGTAAAAGAGAAAATTCCGTGTAATGCGATGCACACACGTGCTTCGCTAACAAAATTTATTTTCGCAGATGAATTCATGAAGTTATCTGATTTAATAAATTCAAGGCACAAAGTGTGAAAACATTTCGAATTTTCAATGCAGTCTGTAAGCACGTTATGAGGATAAATTTCATATTCTTGTTTACAAATAATGCAATTATAACGTACGTATAATTTATTGCGTAAGAGCAGATGCATGGATGGAAAGAGAAGAGGTTTGTCAGGATCGTCCATGACTTCTACCTACCCCTCCGGGTGTGTACTGGCGTGAGGGTTTGTATTTGTTGTATTTGTGTTATTAATTTATTATTTTACAAAGTCAACAAACTTATAAATTATAATAAATATTACGGTCACATATTAATTTCAGTATTTACATTATAATCTATCTAATATAATCTGAATCTAGGAAACTGCTTAATAAATTTTATTATGCAGGGGGTTTTTTGGTCGATAAATCGATCTAGCTAGGATTAATTTTTAGAAAATGTTCTTTTATACGTGTTTTCAGGCAATGAAAATATATGTCCTTGTATCAATGGAGGATATCGTAGCTACCTTTTTTTTAGCCTGTGGGAACGTACCTAGCCGCGTAAACGCCCCCCGGGGGAGGGACGACTTATGTAGGGCCCTCACCGACTAAACCCCACAGGCTGTTCCTCCACGATCGCGTGTGGTGGCTTGGGCTACAGGAACAGAGTGATCTCCGCGACTTGACGCCTTTCTTACTATGGCTTTTTTTACCGACATCCTAATGCTTCTTAATCTAGTGGATTCTCACCTCGGCTCGTGTCTCTCAGCTCGCCGGCGCCGACACTGTTACCCAACACAGGCATGCCCGCCATACCGTCCGTTACACACTACGCTCCTTCATACTGTTAAAGCTGTAACAAAAATATGCCAGTTATAGGGACTGTCAAAAGATGTGCTTATAACTTATAATTTTGGTATTGTAATTTCGTAATTTTTAAATTAAAAATATCTATCGTTTTTTCGATTAAGCGTTAATAGCATAATGGTTTACGGTCTACGAAACAACTACGACCTAGGTACTAAATCATGACAAAATGTAATTAGAACATTAGCACGTCGGTGATTCGAATACATAAGATTTTCCCTTACCAAAAGTGCTCAACTCCTGCTTTTTCACTTTAAATAAATTTCACAACCGTACTATTGACACATTAATTTGTTACGTTAATCATTTGGAGTTTGAATTAATTTGCTATATATTTAAATATATGATTTATCACGTGTTGAATTTCTCGTATTATTGATATGAAAAAACGTTGTTTTCTTTTCTAAAATACTGTAAGCCTTCCAAGATTTTGATGATCGTATTATATTCCATTTTATTTCACAAAAGTATCCAATTCTTACGGCGACGTGGTAATAAAGTGAAGTACCCGCATTGGGTCGAGTTTCGATTGGTACGCCCGTAAAAACGTTATGATTTTCCGGGTATATACCTGTGTATTTAACTAACAAAATAAGAAATTAGAACATTTTATTAAGAGTTACGCCAACGAAAAAGTTTTTGAAGCACTGTTTTAGTATATTATGGGGACCGACGATTCATCAGCCAGGAGATCCACGTACTCATTTACCTGTAAACTTCTCCCATAAAAATGTTAAGTACCAAACAGTAAAAAAGTTAAAAGGCAAAGTAACAGCCTATATATGTCCCACTGTTGGGAACAGGCCTCTGCAAAGAGAGTATAAAGGCATAATCCGCTACGAAGCCCTAGTGGCGGATTTTCTAAGTCATCCCTTTTTTTTGTAATCTTATTTTGAATTACCGACGTTTCGAACACTTAACAGCGGTCATTTTCACAGGGGACACCGCCGAACAATGTTTTTTATTTTTTGAGATTCAGGCTAAGAAACTTAAGAGCTATGCCATCTCTTGATGCGGTGGACTAGTCAAATTCAGCTTAGTAATTTTGTCGTGTTTGTTATGTCGTGTAGCATGCGTGTAGAACGAAAGTGACAAATTACAACCCTGGCGAGTAGAAAAAACCTTGACGGCCAGTATTTGTACTATATAACCGTAAATATAGCAAATAAACGCTTATCATTATTTCACAGTAGTGACAGCTTAGTGGTTACGATCTTATGGTCGAGGGTTCAAAGGATTCAAATCCCGATTTCCAGTTTTTGCGCACAAAAAATCCCATGCAAAGTGGCTCTAAAGCTATTTCCACTAAATCGGGACTTGCTGCACAATTTACACGTTGTTGGTAAACATTTTCAAGCGAATTCAAAAAAGGAGGTTCACAATCCGTCTGTACATTTTTTTTAATCTTTGTTACCTCATAACTTTGGACTGGGTGCACCGATTTTGATGATTCTTTTTTTATTTAAAAGCTGGTGCTTTCCATTTGATCCATGTATCCTTGCGCGTTACCGCTATTTTATGGGCAGGCCCCACCCCTTAGATGCTAGGAGCGTTGCTGTAGTTTCTTCGGCCACTTCCTCTCCCAGCGCCAACGCTTCCCGAAGTGGCACTTAAAGTTAGTTTAGCTTTTCGAATGTCCCTTAGATTATCCGTGAAATAGCTACCGACCGAGTCATGGTTCGGCCCTCTCGGGCGCCCTCGGATCGGAATGCTTACGCGTAACATAGTAGCCGTCCAAGCCGAGGTTACCCCTCACCGGGGGGACCCTTGTGTCTAGTTACTAGCGATAGAGGTTCCGGCTAAGCGAACTAAGAGCTATGCCACCTCTTAATCCGGTGAAGCAGTCAAGGCCAGTTTCTCTGGCCAATCTGTGTGCCAATTAAAAAAAAAAAAAAAAGAGCAAACCATATAAGTGTTAACTTTACATACTTTTTACAGACGAAAATTATTATTAAGAAATACCTAATTGAGGAACACTATCATTTGAAATCGAATAATAGTGCCCTTCAATATAAGCAAAAAAAAAACAATTGAAATATGAAAAATAATCGTTATACTGATTGTGATTTCAAAGAAGACACATCGCTAAGACATTAATCCGACAAATGCATGGAAGATTTACACAAATCAATTCTTTGATAGCTGGAAGCTCGGCGTTTATCCTTTGTTGTTGACAATTCTCGCATTCGTATGAAACGCTACAGTATGTCATTTTTAATACGTACATAACAATAATCCTCTGGGGATTACGAACTGCCTCTTCCCTTTCATTACAAAAAATCGCTTTTTGCGAAACGATAATATGTGAGCATAAACTGTGACGCATATTTGATTATATTGATAATATTATTTTACTATAATGTAGGTATAATTACGTACTCTAAACCATTAAGCTATTGACGCTTATAAATATATTGTATTATATATTTTTCTTTAAAAAAAAAGAAGGCTAGCGATATTTCTTTTTTTTTCCGGAAATGTTACTAACAATCTTGTTAACCATTCCAGCTAAGCTTAAGCTGGTGCTAGGACATGGTTCACGGCAATAGTCGAATGGTGGATTCGAACCCACGACCTTACGATTCGCTGGCCGTACCCTAAGCCATTAGGCTATTGACGATGTATTGAGTATTAATTCATTTAAACCGTTGATCGTTAAAAACTAAACAACGGTACAATTCATACGTCGCTCGCGGACCTATCGTTGAGTGTCGACCATTTTTCTGACGTTGACATCCAATAGACTGTCAAATTATCCCGCCTCAACGTGATAGCTTTGTGCTCAATGAGGTATTCCGCTTGAATTTTAATGTCACTAGTAATTTAATACTGAAAATAATTTAAAAAGTCTAATTACATATTGTATTTCGAATTGTTTTATTTATTGAACGCCGGATGCATGCCGTTTACAGTCGATCAATTTCGATTAACACTTTGTCAACCAGACACGACTTTCAGTAATGAAGGAGACGGCTAAAAAAAAGAAGAAACTCGTGATCACGAACCATTGGGGATTTATTATTAAAACATAAAATTGTAAAAGACACAATCTATATATTTAAAAAAAAAGTGTCTGGGTTTGTTTCATATAGGCTCCGAAACAGCTGGACCGATTTCAATGAAACTTTCAGGAAATCTTCAGATTGACCTGGCGAGTAATCATGAGTAAAGTCTGGTGACGATCGGAGTACTCCTCTTTTTGACCTGTCAAACATATGGTTGACGTCGTACTTTTATTTCTAACATTACCTTGAGCCCGATATGTTTTTGTATATATGATGAGAATGATATTGTATTCACTGATATGTACATGGGTGTAAGTAATGATATTCACCCGCTCGAGAAGAGAATGAATACGGAGAGAAATGAATAATTTAATATATTGAGAGAGTTAAATTGAATATATAATGACGTAAGTTTATTGTTTAAATAAAATAAAGCAAAATCTAGCCAGGCGAAGCGGGCTGGGTAAGGTAGTAAAATATAAATTTACAATGTAATCGATGCTTTTTATTGTAACTTGTTGTCTTTGAATAAAAAGTCGTTAAATGTTTATAACATTAAATTACGGACCGGCAAACGGAGCGTAGGACGTCTACCCGCAAGTTGGTCTGACGACCTCATAAAGGCCGTAGGATGCCGCTGGATGCAAGCCGCCATGATGATATAAGTCAAATGGTCCTAAAATTGTATATTGATGTTAAATTGATTTCAATAAAGGGAGAAGGTTCTCATTTCGTTTGTATTTTTTAAGTAATACTTGAAGACAGGACACGAATGTGGAAGGAGATACGGTATAAATGCACCAGAACTTCGTAATATAACTGTAATACATGGGAAATTGAATATAACACTCACGCTGGTTTATTTTCATCATAATTGCACGATTTTCTTCCCACCGCGTTAATTTTTTACGGCGCCTACATTAAATATAATCGCATATTTCAGGATTAAATGAGGTCCAAAGATAATAAAGGCGAATCGGCCTAGCCCACAGTCCGTTAGATAGCCCAGCTGTTTGCTTCAAGCCGCTGTTACACTGTTAAGACATAGCGGCGACATCTAGCAAATGACTCTAAAAACCGTGAAGTAAAATCACAGTCTATGGTTTCCGTTTTAAGTACAGATATTTCTTTTTAGGCTATTTTTAAACATTTAATTTCATAGACTATTTTAGCCAAGCTATTAGGTCTCATATGTGACAGGTAGTGAGCCCATTGTCATGTACCAGGTACGAAGTTATACCAAGGGATTTGTTGACAGTATTTAACAAACCGACGGCAATTCATTAGTACAAGCCGACTAGGAATCGAACCCGTGACCACCGCGATCGTAAGTGGGACTGCTTAGTGACTAGCCACGGCATCGATATATATATACATATTATTTTTTGGCATCATATACAAATATATTACAAAGAAAATATTGGAAACCGTTAAAGCATTTGCTGTCGCTGCCACAGCTCTGATTTTCAGCAATACCCAGGACTACCCAATGTCGTATGCAATACTGCCGTTATATGGCATTTATACCCTAAAAATAAATATATAATACAATCAATATAATACGTGTATAAATAGTTAACACATTTATGTATAATGTATACAATAAAATAAAAAAAATATTAGAAACAGCGAGCCACCCATATCATGGGGATATTTTTTCTTACATTTATTCTAAACTAAGCCCTTCCAAATCGGCTTGTAAATAACGGCTCCATGAAGGCACAAACATTAAAAAAAATACAGTCGAATTGATAGCCTTAAAGTCTTTTAAAAATAGTTCCCCGCTTCCGCTTCTATACTCAGTTAGTGACTTTACGCCCCTGCTTAATGTACCGTACGTCCAATTTACAAAGTTCTCACCCGATAACTTGGCACTGTACGTATACGAAGCGGGGACGCCTAAACCACGCTCGTTGCTTTCTGCGATAAGCCCCAGCGGAATCATACGTAAGCTAATTGTGGCTGATGTCTAGACATTTTAAATACCGTGAGAATATTATTACAGCTTTGAGAGTTTTCCAGGTAATAAATACATACGCCTTGGGGCTAAATAGTTCGACTAGCGCACTGATAATCGCTAGTTCGAATATCAGTAACAATGAATTCGGTTTTTAAGTACAAAAATTTGCTTGCTAAAAATTAATGTCCTGTGTATGACAATGGGCTCACTTCCTGTCACAAATGAGACCTAGTAATATTCATGGAAGGCGGAGAACTAATCCTGTCTATGTCTACCCTGCTTTTTTTAATTAAAAAATAATTATTGTTTATACACTCATAGTGCCGTCATTTATCATTGAACAGATTTTTAAATGTTTTTGTTTATCCTCGCGCGTTACCGCTATTTCATGGGCCGGCCTCACCCCTTAGATGCTAGGAGCGTTGCTGGAGTTTCTTCGGCCACTTCTTCTCCCAGCGCCAACGCTTCCCGAAGTGGCACTCAAAGTTAGTTTAGCTTTCGAATGTCCCTTAGATTATCCGTGAAATAGCAACCGACCGAGTCGTGGTTCGGCCCTCTCGGGCGCCCTCGGATCGGAATGCTTACGCGTAACATAGCAACCGTCCAAGCCGAGGTTACCCCCACCGGGTGGGACCCTTGTGTCGAGTTACTAGCGATAGAGGTTCAGGCTAAGCGACCTAAGAGCTCTGCCACCTCTCAATCCGGTGAAGCAGTCAAGGCCAGCTTCTCTGGCCAATCTGTGTAGTTCGTCAAAAAAAAAAAAAAAGTTTTTTTGTTTGAAAGGATTTCAATATTTACCATTTTTATTTTAGTATTTTTGTATACCTATACTTAAATCATATCCTTTTAGAAATAATTAGATAAACGCCACCATTGTTGAGTAAAAGGAAGCCGCAAGGATATTAAAAAGTTTACGAAATTTACAGTTCATTAGACTGTTAATGTATTTATTATCTATGTTATCACGGGGTGTAATGACTCAAACGCTTAGTGAGGGATTCATTGCTCAGCATAATTAGTTGAGATTTAATTCTTAGGAAACATGGCTAATAGAGACATTGTCTATTTTGATTTTCAGCTTGAAATTATATCTACCTTGAGTGTCTAGTTGTTCAAACCTTAAGTCACTACGATAGTATTTTCTATTGATTTAAAAAAAGGTAGAGTTTCTCCATTTGTCTGTATTTTTTTTAATGTTTATTACCTCATAACTTTGGACTGGGTGAATCGATTTTGATGATTCTTTTTTTATTTGATAGCGGGACGGGAAGTACCATCCCGTGTGAAGCCATTTTAATTTGGTCAATTTCAGACAATGGCACCAGCAGAAAATAATACAAGTTTTAAATATGCATCAAGTTTGTGCGCCAGAGATGGACGAATATCACGCCAGGATTTCGATGATTTGAGTTTGGTTTGGTTCTAATTATAGTAGGATATTACGGATTTCGAAATTACAATATTTCGGAAAAACAAAGATTTGATAGTTTGATTTTAAGTCGGTATTTGTTTTTACTCGTAAAATTTATTATGTTTATGTGTTTTATATGTATATTTAAATAATACAAATTATAGGGCTGACCCCTGTAATTCAGGGCTCGCAGAATAAGGCTACAGTACTCCCTGCCTGTCGCAGAAGCCGACTAAAGGGACCTCGGGTTCATGCGAATTCGCGACAAGGGTGGAGGCCTTTGTCATCCGTTACAGTGTACCCGAGAAGAAGGCGACATCAGCTGGACCGTGTCGCCTTGCACTGGGCAATGGGGGTGGTACTAACCTCCTGGGACGTACTCTCCGCATAGTGCAGAGGCTCCGGTGCGTTCCACTGTGAGATTCCGGAGCCTCTCACCATGCATCGAGAAAGGGCCACCGGGGGTTTTAGTGGGTAAGAACCCCACATAACCCTGCCTTCCCCACAGAAGGCGGGGTATCTTGTAGAAGATTTCCACCCCATTAAAAAAAAATGTTTATACACTTCTAGCGCCATCAATGATTTGTGTCATTTAAGAACTGACTGAAAGAATTCTGTTTTATTTTCCGAAGTATCATACTTATATTACGAAGTTCCAGAACTTATCCGCCATTATGGATGACTTTAACAAACCATCGTCATTTTGGAAATTATTTCGTGTTCAATTTTAAGCTATTGCGATCTAGTTCTTTCCTACTACGGTTTGCAAGAGGAGAGTTCATGGATTAACCACTTCACACAAGATCAGGTGAGCTAAGCGTCAGTGGTGTAGGCCCGTCACTTCCGAGCCTCGCTCTTGCGATGGTCTCGAGCGACAGGTCTTGGACGGCGGTCGCCTCCTTCTGTGAGACGGTTATGTCCCAGAAGGAGGCTGACGAGCGGGTCAGGGAGGGGAGCGCAGGAGGCGTTTCCAACGCCTCCTCTTGCCGCCCCCGTAATCCGGAGCGGGGCCAGGATGGGTACCTGGCCCCTGAGAAGTCTCCTTCGAGGATGAAGTCCGGTCTTTGCCGGGACCGGCCGATCGTTGGGGTGTCCTGTCGCTGACAGATCCGGGGCACCCCGCTCATATCGGCTGATGGCATTCGCGGAAGGTTTAATGGGTAGGGGCTGCCCAGGCCGAGTCCCACACATCCCTCCGGGCCCACTCAGGGTACCGGAGGATGGTCTATAAAAAGATTCCCCCAATGAACAAAAAAAAAGGTGAGCTAAGCGCCTGTTACTCAAAAAGTAGGACTCAGTTTTCAGATAAGGCAGATATTAGTGCGAAACCCAGGCTTTTGTTTCCACTGCCGTTGTACATTGTGTCTGTGAATTAAATGTCTGCGAATTCTCTCGCGATGCAATTACCGACCCTACTGCGAGAGATGCAAAAACTTGTGGGTTCATTCAACCTTAAGCTACGTAACTTCGCAAGTATAATTTCAATTTATAAGTACGACGTTTTAGTAAAGTCAACGATCTTTCACTGGAAAGTGAGTAGAAGTTAACAAGTATATTTACGAACAAAACCAAACACCGACTTTAAATTGAACTGATTTTAAAATCTTCTATATTAAAAAACGCAGCAATCAACGAGTTAGCTACTTTGTCATACCAAGAGTAAGAACCAAATTAGGGTAAAAGATTTATTTAATTTAGATAAGCACAACTATACAAAAAAAAACATTTTTATTTATCATTTAGAAGCGTCAATAGCCTAACGGTTTAGGGTACCCTATTGACGGCCTGCAAATCGTAAGGTCGTGGGTTCGAATCCACCATTTGACTATTGACGTGAACCATCTCCTAGCACAAGCTTAAGCTTAGTTGGAATGGTTAACAAGAATGTTAGTAATATTTATGAAAAAAAAAGAAATATTGCTAGCTTTCTTTTAAAAAAAAAAATTCCCACAATAATTTCAATAACAACATTAGTATGTTTAAGAGAAAAATCAAAAACCGACTTCTAATCGAATCCAACGTTAAATACTATTACGCGCGGACGCCCTCTTTGTATCACCGAATGGTCGTAGGAATATTAAGAAATAGAATTAATCAGAACCTAACCAAACTACTAACGAGGCCCAAGGCCTCACGTACGGATCAGTGGTGGTCATCACAACAGTGACGAAAAAACTGCAACTGCACGACAGCGTCCAACATGCTGTAGAGACGATATCCCGACACACCGTCAGCTGTGTCTATTATACAGATGACTGTGACGACACTACAGGAAGACTGATGACCATGATGGCCATGAGAAGCAGGGACACAGCGGTCGTGGAGAAGCTAATAGCAAGCGGGGCGTCTGCGACGCGTGGACCTCCAAATTCAGGCATTATATATAAAAAAAAAAAACCAAAAAAAAGGAAAATAGTAACTGTAGAAGTGGCACTCTTTTAATAAATGCAGAGTGAACAATCTAAGTGTATTGGAAAAGAGCACGGACACAGGTATGTGGTTGCGATCTAAAAACAATAAAAAAAAATAGAAAATGTTTCATCGCAATCGATTATCCGTGTCATTTGTTGCGCAATTACTTGATGCAAATTTAAGACTTATCTGGTTTTCTTATGGAATTGTCAGAATTGGATCAAAATAAAATGAAACCACATGAGAAGCGACAGCTTTCCATTAAAAAAAGAATTATCAAAATCGATTCACCCAGTTGAAAGTTAAGAGGTAACAAAAAACATAAAAGAACAAGTTTTTTAAAACCTTGAACTACAGGTGCTATACTCGTATTAAGGGAACACAAAATTTAACCCTTGAAATCAAGGCGCATGCTTCTTCAAACCATGTTTCTACATGGATTGTGTAACAATAAATTCGACTGTTCTTATTTAGTAAATAATTTATGTTACGTTGTACCCAGAACAGTTTATCGGCGAGAGGTTAGGACATATAATTTATTTTCTTTAAACTCCTGTCGTTCCAATGCTGGTGTGCGTTCACCTCTCCGTCGTGTGGTGGATATATACAATAAGTACTTCGCAGATGTTGATTTGTTTTCATTGCCTACTACTAAGTTTAGAAAATGTATTAAAGACAGCTTATTTAGTTAATAAGTATTTATTAGTTCATTTATTTCCGTATTCTTCTTCTTAGTATAAATTTTGTTTTAGTTTTTTAAGTGTTGCACGTTAAAATAATAATGATAATAATTTGCGGATAATGTTGTTGGTAGTGCAGTTACATATCTGATTTCTATTATGTCTATTGTTTATTGTCCCAAATAAAGAGAAAAAAAAAGAAAAATACGTATGAATTGAGAACCTACTCTTTTTGAAGTCGGTTGACAAAGAGTAATGGTAATAGCGCGGAATAGCGTTTAACATTTGTCTTTTTTGTTCTCGTAAATATACTTGTTAACAGGAAGTTGAAATAACTTTTGAATAAGTTAAAGTATGCCCAAGGTCTTTTATAAGCCAAGGTCTTATCAGGATTGACGGCCGTTATCTTCCTTTGTATTCATCGCGGTCTAATCTAGACTGGGCGGCTTCTTTAAAGACTAAATTGCAACTCTGTTAATAAAGCAAAGATAAGATAGAATCCTGTGCTATAACTTCTCGACTGTGTTTTACTTTATAAGGTTTCCATTTTCCATAAATCTCGGAAAGAATTCCTTACAAACTTAGTTAAACAATTACCTTATGAAGGTTATTTGATGTTACAAAGAAAACGAATCAAAGAATACCTCCGTGTACCTGGCAGTTTTCCCTAAATACAAAGAGGTTTATATTTTATTTGCAATTAAAAAAATTAATTCTGACATCCTTGTAACCCTAACGGGTTAAACGGAGCTGTTGCCGCTTTTTGAAAAGCTTACTAGATCCCAAGCAACAAAGTATAATCTAATAGAATGAATAGGCATTTACTAAGCTAGTAAGATGCACCAGGACTGCATTTCGACTTAACATCAGGTGGGATCGTGGTCAATCACTTGCGTAGAAAGTATTAAATACTGTACTATGTATATATGTATATATCGTAAGAAATTTAATATAAAAAATACAGAGTATAGCATAAAAAATTGTACTATAAAATCGTGAATGTCGTGAAATCATGAATCGTGCGGATTATACATAGATTCATTATTGCTCCAATATCAACTACAATCAATTACGGTAACAACTAAGCTAAACCTAAAAGTGGGCAAGGGCGATTTCTTCCAGGCAACATTGTAGGGCAGGAGAGATAAAATAAATAATATATATAACAGCAAGATTTATTTATTATAAAAACATAGCGTCGTTTGCTATTGTTAGTCGTTTGATATTGTATTGCTAGCAACACCTGTCTAAGATGAAGTTTTCTTCTTTTTGGCGAGGCACGTTCTATACATATCCGACATGTGTGGTTGATATAGTAGTACCCACAACAGTAAGAATTAGCAACTAGTGCATAAAGAGCCGTGGTAACTCAGTGTCCGGGCGGTTGGCTCAAGTTACATAATACGCGCACTCAAGAATAAGACTACGGTATCCCCTGCCTGTCGTACAAGGCGACTAAAAGGGGCCTCGGGTTCACTGGGCGACAAGGGTGGGGGCCTGCGTCGTCCACCAAAGTGGACCCGGGAAGAAGGCGACATCGGCTGATTCCACGTGAGATCCCGGAGCCCCTCGTCATGCACCGAGGAAAGGGCCACCGGGGAGATTTTAGTGGGTAAGAACCCCACATAACCGCCGCCTTCCCCCCAGAAGGCGGGGTATCTTTGTGAAGATTTCCTCACCGTCAACAAAAAAAGAAGTTACATAGTACGCTAGCGACTCGAGTTTAATCCCCGGTGCCGGCACCAATAAATTTGTTGTTGCAATTTTATGTGCTGCTTTACCACGCGCTAGGCGGTGAAGGAAAACATCGTGAAACCTACATGTCTTAGAAAAGGCATGTGAATTCTGCCAATCCGCGCTAGGGCCGCGTGGCGGACTATGCCCTTATACTGTCTTCACAGAGATGGTTTGTGCCCAGCAGTGGGACATAAATGTTATATATATAAAGGTAACTCTAAGTTCAACTTAACGTTAGTGCATAAAACCTCTTTGTTTTAGACGAAAGAAATTCCAGCATTTGCCGTCCCTGATAATGAATTCAATGGTTAGAACAAATGACTTTCACGTCAGGGGTTAAAACCTTTCACAAATGCAGATTTAGCTTCCCGTGCAATTGGATTGCCGTTAAAATGTTTTGTATATCTTAGTGTTATTTCGTATGGCAGAGCGTCGCACTAAAGGTAAGCGATAAAAATTCAATTCAACTACATACAAAATAAAGGAAATATCATTAAAATAAGTACATTTTGCGAGTAAAACTAAAGTGATATAACAGTCTCAATTTGTAGGAGGGGGAGCAGTCTGAATAAATAAAATTTCGCAAATAGTGGCACGAAAAACTTCTTTTATTTCACCTTAGTTATATCACTTCGTTAGTCCACGTCGTAACTCCTAATCGTAATGTAATGTCCATTTTCTTTTTTCTCTTTCATTTCCAATCGCTCGCTTTCTTCATTCTTACATTCGGATACATCTTTTATACTTTCTAAACAATCGGATACAACACAAAGTTGTTTTTCCTACAACTCGGCCATTCTTTAATTCTTTCATTCTTCATATAAAAAACAGATTTTATTTTCGACTATTTATTTACATTTTGTTACACAATTTTTTATCTTTTGTTTTTTTTTTACTATATTAATGTTTAAGATTAAAAAAGTGACGGCGGAAGACATTAGCTCCTGAGATACAGCTTACGCTAGTTCGGGAGATAAGGGACTCACCTTTATATGTATTCAACTTTATTTTTTGCAAATAAACTATATTATTATTATTTTTTTTTAATTTTTTTTGAATCCTTAGGTTAAGTTTTTATAATATTTATATAAAAAGTAAAATACACAAAAATATCACACTAAATATAAAAACATTATAAAACCTACTCTAGCGTGTGCCACCCGAACCAAACAGGGCCCAAGCAACCGTCGGTAAGGGCGACATAGAGAGAAACCTCCTGACGTGCCGTGTCCAGAAGTACTGCCATCTGTATCTGACCCTTGACCCAGCCATCTAGCGAAAGTCTCTTAAGATGTTGATCGAGACTTTTCGCTATAAGACCGTTTGCAGAAACGACTATCGGGACAATGATCGTCGAACTCACATCCCACATAGCGGTCACCTCGTGAGCCAAGTCGAGGTACTTAGTGATTTTTTGCCCTTTCGGCTTTCACAAGGTTCTCGTCATGCGGGATGGTAATGTCGACGAGCACCGCCTGTCGCGTTGACCGATCTGTCAGCACAATATCACGCTTATTGGCGACAATAGTCCTGTCTGTGATGACAGATCGATCCCAATAGAGCGTTGCATGACCATTTTCGAGAACTGGCGCCGGTGTGTATTTATAGTACGGCACCTCGGACTCCACAAGACCATATCGAAGAGCAATTTGCTGGTGAATATTATTTTATTATTATTATTATGTTCACAACATTGCTGTATCTCCTCATTTTAGAGGGTGAAAACGTATGGGCCGAAGCCAAGTACTACTATTTAAAATGAAGTGATATCGGAATTGAGGAATTTGCGTGTGAGACGGCATGTATTGAGGATTACGGTTTTTTGTAATTGCAAGTATGTGGCTGGATTAATGTTAAGTAATTTTAGGTTTGTATGGAGGGTTTTTGGTATGACACCGGTAGTAGATAGCACAATTGGAACTGTTTGAACCTGACTAACATGCCATTGCGTTTTAATTTCTATAGAAAGATCTGTATATTTAGCTATTTTCTCAGAGTGGGTCGTTAATAAATTATGTGTATTGCACACTGCAATGTCGATGAGTGAAACTATTTTGTTCTCTTTGTCTAATAAAGTTATATCCGGTCTATTGTTGTAAATGGTTTTATCTGTTATTATGGTTCTATCCCAGTATAGCTTATAATTATTATTATTATTATTATTCTGTAATTCAGTCTGTCAGACTGACGACTATATATTATATTAAAAAATTATATAGTTATTAAATATAACTAACCTGTCAAAATTTAATTGCAAAAAAAAAATATTAAATGGCTATTGGAAATTGTTTACGAGGAAACAAAAACACTTGAGCCGACCGAATTGCAAGTTTCAGTGGCAACTAGACGTATAACTCTAGATAAGAAACGACTGAAATATTTTACATTTCTATTTACCCGTTGGCTTTATTGTCTCACAGAGGTGCCTTTTGTGTTGTTTATTTAACTCTTAATTAAAATTCCCCTTTGAACAGCATAAATTTAATACTATTATGCAAAATAAAATATCTATCTTACGTTTTTTTGGAGATTTGGAAAATATTAAAATTAAAATAGCTCCCTTTTAACCGTAATTGGGTAGATAGGGAGAACAATCCGCTTATATCTTATTGGCGAGAGCCTATATCTGACAGTCTCCAGATCAAGCGCATACATGTGCAGAGTTTTAATTCCGTCGTTGGGTTCACATCGCATAGCCTCGTTCAACTACCATCCTACACTCTATTCTCCTCCTCCTCCTTGCGTCGTTTTACTCATTGCTGAGGGTTGTGATATCCAAAAATTATGTGGGAGAATATCTCTCTCTACCTGTTGCGGTTTTTAGCCGTGTGTAATGCCTCGTGGATTCTCGTGTTGGTGTTGTTGTGGATTTGGTCTGTCCAACGCATAGGGCTCCTCCTTCTTGGTCGTCTTCCCTGTACTTTGCCTATGACCAGGAGTGTTTCCAGTGTATCGTTTTTCCTGGCTGTTTTTCACTCTATTCACTATCTCTTTAAAAAAACTTTTCGTGGTGCAATCCGGTGCAATGACTTATACGTAAATTTTGATTTAAATTCCGGTTAAATATCATTTAACGATATAGTGCTAGTGGCCCTAATAGTGATATTTCTGAAAATAAAAAATTGTGAGCATTCTTTTAATAAAAAGAAATTCAATACAAAACACTCTCTACATACTTAACAAGTCGCGTGTGAAAAAATCATACATGTGAAATCTTTACACGCATTGTACGTAACGTAACGCGGGAGGTACTTAGAGTTATATATTCATTAAGGTAAAGTGTCAAGGGCAATGCAGGAACTATTAGTAACGGATACTGGAGGTCACCGCAAGGGTAGTAAGTGGCTCCATTGAAGTTCCATCGGAGCATTGTCGACGGCGGTGAGGCATTCATTAAGGTCCGCTTCCGCTCTAAGACCGATAGCTTTGATGTTAGAACTATTTAGCTAACCGTTTCAGCTTTGATTTAAAGTTACAAATTAAAAAAAAACATCTTATTAAACGTATTGTCGATGATTACTATATAAACACATCTCCTAACTGGAAGCATATTTGGAATGGTTAACAAGAATGTAAAAAGGTAACTTAACCGTCGTCCGCCATTGTTCCTACTACCTGTCTCCAGGACTAACTTATCCAGGAACTCTCCGCTGTCGCGCGCGGTTGGGTTTGTTAATACCATCACACTGCACATAGATATATTTTGTTGCACAGAGTCTGTGTTTATCGAAGCTGCCTACAAATGCGTAGAAGGTGTTTGACTTTATTATATTTATATATTATTGTCAATACATAAAGCAGCTTTTATTTGTTTATATTTAATTTAACTAAGTTTTTATAACATCATATTGGTATTATCTGTAACGGTGTTATAATTTTTGTTGATTTAAATAAATAAATAAATAAATAAACTTCGGTAACTACACTAACGATTAAAATTTGTTTATTTTCCATCTATTTTTTATCTTCACTTCAACTACAATTACAAGAAAATTAAATGTTTAATATAATTCAGCAAGGTCATTATTAATATTTAAAATAACTAAGTCAAAACAAGTAAATTTCGATTTAAAATCGGTTTTTGTTTTTACTCTCAATTATTATTAATAACAATAAAAATATTATTCAATAACGTTATATCATGAATATAACTACAATTATACAAACTTACTGATAATACTAACTTAAAAAATAATATTAAATCAAAAACATCACTTTAAAAACTAAAAATTATCCACTTCACTATTGATAACTAAAACAATAATTTTAATATTTAAAAACTAAAAATAATAGGCAAAACAAGAATGTTAATTATATTTATAAAAATAAAATAGCATTATTTTTAACTGGCGTCAAAAAAGGTGGAGGTTCTTAATTCGTTTGTATTTTTTTAATGTTCGTGCAGTCAAAGAGCCGTCATTGATGACTGATTTGGTGTCAATTAGAATAACGATGTTAGCATCGGAACTATATATACCAGGTAATAAAAATCGAATGGATAATTGAAAGTCGATTGTTGTTTGGGTTGTTGATTGTGATATTTGACGAGGTTAGATAACAATTCAGCAGTTATGGAGTCGTAGAATATGGCGGTATGCCCTGCCTTTCGTAGAAAGCGACTAAAAGGGGCGGACTTCAAGTGGACCCGGAACGAAGGCGACATCGGCTGGCCGGCCTTGCACTGCGAGGCCGGTGCGTTCCACTGGATATCCCAGAACCCCTCACCATGTACCGAGGAATGGCCACCGAGGGGGTTTTAGTGTGTAAGAACACATAATCTTTTCTTGGTCAAAAAAAAAGGTTAGATAAAACTTTGATGACAACAAGCACGAAAATGAAAGATAAAAATCAAGGAGCCAGAATTTCGTATTTCATAATTTTACTATGATACTACGAAATAATGAACCTACCGTCCGTCACTATATTTACTCCACAAATTCTGTGACGTCAAGAAATATCCTCATATGTATCTATTATCGTGCCTCACATATATTACCTGTTTTGATAAATAAATATCTTCAGAAGCAAAAGAGAGCGTCCGTTATTCCGTCACTGATTTAATTTGGATTCGGGTTTAGTTAATACTGGTATATATACTTGTTAATCTCTCACATTCCTAGACGAATGGGGAAGACGGAAACAGGCGTAAAAATTTACCTAGTGCTTTTGTGTACGTCTACCATGCATGTCAAAGAAATGCAATCACACGCCGTTCACTGTACTTCACGTAAATCTGTGCACGACAGGAGATGAAGGGGTCGACCAGTCCCATTGTGGCTGAAGACGTGCTTCAAAGGTTCAGGTGTGCAAAGGTCGTCTATATGAAAATTTGATGTAAAAGAAATTATAATTCACACCCTTTAAAGTGGATCCACTCTCGTATCCCGACGACTACCACATTTACGACGACACGACATGTACGAATCAGATTTTTTGTGTTGTAAAGACGGCAGTATGCGATTCAATGTTTGGACCGAGACGTGTTTCGACCCTTAACGGCAGGATATGTCAAAACACAGGGCACAGGCCTTCTCTGTAAAGAGAAGAAAGTACTAATGTGTATGGGTAGATGTCACATGTCGTAGAAATTTTTTCTAAGACATGTAGGTATCCTCACGATGTTTTCTTTCACCGCCGAGCGCGTGGTAAATCAGCACATAAAATTTGCAATTTTATGAACAAATTTATTGGTTGCTAGCGTACTATGCAACTTGAGGCGACCGCCCTTGCCTACCAGGGCTCTTTCGCATCAAGTTTGTGCGCAGCAAATGGACAGATGTCTCAATATCACGCCAATTTCGTAATATTCCGTATTATTCGGAAATACAAAGAGAGCGTCCGCGCGTATTAGCGTTTAAAGTTTGATTCGATTTGAAGTCGGTTTTTGTTCTTGCTCGTAAATATACTTTGTTTAGAAAATATATAGTGTTTTCTTAATATACATTTATATAAGACATATTTGACATACCCTAAAGGTTGTGATGTAGGTATTTTGGGACCTCAATTTTGCCTGATTTTAACTTGTTCAGAGAAAAGCAACATACCTCATTTTACATACCTCACCCGCTTCGCGTTATGAGGTATTTAAAATATAAAATACATTTAATAATCAAGGTCTACCAACTTTTTTCGCTGCGTGAAGATGTCAAGTAATGTTCTCGTAAAAGAAATATGTAATTAGAGTCCACGGAAATTAAGCTCAGTTGTCGGAAATTGAGTGCTTATGAACGTAAATTGTTTATTACTGCTTAAAAGAAGCGGAGTAAATGTTTGTGATCTTACTTTAACGACGTCATTTACGGTAAAATGACATTCGATTTTCAAACGGTTTTTATTTATTTATTTTAAAGAAATGATATTAAAACTTTTTACAAGCAAAACAATTTGATTTATGACAGTGACAGTCAATACTGGCACTTTAATTGTTAAATATTTTATCTAGTTAATCTTAGAATCGACGTGTGTACATAGGTCTAAAAAAATCTTTAAATATGTCGTTTCTGTTGCTCTAAAAGCAACACACTCAGTTTTATTTTTATACCTAATAAAATAACCTTATAACTTTTACTTATACCTGTGTACATATGTCGCTTCTAATCTAATATATATAAGAGAAAGCGTGTGGGTTTGTTCCATACAGGCTCCGAAAGGGCTGGACCGATTCCAATGAAACTTTCAGGGAATCTTCAGATTGACCTGGCGAGTAATCCAATTAATAAATCTTGTTTGGTGACGATCGGAGCACTCCTCTCTTTAAATTGTCAAATACAGTTTTTATTTACTATGATGATATTCTGTTGTTTTATAACCCACATGGGTACATGGGTATATGGGTAATGATCTTCACCCGCTCGAGAAGAGAATGAATACGGAAAGAAATGAATTATTTGAAATATTGTGAAAGTTAAATTAAATATTTATTGATGTAAGTTTATTGTTTAAATAAAATAAAGCAAAATCAAACCCGACGACGATGCGGTTGTTGATGAATTTTTTATGGCTTGGTAACAAGACCTTTTAGCCAAGTAATTTTTAAAACACACACTTATTTCTTCCATCTAAGATGAATATGAAAATGTAATGATGATCCCCCTCATGAGTCCCCGCGCCATTTTATTTTCAATCCGACGATGCGGGCTGAGTAAGCTAGTAAGATTATATAAAAATAAATGTAATTGTCATTCGTTGAACAACTGAACGTCCTTCTGTCACATTCACGCACTTTTCTCCAATGAGGTTTTATGAAATCTGATTTCAATAAAAAAAAAAACACATACATTTTGATATTCACAATCGCCTAGGCAATTAAATTTTAGCTTTGGAATGTACTTTAGTATAAACTAAAAACGTGGTACATGTAAAGAAGGCAATTAAAGAATACACGCCCACTTAAGTGATAGCACTAGGAAGATTGCTTACGCTTGTCTCGAGTACTTATTTATATTACCTGATGGTTTAAAACGAGTTATTGCTGCGTGAGATGTGTTGTAAATAAATAGATTTTAAATAAGTATATTTACGATTTAATACAGGAACCGACTTCAAATCGAATCAAACATTAATACTCGTGGACGTGCTCTTTGTATTTGCGAATTATCGTAGGAATACGATACGACTTTCCAATAAGAAATGAATCATCGAAATCGGTTGGCATGATTTTTTTTTTTGTTGACGGAGAGGAAATCTTCAAAAAGATAACCGCCGCCTTCACCCCAGAAGTGGGGTTTTTACCCACTAAAACCTCCCCAGTGGCCCTTTCCTCGGTGCATGACGAGGGGCTCCGGGATCTCCAGTGGAACGCACCGGAGCCCCTCTGCACTATGCTCAAGGAGAGCACGTTCCGAGGGGGGAGGTTACTCCCTCCCCCCCTGTGCCCACGCAGTGCAAGGCTACACAGGCCAGCCGATGTCGCCTTCTTCCCGGGTCCACCTTAGTGGAAGACAGAGACCCGAGTTTTTTTAGTCGCCTTCTACGACAGGCATTAGATACCGTAGTCTTATTCTTGAGAGCCCAGAACAACAGGATCGCGGGCCGGTCTGCCACCGGCCCGTCTGCGCCATCTCCAAACGGCCCTCTCCCGATCCCGTTCGGCGGTCTCCTTCTGGGTCATTACGGACTCGCAGAAGGAGACCAGCGCCTTCCAATGGCATGATATTGAGTCTAGAGATATCTTACGTAAACTTGGATGATACAGTATTTATCATTAAATTTTAATTTTATTTGAATTTTAGTATTTAGTGTCGCCAAATGGAAGCATAAGAACGTTTGAAAATATCTTCCGTGATATTCAAACTTTCTTAACCGACCCATTATTTTTGCTTACTGCTATAGATGTCATTGTGAGAACTAGACGAAATGGGACCACACGGGGAGCACCAGCTTCATACAGAAGAAATGAGAACCTCCTCCTTATTTGAAGTCGGTTAAAAACTAAGCTAAAAACTAGCTGTTTGCTAATAATTCATCAATCACATAAATTCTTCTCAAACTAAACCCATTTCGTTTCGCAAATAAACGAGACTTAGTGCTAACAACTTAGCCAGCTATAATAAAACTCTAGCTGGACTTTAATCGAGATCGTTAGTCGTTTGTCAATGTCCTATGTAATGGTCCGGCTCAATGCTTCTCTAAAGGCTTGTAAAGCGATGTCATTTCGGTGCACGGTCGTATGTACCTTCCTTACAAGTTCTTTCACACTTCACACGTTCCTATAAGTGTTTAGTTAACTTTTATGGCAGGATAAGTACAGGTGATATCGACTTTAAATGTTTAATATTTAACGGTTATAGAACGTCGTAACTTAGTGTTATGTGTGAGATGCTGTATTTCGAATGGGTAGAGTCTATAATAAAACATAAGAGCTAGGTTACATGCTTAACTTTAACACTTTTCAACCGACTTCAAAAAAGGACTTTTTGTTACCTCATAACTTTCGTCTGGGTTAACCGATTTTGATGATTCTTTTTTTATTTGAAAGGTCTTATTTAGACTTTTTATGTCGTCCCACTTCTGGTTTCTAATTTGATCCAAGAGTAAGGACCATGGGAAAACCTGAAGGAATATATGTCTTAAATTTGCATTAAGTATGTGCGCAATAAATGGACGAATAACTTAATTCCACGCCAACCGATGTCGATGATTCATTTTTTATGGAATCAAACTACTCTGAAAGGGTGAACTTTCAGAGTAGTTTGATGCGAATTTTGTTAGGTTTTAATTTATTCGAATTAATCGGAGCTTCAATAGCCTAATGGTTTAGGGTACGGTCTGCGAATCGTAAGGTCGTGGGTTCGAATCCACCATTCGACTATTGCCGTGAATCACGTCCTAGCACAAGCTTAAGCTTGGTTGGAATGGTTAACAAGATTGTTAGTAATATTTCTGAAAAAAAAAAAAAAGAAATATTGCTAGCTTTCTTAAAAAAATAATAAAAATCATTTTTCGTAATATTCCTACGATATTTCGGAAATT
Source organism: Meandrusa payeni (assembly GCA_029286785.1). NCBI lineage: Eukaryota > Metazoa > Arthropoda > Insecta > Lepidoptera > Papilionidae > Meandrusa > Meandrusa payeni. The sequence goes on from JAGSMX010000021.1 coordinate 4,612,672, forward strand.
TAAAGAGGTCGTCCGCGCGCAATAATGTTTAATGTATGATTCGATTTGAAATAGGTTTTTGCTCTTAAGTATATATATATGTATATATATATATATACGAAATTCCACCACACAGTCAAATTTTCACCACACTCATTACGTCACATATCTGACAAGTGGTGAACACATAGGGCGCCATTTTAGTTAGTTCTATGATTTACATCATAAGTATCAAAAAAATATTATTGGAATTTTATTATTGGATTAATATTATCAAAAGCATTATTATTTATTGTATTAATATTATCAAAAGCAAATCAAAATCGGTACAGAAGACGGAAAGTGCACGGAAATTAAATAAATAAAGACGAATGAAAACCGTCTCCTTTTTAAAGTCGGTTAGACACTCGAACGCTTGCCAATATCAGAAAACGTTTCTGTCATGACATAATACAATTTTGTATTAGGTTAAGTGAATTAATAAGCGTAATACAAAAATTAGATTTGTACATTATGAAGCTGAGAGAGTAATGTAACACACCGGTAACACTTCTTTGAAGTCTCTGTGAATATATATTCTTCTATATAAACAGAAATGACTGTTACGAAGCGCGAAACTCGAGAATGGCAATTTTTTTTTGGTTGTTTTTAAGACACACGGAATCATAATAATAAAAATGCGTTTAAGTTGAAAAATATGCTTTAACATTCTGTTTAAGAACTGACCATAATAAACTTTAAAAGTAAACCGCGAAAACTTTACAGAAGCTTTGTCCTACAAAATACAAAGAGATGAAACTTTACAACCATATGACCTTTTAACTATTTAACTTAACTGTCTTATTTAACACCAATCTTTTGGAGTAATTAAAAGTAATTTAATTTATATTTTGGTAACATTGGATTCTCAACTCATTACATCGTCAATTTATGAACTGATAATCTGACTGATCGTTTTTTCTTCTACAGATAAAATAATGCTTGTTGGTTGTCATTTTGACAGGTTGATGACAATCCAAAACTACGATTATGTACGGGTAAGTAATCTACAACGCCAATGAGCATGAATGTGGAAGAAAAGAACTCACGTCAGACCTTTGCAAAATAACTATGACACTTCGTAAATAAATTCTTAATAGCGTTATACGTTTCACTCGATTTGAAGTCGGTTTTTGTTTTTATTCACAAAATACCTGGAGAATGAAAAATATTTATTTATTTATTAAATCTTTCTGCTACTTCTTCGTAGCCTAATCTCGTCTTGAGCCAGGGTCGGCTTTCTTTGATCTTCTCATCGATTTTTCCAGGTCTTTGATATTTATTTAATATTTATTTGCACAAAATACAAAGTGCACAAAAACGCGGACTTAATACCGAAGGGCATTTTCTGCCAATCTACTTTCGGGTATATTTATGCGTGTCCGTATTACCCTAATAATCTGTGATCTATGTGATAATAATCGTTTTACTAAATCGTATTAATAACTTTTCTATCAAAAATATTGTTTTTTTGAGTGTATACGTGTACATTTGCAATAACCTAAGGCATAGTACAAAACATAGTCAGTATTATCAATTAAAACCATATAAAAAATCTGTCATATTCAACTCTAACGTGATAGAGAGAGCGTAGCAATCGTTATCCACTTTGTATCAAGTTTATTAGATCTCATATGTGTCTGTTAATCCATGAAGAGGCACATTGATTGTTTGTACTTATGAAATCGAAAATAGAACCTCATTGGTACTACCCCACTGAACCGATAGTAAATCACTGCTTTTATTATAGTATTATGGTATTATTAATTGAAAATTCATATATGCAGATTATAAACTTATTTCTTTCTAAAAACGTATTCATTTTCCTACAAACAATGCTCCTTCATGTGTTATTTCCATAAAAAAAAAAATCGATTTTAATTTATTCGACATCTAGGACTGCATGTCCACTTAAAATCAGGTGGGTAGTCAAGCACTTGCTTATAAAGTATACAAAAAAAAATTGAAAAGTAGATTTTTAAAAGATATTTGGTTGTAATGTAATTTATATTATGTGAATATATAAAAAAATAATTTTGTAGACATTAAAAATTTAAAATATTTAAATAAAACCTACCTTCCATCAATAATGGATCTAGCTGCTCCTAAAGGAAGATGCCCAATAAATCACTTCCATATAAATTAGACTCAATGAAAGTTCGTGGCCGCGCCAAAGTTTTCCGCTGTACCGCGTACAGAGCGAGCTTACTCTACGACGCGTCGTAAGCTACTGGCACCCCGTAGCTACGATCCGTAGATCGGGAGCTTTCCGCTTGCGTACAAATTCTTTAACGTACCCTTGAAACGCATCACTTAATACTAAATTGCATTCATGTTTTCCACTTGCTATTATATTGTTATAATTAAAATAAAATCTTTTTTACCAATTACAAATTTTCGCACTATAAGAACACACTTCGTCAGGCTGGGTACGCTACGGTTTTTTTATTTAAACAATAAACTTACATCATTAAATATTTAATTCAACTCTCACCATATATTAAATTATTAATTTCTCTCCGTATTCATTCTCTTCGACTCTCTTCTCGAGCGTTCAATACCTACTCCTATGTACAAATAAGCAGCATACAAATTTGGGTTATAAAACAATAGAATATCAACATAGTAAATAAAAGCTGTTTTTGACAGTTCAAAATGAAGAGTGCTCCGATCGTCACCAAACTTTACAGAACTACTCGTCAGGTTAATCTGAAGATTCCCTGAAAGTTTCATTGAAATCGGAGCCTATATAGATACACACACACACTTTCTCTTTTATATATATAGATATTCGATTATGCAAAAAATAAAACATGAAATTTCGTTCACTATGTATATATATTCCATAGCCATATATAGCCAGCCATAAAGACCAGATTGTCCGCTACGTGTCTACAGCGCGTACTGTCATATTTCGGGCATATAATGCGTAGAGGGGATGGCAATCTTGAAAAGCTGGTCATCGTTGGCAATACAGAAGGCAAGAGAACAAGAGGCCGGTCGCCAACACAATGGTCTGACCAAGTAAAAGGTGCCATCTCCTCTCCTAATCTCTACCAGCTGGTGAGGGCTGCCTCGGACCGAAACCGATGGAGGCAGATTGTTCATTTGAGGGGCTCTAGTGACCACGATCTTCAGAAATGAGGGAACGATAAAGAAGAAGAATAATATATATCAAAACACAACCCAAGCGCGCCGTAGTTCTTGAAGATGAAGCTCAAGATGTGAGAGGGTGTTTGCTTTAAGCGTTTAACTCCACAGAGTTCGTATTTTGCAGCGCCTGCCCAATTGTAACAGCAATAATTCACACACTTCTTATAACACAAATAAACCCTAGCTAGACACCTCTTATCAGAACACTCAAAGGTCAAGCTCCTTTTTGTACTTTATATTTGTTTTAACCAACTTCAAAAAAGGAGAGGTATTCAATTAGTATGTTTTTAATGTCCCCAACAGTATTTACGAACTCAGTTCGAATCTTAAATATTTTGAAAGAGTTTGGTTTCAATTAGGTGGTTACTTGTTACCATAGGACCTTGAATTGTGAAGATATGCCAGGGTACTCCTAAAAATCATTCATGACACTGGTTGATTGAGATATTGGTAGGTTTAATTCGAGACCTGATTTGACCCAGACAGCCACATGAGAGCTCGTGGAATCATTATCATGAATATGAAAACCGTTCGCCATAATGAAAAATGTTAGGAGGATATTTTTAATATATACTTATCGTAACACCTTAAGTATCAATAGCCTGATGGCTTAGGGTACGGTATGTGAATCGTAGTTTGTTTCAGCCCTGTAGTTCTGGGCTCTCAAAAATAAGACTACGGTATCCCCTGCCTGTCGTACAAGGCGACTAAAAGGGGCCTCGGGTTCACTGGGCGACAAGGGTGGGGGCCTGAGTCGTCTACCAAAGTGAACCCGGGAAGAAGGCAACATTGGCTGGCCCGTGTCGCCTTCCGCTGCGAGGGCACAGGGGAGGGAGTACTCCCCTTGGGACGTGCTCTCCTTGAGCACAGTGCAGAGGGGCTCCGGCGCGTTCCACTGGAGATCCCGGAGCCCCTCGTCATGCACCGAGGAAAGGGCCACCGGGGAGGTTTTAGGGTACGGTATGTGAATCGTAAGGTCGTGGGTTCGAATCCACCATTTGAGGATTGACGTGAACCATCTCCTTACACAAGCCTAAACTTATTTGGAATGGTTAACAAGAATGTTAATAATATTTGCGAAAAATAATTGTTAGCATTCTTTTTTTTAAAAAAACTAAAGTTCACAAAAGCGTACTTAATAACTTAGTGGCATTCTTCTTCAACTCTAGTTGAGAGAGAAAAACATATTGGCAGGTGCAGTCATCAAGGAAAAGATAAGAGATATAACGAAATATCAAAATAAATACACTATTAATTTACCCATAAATTTGTGCACGTTATTTGGCTCATCACTTATCACATATAAGTCCTTATAAGCTTGGTGAAAAGTATACAAAGAAAACTGTCTCTGTCTGCTCGTTAGGGTTACATGAGAGGTTACATAAAAAATCAAAACTATTATATTTTATTTTTTAATCTACTTAATAATATAGGGGATATAAAAGTTAAATTCTAAATAAGAACTCTTTTAGAATTTTATTTTATTTTTAATTTCAAACGGGAAAGCCACGCGCTACGCATATTTCAATAGCTACGCAAAAGCTACGAACCAGCTAATGTAACTCCGATAAGCGAAAGTCAGTGCCAGTCGGCTAAACCTATAAAATGAAATATGTCAATGATTCGACATTTTTCTTCTTAAATAAAGTTAAAAAATAAATTCACAGCCTAAATATGTATATATATTTTTTTTATTATTTCTAAGCAAGTGCTTGACTACGGTCCCACCTGATGTTAAGTGGAAATGCAGTCCTGGCTTAGTAAATGCCTATTCACTCTACTCTTGAAAATACCCACATTGTAATCGGAAGGAAAGACAGACGCGGGCAAACTATTCCAATCCTTTGCTGTACGAAGAATGAAAGACGAAGCAAATCGCTTCGTTCGGGTTTGAGGGATGTTCACAACAAATATGTCCCTGTGTCCTACTATTAGGCACAGGGCTTCTCTGTAAAGACAGTAAAAGGGCATCGACGGCTAGATTTTAGCACATTAAATGAGACACCATGGCTCGGCAGATAAAGGGTATCATAATTATTGGTAGTGGAGCGTCACACGTCCAAATGTGTGAATATTTTCAACTAACTACATTGGGTTTTACATGATTTTTTGATTTCAGGCGTGACGCGTGGGTGAGTATTCTGAATCAATCAACGACACTGACGTTTAATTAACACTATTTATAACTGATCGATTACCAAATCCGGGTTGTGTGGTATTGTTTATACATGGCCTTTGAACTTTGACTTGACTTGAAAGGTCATAAAATTATAATGTAAAAATAAACTTCTATGCGTAGTTTTAGATTAATATCTCGTTAAGCGATTCCATTTACGATCCGCTTACGATGACGGGTGCGAGTTCGAATCTAGAAATTCTTCCAACTTTGATTGTCAATAGCCTGATGGCTTAGGGTAGTGTCTGCGAATCATAAGATCGTGGGTTCGAATCCACCATTCGACTATCGACGTGAAACATCTCCTAGCACAAGCCTAAGCTTATTTGGAATGGTTAACAAGAATGTTAATTATATATTTGTGAAAAAAATTTCAAGTTTGTTTAATTAGTTTATTTTACGTGTTATTGCATTATATGATGTAATGGATATTAAATCAAGGTGTTGATAGTCTGTTCCTTTGTGATTATAGATGATAATTCGTACGGCTGTATGTTTGCGGGAGATACGTTTGCTAGTGTTAATATCTTGAGAATCTGGGGCATTTTTCCAATAGGTGGTGGATCGTTTGGGAGGTTGTGTTGTCGTAAAGGCGGAGGTCGTTTTCTGTTTTTAAATCTGTGTAAGCGGGAAAGATCTACCAATTTTGGTGAAAAGTTGGTTGATATGGTCATTTATCGGGCACCACGTTTTAGGAATGAGTGGAAGTTAAACTATCTAGTCGATCCATCAAGAGTCAAAATGACACGAACCTCCATTTTGTTCTGTGCTTTAGCAAAGACAACTTCACTAGTGTTGAATTACATGCACTTAGAGGGCTAGACTTTTTTATTATAAAAAGGGCAAATCTAATCTTAAATATTCGACCTTGCCCATTAATATCCACACCACTAGCCGATCCGCACTAGGGTCGCGTGGTGGACTATGCCTCTTTACAGAAAAGGAATGCGCCCAATAGTGGGACATATATATTATATACGAGTATATAAAGGCTGTAAACTACTTCTTGTACCGGATAAATATGAAATTGATTATGCTTTTGAGGTCCGGGGGAGGTCCGTAGCTACTCCGTGAGCCGGTATTGGCGAGGATCCGGTCTAACTCCTTGCTCTATCCATACACAGAGAAAAATGACTTACAGTTGTTAAACAACATCACGCAACAATATACAATGTGGTTGAAATATAGTGAAAAGATATATGGCATCCCTTCATTCGTTGAAGGGATTTAGAGTCGGTCGGGAAGATGGCGGCGATATCACTTTACAAAATCGTTGATCTGGTTGTAATAAAATTTTTCCTACTATGACTAGCATTAAATATAAGAAGTAAGTATCATTTTTGCTAACAATTTTTATACAAATTTTACTAACTTTCATATTAACATGTTTAAAAATATAGTACGTAATACTTACGACCTAACGTTTCGCAGACCATATTCTAAACCACGCTTAATTCGCTATCTAGGATTCCACCGCTTAGATAGGATTAGGAGCGTTGCTGGAGTTTCTTCGGCCACTTCTTATCCCAGCGCCAACGCTTGCCAAAGTAATTTTATTAGTTTTTAGGTAGGTAGTAATTCAGAAATAGCTACCGACTGGTTCGGCGCTCTCGGACGCCCTCTGATAGGAATGCTTACGCGGAACATAGTAACCGTCCAAACCGAGGTTATCTCTCAACGGAGGGACCTTTGTGTCGAGTTAATAGCGATAGAGGTCCAAGCTAAAACTACGTCTCAATCCGGTGAAGCAGTCTTTTTTTTTCTGGTGAGGCAGTCTGTTTTTGTCTGCTCCCCGTGGCCATTCCTCGGTGCATGGTGAAGGTCCATAGATCTCCAGTGGAACGCACCGGAGCCCCTCTGCACTGTGCTCTTCTTGGAGAGCACGTCGCTATCCCCTGTGCTCTCGCAGTGCAAGGCGACACGGGTCTACCACCCGATGTCGCCTTCTACCCGGGTCCACTTCGGCGGACGAGAAAGGCCCCCACCCTTGTCGCCCAGTGAACCCGAGGCCCCTTTTAGTTGCCTTCTACGACAGGCAGGGGATACCGTAGTCTTATTCTTGAGAGCCCAGAACTATGTCAGCCCAGAGCTGTCGGTGAAGCAGTCTGGTAGTCCGTCATTAAAAGAAAAATATATGGAGAATTAGTCATATGTTTATATAATCTCACTTTCATTGTTTTCCGTTTGTAGCCATAGAAAAATACTTTCACACATTCAGCACACATTGAAGTAAGGTGCTGGTTCTGCGAGTCAGTAATGACCCAGAAGGAGACCGCAGAACGGGATCGGGAGAGGGCCGATCCCGTTCGGAGATGGCGCAGGCGGGCCGGTGGCAGACCGGCCCGCAGCCCTGTAGTTCTGGGCTCTCAAGAATAAGACTACGGTATCCCCTGCCTGTCGTACAAGGCGACTAAAAGGGGCCTCGGGTTCACTGGGCGACAAGGGTGGGGCCTGAGTCGTCCACCAAAGTGGACCCGGAAAGAAGGCGACATCGGCTGGTCGCCTTGCGCTGCGAGGGCACAGGGGAGAGGAAGTAACCTCCCCGGGACGTGCTCTCCTTGAGCGCAGTGCAGAGGGGCTCCAGTGGCCCTCGTCATGCACCGAGGAAAGGGCCACCGGGGAGGTTTTAGTGGGTAAGAGAACCCCATATAACCGCCGCCTTCCCCCCAGAAGGCGGGGTATCTTTCTGAAGATTTCCTCCCCGTCAACAAAAAAAAAGAAAAAAAAAGGTGCTGGTTAAAAGCTAAGGTGGTTAGGCTTCCATTGTTCTAGAGCTGGACATCTCTGGGACTCGGTCGAAGGTGGAATATCTTTTACAATGACTGCTTTTTCAAAAATTCCGTATTTTTTTTCACTGAATTTTGTTTATTTGATGACTTGCTATCTCTAATTTAATGAGTTTAAATTTTCGAATGCTCTTAGAAAATTATTATCGCTATCACACTTAATGGATCGGTTAACGGATTGATTACGTTCTTTCATCGTATTCTATGGAATTCCGCTTTAATTGTATAATTAGCGCGTTGGCGGTACGGTGTCGCCTTCATTCTTTTATTTAACGGCCGTCTTATTCGCAAAGCTGCTACTGTATATAACGAACCGTTAGCGTTAATGACTAACATAATCACATTCCTGGACTGTGGCTCCCCAATACCCAACTTCCATATACCCAAATACACATACACTCATGAACACACAGCGTAGCCACTTACCAATCAATGCAAATACAATACAAAAATATTTCATTGGCACCATCAGTGAACAGTTTAGGTCAATCTTTGTCACAATCTCATCGAATATAAGAAGATACTTGTCAATTTTGTGACTATTGACGAATTGAAGAAGTGTACCGTATGATTGAAGAAACTAATTTGACAAACAGCGTCGTACTGTCTTCAAATATGTTAATTTTATATATATTTACTACTTTATAATACTGGATTTTTATTCCTCAATTGTAATGGATAAGGATTGTGTTATTTTTTTCTATACATATAAAACATCGCATAATACTAACCAAAGAAAGAAATATTTACAATATAGTAGGTCAAGAGGGTATACACACTTAGCGCATTCAAAATGCAACTTGTTAAATTCCTTAACGACAGCTAATCGTCCCAAAGCAAAGGAATGCGTTAGGAGTTCTTCTATATGACAGCGAACTTATTGTTTTTATAATATTACTTATTTTATTGTTCTCATATACGTGACCTTTAATGTCTATAGTGAGAATAAAGTTTCTAAAACCTATTTTACAAAATATTTACAAAAGATATAACTGTGCCAAACCGTCGTCGCTTGGCAGCGTGCCCAGAAGGCTGTTAGCATTGCTAAGTTGTATGGCAATGCTCAGCCTCTGTGCAAGGTATCAGCCAGCCTTCTGGTCACCAGATTTGTCGACCAACTTCTTAGCAATCACATTAAAAAGGTGGTGTGCACTAGGACCCCACGGACCTAAATTTTCTACCCCAATTGGCTCAAATATGAATATCGAGGTTACTTTATTTGAGCCGTTTGAAGTTTTCTGCAGTTGCAGCGGCCGCTCCAGCCTCAACAGAAGATTCTGGAAGATGTGACGGTGCCAGAGTTTGACGCTTGTAGCATCCCATCCAAACTAAAGTACTTAATAATATAAATGCATAATATACTTCGTAGAAGACGATCGGTTACATCGGATTAAATCCTTTAAACACTCGAAAATATTTTAATCTGTAATCTCCACCTGTTATCATGATCGTGTTCATCCGTGGCCTCCGAACGCACCTTATTTCCCCCCCGAGTTAATATTAGGGGTAAGGGGAGAGGGGTTATTTGCGGCTATTTCAATTATACGCCTTATGAAATACTTGTCTTGCCGGGTGTCGATTTCGCGGATACCGCAATATCGGCAGGGATGCGATGGCCGATTGGAATTTTTCTTGTGACATAACCTTAGTCATAAGCGAAGAGTTTTCTCTTTTTTATTGGAAATTAGGCAATCACGCGTAACATCAAGGGAATAGCAAGTGTATTGCCAACTTGTATAAAGGATAAAGCATTAACAAATAATGCCACAATACGAAGTTATAAATAAACGATATACTAAAAGAATTAAAAAAAATGTGCTTGTCTGGCGATGAGCTCACCTGTTACATATCGGATCTAATACTATTAATATAAGACGACTCTGTCCACCCTGCTAGGGCTAAAAGCTCATTTATTATGAAGTCATTATAAAATATAGATTTAAGTATATAACATCTATCACTGGTTTTTTCCTTGAAAAACAACCCACCGTGCCGTCCAACGCTCTCAGGCAACCTCGGATCAGAATGCTTACGCGTGTATGTAACTGTCCAAGCTGAGGTGGGTGACCTCTCAAACCACAGAGATTCAGGCTAAGCGAAGCTTTAGCCGCCTCCTATCCACGTAGAATTTAACAGAAAATGTATTTTTTGTTTTTGCATTTCTATCTTCTAAAATAAAAATAGCCTAAGTTACTCCTTACTACATCGGCTATCTGCCAGTGAACGTACCATCAAAATCGATCCAGCCGTTGCAGAGATTAATCGGAGCAAACAGACAATTGTAAAAAAAAATGATATTTATTTATCGTTTATTCATTCATATACATGAAGTAAAAAGCGGTTATTTTAATAGTTTAAATAAACAATTCAATAAAAAAAAATATATATATATATATATAAATTCTATATTACATAGTACGTTTATAACCCAAGTTCGATCACCGGGGTCGATACCGGTGATATTGCTTCTAAAAATTTTAAGTGCAGATCTACCACGTGCTCGGCGATGATGGAAAACATCGTGAGGAAACCTTCATGTCACCCACATGGAAGTAGTCGGTTTTGCGACCTGCATTCCGCTCCGCTTATCACAAAGCTCGTACACCAAACCTTCTCACGCGCCTCTCGGTAGCGTGAGGAATGGCTGATATACCGAGCGCTCAAGGTTTTTAAATTCAGTTCAGGGATCTTCATTGGAAGGACATTTCATTTATTAGATTCTATATATATAAGTAAACAAATTTGACTATGAAAATCCATTATGGAAATTCAATGTTGTTGCGATAACAGATGAATAAAGGATTTGTTTACATGTGGTGTGCATTGCATTTTGTGAATGCATTTTGGAACTTGGGCTCAGGAACTAATAATATTTCATCCTTTTGTTGTGAACATCCTTCAAACCCGAACGAAGCGCTTTGTTTCATCTTTCATTACTCGTACAGCAAAGGACTGGAATAGTTTGCGTCCGTCTTGCCCTCCGATCACAACGTAGGCGTTATTAAAATACAGTGAACAGGCATTTACTAAGGTAATGCGTCTTACCATCCAGGACTGCATTTCCACTTAACATCAGATAGGATCGTGGTTGCATTGCTTTAATAGTAGATAAAAAAAAATTCGGCAAAACAAGCGCACAAAAATTAATAAAAGAAACTTAAAAAAAAACAGGCGAATTGAGAAAATTCCTTCATTTTTAAAGTCGGTTAATTAAATTGCGAAATAGTCCATATAAATAGTTTGTTTCAAGGTCTGTAATTTTTACAGTTTTTTAGAGAGATTTTTGGAAGACTGCATAGCATTATAATATTTGGTCGTAATACGGTTATACTACCGCAGACCTCCTGACTATGTCGGAAATAGATGCCTGCCTAGTCCTCAATATACAAGGCCCAAAAAACGCTGGCTGGACGTTGTGAAGGCGGATATGTTAGAGAACCACCTAACAAAGGAGAATGCCGAAGATCGGGCAAAGTGGAGTAGATTAAACAGGAAAGCGGACTCTGGTGGTACGCTGGGAAATCGCTAGGCATTAGAATAAGTACGGTTATATCACTTTAGTGTTATTAAAGTTGGAATTTTCGTAACCGTAGCTTAAGGGGTGTAATCAACAGGTGTAGACAGAGATTTTAATAGGTTTGTAACATTGTTACGGGCTGGGATGGTCGTTAATTAATGTTAGATTGCGGTTAAATTATACTACGCCTGTAAACAGACTTGGTTTAGGTAGTGATTTTTTTATTAGTTAAAAGGAGGCTAACAAGCATGTGTGTGCAACAATTACTTCGATATTTTCAAAAAGACTGTTCGTTTTTTTAATCTCGAACTGCACAGATTGGCCAGAGAAGCTGGCCTTAAGATAAGATAAGATAAGATTTATTTATTCGCTGAAAACATGGTAGTATTTGATGTTATACATATTATAGTAATATAGATTCCACATAAGCGTGGTAGGTCTTGACTGCTTCACCGGATTGAGAGGTGGCATAGCTCTTAGATCGCTTAGCATGAACCTCTATCGCTAGTAACTCGACACAACGGTCCACCCGGTGAGGGGTAACCTGGGCTCCAGCAACGCTCCTAACATCTAAGGGGCGGGGAGTGCCCATAGACTGTACGTACTCGCGTAACTTCCTTATACGCGATGTCAACCTTTGGAATCAACCAGTGGTGTGTCTAATACGATTTGGGGACCTTCAAGAAATGAACTTATTCTTATCTCAAAGTCCGGGAACCCAACTCCGGTCTTATGAATGCTCATGGGCGGCGGTGATCACTTCCCGTGAGCCGTAAGCTCGTTTGCCCTTTTCTATTAAAAAATATTTTTATATTAAGAAAAAAGTTTCCACATTCGTGGTCCTTAAGGAGAACTTATCTAGTCTTGAATTGTCCTAAATCCATCAATTTTAGGTTATTTTAAGTCAACCGGATATATTCAGAACCTAAGATCCCAGAACAAACCCTTACGGATGGTTAAAAGATTTTGTGATTGCCTAACATTAAAAAAATGAATTGAAAACCTACTCCTTTTTTGAAGTCAGTAAAGGTGGCTTAATACTTTTTAAAGACCTGTAGCTTACCTAGAACTTCTCTTGTAGGTGTAAGGGAGCATCGTTCTCATCCATAGCTACTATCCCTGCTTACGCCGTTCAGGAGGAAAATAACGTTAATAGTTCATAAAATGTTCATTAAAGAACTAACTCTTTTGAAGATGAAAAAATATTTGTTTTTTTTTTTATAAATCTGACCGTTCAACCTCTTTGAACACACCGAAAACACTGACTGCTTTAAGAATTATCTTTTTCACTCGCATATTTTGATTGATTTAATGTTCATATGTCTTTCAGTCATATGTCAATTAATCATTACGCAGTAATTTTGGAAACAATTTAATCATATTTCTGTCTAATATTAATTGTCAATAAAGTTTTAAATAAGGTCATTTCAAGTTATATTAATCTAATTTAACATTATCTCTTAGTTATATTAATTTTGCGGCTCGGATTAAATACATAATTGAAGTAACGTTTATATAGGTTAGTATAACACAAGATAAAGGTAAGAAAATGTCTATATTTCATCATATATTAAAAAAACTTGAAAGTCGTTAATCGGTTTGATAAGAAATATGACGATTGGAAACACTAAGTCGGCCATTTTGATTATAGTAATTATAAGAAAATGTTTTTAAATATTTAGACATTATTGTTGTTACGTTGGTCGATAGAACACAGTTATCCAGACATGAAATAGTTGTTCATAAACTTCTTATCAAGAAGTCGTACCTCGGCAAATACAATAAAATAGGCTTCATTTATACAGTATCATATTTATTATACTCTTACTGTATGTATAATAATACTCCATATAAAAGTAGTATTGCGCGTGCACGTCTTTAGGTAGTCCCGGGCACCGCTGAAAATCAGCGCTGTCGCATCCTTGTGACAGCATATACGGTGTCCGATATTGGCATCATGTTTTGTATTATTTGTCCGTGTAACTTTAACTGTGTTTTGTATATTTTTCATTCTTTTTAATGTGTGTTATATTCAGTCTGTGATGTGTTTTGTATTGTGATGCCAATAAATGTCTATGTCTATGTCTATGACGCACATTTCTTCAGATGTTTCTCCGTAGCCGTTTAATATTGTTAAGAAGTTAAAGAGATTAACAATATCTGTCTTTGATGTTATCACTAATCCATAGTATTATATTTAAAACCACACGGAACACAAAACATTAGGTAAAATATAACTTTTTAATATAAATAACGCGGTGAATTAAACGGACATATTTTTTGTTAATAAAAACAAAACAACTGCAGCGGCCATTTAACTAGCCAGTCATAAATAATATTACAGTTTTAAAAATCGATCATCGATTACCAACAATATTATTACCCATATCATAGATTTTCATATATGATTCTCATAACTGTTTCATTCATGTATCACATTTACTATACTCTTATTGTCTGAATAAATTCCATATAAAAGTAGTATTGCGCGCACACGTCTTTAGGTAGTCCCGGGCACCGCTAAAAATCAGCGCTGTCGCATCCTTGCGACGGCATTTGCTGAGACAGTGTCCGATATATATAAAAAAATAAAAAAACTTTGTCGTGTATGCGCGTTATGTAAACAGGCAAACGAACATTCGGTTCACCTAATGCTAAGCGATGATAATGTGAAATAGAGAATAAGACAAAAATAGTATTTTTTAAAGATAACATAAGATTAATACTAAAGTAAGGAAAGTACTGTAATAATAATAGGAATAAGAGAGAAGGGAGAGAAGAGTATGAGACAGAGGAAGGTTGTAGTATGTCAACAGCCACGACCTTCACAAGTCAGGGGAGCCAGAAATGACTGGCAATTTCGGTAACTCGAATAGAGCAAAAAAAAAGTTAAGCGATAATATTGTCACGGTAGCTCGTAGTGTTGCTTCGCTTCGTTGTTAGTTAAAATAACATCTTGGCTTTTAGGTTAACGGCATTCAGAATGGAAAGGTGCACATTCGGCCACCGGACGCCGATAAACAGAGATATGCTTGATGAAATTGTAAATAGGGAGGTGAAACATTTCCGCAATTACAAGACGTATCGACCTAATTTCAGTGGTGAGTACACAATATAATTATAGTAACCGTCCAAGCCGTGGTTAACTCTCACCGGTTGGACCTTTGTGTTGGGTTACAAGCGATCAGCCCTGTAGTTCTGGGCTCTCAAGAAAATCGTATAAGGGGACTAAAAGGGGCCTCGGGTTCACTGGGCGACAAGGGTTTTGTCGTCGCTTTGTCGTCCGCTAAGGTGGACCCGGGAAGAAGGCGACATCGGCTGGCCCGTGTTGCCTTTCACTGTGAGGGAGTTACTCCCTCCCCCCCCGGGACGTGCTCTCCTTGAGCACAGTGCAGAGGGCCTCCGGTGCGTTCCACTGGAGATCCCCGAGCCCCTCGTCAAGCACTGAGGAAAGGGCCACCGGGGAGGTTTTAGTGGGTAAAAACCCCACATAACCGCCGCCTTCCCCCGAGAAGGCGGGGTATCTTTTAGAAGATTTCCTCCCCGTTAACAAAAAAAGGGGTTACAAGCGATAGAGGTTTAGGCTAAGCGACCTGAGAGCTATGCCACCTCTCAATCCGGTGAAACAATCAAGGCCAGCTTTTCTGGCCAATCTGTATAGTTTGGCAAATATATATATATATTTTTTTTGCCAAACATATATATATATATAGCCCCAAACGAAGTGATATGCTGCTTCTATCATTGTTCCTACTAATTAATCGTAGCTCTCACTACGATTATTTCGAATTATTTTATCAACCGATTTCAAAAACGGAGGAAGTTCTACTTTCAACTATATGTATAGCATATTTATAGCTTCCCGTGTAGTAAAAATCAATTTTGGATGGACGAATAACTCAATATCACGCCAATAGATTTCGATAATTTATTTTTTATTGGAAATTATATATTTCAAATACAGTATGATGACACTTTTTTCAGGTTCTGAATAAATCTATAACAATTTTGAAATTATTTCCAGTTGTCCCGGTAGCCACGAAATTCCATACCCGTTATGTCGAAAAGGATACGGATGAACTGAATCGGAAGGTCGAAATATATTTTGACCAAGTAACACAGGCCAGAGCACTTGGCCCTCACACAAAATATCCTTTACCTGTTACAACGAGTCATGAGTAAGTCTTTGTTGATTTTGTGAAGTAATCGGAGATTTATCAAGTCGTCTGTCTAGATATACTTTTGGAACACTCCACATCAGTAATATGTTTGTAGAGTTAGTAGCTATCATACCGAACATATCACTGTGTAGAAATTCCCCATTACTATAATTTTTAAACGACTTCAAAAAAAGAGGTTCTCAATCCGACTGTACGTTTTTTTAAATGGTTTTCACCTTAGAATTTTCGATTTTGATTATTCTTTTTTTTTTAATTAGCTGAGCTAAGTCTTAAGCTTAAGGTCAATCTGAAGATCGGTCCAGCCGTTTCGGAGCCTATAAGAATCAAATCCACACACTTTTTCTTTTATATATATATATATATATATATATTAGAGATGAAACGGATATCCGGTAACTACGGTAATAGTAATCCTGTATCCGGCCGGATACCGGATAGTATAATTTTAAAAAATCTCATTATTTTACTCAAGGCAAATCAATCATACTCCAATAGGTTATGGACACCGTTTATTTTTAATTTTTATAATCGCACATCAAAAAATGTTTGTTTTATTAATTATTAGTTTAATACTCAAAATTAACAAGTGGCAAATTGTGGTGAATAAATACCAAATTTTCCGAATTTGTTGGTAAGAGGCGACTCCGCTTACGTGCGATCCGAATGCGCCTGAATATATCCGATCTCGTTTACCGCGCCAATATTCAAATCAAACTGATCGCGTCAACGCAATAAAGGGCCGAATATCCGGCAGCCGGATATCCGGCGCTCCGGTATCCGGCCACACTACTATCCGTTTCATCTCTAATATATATAGATATACTTGTATTGAAACAATCGTAATCTGCCGATGTAATGTAATTTATTTACTCGCAACAGGTATGGCTGGTATTTAGAACCAATTTATCCGGTAGATCGTAATGATCGCCGCTTCTATAAGCCGAAAATAGAAAGTGAGAATACTAAAATGTTCACTCGGAACCTTCTCTCGAACCCTAGAAGCAGGAAAGCTAAAGCGTTCTAGGTGGTGGCGAAATCAAGTGCTGGAAAAGGTGACATTTATGCATGTAGAAGTCCTAGTTCCACGGACGGAACAGCTCGCGCTCGCAACAGAGGAACATGAAGAAAACAATTATTGAAGGACACGATATCTTTCATGTCAGTGACAGTATGGCACTTAAATGCGTATAGTATATACGTATACGTATATGCGTATAGTCTCTATTTTAAGCATTTTCTGTAACTTTAAAGAATACAATTGCGTTAATATAATAATTAAGTAAATTTTGTTATTATTTCAATGCTCACTTTCTCTTTCTAGCCCATTCTTAGGTTGAATGTCGGCTTTCTTTGATTTTCTCTACTTTTTTTAGGGGGTATAAACTAGTGCTTGACCACGACCCCGCCTGATAAGTGGTGAGATAGTCGAAAGATGGTACGCGCTAGTTTAGTAAGTGCCAATTCACTCTACTCTTGAAGGCTCTCACGTCATACTTGGACTATCTGAATGTAGATCTTGATCACCTATCAACTGTCTTTGGCATCATCTTTAGCTAGATTGTTGGAGGTCATATTCCTTCCTCCTCATCCAGCCAGCGCATTTGAGAACGTCCGCGTGTCTGTGGTCCAGTCATCTCGAGGGACACGGGTTCCCAACGCACTCCCTAGGCTTACACAGGTCGTACCGCCTCAGCACATTCTCTGAGCTAACAGTTGCTTAGTTAACTAGCTAACTAGCCACAATAGAGATTCAAGCTAAGCGAAGTCGGTGCCTAGACGGGATTTTGAAAAATAAAATTGAATTGTCTGTTTGATTTTGATCACCGTTAAGTTCACCTCACACGGTATTAACTGGATAGATATAACTTTATTGTACACTAAAATTACAATATACGTAGCTATTTTAACTTTGATTTTTTAATTATTTTTTTTATATGAAAGTGGCAAACGAGCATACGGCTCACCTCATCTTAAGTGATCACCGTCGCCCATGAACATCCATAGTACCAGAGGAGCTGCAGGTACGTTGCCGACCTTTATATCTCCTTTAGGAGAAGGCTAGTTTCTTGAAGGTCCCTAAATCGTAAAACATACCGCTGGTGACAGTTGATTCCACAGGTTGACAGTGCGTGGAAGAAATCACGCGATAAACGTGCACTACCTCTACAATAACTATTAATATTTCGTGCTTGCACTAAAAAATTCGTAGGAGAAACGCAGTCGTGGACTGGACCTCAATATCGTGTCTCTAGTTACTTTAACGAGATCAGATCCTTTTGTCTAATTACCAACCATAGAGGTTTACGCGTTAAGAGCTACGTCACCTCTCAATGCGGTGAAACATTTGCGGCCAGTTTCCCTAGCTTCATAGATTCGTAAAAAAAAAGAAAATAAAAAAACTCTTGTGGGTTTTGCAAATTCCTTCTTCTCTATGTCAGCCGTCAGTTTTGACGCAGTCATTTTTCTTTATGCGTAATATTATATTAATTATATGCTCATTTTGAATATACGTTTTAATTTTATTTGCTAATGATATTGATTTACGTTATAATTTAAATATTTTGCTATATAACTTATTCTCTATCAACGTATATCACTTTGGTTACATCTTAATATAATTATATAAGGAAATTTATAAGATTTGTAAGCGGCACAGGTGAGATATGTCTTTGATACTTTTATATTTGAAACGTTATAAAATATAGTATGATTTAAATTTAGTTATATAGATTGATAGAATTCACAAAATAACAGCATTCATTTTAAATTCCTGCTTTATTTGATAGTTGCTTTATTTATTTGATCTTTTTTGCACAAAATAAGATAGTACAAAAAGGCGGACTTAATGCCAGAAGGCATTCTCTGCCAGTCTACCTTAGGGTTGTGTAGAACAGCCCTGTAGTTCTGGGCTCTCAAGAATAAGACTACGGTATCCCCTGCCTGTCGTAGAAGGCGACTAAAAGGGGCCTCGGGTTCATTGGGCGACAAGGGTGGGGGCCTTTGTCGTCTTGCACTGCGAGGGCACAGGGGGGGGGGAGTAACCTCCCCCGGGAAGTGCTCTCTATGAGCACAGTGCAGAGGGGCTTCGGTGCGTTCCTCTGGAGATCCCGGAGCCCCTCGTCATGCACCGAGGAAAGGGCCACCGGGGAGGATTTAGTGGATAAAAACTCCACGTAACCGCCGCCTTCCCCCCAGAAGGGGGGTATTTTTTTGAAGATTTCCTCCTCGTAAACAAAAAAAAAAGGGTTGTGTAGAAACAAAGTCACGGGTGCAAGCTTAGATAATAAAATTTAAAAAAGTAAAATAAGACAAATATAAAAATATATTATATATGTATAAAAATAAATATATACATAAATACAAGCATACATAAACATACACAAATAAATATAACATATAGATAGATTAGTAGCATAACCATTATTATTAAGTAACAATAAATATATATATACAACTACATAGATCCAGATAAGCGTCAATAGCCTAATGGTTTAGGGTACGGCCTGCGAATCGTCAGGTCGTGGGTTCCAATCCACCATTCGACTATTGCCGTGAACCATGTCCTAGCACAAGCTTAAGCTTAGTTGGAATGGTTAACAAGATTGTTAGTAATATTTCTGAAATAAAAAAAAGAAATATTGCTAGCTTGATATAGGCTATAATAGTGCTTTACGCCCTATGTCATAAGGTATTATGCCATAAACATTGACCTGGGCATAATTTAACCAAAATCGTTTTAAACACAAAAATATTATAAATAACACGCTATGAGAGCACAAATATTAAACAAAAATACGTACAAATCGTCACCTGATCAATTTTAAATAGAAATAATAATATTTAGCATAATATTTTTTTATTTCGAACCAATCATATATTTACAAACTACTTCGATAATAGCCGCTACTGTATCGCAGCTATTAACGCCCATCTCCAAAGAATTAAATAAAAAAATCCAAATTTACTTAAAAAAAAAATCATAAGTAATTCAGTTTGACCAAGTGTGTACGAGTGTGTTTGTGTGTGCAAAATTCCTGTGTTAGAATATGTGTATACTATTAATTGGTGGGTGGGTTTCTCTGACATCTTCGTTATTGCGCTTTTAAAAGATCTCAGTACATTCATACGAGAGGTTTTCGAGTCATTTAATAATAAGTGGTTTACATTCTTAATATAACGGGTATATATGTGTTGGTATTTACTTTATTGTACAGAAAAGCACTTAGGAAATAAAATTGATATCCAGCGAAATCAGTTCTGTGGGCTGCATTGGCTGTCATGTTTGCGCTGTGTATTATGCAGTGTAGGTCCGACTTAGGAAGCGATTGTTTTCGAAGTACTGAGTGCAGAATGAAGAGTTACCAACCAGTTAATAGCTAAGCTATAAAACTATGGAATAGCTTGCCGATTGAGATTAGGGAGGCTTCGTCAACTAATGTCTTTAAATCGCGTGTATCTGAATATTTTCTACTCAAACAATGAAAAATTACAAACTGGTATATTTATTGTCGTTATATATATTCCATGTGTTTGTATATTATTATATTTATATAGAAGTATCTATTTATGTATATGTAAATGTGTATTTATTTATCTATATAATAGTTTTAAAACGCTATTTTTAGCGGCAATACCCTTAGCCTGCTCTTAACCACTAAAGGTTAGCTGGAAGATAATGCTAAATAGCATTAAGTTCGCCTTTGTACATATTATTTGGTGCAATAAAGGATTTATCTATCTATCTAAAATAGTAAGGAATATAAAAGTAATACAGTTCACTCATTGGAAAGCGGATGGGTTTAAACAATATGATTTTTAACACATCTTTGAGAAAAAGGAAAAGTGGAAAGCAACGGCTGAAAATGTCCGTATTTTCCGCACACCATTTTGTACGATTGGTGTGTATATAACATACACACATGGCATATATTGATATATTTATTGAATTTTACACACTTACATTTTATATTACCGACATGCACATACACAAAAATATTGGATACATATTATCAAATGTTATTATACATATTATATAACAAATTCTATAAACATTTTCTTACTTAGTTTTCGTCCTTCGGAACACATCTCCCTGCTAGACAAATATATAGCCTGTATTAGGGAGATGTTGTACCTAACTCCGAGTTTATGAACTAAACTCTGTAAACTTATATTACATTACATATATTGCGTTATATTAATAATCTTGTCCCTTTCAAGTAAACAATGGCACCCGGAAAAGATAAATGCACTTTCGGTGGTCGGGTGAAACTCGATATCAATAAGCTTAACGAAATTATAAGAAGAGAGGTGAAACACTTTCGTAACTACAAGATATATCGGCCTAACTTTCAAGGTGAGTAACTATATTTTTTTTTTCATCTATTATTTTATTGTATAAAATATATTTTAATCTCATAACTGTTTTTTTTATGTATCATATTTATTATACTCTTACTGTCTGTATAATAATATTCCATATAAAAGTAGTATTGCGCGCGCACGTCTTTAGGTAGTCCCGGGCACCGCTGAAAATCAGCGCTGTCGCATCCTTGTGACAGCATATGCTGAGACGGTGTCCGATATTGGCATCATATGTTTTGTATTATTTGTCCGTGTAACTTTAACTGTGTTTTGTTTATTTTTCATTCTTTTTTAATGTGTGTTATATTCAGTCTGTGATGTGTTTTTGTATTGTGATGCCAATAAATAAATGTCTATGTCTATATATTGAACTAGCTGTGCCCGCGACTTCATCCGCGTGGAATTTGACAAAAGTTATTTAGTTTATTAAATTGTTATTCAAGACATATGTAGCGAGTCGCTCGCCACTTTATTAATTTATTTTAGAATACTATATTACATATGTATTACCTTTAATAATAATGTAATGTAAAATAAATAATATGTTACGGACATCAGGACGGAGCGGCACATATTGTACGTCATTACTAGAACCGGTTTTAGTACAGTGCGCCGTCCGCCCGCCACACATATTTGCTAATGCACTCTGCAAATAACAGTGCGAAAACGGTCTCCACGCACAGTGCATGTCGCTCATGCTATTGCGCCTTAACGCTTCCGCTGACCGAATTTTAGTGTCGTATATTGTCGGTGTAATTCCTCTCCTCCATCAGTGCCTTCCCCAAACATATAAAGGCGCTGTATAATCCACGGCAGCGGATTCAGCAAAATGCCATAATGGTTCTCAAATAAAAAAGACTTTTCTCCAAACATTCTTATCCGTGAAATAGCAACCGACCGAGTCGTGGTTCGGCCCTCTTGGGCGCCCTCGGATCGGAATGCTTACGCGTAACATAGTAACCGTCCGAGCCGAGGTTACCCCCCACTGGGGGGAACCTTGTGTCGAGTTACTAGAGATAGAGGTTCAGGCTAAGCGACCTAAGAGCTATGCCACCTCTCAATCCGGTGAAGCAGTCAAGGTCAGCTTCTCTGACCAATCTGTGTAGTTCGTCAACAAAAAAAAAAAATCAAACATTTTTGTAGGCGAATAAAACCCTTGTGTCTTGTCAGACGCAAAGTGCCCCGTCGCATGACCCATGTGACTACTACAATTAACATTTAAAGAACTAGAAATGGTTTCGATTTAAAGTTAGTTTTACTCATCTATATATCGGTTTGAACACAAGTTTTTGTTAGTTAAACTACTGTCATTTTATCTGCGGAATGTTTTCCAGTTATTCCCGTGTCGGGCAAATTCTACGCAGCACATGACGTTCCAGTGGATACAGTGGAACAGGCCCAAAAGGTGGAAACGTACTCCAATAAGATAGAGCAGACCAGATCTAGAGGGCCACACAGTCAATATCCGATACCAGTTACAACGAGTCATGAGTAAGCGGCGAAATACCCTGCA
This sequence comes from Meandrusa payeni, assembly GCA_029286785.1. Lineage (NCBI taxonomy): Eukaryota > Metazoa > Arthropoda > Insecta > Lepidoptera > Papilionidae > Meandrusa > Meandrusa payeni. The sequence goes on from JAGSMX010000021.1 coordinate 4,635,377, forward strand.
TCCCATAGTATACTAGTATACCCGCGGTGTTACCCGCGATTGAAAACTACTGATTTAATTTTTTCTAAAATAAAAGTTGCCTGATTTACACCATATCACATTAGCTATCTGACGGAGGTTCAGGCTAAGCGACCTAAGAGCCAATGCCAACTCTCAATAGCCTAATGGTTTAGGGTACGACCTGCGAATCGTGAGGTCGTGGGTTCGAATCCACCATTGGACTATTGCCGTGAACCATGTCCTAGCACAAGCTTAAGCTTAGTTGGAATGGTTAACAAGATTGTTAGTAATATTTCTGAAAAAAAAAGAAATATTGCTAGCTTTCTTTAAAAAAATAAAAAAAAAAAATCCGATGAAGCAGTCAAGGCCAGCTCCTCTGGGCAATCCGTGTAGTTCGTCAACAAAAAAAAAATTCAAACATTTTTGTAGGCGAATAAAACCCTTGTGTCTTGTCAGACGCAAAGTACCCCGTCGCATGACCCATGTGACTACTACAATTAACATTTAAAGAACTAGAAATGGTTTCGATTTAAAGTTAGTTTTACTCATCTTTATATCGGTTTGAACACAAGTTTTTGTTAGTTAAACTACTGTCATTTTATCTGCGGAATGTTTTCCAGTTATTCCCGTGTCGGGCAAATTCTACGCAGCACATGACGTTCCAGTGGATACAGTGGAACAGGCCCAAAAGGTGGAAACGTACTCCAATAAGATAGAGCAGACCAGATCTAGAGGGCCACACAGTCAATATCCGATACCAGTTACAACGAGTCATGAGTAAGCGGCGAAATACCCTGCATCCCATAGTATACTAGTATACCCGAGGTGTTACCCGCGATTGAAAACTACTAATTTAATTTTTTCTAATAAATAATCACACTAGCTATCTGACGGAGGTTCAGGCTAAGCGACCTAAGAGCTATGCCACCTCTCAATCCGGTGAAGCAGTCAAGGTCAGCTTCTCTGACCAATCTGTGTAGTTCGTCAAAAAACAGCTTGGCTGTTTTTGTAAAGTACCTTCCAGACCGGCCCTCGTTCGAGAGATTATCCGAACAAGCAAAAGATACAAATTGTAAATAATATGCATGTAGTAAAAAGCGCTTATTTTAATAATACAAGTATACACTGCATGACAGCAATGACCTACGGTGCAGTTACTTAGACTCTGACCGTTGGGCTGGTCCACAAGCTGAAAGTCGCACGAGCGATGGAAATGTTCGGCATTTCTCTAAGGGATAGAATCCGAAACGAAAAAATTCGATGGAGAACAAAGATAGTCGACATAGCTCTTAAAGTTAGCAAGTCGAAGTGGAACTGGGCCGGCAACATCTGCTGAGTTATTGACGGTATATGGGGGAGAAAAGTCTTGGAATGGAGGCCGCGCATAGGCCGGAGAAGCGTGGGGGACCAACCCTCCAGGTGGACCGACGGCCTTGGATAAGCGGAAAATTAAGAATAGCCGGAGTGGCTGGATGCGGAAAACAAACATACACTCCAATTTTATTTATTTGTATAGATGTATCTATGCTTTCGGTAATCTCAGTAAAAGGCAAAAGACAAAGACATGGCTGGCTGTGGCCACAGACAAATTACCAGTATTGCCATTAAACTGAATGTTGACACATTAATCAAATTGTTTACCTAACATTAGTAAAAATAAATATATATTTTATGACTGAGAGTATATATATATATTATAGATGACAAATTTATTTCAGATACGGCTGGTACCTAACGCCTTTGGTACCTATGGATCGGAACGACCGTCGCTTTTACAAACCCAAAAAGGAGAGCACGCACACCAAAATAGAAGTTATTATACTCATGTCAAATCCTAAGGATCGTAATTCATCAAAAGCTCAGGAGTTAAAAAAAGCCAATGCTAAATAAACACGTGACCCGATTCCTCGTCCGAGATTATAATATTTTCAATTCTGCCAGTGGCAGAATCACGCTTGCCTGCGCCTAGTATTCTATTTTATTATAAGTATTTTCTTTACCATACCTAACCTTAAAGACTATTGACTAGACCTAAACTAAAGACTAGACTAAATTGCGCTAATAAAATATTTAAGTATATCCTAATTACTTTTATTCCACACATATATATATTGTGTTTTTTTATCGGAAACAATAGCGTTAAAAGTACGGTTCACCTGGTCTTAAGTGATAGTCGTCTATGAACGTTCCATAATACCAGAGAATCTGCAAGTGCGTTGAACTTATTATATAGATTATTAGAAGTCAGATTAATATTGTTAGAAGCCAGATTACAAACTTATAAAGTTTAATAATTGTTTACAATGCCAAGTCTGTGTGATGTTCCACTAAATTATTAATTATTAATTACAGATACAATAAGGTTTAGTAAATTCACTAAGATATCATTGGAAGTAGTTATTAATAGCTAGGTGCCATGTGTGAAAGTTTTAGCAATATTTATAAAAGTAAAATACATAAAATATACATATACATGGTCGCAGCGGCGGAGGTAACCTTGCGATCTTTTCGCTCGACCCGACAATGTCGGCAAGATGCTAAACAGTGCAGGCGGAGGTGGGGTCGTGCGTTCTCAACAAACATAAAAATACAGACGAATTGTTTTTTTTTATGACGAACTATACAGATTGGCCAGAGAAGCTAGCCTTGACTGCTTCACCGGATTGAGAGATATGGTATAGCTCTTAGGTCGCTTAGCCTGAACCTCTACCGCTAGTAACTCGACATAAGGGTCCCCCCGGTGAAGGGTAACCTTGGCTTGGACGGTTACTATGTTACGCGTAAACATTTCGATCCGAGGGCGCCCGAGAGGGCCGGCCCACAGCTCAGTCAGTTGCTATTTCACGGATAATCTAAGGGACATTCAAAAACTAAAATAACTTTGAGTGCCACTTTGGGAAGGCCGACGAATTGAGAAACTCGAAAAACGAAAAACCTAAAATTGGATAATCTAAGTTCTTAAAATTTTGTACTATATTTAAAAATTATAATTAGCCTAAAAGTCTATTTAACAAAGTTGATTAAAAATTGTCTCTTAGTCTAATATTGCACGCTGTGCTTCATAATTATTCGAATTTCTTAATGAGGACTGGAATCATAATACTTGTGCATGCTTTGCAAATGTTTTTATTTCCTTCTTATGGTTTCTTCTCTACGCCAGTCGTCAGTCGTCAGTTTTGACGCAGTCATTTTTCTTTACGCGTTATAATATATTAATGATCATTTTGAAAATGTTTTAATTTTATTTGCTAATGATATTGATTTGTGATATAATTTAAAGTATTTCTTTATTATCGTTTATAGTTTTGTTTACATCGTTATATATATATATTTTATAATTATTATAAGATTTGTAAGCAGCACAGGTGAGCGATTAACTTTGAAATTTTTATATATATAATTGTACCATCACTTTTTCCTGAAGGCAGCAAATAAGCTGTCACACAACGGTGGTTTGTTATGTAGCACTGGGTTCCTTACAATAAAACAAGTAGCTCAGTTTTTACTTAAATTTGTTCGCCGTCTTTGCCAGACCCCATGTCTCGCCACGAGTCCGACGATATAACGCACAGAACCAAGGCAGCGCCCTCTGTTATCCGCGTTGTACTTTTAACAGTTAACAATAATTCTTCTGGATGAGACAGAGTTCGTCACGGCTGATGAAAATTTTTTGAAGTAAAACTTTTTTACCTACCCTTGACTTGGGAAATTGACTTGCTGAATGCATTACGAAATGTGTGATCAGGCGAGGCAGAATGAAGTCTTTTTTAAATATTTTTTTTATATATTACTAAAATTCATGTTAGCCATTCGAACTAACCTTAAGCTTGTGCTAGGAGATGGATTACGTCAATAGTCGAATGGTGGATTCGAACCCATGACCTAACGAATCCAAGACCGTACTCTAAACCATTAGGCTATTGAAGAAAGAAAGAGTGAGATTTATATTTCGTATATTACGGAACAACAGAGACCAGTGCGCGCACTTTTTCTTTTGAACAATCGTGTTAATATTAAACATTGTGACTATATTACGGATGGTGATAATGGTCTAAAGGACACGTTTTATTTGTTAAGGTGGGATTCAAGAATGATTTAAATATATTTTAGATAAATTGGAACCGATAATTTTTTTCTAATGAACTTATTTCATTAACTGTTGGTTATTGATCTTAAATTGTTTTACATTGGATCCGGCAAACGCTGTGCCACTTGTTGAATTATATTCGAGCCGGCAGATAATATCAACATGTTTTTATTGTAAATTCGGCTTCACTCGATAGAGATTAGATATGCGGAGATTAGTCAATTTTCATCAGGTAATGAACACTCGTTACCGTGAGCATTACCAATTAAAATAGATGTGGTAATTCCTACAAAATGGCGGTGCATATCCTCTGCTCGCCCGTTCGTACTACGAGCGTAGTTATGTTATCTAATAATCTTGGCTCTTTTAAGTAAACAATGGCACCAGACAAAGATAAATGCACATTCGGCGGTCGAGTGTCGGTCGATATTCATAAGCTTAACGCAATGATTAAAAGGGAGGTGAAACATTTTCGCAACTACAAAGTATATCGGCCCAACTTTCAAGGTAAGAAATATATTGAATCATGAACATATTCTTTATTGGCACAAAAAATGAAACACATCAAAAAGAGAGAAAAAAATAAATTAAAAACAACATAGTTAAAGAACAAAACGGACAAATAGGACATAAGATATTGGACACCGTCTCAGCATATGGCGTCGTAAGGATGCGACAGCGCTGATTTTCAGCGGTGCCCAGGACTACCCAAAGTCGTGCGCGCGCAATACTACATTTAGATGGAATTTATACAGACAACAGACAATAAGAGTACAATAAATATGATACATGTATAAATAGTTATGAGATTAATATATATTATATACAATAAATAAAAAAAAATTAATAATAAATTATTTAAACCTATAAAGTTTATATTATATAATGAAATTTAAAAAAAATATTGGAAACAACAAGCCCACCCACGCCAAACCAAATGGGTGTAGAAAGAGTCGCCACTTCCGCCGCAGGTCCCCCGCTGTCGCATCTGCAGTCCGGAACCAAGGGTTTTCGCAGATCTAATTTAATCTAAAACCTAACACACCAGACCTCCCAACCAAGAGACCTCAAAAACCTGTGAGCTCATTTTGCGTAGATCGAAAAAAAGACAATCAAAATAACCTTAATAATTAAAATCAGACGGAAGCCTGCTAAAAACTCTAGCTGATGTAAAAATCTCAGTCCAGACCATGATCACTTAAAAGCGTTCGAAATATCGGAAATAGAACCCTGGTGGCTCAATGCCCGAGCGGTTGGCTCAAGTTGCATAGTACGACAGCAAACCGAGTTCGATATCCGTTGCCGGCACCAATAAATTTATTGTTGCAATTTTATGTGCTAATTTACCACGCGCTCGGCGGTGAAGGAAAGCATCGCGAGGAAACCTACATTTCTTAGATAATTTTTCTAAGGCTTCTGAAGTCTGCCAATCCGCACTAGGACCGCGTGACGGACTGTGTACTTATACTACCTTTACAGAAAAGGCCTTATATAAAGGCTGTAACATTAACTTATAAAAATGTACTTAAAATTTTATCTAAGGAATAGTTTCGATTGTTTCCAGTTTTTCCTGTGTCTGGAAAATTCTACGCAGCGCATGACAGATCAATGGATACAGAAGAGGAGACTCAAAAGGTGGCGGCTTATTGTAGCAAGGTAGAACAGACCAGATCAAAAGGACCACACAATAGATATCCGTTACCACTTACAACAAATCACGAGTAAGTGGCGAAACACACAGGGCGTTTGTATCTATATATATATGATAAGAGAAAGTGTGTGGGTATGTTCCATATTGGCTCCGAAACAGCTCCACCGATTTCAATGACTTCACATTGACCTGACGAATTCTGTAAAGTTTGGTGTGACGATCGGAGCACTCCACCTTTTGAAATGTCAAATACAGCTTTTAATTACTATGATGATATTCTATTGTTTTATAACCCAAATTTGTATTGACACATGCGTTGTCTATTTATGTTATTATGAACCATATTGAAGTACAGTGGAGTATATAGCATGTACATTGGTGTAGGTAATGATCTTCACCTCCTCTTGCCGCCCCCGTAATCCGAAGCGGGACCAGGATGGGTACCTGGCCCCAGCATGCTTCGGCGTCTTCGGGACTTCTCTGAGTGCCGGAGAAGTCCCCTTTGAGGATGAAGTCCGGTCTTTGCCGGGACCGGCCGGTCGTTGGGGTGTCCTGTCGCTGACAGATCCGGGGCACCCCGCTCATAATGGCTGATGGCATTCGCGGAAGGTTTAGTGTGGGTAGGGGCTGCGCAGGCCGAGTCCCACACATCCCTCCGGGCCCACCCAGGGTACCGGAGAATAGTCTATAAAAAGATTCCCCCGCGTGAACAAAAAAAAAAGGTAATGATCTTCACCCGCTCGAGAAGAGAATGAAATCGGAGAGCAATGAATAATTTAATATATTGTGAGAGTTAAATTAAATATTTAATGATGTAAGTTTATTGTTTAAATAATAAAGCAAAATCTTTTTTTTGTTTACGGGGAGGAAATCTTCAAAATACCCGCCTTCTGGGGGAAGGCGGCGGTTATGTGGGGTTCTTACCCACTAAAACCTCCCAGTGGCCCTTTCCTCGGTGCATGACGAGGGGCTCCGGGATCTCCAGTGGAACGCACCGGAGCCCCTCTGCACTGTGCTCAGGAGAGCACGTCCTGGGGGCAGGTTACTCCCTCCCCTGTGCCCTCGCAGCGCAAGGCGACACGGGCCAGCCGATGTCGCCTTCTTCCCAGGTCCACTTTGGTGGACGACTCAGGCCCCCACCCTTGTCGCCCAGTGAACCCGAGGCCCCTTTTAGTCGCCTTATAAAAAAAAAAAAGCAAAATCTAGCCCGACGAAGCGAGCTGGGTACGTAGTGTCTCATAATATTCAGTACCATATTTAGTCTTTAAAGTCGACCTATTCTGCATCAGTGATGGTGATGGAGGCATCCATTCGTAAGATTATTTTATGTTTGTTATAGCATAACTTTTTTATTAGAAAGCTGGTGCTTCCCGGGTGCTCTCATTTAAATTAAGTCCTATTCTGGCAATGTGATCTTTAGGAACACCATAAAAGTCTTAAATTTGCATCATATATGTGCGCCACAAATGGACGAATAACTTAATATCACGCCAACGGATTTCGATAAATAATTTTTAATTGCAATAGATGTACTCTAAGAGTAATTTGATCCATCATTTCAGCCGTAAAACATCCACTGCTGGACATAGGCCTCCCCCAACGATTTCCAAAGGGACCGGTTGTAAGCGGCCCGCATCCAGCTGCGTCCTGCGACCTTTATGAGGTCGTCAGACCACCTTGCGGGTGGACGTCCCACACTGCGCTTGCTGGTCCGTGGTCTCCAATCGAGAACTTTTCGGCCCCATCGGCCATCTGTTCTACGCGCTATGTGCCCTGCCCATTGCCACTTCAACTTGCTTATCCGGCGAGCTATGTCGGTTACCTTCGTTCGTCTACGGATCTCCACATTCCTGATTTGATCTCGTAGAGATACTCCGTGCATAGCCCTCTCCATAGCTCGTTTTGCGACTTTGAGCTTGCTTATGAGGCCTATAGTGAGAGACCACGTTTCTGATCCGTATGTCATCACTGGTAACACACACTGGTCGAAGACTTTCCACTTCAAGCACTGAGGTATTTTGGACGAGAATAATTGATTAGGTTCTGATTAAGTTTGTTTTCCTATATATATATATTCGTAATACAAAAATGGCGTCCGCACGTAACAGCGTTTAACGTTTGATTCGATTTGAAGCATAAATATGATTTGAATATATGCGTCCTATCTGTAAAATTGTACATTGGTATTGTATAACTGTGAATTTTCCTGTAATAAATAAGTATAATATCTATTTTTCCATACTTTTCGCAGTAAAAGGTAATAAGAGAGACGTGTCCTAATTCGTTATTTTATGTTACTTTGTGTACGCTTCATAAAATCAAAAAGTTTTGGTTCATCTCGAATTTTAAGACATACAACACTTTTTAAATTTCTGATTCCTTCCTTCGTATGATGGTGATCTTATTGTTTTCTTTTGTTATTTATTTATTATTCTCATGTAACTCTAAATGTTTTCAGTGAGAATAAAGTTTCGTAATTATTTTTTATTTACGCGGGGAGGGGGGAAGTCTTCAACAAGATATCCCGCCTTCTGAAGGAAGGCGACGGTTATGTGGGGCTTCGGTGCATGACGAGGGGCTCCGGGATCTCCAGTGGAATGCACCGGAGCCCCTCTGCACTGTGCTCAAGAGCGTCCCAGAGGGCAGGTGCCTCCCTCCCCTGTGCCTCGCAGCGCAAGGCGACACGGGCCAGCCGATGTCGCCTTCTTCCCAGGTCCACTTTGGTGGACGACTCGAACCCCACCCTTGTCGCCCAGTGAACCCGAGGCCCCTTTTAGTCGCCTTATAAAAAAAGCAAAATCTAGCCCGACGAAGCGAGCTGGGTACGCTACTCGTAGTGTCTCATAATATTCAGTATCATATTTAGTCTTTAAAGTCGACCTATTCTGCATCAGTGATGGTGATGGAGGCATCCATTCGTAAGGTTATTTTATGTTTGTTATAGCATAACTTTTTATTAAGCTGGTGCTTTCTTAAAGTCATCCCTATCCTGGCAATGTGATCTTTAGGAAAACCATAAAGTCTTAGAATTTGCATCAAAATTATGTGCGCCACAAATGGACGAATAACTCAATATCACGCCAACGGATTTCGATAAATAATTTTTAATTGCAATAGATGTACTCTAAGAGTAATTTGATTCATCATTTCACATCCACTGCTGGACAAGGCCTCCCCAACGATTTCCAAAGGGACCGGTTGTAAGCGGCCCGCATCCAGCTACGTCCTGCGACCTTTATGAGGTCGTCAGACCACTGCTGCAGGTGGACGTCCCACACTGCGCTTGCTAGTTCGTGGTCTCCAATCGAGAACTTTCGGCCCCATCGGCCATCTGTTCTACGCGCTATGTGCCCTGCCCATTGCCACTTCAACTTGCTTATCCGGCGAGCTATGTCGGTTACCTTCGTTCGTCTATAGATCTCCTCATTCCTGATTTGATCTCGTGGAGATACTCCGAGCATAGCCCTCTCCATAGCTAGTTGTGCGACTTTGAGCTAGCTTATGAGGCCCATAATGAGAGACCACGTTTCTGTTCCGTATATCATCACTGGTAACACACACTGGTCGAAGACTTTCCACTTCAAGCACTGAGGTATTTTGGACGAGAATAATTGATTAGGTTCTGATTAAGTTTGTTTTCCTATATATATATTCGTAATACAAAAATGGCGTCCGCACGTAACAGCGTTTAACGTTTTTCGATTCGATTTGAAGCATAAATATGATTTGAATATATGCGTCCTATCTGTAAAATTGTACATTGGTATTGTTTAGCTATATTATAGAATTTTCCTGTAATAAATAAGTATAGTATCTATTTTTCCATACTTTTCGCAGTAAAAGGTAATAAGAGAGACGTGTCCTAATTCGTTATTTTATGTTACTTTGTGTACGCTTCATAAAATCAAAAAGTTTTGGTTCATCTCGAATTTTAAGACATACAACACTTTTTAAATTTCTGATTCCTTCCTTCGTATGATGGTGATCTTATTGTTTTCTTTTGTTATTTATTTATTATTCTCATGTAACTCTAAATGTTTTCAGTGAGAATAAAGTTTCGTAATTATTTTTTATTTACGCGGGGAGGGGGGAAGTCTTCAACAAGATATCCCGCCTTCTGATGGAAGGCGACGGTTATGTGGAGCTTTTACCCACTAAAACCCGCTCGGTGGCCCTTCCTCAGTGCATGGTGAGGGGCTCCGCGATCTCCAGAGGAACGCACCGGAGTCACTCTGCATTGGTGCTCTTAGGAGAGCACATCCCGGGGAGGAGGTTACTCCCTCCCCCCTGTGCCCTTGCACCCGGAAAAGGCGACACGGGCCAGTCGATGACGCCTTCCCGGGTCCACCTTAGCGGACGACAAAGCACCCTTGTCGCCCAGTGAACCCGAGGCCCCTTTTAGTCGCCTTCTACGACAGGCAGGGGATACCGTATTCTTATTCTACGAGCCCAGAGCTACAGGGCTATAAAGCTAAACCTAATTTAGTTGTACAGTAAAAGTATTATTTCAGATACGGCTGGTACCAAACGCCAATACTAGCTATGGATCGCAACGACCCGCGATTTTACCGGCCAAAAAAAGAAAGCACGTATACCAAAATAGAAATTATTATACTCATGTCAAATCCACAGAAACAAATATCACCAGAAGCTGAGGAAAAAAAGCTAAAAAAACCTTCTAAATAATCTAATCTTGTGCTAGTTTATATTTTTTATAAGTATTATATTATTGCTATTTAACTTTACATTATTTTAAATAAAACTTTAATAACTAATAATCAGTTTGTTTTTTAACATAAGACCCTAAGTGGCTCTATGACACAATTACATTACACATAAAAAAAATAGTTTAGTTCAGATTCAATGCAGAGCTCTGCCACCTGTCAAACTACGAAGAAACTGTAACGATCAACTTCACAGACCGACATCATAGATTTATTACAAAAAAAAACAAAAACCGACTTCAGATCAAATCAAACTTTAAAACGTTTTTGTTTGTATTTCCGAAATGTGAACCTAACCAAACTCCAATCAAACTACCCTTGAAGTGCCTCCAAAATGAATCATCGAAATCGGTTGGCGTGATATTGAGTGACATGTCCATTTGTCGCGTACATAAAAGTTAAAGTTACAGCCTTTATACATGTCCCACTGCTGGGCGCAGGCCTTCTCTGTAAAGAGAGTATAAGGGCATAGTCCGCCACGCGGCCCTAATGCGGACTGGCAGACTTCACATGTCGTAGAAAAATTTTCTAAGGCATGTAGGTTTCCTCACGATGTTTTCCTTCACCGCCGAGCGCGTGGTAAATCAGCACATTAAATTGCAACAACAAATTTATTGGTGCCGGCATCGGGGATCGAACTCGGGTTGCCAGCGTACTGCGCAACATGGGTTGGCTCAGTGGCACGGACACTGAGCTACCACGGCTCGCGTACATACTTAATGCAAATTTAAGACTTATATGGTTTTAAAAAATACATACAGACAAATTGAGAACCTCCTCCTTTTTGAAGTCGGTGGAAAAAAAGGACCATACGCTTAAGTAGTTACTTATTCAAAAGTGACTTTTTAAATTGTATAAAAGAGAGTACTCACCCGAGTTTCTTCTTTTTTGTGTTTCTGAAGGTTGGCAGGCAGTTCACCATGTTTCCCTCTATCTTTTGAAACTGGAGCCTTCTTGTTAGACCACACAATCAAGACCGGAAGAATCGGATAGATGACACTTCACTGGCCGAAAAAAGGTAGACATATAAAAAGGTTAAATATTTTGACCTTACAATCGATTTAAATAATAAAAGCAATAGAAGCATAAGTAAATCGAACGAATTTGTATTGAAATAATAAAAAAAAATATTGCTTCTAGATAAATTATAATTAATTTCATATATATTATAATTTATTAAACAACCGTACGGTATGAAGGCGTTCACGTATTAAGTCGGTCTTTTTGTACACTTTTATTTTTCCAATTAAAAATTAAATAAAGAATTTTTTTTTTTTGTTGAATATTTTATGGCTTGGTAACAAGACCTTTAAGCCAAGTCTTTATTAAAATACATGCACTTATTTCTTACGTCTAAGATGAAAATGAAAATAAAAGTTTATTTATTTTATTTTATTTATTTTATTTTATATATGTTTGGAAAACTTACAGCTAGAAGAGACACAAGATAATTAAATTAAACATGGAAATGGCCAATTAAAGTTATCGCAAATAGAATAGGATGTACAATTAAAGATATGAAAATTAAACAATAGAAAGAGCAACAATTCAACAGAAAAAAAAGAGATCAAATAACTATGGAAGATATTATAGAAGTAAATAAATAAATTATTAAATAGATAACGACAAAGAACCTTAACTCTACAATTATTTAATATACAGATATAAACTACCTAAAATATAAGCTTATTTTGGAAAAAACAGACACAGAAGTGATATCGTGTGCCTGTTTATATTCTACATTATCTATAGACATTTTGACAAATGTCAAGTAATATACAAAATATTTAAACATGTTATAAATACATTTTACACGATAGTTATATAACTTTAATATTTTTTTATATAAATAGGCATTTAATTGAAAAACAGAAACTTTACTTTCAAAAACGTATTACGGTGAGGGATAGACCTACGTAAGTTGGATCACTTTAAAGTTATTTTTTACCATAAAAGATGTACTTCAATGGTAGTTTGATGAGAATTTGATAGGTTTTGATTAATTCTATTTCATTAATAACGTAAATAAACTTGTATTTAAGATATTTTCCAAATAAAGGTTATCACGCGCCGTTCTTGGTGTCCGTATTTGAAGCCGGGCTATTACGAGTACCATTTAATTTCAGTATGTTAGGGATGTTCATGTCAAAAATATATCGATATATTTTTCGATATAATATATCGTGAGGTTGTATCGATACTACGTGATATATTGTACAAATATATTGATATTTTTCATTTGACATTATTTATAATTTGGTGTCTCAAAGTCAAATGATTTTCTTCCAAAAATTTAACGAATAGTTCTAATACATAATTTCTTTCGTTATTGTGACATGTCTAGTTTTAATTGTTCTTGAGGTCAATACACAGTTATGTGCTTCGAAGTAAAAATATCCGTTACCTAAACTAGACTATTTGTCGTTATAGTACTTAAAAGTATCTCAAAAGGTCCGATTTTTTTGGGGGTTTCAGTAAAATGCCAAAAAAAATGACGTAGATATTTTTTATTTTTTTTTTGTCGAGGCTGTCATACCATCACCTACCAGTCACTTACCGTTGGACGTCGAATTATGGGACACCTGTCTACAGACTGTAACTTTAACTTTTATACTTGTAGTTGTTTACAATGGAATCAGGCAAATGTACTTTCGGGGTCCGTATGCCTATCAACCTCACGATGCTGAACCAAATCATATACAGGGAGATAAAGCATTTTCGCACGTACAAGATATATCGACCTAATTTTAAAGGTAAACTTCTTTACACTATTTTTTGAAGTAAAACAGCATTACGCATGCTTCATTTGGGTAGTAAGCTGGTCAGCCCTGTAGTTCTGGGCTCGTAAAATAAGACTACGTACCTTGCTTGTCGTAGAAGGGGCCTCGGGTTCACTGGGCGACAAGGGTGGAGGCCTTTGTCAGCCAAGGAGAACCCGAGAAGAAGACGACATCGGCTGGCCCGTGTCGCCCTGCTCCACTCCCCCGGGACGTGCTCCGGTGCGTTCCTCTGGAGATACCGGAGCCCCTCACCATGCACCGAAGAAAAGCCACCGGGGGAGGTTTTTGTGGGTAAAAGCCCTACATAACCGCCGCCTTCTTCTTCAACTCGTTGATTTCGCCCTCGTCAACAAATAAAAGGGTATTAAGCTGGTGAATGCGTTACGACATGATCGAGAGAGGCGAAGGGAAGTTGAAAGGGAGATATAAATAGGTGAAGTGAAGACACAGTGCAAGCCTATTCTGTGTACACATTTCTTTCTCTCTTGAACAATCGTGTATATATCTTATATTTAAAATTCTCGTGTCACAACAGCCAGCTAGCCAGCTCGTGTGGTCAGCAGCGGATCCAAACATCTTATCCGCTGCTGGGGGCTGGGTAGGCAAGATGAGAGCTCGTATTCCCGGCCCCCAAGGCCTCCAGGTGATGTACTCGGGGGAGTGCATCACCTGCTTATGGAAATCGTGTGGCTTATGTTCTGGATCGCCTTACCTGGAGAATGGTGAAGGGGAGGCTCGTCCTCTACCGGGTCCAGTCGCAGGCGGGGCCGCGGTTGTGTTTGCGAATGATCTGTTAGCTCGGTGAGGGCCCGACAGGACTCGTCCCTCCTTCGGGGGATGTGAACGCGGATAGGTACGTTTCCCACAAGTAAAACAAAAAAAGGCCTTTTCCTTGCCCCCAAAAAGTACGGCGGTAACAAAGTAAGGCGGAGACACATTAGGACCATGTTTAGTATAAGTATGTATTTAACACACAGTTGTTTGCGACCAGTTGTACCGGTGGCTTCCAAGTTCTACGCGGCACATGATCAGAAATTCAAAATTTCGAAGGATATGGAGGATAAGGAGCAAATTTACTTCGTTAACGTGGGCAAATCCCGAGCGAAGGGTCCGCGGAGCAGCTATCCCTCACCAGCTACTGAAAATCAGATGTAAATATTTTACATATCTATATCGACGCTGGATAACAAAAACGTAGTAACCCACAAAAATGAAATTGTTCACCAGAGTCAAAAAAGATTTCAACTTTTTAAAAAAAAATTATAACTTTGGTATTTGTGGACCTAGAACTGTCGTTTTCGGACACAATATTTATTATTTTTTGCTGAATGAATATTGTAGCACGGCATTAACCTAGAGTTTTCTTGTTATTTACAACTTTTTATGGTACAAAAATAAAAGTGTCAATTTTGAAAAACCTATTTTCGCTATTTTTCATCTAATTGTTACAAGTCGTATATCATTCGATGCGTCTTTTTTTTCTGATTACAACGACGTAAAAAAGTGAAAATGGCCATATGTGTCACTTTACGTTACGTTTTTGCTTTCCGGCGTCGATACATTGTTTTTTAGTTAACGACGATAGCTGATTGGAACGCACACGCTCATAACCTTATTTTTTTGTGACGAACCGATTCAAAATTAGTCGAGAAGCTGACCTTGAGTGTTTCACCGCATTGATTGGGGTGACATAATTCCTTGTCCTGTCGCTGACAGATCCGGGGCACCCCGCTCATAACGGCTGATGGCATTCGCGGAAGGTTTAGTGGGTAGGGGCTACACAGGCCGAGTCCCACACATCCCGGCCCACCCAGGGTACTGGAGGATGGTCTATAAAAAGATTCCCCCGCGTGAACAAAAAAAAAGGTGACATAATTCTTAGGTCGCTTAGTCTGAACCACTATTGGTCGTAAAAAATTTAATGCAATTCTGACAATGACATGAGAAAACCAAATAAGTCTAAAATATGCATCAAGTATATGTGCCACAAATAGATGAGTAACTCATTATCACGCCAACCGATTTCGATGATTCATTTTATTGGAAAGGATAATAAACTTTAATAGCGTAATGGTTTACGATACGGTCTGCGAATCGTAAGGTCGTAGATTCGATTCCATCCGACTATTGATGTGAACCATTTCCTAGCACAAGCTTAAGCTTAGGTGGACCGGTTAACAAAAATGTTAGTGATATTTTCTGAAATAAAAAATATTATATTTTAAAAAAAAATAAAGACTTTAAAGGTGAACTTGAGAACTTGAGTTTGGTTAGTTCATCATTCGGAAATACAAAGATGGCGTCCGCGCGTAATAACGTTTAACGTTTGACTCGATTAGAAGTAACTTTTTGTTTTAAAGCGTTATACTTGTTTTCATTAAGAACTGGTGGATTTTTATTTACAATTTCTTCATTTCAAATCAGGTATGGTTGGTACAGCGAACCGCTTCTTCGAATAGACCGCAACGACCGTCGTCTCTTCAACCCGTTGACAGAGAGCTCGCCAACTAAAACTGAAATAAAGATACTTATGTCCAATCCTAAAATGATAAGCAAATAGACAGGACTATTTGTTTACAACTGGTTGCCATGGATACCACGTTAAAATAAAAAAATTCTTCACAACATACTAACATCGTGCGTCGGCAGAAATTTACTATTACATAACATTAATATAATATATACCACTAAACAAAAATTACGTTCGTATTAGCGGCATTATATTTGATCAAATATTAGACAACGTAGTTTAAGTTCTCAGTGGGCCCGGTGAGATTTCAATGAACAAAGAAGGGAATGCCCGAAGCCATACCAAAAATGTCACTATTCTCCAGTACGATACAGACGCAAAATTACCGCCGGTAGCATGGACAATTGAAAATCGCAAACCAAGAGTCACATTATGCTACGTAATTGTATATTTATATACACATTTTTTTACATTTTGAATTTTTTTTATTTAATAAACTATATATTTTCATTTCAAATCATTTTTATTTATCCTTGCCAGCAATGAATAAAAGACCGCCTCTAATCTAAAAAATTGCCGCTGTCTAAACTTATATTGAACTGCGAAAGTGGATGTCAAACATCTCAACCAAAAGAGTCGTCAGTCAGTTGTGTCTATAACACAGACGACTGTGACGGCACAGGAAGACTGGTGACAAGGGCAACGGCCGCATCAAAAGAGAAAATTCGACGCAGCGGTCGCGGAGAAACTAATAACAATGCAACGGGTCGTCTACGACGTGTGAACCAGTGCATTCTCCAAGACCACCTTCAAAAATCAGGTATTTAAAAAATTGTAGTAACTGTAGAGGTAGCACTGTTATTGACAAAACAAATTAAACAAAGTACATTAAAAAAGAGCACGGACACAAGTGTATGATTGCGCTTTATTGAAAAAAAAAACAAAAGAGTCGAGGCTACCACAGCTATCAGTGTACGGTGACCTTAAGTTGTGTAGTATGATCAGCCCTGTAGTTCTATGCTCTCAAGAATAAGACTACAGTATCCCCTGCCTGTCGTAGAAGGCGACTAAAAGGGGCCTCGGGTTCACTGGGCGACAAGGGGACCTTTGTCGTCCGCCAAGGTGGACCCGGGAAGAAGGCGACATCGGCTGGCCAGTGTTGCCTTGCACTGCGAGGGCACAGGGGAGGGAGTAACCTCCCCCCCGGGAAGTGCTCTCCTTGAGCACAGTGCAAAGGAGCTCCGGTGCGTTCCACTGGAGATCCCGGAGCCCCTCACCATGCACCGAGGAAGGGCCACCGGGGAGGTTTTAGTGGGTAATAACCCCACATAACCGCCGCCTCCCCCCAGAAGGCGGGGTATCTTTTTGAAGATTTCCTCCTAGTAAAAAAAAAAAAGTGCGTTGTGTAGTATGATAGCGAGCCGGTGCAATTAATTTGTTGGTTGCATATTTAAGTGCTGATTAGCAACTCATTCGGCGGTGAAGTAAAACAACATGAGAAAACTGGCAAGGAGACACGGGCCAGCTGAGGCCCCCACCATTGTCGCTCAGTGAACTCGAGGCCCCTTTTAGTTGTACGACAGGCAGGTGATACCGTAGTCTTATTCTATGAGCCCAGAACTACAGGGCTCCGAACGGGTTCTCCTTCTGGACCATTATGACCTCGCAGAAGGAGACCAGCGCCTTCCATTTGGTTTTCCCCGCCAGTGCAGCCGCTACTGCCACCGGCGGGGTGAGGTCTTGCCCATCATGGGAAAATCAACGTGTCAATTATAGAGCCTTTTATTTATATGTGCTTCAAGAAAAAGCTTCTGTAAAGCGTTGGGAAATCAAAATAAGTCTTAAACCGCAGAAGTAGTTTAATTACTTGATTTTAGTTATCGTTAGTTTTGTCTTTGGCGGCATATTGATTCCAACCACGGGGACATTTGTTCTTGTAGTCGGCTTTCTCCAAAGGACGGAGATGAGCTGCAGCCACACGGTCTCTATAACAACAAGCACACTCTTACATAAAATATCTTACCCTAGAAAGGTAACCAGGGAATAGCCCCGAGTCTGCAACACCAATTGTGAACAAAAAGAATAATCTTTGTCATAATAGTGTTTGACTCTATTATATTTATATATTATTGTCAATACATAAAGCAGCTTTTATTTGTTTTAATTATAATAATATATATTTAACTAAGTTTTTATAACATCATATTGGTATTATCTGTAACGGTGTTATAATTTTTGTTGATTTAAATAAATAAATAAATATCGACGCTGGATAGCAAAAACTACGTAAATGATACATTTGGCCATTTTCACAATTTTACGTCGTTGGAATCAGAAAAAAAGACGCGTCGAATAATATTGACTTGTAACAATTAGATGAAAAATAGCGAAAATAAGATTTTCAAGATTGACACTTCACTTTTATTTTTTGTAACGTAAAACGATTTTCTTTAGGATAACACTTTTTTTTGTTCACGCGGGGAATCTTTTATAGACCATCCTCCGGTACCCTGGGTGGGCCCGGAGGGATGTGTCAGGACTCGGCCTGGGCAGCCCCTACCCACTAAACCTTCCGCGAATGCCATCAGCCGTTATGAGCGGGGTGCCCTCAGTCTGTCAGCGACAGGACACTTTAGGATAACTCTAGGTTAATGCCGTGGTACAATACCTATTCAGCAAAAATAATAAATATTGTGTCCAAAAACGACACTTCTAAGTACACAAACACGAAAGTTATAATTTTTTTTTTAAAGTTGAAATGTTTTTCGGCTCTGGTGAACCATTTCATGTCATTTCATGTTTTCACTTTTCCAGCGTATATATATATATATATATGTAATAGAGCTTTTCTTACAGTTCATAGACTACTCACGCAAACTCTTCATAGGTTTTGGCCGTGCATATCGCATCACACTTCACGTCGTTGACTCGCGTATACCTTCTGTCCTCCTCTAAGCACTCTTTCAGCTGATCCTCCATGTTAGAAAAATCATCTGCATTTAACGGTTTATCCATGATTTGAAACGTCAAATAGTTTAAACCTGGAACATTTTTATTATTTATTAAAACAGATTTTTCAGATTTTGTATTTGAACAGATAGATCAATCTCACTAAAAACCAAGATTGATCTGTGAGGTCACTGGTGTTCCCAATATTCACTTACGGAGCGGAAACTTGGACCGTCAAGAAGGCAGACAGATCTCGTATTGACGCATTTGAGATGTGGTGCTGCTGGAGGAGAATGTTGCGAGTACCTTGGGACAGCCCACCGCACAAATGCGTTAATTCTCGAAAGTGGGTGTCACCGTCAGACTGTCAATGGTTTGTCTCCGTAGGGTTTACGAATTCTTCGGTCACATAGCCAGGAAAACCGATACCTTGGAAACACTCCTGGTCACAGACAAAGTACAGGGAATGACCATGAGGGAGGAGCCGTATGTGTTGGACAGACCAAATTAGCAACAACACCAACAGGCGAGTCCACGAGGCATTTCACATCGCCAAAGACCACAACAGGTGGAAAACGATCGTCCGCCACATAATTCGTGAGTGTCACGACCCTCAGCAATGAGGAAAACGACACAAGGAGGAGGAATATATATTATCAGCCTGTGTGGCCACCACATATTGTAACATGTTTTTTTTAATCATAAATTAATTAAAATTTAATTTAAAAAAATAATAAAAAGTATATATATGTTACAAGAGCAAAGAAAATGTTAATATATTTTTGAGTGTAATAGTTCTTCGACGCTGTGTAATGCCTTCATAACCAGCCATGACATTCACGTATTTTTTTAAAGCCCACTATAATACGAGCTGGAATTACATGCCTGGAAATCCAACGGAAAACTTGCATCCACTACAGCATATTTATAAGTAAAAACAAAAAATCTCCTCCGTCTTTGCTAAAAATTCAACGCCAAAACCACAGCAGTAACGTAAATATTAAAGATTGAACCATGGCGTCTACTACGTGAACCGGTCTATTTTATTTCTGAAATATCGTAATTATTTCTTAAGCCTATAATCTTTATATTCTTCCACATTTGTGCTCAAAGTCGTAAAATAGTACTTACCGAGTCTTAGATTGTCATAAACACAGCGATACCGTAAACAACAATAATTACATTAAAAATCAACACAAAATATACCTTGAAGATATTCCCGTTGTTCAGCTTATTAGATATGTCCGATTCAATTCTTCGTAGAGACGATAAATGTCAATGAATGTCACCGTTTAATATAATCAATACAACAACTGTATCACCATAGTGATTTCACGCTGCGTTAGTTAAAGTATTTTGACATTTCAAAGCTATAACAACTTGTTGCCTAGCAACGGTATTTTAGCATAAAATTCCACTAAACTTTCTCGCGTACACATGTAGTGAGAAATTATTTTCCTTTGGTAAAACTCGGATCTTTATCGGAATACGATGACATCCAGAACTGTCAATGAACGATCAAACAACTCATTTAATGAGTGACATTTTCATATCCATTAAAATGTAACTTTATTGTTCAGTGTCAAATGTCAAAATGAAAAATGTCATTATATAATATAGAGATGTTACAACCATAACAATTATTAATTAAAACGGGATATTAACATTACCAGTGTATTATACGAAATGAGTTGCCGATATTTTTAAGTAATAGTTATTAAGTTCGTGACCATGTTAGTTTAAAATCATAATTATATTATAACCGTATTCTGTAACTTTGAATATACTTAGTTTTTAGGTAATGTGGCATCAGAGCGGAATGCCAATCCCATTATTAATTTTTTACGTGTTATTGACCTTCTAGTGTGCTGCCGGTAAATAAAAATGTCACAGAAATTATGAGGAAAACGGAAATTATATTCTATACATTTTGTTACATGAGAAATATATACAATCGGAAAAGTCTAAGCAAACAGAGTTGAATGAAAAATGTTGACATGTGTCTTATAAAAATTTTCTAATTCCAAATACAATATAAATAATTTTGTCATCTAAAATCCTCTATGATAGTTGGCGAACGCTAGTCGCCACATCTTTATTGTCATTAGTAAACAAAACATTATCCCCACTTTAAAACATAATTATAAGTACAACAAAAAAAGCTTATTGGGAAATATTTACAATAATAATACTCAATAACTGCCTAAATTTTACGTCATTGGCGTCCCTCTTGTAACTAAGTAAATAACCTGCGTGTGAGAGGGGTGCCATCGAAATCTGAAAATATATATGATTAAAACTATAGCGAATATTTGAAATGCGTATTACCACTCTATATATATGTCGAAGTATGTGCGCCACACATGGACGAATAACTCATCACGCCAACCGATTTCGATGATTCATTTTTATTGGACAGGATGTTCTTCAAGAATAGTTTGTTGAAAGTTTGGTTAGGTTCTGATACGAGTCGAGATTTAGTAAAATTCCTAGATAGATAGATAGATAGATAGATAGATAGATAGATAGATAGATAGATAGATAGATAGATAGATAGATAGATAGATAGATAGATAGATAGATAGATAGATAGATAGATAGATAGATAGATAGATAGATAGATAGATAGATAGATAGATAGATAGATAGATAGATAGATAGATAGATAGATAGATAGATAGATAGATAGATAGATAGATAGATAGATAGATAGATAGATAGATAGATAGATAGATAGATAGATAGATAGATAGATAGATAGATAGATAGATAGATAGATAGATAGATAGATAGATAGATAGATAGATAGATAGATAGATAGATAGATAGATAGATAGATAGATAGATAGATAGATAGATAGATAGATAGATAGATAGATAGATAGATAGATAGATAGATAGATAGATAGATAGATAGATAGATAGATAGATAGATAGATAGATAGATAGATAGATAGATAGATAGATAGATAGATAGATAGATAGATAGATAGATAGATAGATAGATAGATAGATAGATAGATAGATAGATAGATAGATAGATAGATAGATAGATAGATAGATAGATAGATAGATAGATAGATAGATAGATAGATAGATAGATAGATAGATAGATAGATAGATAGATAGATAGATAGATAGATAGATAGATAGATAGATAGATAGATAGATAGATAGATAGATAGATAGATAGATAGATAGATAGATAGATAGATAGATAGATAGATAGATAGATAGATAGATAGATAGATAGATAGATAGATAGATAGATAGATAGATAGATAGATAGATAGATAGATAGATAGATAGATAGATAGATAGATAGATAGATAGATAGATAGATAGATAGATAGATAGATAGATAGATAGATAGATAGATAGATAGATAGATAGATAGATAGATAGATAGATAGATAGATAGATAGATAGATAGATAGATAGATAGATAGATAGATAGATAGATAGATAGATAGATAGATAGATAGATAGATAGATAGATAGATAGATAGATAGATAGATAGATAGATAGATAGATAGATAGATAGATAGATAGATAGATAGATAGATAGATAGATAGATAGATAGATAGATAGATAGATAGATAGATAGATAGATAGATAGATAGATAGATAGATAGATAGATAGATAGATAGATAGATAGATAGATAGATAGATAGATAGATAGATAGATAGATAGATAGATAGATAGATAGATAGATAGATAGATAGATAGATAGATAGATAGATAGATAGATAGATAGATAGATAGATAGATAGATAGATAGATAGATAGATAGATAGATAGATAGATAGATAGATAGATAGATAGATAGATAGATAGATAGATAGATAGATAGATAGATAGATAGATAGATAGATAGATAGATAGATAGATAGATAGATAGATAGATAGATAGATAGATAGATAGATAGATAGATAGATAGATAGATAGATAGATAGATAGATAGATAGATAGATAGATAGATAGATAGATAGATAGATAGATAGATAGATAGATAGATAGATAGATAGATAGATAGATAGATAGATAGATAGATAGATAGATAGATAGATAGATAGATAGATAGATAGATAGATAGATAGATAGATAGATAGATAGATAGATAGATAGATAGATAGATAGATAGATAGATAGATAGATAGATAGATAGATAGATAGATAGATAGATAGATAGATAGATAGATAGATAGATAGATAGATAGATAGATAGATAGATAGATAGATAGATAGATAGATAGATAGATAGATAGATAGATAGATAGATAGATAGATAGATAGATAGATAGATAGATAGATAGATAGATAGATAGATAGATAGATAGATAGATAGATAGATAGATAGATAGATAGATAGATAGATAGATAGATAGATAGATAGATAGATAGATAGATAGATAGATAGATAGATAGATAGATAGATAGATAGATAGATAGATAGATAGATAGATAGATAGATAGATAGATAGATAGATAGATAGATAGATAGATAGATAGATAGATAGATAGATAGATAGATAGATAGATATATATATATATATATATATATATATATATATATATATATATATATATATATATATATATATATATATATATATATATATATATATATATATATATATATATATATATATATATATATATATATATATATATATATATATATATATATATATATATATATATATATATATATATATATATATATATATATATATATATATATATATATATATATATATATATATATATATATATATATATATATATATATATATATATATATATATATATATATATATATATATATATATATATATATATATATATATATATATATATATATATATATATATATATATATATATATATATATATATATATATATATATATATATATATATATATATATATATATATATATATATATATATATATATATATATATATATATATATATATATATATATATATATATATATATATATATATATATATATATATATATATATATATATATATATATATATATATATATATATATATATATATATATATATATATATATATATATATATATATATATATATATATATATATATATATATATATATATATATATATATATATATATATATATATATATATATATATATATATATATATATATATATATATATATATATATATATATATATATATATATATATATATATATATATATATATATATATATATATATATATATATATATATATATATATATATATATATATATATATATATATATATATATATATATATATATATATATATATATATATATATATATATATATATATATATATATATATATATATATATATATATATATATATATATATATATATATATATATATATATATATATATATATATATATATATATATATATATATATATATATATATATATATATATATATATATATATATATATATATATATATATATATATATATATATGTAGGAGTTCTCTGTTGATTTCATTAGTCCATTTCATCCGTTGTCTACTTTTGCCAGCTAGGGTGGTTGCAGGAAGCATAGCCTGCAAAACACTTCTCGCCGGTGTGTTAGTGATAGCAGTTAATGAGTGTGTGTAGTGATCTACGCGATTCTGTGTGTTGGTTGGAGATACGCGTATGGGATGTGTAATATCAGACATGGGCGCAGACGAGATAGCATGAGCTTCCTGCGCAACATCTCCTGATATCGGTGATATAGTGGACGATCGTGATGATGACGTATGCTGAAACTGGTATGAGTGTGGTGAAGAGGCAGGTGATTGAAATAAACTAAGAGAAGATGAAGGTGAGTGTGTACGTGATGTGATATGATGTGTTGGTGAATTGTTGTCTGCAGCAGTACTGGACTGGGCAGAACTTTGCGATACGGTGCCCCCTCAGATACAATGGGGCAGCCCAAGCCAGGCCCAGGGCAGGATTCCCTCTCCCGAGGACCCGCCTGAGGAATATTCTGTTTCGTAGACGCATCGCATAGTTTTTACTAGTGCACCGTTGGTCAATGGTAAGTGATTGGCGCAATGCTGCCATTGTCCGCCCCACGTGGCAACAGGTGTTCGTGCCGGACGAAGTGTTAGTTTTGGGGAGCTAATAATAATAAATCATTTATTCCTCACCATAATCCACAGTAGTTACTTAAGATAATTATATAATTAAAAACATATACACATTTGGAACAAGAGACATAATAACAGAAAGATTATGGTGGATTGACACTTCAACTAGGACGGATCCTGTGTCTCAAGTAATCAACCCTCCACCCCTTTACATTATCAAAGGTAGTGTACATAGCTAATTAAACACACAATTTTAAGCTAATTGGTTTTGGTGAAGTATGAGTTTATATGTGTATATAAACATTTAACAGGAATATATGATAGTTTTGTAGTATGTGATTTTGTGTGTGTGCGTGCGTGTGTGTGTGCGTGTGTGTATGTGTGAGTATGGTATGTAGATGTGTAGAATATTGCTAATTATTTAATTTTATAAAAATATCACAGAAATTATGAGGAAAACGGAAATTATATTTTATACATTTTGTTACATTAGAAATATATACAATCGGAAAAGTCTAAGCAAAAAGAGTCGAATGAAAAATGTTGACATGTGTCATGTATAAAAAATTTCTAATTCCAAATACAATATAAATAATTTTGTCATCTAAAATCCTCTATGATAGTTGGCGAACGCTAGTCGCCACATTTTTATTGTCATTAGTAAACAAAACATTATCCCCACTTTAAAACATAATTATAAGTACAACAAAAAAAGCTTATTGGGAAATATTTACAATAATAATACTCAATAACTGCCTAAATTTTACGTCATTGGCGTCCCTCTTATAACTAAGTAAATAACCTGCGTGTGAGAGGGTGCCATCGAAATCTGAAAATATATTTGATTAAAACTATAGCGAATATTTGAAATGCGTATTACCACTCTATATATATGACACGAAGTATGTGCGCCACACATGGACGAATAACTCTTTATCACGCCAACCGATTTCGATGATTCCTTTTTATTGGACAGGATGTTCTTCAAGAGTAGTTTGTTGAAAGTTTGGTTAGGTTCTGATACGAGTCGAGATTTAGTAAAATTCCTAGATAGATAGATAGATAGATAAATCCTTTATTGCACCAAATAAAATGTACAAAGGCGAACTTAACGCTAATTAGCATTTTCTTCCAGCTAACCTTTAGTGGTTAAGAGCAGGCTAAGGGTAGTGCCGCTAAAAATAGCGTTTTAAAACTATTATATAAATAAATAAATATACATTTACATATACATAAATAGATACTTCTATATAAATATAATAATATACATACACATGGAATATATATAACGACAATGAATACACCAGTTTGTAATTTTTCATTGTTTAAGTAGAAAGTATTCAGATACACGCGATTTAAAGACATTAGTTGACGAAGCCTCCCTAATCTCAATCGGCAAACTATTCCATAGTTTTCTACGTTAATTCTGAAATACAAAAAGGTCATCCACGCGTAATAGGGTTATCGTTTTATTCAATTTGAATTCCGTTTTTGTTTTTACTGTATATAAGAAAAATTGGAAATCTTTTAGTACAACCCGAATGGTGTTCAATGGCCGAGGACCATCACATATTTATTACATTACATAATTTGCTCTGATTAATTACTGTACAATTTAACAAAGATGTTATATATACATATAGATTAGACATATACGGCAATTACGTAATAACCGGTTACCCGTATCAACCCCGCACTCGATGTTGACTAAACATTTCCATTGAAACAAAGCTTGCTTAACGTGACCGACGCAAAACGATCGTTCGAGGTTTCTTATCGTATTTTTAATGCTATTTAAAGAAATGCTTTGTTTGTTTTAAATAACAATATCTGGTGGTCAATTGCACAATCTCTATTATGACATAAGTGATCATCATTCTGCAACCGAATTCAAAAGGAGTAAGTTCTCAATTCGTCTGTATTTTTTGTTTGTAACCTCATAACTTTGGACTGGTTGAACCAATTTGTATTCAGCCCTATAGTTCTGAGCTCTCAAGAATAAGACTACGGTATCCCCTGCCTGTCGTATAAGGCGACTAAAAAGGGCCTCGGGTTCACTGAGCGACAAGAGTGGGGGCCTTTGTCGTCCGCTAAGGTGGACACGGGAAGAAGGCGAGATCGGCTGGCCCGTGTAGCCTTGCACTATGAGGGCACAGGGGGAGGAAAAACCTCCCCGGGACGTGCTCTCCATGAGCACAGTGCAGAGGGGCTCCGGTGCGTTCCACTGGAAATCCCGGAGCCCCTCGTCATACACCGAGGAAAGGGCCACCGGGGAGGTTTTAGTGGGTAAAACCCCACATAACCGCCGCCTTCCCCAGAAGGCGGGGTATCTTTGAAGATTTCTTCCCCGTTAACAAAAAAAAAAAAATTTGTATGATTCTTTTTTTATTTAAAAGCTAGCACTTCCCGTGTAGCTCCATTTAAATTTGGAATCCATGAGAACACTATATAAGTCTTAAATTTGCATCAAATATGTGCTCCATGAATGGACTATTTACTCAATATCACGCCAACCGATTTCGATGATTATTTTTTTATTGGAAAGGATGTACTTTAAGAATAGTTTGATAAAAGTAAAAGTCATTAATAGTCTAAAACTGAGAGAGCAACATGTGGGGGTCTTCTTAATGCTGCTGTCTGACCCGACCTCAGAGGGAGCGAGGAAGCTGGTGGCTATGGCCATACAACATTGATGACTTTCTTTCTCGCTTCATGCGACCAAAGTGTGTGTGCGTAGTTTAGGGTATGTTGGGGCTGACATGGCCAAAAGGGCAAAAGTCCCGAAAAAAAAAAGAAAAAAAAGTTTGGTTGTGTTCTGATTAATTTTATTTCATAATATTCCTACGATAATGCGGAAATACTAAGAGGGAGTCCGCACGTAATGTTTGATTCTATTTGTAGTCGGTTTTTGTTTTTTCTCGTAAATATATTATACTTGTTTTAACGAGCCTACGTGAACCTGCCGCAAGGCCTCTCGAGACGTTAGATTGGACGGTAACTCTAATCAGAGTGAACCATCTCCTACCACAAGCTTAAGCATAGTTTGAATGATTAACAAGAATGTTAGTAATATTTCTTGTATGAAAAAAAATTGCTAGCTTACTTTTAAATATATATATATATATATATATATATATATATATATATATATATATATATATATATATATATATATATATATATATATATATATACATATATTGTTTACACGTCTATAACTGTTGAACGCAATATCCAAACTAATTATGCATAGCGTCGTTTTGTAGGTTATGTCAAGACCTTTCAAATTATGTATAGTATTGCTAGATACGAGCTCTGTAGCGCTTTGTACATAGCCGCGAAATTCAAAAGACAAAAGGCGGAAGGAGATATTTGACAACCTATTATATATATATATATATATATATATATATATATATATATATATATATATATATATATATATATATATATATATATATATATATATATATATATATATATATATATATATATACATACAATTAACATTAGTATGTCTTTGACGCAACCCATAATATTTTTCCCTGCTCAATGCAGCTAAAGTTTTCGCTTCAAGAAATGGTTAAACCGCTGGCGACGTATTTAAAGTGAACGCGTTATACAACAACACGTGCTCAGAGAAGCAGGCAAGGGCTTTTCACAAAACAGTTACTGCACTTATTGTTCTTTACGTAATAACGTCGCTGAGCGTTCCGTGCGTACCTCACGTGCACTTGTATCACAATGTACACATGTGAGTTTCTTTTTCTTGTTCCTTCTTGCACGGTTGAAGCCTGTTGTGCCAGGACCCCTTTGAGAAAATTGTTATTAGGAATAAAACTAGCTAGCTTTTTATTTTTCTACTTACACGCGACGGGAGATGGAATTTGTCTGAAGGTTTTGCATTATTGAATTAAAACTTCTTTCCGCTTAACTTAGGGAGTAAGCTGGATGCGTTATGAAAAGTGTGATTGAGTGAGGCGAAGGACATTAATATAAGTTAGTGAAGATAGAAAGAGTTACGTTTCGTTTATATAAAACTGTGCAGTTCTATAGTCTTTATCACAGTATAGGAGCAAGATAGAGCAGAGCAATCGCGTATATATTATATTTTGTGTATAATTTCCAATCAATTGCTTTATCTCGAGTCTGCCAGTGCCCCGAGTCTGCTATTTGCCAGTAACGTTTCATTATGAAACCAATCTATTATAGTCACATTAATTGCGACAGCGAAATGCGACACGGGCCAGCCGATGTCGCCTTCTTCAGGTCCACTTTGGTGGACGACGCGAACCCCACCCTTGTCACCCAGTGAACCCGAGGCCCCTTTAGTCGCCTTGTACGACAGGCAGGGGATATCGTAGTCTTATTCTTGAGAGCCCAGAACTACAGGGCTGCATGTACTTTACCCTTATACTATATTTACGGAGAAGGCAGTAGTGGGACATATACATATATTTATAAAGATTGTAACTTATAACTTTGATAGTACTGTTTTTGTTCTCGCGCTCATTACAAATAATGCTAGACTTTTCCTAGACTTTTATTTCTACATTCGTTTTCTTTTTATAATCATCAGATTTGATCATCATCGCTAAATTGGTCGGATGTTATTGCTACGCGGAATACGATATCTTCGCAGGATTTGGGACAGGTGACGTCAACCAAAATACCACAGAAAACGCCACTATTTCGCCTACCGTACTAACATCTATTATAAGCAATGTAAGTAATTAAATTTTATTTCTCTCTCTCTAGTGTCGGTTCTTCGTGTCTGAGGGTCGTAATAACCAACAGGGTTGCATCTGGAGCGAATGATCTGCCTCCACCGGCTTCTGTCCGACGAGTCTTTTATCTGATCGGACCACCTTGTTGGTGGACTGCCGCGAGATCTATTATCTGCGGTTTTCCCAACTACGATCAGTGTTTCCAGACTTTAGTCGCCTTTGCACATTGTATGTCCGAAATACGCCAAGATGGCTTAGGATCGATGCATTTCGCAGTCCAGGGTATCCTTAACATCCGCCTCCAGCACCACATCTCGAATGCATCGATCCTTTGCCTCTCTCTGGCTGGGATTGTCTACATTACCACTCCATGCAGGAAGATATGGAATACCAAGGCGTATCAATCTAATCTTGGTTTGTGTACCAATTCCCCTTCTTTTGCCAACCCTTTGCTTTTTTATCACACATCGTATGGAAACCTGCATGCCTAAAATTCTGAGAAATGTGAAGATGAAAATTGGAGTTCTTTGTCCCAAGGATCTTCTATTAGACAGAGAGCATAAGGCCTTCACTACACTTATCCTTTAAATGAGTGATGCATTCGTAGTGTTTACCTTAACTATTATATAGGTCGACGGTTGATGCCACAGACGGCTTGTATCAACGAGTTTCCAATATGTCAAATAAAAAATAGCTAGAATTTATGCATGGTACGTGGCGGTGATTTATGACTTAATAATCTTGGATAAATTACTTTTTTAAAGCTGACAACATTAATTATGCCACTAAACGGTACAGCAAACAACACGAACATATCCAAATGTCTGGAAGAGGAACGGCCTACGAATATAGGCACTTACGAGGTGCCTACACAAAAAGACATAGTTTTGATGATGAAGACAACGCTCAACAAATCGTTCAGCCAGCACTACCAACAAGTGCTTCTATTGATTAAGGATATGAAACAGGTAACTTTATAAACAATAGCATCAATTCTCTTCCTTACCATGGCATTAAAGCAACTAATATATCCGTAATATCTTGAATAATGTATATTTTAAAAATTAAAAAAAAACAATCACGTATCAACAACACTCATTCATGCTGCAACCGTAGGTACGAATTCCCGCAAGGGAGACTAATGTATTTAATAGAAGTGTGTTTGGCTTAAAGTCTAATGGCCGAAGGTTGGAAAAACCCAGCAGACCGTACTCCAAACGCGTAGCCACATGGTTGAAGAAATTATAAATAAATTTCATGGTATTTTGTAACCAAGATTCTACACAATGATTATGTATCAACAAAACAAAGAAACGAGCCTACTTCTTTCCCAAAAGGCCAGCAACACACTTGCTGGTCGTCTGTTGTTATAGATGTACATGGGCGATGATAATCACATAATATCAGGTGACCCGTAAGCTGTTTGTCCTTTTTACTGTAGAAAAAATCTACTAAGTAACTTTCATTAGCAGCTGCAACAGCTCAAAATTTAAAATCCATAATCATTCCACTAATCATTTTACTAACCAATATGGTTTTCAAGGTGTTGAAAGAATCGACAGTCGTTGAGGAAAAATGTGAAATACACAACAAACCTTTATACAAGAAGTGTATAAATCAGATTTCCACTCAAATTCAATTTTCAATTAAGAATCTGATGATCGAACTTGAACACCAAAAGATGGACGTGTCAACAATAACTAGGGTGTGTATAAAATGTTTTTTTTTTCTATTAGGTTCTCTTTATTATCTCCACTGCAATTTATAATTTCAATAATATTACCAAAGATTGGCGCGAAAATGATATAACAAAATGAATATATATACGAAAATGACAAATTATTGCTTGCCTTTACTATCACTTACCTTATTTGTCTATGAGACAAATATTTTATTAAACTGATTTAAAATCTTACAACTGTCGTGTTAAAATATTTATATGTATGAGGTACAAGATATTCTAGTTAAAATGATTTCATAGAATTAACTGTACTAATGATAATTTCACGATTTAATGTAACATTACATTTTTCAGGAAAATATATGTAATCTATCAATCTTGAAAACGGATCCATTGGAACTTATTAAAACGCTGGCACAAGAAAATGTGTCATTGCAATTTACATTACCAGGTTTTTTGCGATTAATCAGTGGTTGCTCTTATTATTGCTCGTAGTCGGTTCAACAATTATATTCCTATCCATTAGTTTTCACTTTGTCTAATTTAGTAATTATTGAGAGATGCTTATATTTACTTTGAAATTTACCAAAATAGATTAAGCATTTGAATGCTCATGGCTCTACGCTGTAAATTTTAGTGCCTCGTGGAATTAAAAAAAAAGAAATTACTTGAGCTTTCAAGAGATTTCACATACCGACCACAAGATGTCACTATAGTATGTGAACTTTTGACATGAACTTGGTACAAACTTTTTAGTATAACTTAACCAAAATACTTCACATTTTTGTGTAGTGAGTGTTTTGATACTATGTGAACATTATCAAAATTGGAAACAAATTGTAATTTAACCTATGTGAAGTTAATATATTATTTAATACCAAAGCATCTATGTTGTTTCGTCACGTAAAATGCATCTATTATAAAAAAATATAAATTCCTGGGATTATGGTAAGTAGATAAAGTTCGTTTTATTTATACATTTATATATTTTTCATTTAAACGTCCGACCACTGCGCGAGATTCTGCGTAAAATTCATTTTCGTTCGTTAGGAGAAAGCCTACATTTACCCCACTTTCTACTGATTAAGTTAGCATATAACATATTAGGCATAAAAATATTATGTTATTTCGTATTAAGTACTTTAGTTTTTATTTAGCTTAACTTTAAGCGGGGAATTATAAATTAAAATTTGAAATATTAATAATTATTTATCATTATTATTCTCGCCTCTGGTCCACTTTCCTTTTGAGAATTTAAAAATGTTTTAACTGTAAATATATGAAAGTCCTCTAATTGTGAAAAGGAAAATAAATAATAAAAATACTTAAACAGACTTTTGCTTTACTTTACACTTTTAAGCACCATACAAATAATGAAATAAGAACTGCTATTCTATTATTTAGAATACAGGAATGTCCAATTACTGGACTTAATGTGGGTGATGGGCTTTATGACACATTATGAACTATACATATTAATAATACACACATAATACACCCAGTTTTTTCTAAACTTCAGCAGAAAACATTAATATTTGTGCTACCTAGAAACCAAGGCAAGGTCCATGTAAGCTATATATAATGTACTACAGGTAAAACAATTTAAAAATTAATTTAAAAAAATATATTTTGTTGGTAACAAGTTTGATTAATTTACAGTGTTTTTTTGCTGAGATTGAGTAACTCTAAACTTTTTTATGTCTCTTTATTCAATTATCGTCTGTCATGTATATAATAAATATAAATAATAATAAATATCCTTTATTAATTAATAAAATTATAACAAACAGTATTACTAATTACACTTTAAATGTATATAGTACTATTTGTATAAACCAGCATGAGAGCCTCACTTCATCATGCACACATATTTAAGTGTTGCTAGACTAAAGGATATAATAAGTGTTTAAGTTTACAATCTATAGGCAGTAGTTCAAATTACAGCTAACATGTACCAAAAAAAAGACCGTGGTGCATTGGGCACACCACCTGGTAGAAGTGGGACTTATTAAGCTTAATGATTAATTGGCCATCAACTGATGTCTCTGTCTACGCTGCAAAAAAAAGTGTGTAATAGCTTTTTTATACTAATGTCCTTTATCCGATCCACATGGGTCCACAATGTTGGTTTTCAAGAGCCAATTTGTTAATTATAGAAGTTCTGGCCTCTGTTGATATTAATCTGGTAATACAGATTAACAATAATTTGGTTAAAATGGCACTTTTCCTATTATGATGATACGAGGATGATACAACTAAAATATACATTTTTTTTTAAATAGTGTGGGTGGACTGAAGAGAGAATATAGAGTTAACAAGAGATGCCAGTTGACCTTAAATTTATATCTATCACTAAAAGTCACATCTAACCAAACGTCTTAGCAAAATACTGAGAACTTGTCCTAAGGTGGGGCATTTGGCATACAAAATGCCTATTAATTATTCATGAACTCAAGTCTTAGTAAGCAATTGATATGCAATTATTCACTGTGCTATGACTGCCAATGAGCTGTAAGCCTTAGATATTGATATCCTTTTCATACTATTACGTTCCTGTGAGAATACAATGCTTGTAACCCCAAGAAACATCTTAAAAAAGAAATCACGTTTTGAGAAGAACCGTTAGAAAACGGTATCAAAGAATTTCTGTTCCTCGGCTACTTACCAACATACAATATCACTTAATAAAATCTATTATAGCTGTAGGGCACATTGTTATGACATCAAATGACTGTCCTTCCAGGTCCATTAAAAAAGTTTTTATCCCTCGAAATTCGAAGCATCCAGAGTTAAAAAGAAACTAGTTCACTTTTTTCGGCGGTCTGAATTTTTGGTCACTCATTGAATCTGTCCAAGGAATTCATAACAGCCAGATAATGCTAATCTAGGTTCTCTCTCTGCATCTAACAACTCTGTACAACCACACCAACTAACCAGCGAGAATACACAGTATCCTGAATGTCCTGTCTCCACAGAAATTAGTGTGAAAAGCACTTTTTTCCTCTGCTCATATGCAAGTCTGGTTAAGTCACTACAAATACATTATAATTTATATAAGTAAAATGTTTGACTCTAGTTAGTATGACAAGCTTTACGGAAGCCAACTGTGTCGCACCATTAATCTCACTTTAGTGCATAAATCACCTACTATGGTATTCAGGTAAAGTAATAAAACATATTTAGGTTAGGTTATCTTGAGAATATAATAAAAAAGATTCATTAACTTTTTATTAAGAACTAGGCTTAAAAACAATTATACTTATACTCAAATACAAAATTCAGTCATGAAAGGAAATATGTAATGCTACTATTTACTCTTCTTGTGTTTCTTTGACTTCTTTGATTTCCTTCTTTTCGTTTTACTCTTTTTCTTTTCTTTGCTTTTCTTTTTCTTTATTTCCCTGTCACTGTCACTTGACTCGCTGCTAGATGTGTCAGTAGAGGAAGAACTTGTAGAGCTGTAAAAAGACATATGAACATGTTTATTGAATAATATAGGTGGATTTTCAATATTATTATTATTATATTTAATATCAGACACTCAATCGGTTCAATCAAGTACCATTATCTTGCTTAGACTCACAACACTCGCAACACAGTAAAGAAAGAAATCATTGATTGATTGTTTTTGTTTATGGCGTTTCCATATAGATTTCGCCAATGTCGAAGTGCATACGTTAGAAAGCTGCTGTAGCGAAGACCGTGGCCGGACAAGGATTTTTTTTTTTTTTTTTTAAAGAAAGCTAGCAATATTTCTTTTTTTTTTTTCGTGAAATATTACTAACAATCTTGTTAACCATTCCAACTAAGCTTAAGCTTGTGCTAGGACATGGTTCGGCAATAGTCGAATGGTGGATTGAACCCGACCTACGATTTGCAGGCCATTACCCTAAACCATTAGGCTATTGGCGGCAAACTATAAGGAAGTATGTGTGGTTACTGCGGAGACAATTCCGCACTATGCTCACTGTTGATAAGTCTAAAACAATATAAACAAACACAATATATACATAGGGTTAGTTGTTTTAAAGACAGACAAACTAAAGTCTAATGTTATTTTTGTGAAGGAATGAACATAAAATATAAACAAAAGGAGAGTGAGTTAAAAGAAATCATTAGGAAATCCAATTACAGCCATATATTTCCACTCAGCAGAAGTACACAGCATGCTCAGTATTCTCTGGCTAACATAGATTAACAATCTATAGAGGTATTTCTATTAGAATTCAGTTTTTGTGTCCACTCAGTAGCACAACAGCTAAGCTAGTTATTTAAATAAAAATTTGTTATGTAACAAAGTATTTGATATTATAAATAACCCATTACCCACATTAAGTACGCCTATTTGTACCTTTTTTTTTTTGTTGAATATTTCATGGCTTGGTAACAAGACCTTTAAGCCAAGTCTTTTTTTAAAACACATACACTTATTTCTTATGTCTAAGATGAAAATGAAAATGTAAGTTAGATGATCCCCCCATGAGTCCCTGCACCATTTTTTTCTTTTGTACTATTTTTTGTGTGCAAATAAAGAATAAACAAAATTATATTCATCAAAAACATTAGTAATACACACAATTATATATATGATCCTTGAAATACCTTGATCTTTTCCTTTTTTTCGTCTTCTTTTTTACCTTCTTTAGCTGCTCTTTTAATTTAAGTTTAAGCTCTGCTTCCCGCAAGGTCTGCAGTGGAGTGGCATAATCTTCCTCGCTATCAGTGCTTGTGCTGCTGACATCAAGAACTATTTCCTTGTTTGGATCAACCTACGAAATATATCTTATAAAGTATACTGATATAATTTAGGTTATTTAGTGATAAATAGAATTACAAATAGAACAGAATAAGTTTATATAAGTAGCACATATATAAATTTTCATATTTTTTTAATATTTATCTTTAGATAATGAATTTCACAAATGTTATTTTTAAAAACCTACTTTTATAAAGTTTCGACACTGAAAAGTCAAATGGCCCGCGTATCCACATTTCTTGCAAGCAGCTCTCGTACTATCTTTGCCGAACTTGTTTACTAAATCGGTATAATTTGACATTTCTTTGATCAACTTATATTAAGAAGTGATAAAATCATAGCCTAAAACAAAAATTTCAAACTAAACGAAATGTTTGACGTATAATACTTGTGACTAAGTTGTCATCATATTGTCATAACCAGTTTAACGTTCCATTTTAAGGCTGTAAGATTTTACAACATGCATAAAAGTTATAAACTCATAGAAACGCGTGGGTGTGTTGTAACATTGTGTTTTGTATGATCGTTAATAATAACATAACATTATATGAATAAGAAGTTTGAGATATATTATATTTTCATTTTAAATGTTCAGGTGCAGTTGTAAAAGCTTCGGCATATTATTACATATCATCTATGGCTTTCCGGGCTACTGCGCCGTCAGCCAAAAGAATTTGCTAGGCTGTGATTTCACACCGTATAAGTATTAAAGATATATTTTTTACAGATAGCAAGAGAAGGGAGAAGGACCTAAAAATAGGAGAAATGGTACACGATGGCGGAGTTCTTGCCCCTTTGCGACGTACTGTTCAATGTCATATCATTAGCGGGCTACTTCTGCGACGTCGTGTTCGACGTAGTCATGGGATACGCTTTACTCGAGCGCGGCTATAAATGCACCTTCGCAGCTACAATATCGATTGTTGTTACGTCCTTATTAATATCTCAGGTAGTATTCAATAAAAAAATATTCTTTTTTTACTGAATTCCTATAACCAACTCTTCCTTCTTCAGCAAATCGTCAATTGCACCCTCTATGATCAGATTGATTATTATTAATTTAAATTTGATTATCGTAGGTTTTATCCCTGCGTTGGTATCTACACGTGTGGTGGGCGGGTGAGGGCCGTAAGGGTCGTCCACCATGGCTACCAATTGTGATGCATTGCTTGCAAGTTGGCGTTCTATGGCGATACGCACGTTTGCTTGTACCTGTCGAATTGCGACGCGTTAAGCATCAAGTACGTGATCTCTGTAAGTATATGCATAATATTTATGGTATATAACCTTTAACATTTCTTTAGATAAATATGAACGGCAAAGTTATTGACCATCCATGTCCATGTCAGGAAAACGAAAACGAAATTGTTCCATTGATTTCCAAGCGGTCCAATTTCTATGACTGATTAACGCGGCAGAATTCCAAATTCCATCGTTATCATCTTCATGGTTGGTAAGGTAAAGTACCTATGGAATCAGTTATCACGATCGTAAGACCAACACGACTCAGGAATGACATTAGATGTTTCATATAACTTCCTTGCATATATTGTATCATTTTACAACAGTGCGCTTCTCATTTCAAGCAAACAAGAGGCATCTAACGCTAATATCTTCACGCAGGTATGCTACGCCTAGTTCATGCGTTCTGCGAGGCCGCCCCTATGCTGCTTCTGCAGCTGCACATACTGCTCAAGGACTCTAGCCACGAGCCTATCAATGAGTTGGGTGTAACGCCAGAGCCGAGTATTGACGAACCTTCAGGTAAGAAATACAATGGTTAGTAAGCTATTGTATCTGATGAAATCATCTATTCGAGTATCCTAAGCCATCGTGGGAGCAGCATTTTCGCTTAAGATGAAGAGCCAAGTCATCTTCCTTTTTGAGGGCACTTCACAAGCAAAGTTACTTATATTATGTTCAGGATTGGCTCAAAGAGATCGCCAACCTCTTAATCCGGTTAAGCTATAAAGGCATAGGCTAACAACGGCGATTAGCCAATGAAAAACGAAGCAAAGCGATTGTTAGAAGTCAAAGTCAGATGCTCTCTAGCTTTTCGGCCGGTATAACCGTGAGTTTGGAGGGGCCATAGGAATTGCTGGGATGTGATCCTTTCCCAAATACGTCTTCAGTACTGTTATCTAGCAAGTGGACACTGTAACAGAAGTCTATTGCAGCAAACAAAGCGTTCGCGGAGCTGAACGTGATATCGGCGTCCCTGTCACTGTTCTCCGTGTGCTGGGCACTGGCCAGCTTCAGCAAGAACGTGCGTCTGCAAAATGTGCATAGGCTCGTTCTAACTTGGCTCGGCGTCATTTTCCAGGTATTTAGTTTTGCATTTTACTTGACCCTAACTCCCCACCAAATACTAATGATGGACAGAATAGCAGGGAAGCGGCATGGTGTACGTTATTAATTAATTATTATTATAAACAATAAATTATATTATTTGATCTGTTCGCAGTTCCTATGGAGGTTGGGAACTATATCGGCAAGAATTTGTGCCCTTACCGTGTACGCTCTAGTCTATGAATATTGGGTATTTTTAGTTATAGGTAAGTTTCACCAGTAATTCATTATTAATTTTTAACCTTAGCAAGGTAGACAAAGACAACTTTCGCTCTCCGCATTTTACCAAACCTATGATGAGTGATTTTTTGTATTTAAAAAACCGAAAAACGGCAATTCATTGCTATAAACTGACTGGGATTCGAACCCGCGACCAATAAGATCGTAAAACAAATAAGCTTCAAGCAAATAGTGATAACTAGCCGGCAAAAACGTCCGTAACGTTAAATAAAAGCGTAAGATTTTTAGTGCCAAACGGTTTAGATAGATGGCGCTATTATTAATTATATATCTTTATAAATTATTGTAAATAAAGTTAGTGTTAAGATATTTTTGTAAAGTAGTTTTTTTTATTTTTAAGTACAGTACATTAGTATATGTTTAATCCTGTTCAGGTCTCCACTGGGTATCCATGTTTTTATGGTTGATCTCACCGAAGAACATATTCCACGGGGAGCGCATCAGCCGCCCCCGCAAGGCCTACCTGTCTGCTCTCATTGCCTTCGTCTATGTTTTTGCCTACATCAACCTGCAGGAGTTGAACCACCGCCAGAAGATGGTATGTGCATATTTCATACATCATATTATAACAACGAGCCGTGGTAGCTCTCTCAAGTTACGTAGTACGCTAACTACGTAGTTCAGTCCCCGGTGCCGGCACCAATTAATTTGTTTGTTGAAATTTTAAGTGTTAAATAAGCAAGCGCTCGGTGAGAGAAAACATCTTGAGAAAACCTGCGTGTATTAGAATTTTTTACATATAATATGTAATCTGTCAATCCGAACCAAGGCCGTGTGGCGGTCTATGACCTAATACTCTCTTTATAAAGAAGGCCTGTGCCCAACAGTGGGACATATATTTAAACTGTAACTTTACAAGACGCAAGAACAAGCTACGTATGGAATACTGGTCTGTATTGGGGCTCCCCAATACCAACTTCTTCAAAGTGACTGTGTACATCGGATAGTTCCTTTCGGATCAACTTTAACCTCAGGGTCTGTCAAGATATGTCGGATCTCTTTCCCTTCTTTATCGCATTTACCATGGGCAATGTTCTGGGAAATATTCAGAATCATCCCATTACGCCAATTCCAAATTCTATCGACACCATGATGGTTAGGGTTCCACGACTGTACGTTTTTCGAGTAGGTTTCTTCCACGTACAATCAACTGTGACCATCGGTATTTCTGAATCTATACAACTTCGGAAACTACAAGAAACAAGCCTACCCCATTTAAAAGTCGGCAACGCTCCCGCATCTCCTGCAGTGTTGTAGATGTTCATGGACGAGGGCGATCACTTAAGATCAGGTGGTAAACTCGTCTGCCCTTTTTCGTATAAAAAAGAGAACTATTTCTTTGGTATATACATACAGGATATCAGGAGACCGATCCCGAAACGAAGACAGATAGTAATAGTGACATTGATGATGGGACAGAGAAAAGTCGATCCTGATTTTTAAAAAATCATATTTTTAAAACGTTTTTAATATAGTTAACGTTTTAAATAGTTAATAAAACGATAGTTTCAGAAAAACATACATAACTTTACTAAAAAAAACAGCAATGAAACACAAAGTCGAATACAGCTGATGCTCGGGTCAACAACCGCACGGGCGGCGATCGCGCACTAATAATTATTTACAGCATTTGTAAAAATTATTAACTTATCGACTTTACCGCTGTGCTAGTCTCTACCCAGTCGCTTTCGTTCGGATTCAATGGTTAATTAAACGAAGTTCCGGGTTCGATTCCCCGCTAATGGAAAAAAATACTTAATTGAAATTTTAACAAGAATAGATTCATGTTTTTTAATCCCTACTGTAAATAGATTCAGATCAGTTCTGTAATAAATAATTAAAAACTAAGATATGAAACTGCTTTTTGTCTTTTATCCTTCGATATGAGGAATAAAATAGAGACTTTTTTCTTTTCCTAACTTCTAAGCTAGTGCTTGACGACGATCCCACTAAGTGGAAATGCAGTCCTGAATAGCAAGGCGCACTATCTTAGTTAATGCCTATTGATAATTTTAAATAAGGTGATTTTTAACCGCAGGTGATATTCTACTGCGTGATGTGTGTGGAGAATTGGTTGCTGGTGAGCGCGTGGTGGTGGTCCGGGCGGGCGGCGCGCCCTGCTGCCACCGCGGCCGCCGCCGCAGCCGCCTTCTGCACGGGGCTCGCCTTCATGCTACTTTACTATAGGTAACTCAATATCAGCCCTGTAGTTCTGGGCTCTCAAGAATAAGACTACGGTATCCCCTGCCTGTCGTAGAAGGCGACTAAAGGGGCCTCGGGTTCACTGGGCGACAAGGGTGGGGGCCTGAGTCGTACACCAAAGTGGACCCGGGAAGAAGGCGACATCGGCTGGCCCGTGTCGCCTTGCGCTGCGAGGGCACAGCGGGGAGGGTGTAACTTCCCCGGGACGTGCTCTCCTTGAGCACAGTGCAGAGGGGCTCCGGTGCGTTCCACTGGAGATCCCGGAGCCCCTCGTCATGCACCGAGGAAAAGGCCACCAGGGAGGTTTTAGACGGTAAGAACCCCACATAACCGCCGCCTTCCCCAGAAGGCGGGGTATCTTTCTGAAGATTTCCTCCCCGTGAACAAAAAAAAAAAAAGGTAACTCAATATACAATAGAACCGAATACCTGCACATATACGTATATATATTTATTGTTTATCCTATGTATACGTAAATGTATTTTTATATACATATATAGGATTCTTAAAAATCTATTTTTAGCGGCACCCTTGTTATTATAATAGTTATTTTTTATTAAACAAAACTATCTTGATTACATTTTCTTTTAAAAAATGTTTATTTTTGATCATTCTAATACATAAACAATAATAAAGCGTCAATAGCCTAATGGTTTAGGGTACGACCTGCGAATCGTAAGGTCGTGGGTTCGAATCCACCATTGGACTATTGCCGTGAATCATGTCGTAGCACAAGCTAAAGCTTAGTTGGAATGGTTAACAAGATTGTTTGTAATATTTCTGAAAAAAAAAAGAAATATTGCTAGCTTTCTTTTAAAAAACCTTTTGTGTATGTTTCTGTATATTATCTGTATAAACTAATTTCCGCGAGGTGTCATCTTTTAATAAATCACATTAATTCATAGAGTTTAAATTCCGATTAGATACTTCCACGTGAGAAGGCTAGGCTACATGCTGGGGGAGCACCGTCAGGGCACGAACAGTACCAACGCCTCGTCACAGAACAAAAATGGTAAGCATAATAATTACGATCCGGACGACGCGATTACCATTGCACAGGCTAGATCCACAGAGCGTCCATGCGCGACCGTCGGAGAGCGTTATCAATACCATTTAACGTTTGATTTGAAGACGGTTCTAGTTTTTATTCGTAAACATACTTGTTATCAGTAGATTGATATATGATATTCGATAGATGATAATCTTTTTTCTTCTCATAAAATTGAGCTAACATTTGATAGTAAATAGTTTAAATTATCGTTAAACGTTAAAATTTTTGGGCAATAGATAATAGGAGAACAAAATCGCAGGCAATTGCTAGTAAAATATGAATTGAATTATTGATTAAACAGATATAACCTCTACCCCAACAGACAACGCGGCCATACCCGGCGTCTTCAATTGTCGCTTCTCCAACCCGGTCAACAACAGGTAAGGGCAATGACCACATACGCTCTTATTTTAAACCAATTAAATACAAAAGTACGACGTGGAAGCCTTTAAGAGTAGAATGAATAGGCACTTACTATACTAGCGCGTACCATCATTCGACTATATCACCACTTAACATGATGTGGGATCGTTGCACAAACACTAGTTTATACTCCAT
This sequence comes from Meandrusa payeni, assembly GCA_029286785.1. Lineage (NCBI taxonomy): Eukaryota > Metazoa > Arthropoda > Insecta > Lepidoptera > Papilionidae > Meandrusa > Meandrusa payeni. The sequence continues at coordinate 4,677,742 of JAGSMX010000021.1, forward strand.
GAAAAATATATTTTTTTTATATATATAGTCATCAAAATCTCTCATATCTCTGAACCTATTGATGTGTTATTTGTCCCTTGCAACACCGCTTCCTAAATCATACATGCTTGACACAATTCTTTACAGCAACACATTATTTGTCGACCCTTTAACTAAAATATCCCGTCCTTTTAACTCTAACGAGGTAGATAGAGACGGCTTTCACTGTCATCTTACCATATAAGCCCGCATATGTGACAGGGAGTGACCGAACCAAATATATTGTATATAATTTTTTTTCATACTTAAAAACCCGAAAAGCAATTAAAAAAAATTTATATAAATCTCAATAAAAAAAATTTTGGTCCTTCGAGTCGACTCAATTATACATTTTTATTTTTAGTTTTTTACAATAATTTCATAGTGTTTAAACGTGTAGCGCTGCAAACGGACGTAAGAAGAAGAAGCCGACCTCTTTCGTGCCGCCGCCTGCCGCCCCGCCAGCTGCCTTCTGGAGACGACCGCTCCCCGCCGCCCACAATCATCACGTAAGACACTATTAAATATTTATATAGTTATCATCCCAGCTACCGATTCCCATTACCGCACATCACGGAAGAAGTCCCAATTCTATCGACACCATCTTCACCATACGCTTTTCGCGTAACTGTCTTTCAATCACTGTCAACCTGTTGAATGAACTGTCAGCAGCTGTGTTTCCGCACCTTTACGATTTGGGGACCTTCAAGAAACGAGTCTACTGCTTTCTCAAAGACCGGGTACGCACCTGCAGTTCCTTTGTTCATGTACATGAGCGATGGTGATCACTTAAGATTAGGTGAGTCGTCTGGTTTAGCCATTTTCCTAAAAAAATACAACTTATGGTAATATTTCTATCTATTTTTATTTTATTATAAAACAATATAACTTAAGGCCACCAAATCCTTTTCTTACATCAGATAAAACATCTGTAATAAATAGAATATTCCACCAGGGTGGCTCGTCGGAGAACGAAGGCTCGAGCGTCGGCTCCCGCGTCAACATACAACAGAAGCTACAAGAGAAAAAGCAGAAGCAACTCGCAGAACTACGGGTTATAGAAGAGGAAATAAAACAAGGAAAACTTGCGAAAACCACACCCGTCGCCGCAGAGGAGATATACAGCAGCCTGCAACGGCAGCCGATCCCACGGGCGAAGACACACGCGGAGCCGCCAGCGTGGCCCAGCATAGAAATGGCCCACTCCTACCAGAACTACCCAGTCCTACCTCACACGTGCAACCTATATCCAACATACACAGAAATAAAACCAGAATACACCAGCTCCAACTTCCAAAACAACAACGCGCCCCCTCAAAGCGATATAAAAATGCGAATAACCAATATTTACAATCAGGAATCGAGAGGATTCTACGAGAATCCAGCTAATATACGTGGAGACGCGCGCGCAGGACGCTCGCCCAATTACCTGGCGCTGAGCGAAACCAGAAGTTACGAGGCCAACGGATGCAGGAGTCCGAGGAGCGTCATCAACAGCAGCCCTAGAACCGCGTACATGTCCGATCCGACGAGCAACTACGAAACTAGCGCTCTAGATAAAACTAGATTACAGAATCCGAATGCGACGAGCATCTACTCCGAGGACCACAGACCTAGTTTGGGCGATTATTACTGTGAAAACGGCGGCCAGTTATATAGTAAATACGGAGAGACCAAAGAGGAATATATATCCGCTCTGCACAACGCACTGGCCAATGTCCAAAGCATAGATAACATAAGGAGTATATACAACGAAGTGGGTGGGTGTAATCAGTATGGGCAGAACTGCGACAGGGTGTTCCCCTATCCGGCGATCGCGGGGAAGAAGATGGAACAGTTAAGGAAGATGCAGAGGTGCCGGACGCCGGAGATCCTCCTCGCGCCGCACTACCTTGAAAGCTGCAATAGACAAGTGTGCTGTCATTGGAGCGGCTCCTACACGTGAGTTAATAAGGCTAGATGTTTACAAATCCACAAAGCGTCCATTCGCAACCGTCGAAGGTTGCGAATAATCCTCGCGCGTTACAACTTTTTTATGGGCAGGCTCCACCCCTTAGATGTTAGGAGCGTTGCTGGAGTTTCTTCGTTCACGTCTCCCAGCGCCAACGCTTCCCGAAGTGCTTCTCAAAGTTAGTGGTTATCCGTGGCTACGATCCGAGACAGCTCTCACCAGCTGGTAGAGATTAGGAAAGGAGATGGCACCTTTTACTTGATTATATTATCGTGTTGGCGACCGGCCTCATGTTCTCTTGCCTTCTGTACTGCCATCGATGCCCAGCTTTTCAAGCTTTTTCTACGCATTATATGACCGAAATATGAAAGTACGCACTATAGACAGGTAGTGGACAGTCTGGTCTTGTCGAGTTGGGCGAGAACAGATACATTTGTGCGCTTGGCAGTTCACGGTATTCGTAGCATTCGCCTCCAGCACCACATCTCGAATGCATCTATTCTCTGTTTTTCTCGATTGTCCATGTCTCGATACAGAAAGATTGGGAATACTAATGCTCTTACTATTACTCTAAGTAAGCGTAAACTTGATTGTTTACGATTATTAAAGTTAAGTTAAAGTTACAGCCTTTATATATGTCCCACTGTTGGGCGCAGGCCTTCTCTGTAAAGAGAGAATAAGGGCATAGTCCGCCACGCGGCCCTAATACGGATTGGCAGACTTCACATGTCGTAGAAAATTTTTCTAAAACATGTAGGTTTCCTCACGATGTTTTCCTTCACCGCCGAGCGCGTGGTAAATCAGCACATAAAATTGCAACAACAAATTTATTGGTACCGGCACCGGGGATCGAACTCGGGTTGCTAGCGTACTACGCAACTTGAGCCAACCGCACGGACACTGAGCTACCACGGCTCTGCGATCTTATGCGATCTTACGATTATTAGCAACGGATAAAAAAAATGTTGGTTAGCAACAGGAAAAAGGAGGAGGGAGCGGGCGTTGGCGTGGCCAGCAGCGGGGAGGAGTCCGGCGCGGACGCACCTGCACGTGACACGCCACGACCTCCTAGCGACATCGACAGCCAGGTTTCAATTTCACTTATTCAATTTCGTACTGTGATTTTTTGTGGATCCCCCTTTACCAATTGGCAACAATTTGTTGTGCCCACGTAGACCACCTGTATCGAGTCTTTCGTGGTCCTTGAGGTCCAATTGGACTATTTCGGGAACTAACGGTATAGAAGGTTGAGATTCCGAGTGTTTTCGACTTATCTGTAAGTCGAGCTTAAGGGGAAACGCCAATAAATTCCAATTATACCAAGGGGAAATTTGTAGTGAAAAGGTCGATTATTTCAACCTATAAATGTGATGATAATATAGAACAGTGGTGGCAAACTACGGCCCGCTGGCCAAATCTGGGATCTGATGGGATCAAAGCATTTCATCCGGCCCGCCAAGAGTTTCAGAGTTAATATTTTTCATGTGTTGCAAGTGGTATTGTAATTTTTTTCTGTTTTTATTAACATCAGTAAATGAGGGTTAAAACCTTTAAAAATTCTTGATTTATATAAATAAAGCCTCTAGTAAACATCGAAAATGTTTACGTAAAAAGCCACAAAAATACCACTCGTCACCAGAAAAATTACACAAGTTTGTCATTTTCTAAAGTAGCGTTAGATAGATTTTTTAAATCAAAACTTGTTTTTCGATCAAATTTTGTCCTGTTCCACATTTTTTACAATTTGTGGCCCGCTAACCAAAAAGTTACCACCACTGATACCCCTCTAGGTTGTCCTCGACAACCCTAAACATAGCAATGTATAGCATAATATGCATGTAAAGTACAGATATAAAATCAATTTACTTAAATTTATTAGTTAATTGTATTTTATAATAATTATTCAAATGTTTAATGTCACAATTGTCAGTGTCGTGACATTTATAATTACAAAAGAGATGGAGTTGGAATAAGGACTTTTTTTTTCGCAAATATATTTAAAATTCTTGTTAACCATTCCAAATAAGCTTAGGCTTGTTAGTACGTACGTTACGTACTTAGTACGTATGTGCTATACGTACTAAGTACGTAACGTACGTGTATAACGTGTATAGAATAGTGTACATCTTGGTCTTCCAATATACGTATTTCTATCACGTGTATTCACATCACGATTTTTTAATGGATTTTTCGACTATACATTTTTTTACTGTTCTTCAAAAAACAATCTTGCGACGATAAGGGTTAAAATCGTCTACTGTAGATCAGTGATTTATGTTTCTCATAATTCTAGAAGTGTCATATGCACCATTCGACTATTGACGTGAACTATCTCCAAACTTAAGCTTAGTTAGAATGGTTAACATGAATATTATTAAATTTGCGTAAAAAATATTCGTGTATGGTTGTGTCTAGATATCGCTGCCACGTTCGTACACGCTGCCGCGGGAGTTCCGCTACTGGCGCCGGCGGCCGCGGCTGCGGGACGCGCACGTGCCCAGCAACAACAGCAGCGATGGTATCACCACTGTACTATTCTAATCTTCTATACAGGCTGTTAGGACACCGCTACCGAAAACTAAGACAGACGATAGTACTAATAAGACCTTTGATGATGGGAATGAAAAAAAATCGATCCTGATAAAAAAACATATTTTTAAAACGTTTTATTTGAATTATTTATATATATATTCCGAAGCGATTTGAGTCATCGTTCATCGTGCGTACTGCAAAGGAGTGGAACAAGTTGCCGGCGTCAGTCTTTCCGTCCAAGTACGACTTGGGAGCCTTCAAGAGTAGAGTGAATAGGCACTTACTAAACTAGCGCGTACCATCTTCCGACTACATCACCACTTAACACCAGGTGGGATCGTGGTCAAGCGCTAGTTTATACCCATTAAAATATATATTACTATCGTATTTTTCTTTATTTTATTTCAACATTGATAAATTAATCAATTACAAAAATAAATTTCTTTTCATTTTTAATCCGCCGTATCTATTTTTAAAAGCTCTATTGCATACCAGATAACAATTACTTACATATATACTTACATTTTGGCATCTGCCGTAGCATATGGAGTTCTCTAAAGATTGCAATAGTCAGGCTAAACTGTTTATAGATGTAGTCGTAAGCCATTATTTTCCTTTGGGAAAACTCTGATCTTTAACGGAATACGATGACACCCCTACTTTTTATGAAAGATTGTATTAAATGAGTGATATTTTCATATACATTAATATGGAGCTATTTGAGAGAGCACGATAAATACGTACTTTTCCGAAAAATCACAAAGGATAATCTTTTCTCACTATATCTATACCCGTTTGTCAATATTGACGTATGTTTGTATTTACGCTGTGATAAAAGGCGTAGATGTCTATTTATACTTTTAATGATGATCATCTTTGACGTGACAGGTGACGTTGACAGCGGAGACAATGACAGCTCCCGTCAGTCTGACTGTTCAGGGGCGTCGCAGCCGCAGGTCGCGCGGCCCGCGGACCGGCGCGCGCGCAGACCGCACGCCGCGCGACACAAGCCCGAGACTGAACTGTGAACCACAGCGGCTCACGCTGGAAGTGACCACGATCTTCATGGCTCATCTTCATGTAACTCTAAACCTTCTTTTTATGCTAACAGATGTATAATATTAAAGCAGTTGCGGAGTTGGAATCCAGATCGGCTTATACCAATGAATTTCCATTTCTCGGTTTTTATAGTACTTGTGCAAATTTTTAATGTGTGAATGGCGATGGGCTCACCACTTGCCACGTGTGAGACCTAATAAGCTTAGTCTAAAAACGGACAGCTAAAGCTGTCTGTAAATGTATGCTATATTCTACTTTTTTCATGCGCGCCATATATTGGCTCCGTGAGCCGTGAGTATTCGCACAACAGAGCAAGTTAATGGACACATCCGGAAAAAAGTTTTTGTGTAACACAATTATACTTTTACGATGTAGTAGGTATACATAAAGGTCAGCTCTGTATTTCTGAGCTCATAGGATATTCCCTGCCTGTCGTAGAAGGCGACTAAAAGGGGCATCGGGTTCACTCAGGTAGGGGCCTTTGTCGTCCGCCAAAGTGGACCCAGGAAGAAGGCGACATCGGCTGGCCCGTGTCGCTTTGCACTACGAGGGCACAGGGGGGGAGGGATTAACCTCCGCCCCCCGGGACGTGCTCTCCGAAGAGCACAGTGCAGAGGGGCTGCGTTCCCCTGGAGATCCCGGAGCTTCTTACCATGCACCGAGAAAGGGCCACCGGGGAGGGTTTAAGTGGGTAAAACCCAATCCCGCCTTCGGGGTATCTTGTTGAAGATTTCCTCCCGTCAACAATAAAAAAAGGTATACATAAAGGTAAGTCAATGTTCAAAACCAACATTTTCAGAACGGGCTACACTTAATCACTTTAAGTTAGTACACTGATATTACCTTAACTTCAATGACGGTGCACTTAAGAGGGTTTTATTTCATTTATTATCAAACAAATATTTAGTTTAACTAATGAACCAAGTGTCAAATTCGATAATAGATTTGTATGCCAAACGAATAATTCAAATTTATAAATGAAAAAATATTATTAAAATTATAATTGACACATCCTAAGTCTTGATAGACACGGTTGACAAAGTGGAGCTGTCTCGATGGAGATTTTACTCTGACCGCCTAAAAACTCTCAACACATCTGCTCATAGTCTAGGTTGACTGATTGCAAGATAAAGACATATTTTTTTTTTTAAAGAAAGCGAGCAATGTTTCTTTTTTTTTTTCAGAAAGATTACTAACAATCCTATTAACCATTCCAACTAAGCTTAAGCTTGTGCTAGGACATGCTTCACGGCAATAGTCGAATGGTGGATTCGAACCCACGACCTTACCACGACGATTCGCAGGCCGTAATATAAAATCCAGATGAGTAACACAATATATATTAAAAACTTCTTCGAAACACGCCACATCTTACGGTAAAATATCGTGTAGCTTTCTGCAGTTTTGCAGAAAACCGTCCCCCTCCCATCTTACAGCACTTTAGTCTGTGGTTCAAGGGATATTATAATTTACTAGTTTTGTTTTTGCATTTTGTAAATAATATAAAATACAATAGCGGCGTTTCGACTGCTGTGATAGATAACTTCTTTAATCTATGTGTCAAATTCGATACCCTTTGATAAATCTATTATCTAAATATTTTTGATATTAATAATAATATCAAAAAAATTATATATTTTTACACATCTAAATGCGTAAAAATATTTTAGTCTATATCTGCAATGTAATTATAGTAATAACTGACAATAATTCAAAAGCTTAAGTGCCTTAAAATCAAGTGTATCGACTGTTCCATACTATTTATACTCTGTAACGAATAATGATAGTAGCAGTTTCACAACAGGGTCCCGACTTTGCTAAACCAATTGTGTCAAAATGAACGTTCATTGACATCACAATTGTTGAATTTTACAAAATTAGTTGTGACAGTATAGTTCTCCAATGGTGTTACCACCTGACACTCCAATATTGTTTCAATTGTTGCTATTTGTTAATCTCGTATATGACATCTTCAAAATATGCCGTTATGTGAAATAAGTTTTGTGACAAATACACAGCGTTTTTAAAAGTATTGCCTGCACAAAATAAGTATTTTCTATAAGTTAAGAGAAACAGTGAAGCAGATCTTTAATTTTTTTTAAATCAAAATGGCTCAAATAAGTATAATAGATCTCTTAAGAATTTTTAAACAAACTTTGTACCTTTGAGATGTATCGAAAAATAAATATAAATGTGTATTCCAAGTCCATTAAATGATAAATGTATTAGATTAAGTGTAAAATGATTGTGTATTTTTGTACATTGTATATTTATATATAACTGTATAGAAGAGATGAGGGCGGAAATTAAATGAACGTTTTCAAACTTTTATTTACTTTATTATCTATATTCCAATTGTAAAAGGGGGAACCAGTCACTCCGTCACTCCGTGTCACTACGCCGCTACTGATCTCAGCCATTTACACCAATATAAAGAAACGTCAACCAAAATAATGTTAAAATTCACAAATACACATTTTATGTTTGATTAAATCTACCTTATAGCTAAAGGTTCGGGCGCGTCGAGGGTCGGCAGGACGTTAACAAAATGTCATCGAACATCTAATAACCCGTTCAATAGATATTGAATAGATTGTAGCGATGCGACCAGGAGAGGAGATAGATATAGACAAAAACAGAACATCTCCATTCCGGGCCGCATCTACGAGTCGCGGCGCACCCGAACCAACTTAGATCTAAGTTTATAGCTCAACCACGGACTTAGCGACTGTTTCGGCCACAAGTTACGTCGTCTGTGAAACGGAATAAGGCGACGGGGCGCGGCGGAACATCAACATTTGACCGAACGAAAACTATACGACCATACATAAGGCGACGTTTAAAAGATATTTCGGTCAAATGTTAAAGCCATGCCACGCTTCCAACGCAGCACCTAACATTACAAACAAGCGACTAATGTAAATTAGCAAGTGTTGCTCGCAGACAATTTAAAAAAATGTAAACTGTAACAACACTCGTTTAAGTTTGTATTATGCTATAAAATACTTCCTACATCTGATGCGATTGTCCAAACATTATCATTATTGTCTAGAAAAATTATAAATGGATATTTCAATTGCGAACCTACATTATTGCTACACTACACGGACATTGCTCTTGTACGAATCAATGCGTTATTTTATTTATAAAATTCAATCGTGTACGATGCAAGATTGCATCAATTTAACAAAAAAAATCCCCAATGCAAAACAATGCCAAATGCAGTCCTGTGTGTTTATTATTTACACAACTTAATATTAACCTCTTAAACAAATCCTTAGTAAAATAGTTTTTTTTTTTGCGATAGATCCAGGCTGCGAGAAAATACAACGACAACCTACATTAGTTAAAAAATATAATCGTACATTCCACACCGTAAAAGAAATTAATTTTATGACAGACAACAAAACGATGCATTTAAAAAAAATGTATTCTAAATACAAACAATATATTTGCAATTGTGTGCCTGCGGCTTACATGATTGGCACATTTGGCATAAAACCATTTAAATTTCGCGACCACTAGTAAAGTTGTGTTGGGTTTTTTTTATTGCGAAACCATAAAAAGGTTGAGTACCTTTATGTTGTTCAGAACAAACGTTTTGTCAGCATTCAACTGAGACTTTGTATGACCATGTGTGAACACGGCTTTACACTTTCCACTGAGTTAATTATCAGATCAGTTAGTTGAAGTTGTTGTGCGGAATTTAGGAAATTATAAATGAAATTATTTCACAGTGATTTCACATGTGAAATTTCACAGTCAATGATTTTTTTTCGCAACACTCTAATTTCCCAAGTAATTACCGTTGGATATTGAAAATGTAGAATCAATTATAATCAATAGGCGCTGCTTTATAAATTACGAGTCATAGATAGCTTTTTGACGGGAATAGTGACGAACAATAATTATAAATTGGTTTATGAAATTTTATGTTTACGACAAAGAGTTATATATTTTAAGTCCACAGTCAAAGTCTAACAATCCGTTTAGTTTTAACGCAACTTTAAAAGAAATTTAATTACCAATCACATAGAAATAGATTTGCACGCAAAAGACAATTGATATAATGTACTTCAAATAAGACAATGGTTATGAATACCAACCACGCGGCAGTTGGCAATGGTTTCACAATAATGGTCCCGAACATACACAGGCCCCTTTATCTGCAAACTGCACAGTTTTCGTGTTTTTTTTTTACTAAGCACTTGCTTGACTACGATCCCACCTGATGTTAAATGGAAATGCAGTTCTGGATGATAAGGCACACTAGCTTAGTTAATGCCTATTCACTCTACTCTTGAAAATACCCACATTGTAATCAAAAGGAAAGACAGACACGGGACAAATTCCAGTCTTTTGCTGTACGAATAATGAAAGACGAAGCAAAACGCGTCGTTCGGGCTTGAGGGATGGTCACACGTCTCGAAATCCTATGGTGACTTCAAATGTTTAGAATTATAAAGCATTTGATCAAGTGATTGGAAGACGTTCCAGAAGCTTGTGGAGTCAGAAAATCATCATAATTTACATGGAGCAATGGAGAGAAATTTTATGATATATTTAATGGAGTGACACATGTCGAGGGACGACCGGCAGGAGCTTGAGGAGTTGAATTTAGGCTAATGGTGATAATGATACACATTGAATGAAACTACGCCTTCACGAATTCTATCTCTTTTAAATCTTTTCTATTTTCCGACTTTAATACTTTAGTGGTCATTGTCACGGGAAGGGGAATGTCCGCTGTATAGAGTTAATTGAACAGTACTATACGCGTTAAAGTCGGTATATATAGTGATCATTAAGTTATTTTTTAAAAGTTATACTTTAGGTGTGTTATGATTGAGAGTGAAGAATTAAGACGCGCATCACTGTAACACAAAAGTCTCAGGTTGAAACTGCGTAGTTTGTGTTATGAAAAAATTCATGCAGCTTCAATCTATCAATAGATTTGATGTTATATGTTAGTATTTCAGTACCCAAACAGGCAATTGAACCAAAACCACGAACCGAACAAAGATCAACCGAATAACTCACAAAGGCGACAAGACAGATAAGTTTGGTAGCAGAGCGTGGTTGAATTATCGAAAATAATCAAGTTTGTACAACTTGCTTAGAGGGAAAAATGATTAGACAACCATTTAAAAATACTGGTACTAGGGCTTCAGAATTGCTCCAATTAATTCACTATTTATGTGGTCCGATGGAGACAAGTTCTATTGGAGGTGCCAGATATTATGTTACTTTCATTGATGATTACAGTAGGAAAGTATCTGTCTATTTAATGAAGGGCAAGTCAAAAAAAAACTTATCTGTCTTGTCGCCTTTGTGAGTTATTCGGTTGATTTTTGCTCGGTTCGTGTTTCTGATTCAATTACCTGTTTGGGTACTGAAATACTAACATATAACATCAACATTGAAGCTGCAGTGATAAAATTGTGTTTATATTCTTAATCAACGGCACCAATATAATTGAGGTTAACTATCCGTATGTATAGATATAGATTAAAATATTATAATTTAAATTGAACTTTATTGACTGTGTTAAATGTCCTTATCGAGTCCTTTTATTATTCTAATGTAATTAATAATAAAATCTATTTTTTAATAACGCCAAAGAAGTATAAATCACGCACGTACATTAGTATATGGACAATTGTTTTCGGAAATTAAATTGATTTAATGAAGGCCTATTAGTTAAAGTTATGAAAAGAATGAGAAAGTAAACGTGACCTGTATATAAAATGATATGAAATAATAAATCAGTTAAGATGTTATGGATGCCGTAAGGGCACTCGTGCGTTCATTCCAGATGGTGAATAATGCTAACGCGACCCCATCTCGCCCCATCACAGTGAAGGACTGCTCCATGGGAGGTTTTAGTCGGTAGGGGCCTCTAGTAGGCCGAGCCCGACATAACTTGCCCGCTTCCCCGGCGGGCACGAATGAAAAAAAAAAAACTTGTGCGTTCATCGTTGACAAATTGAATTTAGTTAAGTTAGAGGATTGAGAGGGAAAAAAATGGCGCGGGGACTCATGGGGGGGATCATCTAACTTACATTTTCATCTTAGACGTAAGAAATAAGTGTAGGTGTTTTAAAAATGACTTGGCTTAAAGGTCTTGTTACCAAGCCATAAAATATCCAACAAAAAAATTAGTTAGAACCTCAGTGCCAATCCGCCGCGTGGTTCGATCGCTAAGATGAAAGAAAACAAACAAACTTGTAATTCTACAGTGATTACTGTTTATTCTTATACTAGTGGGAATTATACCTACAACATAGAGTTACACAGGCTCGGCGCCGCGACCGCACCAACACAAAATAGGACACAAACCCACCAACTCCGTACACATAGACTAAACGCAGAGGTGTCATGTCACTTGTGACGTCCACTAATGTCAGACTGACATATGTCATAACATGAACAACTTACTAAGACTTCGAAAGATGGTTTAAACAAATCAAGTTGTACTTTTTAGTTTCTGCATTCGATTTTAACCATACTAATTTTATTGCAACTTGAGTTAAGGAGACATGGAAAAGATTCTGAAATTCGATTAGAAATGGCGTTTTTAACTTTTTAACTTATTGATAGAAGCAGATTGGAATCATTTCATCGTATGGTTGTTTATTATTGAATTGTCCGGTGTAATAAACGTCATGTTATGATTGTTGATTGGCAAAGTATAGTCGTGGTCGTTTAGTCTATGGTTACGGGCAGGATATAGAACATGTAATAGTGAAATAAGGCAGGGTGTGCGTCTGTCGCGGCGGGCTTTAGTCTAACGTTTAAGTGTGGCTTACTTCACTATTTATATTGCGGCCGTATGGTCACTGCTCACGAGGATATGAGCTGGAAAAAAACAAAAACAGTTAGTAACATTATTATCATAGCATAGCCAGTGTTTTTTTTTAATTCTAAATAGGCTCACGTTCGGCCTCAATCTCGCCTGTTGGAAGGCGATGATGAAGCCTAGGATGGAGCACGTGAGCCTATAAGGTGTCTGTTCACATTGGACTTAAAGGTGTCCAGATTGTACCCGTGAGGAAAGACTGAACGATTCTCATCCTTTGTGTGCCTCGATATTCTAAAAGCGTGTATATATATATAATAATCTATATATATAAAAGAGAAAGTGTGTGGGTATGTTCCATATAGGCTCCGAACGGCTGGACCTATTTCAATGAATCTTCACATTGACCTGACGAGTAATCCTGTAAAGTTTGGTGACAATCGGAGTATTCCTCTTTTTGAACTGTCAAATACAGCTTTTATTTACTATGATGATATTCTATTGTTTTATAACACAAATTTGTATTGACACATGCGTTGTGTATATTTATGTCATTATGAACCATATTGAAGTACAATGGAGTATATTGAAGTATAATAAAATGTAATGAAGAAAATTAAAAATAATAATTAAGGATATTGAAGTAAGGTAAGTTATAGCGCCGCGAATGTATTTACTGGTGCTGCTGATATGTACATGGGTGTATTCTCTTCTATTCTCTTCACCCGCTCGAGAAGAGAATGAATACGGAGAGAAATGATTAATTTAATATATTGTGAGAGTTAAATTAAATATTTAATGATGTAAGTTTATTGTTTAAATAAAACAAAGCAAAATCTAACCCGGCGAAGCGGGCTGGGTACCGCTAGTATTACTAAATATCTACAGCATACCGTCACTCTCGCGACCGTATGCCTTTTCGCTACATAGTTTTTATTATCCATATCAATCTTTAAATCAAATGAGACGCGATCAATATATTCCAATCAGTTTTTTTTTTGTTCATTAGATAAAGAAAGCTAGCAATATTTCGTTGTTTTTCAGAAAACATATCTGACATACTTGTTAACCATTCTAAGCTTAAGCTTGTGCTAAGAGATGGTTCACGTGGGTTAACCTACAACCTTACGATTCGCAGACCATACTCTAAACCATTAGGCTATTGACGATCATGTGCTATACGAATAATGAAAGACGAAAGGACGCTTCGTTCGTTACTTGTACTGGCAAAATCAAACATTACTAATTCAACGTCTCATGACCCGGATCATAGTCCCAAGATCACAGTCTAACTCGATTTATGTCTTCCAGTAGCAATGTGCATACATTATTATGTCGACACAAAGATTTTTGTATGAAAAGTCCTAAAAAGTGGGCACAGCTCTTACGTCGCTTAGCCTGAACCCGCATGTTCTTGTAAGCTTCATCCGTTGATCATGCTGCATGTCCCATATCTCTTTATATGTGCTCGTATAGTACCAGGAATATCACACAAATATTTATCCCAGCTGGTGATTAGAACTCAATAGCTCCAAAGCTTATTATAAAATTGAAAACAATTTTCTGTACACACAAATTGATCGGCTTAAATCGGGTTCTCAAACCTTAGCTTGAATAATTCTTTTTTTTTTGTTAACGGGGAGGAAATCTTCAAAAAGACTCCGCCTTCTGGGGGGAAGGCGGCGGTTATGTGGGGTTTTTACCCACTAAAACCTCCCCGGTGGCCCTTTCCTCGGTGCATGACGAGGAGCACCCGGATCTCCAGTGGAACGCACCGGAGCCCCTCTGCACTGCGCTCAAGGAGAGCACGACCCACTACCCGCTACCCCTGTGCCCTCACAGTGCAAGGCTACACGGGCCAGCCGATGTCGCCTTCTTCCCGGGTCTACCTTAGCGGACGACAAAGGCCCCCACCCTTGTCGCCCAGTGAACCCGAGGCCTTTTAGTCGCCTTATACGACAGGCAGGGGATACCGTAGTCTTATTCTTGAGAGCCCAGAACTACAGGGCTAGCTTGAATAATTTTAGTATATGGCAACCAAGTATCCGACAAATTTTGGATTTGTTTAGATCAACTAGACCATGCAAGTATCGCAAAATCTTACTTTCTCTAAATTCTAAATATTTTAAAATAATCAGAAGATTTCTTGATACATGACTTGGCAGGCTACATATAAAAAGCAATATAGCATTGATCTCTTGATTGCAAATTAAATAAAACCTCCATGTTGTTAAATAAAACAAACAATTGAAAATAAGAAAACCAAAAAAACAATCTACCTTATAAGGAAAAGCGGGTGTTCATCCATTCCACTTCATTTCAGATAATTATTCTTTCACAATATATTATTATTGTAATAATATATAACTATGTCCTTTTATAAACTATAGGTATGCTAGGTAGACATCTACACTCCTCCCTTAACTCCTAACATCTTAAATACACTGCAACAAACAAAACAATAAAACTATAAAAACAAAAACAAAAATTAAAACATGCCAGCATAGTGATACATATATATTGAGAAAAGATTTTCCTTCGTATTTATTCGGAAAATTACGAAGTTATAATACCTTCAGTACCCATCTTAAAGCTGTAGGGGTAAGTCGCGTCCACAGACCATATATATAGTGGTAGTACACAAATCCATAATAAATTTAAAAAAACATTTTTTCAAAGCTGCTACTGCACTACCGGATTGAGAGGTGGCATATAGCTCTTAGATAGCTTAGCCTGAACCTCTATTTGTTAGCCCTGTAGTTGTGTAATGTAATGCTCGTAGAATAAGACTATGGTATCCCCTGCCTGTTGTAGAAGGCGACTAAAATGGGGCTCGGGTTCAATGAGCGACAATGGAGGGGCCATTGTCTTCTCTGCCTTTGTAGCCTCGGGAAGAAGGTGACATCGGCTGGCCAGTGGCGCAGTCGCAGTGGGAGGTGGGGGAGGGGGGATGGGGTAACCTCCTCTTACCTAACTTTTTAACAGTAATGTGAGATGGCCGGCCTAAAGGTTATCTAACTCTCCCCCTAGTAAACCTAAAAGTTTTGTTACTCACCGACTTGACTGTTGCCTTAATGAAATCCTTCTTGTGCGCGAGGTCAAAGTCTGGATAATGGCTGTAGACCTGCTTGCACACTGTTTTCATTGTAATCTGCTCAAGATTGGCGCCGTCCAGGATCTGCTTCACGTACTTCTTAATCTCCTCGTCCTGGTTACAAGTAAATATAATGTAGAAATATAATAAGAGGTAGCCAAGGGAGCTGTGTCAGTTGGAGCCGTATCCAGGATTCAGAATATATACATACATTTTTTTTTAAATGACGAACTACACAAATTGGCTAGACAAGCTGGCCTTGACTGCTTCACAGGATTGATAGGTGGCATAGCTCTTAGGCCGCTTAGCCTGAACCTTTATTGCTAGTAGCTTGACACAAGGGTTGAGGGGTAACTTCGGCTTGGACGGTTACTATATTACGCGTAAGCGTTCCGATCCGAGGGCCGGTGACTTGGTCGGTTACTATTTCACGGATAATCTAAGGGACATTCAAAAGTTAAACTAACTTTGAGAGCCACTATATATACAAGAATTGCTTGTTTTAAGGTATTAGATAATAAAATGATGATTCCTACCGTCGGCGGTCTCTTGGCCTTCTTGTCAGCGGGCGCGTCGGATTCCTCGCCGCTCTCTTCTTCTTCCTCCTCGTCGCTACCTGCCTCTTCTTCCTCGTCACTTCCCTCGCCGGATTCATCGTCAGAGGAAGCCTTCTTGCCCTTCTTAGTCGGCCGTCCTGTAGGTTTGCCGAGTACCTTCTTTTTAGCTAGATAAATAGAAATTAGGTATCACAAAAACAGAAAAATAATGAGAAAATAACGAAAAAAATGTATGTTTCAAAACAACTATAACATTGTTTAATTTCAGTGCAAAATACTTGAAGAACTTTGGACTGTAATTAAAAAATAAACTGTCACAGACAACTTTGACCGAAATATTATTATTAAAAAATCGAAAAATCGGTACAATCCGGCTGGAATTCGCAACCACAACTATCACATCGTACGTCCAACTGTTTAGCCATTAGAATATCACTTTTCCAAAGTTTCGTGTATACTATTATTTCGTATAAGCTTAACGTAGGTAACTTGAACCGCACGTACTAGTCATTGTTGTGGCTCAGGAAGAATCGGTAATAGGCAAGGTAGTAGACATATTCTTATAAATACAAATATAAGCCAGTAGTATAATATACCGTATATTTACGATTATATCCATTCTGGGAAGATATAATGCTTGCTGGATGCAAGACGGTGCCCGGACAATTTGGCTCTAAATACCATTTTAAGGGAATGAATTATATAAAATTGTAATTCCTACTAATTGTGCTCCATAGTGGTTTATAATCAGTATTTTCTATCTGAAGTAATTTCTGTGATATTAAGAAAATAAAAAAAATTCTTCATATACCGGGCGGCGTGGGTGGTTTTCTCTTGGCCGGAGTCGATTTAGGGTTGCAAATTTTAGCTACGGGCGCCTTGCGGCCTTTAGCTACGACGGATGGCCGTCCGCGTTTTCCTTTAGGCTCCTGCAATGGACAAAATAATTAACAAAACAAGCAATAACAAAAGCACTTATATACAATTAAAAACAATCTAATTATATCAGTTTCCGTTTCAAAAAACTTTATAAGTGATCTTTATACAAGTGTTCAAAATGTGTTTTAAATTATTTAAAATCATCAAAAGGTCACCAAAACTATTTAAAAATTTACCACTTCGAACCAGCGCTAGTCGTGTCTACTAGCGTCGAATGGTGAACAGTGAGATCTAAGTATACACCAGGTATTTTACAGAAATAATAAATCACTGAGGACAATGTATTAAACAAAATGATGGTACTTGAAATATTACATGACATAAACACAACTCACGTCCTATTTACCGTCACAAGGTAGACAGAGACAGCTGTCGCTGTCTGCGTTTACCAGGCTTATTGGGGTCTCATTTAACAGGATTTGAGAGATTTTAAGTGTCATTTAAAATGAAGCATGAGCCATTTGTACAGTTGCTTTTTAAAAGGTACAATATTCAGACATTATTGCATAAATACTTTTATGGTTTGTGTATTTTTTCACTGGACAACTTTTGTTATATAATCTTAAATGTTTATAGTTTTGATGAGACTAAATAATGGAAAGATACTAGAATAAACTCACATCAGATTCTTCTACGTCGCTTCCAGATTCTGCCTCGCTTTCGCTCTCAGATTTGTCGCTCTCATCGTCGCTCTCAGATTTAGCTTTTCTGCCGCGACTTGGTTTATTTGTTGCCTGTTGACATCAGGTTATAATAATATTTCTAATACATACAAGTTTGACATACAAAAAGCACATATTACAGACTTTTATGCAGCATTATCGGGGTTGCCTGAAAGAGATTAACAGGACTGATAAACTAATAAAAGGCTGATATTCTTTTATACTGACATGTTTATATTGTACAAGGATATTTATGGAGAAAATAAAAAACAGACCTGATATCGAATAAACGTTAAACATTATTACACGCAGACGCCCTCTTTGTATTTCCGAATTATGGTAGGAATATTAAGCAATAGAATTAGTCAGAATTGGTTAAGTTCTTCTACTTTCATCAAACTACTCTTGGAAGTACATCCTTTCCAATAAAAAATTAGGGTCGCCGTCACCGCTCACGGTGTTGAATGGAAAGTCTTGTTTGGTGATACTGTGAAAGCTACTGCAGAGGTACTTAAAACACTTGAAATCTTAAAAAGGACTTGTTTTACTTACCCGTCCGCGTTTGGGCTTAGCTTTACGTCCCCGTTTGCCGGGCCGGCCAGCGGAGCGCCGCCGCGAGCTAGCTTTGCGTTTGCGACCCACGCCAACGCCGCTCTCTCCTACCTCTGGGTCGAAATCAGAGTCTGCCTCCGAGCCGCTCGGGGCGAATGAGCCCTAAATTTTTATTTCATAATGTTTAATATGTAATAACAGTGTAAGCTCAGAGTTCGGGTGATCCCCTCACTTTGTGTAGTACACTAGAAAAACGAGTCCGTGCTGGCACCAATGAAGATTTGCAATTTTAAGTGCCGATTTACCACATGCTAGAAGCTAGAAGTCAATGCTTTCTTTCTCCGGCCACGGCTTGCCGCCAACTGGATAGCCTTGTAAAGCTAATCCTAGTTGGCTGTGTGAAGGGAAGAAGAAGCAGAAGCAGGGACAGTACATCCCACTAGATGGACGGACTCTGTTGGAGTAGTTACGGGCCTTAAACTCCAGGCGGCTATCCACCTGGCCCAAAATAGAAGAGAGCGGGTAATGCTGGTTAAGAGCAGAGGCAACGACAGGGAATAAGGCGGTGAGAAAACATCGTGAGGAAACCTACACGTGTTAGAAAATTTTCTAAGACATATAATGTCAATGTCAGGCGGATAGTACCCAGCAGGGGACATTTATATATAGGCTGTAACTTTGAATGTTGAATAATGCTTACTGCAATGTTTAACACAAACTAATAGAAGAACTCCAGCCATTCAGGCAAGGAACCTGAAATTCTATATGTAGGCAATATTATTTGTGAACACTGGATATCAGCCTTAAAATTTAACCTAAGCCTTAAAATTTAACTTTTTATTTTTTCTACTTTTTAAAAATAATCATAATTATTTACTTCTTTTAGTAAGTTGATATTTTTAGAAATTAGTTAAGTAGTGTTGTTTGTAAGTTGTATGTATTCGTGAATGCTGTGAATAATAAGTGAATCAATCACAAAGTGTTTGTGATTTAATTAACTGTTTACACAATGAAGGTGGTTGTAAATTTGCTTATAGAAACTTCTCTTTACCTACTTAAGTCCAAGTCAGTTTGTACAAATTGTTTTTTTTTATTCAAATTAAACTTTACTCACATCTGAATCCTCCGATCCATCTTTTGTAGGTTTAGGGCCTCTAACTTTTGTTTCTGGATCAGTCTCATATTCCTCATCAGAATAACCTGTAACATTACTAATTACATTATATATGAAAGGAACACAAGCCCACTGTATTTTTATTCAAACAATTCTCGTATAGTTCCCACATCTTTCATCGCTACGCATAAATGCATCTCATATGGTCTCTTCCGAAAATTCTTACCGTGACCGAGTTACGAAATCACAGTATTACACTTGCCTCGGTTGTGAACCTTGACTGCAGCAGAACGGCGCGGGCGACCGCCAGGTGTGGACTGCGTGGGCGGGGGACGGGAGGAAGCCCCGCGTGCGTGCGGCGAGTTAGCGCCCGGATGCTGCAGGAAGCCCACCAGCCGCGCAGCCAGCTCAGATGTTGAACCTAACACAAACCAAATACAATCTCGACATCGAGTATAATTCGTTCCGTAACCATGCTCACATGTCAAAGCAATTTTCTCCATTGATATTAATTGAAATGCCATTGCCACAAATGCCCAATTTATCAGAAATGCTTCGAAAACGAGGGGGTATCAAACACACAAACTGAGGTCTAGTCCGAGGTGGGAGAATCTGTTTGAGCGGTGTAGTATGCGATTTCTCGCATCTCAAATCTTGCTCTCATCTCAAAGCATATCGCTCGCGCGGCAGTATCTCAAAACACTCATATAGATACTTGTGTATACTGCACTTATTTGCCAAAGAGACGTTTTATTATGAAATTGATCTATTACAGTCATATCAATTATTATTCCACTGTTCACAAATACATGTGCTAGCTGTACCGATGGCGAACACCATATAATAAAACTAGCAAATGGTGAATCCATTATGATGCCAATGAACATAATTTTATACAGAACTGGTTTAGCAAACTCAGGGCTCTATAAGCTAGCCAGTCCACATTAGCTCCGACTTTTCAGAATGTATCTCTGGAATCCACCGACAGCCTACAGTTACTAGGAATCGAATTGTCTACGAATCTTAACTACGGGCGGTTCATTGAATCCAAAGCGAAGGTAGCTGCTAGGAAGCTTGGAGTCCTATCAAAGGTACGGCGGTACTTCACACCGGGACAGCTTTTGACTTTATATAAAGCACAGATCCGGCCAAGTGTGGAGTACTGTTGTCATATCTGGGCAGGTGCAGCCAAATACCAACTTGCGGCACTGGATTCCATGGAGAGGTGGGCCAAAAAGATGATAGGTGACCAAGATCTACACCTAGATAGTCTTGAGCACAGGCGCAAGGTGGCCAGCCTTTCGGTGTTTTACAGATTACATTTTGGAGAGTGTGCACAGGAATTACACGAGTGAATTCCCCATCCCCATTCTACCTTCGGGCGTTTAGACACTCGGCGGGTCTCCACCCTTTTATAGTCGATGTTCCGCGCGTCCGAACGAAGCGATTTGAGTCATCGTTCATCGTGCGTACAGCAAAGGAGTGGAATAAGTTGCCGGCGTCAGTCTTTCCGTCCAATTACGACGTGGGAGCCTTCAAGAGTAGAGTGAATAGGCACTTACTAAACTAGCGCGTACTATCTTTCGACTATATCACCACTTAACACCAGGTGGGATCATGGTCAAGCGCTTAGTTTAAAGGCATAAAAAAAAAAAAACAAGGAATTTCCTTAATCAAAAAAATAACATCAAAACCACAAACCTTTCTTATCCAAATCAGGCATTTCACACATGGTGCGCAGTTGTTTAGGCTCCATCTTTGTGGTCTCTTCCAGTTTGGCCTTGTAATCCGATGAGCCGATAGACCACTCGTAGCCTTTGAACTTTTTGACGTTACGCTTCACATTGCGATCAAGGCACAATTGCTGAAAACAATACATCATTTAGAAAAAAACGAAGCATAAAATAAGTTATGGATTTCACCATTCACATATTTTAATAAACAAAAAGTTGTGTTACGGGTACTCTTAATGTCATCCTTCTTTAATAAGTCTCCAATTTGTAGCATTAATAGCAATAGAATCGGTTCGAATTCACCATTCGACTATTGACGCGAACCATCTCCTAGCACAAGCTTAAGCTCAGTTGGGATGGTTAATTAGAATGTCAGTAATATAATGTAAATAATAAAAAATGCCGGCTTTCGTTTTTTTTAAAAAAAAAAAAAAAACAAGGAATTTCCTTAATCAAAAAAATAACATCAAAACCACAAACCCTTCTTATCCAAATCGAGCATTTCACACATGGTGCGCAGTTGTTTAGGCTCCATCTTTGCGGTCTCTTCCAGTTTGGCCTTGTAATCCGATGAGCCGATAGACCACTCGTAGCCTTTGAACTTTTTGACGTTACGCTTCACATTGCGATCAAGGCACAATTGCTGAAAACAATACATCATTTAGAAAAAAACGAAGCATAAAATAAGTTATGGATTTCACCATTCACATATTTTAATACACTTTGCCATTAACAAAAAGTTGTGTTACGGGTACTCTTAATGTCATCCTTCTTTAATAAGTCTCCAATTTGTAGCATTAATAGCAATAGGTTTAGGGTACGGTCTGCGAATTGTAAGGTCGTGGGTTCGAATTCACCATTCGACTATTGACGCGAACCATCTCCTAGCACAAGCTTAAGCTCAGTTGGGATGGTTAATTAGAATGTCAATGCCGGCTTTCGTTTTTTTTTTTTTAAAAAAAAATAAAAATAAATTGTCTTTAAATTTACCTCATTTAATTCTTCTGCTATCTCTTGGATACCATTCAGTTACTAACTCCGTCCATTTTTCTTTACAACGCCATTTAAGTCGTCTGTAGACTGAGTGTGCATTTTAAAATTTTGTTTTCATTTTAATTTCTTGTAACCTCACTCCATCTCTTCTGTTTATACCTAATATACTGCTCTCTATTGCATTTTGGCAGACTTTTAATTTGCTCTCTTGTATTCCTGTTAATGTCCATGTCAGGCAACCGTATAACAAACAAACCCACATAATCCATATTTCGTATACTTTCATTTTACCTTTCGGACACAAAATGAACACGACCCTGATCTGGTAACTGATATTAAATGTTAATATACATACATACCGAAAAAAATAGAACTAAGTATACATAGTGTAGTTTTATGTTTATTATAATAAGGTCAGAGTAAATAAATGGTATTTTTATTACTTTTTATTTATTATGAATATATTTTTCTGCACAATAATCTATATATATATATTATTTAATGTTAATAGTTCTTTTGAACCTACGTGTTAATATGGTCACTGAGAAAAATACACGAAGTTATATAAACAGAAAGCAAACCAACCTCTTTTTGGGCTTAGGTTTAGGCGCCTCCTCCTCTTCTTCTTCCTCATCTTCGTCTTCCTCTTCCGTGTCCTGATGATAAACCAACAATTTAAACACTAACTTAAAATAAACACAAACATACAGTACAAGTCAGACATCTACAAGGTTCTTAAAACAATAAATAAGTATAACAATCAATTCAATATTAAAACTATTTTAATACCTCTTTTTAGGTTTCTTTTGGGAGCTAATTTCTTAGACGCCTTGTCATTTTCTTTAACATCTTCTTTGTCGTCGTCATCGTCGTCGTGGTTCTCCCGTTCTCTTCCTAAACAATAACAAAACATACACTTCCGAATTTATATGACAAAATTATATTTAAACAACAGAATGTACTTTGTTAAGTTCTGGATTAGAAATATTGAGTCGACTTCTATATAGACTAGGTTCCGAGTCTGATAAACCAATTGTGTACAATAGGAACGTTTATTGAAATTACATTGGTATGTATATTCACTTCATTTAGTAGTCTGATAGTGCATTGATAGCACTATTAATAGCGAATGAAATACGCATTAATAGTGCTATCATATTAATTACTAAAGGAATCCGTCGCCATGGCAACTGTAGAGCACACAACAAAAGGAAATTAATTTGTTTCTTCTCTTGTATTCCTGTTAATGTCCATGTCAGGCAACCGTATAACAAACAAACCCACATAATCCATATTTCGTATACTTTCATTTTACCTTTCGGACACAAAATGAACACGACCCTGATCTGGTAACTGATATTAAATGTTAATATACATACATACCGAAAAAAATAGAACTAAGTATACATAGTGTAGTTTTATGTTTATTATAATAAGGTCAGAGTAAATAAATGGTATTTTTATTTCTTTTACGCACAATAATCTATATATATATATTATTTATTATTAATAGTTCTTTTGAACCTACGTGTTTATATGGTCACTGAGAAAAACATTACACAATATAAACAGAAAGCAAACCAACCTCTTTTTGGGCTTAGGTTTAGGCGCCTCCTCCTCTTCTTCTTCCTCATCTTCGTCTTCCTCTTCCGTGTCCTGATGATAAACCAACAATTTAAACACTAACTTAAAATAAACACAAACATACAATTAAAGGTTAGCCGTGGCAGTTCACTTCGTCAACCAAAGTTCGATCCCCGTTGCCGGCACGAACGCAAACGTCTGTTGTAATTTTAAGTGGCGATTTTAAAGATTTCCAATTACTTCTCTTCGTATCTTTTGCTAACCGGCTCCATAGCGGACAGCTCTTAAAATTGTTCTCTTTTAATTCTTCTGCTATCTCTTGGATACCATTCAGTTAGTAACTTCGTCCATTTTTCTTTACTTTCTCTTAACATGTGACCTGTCCAACACCATTTAAGTCGTCTGTAGGCTGTGTGTGCATTTTAAAATTTTGTTTTCATTTTAATTTCTTGTAACCTCACTATATCTCTTCTTTTTATACCTAATATACTCCTCTCTATTGCATTTTGGCAGACTTTTAATTTGCTCTCTTGTAGTTGTGTTAACGTCCATGTCAAGCACCCGTATAAACAAACCCACATAATGCATATTTCGTATACTTTCATTTTACCTTTCGGACACAAAATGAACACGACCCTGATCTGGTAACTGATATTAAATGTTAATATACATACATACCGAAAAAATAGAACTAAGTATGTATAGTTAGTGTAGTTTTATGTCTACTATTATAAGGTTAGAGTAAATAAATGGTATTTTTATTACTTTTTTTTATTTATTAGAATATATTTTTCTGCACAATAATCTAATGTTAATAGTTCTTTTGAACCTACGTGTTAATATGGTCACTGAGAAAAATACACGAAGTTATATAAACAGAAAGCAAACCAACCTCTTTTTTGGGCTTAGGTTTAGGCGCCTCCTCCTCTTCTTCTTCCTCTTCCTCCTCTTCCTCACCTTCTTCCTCGTCTCCCTCCTCATCATCGCCGTCATCATCCGCATCTTTAGCTTTCTTAACTGGTTTCTTTAATCTATTAAAACATAGATTGATCAAACAATGAAAATATATCGTCGATTAAATTAAAAAATGACATTTTTAAAAATTTTCGTAAAATTAGATTATTACTAAAAAGAGCCTATTGTTAACGATGTTTTTATATGGATAAAAGACACTTTAAGAAATTAAACGTGAAGCTCACTAGATGTCACAAGAATGTGTCTCTTTTATTAATGTTTTACGTTAATAAAAAAAGCATGCAATATATCTCACTTTTCTTTAGTAGGCGGCTTCTTCTCCACCACTTCATCAGGTTCATCGCCATCTTCATCTTCCTCCTCCTCCTCTTCTTCCTCATCTTCGTCTTCCTCTTCCGTGTCCTGATGATAAACCAACAATTTAAACACTAACTTAAAATAAACACAAACATACAGTACAAGTCAGACATCTACAAGGTTCTTAAAAACAATAAATAAGTATAAAAATCAAGTCAATATAAAAACTATTTTAATACCTCTTTTTTAGGTTTCTTTTTGGGAGCTAATTTCTTAGACGCCTTGTCATTTTCTTTAACATCTTCTTTGTCGTCGTCATCGTCGTCGTGGTTCTCTCCGTTCTCTTCCTAAACAATAACAAAACATACACTTCCTAATTTATATGACAAAATTATATTTAAACAACAGAATGTACTTTGTTAAGTTCTGGATTAGAAATATTGAGTCGACTTCTATATAGACTAGGTTCCGAGTCTGATAAACCAATTGTGTACAATAGGAACGTTTATTGAAATTACATTGGTATGTATATTCACTTCATTTAGTAGTCTGATAGTGCATTGATAGCACTATTAATAGCGAATGAAATACGCATTAATAGTGCTATCATATTAACTACTAAAGGGAATCCCGTCGCCATGGCAACTGTAGAGCACAACAAAAAGGAAATTAATTTGTTTCTATAATATCACCAACTGCGTATTATCATAATGTGATTACGTATTCAGAGAAGACAACAATTGTGGTATGAACCACTTTTCATAACAGAATTTTAATTACATTTATAAACCAATATTTTAAATTATTTTTTCCCGGAAAGAATATTTTCAAGAGAGTCTCATCCCATCATCATTTATAGGAGATCTCCTGCAACTTGATTATAAATTAAGTCGGTTTTGGTTTTTGGTAAAAATTAATTATTTAACCAAATTTCGAACATCAATAGTCGAACTTAAGTTTCACAGACCGGACCTGTAATCCATTAGTCTATGGACCCTTATTTCATGACAGAAATTGACAGGCAATATACAAAAAGAAAACTGACCTTCAGATCGTCGCTTTTTGCGTCCATTTTATCATCATCCTTGGAGTCATCACCACCAATGTCGTCATCTTTTCCATTAGCCGTTGTTGATTTTCCATCGCCTGCGCACACAAATATATCATCAAATGACTTCAATCAACCTTTTATATTTAGAGCCGTGGTAGCTCAATGTCCGGGCGGTTGGCGTTGGTTATATGCTAATGTAAACGAAGAATGATGTGTGCAAAATGATAGAAACAACACCAGTTAATCAGAAGAACAAGTTACTTTGTTTTGTTAGCTTCACGCAAAGAGTACACGATACATCGATATTACATAAAATATGGATAAATGTATCGCTTCAATCCGAAAATATCAAATCGATAATTATATCGGTATATTTCGTCCATTAACTAAACCCTATGTATGTTACTACACTCCTATTCTCCGCGATGGCAACACTAGTTGTATAGATTTTATAATCTGTCCCGCGGTTTTTATTTTTTTGGCTACTTATAAACAAACGATACGATATATGGGAAATATCGATATATTTATATAAAATATCGCATAGTATCGATACAACACTACGATATATTAAATTGAACAAGTGTATTTACGAGTTAAGACAAAAACCGACCTCAAATCTAATCACACGTTAAGCGAGCGGACGCTTTCTATTTTCAAATTATTGTAGGAATATTACCAAAATAAAATCAGAACATAACCAAACTATTCCTAGAGCACATCCTTTTAATAAAAAAAAATGAATCCTCGAAATCCGTTGGCGAGATATTGAGTTATACGTCCATTTGTGGCGCACATACTAAATTCACAGACTTATATGGTTTTCTCTGGATCCCATTATCAGAATTGGACCAAATTTAAACGTGAACGTCAATTAAAAAAAGATTAATCACAGTCGAAATTTATGCGGTAACAAACAAAAACAATACAGAAGAATTGAGAACCTGCTCCTTTTGAAGTCGATTGAAAATATATAGATATATTTTTTGCATGAAAATTTTCGCTTACTTCACGCCAGTGTATAATTAACTTTCGATTTTAATCGGAAACTTCTAAGTGTTAAAAAAGAAAGTGGCCGAAGTCAAAGACGTTTGGCAATCAAACCGCAATGGTTAAGACGGCTTCTCACAGCGAAGTTCACGCCAGTGTATATTAGGTTTGATTTTAATCGGAAACTTTATAAAGGTTCAAAAAGAAAGTGGCCGAAGTCAAAGACGTTTGGCAATCAAACCACAATGGTTAAGACGGATTCTCACAGCGAAGTTCACGCCAGTGTATATTAAGTTTGATTTTAATGGAAACTTTATAAGGGTTCAAAAAGAAAGTGGCCGAAGTCAAAGACGTTTGGCAATCAAACCGCAATGGTTAAGACGGCTTCTCACAGCGAAGTTCACGCCAGTGTATATTAGGTTTGATTTTAATCGGAAACTTTATAAAGGTTCAAAAAGAAAGTGGCCGAAGTCAAAGACGTTTGGCAATCAAACCACAATGGTTAAGACGGATTCTCACAGCGAAGTTCACGCCAGTGTATATTAAGTTTGATTTTAATCGGAAACTTTATAAGGGTTCAAAAAGAAAGTGGCCGAAGTCAAAGACGTTTGGCAATCAAACCGCAATGGTTAAGACGGCCTATAACAGCGAAGTTCACGCCAGTGTATATTAGGTTTGATTTTAATAGGAAACTTTATAAGGGTTCAAAAAGAAAGTGGCCGAAGTCGAAGACGTTTGTCAATCAAACCACAATGGTTAAGACGGCTTTTCACAGCGAAGTTCACGCCAGTGTATATTAGGTTTGATTTTAATCGGAAACTTTATAAAGGTTCAAAAAGAAAGTGGCCGAAGTCAAAGACGTTTGGCAATCAAACCACAATGGTTAAGACGGATTCTCACAGCGAAGTTCACGCCAGTGTATATTAAGTTTGATTTTAATCGGAAACTTTATAAGGGTTCAAAAAGAAAGTGGCCGAAGTCAAAGACGTTTGGCAATCAAACCACAATGGTTAAGACGGCCTATAACAGCGAAGTTCACGCCAGTGTATATTAGGTTTGATTTTAATAGGAAACTTTATAAGGGTTCAAAAAGAAAGTGGCCGAAGTCGAAGACGTTTGTCAATCAAACCACAATGGTTAAGACGGCTTTTCACAGCGAAGTTCACATCACGGTATATTAACTTTGATTTTAATCGGAAACTTTATAAGGGTTCAAAAAGAAAGTGGACAAGGACGTTTGGCAATAAAACCACAATGGTTAAGACGGCTAATCACAGATAAGTTGTAATCTAATTAGACATTCATATTTACTCTCATTTAATCAAAGGAGTTTCGGAGCCGTTAACAGCTTTAGCCTCCCTCCATTTACCCAAATGGAGGGAGAGCGAAGCTGGTTTCAGAGCTGCTCGAATGTCGACTAACCACCGGTCTTTTCGATTGACATGACCCTCTGGGTCTGCGAAAATTTTGCATGGCGAATGAAACACAAAACTTTAACATTGTTAAAATGACGTTGATATGTGGGATTTAGGATATTTGAGTGTATGATTCCGGAAAAATATATATAGATTAACAAGACTATCAACTCTTTACTTCCAGCGCATACTGCAATATTTTGGACACGTTGCTCGTAGAAATCCTGATAACCTCGAAAAGCTAATGGTTGTTGGCCGGGTAGACGGAAAAACAGCACGCTGTCGCTCACCTACACGGTGGGCAGACGCAGTTAAGACGATCACAGGCCTGCCAATAACCAAAGCCATGAAGACCGCCGAGGACAGGGACACGTGGGAATTAATCGTTAAACGAGCGATCAACACTTTATGCTAGACACGAACTTCAGCAATCAAGGAGACGACTAAGAAGAAGAACAGATTATGCCAATATAAATAGACCAATTGTGTTTTTTGTAGCTAAAGTCACTTTATATAATGTATTGTTGGGCAGACGCTAATTAAAACATAGCCCGCCACGTAGCCCAAGAGCGTGTTATCAAACTTGATCTTAATTTTTTTTTACATACATGCCGATTTCACTGTCGAGCATGTGGTATAACTCCATTTCATAGGTAACAGCATTGGAAACGAATTCGGTTTGCTATACGCTATATATACACACGTGAGCAAAAATAAAGGGTCGGTTAAGAAAATGTGAATATCTCGCAAGATAAAGACGACTAACTGAAATAAATTGTGCATGATAGACAATTAAATATCCTTAAAATAAAATATTTTTATCAATTTATTTATATTTCATTCTTCTTCTTCTTTTGGTGCCATCTTCTATCGAAGGTTGGCGACCATCATGGGTATTTGGACCCTCGACACAGCAGCACGAAATAAAGAACGTGTGCTCTTATTGTACCATTGACGTAGATTTTTAAGCCAAGATGTTCTTCTCCTTCCCGAATTTCTTTTCTCTTGTATCTTTCCTTGGATTATACGCTGTAACAAATCGTATTTGGGATTGCGCATTATATGCCCTAGGTATTCCAGCTTTCGCCTCTTAATTGCGTTAAGAACTTCAACCTTCTTTCCAAGTCTTTGCAGCACTACTTCGTTGCGTACTTTGTCTCTCCAGGATATCCTTAACATTCTTCTGTATACCCACATTTCGAAAGCTTCACATTTTTTGCCATACAGAAGAATGGAGAATACAAAGCAGCGTGCAAGACGAGTCCTAAGTATATTTCATTAAAAAAATAAACGTAAACCAAAAAGGATATCTTATGTTAGCTGGCAACACATGACACCCAGCGATTGTAATACATTATAACTACTTCCAATGATATGTTAATGATTTAACTGCACATTATTGTATCTTTAATTCATAATTAATAATTTAGTTGATCGTCACATGAACTTGGCATTGTAAACAATAGTTTAACTTTATTAGTTCCTAATCTGACTTCTAATTAATTTTGTATAAAGATGGTGAGGACGAGCAGTTGTGACGTTTGACTCGATATAAACAATTCTTTGTACAACGTTACGCTGTCTTAATAAAGCGAGTGTATTAGTTGTTGGACTATTTTATTCTACGAGACACACTTGCGTAAACTTGGATAGTACAATATTGTTCATTAAATTTTATTTTTATTTAAATTTTAGTACTTAGTGGAGGCAACACTATTTCTAAATATATTTCAGTTAGCTAGCGTCTTTAATTTCCGAGATATTCAAACTTTCTTAACCGACCCTTTATTTTTAAATATACTATAATATCTATACATAACTAGTGGAATCAAGGTAGGAAGATTTAGGGACCTTCGAGAAACGAGCCTATTCCTATCTCAGCTCCTCTGGTGCTGTGGATGTTCATAGGCGACGGTGATCACTTAAGATCAGATGAGCCGTATGCTCGTTTTCCTCTTTTCATATAAAAAAATATATATATCGTTCTATAACATGACCCCTCGGGAGATAGGTACACAGCTCTATGTTTGCATTTAATTGTTCTGAGATTGGGGTCCAAATCATTACATTCCGTTCAAACTCCACGCGCGATCTAAGGCTTCTTCATTCGGCAATTATCTAGTACAACTTCTATTCGGTCCTAAATAACTTCCTTTGTAAAATGTTTACAACGAAAGCGGCCTGTGACTCCGACGACCTAATTTGCTGATTTGCTCCGAGCGATTTCTTTATTAAATTCAATAAATTACTCTCGCGAAATGATAATTGATAACCAGCGTATTAACAGCGGCGTAGTGATATATTCGTTATCACCAGCTCGTATGTAGCATATACCTAATCTATTACATGTCTACATTGATATGAAATATTGCAAGTCAATTTGTTCAAAATGTTTATATCGGTTAGTGACGTTTTTTCCTTTTTATAGAATAAGTATATTAACGTTAATCAAAAACCGACTTCGAATAGAATAGGAATATTACGAAACATAATGAATCAGAACCTAACCAAACTCTCATCAAACTACCTATGAATAAATGAATAATTGAAATCGATTGGCGCGATCTTGAGTCAATTGTTCTCACTGTCAGGACGGGGCTAAAATTCAATGGGACCACATGGAAAGCACTCTCTCTCTCTCTTCCTTGCTATTGGTCCCACTTTTTTTTATTATTTCTAAACAAGTGCTTGACTACGATCCCACATGATTTTAAGTGGAAATGCAGTCCTGGATGGTAAGGCGCACTAGCTTAGTAAATGGTGGTCAGCTTTCCGGATTTTCGCTTTCCAATTCACTCTGTCCCCGACATCGTCTTTGGTGAAGTTGCACTTACCTCATGTCTCTCACCACTTTGTCTAAT
Organism: Meandrusa payeni; assembly: GCA_029286785.1. Lineage (NCBI taxonomy): Eukaryota > Metazoa > Arthropoda > Insecta > Lepidoptera > Papilionidae > Meandrusa > Meandrusa payeni. The sequence continues at coordinate 4,708,918 of JAGSMX010000021.1, forward strand.
TTAAATAGTAAGCACAAATTTTAATTTTTTCTTTTCAAATCGAATCATCCCTTTACGCGAGGATGCCCTCTTTGTATTTCCGAATTATCGTAGTAATATAACGAAATATAATTAATCAGAACTTAACCAAAAACCTCATCAACTACCATTGAAGTACATACAACCACTCTAATAAAAATGAATCATCGAAATATGTGATATTGAGTTATTCGTCCATTTCTCGCGGACATACTTAATGCAAATTTAAGACTAAAATAGATTCCTCATGCTATTGTCAAAACTGGATCAAATTCGTTCACGTAGTCGAAAGCTCTGGTAACAAACAAAAAAAATATAGCCGTTTTGAGAACCTTATTAGTGAAGTCGATTACAAAAGGTTTAAGTCATCATTGCAACAGAAAACAATTTTAAATTTTTTACATAGAATTTTATTCAAAACTAATTAAATGAAGGTCACTTTGGTTGTGAAATTATTATCAGTCGGAAATCACTGAAGCATATTTTGTATAGTACGCATTTTTTAAGAACATTCAAAACATATTTTAAAATAGTTTATTTATATTTATTTAAAGTATATAATGATAATTTTTTGCCATCTTGTATATAGAGACAAAGAATTTGCTATAGAAATTTTGGGACTGATCTGATACCGCTTAGATAGGTGACCTTTTTTTGTAGTAAGATTTTAAAATGTATCGAATTTCTTCATTAGATTCTCTCATCTTGAGAGTACGAAAAACAAATGAAAATCACACATTTTCCTAATTTGAATTTGGAATTATGTTCTTTAAAATTTAAACTTTTAATGATACCAAAACGGCCAGATACAAAAAGGATAGCCAAAGAGATGTTATTACAAGTTCATATATATAATGCGAAAACACTTTTTCCCCAACCTATTATATAAATGTTTATTTAAAAAAAAAACTGAATGAATTATCAAACACTTTTGTAATGTTTGTGAAGTAATAGCACCGTAATTTATGAACTTATTTCGATGTTTTTTTACTAGAAACGATTTGGTTTCATTTACGTTCCATATGAATTTTGTGTTTGAACCTTGTGTTGTCGACTCTAGTAGTGTTGCACGCAAGTAACCAGAGTTCAATCCCCGGTGCCGGCACTAATGACGGCCCGACAGTCAAGAAAAACTTTGTGTAAGTTTTACATGCTTAGAAAAATTTCTAACACATGAAATCTACCAATCCGCCATAGGGCCACGCGGTGGACTATGCCGTTATACTCTTTTTACAAAAAAGACTTGTGCCCAACAATTGAATGTAGACTTTTAAGGACCTTGGGTTCCGAAGATATTTTTTTTTAAATATTCCAGGGAACTCCTAAAAATTGTATAGTAGAAATGCTTGTCAATTGTGATATTGGTAGGTAATATTCCAATATATAATATAAACTTTATACGTTTAATTTTTTTTAATTTAATAATATATTTATTTATGAAAATATTTTATTTTTTTGTATATAATATACATAAATCTAATAACATCTGCAGGTGGTATAGCGCGCGCACGACTTGGGGCAGTCCTGGTCACCGCTGAAAATCAGCGCTGTCGCATCTTTACGACAGCACTAACAGAACGTGTCGGTACGTTAACGGTGTCCAATGTATGAAGCGTCAATAGCCTAATGGTTTAGGGTACGGCCTACGAATCGTAAGGTCGTGGGTTCGAATCCACCATTCGACTATTCCCGTGAACCATGTCCTAGCACAAGCTTAAGCTTAGTTGGAATGGTTAACAAGATTGTTAGTAATATTCTATATATATATATATATATATATATATTATTTCTGGAAAAAAGAAAAGAAATATTGCTAGCTTTCTTTTAAAAAAATGTTGGCATCATATCCTATTCGTCTGTTCCTTCCTTTAATTGCATTGTTTTTATTTTTCTTTTGCTATATTTTATGTAATGTGCTTGTATATTGTGATACCAATAAATAAAATGTCTATGTCCATTATAATAGATTAGATATGTAAGTATTCCCATAGCTAGCAAAGCTACGAATGCGGAAGACGAAATAGAATATAGTGGCCAGAAAATACGCGATATATAATCCCGAAGTGGCACTCAAAGTTAGTTTAGCTTTTGAATGTCCACTAGATTATACGTGAAGTAGCAACCGACCGAGTCGTGGTTCGGCCCTCTCGGGCGCCCTTGGATCGGAATGCTTACAGGTAACATAGTGACCATCCTTTGTTTTTTTTGTTAACGGGGAGGAAATCTTCAAAAAGATACCCCGCCTTCTGGGGGAAAGGCGGCGGTTATATGGGGTTTTTACCCACTAAAACCTCCCCGGTGGCTCTTTCCTCGGTGCATGACGAGGGGCTCCGGGATCTCCAGTGGAACGCACCGGAGCCCCTCTGCACTGTGCTCAAGGAGAGCACCTCCCGGGGGGGAGGTTACTCCCTCCCCCCCTGTGCCATCATAGTGCAAGACTACACGGGCCAGCCGATGTCGCCTTCTTCCCCGGTCCACCTTAGCGGACGACAAAGGCCCCCACCCTTGTCGCCCAGTGAACCCGAGGCCCATTTTAGTCGCCTTATACGACAGGCAGGGGATACCGTAGTCTTATTCTTGAGAGCCCAGAACTACAGGGCTGAACATAGTGACCATCCAAGCCGAGGTTACCCTTCACCGGTGGGACCGTTGCATCGAGTTACTAGCGATAGAGGTTCCGGCTAAGCGACGTAAGAGCTATGCCACCTCTCAATCCGGAGAAGCAGTCAAGGTCTTCTCTGGCCATATTTACAAGTAAAAGCGGTTTTACTGTCAATGACAGTAAGACGCTTTTACTTGTAAATATAATTGTTTATTTAGGCCGTCGGCCACTTAACGCACCAAGTGAAAGGTACAATATAGCCTCTAAATCACGCGTTATTATAATGTCGCGGTACTTTTCCGAGCGTGCCAGACCATCTGTTCTGTTCTATAGAACATAAGGAATCGGTGCGGCGCCGAAACAACTCATGAAATTCATTAATATTGTTGTAATATAAATTCTATTTGTTTCAAGACCAAAGCATAATCACAGACCCAATAAAATATTTTTTAGACGTAAATTTCTGTCCATACAAAGGTTGTCTGGAGGAGATCGCTCTTAGCGATAAGACCGCCCATTGCGCATGCAATGACAACGTATATTGTGAAAATTGTATAAGTATTATTTCTGTGTTGTATTTTGTTTTTTCTTTTAATTGTTGCGCAATAAACTATATTCATTCATTCATTCATTTATATAATTGTTAGTAAATATACTTGCCTCTATAGAGTAGATATTAGGCTATACAAGCTTAACCTAAAGTTATGCCACAAGTAATTTCGCGGCAAGGGCAGCATAAACGTAGGCTTGCGATACTATACGAGCGAAACACCTTTGTGCCGGTAGTTATAAAAAAAAATGAACTTACCTTTGACTGTGCAATGAATTTGTTCTACATACACAAACAAATGTTAGTTACATAAGCAGACACGAACAATAAAACCGTTAATGAGAAATGGTGTCGACAGTATATCATCTTTTTATAGCAAAAAAATTGGTATATAAAAATTGTTTAAATCCATTAATAAATACCAGTGTAGAAATAGTCGTAGTGCAATAGTAGTTTTTTTTTAGCTAAATTTTTTTTTTTCAGATATATTTCTAATATTCTTGTTAACTATTCCAGCTAAGCTTAACCTTGTGCTAGGAGATGGTTCACGTCAATAGTCGAATGGTGGGTTATTCTACGACCTTACGATTCGCAGACCGTACCCTTAACCATGAGGCTATTGACGTTTCAAATTAATCAATAATTAGTTCACTAGAAATGTTTAATGAAAATGACAATAATATTAATAGCACACATTCTTCTAAGGTTTATAAATAAGCTTCCACTATCATATTTCAATGGGGTTATCCAAGGTAAGATATAATACATTTGGAGACACTGAAGATTGAGCTCTTTCAACTCACACAGAAATGTGCTTTAATCAACAAGTTAATGACCATTAAAATCTTCACATTGGTAAGATTGCGATAGACCTGCAGACTAGCTTTGGAATTATCTATTCTTTATGAATTGGTCAGTGAGCTGGTGAATGCGTTACGAAAATTGTGATCGGGAAGTTGAAAGGGAGATAAAAGTTGAGTGAAGATAAAGATTTACATTTCGTATTTAAATGAAAGGGCAAGAGAGTAAGTGCAAGCACACTTTTTATATATATATATATATATATACAAACTTTTACTTCAGTTGTGTGGTTTAAAGCATACACATTAATAACACTTACTAATAAAATTTTGAAATGTCGAATCGTCATTGCATTATAAAATGAACCAAATATCAGACATAGACCCCCAAGGTTAGTTGTAATGTAGATGAACACAGAGTGAGACCGTACATTGAATACACAAGTCTAACCTTCTGCCGGTTGACTCTGGTCCGTGTGATTCGGTTGATCTACATCCGAATTACCTTGGGCCTCGGTCTGAGCCACAGACTCACCCTTGGAGTCCTGCGAGGACTCATCCTCCGTTGTTTGACCGTCGCCCGTACTAGACTTCTTGTCTTCATCCTGGACATAGAAATGATTATAAGATAATTTCATATGAATTTTATATGAAACACTAACAATGTAATTACAATGACAAATTTAAACCGTTTATTGGGAAGTAACTAAAAAATGCATCTTATAATATCTTATGATCCTTCATCATAATTGTTCAAACTAAACTAACCAAGTGTCATGATATTAGTGTTAGCTGGCGACACATTGCACCCAGCGATTGTTATGCATAATAACTACTTTCAATGATATCTTGATGATTTACCTGAACTTTATTGTATCTTTAATTCATAATTAATAATTTAGTTGATCGTCACATTAACTTGGCATTGTAAACAATAGTTTAACTTTATTAGTTCCTAATCTGACTTCTAATTCATTTTGTATAAAGATTGTGAGGACGAGCTGTTGTCACGGTATTCGTTGTAAATAATTCTTGTACATTACGCTGTCTCTATAAAGCGAGTGTATTAGTTGTTGGACTATTGTATTCCACAAGACCTACAAATTATAACATTAGATTTAGTTTAGCTATTTACACTAGGGGTGGGGGAAATGTGAAAGACCACTTTAAGTCTAGCTTTTAGAAGCCGAGTAACAAACAAGAGTTTTGTATTTTTGATCTTAAAGTACGTCATTTTTTGAACCCCTAATCATTGTAAGTCAAAATCCTAGTCACAATGCCACTGACTAATTCTTATATTTCTTTTATGATAAGATAGTATCATTTGAGAAAGCTGAATTCATTCTTAGGAGTGCATATACACTATTTTTTTAAAACAATTTCAATGGTTTTGAAATACAAATATCATGTCATACAAATTTCCTATTTTGTTATCTTATTCTTCCACATCCATACTACTTAGACAAGTGTTGCCATGGTTGAAAGACAACCAGGTCATCAACTAATAACACTAGTACATTTTCATTGCGAACTTTCACTGTCATATTTTTCTTTCATTCTTTCATTTTAAACTATTTGAGGTTATTTTTCCAATTACAATTACTTTCCATGTCCAGTAATAATTCCATTTTTAATTATTATATATTAAAATGTTAGTAATATATTATAACTAAAGTTCTATGTTAAGTAATCTAAATTAGCTTTACATTTTTTATTAAATTGTGATTTTTAATCTATTCAATATAATTAATGATCTGAAAATTATACAGAAATATAAAATATAATTTTAGAACACCTGTTGCACATTGATTTATGATTACATCAAATGATATAGTTTTTTATACATGTTAAATTTACAATATATAACTTATTATACAAGAGAAATGTTATGTACAAATTTATTTATTTTATTTACGTTATTTTATTATTTTTCAACAAATAATTTTGATCATACTAAAAATTACATTCTTGAATTATATGTACGAAACAGAAATCACATTAAAATCTGCACCTTTATACCTTTGGCGTCGAAGTTTTAATAAATTTACTTGAAAAAGAAACTTTATTCCATTGCAATAAAACACATATTACAATGCATCACCGTCTATCGCTACACTACCGTATTGTCTATGTGCAGTATGTATAGAGGTATACTTAACATCTATGTAAGAACATTATAGAAAATGGAGGTTTTCGTAATTGATGAGAATATATTTATACAAAACACATTTATTATACATAACAAATCATTTAGCATTAAAATCAAGATAATAAAAGAAAACGTGCAAATATGTATTAGTAGAAAACGAAAGAGGTCATCTATGAAGGCCCCCAAAACCGGAGACTTGGCTTTTATTTACATCGCTTGCCGCGTTCGAAGCGTGTATAAGAAGGCGCGAGGTCGACGTTCAGTGGAATAATAACACGTCTCGGGGCCTCCGAATAGAAAATTCGCAAGAAACAAAATATCAAGGTCATGCGGATTTCCTATCAATGTCATATAATATCGTGCACATTAACAAAGGCCCTGCAACGAAATGCAAAGGGGCGGGGGTGGCTAAAATAAGCGAATTCTTAAAAAATATTCCATCACAATCAGTTTCATTAACTGATCTTAACAGCATTTATCGTTTTAAATGCGAATAATTAACTAATATCACAACCCTCCGTGGCGTAGTTCCCGCGTTTAGCGGGAAGCGAACGTTCTGTCAGCCATGTTGAGACGCAGGCAAACATTAGTGATATAACACGGAAATAACATCACTTCACAGCCAAAAATGTCCTTATAAGACGCGCACCAATATAAAGAAATGAAATTAAAATATATATTACACAACTATACCTGATTATCACTGATTTTTGCTTTATCGGTATCACCCGACATTTTTCCTACGAAGAAATTGAAAGCGAATTCCAAGCGTCTTCAAACACCGGACAACACAAATGCACGCACCCACAACATAGAAAAAAAAAGTTTGCGTTTCGTTGCATCAAGTGTTTTTATTTGAAATATTTAAAAGTAAACTTTTATTTTTAATTTTTTTAATATATTTACCATTCTTAATGAGAGAAAAAACTTATTAGAGAGGTAAATACTATCTTGTTATCATTTCTTTTATCGTTCATTCAATAAAATTACTTTAATTTTGACTTTGGGGAAAGCTCATATTATTCCTATTTATTATATTTTTAAATTCTTTAATATTAATTACTATAATTCACTGTGGATTTTAATAATGATAATCTTATTATTGTGTGCAATAACAATATGGAAAATTTCTTCGTAGTTCAAGAATCTGTGAAGTACGAATGAAAGTGACTGTGAAGAAAAAATAATGAATGGATCGACTACAAAAAACTATTTGACTAAATATGGTTGAAGAAATTAAAGAAAAATCATTCTTGTCAGAACGAAAAGACATGAAAGAAAAGAAGTATAAATGGGTTGACACAGTGATCTTGTGAAATAAATATATTTATTGTTTTGCATCTTTCCTATTGAATGAGGCAAAGGTTAAAAGGTAAGGATTTTTCTAGAGGTATTTCATAAAATAGAATGAATCGCACTGTGCCAAATTTAAATCTCTCTAACCTTCTCACCCAGCACCGGCGTAAGAAATTTTGATTCATTACCAAACTAATAAAAACTTATTTTCTGTTATTCACTGACCTCTATATAAGGGTATATGATTCGTTTTGTTGGCTTAATGTGGCTTATTATTAATATGATTGGTAAAACATTAAGCTTCTCAAAACATATGAACAAAGCAAATTGACTAAAGTAATTATGCTACTGTAAGTATACTATTTAAATTTACAACTCTTCTTTGCATCAACAAAAATTCTTAGGGTAACACATTTTTTAACTAATAGTTAAAGAATAAGAAAAAGCAATAAGAAGATAGTTAATTAATAATTTTTATTATATTTCAAGTGTTCTGGTAATTATTCAATTGCTAGATTTATTAATACCATAAAAGTTTATTTATCAAATTGACCATTTATAACTGTTGATTAAAAATACATGAAGTCATTATTATTATTAAAGACACAGTAAAATAGAAAGTAGTCTTTTTACAATTAAAGTACATATTTATTTACATAGCCTTCTTGGTATATATTTCTTTGAGTAACACTTACGTCTTTTAATTGATTTTTAATCTTTAGACTTAATTTATTTCGTGGCTGTATGAGTATATGTTGTTGCCTTTTTTTAAGTAAGCTAATGCGCACTTTCCTTCTGTTTATGGTTCGCGTCGTTCTCGCAAGTTGCGGGGCAAGTGTCTTATAATTTTTGGATCTTCCGATCCTTTATTAATGGCTGCCGTATTCCGCGCTTGAATGTGCACTTAAATCAAACATGAGTGATTATTCTTCTATGGCTACGCTTCAGAACAATAGCCAACCGGCGGGATTTGCGGCTGCTGTACAACGTGCTAACTTGGTGAGTCGACCGACATCTGCATAATCGATTTTTTGACATCGTCGCATTTGTATTTTTAACAGATAAAATTTGTATCCATACCGTGATTGCATATTTTAATATGTAATTGACTGTTGTGCTACCCTCTTTTTAATTACAAATGGCTATCCACTGTCACTTATCCAACCAGTACGTCGTATAACCTACTTTTTGATTTGGCGTTTCGTCGTGTAACAATTATGATGCGTTAGAACGAGTTATCATTTTTTGAGCGTGACGACGTATTTTAATTGCCTTTTTTTCTGTAGATTGCAGCTAAGATTGGCGGTGGTGGAAGTAAGAGGCCCCTTGAAGACGGACCGGAACCGAGTTCAAAAATTGACGCCAGTGGATACAGTATTTCCGCAACAGCAGCCGCAGCAACAACAACAACAACCACCACAACAATCACAGCAACAATCAATGAGGTTTGTTACAATATAATTAACTATAATTTTCTTTTACAGCACTGGTTATAACTGTCATAATTTGCCACTATACCTATATTTTAGTTTTACAATTTTTTTGGTTTTGTCATCGCGAAGCTACAATCGGGGATGTTTACTAAAGCGTTCAACTAATGGTTCACACACCTACCATGCAAATGAAGTACTAATCCCACCTGATTTTTGGTGATTGACTCTGATATTGCCATAAATCAAGTTCTTTGTTCCCTAGAGACCTCTAATCTAAATACCACCAAACACTTGATGGACACCTCACTGCCTCCTCTGCAAAGAATTTTGTATTTTTGTTACACTAAATAATATAATGGTATAAAAATAAGCTTTCACTGGGAAGACTGAGATGGCTATTATTGTTTCACAATCTCTATTGTGATCTTATGGTATTTCTGTTTAAAAAAACTTAAGGACTCACTGATTATTTAGATATTTGAAGATGTGCTGTATGTGAAAAGGTACTTAAAATGCTTCTTTTAACTGTATTAAAATCTTCAGAAACCTCTTTTGTTTCATTGAAAACCATATATTTGCGAAAACATAATCATTGTTTAATGGTACTATTTACCTGCCCCTTTTTTAATGTCTCCAATCTGGTCAATATACCTGCTAGTGTGCCTTCAACCAACACCACCACACATTTTCGCTATATAAGTTTCTTTAATCATTATTTCCTCATTAATTCTTTCTATATGACCGAAACAAAAAACATTCCTTAATTCTATTTTAGTTCTATTAAAAATGCCATAATTATCTTGCAATTTATTAAATTATTTATTTCTCTCCTTATTCATTCTCTTCTTGAGGGGGTGAAGATCATTACCTACACCCACATACATATCAGTAAATACTACTTCAATATACTCCATTGTACTTCAATATGGTTCATGATGACATAAATGTACACAACACATGTGTCAATACAAATTTGGGTTATAAAACAATATAATATTATCATAGTAAAAGCTGTATTTGACAATTCAAAAACAGAAGTGCTCCAATCGTCACCAAACTTAACAGGATTTTTCCGCAGGTCAATCTGAAGATTCCCTGAAAGTTTCATTGACATCGGTCTAGCCATTTCGAAGCCTATTTGGAACAAACCCACATACCCCTACTCTTTTATATATATAGATTTTTTGTTTCATAGTACAACGGCGGGAGTAGCAGCAGTGGCAGCAGCAGCGGCGGCGGCCCGTATCGCCGTAACCAATCCCAGCGTTCCGCCCGCCCCGCCGGTCAGCGCTCCGCCCAATGCTATGCAGGACCAGCAGATCAACGAGTACATCAGAGTACCTGACAAGATGGTTGGATTAAGTAAGTTTTCATGTCCCATTATTGCTAATCATGCATTGTTTAATTTGCCTTTTAAACCTATAATTGTTTTCTACATAATTCCTACTATGCAGTTGGTCAAATACATTTTCAATGATATCGGGACACATTTTTGTTTATACAGTTGTGGCTACTCAAGATGAAAAATTGCTGCAATGAGAAATAAAATATGAACTGTTGTTGACTACTGCGAATATGTGGAGCAATTGGTTTAAAAGCTGTAATATGTTACACAGATTCATAGATGAAATTTATGGCCGGAGAAGGTCACTGTGACAGTTTTACTGAAGTTCCTAATTAATCAATCTTAACAATATTACTGATACAATTTAATATTTTCTTATAGAAGTGTGGGTGGTATCCTCTTCTTTTGCTATTTATTTTAATATTGTTGCATATACACCTATACAAATACAGAAGTATAGACACAACATATTGTGTGATGTTTCATGCCACACTTATAGCCAAAGCTTTCTACCATATAATTTTGCCACTTACACTTTTTATATAACATATAAATTATTCTATATCGCTACAAAATAAAGGTCTTTTATATTATACTAGGGTATTATGAAAGACATGTCTCTTTTTTAAATTATCAAAAAACAAGTTCTCTTGACATTCTTTCCATCCGCATATACTGCATACTTATGTATTCAGTCTCAGAATCCACAGCAAATAAGATTTATTATACCACTATATACCCATTTGAACTGTACAGACTGTAGACAATGGGATTTACGATTTTTAGATAAGATCAATTAAGTGATAGAGTGAATTCAGGAGTGTTTGGCTTTATAGAAATGTAGAGGTGTATGTTTAGTTTGTGTACTATGTGTATATATTAGGGACAATATATATATATATATTCTTGGTGGAAGACCCCTAAACAATTAACTATTGTGAAGTATACATTTTACTATAGTTCCGTCTTATGGCAAGGAAAAGAAAATTTACATTGCACATCACTTCATCACCGTCTTATGCCTGGAGGTGACATTTCTCACAGTTAATAGTTTAAAATTCTCGAGTCTATTTCTCATATTGTCACATTATAATTAAGAGACAATAGCAACAGGTATTTTTGTCATCCCATGAGTATTGTTAAAGGCATTATAATTGATTTTGGTATACTTCTCAACAATTTTACTGCCAAGTGCAGTCTGAATTGTTTCCAATTGCAGCAATTTTTATTTGGAATTAAAAGGGTATAGGCAACCGCAAAGTACAGAAAAAAAAATACACAATTTTTGTGTATATTTTATTAATGCACATATAAACAAGTAACAAAATGAAATCAATGAAATTGTGAGGAAATCTAATAAGATTGTTTACAATTTTTGCAATGCTTGAATGGCGTGAAAACGGTTTATACTTTCCCTTTGGAGAGAATACCAGCAGTGGCAAGGGCCTTGAGTCTGCTAAACCAATTGTGTACAAAATGAAAGTTCATTGGTGTAACAGTGGGCATTATTTGCTAGTTTTAATAGTATTTTTGTTCATTGGTGCCACTATGGTTTACCGATATGATATATATACAATTTGGTGATGATGGAATAATAATTGATATGTATCAGTTATAAGCAAATGAGAAAAGCATGTCAATATACCTTCGACATAAAAATTGTATGATAGTTTGCAAGCAAATTCATAACACCTCATTATACATTTATGTAATGGTTTGTTCTCACAATGTATGCGGCATTGTACTCATGTAACAATGGTTATTTTCTAAGAGGTATTCCGATGTACTACTATTGAAATATATAATCTAATAAATGCTATTTGTGACACGAATACGCCGCGAAACGCCAGGTTTAGAATTGCATCATCAGAGAAAATTGTGACTTGTAAGGTGTTATGAATCATTAAGGAATGGATGAATGAGGAAAGAGAGGAAGATCATTAGTATGAAAATGAAAGATTGTCATTATGAGTGCCCGACAAAATATATGATTGAGATCTTCCTCTGCTACCTACCACTAATTGGTTCTGGTAGTCTACAATACCTCTATTTAAGACAGGTAATCTCACAATGCCCCAATGGTGCTGGTTTATACATGTAACAGCAAAGCTGGTGTTCCTCACCCCTATATAAAATGTGATATAGGAATATTAGAAAAGGTAAATCAGTGACAGTTGTGGTCAACGGGCATTCATAGGCCAGATAAATAAGATTAAAAAAAAACTTTATTGAATAACGCTCAGCCACTAGGTATTTATAAAAGAATGTACAGTAATAACCTGTGATGTATTTACGTTTTCGCATCCATGACATCTCTTCAATGCAAGGTATGTTGATAAAGATAGCCTTTGGTGTTAAAATCGCTTTTTTGTACAAATTTTAATAAGTGTTGTTCTAAGTTAAACTTAAAATTATTAATTTGCCACCTCTTAAATTTATTAGTACATATTTAATAACTATCGTTACTTCATAAGGAACTAGCGCTGATTACTAAAAAGAAGATTACATGAAATTATATGTAATTGTTATCTATCTCATGCTCCTGCAGGATAAATCATATTTAGAAATGTTTTTCTCTTTTTACTGTCACTTTTTCGTTACATCGAATTTCAACGAAGAAGAAAAATAAGTTTCACTTTAATCCGTTCATTGTAGAATGCTAGATGGAATCACCAGCCGGGATAATTGTAACATTTTCTAAAAAAAATTAGTTGTTTTTTACATTCAATGCACACGTAATTTTTTTAAAATATTAAAAACATTGTCTTTTCTTTAGAAAAACGATTCTATATGTTTTCTTCACATATATAAATGAAAGATCATTAAATAGTAGAGCGTATTGCATTAATGGGCGGTCGATTTTAAAAATAATCATATGCTTAAATGCTATATCGCGCGGGGACAAATCATGCTCAAATTCATACTCTTTGTTGTTATGGAGTACTTGCCTAGACTTGGGTTATCATAAACTTACCAATATCACCAAGGATTCTTTAATACAATTTTAGGTGTGCCCTTGGTATAACTTCAAAACTCAAGGTCACGAAGAACACAACATATCGGTAGACCCACCTCTCCCCGATGGCCCTTTTTCGGTGCATGGCTAGGCAAGCCCCTCTGCACTATGCTATACAGCAAGTCCCGGCGGAGGAGGTTAGTCCCTTCTCCAGCACCCTTGCAGTGCAATTCGACACGAGTCAGCCAATGTCGCCTTTTTCCCGGGTCGACTGTAGCGGATGACAAAGGTCTCCTTGTCACCCCGTGAACTCGAGGCCCCTTTTAGTCGCCTTTTACCAGGGAATACCGCAGCCTTATTCTACGAGCCTAAGACTACAGGGCTGAATCCAAGGTTTTATGGCAACTATTCATTTGGTACCTAATTGAAACCAAATCCTGAAAGGATTTGGCTTCAAATAACTGCGCTTTGAGTACCCAAATATTAAAAATACAGACGAATTGAAAACCTCCTTTTTTGGAAGTCGGTTAAAATATAAAATAATGCAATCGCTATCATAATTATTAGGTGTGAACGTTCAACATAATCTTCATTTTGAATTTTCATATTACATTATTTTTTCCGAACATTATGTTTTAGTACAAGAAAATATAAGTACATAAAATAGGACATTTTGTAAGTCCTATACTTTTCCTTAGCCTTGACTAAAAATTTTGGTAATTACAATTATCTTTATGACTTTTTACTTAAACATAATAAACAGTTTAATATTTCAAGTAAGCCACCTATAGACGATTATTTCTAAAGCCAGAAATATTGTTGTAAAAGTATGCTGACTTTATCATAGAATTTATTTAGAGAGGTATAAAAAACATATAAAATGTATTTATCAAGATGACCCCTGAGCGTAATCATAACAATGAATAGGTTATTAACAGAATACAAGTCATTTCCGTACCATATTCATTAAAATCATTTTTACCATTCGAAATTTTACATAATTATTAAAAGTACGCTTTGTACTTTCTTTGAGCTCAAGATATCCTCCAAATTTCATTACGTTCGTTGGCATAGTTTATTTTAAAGGCTAAATTTACAAAGCGATGTCAGCGTTTTAACCTACAAAAAATGTTTCTCTATAAGTACTTATTTTATTTATATAAAGAAAAACACGAAAAAAATATAACAAAAATATTCAAGATTTTTTAACTGACACGCGTCGTTTTTTTTATGTATTAATCAAATGCATAATGAATCAAATCAATCCGGTAAAGTTTACGACGCCACCGCTATCACAAATGAATGAACACACAAAATGGCGGGCGTCTGACTGCTTGAAGTGACGCATACCTGGCGACCGTCGTAAAAATGTACGACAACGTACAAAATGTCATCTAGTGTTTTGTTCGTTATTAAGAAAATAGCTTTGTTAGTGTAACGACAATTTATTAATAACTTTTAAATACATAAGTTTAAATGAAATAAAACATTTATAGCATGGTGGAATTTTATGGAACTACAGTCACTGTATACAAAATAAACGACCATTAACGACATAACTATAAATTTGTTCTTAATAAAGCGACATATTATACTCTAATCTTAATTAATATCAATGTTTGCTATTTTCTTTTGATTTTTTAAATATTACACATTTTTATAGCTGTTTTTTCGCTGTTATGACGCGAAGGTCAATGAACTTTTGACATTCTTTCGGTCGCTAACTATGGAAATTTTAAATCTACTATAAAAGGTTGTTGTTGATGAATATTTTATGGCTTGGTAACAAGTCTTTTTTAAAACACATACACTTATTTCTTACGTCTAAGATGAAAATGGTTAAATGTAAGTTAGATGATGAGTCCACGCGCCATTTTTTTTTCAATTCATACTACTATAAAAGGATTTAGTCTCAATTACAGAAAATAAATAACTGACAATTATAACATAGACATCCTGGTGTTGTAGTATTTGTATTTCACATTGTCTTTGCTTTATTTATAATGCCTTTACGGCTGTCTGATTTAGTCACTTTGGTTTTTTATTATTAACTTGGCGATAAGGTTTTTCCAGAGGGAAATTCGACTTGGGAATTATGAAAATAGGAAAATTTGCTACTTAGGAAATTTGTTGTTGAATATTTTTTCTTTTTTTCATTCTGTTTCCTATACCATCGCTTCCTGAAGTCTTTTAGGTTAATTATCTTTGTATAGGAGGTTCTGGAATTTCTTTTAATAACCACTCCCGAAATCCACCACTATGAAACTCACAATTAAAACCATTCCTTTATGACTTTTCATTTATCCATCCATTTCAATTGAAGCATATCTGAGACTGCAGCATTTTGGTCAATGGTGCTGGCACAATGTGGTTGCAATTGTGCTGATTTGCAACATGCTTGGCAGTAGTGGAAACAGTGCACAAACTTTCACATATAAGAAATGTTTCCATGGCAAATGATAGTAGGAGAAATATTTGCCAGTAAGCAATGGGGCTGTAAGATGATATGCCCTATTACACTCTTAAAAGAGGTTTGTGTCCAGGATTGAAACTACACTTTTAAGACAGGAAATAAGGCACTGTTGACTATTTGATTATAAGTCAAAATTAATTCGGTCTGAATTAGTCTTTACCAAAAATATCAAATTTATACAAAAAACCTATAAAATGCTGAACATTTAAAGCTGTTTTAGAATCTTTGATTTACTCTAATCTCTCTAATCTTCTACTAATATGGTATCAAAAGCTTATTATCCGTGAAATAGCTACTGACCGAGTCAAGGGCCGGCCCTCTCCGGCGCCCTCGGATCGGAATGCTTACGCGTAACATAGAAACCGTCCAAGCCGAGGTTACCCCTCACTGGGGGGGACCCTTGTGTCGAGTTACTAGCGATAGAGGTTCAGACTAAGCGACCTAAAAGCTATGCCACCTCTCAATCCGGTGAAGCAGTTAAGGCCAGCTTCTCTGGCCAATCTGTGTAGTTCGTTAGTAGGTATCAAAAGCATGTATATTGGAGTTCAATTATACAATAAAATTTTCAAATATATAAAAAGTATCAAATAAAACATTTAAAAAGCACTGAACCTATATGTTGTAATAATCATATCTGTAGATTACTGTATCATACTGGCATTAGATAATTTCTTAACATTAATAAGTTTTTTTTAATGTTATATTTTGATGTGTAAATTTTGCATGCTTACTACTACCATATAAATGTTGTTGTAGTCTTGTGTAATACCTTCAGACAATATAGAATCTTTAAACTTAATTATGTAGTATGAAAATGCAAGTCATCTATAGATTTGAAAGATGTCCGTCATTATAAAAGTGACTAATGTAATTTATGATAAAGAGAAAAAGATTCATATAAAAAGAAGTGCGGGGAGAGGGGGCGGGGCTGTTATTGGTGTTGTAGTAAAGCTGGCATGTTAACAAATCAAAAATCTTTTTAAAAGCAATCCACTTAAAAATGTGTTAACACAATGTGTCAAAGTCGGTAGCCTAAACAAAATTGTGAAGTGTTTATTGAATTAGTCAACATAAGCATATTTATAAAAAGTGCAAAATAAGTATCTTCTTGAAATAACAAATGATTGTATTTAAAAAATTTTATCTGTCAATGTGTCATAATTAAATTCTAAATAGTATAACTACTCTAGTCATAGGCCGTGGCGGTGAGCAGATCACACGTCTGCAGGCGGAGTCCGGCTGCAAGATCCAGATGGCCCCAGACTCGGGTGGTCAACCGGATCGTCTGTGCACACTTACTGGATCCAGGGAAGCTATCACCAGGGCTAAGTAAGTTTATTTAATATTTTAATTTTTCTTTTAAATCAGTTCATTAATGACATCTTCTTATGGTGTATCTTTTACCAATAGTCGGCTATCATTAAGGCTATTTTAATCTTTGATATAGCATAGTGATTATCAAACTTATTTATTTTACCGCCCCCTTTGAAAATCAATTATTTTTTAGAGCCCTCCATTTTTTATACACCCCTAAAACTTAAAAAAATCTTAT
This sequence comes from Meandrusa payeni, assembly GCA_029286785.1. NCBI lineage: Eukaryota > Metazoa > Arthropoda > Insecta > Lepidoptera > Papilionidae > Meandrusa > Meandrusa payeni. The sequence continues at coordinate 4,726,092 of JAGSMX010000021.1, forward strand.
ATCTATGTTAAGTATTTTAAGTTTTTATACCCTGTGTGTGGCTTGAAATATAAACTAATTATTTGTTATTGTGTAGTAGGTGGGTTTTAATTTTAGGGAAATTTAAAATACTATATAAAATGAAATTACAAATTATACATCACCAACCTAACCCACATCAATGCCCCCCATTTTATCTGGGCCCCTTATCGCTACCCCTCTAGGTTTCAAACGCATAAGAAAGACCGATAAATTGGCAAAAGGATTTTCTGCTCATGTTGAACCATGTTCGGAGATTGCATTCCACGAAATCGTCTTCTTCAAGGTAGTTGTTTACACTGGATTTTATTGGGTAATGAGTTGGAGTAGTTGTATATGACCAAAGTAGCTTGCTTTTTCGATAACATTAAGAACCTTCCCTTTCTTGTTCGCCTTACATACATTCGCCTTATTTGTTAGTATGATACTCATCCGTGCACAATATTTTCATAAATGACGGCGTTAATTTTAGAAAAAAATACAGACTAACTGAGAACCCACCCTTTGAATTGGTTAAAAATAATAAAATAAATCTTACACCTTTAGAAGTGATTGTATCCAAATCAGAGCTGTTGATTCTAATTTCAAGTTTTATAAAGGAATACATTCTAATAGATTCACTTGTAGCAATTGAGGACAGCATATTCACGAAAACAAATTCCCAACAGAGATCTTGTGAACCAGATAGTAAATCATCGTGGACGTGAAAATGCCCCTCAGCATCAGGACAATCAAGGAGGCGGAGGAGGTGGTCCACCTCTGCCAAGAACTGGCGGTGGTGGTGGTGGCGGCGGCGGTGGTGGCGGCGGCCTGGCTATTACGGTATGTGGTGTATGGCTTCTAGATGTCTAATTATGATATTATGTATTATGAGCCTTACAATGATTTACCGACAAAAATACGCTAAAGGTACTTTTTAATTACATTTCTTTGTTAAATTTTATAAGAAATATCTGCTTTAAAGAATATTTTTTATAACATCTTTCTTCCTTATTATTTATATATCCTATATGTCTGTTTAGGAGGAAGTTATGCTCCCGGGGCCTAAAGTAGGACTTATTATTGGAAAAAATGGAAAAACCATCAAGCAACTTCAGGAGCAGTCAGGAGCGAAAATGGTTGTGATACAAGATGGACCTAATACTGAATATGTAAGTATCAATGTAAAAAAAATTATCAGACTACACTCATCAAATTGTTACATATACACTTCCAGACACATCTATTGGCCCACCTAGTGTTTTAAATTTTTACGGTCCCTAGCTAAAAATAAATGTTAGGTGGAGCAATAACTTTTTATACGGTTTGAATTGAACTGATTTATTGGCCAACCCTTTGGTATGTTTTTTTTAATTCGAGTTCAGAATTATAAAAAAAAACCTGATAGCGTTATAAGACGGTGTAAGTCAAATATACGCTTTGGTGAAGGACAAGGGTAGTAGTCTAGATTTTTAAAGAAATCGAATGTTATATCACAATTAAATGTTTATTTAATAAGAAGTATTGCCTCTATAGGCACCTAAGACAGCGCTCATGGGATTAGGCATAGAATTAATCAGTCCCACTATGAAATTCTAAGATATAATCTCTCATTCCTCTTCAATGGCAGTTTTCAGCTCCTACATCGTTTGTGGAACTGGCTAGCCTAAACATGCCTCTAACTCGTCCCATAGGTGTTCCTTAACCAAATTTTCCAAAATATTGCTCATTGCACATTGGGAGCTCTTACTCGGCAGTGTAGTAGGCCATTATTGCCATCTGCTTGTTCTATGTGAAAACAAGCTACATTTTTGTCTTAAAACTTTATTAAATAATAAAATATCGTAAATATTCATATCTCTTTCATACAACAAGGCACAATTGTCACCAGTAAATGTGGTGGCAATGGGCGCAACACTTGTAAACAACCCATTTGTTATCTAATGAGTTTGGTGTAAATGTGGTGTCTGTTTATAATGTGACACATAAACAATGATCCTATATATTGGTATATCGCAATGGAAAACCGTAACTGGTTTTATGTTTTGTACAAAATAACCAACAGCTTTTTGTACTTATAGGAAAAACCGTTGCGAATTTCTGGCGATCCGTCCAAAGTGGAACATGCTAAGCAGTTGGTGTATGAACTGCTCGTCGACAAAGACATGCAGCAAGGTGGCCCTAGGCCTCCATATGACGACGGCTACCAACAAGATCAGGGCAATGGCCTCGGAACTAACTCTACTGAAGTAAGTGTAGTATAAAACTACAGTAATATTCTCAATAATTCATTTATAAAAGGCTTGGAAACTATATGTTTGTTTTTAACATTCTAAGCAAGTGTGGTTTGGATATGGTTTATGATTTGGCAGAATTACCATTTGTCATTTTAATTATTTTGATTGTTAGAACAATTCCTGCATACAGTAGTCCTCTACGAACTTTAATAAAGGCAAAGGGTCGACGAAACTAATGCAAATTTTAGATTGCTTTTCAACCGTCTTCAAAAAAATAGGAAGTTCTCAATTCGTCTATATGTATTTGCAGTAATGGACCCGAATCATAGTATCTTTCGGTGAGACTGAATGGGGTTGATGTTGAGGTTTCAAATAGAAAAATAGACATGCCTTCTGTCAATTATCGTAAAGGTAATACTGGGAATAAAAAATTGGGATTACCACTAGTTTTGGTAAAAAGTGCTTATGCCCAGCAGTGTCGCGTTGTGTAATACCACAGCTGGCTAAAGGCCATGTACTACATCTACTATCATATAGATATATACCGTTGTACATAGATTTAATTAAAAAAATCTCTATGCAGGTACTAGTTCCGAAGACAGCGGTGGGCGTTGTGATAGGTCGTGGTGGTGATATGATTAAGAAAATCCAAGCAGAAACTGGTTGTAGAGTGCAGTTCCACCAGGAGAGAGATGATGGGCCTGATGATAAGAGGTAAAATTTTAAATACAAGTATATTTACGATTAATAATAGATATATTTTTAACTCTAATTGTGAATTTAGTGATTTGATCATTTTTTTTAATTAAAAACTGTATCCAAATGCCTAACTCATTTGAAATTCCAGATGCTACCTTCAAGGCAAGCCTCACCAAGTAGATCAAGCAAGGCAGATGATTGAAGATCTCATAGCTAGTGTTAATGTAAGTCTTCAAAACATCCTAACATATCTTCACAGCAAATTGACATTGTTGTGATGTTTAATAACAAGTTAAATTTGTTATAGGTAATGTTTACTGAAAATAATATATATTTTTTATTTAAAAATTTTTTTTTTCAGAAAATATTACTTATATTCTTGTTAACCATTCCAACTAAGCTTAAGCTTTTGCTAGGAGATTGTTCACGTCAATAGCCGAATGGTGGATTCGAACCGAGGACCTTACAAATCGCAGACCTTACCCTAAACCATTAGGCTATTGACGCTTCAAATATTTGTATATACTATAATTTATATATAATAAATATAAATAATTCGATTAACATTTCTGTAATAACTTTCGCCAGCGCAAATAATCAGGTAATCCAGAATTAGGTGGAATTATTGTATCCACTTTCTCTTTTGTTTCGCATTGTCAACTCAAAGTTAATCCTATGAAATTGTATAGTACATTTTAGTTTATTATTATCAACAATTTCTAACTTTGAGATAGGAGTAGGCTCGTTTCTTGAAGGTCCCCAAATAGTAAAGGTTCGAAAACACCGCTGGTGACAGTTCATTACACAAATTGACAGTGCGTGGAAGAAAATTACGCGTACAGCCATGGAACGCCAATCATCAAGATGGTGTTGATGGAGTATTCTTAATTTAAAAAAACTCAACAACGATGAGGCCACTGCATTGGCATCTGCTTTTCCACGAATGGGTCAGCGCTACCGGAAAACTGCTACTACGATAGATATATTATACTTCTGCGTTTCACCTTTTAATTAAGGTCGACGACCTAATTTTAATTAATAGGTTGGTATCGCACTTCTAATCCCTTTAGTATAGGTGTTTGTGGGCGGCAGGATCACTTCAACCGCTTTTTTATAAAGAAGCCATGCCTTAATCACGCTAACCGTGATTAGGAAAGGCATGCTCCATCTACCTTACAGTTGTAGTAATAAAAATTTAAAGCCCATACATATATGTACCACTGTTTGGCACGGCCTTCTCTGTAAAGACAGTATAGGCATGGTCCACGTGTAGATTGGCTTTGACTTTGTATTTCCAATTCCTTCCGATGTTTACCTTCACCGCTGAGCCCGTGGTAAATCACCATTAAAATTAGTGCTGGCATTAGGGTGGTCATACTACGCTCTGAGGCGTTAAATAGTGAAAGTGTAAAAGACGCGTTTTTCACAAGACAAAGCGCAATGAATTTCTAAACAGCGTCGCGAGCAGGATGTGCGAACGGGCGGACGCGGCAATCGGCCGGCCGCGCGCAACGGCGAGCGCTCCGACCGCCCCGACTACCAGTGGCAGGAGCAGCCGGAACTGCGCGTCACCTTCAACATATCCAACGTCAAGTGTGGCCTGATTATCGGCAGGGGTGAGTCATGGAATTAGTCTAACAACTTGTGTAGCAAACAAGGCTCCGAGTCTGCTAATGACGTTTCTCTATGAAAGTAATCTATTACAATTATCATACTGTCATATACGTGTATTACATATATAAATACACATATCTATCTATTAATAGATATATTTATTTTCATATTTCGTTAGGTCTCTTATCTTCTCCTGATGATTAAAACTGCCTAGAGTACTAATTTCGTCTTTGTACACCTTAATTTAAGTTGTTACAATAAGTAATAAATTTCTGTCTCAATTCAATTGTCATTGTGTCATAGTTGTCAGTGTGTTATAATTTAATTTTTAAAGTTATACTTCTTTAGGCGCGTATGAAAAATGCTGACAGTAACGGGTTGAAGGGCCAGTACAAAAAAAATGTGTTTTTATACTTTTTCAAGTGCTCCAATATAATTGAGGTGAACTATCCATATGTACTATTTATTGATATAATTTAATATTATTTTCATATAATAACAATAAAAAAATAACTATTTTTAAGAATGCCCAACAAGTATTACTTCTACCGCGCGTATTGTGTTAAAAATTAAGTAATAATTTTTTTTTTTATGACGAACTACACAGATTGGCCAGAGAAGCTGGCCTTGACTGCTTCACCGGATTGAGAGGTGGCATAGCTCTTAGGTCGCTTAGCCTGAACCTCTATTGCTAGTATCTCGACACAAGGGTTCCCCGGTGAGGGGTAACCTCGGCTTGGACGGTTACTATGTTACGCGTAAGCATGCCGATCCGAGGGCGTCCGAGAGGGCGAACCACGACTAGGTCGGTTGCTATTTCACGGATAATCTAAGAGACATTCAAAAGCTAAACTAACTTTGAGTGCCACTTCGGGAAGCGAGTAATAATAACAACACAGACTTCCTTCTCCTCTAAGCACATTTACATCGGACTTTATATTCCTATTAACGTTTTACACAAAAACGCAAGTCGAATATTCGCGCGAACATCACCCAGTCATCGCGGCTTCCCAAGAAGTACACGGCTATAAAACATCATATAATGTTTAATTTTGTTTCCCCAAGGTGGTGAAGTTATTAAGCAGATCAACGCACAGTCCGGCGCACATTGCGAACTGGACCGGCGCGCGCAAGGCAACGACCGTAATAACCGCACGTTCTACATCCGCGGCCACCCTGAGGCCGTCGAACATTGCAAACGCATCATTATGGAGAAAGTTGGCATGGTACGTGTCCAGTGATTATTATTTTTTTTTAAAGAAAGCTAGCAATATTTCTTTTTTTCAAAATATTACTAACAATCTTGTTAACCATTCCAACTAAGCTTAAGCTTGTGCTAGGACATGGTTCACAATGGCAATAGTCGAATGGTGGATTCGAACCCACGACCTTACGATTCGCAGGCCGTACCCTAAACCATTAGGCTATTGACGCTTGATTATTATAAATAATTATTGCATGACTTTTCTTATTACTCCACTATTTATTTAATTTACTTCTAGTGTACTATACAGAGTTGATGAGAGATCGCTTATAGCGATTAGGCCAATTTTAGGTTTAGTTTTTTCTTTAATTGGTCGATCTATCTATCAAATTACAAAGTATGTTATTTAATTTGTTGTACAAGAATAACCATGGGTGCAAGTTAAATATTATGGCAGTTATAGTATATGTACATAACGAGTTTTTATTGCAGCCGGTTAACTTCATCTTGGAAAACAACGGCGGCGGTAACGGTGGCGGGTCAAGTGGCAATGGCGGAGGCGGCAATGGCGGTGATATGTACGGCGGTGGTGGTGGTCAGGCGTCTGGCCCTCCCGCTTGGGGCTACAACCCACACTGGCACCAACCTGCCGCGCAGCAGCAACAACAGGTATACGAATGCACGAATCACACGCGTGAGAAATGCACGCTCGTTACAGGTGCACGTTATGAACTGAGTACGACATTTACAATAGCTTGAAAGATTTAATTGGACCTTGTGATATGTGAAAGAAGGAAGGGAAGAGATAGTTTATTGTTGTTATCAATTATTGATAAAAACTATAATACTTTGTCAATTAAAAAAAGCGTCTAAGTAGTGGCGTTTAATTCGTCTCGGTAAGACATTACTTTGAAAATCTTTCATCCTACATTTCTGTTTTTCCTTCACTACCAGAGGTAAAACAGCAATTAAAATTACAATAAACAATACAATTGATTGTGGCACCGATACTATCGGGGGTTCCCGTACAACTGAAGTACCACTTCTCTACTGAAGTACCACGTCGCTAGTGTATGTAATTGGTAATAAACAATACATAATTTTTTTAAATCTTTAAAAATGTTTAATACAGCAACAACAAATTGGCATCAACCCAGTCACTGGGCAGCCGGACTACTCTCAGCAATGGATCGACTACTACCGCTCGTTGGGTCTGATGCGGGAGGCCGAGGCCATTGAACAGAATGCCAAGCAGCAGCAGCAACAGCAGCAACAACAGCAACAACCACAGCAACAACAACAACAAATGGGTATGTCAAGTCATACTCGTAGCTAGAATATAAAGAAAGAAAGTTAGTCACATGTTATGTGACTTTAATATACCTGTGATTCAGAAACCAGTGTCTTCTCCCATTTACTACCCACAAATGTTTCAAAAGGAATCTATTTTAAAATACATATTGATAGGTCTTAGTGTTTATGTTGTGTGTGTTGCGTGTAGTGTGTGTGAGTAAGTGCGCATGGGTATGTCTCTTTACTCTCACTGATATTGCCATATAATTTTATATATATACAAATTATATTTTAACTATAAACCATACTTACATTAATAAGGCTTCCGTTTGTTCGTAGTCAAGTTCAAGTAACCACTTTTTAATAGTCTTGCATTTATGAGTTGGCAGTGGATCAATATTAAGTTTTTTATTTATCCTGTTGTGTAAAGAGATTGCTCTGGAACGCCGTTGTTGGCAGTGGCAGTTCTACGTTTGGTAGGCGGGCAAATGTTCATAATAACTTGTTTATCACTATAATTACATATGCATAAGTTTGTGTTGTTTACATAACCTTAAAGTTAGAACCTGGCATTTGTCATACAGCAACTTTGTGGGGAATCTAAATGGGCTACCCGTCATCACCTTTAGCAGAGAATTTATTGTGATTATTATGAAGAGTTAAGCCACCTCACCATATCACCACAACATATCACACTATACTCCCTTATTGTGCCTATTCACGTGACAATAGAATACCACAAGCCATATTAGCTGTGGCTATGACTAGGAATGAAATACGTGTGCTGTTTCAGCGTTTCTTATGAAGGTAATTTAGCTTAGCTTAAGCTTGACATTCTAGCTTGTCGTAGTGGTAGAAAAGTCGATGATAATATTACTTTTTTCAACAGCAATGACTAATGCACCAACAAGTGCTCCGAGCGCCATTGCGAGCGGAGGCGGGAACAGCGCTTCTACTGGCAGTGCGTCGAGCGGCGGGGGCTCCGCGAGCGGCGCAGACTACAGCGCGCAGTGGGCGGAGTACTATCGTGGCATCGGCAAAATGAAGGAGGCCGAAGCCATTGAGGCACAGATGAAGACCAAGGTTAGCACTGTGACTTGTGACTATGTGAATTCCCCTTTAAAGCCCTCCCCCCTAAAATAGTGCAGGCTAGAAAGCGGATTATCATTATACCAAATAAAAAGTTCCCAGATAGAGATACCGTTTTTTAGTTTTTTACGTACAAAAAAAGCGGTAGCAATAATTTGTGCCATGTCTCACTTGTCTCGACGTGATTGATTTATTATTCATATTCAAGGGTCTGTGTTAACAAAATTTATTTGGGAATATGAAACTGACAATTATATTATAACTAAAACTAGAAAATAAAAAACAATACATAATACTAACTAAAAAGAAATATTTACATTAGGTTATAGAATAGGTATTTTACAAAAAATATAACTGTGCCAGATCGTCGTCGCCTGGCAGCGTGCCCAGCATGTATGGCAATGCTTAGCCTCTGTGCAAGGTATAAGCCAGCCGTGTGGTCACCAGATATGTCGACCAACTTCTTAGCTAATCACATTGAAAAGGTGGTGTGTAGGACCCCACGGACCCAAAGTAAATATATTCAAACAAAAAATCGTTTTACACATGACCGGTGGTATGAGTGCAAAGACGTTAAAAAAACTCAATTGGGAACCTTTAATGGTTAGAAATAGTTGCTATTGAATTGACGGCTTAACGGTGCTTCAAGTGTATGTTATGATTGAGAATAATTTTAAACAACCGCCGCAGACTCCGACGTCGACCGCGGCGCCGACGCCGTCCCCGGCGGCGCACTCGCCCGCGGCCACGCCCACCATGCAGTACAACGCGCACTACCCGATGTACCCGCCCGGCGCGCCCGTCTACCCCGGCTACGCGCCCTACCCGTACACAGCGGACCATCAGCAGTAGTGAGTTTCCGAACCACTTTCATTAAGAACTTCACCACTATCTGTTTATTAGTGGCCCACATTTAACTATTGCTTTACAAGTATTTTTACAAGCAAAAAACCGACTTCACATCAAACGTTTATTTATTATGTGAATTATCGTAGGAATATTACGAAATAGATGAACATATTTTCCGTTTATTCGTCCATTTGTAGTGCACATACTTGATGAAAAACACGTATGCTCATGGATGCCATTGTCAGAATTGGACCAAATTTAAATGGGACATGGGGACCACCAGATTTCAAATAAAAAAAAAGAATCATCAAATCGGCACACTGGAGTTTCTTCGGCCACTTATTCTCCCAGCGCCAACGCTTCCCGAAGTGGCACTCAAAATTAGTGTAGCTTTTGAATGTCTCTTAGATTATAGTGAAATAGTAACCGACCGAGTCGTGGTTCGACCCTATCGGGCGCCCTCGGATCGGCATGCTTACGCGTAACATAGTAACCGTCCAAGCCGAGGTCACCCCTCACCGGGGGGACCCTTGTGTCGAGTTACTAGCTATAGAGGTTCAGGCTACGACCTAAGAGCTAAGCAACCTCCCAATCCAGTGAAGCAGTCAAGGCCAGCTTCTCTGGCCAATCTGTGTAGTTTGTCTTAAAAAAAAAATCAAATTGGTTCACCCAGTCGAAAGTTATGAAGTTAACAAACATAAAAAATACAGACGTTTTTTGAAATCGGTTGAAAACATACATCTCATTCTGGCAACAAACTTCTTCTTCTTCGTTCCCTCACTGCTGAGGATCGCGACCACGTACAAGCAGCCTCCATTGAGTGCGGTCATAGGCCGAGTGGACCGCACGCTGCATGCTGCCTCCCACCGTCTTCATGATCATGTGCGACCATTTTGTAGGCGCCCTACCCTGAGCACGTTTGCCGTCCATTTTGCCTAAGATGATCTGCTTCTCCAAACAGTGCTTGGAAGACCGCATGATGTGTCCAAAGAAGCTGAGGGCTCTTTGGCGGCAAATTTCGGATAACCGTGTGGAGATCTTATTTATTTTAGTTTGATTATTATTATCATATTTATTACGTTGTTACGTTTCTATCAGTTTAATATTCAAGTGATAGCCGAATACTTTGAGCTTGGCTTAACAAATTATCATATTAGCTCCATAAATGTATTTAAAATCTCACAATATCATTGGTGATGGGCTTTGGAAGTAACTAATATTCTATTTGATTTTAAGTTACCATTGGTCATTAACAATATGAATTTAATGGCTGATGAATGGCTATCGATCTTATAATTGGATAGCTTGGAGACTTCACCTTACTGTATTGAGAAGTGGTTAATCTTTTTATAAGTAACTTGTTTACAACAATGTTTTCCTTAATACTAAGCTTTGCGCTAAGTTAATCCCTTTGGCTTGTGTAAGTCTATTCACAATACAATTCAATTCAATTGTGTTTGTTGATGGCGTTTCCATTTAGATTTCGCCAATGTCCAAGTGTGTACGTTAAACTACAGTAAAAGCGGGCTTCGTGACGGACGAGAAACGAAACTATCAATTAAAATACTGCTGAGACAATTCCGGATGATGCTTACTGTTGATATGTCTAAAACAATAGAAACATACACAATATATATATAAGGTTAGTTCGTTAAAAGACAGACAAACTAAAGTGTTATTTTTGGTAATGAATGAACATAAAATATAGACAAAAGGAGAGTTAACAAGAGAGAGTAGGGATTTGGAAGTCTGTGGGGCACGGGATATCATTAGGTAGGAGGTAGAGGGAAGAAGATAGTAAGGGACAACTGAAAAAAAGGTGATTTGGAGTCCCTTCGTTTAGACCACATTCACAGAGCGAGCTGTATCTAACGTGTAATTTAGCCAGATGGACGGTACACGCATGTCCAAGCCTTAACCTGCATATCGTGTTTGTGAAGCGAGATTCGCAATACTATTGATTTATTTGAATCTTTATATACATCGTTTGAAGGAAACTTTGCTTAATACATTTGCATTACATAAACTATTATGTAATATATAACGAACGAGAAAAGAAAAATTAACATCAATTTGAACTTTAAAATTTAATCTTATGATATTTGTTGTTCCTTTAAACTTTTAAAACATAAATATGCAAAGAATCCAGCGTAGAAAGTTTTTTTTAATGATGCTTGGAAATTAAAGTCGGTTTGATTCCTATATGTAAGTGACATTGATTTTGGTCAATGTACTTACTATAGACATATTTTGATGAACTATATATATATTATGTATGTATGTATGTATTACACATGAGACATTAATGTGTTACGTGTGAAGCCGGGGCGGGAAGCTAGTATAGCTAAGCCTAATTATAAATACACGAAATATTAAGCTAGGCGTTATATCAATGCAATAGAAATGTATTTATATAATTGCAAATATACGTGTGTTGTTCATTGGCATTGTAGAAGATAGACGCAATCACCACCATGCCATCATAAATTTTAGCTTTTACAGTATCTAGGACTCTTAAGCATCCATAAAAAAAACTTTGGGTTTAAAAATAATGAACCATGAGTTTGTTTTTACTCCTATGGGTTAGGCCAGTGGTTGGCAAATTACGGCCCGCGAGTCAAATCTGACCCGTTAGCATTTCATGCGGCCCGCCAAGAGTTTTTTTGAGTTAATATTTTTGATATGTTGCAAATTTCTGTATTTATTCATAACAGTAGTGTTTATTGGGTTTAAAACCTTTAAAATTCTTGGTTTGTTTAAAAAAAAGCTTATCACGTAGTAAATTTTTACGTAAAAAGCCAAAAAAAATTACCACCAGCATTTGTGTATCCTTTAATTAGTGTAGTGTAGCCTTTAATTTTTTTTGTTAAATAGATTTTATAAATCAAAAGATTTATTTTCGATCAAATTTTGGCCCATTAAATTTTTTTTTTTACAATTTGTGGCCAGCCAACCAAAAAGTTTGCCCACCACTGAGTTAGGCCCTTAGGGGTAGCAATAACTATCCGTTTATCATCAGGCTTATATGATATAGATAAAACAATATAAAGAAAATAGTATATGTATTTATGCTTATAGTTAAATACTATTATTTCAATTAGCGTCAATAGCCTAATGGTTTAGGGTACGGTTTGCGAATCGTAAGGTCGTGGGTTCGAATCCACCATTGGACTATTGCCGTGAACCATGTCCTAGCACAGGCTTAAGCTTAGTTGGAATGGTTAACAAGATTGTTAGTAATATTTCTGAAAAAAAAAAGAAATATTGCTAGCTTTCTTTTAAAAAAAAAAAAATATTTGTACGTATATCATAATAATCTGAAAGTTATTTATTCAATAGAAAGACAACTACGTTATTAACAATTTTTATAAAGCCTTGTCTAAGGAAATGTTACATCAAATATACAATAGGAATCTTACATGTAATTAATAATATATTTTATATGATAATATAAGATTTATTTATTTGCTGAAAACACGGTATCACTTGGTGTTATATATATAATTACAGACAGACCGACATGTTTCGCTTATTATAATTAAGCATGCCAATTAAAATTAAATTCAATGAATTGTATAAGTCAAATTTTTACGCTTCCCGAAGTGGCACCAAAGTTAGTTTAGCTTTTGAATGTCTCTTATCCGTGAAATAGCAACCGACCGAGTCGTGGTTCGGCCCTCTCGGGCGCCCTCGGATCGGCATGCTTACGCGTAACATAGTAACCGTCCAAGCCGAGGTTACCCATCACGTGGGGGACCCTTGTGTCGAGTTACTAGCAATAGAGGTTCAGGCTAAGCGACCTAAGAGCTATGCCACCTCTCAATCCGTTGAAGCAGTCAAGGCCAGCTTCTCTGGCCAATCTGTGTAGTTCGTCATAAAAAAAAAGTCAAATTTCTTCTAATTCAAACTCCCTTTCTTGTACCAATGAATTGCTTTTTCGGTTTTTTAACTATGAAAAATCACTGCCATACTTCTATATATACACTGTATGTATTCTATATATACATGTATATGTACATATGGGGGACGTAATAAGCTTGATAAAAAGTGGACAGCTAAAGCCGTCTCTGTCTACCCTGCAATGGTAAAAGACGTGATAGCTTATTTTTTACTAATCAAAGCTTCTTTTACGGATTCTTGATTAATGTTTCACTCGAAGAGTAATATTGACGTATAATATACTGGAAATTTTCTATAACAGTGTCACAATGTGTTTCATACCATATTGTAATCAATTAAATCTATATAGCTGACTTTATATTAGTCATAATCACAATAACTTCATCTAATTTTGTCTAGTTTATCTATCTTCTCGCGATATTATACCGTCGATCAAACTATCGCCCCGTAAAAGGCTTCAAACGAACTACAGAACAGTCTTAGAAAGTATGCTTAGTAAAAAGTGGTTTTACTAATCTGTTGATTGTAGGTTCAAATCCCACTCGGCTTGCACCAATAAATTAAAATTATAAAAAAAAAACTTGTTAAAAATTTGATGTATTGCAATGTATTAATTATGGGACCTAATAAGCTTGGTGAAGAGTGGCATCCGATGCCATGTTATCTTGTCGTCTCTATTTACCACGCTAGGGTTGAAGGATGTGAGTGTTTGTGTTATATTTCTCATGTATTAAAAAAAATTGTCTTAATTTTTTTTTAACGCAACTTTGGACTGCAGTTATCACTTAACACCAGGTGAACTGTTTTATGTTAAATACGTGTTGTTTGCTTTGTTTGTGTTCTCGCCCTTATGTTCATATAAAACCATCTCCAAATGGCTCATGAACCTATTTCTATCCCTCCCAGTATATATGTGTACGATATTTATAATAGATTTCCGAATTTTATGCGACAATTAATTAATAGAATACTGGTTTTTTTGTTTAAAAGACTAATTTCCCCTTCCCCGTTCCGCCATCGAATATAAAAATGCAGTACCGATTAATGTGAACCTCCCCTTCATTATTCGTACAGAAAAGTTCTTGAATAATATTCTTGCCCGCGTCTATCTTTCCCTCTGATTACAATGTGAAACAAAAATATTGAATAGGCATTTACTAACCTGCGCAACACCAGCCAGGACTGCATTTCCACTCAAGTGGAATCATAGTCAAGCTCTTGCTTTGAAGAGTATAAAAATTAAATTAATGGCAGACCGTACCGTTTCTTGTTTCTTCATGTCGACCACAAAATCCGCTTTTTGTGTTCTAAGATTTTGTATTTTATTGTCATGGGGTAAATATTAACATAATTTAAATATATTTATGTATAAAATATTAACGTGATATACAGTAAATATACGCATCTTGTACTAAGACAATGTTTTGCTGTACTTAGTAAAAAAGAGAATACAATGCTCTTTTTTATGGGGAAAGGGGACAAACGCCAAAGAAATTCCTACTAAAAGATTGCAGGTGCAATCTATTATGAAAGGATGGATGGCCGGCACACCGCTTTACGCCGGTGTACAGCGAGGTCGTGGCACTACATGGTACCAAATCGTGCAACAGTAGAAGCCTCCACTCTCTGCACTCAGGCCAAGTTTGAGAAATTTCTACAATGTTTTTGACTGTCCAAAGATCTCCTCTAATAGTATACGAGCCATCCTAATGCCCTGTGATAAAATATATCCCTTATTTTCTCTATTCCTCTCCTTTTTATTTCCTCTTATCCGTGCTTTCACTGTCTTATTCTAGAAATTAATGAATAGATAACATTGAAAACGTCCCTTGGAATCATATTGAATCATTCCGGCTATCGATTTCCATTCTTCATCTCGGCCAGTTTCCAAATTCAATCGACACAATCTTGATAATTGACGTTACACGTCTGTACGTTTCTCGCGTGCTTTCTTCTACGCTCTATCAATCTGTGGAATCAATAGTCACTAGAAGTGTTGCAGAACCTATACGATTTTGGGACCTTCAAGAACCCGAGCCTACTCCGGCAACACACCTGTAGCTCCTCTGGTGTTGTGGATGTTCATGATGTTCATGGGCATCATTATCACTTATCTGGTGATCTTGTTTGCCCTCTTTTTCTGTAAAAAAATGGCTATTACCTCCTTTTAGGCGTGTAACTTTGAGGTTCTTATTCGACAGTGACACTTTGATAGACTTCTTTACCTGTTTAAATGAAAATAATTTTCCAATCTCTCCGAAAAATTCCATAACCCACCAATATCTCGTGTAATTGTTATCGCTTTAGTATAATATGTTTGTTGTGTGTTTCTGTGTATGACTGTCAATGCATGTCCGTGCTTTTGATGGCTTTATATTCTTCATATATTACGAACTATCTCAATATATGGTACATGGAAGGACAGTATATAATGAACAAGAAATCTATTTATTTTATTGTGAGAGCATGTCTTAATTAAACATTATATTCTCTTTCAGTATTTTGCATGATTTAAATGTGTAAATAATAAGTCACGTATTATATAATATATGAGAGATAGGTTTAAATATATTCCTGAATACATATTATGTAGACATAGGCTATGTAAAATGTTGTGAAACAATTTGTCAGTGTGTAGTGTTGCAGATGTAGGCTCGCCAGTGCCCGGGGTTGCCTGCTCTCGAGAACGCTAAACTTTTTTAACTCATTACCAAGTATGTTGCCATGTTTCTCTGTTTGTCTGATTGCAGAGCACCAGAGGAACGAGGCCGTAAGCGTCCCGGAAGATGACTCTTCATTTTAGATTGTAACATTACTATAAGCGAATCCGTTTCGGCACGCCGCCTGCAGTCATTATTACATTAAATGATTCATATTTTACAAACTATAACATGTAACACATCGCGTACTTTTTGGGCTGCAGGCGGTGACATTATATCCATGTTGTCAATGTGAGATTATAACTTTTTTTGCTTTTAACATACTTGACGTGTTTTGATTTGATTTTAACGGCTGTGTGGTCAATTTGTCAAATGATTGATGTCTTTTATAATGTACCTCACCTGATTCATACAGTGTTGTGCCCGATATTGATGTTTGTCATGCCAGTCTGTCCAGGTTAAAAGTAAAGAATTCCACACACTGCCTTTAAAGATGTAACGGAAAGATCCGACGGAGCTAGAGAGAAAGAGAGAGATGGAAACGGAAAAAAATGAATGAGACAGTAATACTTCGCCGCTGACGAGGAATCGAGGTAAATGCACTGTGTTGAGTGAATTAGACGTAACCGTTTATAGTGTGACTTTATCGGGTTCAATTTTCATGTGTACTCACTCTCCTTCCGATTGAAGGAGATTTTAGATTTTGATTAATGTCTCTTATACTTTGATATTGAGGTTGCCTTTTCTACGAAGCGGAGCGGAGATGACATTAGTATAGAAAAACGGGTCGCATAAAATACTACAAAACATTACCAGTACACTTACAAAAAGAATTGTCTATTTATGTAGGAATAACATTTTCACAGCCAGTTAGTAGCATTCAAAACATAAGTCATACCAAACAAGATTGAATTAATTACAATGCATAAAAGAATAGCTGTCATTAATACTTAAAATTTAAACGCAAAAATACACGATACACTTTCAGAATGACCACAACTAGTGATGCGACAATTCAAAGCGTGTTATCGATATTTCGCCTCAACCATCAGCTACGTATCGATAACAAGTGTCGTAAGCTATTGTTACTATTTAATGTATTGTATCAATGTATATTTGTATATGTAATTTATATTACATTCTTGGAAAGGACTTACCGATTATCGATATTATTTCAAGACATTAAGTGTTATCCCATTAAGCATTATCCAGAATGCATGTAGTGTCCGGATATATGTCAACTTAAAATCTTTGCTTAGAAAAATATACACAGTTCCGCTGGAGCTGTCTCACACATCTCCGCTCTGTTTTATTGGAAAAGCGTCATGCGAGTCCAAATCTGGACTTCTCTGCATTCTAATTACTTAATATAATATGTCTAGATATAAGGAATAGGGTTAGTTAAGTATTGGTAACGCATCTTTGACCTCTCTTTGGAGCTCATTAGGTCACTAACGAGTTGAACAGAACATTTATAGTAACGTAAATTTAGAATATGTATTTTAATAATTAAAAAAAAATATAGCTTTGATCATTACTGAAAATTAGGTGGTATGTATCTGGAAAGTAATAACTTAAAGGCAAATGTAAGTTGACCGAATTTGGTAGACGCGAATTCGCCTGCGGGGTCTCCCGACTCTAATGTATTACTGTTAAGATATAAAGTGTATGTTGATTGAACTGTGTCCATTTTATTTATAATCATGACTTCTCTTCACAGACCTAAGAGGTAAGTGACCCGACGTATACAAAATATTGCTCTTTTTTTTATATGCCAATGCCAATCTGAATTATTCCGTACTCTTTAACTTACTCACATCCGTGTTACCATTTTTTTTTGCCCTTGTGTCGAAGCATTTCACTATAAAATAACCATTATAGAATACATTTATATTATTGTCTATCTCCAAGTCGTTTAAAAAGATGTGTATTTCTTACGTCATTTCTTGTGGTAGATGACTTTTTTCCAGAGACAATTTTCGTGTCGTTCTTGTGAAATTTTACATCATTTTGTGTCCTACCCTCTATAGTTTCATGTGGTTTTGCAAATTTCCTATGTATTTTTCACAGTGTAATCCCACATCCGGTATTACGGAGACGTCTCTACGTTATATTAATCTGTAATAATGAATGCAGATTTAAATATTCTATCTTTATTGCAAAATAATTTTGATGTGTTTTGTTGTATTGAAACGAACATTTTTAATTATGCATTTTATGATTTTATACTCTGTGTCCACCTCATTTCCCATTTGATTTGTTTTATTGATTTAAGATTTTTGATGTCTTGTGTGCATTGAATTTTCCTTCTCTATTATTGTTTATCATTGAATTGACTGTCTGGTTTTCTTACCGATCTGTGTTGAAGGTCGGAGTGGACGGTCTACTCCTAAACCAAACAAAAGTAGTAAAATTATGATACAATGGAATATGGCGACAAAGCTGGAAAGCTGCAATGGTGAGAGATATTGGTTTGTATAAACTTGCAATGGTAAGTCTACGGCGTATTGAAATGATATCTGTTTAAGATAATGTAACTATTTCATTTATCTAACAAAACCATTATACTTAATTTTGAAAATATTACACAGATTAAAGAATAAATATATCAGGATGTATTTATTAATTGGCAATTGAACCTAATAATGACTGACTTGGTCGATAACTAATATAATTTACAAAATTTTACTAATTTAACTGAATGACAATTTACGGGTTTATTGTTAGACATCTTGTTTTTCTTAATTTAAGAAAAAAAAATAAGTATTTGTGCTAAGTGATTACAATTTTGACATTTACTTTATGAAGTTCTTAACCTAGGGGTGTAAATTACACTCGCGTCAAATAGTCGATGTTCGCGATGCCATAAAATATTGGTGCGTCACAATAGATTCCTGGAAGATTGTTCCATTGTGTACGCCGGCCCATAATGTTGAATTAATAAGTGCATTTATTAATCATTGAACTAGAGTTTTATTATTAACTTGAAGTTTTTAAATAAGTTTTGAAATTGCCTCTGCTTCAGTGCTAATCAAATGAAATTGTAAAGTTAGCGAAGCACGTCGCTAATAAATCAAAGGACAAGTTAATAAGGACGCATTTCTGATTAAAAAAGCATTAAAAGCGCCCATATCATTCATAAATAATGAATGAATATTATCATAGTAATAATATCGATGTTACAACACAACACTACGCTTCTCATTAGACCTGGGTCCAGATTCTGCCGATGACATTTCAGTATGAAACCAACCTATTACAATTCAATTGTTATTGTGCCAAAAACCGTATTCTAATAATTAAATTTTTTGATATGTAATTTTCAATTGAATTAATTGAAATGTAACGGCATATTTGGAAGATGTCATTATATACGAGATTAAGAAATGGCAACAATTGAAACAATATTCGAGTATGGTATGCCATTGGAAAACCACTATGGCACAACTGAACTAATTGAATTTTGCTGTCATTGAACATTCATTTTAACACAATTGGCTTAGCAGATTCGGACAGAGGGACGTAGGAGAGTTTCTACTTCCACGTTTATGGCCATCCTTGGGCAGCGATTATTTGACACGAGCATTGTTTAACGTTTCACAGCCATTAAAGACAGATATGTGGAAAATAAAAAGGTTGAACTATAAGAGGATATCGTTAGGTACTTCATATAAACTTTTATATACGATATATGCTTGCGTCCCATTTGCGCTTGTTGTATGTGTGAGAAAAGTCAAAAAAAGTTGACGTTTACACCAATTTAAGTTTCGAATATACATTACTTCATGTAGTTAATGATATTCGGATATGTTTCAGGGGCAAATGGTGGGGGAGAGTAATATTTGTATTAGAGACTTGTGTATTTTTTTTGTTTGAAATATGTGATCATGCCAAATCCTTCGGAAATAGAAATTGAGATGAAATTGTGCAATGTCAAAAATGACGTTGATAAAATAAATACGGCCATCTTTGACTTACACTAAATTTAAAAACTGAACTTGATCTATTAACGTATATTAAGTAGCTCATAACCTTTTTTAACCTGTTCACATGTTTGTGCATATTATATCATTTCAGTTAACTTTTAAAGCAGTGATTGTATAGTGGCTAAGAGGTTCAACTTACGATCTGATGGTGGCAAGTTCGAATCCCAATCCGCTTGTGCACAATGAATTACAGTTTTTTGAGTCCATAAAGACGTGCTCGTTGTATGGCAATGGGGTGACATATGGTAACTAAGCTTGGGAAAAGCGGACAACGAAACATGTCTCTGTCTACCCCAGTAGGGTGAACAGGACGAGCTTGTTTTTTTAAACTCTGAAATGATATTCTGACTATAAATATTGATTTGCTTTTTATCCATAATGTGGGCATATACATTTTAATTCAACCCAAAGTTTGCTTGTTGCATGACATATAGATACTTTGACATTCATCTAGATATATTATCTATGAACGAAAATAGTTATTGCGTTTTACCATTTTATTTCGTGTTGCATTGAAATGAAATACAAAAACATTTAATGGCAAACAATTTATTGAAACATTGGATAAATTCATAAACCCTTTTTCCCTTATCGATCTTATACAGTTAACGTGACTTTCTGTTGTTGGTCTCTTGCAATTCTTATTTCCTCCACAGAAGCCATAGAGAGAAATGGGCATTTACAATAAAACGTATGAATTGATTCTTTGTTTTATTTGTACACGAATGCCCTAACTGTATATGAACTTAACAAAATACAATTGATAATACTAACATTCAATAATAATCTGTTTAATATAACAATTGTTGATCACCTATTAGCCGAAAATCTATATACTTTGTTTCTGTAATAAGGGTATTTGTTTCTTTGAGTTTTGAATAACTCTCGCTCAGTGCTTCATTAGCAAGTTAGTACACAGCATATACGGCGTGCATCGCCAAACAAATTTCACTATAATATTGTTGACATCAATACTTGAAAATAAAATCGACAAAGCATTACGACTGCTAACGTTATGCTTATAGCAAATAATTTGCTTGGTGTCCCAGTTTTGTCTCTTCGAGTCTATGGTTTTTGAAAATGTCAGGATAAAGCAATTCATATTATGAAATTATGTTTGAATTATTACATCTTGTTGGAAATAAAAGACAGACAAAACTAGAATATCACATTTTGGATAAAACACGTTCAACTTCCCCACCGATTACAATGTATAACTGTTCTCTTTTAACAAGACCGTTGTAAAGAGTTTCATTGACGCGAGTAAATAATTCAATTGCTTTGCACTTCGCATAAAATACTTGGTTAATTCTGAATGTTAAAAATGACAACTGGAAGTCCAAATAAAAGTAAACTAGAGTCCATGGTGTATTTTATACATTATGGATTGGCAGTGATTAGTACTTTTTAGGGGAACTCTCTTCTGATGTATGCGATGTTAGTGAGGCCGAGGAGCCGCCAGAGTAAATGAAACGGGAGAGCTTATTGAGCGGTGCGGTTGCCCAGGGCTGGAGTGGACTGCTGACCTCGGGTACGGGGGATACCCTGTAAATTATTAACCAGCTTTAAAGAAAAACGTCCTACTGCTCTTGGCGATTCAATCGCGCCGCATATTTTTCTTGTTATTTCTAGCGCAGTCTTCCCGAGATGGCAGTAACTTGTTAAAACTCGATTGATGCTTCTGATACAGCGGCGGTTCGGGCCACTCGGACTACCTTTAGTCGACATGCAATTGCGAATAGTGTAACACCAAACGTAATCGAGGGAATAGGAATAATTTAGAAACGTATAAAAAATATGCCAGTTTTTTTTTTTATTCTTTGGTTATTTTAAGAGCAACAAATAAATTTCGTTAATATTAACGACGATATAAGTACTGAATCGTGCTGAAAAATAGTATTACAATAATATTTTTTAACTATTTTGAGAGCAACTACTAATATACGCCAAAAGTACCAACATAAATACGGAATCTTAATGCTATTAGACGACTAAAAAGAATCCTTAGGGGCTGAGCCTGTTTGTTTTGAAGCGCTATGGTGAATGTTACCTGTTCCTCCGTGGTCGTGCAGTTTTCGGTCGTACCCGCTTCCCGGAACGTGCAGCAGGAGTCGGCGGCGCCGCACTCTCTACTTCAGCACCACTACCAGCACCTGGAATATATATTATACTTATGTGTAAATTATCTAACGTAGAAGTTCCCCGATCACAATTCTATTATTTGCTAATGATAAAATATCATTATGACATAGTATCATATCAAACAGCGTTGGCACACGTTAAATTTGCACATACATTTTCACTAAACTAGTGAAATTTATAAATTACTGGCAACACCCCGCGGTGTTACACGCGGTTAATAACTATTTAATTTGTTTAAAATAAAAGTAGCCTATGTAACTTCATATTTAGCTATCTGCCAGTGAAAGTCAAAATGGGCCTAGCCATTCTGGAGATTAGCCGGAACAAACAGACTGACAGGCAATAAATGTTATACATTCATAAGCATAGTAAACGGTTATTTTAATATTACAAACAGACACTACAATTTTATTAAAAGATAGTATGCGACATTGAAATCTATTTTATCACATAATGATTTTAAATTATCTAAGATTTTTTGAGGATCTGGCCGTAAGTCAGCCAAGGACGTTTCATTATGACACCGATAAATTACAGAATATCATTCCATTACTACCAAACTCCATAAAATAGTGGCATCAATGAACTAAGAGACTATTCAAACTAGCAAAATTGACCATTAAGATGCCAATGAACGTTCATTTGTTCACAATTGGTTTAGCAAACCCGAGGCCCTTATCAGTTGTATGCCAGCACCGACTCCAATAATTTCAGTATTTTAAAATACATACAATATTTGTCTTATATGTCTAAATCGACGGGTAAACTCTTGAACAGAGCAAAAACCGCGTCGAATGGTATAGTCTGCAAACAAAGAAAAAATTAGAGATACACATGCATTGATCTTCGACTGTTTAATTTAAAAAAATCTATTTTATCACATAATGATTTTAAATTATCTAAGATTTTTGAGGATCTGGCCGTAAGTCTGCTGTTAGCCAAGTACGTTTCATTATGACACCGATAAATTACAGAATATCATTCCATTACTACCAAACTCCATAAAATAGTGGCATCAATGAACTAAGAGACTATTCAAACTAGCAAAATTGACCATTAAGATGCCAATGAACGTTCATTTGTTCACAATTGGTTTAGCAAACCCGAGGCCCTTATCAGTTGTATGCCAGCACCGACTCCAATAATTTCAGTATTTTAAAATACATACAATATTTGTCTTATATGTCTAAATCGACGGGTAAACTCTTGAACAGAGCAAAAACCGCGTCGAATGGTATAGTCTGCAAACAAAGAAAAAATTAGAGATACACATGCATTGATCTTCGACTGTTTAATTTAAAAAAATCTATTTTATCACATAATGATTTTAAATTATCTAAGATTTTTGAGGATCTGGCCGTAAGTCTGCTGTTAGCCAAGGACGTTTCATTACGACACCGATATATTACAGAATATCATTCCATTACTACCAAACTCCATAAAATAGTGGCATCAATGAACTAAGAGACTATTCAAACTAGCAAAATTGACCATTAAGATGCCAATGAACGTTCATTTGTTCACAATTGGTTTAGCAAACCCGAGGCCCTTATCAGTTGTATGCCAGCACCGACTCCAATAATTTCAATATTTTAAAATACATACAATAGTTGTCTTATATGTCTAAATCGACGGGTATAGAATTGAACAGAGCAAAAACCGCGTCGAATGGTATAGTCTGCAAACAAAGAAAAAATTAGAGATACACATGCATTGATCTTCGACTGTTTAATTTAAAAAAATCTATTTTTCAAAATTGTTTTGGTTCCAGTATAAAATTGGATATTTAGAGATACATGTGAAGTTTCAAGAATAAAAATATTGAGTAGAAATTACTTAATAAAGATTTTTTTATTATTCTATCTACCGACAAGTATGTCCAAATATAAATTATTTAAATAGCTTACGAATTATTTCCTGAGCTCAGCTGATCATCCCACGGTGCGTCATCTTCTACCGCACTACTCTCGGAAGCCACCAAGTACATGGATCTGTTATTTAACAATAGAATCTAATAAGTATTGTCAACAACCAAATATGTAATAGAACAATGTCCCACACATTGTTCTATTACATATTTATCTATTTTGTAACACGCTGCATTTGCGTTTTTGGATTAGCTGTTTTTGCTCACACAATCATAGAAGAATTATAAATATAATAAGCAATTACCGGTCAATGGCTGTTTCTTATCATTTATACATATTTTGTTAAATTTGTTGATGGTGTTCCCAACAATAAATAAATAAATTGGTGACCAGAACCAACAAAGTTAAAGCTACGTTAACGTATTGGATCTAATGTTGATAATACATTTAACTATATATATAAAGGTATGCTATAAACACTATAATTTTTTTAATTATTTTTTTTATTGGATTATCCGAAACAAAGAAATTCAACGAGGATAAAAGGTAATCCACATAGCTCTTAAAGTTAGCAATTTGAAGTCAAAAAGTCTGTGTCGGTAGATGAGAAAGGAAAGTCATGGAATGGAGCATGTCTGCCCATCTGTGCAGGCTGCAGACGACCTTATAAGGATAGTCGAAAGTGGCTGGATGTGGTAAGCGAAGGATCGATCGTATATGGTGGAAGGCACTGATGCATATTTCCAGCAGGAGATTGTTAAGGGCTGACAATACGATAAATCAGATTGATGACGTTCTGATATTGATTAGCCGCAATCGGAAGTCAAAACACTATTTGGGGCAAAAAGTCATTCCAATTGTAATCGATTTTATGTATCAATAAAAATTGGTACGCTTAGGCTCTATAAATTATTGATTTTTTAAACCCTGAAATAGATTTAATAAAATATTACTGCTAAAGTATAAAAAAGTATATCGTACTAGTGTGATCCCAGTCAAGTAATTATTTTACAATAGCAATTAGTATACAATTAACATAGAATTGTAGTTTTATTGGAGAAGGCAAACGAGAGGCTCGTCCTATCATGATTCCGCCGTCCACTAACACAAAACGAACGTACCTTCATTCCACGTCGGTATTCTGCGAGGTCAATGTACTTGCACTATCATGGCGTCACATTCGTGCCACAGCTGAATCTTTGGCTCTACCACTGTCAAAATCTCTATATAATATAGAGGATAATTTACCTGGCGGGTACATAGAGATGGGGTGGCGGAGGTGCGGCGCGACGTGATGCCGAGCGAGCACGTCTCGCACGTGAAGCTCGTCCTAGGAGAACGGAATCTACGAGAAAGTAATATATATAATAATAAATTTATATATATAAATAAAATTCAGGATAGATTTTGGTTTATTTTATTTAAACAATAAACTGACAAATACTTAACGTTAAATATTTAACTCTCGCAATATATTAAATTATTAATTTCTCTCCGTATTCATTCTCTTCTCGAACGGGTGAAGATCATTCTTATTATTTATACAAAAACATATAGGGCTCAAGTTAATGTCAGAAATAAAAGTACGACGTAAGGCTTGGGCGTGGTAAATGTGAATAAATAAATACTTATGAAGCAATAAGTATTTTTAAACTGTTAATGTCGATCACAAATCTCTATATTTAAAAGAGAAAGTGTGACCAATCTTGTCCTTTGTCAAATAAAAGTATTGTATTTGTACTAGTACTGTATTTGACAGTTCAAAAAGAGGAGTGCTCTGAGCGTCACTAAACTCTGTAGGATTACTCGTCAATCATCAAGATGGTGTCGATGGAATTTGGAATTCTGCCGAGTTAGAAATGATGGGATGATTTCGAATTATTCCTCAAAACACTTCCTATGGTAAATGCGATAGAGAATGCAAAGAGACCCGACATCTCTTCGCAAACCCATCGGGTCAAGACAATCGGAAAGACCCTGATCGTCGAAGATTCGAGCATCTCTACGTTACACGGTCAGACGGAAGACTTAAGCAATTCATCGGAGACCGTACTCACGCCTTATAAAGTGGCAGACGTATGTGCTTAGTATGCTAAGTCTTTTAGAGAGAGACGTTCCAAGTATAATTAATGAGATCATATAAAATCTGACAAGTGTCACTTAAGTTCAAGACAGTTAAACTAAAGTTTTTCCTAGACATATTTAGTCTTTTATCAAGTGGGACGTGTACCTGATATGGGATCGCTGTCACTTTGGTCTTGCCGCTCCCTGCGCCAGCCAGCTTCCGGCGCCGGTGTGTCGGCCGCCACACCGAACAATCCAGAAACGGCGCCCGCCACCATTCTACGCGTCGACTTTGCTGCCGTCTACACATTTTGTGAAAAAAAAGTATTTTCTACAAATTTGTTATAGAAAATTTTTTTTTTTTACATTTTTTTTTTTAAAGAAAGCTAGTAATATTTCTTATTTTTTTTTTCAGAAATATTACTAACAATCTTGTTAACCATTCCAACTAAGCTTAAGCTTGTGCTAGGACATGGTTCACGGCAATAGTCGAATGGTGGATTCGAACCCACGACCTTACGATTCGCAGGCCGTACCCTAAACCATTAGGCTATTGACGCTTAAATAGAAAATGAGAAAAAGAATCGGCCGCCAGGAAAAAATGACATGAGATCTGATAGGAAATAAAAATAGTATAAAAACTGTTATATAGCATTTCGAACTAAAATGTGTATAACTAATAATTAATAATTATAATAACATAAGAATAACTAATAATTCTTAACTTAATATGCGAGAAGAAATTATATGAGACGCTTTGTGCCAACGAAACGCTTAACTTCATCTTTCATTATTCGTACAGCAAGGGACTGGAATAGTTTGCCCGCGTCTGTCTTTCCCTCCGATTACAACGTGGGTATTTTCAAGAGTAGAGTGAATAGGCATTTACTAAGCTAGTGCGCCTTACTCGCCTTATCCAGGAATGCATTTCCACTTAACAACACGTGGGATCGTAGTCAAGCACTTGCTTAGAAAGTATAAAAAATATTTTTGGTATGTCTATCGAGCAGCCCACGCTTTTTATAGATAGTAGAAGCATTGCTAGAATTTCTTCGGCCACTTCTACCAACGCCAAAGCTCCGAGAAGTGATATTTAAAGCTTAGCTAGTTCATTGTCTTGATAATGTTCAGATAAAAGGTGGCGAGCTCCTCTCACGACGCTATGCGACCTTTCATAAACCCGATGTAACATGCCGCCTGAAAAAAACTAAATATACTCACATTGATATTAATGTCTATAATAGGGACGTGCCCCAGGTCCGCGGCTTGCTCCGCTAAACTCTTCAGCTGTGGGTCGTTCGGTTCAGTTCTCGCGGCCAACACAATCAACTCCAACAAGAAGTCCCTGAACACTTCCTCTTTGATGATGACTTTGGATTAAAGAAACAAATACTGGTGAGTTATTTTATAAATAAAATTAAAAAAAAGTTGGGGGCAAATAACTCTAGCTCTGACCGTTAATGCGCAGAAGTCGGAAATTAGATATCACAGGGGAAGACAAAGGGGCGCGGGCGGGCTTCCGCGAGTGCTTATTCGTGCTCATTCTAAATTTTATGTTATCTGACCTTGAGTTTTTTTTTATTTGTATTGCAAAGAGAGAGAATATAGGCGCTAGTATAACGTACTAAACTTAGTATTGAAGGAAAACATCGTGAGGAAACCTAGATGATCTAGAAAATTTTCTATGGCATGTTACGTTCGCCAAATTCGGACTAATACTTTCTTTACGGCAGAGACATGTGACGAATAGTTTTTTTTATACTTACTTGGTGTAAAAACCACAGATTTAAGTGTTTCAGTTTGTTCCTGGCCATTCATAACACTAGCGGGTATTTCATTTGGTACAGGATATGGACCTACAGGCTGCACGGGCATATTCAAGTCATTCTTAGTTGTCAAAGGCATGTTAACGTTCGGATTCGGCGGGACAGCCAGTTGATTTGGTGTTGACTGTAATTGAGTCGCTGGCGCCGCTGTTTTACCGTTTACCAACAGATCCGGCGTCGTTTGCTTCTGTGTTGAATCCAGACCTGGAAATAAGTATAAATTATATAAATCTATACATAATATAATAGTACCTGGAAGACTTTGGATTTTTATATAGTAATTCTTAGCCTTAACCCGAAAGACTGCTTGATCTTTTTGCTTCAAAATTTAAGATCTAATTCTTCTGTATGCTCCGTATTGTCCGTTGAAACCTAATTATTATTTCTAGCATTAGCTAGAGCCCGATATGTTTTTGTATAAGTGTTAGGAATAATATTGTATTTATTGATATGTACATGGGTGTAGGTAATTATCTTCCTCCGGTGCGTTCCACTGGAGATCCCGGAGCCCCTCGTCATGCACCGAGGAAAGGGCCACTGGGAGGTTTTAGTGGGTAAAAACCCCACATAACCGTCGCCTTCCCCAGAAGGCGGGGTATCTTTGAAGATTTCCTCCCCGTTAACAAAAAAAAGGTAATTATCTTCACCCGTTCGAGAAGAGAATGAATCCGGAGAGAAATGAATAATTTAATATATTGCGAGAGTTAAATTAAATATTTAATGACGTACGTTTATTGTTTAAATAAACAAAGAAAAATCAAGCAATAAAAAAATCGTGTAAACAATTGATTTTCTTGGTCTAACGTCAAACCAAACATTCTTTGATTTACTGTTGCTTAGCAACACCATCTACTACTAATAATAGATACCCTACACAAAGAAAACGACATTTTCCAAAAAAATCTTAGCTAGATCGATTTATCGCCACCGAAACCCTCTGTAAACCAAATTTCATGAAAATCTTAGGAGCCGTTTCCAGAATTCAGATTATATGTACAAGAATTGCTGTATATGCTATGATTAATTCTGTACCTAAATAGTATAACTATTGGAGTTATCTTTAAATTAAATTACCCTTTATCTGTACCTATCCATCTTTATCTACGAACAGTTTAACATACAAGCAACGTTACAGATCAATAAGGTAAGAACAGTAAAAAAAGGTCGAGCAACTTTAATTATTGTGATGTAGCTGAGTTCCTACGTAACTATAGTTACAAAAAGATAATATCCCCGTGATATCGGTGGCTTGTTGTTTCCAATATTTTAATATTTCATTAAATAATATAAACTTTATACGTTTAATTATCATATTATTTATTTTAGTTATTTTTGACTCAATAATATATTTATTTATGAAATTTTTTCGTCTTTTATTTTATTGTATAAAATATATTTTAATCTCATAACTGTTTTATTCATGTATCATATTTATTATACTCTTGTTGTCTGTATAAATTCCATATAAAAGTAGTATTGCGCGCGCACGCCTTTAGGTAGTCCCGGGCACCGCTGAAAATCAGCGCTGTCGCATCCTTCCGAGAGCATATGCTGAGACGGTGTCCGATATTGGCATCATATGTTTTGTATTATTTGTCCGTGTAACTTTAACTGTGTTTTGTCTATTTTTCATTCTTTTTTAATGTGTGTTATATTCTATCTGATGTGTTTTTGTATTGTGATGGCAATAAATAAATGTCTTTGTCTATGTCTATCGACATCCCTTATCAATCTTTTTTTAAAAACTTTCTAAGGAAGTGATTGACGACAATCCCATCTGATGTTAAGTGTAAATGCAGTTCTGTATGGTAAGGCGTATTAGCTTAGTAATGCCTATTCACTCTACCCTTGGAAACACCCGCATTGAATAAAATTTTACATTGCAACTTACCGTTGACTCCTAGATCAAGTTCGTGAGTGAACGCCATTACGTTTAAGGCTGATGATAGAGCTGAACCCACACCATTGCCAACTTCACCATTCAACGCCGCTTCGGCCGTGGTCACACAGTCAGGAGGTGGTGGAACTAGTCTCCTATATACATACATAATTAAAAGTCGATACATCTACGTAAGCCCGATCAGAGGGCCATTGAAGTTTCATTATGAAACCAATCTATTACAGTCATATTAATTATCATTCAATTATTACCAAATATGTGTAATACTAGTACATACACGTTTGCTAGTGGTCGGTATACGTCATCGGTAAACCAATGAACTATTAGTATATTTACGAATAAAAACAATAGCCGACTTCAAATCGAATCTAACGTTAAAGGTTATAGATTACACGCGGACGCCTTCATTGTATTTCCGAATTATCGTGGAAATATAACGAAATATAATTAATCAGATCTTAACCAAACTCTCATCAAACAATTTTTGATGTATTTCCTTTGAAACCACACTGGAAAACCATAATAACAATAACCATACAACAACCAAATAACCATAATATAACAAACATAAAAAGCATGCAGACGAATTGAGAAACTTCTCTTATTTTGATATGTCGGTTGAAAAGACTACTAAAACTAGCTAATATCGATCACTGTGATACCAATGGACGTTAATTTGTACACAATTGGTCTAGCAGACTTGGGGCCCAGAGCAGTGGTAGCTAAGTTTCCGGGCGGTCGCCTCTAGTGACATAGTACCTCTGCCACCCGAGTTCGATCCCCGGTGCCGGCAATAAATTTTTTGTTGCAATTTTAAGTGCTGATTTACCACGCGCTCAGCGGTGAAGGAAAACATCGTCAGAACCTAAATGTCAAAGAAAACTTTGTAACACATTTGAAATTTGTTAACCCGCACTAGGGCCGCATGGCGGGCTTCGCCCTTATACTCTCTTTACAGATAAGGCCAACAGTGGGACATAATCATATAGGCTGTAACTTCAACTTTTATCTATATATATATATATATATTATATAATATATTGAACTGGCGTGATTACACGCCAGTTCAATCTGTAAAGTTTGCCGACGATCGAAGTAATCCTCTTTTTGAACTGTAAAATAAGTCAAACTTCGTACTTTTATTTCTGACATTAATTTGAGCCCGAAATATTTTTGTATAAATGATAAGAATGGTATTGTATTTACTAATATATACATGGGTGTAGGTAATGAACTTCACCCGATCGAGCAGAGAATAATAGAGAATAAATACGGTGACAAATGAATAATTTAATATATTGTGAGATTTAAATTAAATATTTAATGATGTAAGTTTATTGTTTAAATAAAATAAAGCAAAATCTAATCCGGCGAAGTGGGCTGGGTGCTGCTAGAGTACGATAAAAAATGAATAGCTAATGGAAATAATTTACTTACGCCAGGGGTGCCTTTGTGGGTGTGGAAATAGACACACGCCCCCACATTAGTCTCCTTAATTCCTCACCACTGATGCCACGTCTCCTCAACTCGGCAATGGTTACTTTTCCTACACGCTGAGTTAAAAAATATTTATGTTAATGTGTAATTAATATTGCTGTAAAAATATTTCTATTTCTTATCAATGCTACAAACGATAAACTCCTTCTCCTCTTCACTATCGCTGTCTACCCTGCAACAATGCGCAAGTTTAGGGTTCGGTCTGCAAATCGTAAAGTCATGGGTTCGACTATTGACGTGAACCATCTCTAACACAAGCCGATCAGGCTAATGGAAAATCTCCTTTTTTGAAGTTGGTTGAAAAAAGTATGTGCACAGCGTTGGTTCGTAAAGATTGTCATATTTGAACATCACGTAATATGTCTCACCTTCCAGTTGGTGAGGGCGCCCTTGCGCTGTTTCGCGCGGGTCTTTGCTTTACTCTTGATGACCATGACGGCCCGCTGCTCGTACCGCGGGTCGTCCGAGGGCCCCAGCCCTATAGAGTACTCCTGCAGGTAGCGGTGAGCATCCTCTTGCGCTACCGATTGTTCCAAAGCCACCACTATCTTCGCCCACTTAAATAACAAACAGGTTTCTTATAATTACAGCTTCAGTAATTTATTCTTACAGTAGACATTTTCTAGACCAGAAAACCAACATTTAAAAAATGTAAGTAATGTTTGTTTGTAAAGGACATCAGCAGTCTACACACATACATAGTACCTACACACTCACGAACAAACACACATGCATTTTCATTTATTTACTTTCACATTACGATATAACTGACAACCTCATTTATTAGTTATAACTCAGTGTCATGAACAAAAAGTGAATACCTTTGTTAGTCTTCATCTTTCATTCTTCGTACAGCAAAGGACTGGAACAGTTTGCCCGCGTCTGTCTTTCCTTCCGATTACAATGTGGGTATTTTCAAGAGTAGAGTGAATAGGCATTTACTAAGCTAGTGCGCTTTACCATCCAGGACTGCATTTACACTTTATTTACAGGTGGGATCGTAGTCAAGCACTTGCTTAGAAATTATAAAAAAAAGAGGTTATATACAGATAGTCCCTGATTTATGATTGACAGCTTCGACAAAAATAAAAAAAATCAAGTTATTTTTTCTTGCCATGAGCATTTAACTGAAAAATGTCAAAAAATGAGACCTTGCATAATATTTTTACGCATGACCGCTTCCGAAAGCGAATCATATTTTTAAAACTATTTATTAGCATTATTTACCCTTCATCATATTAGTATAGCAAAATAAAACGATATTTCTTAAAAAATACATTACTTTACTAAAAAAGAGAAACTAGCAATGAAACACAAAATCAAACACGGATGATACGGGTTAACGAACGCCAGGGCGCGGAGGGGCGGCGGCGCTGATACCGCGCCATAAAACAATTCATGCCGTTTCTTTATCCGACCATCAGCTGTCTTTGACTTTATGTTTCATTGCTGTTTTCTAAACATATAATTTATTAAAATGATTATTGATTTTTTCCTATCATCCTGTATATTTATTTGAAGTGTAAGAATTTTATGTACACCTGTTTAACCCACTCCTTCTCGGACTGCTCGATGACGTGGGCGTAGGTGTTGCCCATCATTGCGATGAGCATGTTCAGCAGCAGGATGGGCACGAACACCATGAACAGCGCGAACACCGCCTTCGCGAGGTTCGGGTATGTCGTCATACCGAGGTCCGTGTACTGGGAGAGAACAGGTATATACAAAATTATTAAAAG
Organism: Meandrusa payeni; assembly: GCA_029286785.1. Lineage (NCBI taxonomy): Eukaryota > Metazoa > Arthropoda > Insecta > Lepidoptera > Papilionidae > Meandrusa > Meandrusa payeni. The sequence goes on from JAGSMX010000021.1 coordinate 4,758,656, forward strand.
CTTCTACGCGCAGACGGTCGCTTACAGTCACACAGTAGGCTGCCAACTCGAATTAAATTCCCGAATCCGGCATTAATATATTTGTTTGTTCCAAATTTAAGTACTGATTTATAACCCGCACTGCGGTGAAAGAAAACATCGCGAGGAAAACTAAATGTCTTAGGAACTAGGACTCTGCCCTTATACTACTCTCTTTACAGAGAAGGTCTGTGCCCAACTGTGGGACTTATATAAGCTGTAACTTTAATGCGTAGACCCTCTTATTTATTTCCGAATTATCATAAATATAATACGAAGTACTGACGTCTCTTTCTTGTTTTATACTACTTAAATAGTCTTGAATTATCACAAGCCTACCAATATCAATATGAAACGTCAAAAGCCTAATGGTTTAGGTTTTGGGTACAGTCTGCAAATCGTAAGGTCGTGGGTGCCAATCCACCATCCGACTATTGAACGTGAACCATCTCCTAGCACAAACCTGGGCTTATTTCGAATGGTTAACAAAAATGTTAGTAATAATTGTGAAAAAGAAATTGTTAACATTCTTTTTTAAGTAATCACAATCAACAAGCAATCGCTTCATACGATTGGTGGGAATTTCATTCATCTTGGAAACTCAAAATCTTGTGTCAACAAAATTGACATGGGACCTAATTAAAAGTAAAGCTTTTAAACTAGAAAAGATGATCGAAATCGGTTCATAAATAATGGAGCTACAAGTGCACAAGTCGGAAAAGTTATCCCGAAGTGGCACTCAAAGTTAGTTTAGCTTTTGAATGTCCCTTAAATTATCCATGAAATAGCAACCGACCGAGTCGTGGTTCGGCCCTCTCGGGCGCACTCGGATCGGAATGCTTACGTACATAGTAACCGTCCAAGCCGAGGCTACCCCTCACCGGGGACCCTTGTGTCGGATTACTAGCAATAGAGGTACAGGCTATGCCACCTCTCAATGCGGTGAAGCAGTCAAGGCCAGCTTTTTTTTGTTAACGAGGAGGAAATCTTCAGAAAGATACCCCACCTTCTGGGGAAGGCGGCGGTTATGTGGGGTTTTATCCACTAAAACCTCCCCGGTGGCCCTTCCTCGGTGCATGGTGAGCCAGCCGATCTCGCCTCCTTCCGGGTCCACCTTGGCGGATGACAAAGGCCCCCACCCTTGTCGCCCAATGAACCCGAGGCCTTTTAGTCGCCTTCTGCGACAGGCAGGGATACCGTAGTCTTATTCTTGAGAGCCCAGAACTACAGGGCTGAAGGCCAGCTTCTCTGGCCAATCTGTGTAGTTCGTCATTAAATAAAAAACGGAAAAATATCACAAAAAATCAATATCCGGGCGAATCGCAGATATATCTTATACTTCACATCATCCGGTATTGTGCGAGGTCGTGTTACGTGATCGTGAGAAATTCATACAGCAGTAGAAACTGGTGCAGTAAGCCCAGCCACTATTATTTCTATGTCTTTTTACCAATATGTAATACTTATTGACCGACAATTTATGAATTCTTATCTACTTACGCTGTAATCGCCGAGAGTAATTTGAAATAACGCCATCCATGTACTCGGATAACTCGAGAATAAAGTGGATTGAACATTGGGAAAGCCTGAAAAATTATAAATATGTTTATATTAATACAATCGTATAACGTATATTATACTACTATGAATATATATTAGGGCTTACAATTACCAATTCTAATAAACATAATGCACACAAGTTTGTGCGTTCACCGCTAAAACAACTCCCTTTATCGTCACCCCTCAGTTCTAGGGCTCTCCCTTAGTCGCATCCTTCAGCATTGGAATCCTTGGCGTCGATACATCGAGCGTCGTTCAATTTCGTGGTCTCTTAAAAGCAAAGAGTGGAAGACAGAAGTCTAGTGCGTCTCTTACAACCGTGTAAAATTTGGAGGACGACGAGTCTTCTATTTGTGTCCTTAAGTCCTATTAAACATTGATACCTTTATAAAGGAAGTAGAAGGACTGGGAGAAGCCGAAGAGCACGATGCTGTAGATAATGCCGAAGGTGAACATATCACCAGTTATCATGCTGTAGATCATCGTGACGAACGGACCCGTCAGCTTCACCGCACTACGAGCACATGGGAAAATGTATTATCTATGCTTACATGTAACATTGATCAATACTTAAAGTAACAGCCTGTATATATAATATATATGTTCCACTGTCGGGCGCAGGCCTTCTCTGTAAAGAGAGCGTAAGGGCATAGTCCGCCACGCCCTAGTGCTATTGGCAAACTTCACAAGTTTTAGAAAAATTTTCTAAGAATCTACATGAGGGTTCCTCAAAATGTTTAATTGACCGCCGAGCGCGTGGTAAATCGGCACATAAAATTGCAACAACAAATTTATTGGTGCACCAGGGATCGAACTCGAGTTGCTAGCGTACCATGTAACTTGAGCCAACAAAAAATTGAGACATATGACGATGCTTTTAAAATTGTGTGTGTCACAGTGTCAATGACAAGAAAGTTTTTGATGGACTGTGGAAACGTCTAATAGTACATATTGAATATCTTACCCGGCAAAAAACATGAGCAGAAACCATGACCCTGGCAACACGAAGATAAGTATCGCTTCCTCCAGCATCGTTTGACGGGAGAGCCTTGCAGGTATGCAAGCTAGCAAAAGCAAATTGGACGCTAGGAAAATGAACTTGGCCGGTTCGTGAATCTGTAAAATTAGAACCAGTATACTTTAAACTACGACTACGACTGACGTAAAACTTTTTTAGTGCAATCTATATGTATGTATGTATCCTTGACCTGTGCGAAGTGCTCTCGTGCTTTTAGCAACAAACTCGGGTACGCCAGTCACCAAAGAGCACACGAGACGGCAGAAAACCTAAGTCCCACTACCTGATCGAAGTGTCGTAAATAAAATGCTTATTCAGCCATGACCGAGAACGGCCTGGACAACATCATATATAAGTATATGTTTATATAAATATATGTAGAAAATAATAATATTTATTTTCTTGTATAAAACCTCCATAGTTTAGTCTATGGAGGTTTGTTGTGATGACAATGAAATAAGACTTGTCATTGATGTCAAATAGATAAAGAATAGTAGATGTCATAATTTAAGTTATTGTTTGGCAAAAGCAGGAATAAACTTTTAATGTGGTTTCTTGAATTACAAGCAACACACAGTTATCCTTGTTTTTTATATTTTTTTTTTAAAGAAAGCTAGCAATATTTCTGTTTTTTTTTTACATAAATAGTACTAACATTCTTGTTAACCATTCCAACTAAGCTTAAACTTGTGCTAGGAGATGGCTCACGTCAATAGTCGAATGGTGGATTCGAACCCACGACCTTACGATTCGCAGCATCGCAGATTCCGCACCCTAAACCATTAGGCTATTAATATTATATATATATATACAAAATCTAATATACTAGTATACACGATTGAAAGAAAACGCACGCATTGTTTTCTCTCTTGCCCCTACAGTAATAAACGAAAACGTAAGTCTCTCTATCTTCACTAACTTACATTTCCCTCTCAACTTCCGTTCGCCTCAACCGATCACACTTTTCTCTGAGAGCGATAGGAAAAGTGTGATCGGGTAAGGCTCTGACTTGGGGAGTAATGTGTGGACACGCATTCATCACATTAGTCCCCAAGTCAAGCGTGTGTAAAGTAGTTTTACTTCAAAAATATTCGTGAAAATATGTGATGAATGCCATTTCAAATTAAGGAATGAATAAGATCGTCGGAAAGCGTATAGCGATTATCCGTCTTCCCGCCCCATTGAGGTTTGAGATACATAAGACCTGACAGGTATATTAATTTTATTTAACAGCATATTGATAAATTACAATACGACCAGCCGAAATTCAGGGAAGACGCGTATAAGTATATTGAAGGGTTTTAAGTATATTTTGTTGTAAATTTTTTTTGTTGTTGTTGTGTAAATTATAGCATCGAATTGGATAAGCTGTAATGGTGTTGTAATTTGGTCTAATAAATAAATCTATCTATATATTTAAAAGAGAAAGTGTGTGGGTTTGTTTCATATAGGCTCCGAAACAGCTGGACCGATTTCAATGAAACTTTTAGGGAATGGTCAGATTGACCTGGCGAGTAAGGTTTTAGTGGGTTAGAACACTTATAACCGCCGCCTTCCCCCCAGAAGTAGGGTATATTTTAGAAGATTTCCTCCCATTAACAAAAAAAAAAGCTTCCACCTGTTAAAAAAACTTTAAAAAAAACTAGCAGATAACAATTGTTTAAAACTTGCCAACTGTTTGAAATACGCAGCTACTCCTTGATTCTTGATCTCGTCTCCCTGCTGCAGTATTATATAGCACAGGGTGCTAAGTATAGTCCCCAACTCGCTGGCCAAGCGGATGCCACTCCTCGCGTCGGTCACCTCCAGGCCCCAGTCAGGGTTGGCGTCGGCTTCGGCGCTGCTGTGCCTCAAGTATACGGACACGGAGAGCAGCAAGAGGTGAAGCATGAAGATCATGAGGCGTTTTAGAAACTTTTGCTGGAAATATTCATCAACACTTAATGACAATGATAAATGAAAAGAATGGTGGATTCGAACCTACGACCTTACGATTCGACAGACCGTACCCTAAACCATTAGGCTATTGAGGTTTCTAAAAATAGGTTAGAAGGTCATTTTCTATCAAAATTGGAGACCGAACGCCAAGTATTTCTTTCGGAAAATGTTTATTAACTTTTCTCTATCTTTTAAAAAAAATATTTGAACTTTTGGACAACCTTACAGGTTCTGCTCTCATGCATTACCAAACGCAACATTATTGCAAGGGTTCCCGAGAGGGCTACAATTTTTATACGACGTACTCTAGCGAACGTCTTCCATTTCTCTTCCAGCAGCCTTTGAATGATGCCACCGTCCAACATATTTAAATGTTCTTGCTTAGTCCCGTTCAATATTATAAACAACGCCGAGTTCCAATCTGAAAACAAAATACATTCTTCTTTATTTAATTGGACGATCAATAGGGTAAGATTAAAAATTTATTTGCAAGTAAAAACAAATTCTTTCTGTCTGTCTGTTCGTGATAAATTCAAAAACTACTATACTGATTTTCATGCTCTGCTCACCAATGAATAGAGCGGTTCTCGATGAGGTTTTAGTATATGATTTATTAAGTTTTAGCAAACTTATTTTTAACAAAATAATGAAATGAAATGAAATGAAATGAAATGAAATGAAATGAAATGAAATGAAATGAAATAGAAATGAAATGAAATGAAATGAAATGAAATGAAATGAAATGAAATGAAATGAAATGAAATGAAATGAAATGAAATGGAAATGAAATGAAATGAAATGAAATGAAATGAAATGAAATGAAATGAAATGAAATGAAATGAAATGAAATGAAATGAAATGAAATGAAATGAAATGAAATGAAATGAAATGAAATGAAATGAAATGAAAATGAAGTAAATGAAATGAAATGAAATGGAATGAAATGAAATGAAATGAAATGAAATGAAATGAAATGAAATGAAATGAAATGAAATGAAATGAAATGAAATGAAATGAAATGAAATGAAATGAAATGAAATGAAATGAAATGAAATGAAATGAAATAAATGAAATGAAATGAAATGAAATGAAAATGAATGAAATGAAATGAAATGAGGAAATGAAATGAAATGAAATGAAATGAAATGAAATGAAATGAAATGAAATGAAATATGAAATGAAAATGAATGAAATGAAATGAAATGAAATGAAATGAAATGAAATGAAATGAAATGAAATGAAATGAAATGAAATGAGAATGAAATGAAATGAAATGAAATGAAATGAAATGAAATGAAATGAAATGAAATGAAATGAAATTAAATGAAATGAAATGAAATTAAATGAAATTAAATGAAATTAAATGAAATTAAATGAAATTCAATGAAATTCAATGAAATTCAATGAAATTCAATGAAATGAAATGTGAAATGAAATGATGAAATGAAATGATGAAATGAAATGATGAAATGAAATGAGAATGAAATGAAATGAAATGAAATGGAAATGAAATGAAATGGAAATGAAATGAAATGAGAATGAAATGAAATGAAATGAAATGAAATGAAATGAAATGAAATGAAATGAGGAAATGAAATGAAATGAAATGAAATGAAATATGAAATGAAATGAAATGAAATGAAATGAAATGAAATGAAATGAAATGAAATGAAATGAAAATGAAGTGAAATGAAATGAAATGAAATGAAATATTTATTTTACTTTTTACACACACTTAAATTACATACATTTTAAATTACCGGCATGCACACAAATGTGGTGGAATTGTGTGTAAGATTCCGTGACCATTCCATTCCATTCGATGACCGTTTCGGAGCCTATAGGGAACAAACCCACAAACTCTTATATCTATCTGATATCTATATATATATTTATCGTATATTTTTTACGATATTTCGATTATCGTAAGAAATGAAATAAAAAAGTATTCCATTCTTTCTTTTATTTGTTGTTGATAACTTGAATAAAATAAAACTCTTGCGCTGCCATCGCGAACAGTGTAGTGCAGTATGTACACTACACTCCTACTCTTCACGATGGCAGGACTCGTTGTATAAATTTTGTAATCTATGCATGTAGTCTGTACTGCTAGCAGAATCAAATCAAACCAAATAGTAGGTATCCGAAGCGAGAACATTCAGTTACGCGCCGAGTACTCTATTAGTACAAAACTTTTCTAATATTTAATATTAAGCGCTAATTAATAATAAACAAATTTCAATGTTTGAAAAATATCGATATATTTGTACATTATATCGCGTAGTATCGATACAACCTCACGATATATTTTTGGCATGTACATCCCAAATTACATGTAGGTGACGCGGACCTATAAGATTTTCCCGTACCAAAAGTGCTCAACTCGGCTAAAGAAGTTTTCACTTCAAATATTATATACTAAATTGCTTGCATACTTGTCTTTCCGTCAGGCAACAATGTGTCCAAAGCGTTTAGAGGGTACGCAGAGCACGTGATGTTGGAGTATCTCCAGAATTCCCTGGAGGAAAGTTCCAACATCTCTCGGAACACCGAAGCGCGGCCCAGTTGGCACGCCAGTGTTAGCGGAGTGAAACCTGCGTGGTTCATGCGGCCGTTGCTGGCGGGCACTTTGGGATGACGGAGCGCGTAGCCGAACATGTCCTGGTAAAAAAACAAGAATCTAATACCTTACCACAGAGATTACCTCAGAGGGAGCGAGAACATATAACATTGATGACTTTCTCGCTTCATGCGACTGATGTGTGTGGGCGTATGTACGATGGGACTGACATGCCCAAAAGGGATAAAGTCCCCAATTAATAAAGAAAGAAAAATCTAATACCTTTGAAGGTATAGTTACACTTGTAACAGGCTGTTCCGCAATTCAACGTCCAACGATACATGACTAGTGGTAATTTCAAATGTTTGCGCTACAATACATTATTCCAAAATGGCATACCTTCCACATTTCATAACTTTTTGAGAAAAAAAAATTGTTAAAGAAGACGAAATTTATGATAAATGTTTATTTTTCAACAAAAGGCTTTGTTATATTTTAATAATCTAAGTAAAAGAATGATTTTTTTTAATGACGAACTACACACATTGGCCAGAGAAGCTGGCCTTGAGTGCTTCACCAGATTCGCTTCAGTGGACTGACAGGTGACATAGCTAAAACGAACTAAGTCGTTTAGCCTGAACGCTAGTAACTCGACACAATGGGTCCCCCGTTCAGGGGTAACCTCGGCTTGGACGGTTACTATGTTATCCTACGTATTCCGATCCGAGGGCGCCCGAAAGGGCCGAACCACGACTCGGTCAGTTGCTGTTTCACGGATAATCTAAGGGCCATACAAAACCTAACTTTGAGTGCCACCTCGGAAAGCGTTGGCGCTGGGAGTAGAAGTGGCCTAAGAAACTCCAGCAACGCTCCTAACATCTAAGGGTGGGGCTTTCCCATAAAATAGCAGTAACGCGCGAGGTTCATTCGCAACCACCGACGGTCGCGAATGGACGCTTTGTGGATTTTTAAAAATAGTAAGACAATGAATCAGAATTCGGGTTAACGGCATCAGATCAAAAACTATGTTGATATTATACTTTAAAATTCCATATTACCAGTTTATCACAAACGACCACCATGTGCAGGATCATGTTCCCGAACGAGTCCTGAGAATCGGGATCAGCTCCAGAGTCGAGTAGAAGATTGTACACGGCTTCGTTGGCGCAGCAAGCAGCCCAGGCCAGAGGGTATTCTCCCAGATATGCTAACCCCTCGTAATTTGTCGTTCTAGAAGGTGGAATGCATTGCTGATCACGCGGCAAGAAGAAACTGCCTGCGAACAAAGTCATCAAGCAAGTATTATAATTACGTGATTTCGATTTTGAAAATAAATGAAGAAATTGTGTATAGAAAAGAAAAATACAGAAAAAGAAAGAAAAAAAGATAAATACTATACTTACATATATATATTATTCACATATACATATATATATACTTAGAACTTAGAAATTATCAAGAAGAAAATCATTAAGATAAGAAAAATAGATACCTACCAGTTTATACAATCTCTGACCCCCACAAGTCAGAGCAACAAATAGAATTTCCCGGAAAGGGCGAAAACATGTCCTTTCCGGGAAAACCCTTAAAAAAGCAAGTATTATATAACTTTTTTTTGAGTAGAAAGACACAGATTGGCCAGAGAAGCTGACCTTTACTGCTTCCGAATTGAGAAGTGGCGTAGCTCTTAGGTCGCTTAGCCTGAACCCCTAACACACGACGGTTTTAAGTCTGACGTTGACAACGTTGTGATTTAACGTTTGGCTTTTAGATGACATAGACAAAAATTAATAATAATGAATTGATAGTTTGTTTATTGTGCAAACACAGTAACACACACGCGCACATACACCCACACACACACATACTCACACATACACACAAATACATTTAAAAACAGATTTTATTTTCAACTTTATTTATATTTTGTTACTCACTTTTTTATCTTTTTTTTCCTTTCTTTATGTTTAAGATTACAAAAATGACGGGGGAAGACATTAGCTCCTGAGATACAGCTTACGCTAGTTCGGGAGTTAAGGGACTCACGTTTATATGTATTCAACTTTTTTTTGATGCAAATAAACTATATTATTATTATAGGCGGGGAATCGGATTCTAACCGCTTATTAGAATTTCCCTCTTTCGCTTTCATATGTAAAACAATTGCTTGCTAGAAATTCTAGTGTGCGGCGATTTTCTTATCACCTGTCACATATCGGAATAGCTTGGTGAAAAGTTGTTTGTCTATCCCACTAAAATTTCTTCGCGAAGTGGCATATAAGTTAGTTTAGATTGTCCCATATAGTTCAATTAATAAAATAGCTACCGACCGAGTCGTAGTTCGGCCCTCTCGGGCGCCCTCTGATCGCAATGCTTACGCGTAACATAATAACCGTCCAAGCCGAGGTTACCCCTCACCGGGGGGACCCTTGTGTCGTGTTACTAGCAATAGAGGTGCAGGCTAAGCGACCTAAGAACTATGCCACCTCTCAATCCGGTGTATTAGCCAAGGCCAGCTTCTCTGGCCATCTGTGTAGTTCGTCATTTAAAAAAAAAACACTAAAATTAAAAGACATGTTCTTTTAATCTCTCGATGGCGCTGTTGCTCTCAATTGCGCAACAAAGTTGACTCTGGCGTTTATTATTGTAGTGTATAGTTTATGTGTATGTATACATATTTTTTATTGATATATATATACAGTGATACCAACCTAGTGGTGCCGTAACCTTGCTCGTATCTCGAAGCAATTGTCTGCATAGAAATTCATAGCAGTAGGATGAAAGTTCTGAATGTTTTACGTTTAATTCGATTTGAAGTCGGTTTTTGTATTTTTCTCGTAAATATACTTGTTTCACGTCATACAGATTCCGCTACGAAAGTCTGCTAAATGTCTACGTTACTAATCAGATAATACTGGTCTGCACGGCTCACCGATAGCTCTCTGACTGACATCGGCCCCAGCTTCCACCAGATCCTGTGCGAGTTCGTTGTTGCTGTACGCGATTGCTAAGTGTAAGGAGCTGGCGCCTGAAGAAATATTAACAGTATAGTAAGGGGTATTGTTTAATCAAAAAACGATGGGTTAGTCATGTATATCAAAAGTCTAATTCTTCTTGGTAAACAATTTATGTTAAGAAAAAAATTAATATAACACGCGGTCGCACGCACTCACCGCCGAGTTCGAAATATAGCTGATTATAAATGAATATAGCATCTAATAATAGCTTAAATTTTAACAAACAATTTAATTGTATCCAACACCAACACCGGGGATCGCAGTCGTGTTGCCAGCGTACAATGCAACGTTCAATCGTAAATATATGAATTTTCAAAGTTACAAATTATTTTAATATTTACCTAAATACTCTTCACCCTCAACTACATCTAGTGACAGCTTCGGAAAACATTTTACCAGGGTCCTTGCTAATCGCGTGTGGATCTGTAATATTCCTTGAAAATTAATTAATGCATTTAGATCTAAGAATCAGTGCAACTTATTAAATACAAAGTATGTACCTTCGTATCGCAAATTATTAATAAGTGTAGTAAAGACTCGCCCAAGGCCCCCCGGTAGCTCATCTGCCAGCAGGCCATGTGATCCTCCCACTTAGCAAGAGGGTCGTGTGGAGACAGGGACGCCTCTATAGGTAACACCACCTAGTTTTAAAAGACATGATTATCACACTCGCAATCCAGTTAGATGAATTACTAATGTCCTGTTAGATCGAACCATTATTAAACGACGTCGGTTAAGAAAGCTATTTAGTGCCCATGAAAATGTAACAGTAGCTTATTATCGGCCTTTGAGTATACTCGTATCGTCCTCGTATCAACCTACACTACCCAAATCCTGTCAGGGCTCCGACACTGCTAAACCATTTGTGTATTAAATGAACGTTATGGTGAATATTTGCTAATTTAATAATCTTTCAATTAATTTGTGTCAGTATGGTTTACCGATGGCGTACCACTGGTACATAACCAAGTGTGACGGTGCGGCCAATCATGTGTACATAACCATGTGTGACGTAGTGGCAATGATACATTTTAACACTATAATAGCAAATTGCACCAAGGGACCAAGTCGGAAACAATACTGGTGACCACTGAATTTTGCGAGTTGGAAGTTTAGTGAAATAAATGTGCGAAAAAGAAATCTACAGTTGTAGAACGCCATCAAGATGGTATTGATGGAATTTGTAATTCTGCGGTGATTGAGTTGAGTTTGTATTGTGTTGTACATGATGCGAATAAGATGCGAAGAACCTGTTCCTGGTCTCTGAACTTCCACCGCAGGTACTCGGCGCGGTTTATGACGCGCCCTCTGCCTCCAGCGTACATGTAGGCGGAGAACTCCTCGCGTATCAGTCTCTCTGCGGCTACCATTCCACCGTTAGTGTAGGCCTCCAGCAGTAGACCACCTAATGGTGAAAGGAATTTAATACTTTCTTTTATATTCAATATACAACATATATAATGAATGTGTATATATTGTGTGTGTATACACTAAAGTATCCTAAGAGATTATTTTATCGATTAATTTTAGGTTATAATGAGTAAGAGACTCACACATAGGTATCTTGTTGAAGATTTCCCCCGTGAACAAAAAAAAGGTTTATTTTATCTATGGTACACAAATTGAGTGAGGGTTTAACTAACCAACGTGAAATATAATTTTAATTACCTACGATCCTGCGCGTGGAGATTGTGTAGTAAAAATACCTTTTTTATAATCGGCAAGTTTGTATAAGACGGTGTGGTCCTCCGTGCTGGGCTGCGATATGACCCGGTCCAGAACCGAACCCACCGCGTGGACGCCACCCGGTGACAATAGCTTTATCAATGTCGCTCCCATTTCACTAGAATTTGAATTAGAAAATGAAAAATAACAGCTCCTCTGCTGTTCTGGACCTTGTTTTGTTTTTTTTTGTTTATATAATTTTAATTTGTTTTATATTCAAACACACTAATAACTATTTTCACTTTAGTAGATTTATTTAATTATATTATTAAAATTGTTCCAAAACTATTTGTGAATATATAGACTCCTAATATTATGCACGACCTTCATATATTTGTTTCATGTGATTGTTACTATTACTCACGTATATGGAAACTTACAGTTTTCTTCGACTCTTTCTTCAAAAGTATTTCAGCATGTCACCAAAACTTATTCTTATCACAAGATTTTTTTTCTATTAATATAATTTATTCGAATCACTAATTCTAACAATTTATATCTAAAAATTTCAAATTAAAACCACATAATGTAACATTTAATACATATCGGAATTCTCAGTATGGATAAAGTTCTTATAATAGTTCAAAAAATATTTTTTTTACAGTTATTTACTAAATAACCACAGCAATATTTAAAAAAGTGGCACAAGTAGTATACGGAGAAAGAAATAAAAATTGAATATAAAGATGTCATGAAAAGCCCCTTCTCTATGTTTGTATTTATGACTCACTGATTGTAATTTCTTAATTATTTATCTTTAAGCACAAGATAACAAAAGACGTATGTACGTCAGTAAATTATTGCATGCGTGGTTGTAAAGCAAATAAACACGTTACCGTAACCGTAGTAACGACTTTAGTGCGAAACTTCTTAAGCTTCCTGCTTTTTGTACTGCATCCCGAAGTGACACTCAAAGTTAGTTTAACTTTTGAACGTCCCTTAGATTATCAGTGAAATAGCAACTTACCGTGTCGTAGTGGGGCCCTCTCGGGCGGCTCGGAATGCTTACGCGTAACATAGTAACCGTCCAAGCCGAGGTTACCCCTTACCGGGGGGACCCTTGTGTCAAGTTACTAGCGATAGAGGTTCAGGTTAAGCGACCTAAGAGCTATGCCACCGCACAATCCGGTGTAGCAGTCAAGACCAGTTTTTATGTCCAATCTGTGTAGTTCGTCATTAAAAAAATTCTGCTTTTTAAGCGAGGTACGTCATCCACAGTAGGTTGCGGTGATGATGAAAGCTGCGGCAGTGTTGTATAAGTTTTTAACATTGAGATTTTTGGGTTATGAAACGTTTGTAATACATGAAAAGGTCTAAGGACAGAGGGGCAAATTGCTAAGTTTTCGACGTACAGGAGTTGTTTCTATGGCTCATTGCTGTTGTTAGCCCGAATCTTTTAGAAATGCACCGAATTAAAAGATAATTTGAGTTCATAGAGCGCTAGGCATCAATCTTTGTTATGAGTAACTTTGCACAACATCCGTCGAGTGAGAACTTTGACTTGATATGAACCCGACTGGAGGGTGCTCTGAAGGCATCTTTCTTGTTCCACTTGTTGTCTTAGCATTGAAAAATATTTGATTTTATTATTATAGAGAAACCATGATTGCAAAATCTTATTAACCTAATCTATTTTTAAGCTATAAGTTTTGTTTTGAGCCCTAATGTTAAACTTAACTACAAAAAGTAACCGACTGAGTCGGACTTTAACTTTAATAATCAAACTGACACTTGTACACACTCCATAAACTCTTTCATTTTGATATTAGCTGTCAAATTGTCATTGAGTATCAACGTGAACGCATTACATTATTTCAAAATTGTCTTTAATTTCATAAATTAAACTGACTTATACGATAAAAATAACAAAAGGTTATTATTTTCTTCATTGACGAATGTTAAAGTTTAAATATCTGCCAAACATTCACTTTGATATAGGTTATAATCGGTTTACAGATGCCGTTGTCGTGTCGGTTTTACCAGGAGAAATATCCTGAGGTGGAGGATGTAGTGATGGTGACAGTGAGATCTATAGCAGAGATGGGCGCGTATGTGCATCTCCTTGAGTACAACAACATTGAGGGCATGATCCTGTTATCTGAATTGTCGAGAAGACGTATTAGGTCCATCAACAAACTTATTAGGGTCGGAAAAACTGAACCTGTAGTAGTTATCAGGGTAGATAAAGACAAGGGTAAGCACTGCCTCATTGTAATTACGTGAATATTTAAATTAACTTACTGTTATCGATTTCATCGTGGTTTACAATGGTCCATTACCATTATGGCATATGAGTATAGTAGTAAAGTCTATTACGATGAGATGACACTGGAAAGTTGCTCTTTGATTTTCACCTCCTTAAATATGTTTACAGTGTACAATTTCAGACCAAACAAGCTCTGTAAAAAGTATTTATACACACTTATATTTTTCGTTTTGCACTAATTTACCATAGACATAAGTTCTTTTCACATTTCATTCAATTTGTTTCTCTATTTTAGGTTATATAGATTTGTCAAAGCGACGTGTTTCCGCTGAAGATATAGAAAAATGCACAGAAAGATTTGCAAAGGCAAAAGCAGTCAACTCAATACTGCGGCATGTGGCTGAACTTTTGCACTATGAGAGCTCAGAACAGTTGGAAGAACTATACAAAAGGACCGCTTGGCTCTTTGAAGAGAAATATAAAAAGAAGGCATCGGCTTTTGATTTTTTCAAACAAGCTGCAGTGTAACTATTACCTTATATTTATTGTTTTTATTATATAAATTTATCCTTTGTTGTATTACAATCCTTTATGAAATCTAATATAGTGGCAATTTAGACTGCACTGGCTTTATACTGGTAGCCACTAATTATCATCTATATAGAAGACTACTGCTATTGACTAATTGTAAGTTGATTAGTATCATAGTCTTTTAATGGGTTGTAGCATGCTGACCATTGGTTTACAAAGTCAAATGGTTCCTCTGAAATTACAATGGTATGTTTTGTAGACAATAATCCAATCATTGGGATGTGACCACCAATTCAAATATTAAATTATGAATGAATTTTACAGAGACCCGTCAGTGCTCAATGAATGTGGACTTGATGAGAATACGAAACAGGTGTTATTGGAGAATATCAAACGGAAGCTTACTTCACAAGCTGTGAAGATTCGAGCGGACATTGAATGCGCATGCTATGGCTACGAGGGTATTGATGCAGTGAAGGCGGCACTCAAAGCTGGCCTCTCTTTATCTACAGTCGAAATGCCCATCAAGATCAATTTGATTGCTCCACCACTATATGGTAATTTATCCATATTCTTCTCTTTCTATTGATGTCACTATTGACAGAGTGGTCATGGTCATCGCTTCTTAACTATCTATAATACTGCCATGGAAATAGTTCCACATACAATAGAGTAGTAGTTTATAAATAATCCCTTAGATGTTAAAAGATTTGTTGGAGTTTCTTCGGCTACTTCTTCGACCAGTGCTAACGTTTCCTGAGGTGGCACTCAAAGTTAGTTTAGCTTTGAATGTCCCTTAGTTATCTATAAAGCAACCGACCGAGCTGTGGTTCAACCCTCTGCAGCGCCCTGGGATGGGAATGCTAACACGTACCATTGTAACTGTCCAAGCCGAAGTTACCCTTCACTACCGCAGTAAGGTGAACCCTTGTCTCAAGTTGGCAATAGCGGTGCAGACCTCTCAATCCGGTGAAACTGTCAACATCAGCTTCCCTAACTAATCTGTGTAGTTATGTCAAAAAAAAAATATAAATAATTAGTATATAGATTATTTTTATTTTAAAATAATTACTGTTTAGTGTTTAATTGCAAAACAATTTTTTTTTTACAGTGATGACTACATCAACGCCTGAAAAAGCGGACGGTCTCAAAGCCCTGCAAGATGCAATAGACAAAATTCAAGAAACCATCACAGTGTCTGGTGGAGTGTTCAACGTACAGATGGCGGTAAGTTAAAAGAAAAAGTGAAATCCACCAATGAGTTACAGCTAATATACATTCCATTGTCACACTGACACATTGCGCTAATGCGGATTGGTAGACTTTGCATGGCTTATAAAGTATTCTATCACATGTAGGATTCCTTCCCATGGTAAATCATCACTTATAATTGCAAAAAATTTCTGTTTCTTAAATACAAAATAATCACAATGTGCTTGGTGTATGGCGGTAAGTCACACACACATGTGACCTAACAGTGAAAAGCAGATAGCAATTGCATCCCTGTCTACCCTGCAATTATTAAAGAGACATGATCTATGTGTATTGTCTTAGTATTTCAACATAGTCCATGTTAAAACTTGTGTGTTAAATATTAATCTTACGATCTGATGGTTGCGGGATTGCATCCCAGTTAGCTTGTATTAATGTATTGGCGTTTTTCTGTTTTTTATGACAAAAAGAGTTCAGCCTATGAGATGACCTAAGTTAACTAATATCTAGACAGAGACGCGCGAAAGCCGACCCTGTCTACCACACTTATTGTGTTTTAACTATTTTGCACATTTTCTTCGTTATTGGAACAAAGTTCTTTCTACTTTCCCGAAAGGTATAATACCCAAAAGGTATTAAACCTTTTGGGAAAGTACCCTAGCGAGCAAAATAAAAGCGTAAGATTTTAGTGTCAAATGGATTAGATAGATGGCTCTATTATTAATTATATATCTTTATAAATTATTGTAAATAAAATAAAGATGTTAAGACATTTTTGTAAAGAAGAAAAAAAAATCAAAATGAAAATGTATATCCATATAATTATCTTCTATATACCTCTAATACAACTTGAAATTAATATTTTTATAATAAGGAATTTCTTTCCTATATGGTGGTTTAAACCACACGGGGTTTTGTTACATTGTATCCATAAAATTATTTCAGCCCAAAGTTGTCACGGCGACCGACGAGGCTGAGCTGGCGAGGCAAATGGAGCGCGCGGAAGCGGAGAACGCGGAAGTCGCTGGGGACTCCGCCGACGAGGGAGAAGATCAAGGTGCCTTAATAACTTATAGAGACGAGATAGCTCAGTGTCCGGTTGGTCGTCTCGAATTAGTTAACCCGAGTTTAGCCCTGTAGCTCTGGGAGATTAAGACTACGGTATCCCCTGCCTGTCGTAGAAGGCGACTAAAAAGGGTCTCGGGTTCACTGGGTGACAAGGGTAGGGGAGGGTAGGCGACATCGGCTGGCCCGTGTCGCCTTGCACTGAGAGGGCACAGGGGAGAGGGATTAACTTCCCCTGGGACGTGCCCTCCAAAGAGCACAGTGCAGAAGAGCTCCGGTGCATTCCTCAGGAGATCCCGAAGGCCCTCACCATGCACCGAGGAAGTGCCACTGTGGGGCTTTTAGTGGATAAGAACCCCACATAATCCTGCCATCCCAGTAGGTATGAAATATCTTGTTGAAGATCAACAAAAAAAAGTTTCCGGTTGGACGTCTTGACTCGCATAGTATAATATGTTGGCAACCTGTGTTAGTGATTTAAAAATAGAAAAATTAAGAGGAAATTGCTTGTCACAGGAAATTTCCGAAAACCACCGAGAATGTGGAGGAACAAGAACTACGTAATATAAAATATGATACTGTGAACCTCCGCGCGTAATAGCGTTTAACGTTTCTTTCGTCACGTAATGGATTTATAGTCTGTTTTTTTTTCTCGACTAATGGACGTTTCCGACTAAGGAGGATCTACTGTATTTTTTAATGTGATAATATTTTTTTACTGTCTAAGCAAATGCTTGACCACAATCCCACCTGAAGTTAAGTGGAAATGCCGTCCTGATAAGTCGCACTAGCCTTGTAAATGTCTATTTACTCTACTCTTGTAGATACCCATATTGTGATCAGAGGGAAAGAAATGCGGACAAACTATTCCAGTCCTTTGCTTTTTTAAAAAATAATGCTAACAATTTTTTTTTACAAAAACTCAACATTTTCTGTAACAATTCCAACTAAGCATAAAGTTGTATAGATATAGTGAGAAATGATTTTTTCGGAAAAGTTCGTAGTTATTGTGCTCTCTCAAATAGTTCCATATTAATGTATATGAAAATGTCACTCATTTAATACGATCATTAATTGAGTATTCGGATGTCATCTTATTCCGATAAAGATCCGAGTTTTCCCGAAGGAAAATAATTTCTCACTACATCTCTACTTAGTCTTATACTATGGTGTTACTTTGAAGGTATGGGTGATGCTGGTGATGACGAGCCGCAACAGAACGGTGCCTCCGACGAGGATGATGAGAATTAAGGGCAAATGATACTAAAACGTGTATACATAGAGTATCGTCACTGTGAACTCCTGAAATATACAAAAGTTTTATATATATCTGGGTTTATTTTCATTTTGTATGCCTGATATAATAAAAGTTTCCTGTTCTTCTAACAATATAGGTAACATATTTACTTGTAAATTCTTATATATATGTCGTAATCGACGCGATACTAGCGCTACCAATGCAACACAAGCGATATTTGCGGCATTCGAAAAAGATGGAACTCTAGCACCGTTATACCATCCGGTCTAGCGGAGTGACACACTTCTACGGCTGGTCGTATAGAGCAGTTGAACCATCGCGCGTAATTTGTCAGCTGTAAAAACATCGTGGACGTCAGTGACATCACTGGTTTTCTTCATCACACAAATGGCGACGTGCCCACATATAGATGTTACATACATACATTAATACAACTAATTTTATCTTACCGCAGTTAAATTTTAAACTACAATAAAGACAAAATCATTATTTATTTTTTTACTTCACATTATTTAAAAATCGTCAAGATAATTACTTTTTTCTTTAGACTAATAAATTAAAATAAAATTATCATAAACTTATCACTTCTTTTAATTTTTTTTTTCAATAAGTTAAAATAAAATTTGGAAAATTTTATACCATTCCGGAATGAATGGTAGGGTCAACTTTTGAAATTATTTGCCACTATAATTATTGAAGATTGCCACTAGTATTATATATTATTGAAGCGTCAATAGCCTAATGGTTTAGGGTACGTACGGCCTGCGAATCGCAAAGTCGTAGGTTCGAATCCACCATTCGACTATTGACGTGAACCATCTCCTAGCACAAGCATAAGCTTAATTGGAATGGTTAACAAGAATGTTAGTAATGTTTTATGAAAAAAAAGAAATATTTCTAGCTTTCTTTTTTTTTTTTAAATATAGTTACATTTTTTTACAGGTTGTCAAAGTCAGGTGATTAATGATGTTTTTTCAAAGATTTAAAGAATAGTCATAACAAATATATATTATTTTATCGTAACATATCTGGTTTTAGTTAATTATACCAATTCATAGGTACAAGCCGACTAGGATTCGAATCCGGAACCACTAGATCGTAAGCCGAAAGACCTAGTCACTACACTACCACCGATTAAATATAAAATTAAGAAAAATAATCACATGAATGTCAAATATATTTATTAAAACATTATTTACAAATTCTAAAATTCTATTTACAATAAATTGCGTCAATATTATACAATTATACTGAACAAGATCTAAGTATTAGATAAAATAGTATATGAATTAACTAGTAATATTGCTACAGTATTACACTTTACGGCCGTTGATTTTATTTAATTTACTTCTGTGTATTTTATCAAAAAACAACAAACCTGCAGCCTTTTCTATCGTCTCTGGTGGTACCTGCACATTTAAAAAAAGGTTGTTGATTATCTATACCAATAAATAAAATTCGAATATATGCTCGTAATATTAAAATAATAGCTTATTACTACATCCATATGAATTTAAATACGGTATATATACCAAAATAACATTTTTATCTCTTAAAGATACCCCACCCCGCCTTCAAGGGGGAAGGCGGTGGTTATGTTGGGTTCTTACCCACTAAAACCTCCCTGGTGGCCTTTTCCTCGGTGCATGACGAGGGGCTCCGGAATCTCACTTGGAATGCATCGGAGCCCCTCTGCACTGTGCCAAGGAGAGCACGTCCGCGGGGTAGGTTACTCCTAATTTGAGAAATTATAATGATACAGACGCTCTAAATTCGAGGAGTGAGCCACGGTAGTTTTGCGTTTACTAAACAATCGCATCAAGGGAGAGGATAGTGGACTACAACCTAAAAATGGCCATGAGAAGCAGGGACACAGCGGTCGTGGAGAAGCTAATAGCAATGCAGCGGGGCGTCTGCGACGCGTGAACCGGAGCGATCTCTGGCCACCTCAAAATTCATGCATTATAAATAAAAAAAAAACAAAAAAAAGGAAAATAGTAACTGTAGAAGTGGCACTCTTTTAATAAATGCAGAGTGAGCAATTTAAGAGTATTGGAAAAGAGAACGGACACAGGTCTGTGGTTGCGATGTAAAAACAATAAAAAACAAACGCATATATCAATACACAAATTAATAACAGCGCCATCTATCTAAACCAGTTGACACTAACTCAAGCTTTTTATGTTAGTCTTAAAATTTCTTTCTCGTCATTTATTCATAACGCGCCTAAAAAGTATAACTTCAAAAAACCCTTACCATGAATGAAGATATGGGCGTTTCATCGGGTATCTTCTGGTTGGGCATCACGTAGGCCTCCATATCGAGGCTGCCGTCTATGCACTCTCCCACTACTACCTTATAGAAGTGTGTCGGTACAGCGACTGTGTTGGCGCCGATGACCTGATACCGGATGTACCATTTGCCATCGGTTTCCTTTCTAAAAATTACTGAAGAGCTCAGAGCGAAGAAATGTAGCAAATATGTGATTCGGTTGAATAGTTAGAGGAAAGCTGAGTGCTCCAATAGCTCACCTACCTGTCAATCCAGTGAAGTTATAAAAGCTAAGCTATTCAGAGTAAGAAATATTAACAATTACCATAATATATTATTTGCAACATACTCTATGTTGTGGACTAGAGATAATTCAATTCATAGTAATATATTTATATAAATCTTAATTATATAATTTCAGTAGCTATGTGTCAAAATTTGAGTAAAAAAAGTAGTGTATGGAATAAAATGGTCATGAACTAAAAGCGTGTGCATAATATCCAATTATCATTTTATGTTTTAATAAGGGAACGCAATTTACCTAGGAAGGTATAGAGGACCAGTACAGCAATAAACATCGTTGTAAACTTTTGTCAATTTTCTCACATGTTTCTCCAATCGATTCCAAGAATGTCTGTTAAATCCTTCGCCCACCTGCAAGTCAATATTAAACAATGTATGGTACATATTACATTTTTTTATAGATGGCCATAATTATTGTAGACTATACTATACTTTGGGGAGTGCACCTGTCGCTCCCGAGCGTCGTTCGCGCGGTGCTCGCGAGTGATAGGTACTGGAGGGCAGTCGTCTAGTAGGCCGACGAGCGGGTCAGCGAGGATAGCCCAGGGGCTTCCTCCCTCTGCAGGCATCGAGTTGGGGTGCGCAGGAGTCGATACCAACGCCTACTCTCGCTGACCCCGTAATCCGAAGCGGGGCCAGGCTGGGTACCTGACCCACTAATGCTTCGGCGTCGTCTGGACTTCTCTAATTGCCGGAGAAGTCCCCTTTAGAGGAAGAAGACCGGTCTTTGCCGAGCCGGTCGTTGGGGTGTCCTGTCGCTGACAGATCCGGGGCACTCCACTTATAACGGCTGATGGAAATCGCGGAAGGTCTAGTGGGTAGGGGTCGCCCAGACCGATTCCCACACATCCCTCCAGGCCCGGAGGATGGTTCGTAAAAAGGATTCCCCCGTGTTAACAAAAAAATAGCAGTCTATACTATACTATACAAATACATATAATATATATTTAAACCATGTGGACACGGTGATGTATACAAACGTAAAAACACACAACCTCAAGCGGAATACATTGAAAAATATAATTTTTAAAACAAATTAGAAGAGAATAAAATGGCACAAAGATTTCTTAATTAATAAGATAGTCATAGTATCAATACGCTAATAATAGAAAAAAAATACCTGAGGGGCCATATTAGTAAGAAAGAAGGTTTGCGCGACATGCTTCTGTGCTAATCTGTGGTTGCCGGCTGCGGCCATGTGTCCTCGATCGAAACCAGAACCTTTGTAGTCACTGTTCTGCGATCTGAACAAAATATTGTTTAAAAGAAATGTAATCTGACTGATCCATGGTTAAGGTACTCATGGTGAACCAATAGGCAGAATGACTATACCACCTAGATAAATAAACTCAGCCAAGGTTAGGTCAGAGGGTCAAATGGCAGCCAGCTTATATGTTGCCATTTTATGGTTTTTAAGTATGAAAAAAATCACTTAATAAAATTGGTGACTTATGTATAGCTATTGGCTCACCCCCAATCACATATAGGAAAGAAACTCTACTAGCTGTCTCTGTTAGGCCTTTCTACTAGAGCTGTGAGAACTTATTTAATGTCATCATTACCTAAAGAACGGATGTATACTTTCGTCTGGGGTAAAATCACACTTGCTTCTATCTACTTGATCATTTTTCTCTATGTGTTGTTTAGTCAAATGTTCAAACACCCAGTGTGGTACTCTATTTCGTCTGTCATAGGATAGAACAAAATCGTCATAAGACCTAATGTTGTCCAAGCCAGGGAACCCATATTTCATTATCTGTGAAACCTGTAATAGAATATAGTAATCAATAAATATATCCCACCCAATTGGTGACATACTAAATATGTATATATACAATGTATATGATGTCAAGAGATGATAATATGTTGAGTACCTGTAATTGAGAAGCAAGCGTGTTCAGATGTCTGTAAAAGGGTCAAGAGCAGAGTTCCATAATCTTGTATAATGGCCATTTATTTGCCTACCCTTTAGGGTATCAGAGATAGTATTTATGATACAGGGTTCAATTCTACAGTGGAAATTATCTTCTAAAATAAAAATAAACAAATTTAAGCCATGGTCTACAGGGTACTTATTCAAATAACTTAAATAAAATTAATCTTCAAATAAAAATATTTGAAGGATAAATGTTCACACAGGACCGGTTTTACGGAAAGGGCATCCAGGGCCACGGCCCTGCGGCTCACTTCTCAATAAAGTCTTCAGGACTTTTCATAAAATGAATATGCACTGTTGGGAGTTTGGTTCAACTGTTTCATCTTTATTCATTGAAGTAATTAGAGGATTTCTTCCCATTGCATTTCCAAACAATTATTAAGATTCGGATATTTCAAGGGACAGAATATAATCTCTTCAACTCCAAGTTTAGAGTGGTGATTGCAATAAATTATCTATTTTACAAATTTTTTCAGCATTTTCCTGATGTTTGCATTTCAATACACATTTCCCGCATTTGTTTTGTCTGTACGGTCTAATGTAGTGGTAACAAGAGTCCGCTGATTGATTAGTGGTGTATTTGTTAAAATGATTCCTGGAATTTCATATATTCGCATGCTCTGAGAAGCGCCGAAAATTTCGACAAAAAAATTGATAATTTTATTTCGAAAACAATTTGTGGCCAAGGCCTCCAATCGTCATTTATGCCCCGAGACCTCCAGGACTGTAAAGCGTCCACATTAAATTTTTTATTAGTCTCAAAATCGAAATTTTAAGCATTTTGCCTTTTTTTTTAAGTGTAAAAATGTTTGCACAGTGTCAATTAAATATGGGAATTCATAAGGTGAATTTAATGAACAAAAAAAATAGTCTTACCCTAGTAGACTCGCTTTCAGTGAACGGTGTCGCCGCCGATACAGTACCAAATATAGGTAGCCCTGGCATGTTCTTAAGTTTTTTCCCGCTTATTTCTGTTGAATTGTCTTCTGAATGATTTTTCTTCTTATAAAGGCCGACGTAATAGCCGGCGAGTCCAACTGTACTAAATTGAATTATTTGAACAAATCTTTTGGATATCATTTTGCTACTATTTCACAGACATATGGTTTATGATCAAAATCTGCAAAAGAGAATTAGTAGCACTACTTTTATTTCAAAATTCTTTAATAAACTATAATATTTATTTTTGGGTTATAGTCCATGTTCGAAAAAGTCAATATGACATTTAATCTATGTATAAACTTTTAAGTACACTATACTATTTTTAATAAAAGATTAAAATAATGTTATAATAAAATAAACAAGTCTATATATTAATATTACTAATAAAAATAAGTTAGCACATTAAAACTGTTGAGGATGATGAATATTTTATGGCTTGGTAACAAGACCTTTAAGCCAAGTCTTTTTTAAAACACATACACTTATTTCTTAAGTCTAAGATGAAAATGTAAGTTAGATGATCCTCCCCATGAGTCCCCGCGCGAGGTTTGAGGGCCATGTATATAGTCATATATATAGTTTCTTATTATGTGATATACAGTCTGTGGTCAGATGCAGTACGTCAGTGTCACTAATCAAAGAGTATACAATCATTTTTACTCATCATTTAACGATCGGCGGTATACTTATTAGAAAATATTTTAATTTGATTTTCGTACTTTATATAATAGACGGGTAATAAACATATGATAGGTCAAACAAAGTGTTAACATGACAAAAATATTTTTAAGAAATTTTCGTGTACTTTCGGTGCATACAAATAAATATTACACTACAGCATCTAAACCTATAGCGGAACTTAAAATAAATGATAAAGAATTTGCTACCGACCATTACACAAATGTGACTCCAAATATTTTGTCATATTTGAATCGAGATTTACATTTAAAAAAGGACAATCCGGTATCAATAATACGGCAAAGGATTGTGAATTACTTTTACTCCTCATTTAGGCAAGGAGGTAATCCAACATTTAGTGTCTACAACAATCTATCTCCTATCGTTACGACGAAGCAAAATTTTGATGATTTGTTAATACCTGAAGATCATCCAAGCAGATCTAAGTCTGATTGCTACTATATCAATAGCAAGACGCTGCTACGTGCGCATATGACTGCTCACCAAAGTGAACTACTCCGTTCAGGTCTTGACAACTTCCTTATGATTGGTGATGTGTACAGGAGAGATGAGATTGATTCAACACATTTTCCAGTGTTTCATCAAGTAATTTATAATTTTTTAAACAAAGATTTTAAGATTTAATAGGATTAGATTTAATAGACGTGATAGCTAAGAAGTTGGTCGACACATCTGGTGACCAGAGTACTGGCTTACCTTGCACAGAGGCTAAGCATTGCCATACAATGTGTCAATGCTACCTTCGTTCTGGGCCCACTGTCAAGCGACAATGGTTTGGCACAGTTATTACACCTATTGTAAATATAAGATTTAATAAATTGAATATGCATTCACATAATTTTAATGTTTTTGGGGTAGATTGTTATCGAGGGTAGTTTTTGTAAGCTTGTCAGAGTCTGATGTGACAGAAGGTGAGCTCATCTCTGGATACTGCAATAATACTAGCAAGTGATTTTTCAGAACCATAACTCAATCAGATTCTTAATTATGAAATGAATTAAACTTGGCACTTCTAGATTTGATGACAATCTCTCTTAAACATTAAGATAACTTTTGATTTTACTTACTGCCATTCTTTCCAAGCAATCAATGAATGTAAAATCCCTTAAGTGCCGCTGTATAGAGTTTAGACTGTCATTTTATTATTAATAAACATGGGAACTTATGACTTAATCACAATATATAGTAACAATTACCTTGTAACCACTTTTAATGGAATCAAATATGGAGCGATTTGGTGATTGTATTTGTGGACCAGCAGACAAATTACAAACAAGTTCATTCAACTCTATTACTTGAAATCTCTATATATATTTTTTTGATAAAAAGAAAGCTAGCAAGCGATATTTCTTTTAAAATTTACTTTATAAATATTACTAACATTCTTGTTAATCATTCCAACTAAGCTTAAGCTTGTGCTAGGAGATGGTTCACATCAATAGTTAAATGGTGGATTTGAACACACAAACTTTCAATTCGCAGACTGTACCCCCTAAACCATTAAGCTATTGATGCTTCATAGATGCTACAAATGCAGCCATGCTACTATGCTGTATGCAGCAATATCTGAAGTTACTCTTAATAAGAAAGAACTAGAGCTAAGGTCAAAATATAGAATAATTCAACAAATAGTCTTATTTGAGGGATTTTAATTAATGCAACTTTACCAAAGATTCATTTGTGTTTTAGGTTGATGCAGTAAGATCACAACGCAAGGAGCAGCTGCTTTGTAATCATCCAGATTTAGAATTGTTTGAGCTTACATATGATTCACAGAACCAACATAGGTTTAAAAATTCTATAAATGATCCTAATAAACAAAGCTGTCACACGTTAGAAGCAACAAAATTAATGGAAGTACAGCTTAAAAACCATCTCATTGGCCTAGTGGAAGCACTCTTTGGTGAAGATGTAAAACATAGATGGGTCGATGCATACTTCCCGTTCACACACCCATCTTGGGAACTGGAAATCTTCTATGAGAACAATTGGTTAGAAGTCCTAGGTTGTGGTATTGTGCGCAATGAAATTTTAGCAAATGCCGGCCTGAGTAACACAATAGCTTACGCTTTTGGATTGGGTTTGGAAAGGCTAGCAATGGCATTATACAAGATACCCGATATTCGTTTAATGTGGAGTGAAGATTCAGGTTTCATATCACAGTTTCAAAATAAGAAGTTAAATGAGAAAATTACGTACAAAGCTGTGTCGTCTTATCCACAGTGTATAAACGATATTTCATTTTGGCTTCCACCAAATTTAACAATTGGCTCATTTACAAATAATGATTTTTACGATTTAGTAAGAGATGTGGGTGGAGATATTATTGAACAGGTAAGTCCTATTCTTTTCGGAGTTCTTTTGTTTTATGGCTTATGTTACTGATAGTTTGAACATTAGAGTAAGAGGTTTCTGAGCTCAAGAACTCAGCTTTAAACATCAATTATAATAAATATAGCGAAAATCCTATTCTGGTATATCTAACACAAAAGCGACGGATTGGTGTTATACCATATGTTAAAGTACACAGGAAACAGTAATTTGGGATGCAGAATTGTGACTAACGAAAGTCGAATTGACACAGTTAATGTATAGTCTAACATCAGCCCTGTAGTTCTGGGCTTGTAGAATAAGATTACTACTAACTTCACCCCCCTTTTCCCTCCGGAACGTGCTCTCTGAAAAGCACAGCGCAGAGGGGTTCCGGTGCGTTTTTAGGGAGATCCTGGAATGCCTCACTATGCACTGAGGAAGGGCCACCGGGAGGGAACAAGATACCTCGCCTTCCCGCCAGAAGGTGGGGTATCTTGTTGAAGATTTCCTCCCCTTCAACACTAATGGTCTAACATTTCGGGAAAATTGCTAGTATGAAAGTGGTAATGAGTTTGTACTTATTTTCGTTACCAGTTATTACATAAGTCATACAAAAGAATAAAGTAGTGAATTTTACCTTTCTAAATATAATTAAATTTTATAAAACTTTCCATTTTTCAGGTGAAAATTAAAGACAAATTTGTCCATCCGAAGTCAAAGAAACACAGCGTGTGTTATAGAATAGTGTATAGACATTTGGAGCGGACCCTTACACAGACTGAAGTGAATGCAGCACATCAGGAGATTGAAAAGGCGACTGTGAAAGCTTTTAATGTTGTTATAAGATAAACAAAATAATTTGTTAACTAGTTCTAGTCATATTGTATGAATAAATTCTGCATAAATCTGTGTCTACTGCTTTGAATTCTACATATCTGATGGACTTGATGGTCCCGAAGGCTTAAATTAAGCAACATCACCGGGTTAAGACACAGCTCTTAGATAAATTCCTGAATCTCTATTATGTGTAATTTAATTCCACTACTATATTTTTAACTGTCCAAGCCGAGGTTACCCCTCACCCTTGTGTGGAGTTCTAGCTAAAAGAGGTTTAGGCTAAGCTACCTAAGAGCTATGCCACCTCTCAGTCCAGTGAAGCAGTAAAGGCCAACTGTGTTACTTAATAATAATAATAAGCCATTTAATCGGTTAGACAGATTACAACACATATACAAATTAACACAACAAGTTAAGCGCATAGTTAAAAATGAAAAAATAAAATAAAAAATAAATATATATATCACTAAAGACCCAAAAGGTCCGATACACAAGGCTATGCGTTGCAACGCCGAACCGACCGGGTTCACTGCTCAGCATAATGCTGATTATCCGAGGAGGGTAAATCAGCGCTGGTATTCTGCAGAAACCCATTTTTAGAAGCAAACAGATGTCAGTAGCATAATTTTAACAAAGTATGAAAGTATGAGTTAGGTATTGTTCACTCTGCATTTGGGAAATGTGCCAAACATGAAGCGGAAAGAGAGTCATTATTAGATAGTCTAAAACTAAGGGAGTAACATATGGGTGTCTTCTTAATGCTGCTGTCCCGACCTCAGAGGGAGAAAGGAAGCTGGTGGCTATGGCCATACAACATTGATGACTTTCTTTCTTTCACGCGACCAATGTGCGTGTGCGTTGCCATGTTGGGGCTGACATGCCCAAAAGGGCAAAAGTTTTTTTCATCAAAAAAATATATACCCTAAGACTCAGTAGCTCAGGCAATGGACTGAACTTCGCAGTCCTTGTCTCCAAGTCTTACCAACATTTGTGTGATCTATATGTCTTTCCCGAGATGTGATTACATAAGGTGTTTGTATAAAATAAAAACAGCGCTCTTACATTCATATTCTCTTGTTTATTTTCTTTAACTAAAAGTAGTGGAAACATTGTCTCATCGTATTAAAGTTATAGCATGCCTCAATGTCCTAACAGTAATAACATCTTCAATGCTGAAATTTATAAAACGTAATTTGACTCTGTTCAGGCTTAGTTTAAGACTTGCGTCCAGGCGGCGAATCGGGGTGCGCAGGAGGCGTTATAAACGCCTCCTCTTGCCGCTCCCGTAATCCGAAGCGGGGCCAGACTGGGCACCTGGCCCCACTAATGGTTGAAGTCCCCTTTAGAGGAAGAAGTCCGGTCTTTACCGGGACCGGCCGATTGGGGTCTCCTGTTGCTGACAGATCCGGGGCACCCCACTTATAACGGCTGATGGCATTCGCTGAAGGTTTAGTGGGTAGGGGTCCTCCGGAACCCTGGGTGGTTCGTGAAAAGAATTCCCCCGCGTTAACAAAAAAAACACTTGCGTGACTGTTTAGTTTAATCTTCAAATTTACAGTCCTTCACGCTAAGATTAAGCTGAGTGCATACTAAACTAGAGCTTAATTCGTAAAACGTTTCTATTCGCATTATATGTTCTTGGTAACTATTGGTATTTTGAAAATATAATGTTTCTAGAATTATGGAAATATTCGATAAGTGATTCGTGATTTACACATTGCTAAGCATTTGCTCAGCATATGGCCAACAAATGACTATACATACAAAGACTTAACTAGTAAGCTGAGCCTGAGCAATTTAAAAGTACGCTTTATAAATTCCATCAAATATTTTGATACGGCACTCGCAGATCACCTTAATATTACGCCAGATCTAACTTCTAGAAACATGTTAAACTACATCTTATGTTAAATATCACAGATATTATCTTAAAATAGTGGTGATAGGAATGACCATCGGCGCTGGTGGTCGTTACCAACCCAACCTATTAATGTTACTATAGCATAATCTGTTACAAGAATAAATATTTTTTTACTGGCACATTTTATGTGCTAGTGGACAATGAAGGTGTTGTGAAAGAATTATGAGAACTAATATTGTATAATATGATTACGAATATATCGTATTTCTCTAATATATATTATTATTAGATCGAGTAAACTTCAAGTCACACGAGTATCAGACATATATGGATAGATAGATGGAGCACACGTGCTACGAAAGAACACAAAAGAACGAACGAAATAATTACCTTATATGCTCTCAATCAAGCCTAGTTGAGAGAGATTAGATATTAGCCGATGAAATATACATAAATCCATATGTATATATTATGTACATTTAAATGTAACGTATATACTACTAGTATAATGTATATGAACGTATATGAACTTGTAAAGAGATAACATGAAAGTACGAAATGTTGGTTTCGAGATGAATATATTATAATATATTCAAATTTACTATAATTATTTGATTTTAATGTATTCGAAACGGCGTATTTAGAAGTGTTATGTCAATTATGTTGTCACTGATTGTTCATTTTGACACAATTGGTTCACTAAACCAGTCAACTAGATTTGGTACCCGCAAGCTTGTTAGCGACAAAAAAGTACCGGTGTGTCGTTTGAATCGCAAGGCTGATGAAATAAAGTCACATTTTACTATACCATCACGAGAAGGCAATCAGTAATGTGCTATTTCTCAGCGACATTATGTTATTGCCAGTTTTAAAAATTGACTTCAAACACCTAATATACAATCTTCACCGTCACTGTCTGAGCATTCTGTTGTGTGTTCTTCTAGCGTTTCAGTCAAATCCGATGGTTTTTTAACAAATTCAATAGGTACTTCGTATTCCTCTATCGGTACAAGAGTACTGACTCCACTGTTTATATCAATGCCGCCAGTTTGGATGTTGTCTTTCATACGCTTAGATTTCTTTGCTAATGGTTCATCGTCAGAAGAATCCGAGCCAGTATAACTATTTCTCCTCTTCTCTTTGTTAAGCTCTTCTTTCGCCTGTTGAATTTGCTTAGATTTTTTAATTCTGTTTAAAATATTTAAAATATTTGGTTTTCTATTCATTTGCCTATATTGTCTAGCGACAGTTAGTTTCATTGAATTATTTGTCGCCACGATTTCGCACGAAGGACGCATTCCTGTATTCATTTCCGTTGCGGTTTTTAATACAGACTTTGAAACTTTATAAAGCTTCATTGGCACGGCGGATTTGTTAACATGTTTTATGTTATTATCTTTAATGTCCACTACGTACTTGCTAATAAGTCTTTGCATTGTTTTGTCGTTTATTTGCGACTTATCTTGCTGTCCGTTGTCGTTCTGCTTATCACAATCATCTGTTAAATCGATAACGGTATCAGGAGCTAGAGGTACATTTTGTTTTTTATTCTTTTTTATGACTAACATTACTTTTTTTATTGGCATTTTTCCTTTAATTACTAAGGATTTGTTTTTTTGGTCCTTTTCAGGATTTTTTAAATTGACAATGTACTTTGGTTTGTTTGACACGCTGTAGGCAAAAACCGTATTAGATGTTGACGAGCTGTCTAAAGGTTTTAATGCTAATGGAGATGATGTTAATGGTGATGGTGCTATCGGTATTGGTTTTAATGGTACTGGTGCTATTGGTACTGGTGCTAATGGTGATAGTGTTAATGGTAACGGTGCTAATGGTAACAGTGTTAATGGTGATGGTGTTAAGGGTGGCGGTGTTAAGGGTGGTGTTGATGCTGATGGTAATAGTGCTAATTGTTTTGGTCCCTCGATTGTAAAGCTACCGTCTTCCGGAGAAATTCCTGACATTGTCATCAAATCCGATAATATTGTCTTTCTATTGGCATCTGCTGCTAGGTCGCAATTATCCCCGGTTTCCGACGATTGCTCGGATTGATTATTTTGTCCTTCGTCGCCTGTATCTTGGTCTGAGTTATTATTTTCAGTAATACAATGCACGTCGTTTAGATTTGGTGAACTTTGAGAACTTGAAGATGGTAGATTATTGATTAAAGATATTATTGGTTCATCGTTTGACTCAAGAGTATTTGGTTCAGGTATTGAATTAATATTTCGTACTGCGCTTTCAGTTTCAATATTTGGTTCAGAGTCTGAGTTGACAACAATCGTCTCAATGTTTTCATTAGTAATATTTGTCTTTACATCAGTTTCAACGCATTTTAATTGATTGTTCTTGGGAAGGTATTGGATTCCCCTAGGACCAAAAAGTTGTTTTTGTACCGCTGTAAGTATTTCTGGTAATTTTGATAGGCTATTTTGATTAATTTTTGCATCTGGGTTTATAGAAACGCTTAATGAATTGTTGGGCAATAATAATAAATTGACACCTTCCGGCAAAACAGTGTTTTTTGAATTATTTGGGCGCCGTGATATATCTTTTGTAGAATCTATGGTTTCATCTTCAATTAACGATATTGTTTCAACTATTTTATTATTGTTAATGTATTGTCTTTTCCTTTGACATAGAGAAGGACGGTTATCCACGGTTATAGGAAGTTTTGCTACTGAAACTTTAGTAGGAAAGACTTCGCCACTTATTATTTTTATCATAGGTTGTTCGGGCTCATGCGTTGTTGTACTTTGTTTAATATATTCTACCTCTTCGTTGTTGAAAATATCCTTTTGCATAAACGTGCTATCAGACGTGTTACAGGCAACATCATTACTTAAACGCAATGGATCAATCTGTTTTATTTCAGCTTGTATAGAGCCAACTGAACTAGGCAAAATTTTTGTCAAATTTTTCTGAGTTGAACACTGATCATTTAACCTTGAATCAACAATACTTTGCGACTCACATGGATAAAAAACAACGCTGCTAGCTATAAAATAGCGGCCATTTTGATCAACCGTAGAATTTGCCTGAATTGAAACATCGCGCTTCATAATAATTTCTGTACTTGGTGAGATATATTCGTGTGTATTGTGACTTTTGTCTAACATTTCACCTTGCAAAGAGGCCATTTCATCAACAAGAAGAAGTCGACAGCAACATTTGCATAATGGTTTTTTACATAAATGTCTCAGTTTCTTTTTATAAACATCTTTACAATTTCGATATGTTTGTATTTTATATTGAGCCCAACAACAGAAATCGCTTTGTCTAGAAATCGTTTGCAATCGTTTTTTACGGGTAGGCGTTCCCTTTTCCTGTATTACAGTATTTGGCGTTTCAATAGACGTTACACTATTATTAAAATCTTTGTCGTTTACCATTACTGCCTCACCTTTATTGTTATTATGTTTATTACCTTTATATTTATTATTACGTTTATTTTTATTATTATTTTCTTGATTGTCTGTTATTGTGTCTAATACAACTATTTTACGGTTATCTTTATTGGTGTATTTATCTACATAGGTTGTTTTGTTTATCTTTTCTGGATATTCATCAGAGTCGCCCTTAAGCAAACGCAATACTTTGGTAAGAGTGTCTTTTGTGATCAGTGAATCTACCTTATTATGATATTGAACGCCCAAACTCCATTGCGGTAATATTATCGAGGGCCGGAATTTTGGTCCTGATGTTTTTTTTCCTTTATATCTGCTATTTGACAGTTCTGAAATAACTTCGTCAATATTTATTTCTTTTAGGTTTTTTTCGACTTTTGGCGGTTCATCTAATTGCTCCGGTTCATTGACGGTTGAGGTGATATTGAGAGAGATAGGACTGACTTCTGCAGCAGGCAAATTTTGATTTAGACATCGTATTTGATTTATATCTGGTAGGTTTATAACTTTGCTTCGCTCAGTCACACGATGTTTTAATAGCGGTTCTGGTTCATCTACTTCTTGTTGTGGCAACAAGTCTTTAACGTTTAATTTACTATTATCGAGTAAACTTTGGACGGCCATAGCCGACGGAAGCACTGACACTGTATTTTCACAAGTATCATCTTTCTTCTCTTCTTTTACAACAGGCGTGACAATACCCTCTAAATACATAGTATCATTGACAAGTTTAGTTTCAAACGCTTTGTGAATATCTATAGTGACAGGTTTGCAGGCATTAAAAAGTTGTCTATTACGTTCACTTGAAAAGAAGCCTACAGTTAATCTTTTTAATCTAGTATTAAAGTCCGGATTTTTGCATAACTGAATTGGATTATAGTTACGATGTTTTGGTTTTTGAAGAAGCCAACTAGTGTATTTAACTTTTGGAAATTTACATAATTCCGTATTATTAACGATTTCGTCTTCGTTAAATTCCTCCTTTGCAATTGTATCCTCAAACACTGGTTTACTTTCTTCTACAGCACTTTCAATTATTTGATTACCTTTAATTGTAAGGAAACCGGTATTTTTAAAAATATTCATACGATCCAATTTCTTTGTATAAACTATAGGGTACATTAAAAGTTTTCTATCTAAATTACCGTTGATTTCTTCTCCACAGCCACTTAGCTTGTTGTGATTGTTGAACATTGTACTGGTTTCATTATCTGAAAAGTTAAAATAATAACCATTAACAAATACCGAAATAATCCTGACCTTCACGTCCCCTCAATGCCGACATACTAGTTGTGGACCACACAAGTTCAATTTGTTCGCAGTTTCTATATTAGCAACATAGAGTATCGCCTTACCGTACTTCGTCCGGACAGGATGGTCAACTTTAACGTTCAAATTATAATATTATTGAACCATTACGTGGAAAAAGGATTCCTGCGAAATGCTTATACATCAACTTTTTTATGCGTATAAACTAGCGCTTGACCATGATCACACCTGGTGTTAAGTGGTGATATTTTTTTTTTTTTTTTTTTATGCGTGTAAACTAGCGCTTGACCATGATCACACCTGGTGTTAAGTGGTGATTTAGTCGAAAGATGGTACGCGCTAGTTTAGTAAGTGCCTATTCACTCTTGAAGGCTGCCACGTCGTACTTGGATGGAAAGACTGACGCCGGCAACTTATTCCACTCCTTTGCTGTACGCACGATGAACGATGACTCAAATCGTTTCGTTCGGACGCGCGGAACATCGACTATAAAAGCGTGGAGACCCGCCGAGTGTCTAAACGTCCGAAGGTAGAATGGGGATGGGGAATTAACTCGTGTAATTCCTGTGCACACTCTCCAAAGTGTAATCTGTAAAACACCGAAAGGCTGGCCACCTTGCGCCTGTGCTCAAGACTATCTAGGTGTAGATCTTGGTCACCTATCAACTTTTGGCCCGCCTCTCCATGGAATCCAGTGCCGCGAGTTGGTATTTGGCTGCACCTGCCCAGATATGACAACAGTACTCCACACATGGCCGGATCTGTGCTTTATATAAAGTCAAAAGCTGTCCCGGTGTGAAGTACCGCCGTACCTTTGATAGGACTCCAAGCTTCCTAGCAGCTACCTTCGCTTTGGATTCAATGAACCGCCCGTAGTTAAGATTCGCAGACAATTCGATTCCTAGTAACTGTAGGCTGTCGGTGGATTCCAGAGATACATTCTGAAAAGTCGGAGCTAATGTGGACTGGCTCCTTTTGGCGGTGAATAAACATGATTGCGTTTTGGTGGCGTTGAACTGCACAAGATTGGCTATGCCCCAGGAGGAAGCTGCCTCGAGAGTGCAATTTGTACGCTCTACCATGGCCTCGCGTTCGGACTGTACTTGATCCTGACTGGTCCGCCCCACCGGGAGATATCTCTACAATAGTGCTGTCGTCTGCATACCCATAGATGCCGGGCGTCAACAGATCGTTTATGTGCAGCAGGAAAAGTGTTGCAGAGAGGATGGAACCTTGAGGAACACCGGCATTGGTCGTCATGGGCTCTGATGTACATCCGTCGATATAGTCGAAAGATGGTACGCGCTAGTTTAGTAAGTGCCTATTCACTCTTGAAGGCTGCCACGTCGTACTTGGATGGAAAGACTGACGCCAGCAACTAATTCCACTACTTTGCTGTACGCACGATGAACGATGACACAAATCGCTTCGTTCGGACGCGCGGGACATCGACTATAAAAGGGTGGAGACCCGCCGAGTGTATAAACGTTCGAATGTAGAAGGGAATTTCTAAACAAAAATGGTCTCAGCCACAAAAATGGAGAATATATCGGCAATTATGAGGTATTGGGATTGAATAACACCACATCTCCATGTAGAACATAGGAATAGAATATTTACCGTGCATTAGTCTTTTTCTCAGATTACAATGAAAATAATAACTTACTAAACAAATACTAAGTTAAATCGCTTTACCAATCAAGAATATTAGTTAGCCTAATTTGTTGGTTTTATAAATACAACAATTATAAAACCGTCAGAATTATTATGTTGGACCCCATTAAGCTATCGTGCCCAGACATACGCGCTACCGTGTAGAAGACACTGCGGTGACTTCACCTCCTGTTGCAATAAGGCAATGTAATCATAGTCGAAATGGACGTTCATGGTAGGAATGCACGATAGATATCGATATTACATAAAATATCGATATTTGGACGCGATATATCGCTTCAAGCCGATATTATCTTATATCGATATATATCATCCGATATACGAAATATCATAAGAAATTAAATAAAAAAGCATTCCATTCTTTCTTTTATTTGTGGTTGACATCTTGAATAAAATAAAACCCTTACTTGCGCTGCCATCACGAAGAGTGTAATATTGTATGTTACTACAATCCTACTCTTCAAGATGGCAGGACTCGTTTAAATTTTATAATCTATGCATGTAGTCTGTACTGCTAGCATAATGAAATCAAATCAAATAGTCTGGACTGGTATCCGAAACTAGAACCTCTCAGTTACGTGCCGAGTACTCTATTACTAAATAACTTTTTATTTAATATAAACGATTTAATATTAAGCTCTTATTAATAATTAACAAATTTGGATATATCAAAAATATCGATATATTTTTGACATGAACATCCCTAGTTCATGGATATATATAGGAACAAGGTAAACATTAGCTTACCCTCATAAATTTGATCTATTTTCTTTTTACCATCATTTTCTAGATCACTGTCCAAAAGTTCAATTCCGTCGTCTACGAATTTTAGGTCGGACGGTAAATCATCCAAATAGATGATTTTATGCGAATTAGATATGTTATCTTCGGTCTTTAAATTTAATAATACATCTGTCTTGTTACAATTTACTGTGGGTGAAGTTGTTGCGTCATTTTCGTCATGTGATTCCGGAACGATTACATTGCCCCTTACACTTGTAATTTTTGGTAGATTTAAATCAGCTTCTCCAGCAATAGTGAAGTCAGTTGCTTCAGTATACTCTTGATCGATGCTTGTCTCTCCAAATTGGGTGTTATCTATTTCTACCTCATCCAACTCGCATTTAAAATCAACATCGTTATTTTCTAATAGTTCCTCGGGTTCCGATTTTACTGTAACCATTTGGTCGTCTACTATTTGTATGTCGTCTACTACTTTTGCATCGTTTGGAACCGCATCGTCGCTATCAGAATCCGCAATGACTTCTACAGTCTCCACTTGTTGCTCAACAACAGCAATGTCTGGGTCATTATCTGAAACAGAGATAATACAATTTTTTATATATCGCATCATCTAAGTAAATGCTACTTTTTAGTTAGTTAAAGTTACAGCCTTTTTATTCGTCTGTCTTCGTTTTCGGAAATACTTTCCTAATACCCTGTATATAATATATATGTCCCACTGTTGGGCGCAGGCCTTCTCTGTCAAGAGAGTATAAGATCATAGTCCACCACACGGCTCCAGTGCGAATTGGACAGACTTCACATATCTTAGAAAAATGTTCTGAAACATATAGTTTTCCTCACGATGTTTTCCTTCACCGCCGAGTTCGTGGTAAATCAGCACATAAAATTGCAATAACATCAATCATCAATTTATCAGTGCCGGACTTGGGTTGCTAGCGTACCATGCAACTTTTTTGTTGACTGGTGGGGGGAGGGAAATCTTCAGAAACAGATACCGGGGCTCCGGGATCTCCAGAGGTATGCACCGGAGCCCCTCTGCATTGTCCTCTTAGGAGAGCACGTCCCGGGGGAAGGTTACTCTCTCCCCCCCTATGACTCGCAGTGCAAGGCGACACGGGTCAGCCTATGTCGCATTCTTCCCGGGTCCACCTTGGCGGACAACAAAGGCCCTCCACCCTTATCGCGCAGTGAACCCGTAGACCCTTTTAGTCGCCCTTTACGACAGGCAGGATATACCGTAATCTTATTCTAAGAGCCCAGAACTACAGGGACTGACCATGCAAATTGAGCCAACTGAGCTACAAAAAATGCCTTTTTTTAAAATTATTATTTAGTTACGGTATCGCATTGGTTTGACTGTACTGTTGTTATTTTGTCTAATAATGAAATAAATAATAGACTGTATAATTGAAAATTTATTCTCTTCCAAAATACCTCAGTGTTTGAAGTGGAAAGTCTTCGACCAGTGTGTGTTACCAGTGATGACATATGGCACTGAAACGTGGTCTCTCACTATAGATCGCATAAGCAAGTTCAAAGTCACACAACGGGCAATGGAGAGGGCTATGCTCGGAGTATCTCTACGAGATCATATCAGGGGTGAAGAGATCCGTAGACGAACGAAGGTAACCGACATAGCTCGCCGGGTAAGCAAGTTGAAGTGGCAATGGGCAGGGCACATAGCGCGTGGAACAGATGGCCGATGGGGCAGAAAGTTCTCGATTGGAGACCACGAACTGGTAAGAGCAGCGTAGGACGTCCATCCGCAAGGTGGTATGGCGACCTCATTAAGGCCGCAGGATGCAGCTGGATGCAAGCCGCTTACAACCGGTCCTTTTGGAAATCTTTGGGGGAGGCCTATGTCCAGCAGTGGATGTTTTACGGCCGAATTGATGATGATGATTACATTATGACTAAGGGATATTTATAAGAAAACGGAAAACAAACACTCATTGGAATAAGCCTCGTCGGATTCAAACCCTCGACCATAACAACGTAAAGTCGAACGCTTAGCCAACGCTTATGTATAAAAATTAAAAAAAATCATACCAATGCTACTGCTATTTGTAGTTCTATTGTTACGCCTTATACCTTCAATCTTTAGTCTTCTGTTTTCCTGAAAATGACGTTATTAAGTTAGACCATTGGTCGGCAACAGGCGGCTAGGAAGCGATTGGAAAACCATATGCACAACCACTGTGATGTCTCTATTTTTCATTCTTTTTAATGTGTGTTATATTCAGTCTGTGATGTGTTTTTGTATTGTGATGCCAATAAATAAATGTCTATGTCTATGTAGATATTATTAGAAGACATGTATGAGTATGTATGTGCATCACAAGTATCCAGAGATAATTGCTTCAGTGTCTTTATAAGTTAAATTTTGCAAGTAGTTGGTGACTTTAGTTTTACATTACCGGTGCGAGAGACGATACAAATTCAATAATTTATTTATTTTGTTATAAACAGTAGAAGCTAGGTAATCATAATGTCGCCTAGCAAGTGCAGACGGACAGATTACCTCACAAATACGTCCAGCTCGCCGAGTGTTAGCAGTCAGGTTCACAAAAGGCAATTGAATGTGTTTACGAAAAATCATTTGAGAAGTAGAATTGGAAATCTCTACGGCAAACGAAATTTTCACTACGTCGTAAAACTTTCGTTCAAGACCATTTACTCAGCAAAATAAGTGTATTTATAGATATAGTGAGAGATTTTAAGAAATATTTTTTCTTCTGTGCTCTCTCAAATAGTTCCATATTAATGGATATGAAAATGTCACTAATTTAAGACGATCATTCATTGACTGTTCTGGGTGTCTGTATGTCGGTGTGTGTCTGTGTCATCTGTATGTATGTATGTAAAAAGACTTCAAATATACTTACAAAGTCACTGATTAAAGCAACTCGATTTGTTGATATTAAATCCTTCCACGGTATAAACGGTTGCGTAATTAGATATGGGAACCTGAAAAAAAAAATGCATTTCTTTTCATTTACTTGATTATACCAGAATGAACACTGTACTATAACAATTGCTATGTCATTGCGGGGCGGTCTCATGTATGTATCAATTCAAATTCCATCAATTGTCAATGTGATAAGCAATAAAGAAATAAAATATCTATACATCGACTCTGGAAAGCAAAAACGTAGTAAGTGACACATATGGCCATTTTCACTTTTCTACGTCGTTCAAATCAGAAAAAAAAGACGTGTCAAATGATATATGTAATAATTAGATGATAAATAGCGAAAAAAGGGTTTATCAAGATTGACACTTCCCTTTTATTTTTTGTATCGTAAAATGATTTTCTTTTGGGAAAACTCTAGGTTAATGCCGTGGTACAATACTTATTCTAACAAAAAATAATAAATATTGTGTCCGTCAAACGACAGCTCTAGGTCCACAAACACGAAAGTTATAATTTAAAAAAAAAAAGTTGAAATGTATTTCGGCTCTGGTGAAAAATTTCATTTTTGTGGGTTACTACGTTTTTGTTTACCAGAGTCGATATATAAAAGAGTAAGTGTGTGTGTTTGTTCCATATAGGCTCCGAATCGGCTGGGCCGATTTCAATGAAATTTTCAGGGAATCTTCAGATTGATCTGGCGAGTAATCCTGAGTTTGGTGACGATATGACGATGAACAACGGAGTGTGCGATATTATGGTATGACATGATTACTATTAGAAAGTAAACTGAGTTTGTCTGTAACGCTTTCACGTCCTCACTATAAAACTGACCATTATTAATTTTTTCATATAAGTTGTACAGAAAAGGACATACGTAAAAATGTATTGCATAAATAAATAATATATTCTAATATGTTTAGGATATATACATAAAAGCTCTCACTTTCTTTACCGGGGCAAACTGGGACAGCTTTCGCTGTCCGCTATTCACAAAGCTTAATAGGTTTCATATGTGACGGGAGTGAGGCCAAATCGACTAGGATTCTTACTTGAAACCGCGAATAACGTAACTAATGTACAGACATATTCTGTTAATATGACTGTAGCTAAACTATAAAATTTAAACTTTTTGAAATTTTCATAAATATATTTTATTTTTTAAGTTTATTTTTACAAGGACACATTATACGTACCGTTCAGCTATTTTTAATTGTAATTTGGATGGTTGTTTGACGCAAGCTTTTAGTAGGTTTCTAGGGTTGCCCCTGTACATATGCCAGAAGTCGTAGACCGTTTTCCTGCTGATCTCCTTCAGTTGGTACCAGCGGCGCTGCAGCAGCATTGGTGAGCTTTGCCGCCCACTGAAATGTATTTAAGTGGAATGAGTCTCACACTCACCGGCCCCCTTCTTATTTTTTTTGTTGACGGGAAGGAAATCTTCAACAAGATACGCCGCCTCCTGGGGAAGGCGGCGGTTATGTGGGGCTTTTACCCACTAAAACCCCCGCGGTGGCCATTCCTCGGTGCATGGTGAGGGGCTCCGGGATCTCCAGAGAAACGGAGTACTCTGTATATGCTCTTAGGAGAGCACGTTCCGGGGGGAGGTTACTCCCTCCCCCCTGTTACCTTGCAGTGCAAGGCGACACGGACCAGCCGTTGTCACCTTCTTCCCGGGTCCACCTTGGCGGACGACAACTCCCACCCTTGTCGCCGTGTGAACCCGAGGCCCCTTTTGTATTGAAAATATCAGACTCGGGCCAGTTCGTTTGCGTATATCAACTTAGAGCAAGGATCTGCAAACTTTTATTACCACTCTCTCCTGACTTAAGGCAGGGGTCGGCAACCTTATGAATCGGAAGAGTCATAAAATTCAATTTAAAAAATTCCA
This sequence comes from Meandrusa payeni, assembly GCA_029286785.1. Lineage (NCBI taxonomy): Eukaryota > Metazoa > Arthropoda > Insecta > Lepidoptera > Papilionidae > Meandrusa > Meandrusa payeni. The sequence goes on from JAGSMX010000021.1 coordinate 4,799,825, forward strand.
AAGTTTTTAGAGCCACAATCGTTTTTTGCCCACAAATTATTTATTGCGTTATATATGTATTATTATGCTCTGTATAAATGCAATGTAAAGATAGTATTGCGCGCGCACGGCATTATATTGTCCTTGGTACCGCTGAAAATCAGTACTGTGTCAGCCTTGCGATAGAGACGGTGTTC